>JAZDUH010000085.1:4622500-5970000 GCA_036419115.1 Scarus forsteni | reverse complement strand
GAATGAATGAATTTCATCCAAATCCATGCATTACTTTTTTACGGACGGACGGACGGATGGACGAACAGACATACAAACAAACTCTCCCGAAAACATAACGTCCTTGGCGGAGGTAATAATTAAATTATTTATTTACACCAGTATGAATATCCCCCCTACATTTTCAATGCAAGATTACAGTACTGTAGTTATACTCTTTTCTTCTTTCAACTCAGCTCTCTCAGCACTCTTAAAACTGGTGAGGAACGACTGGTAGTTAAGTTAAGGTTGTGCTTCTTTTGTTGCCATGGAGATAAGCAGCAGAGTACGGCTAGCTGACGTGACTAGCCTCCTAACGCTAGCTAAAGGCAAAAAACAAACAGTGGCAACGTCTTCTTCTTTGGATTTGTAAAGTCCTAGTCTGTAAGATTCCAGCTTTCTGCTCTCTAGTGCCCTCTGTGGACGTTGAGTGTAACTGCACTGTCATGAAACAGAGTGCCACGCACCAACCTGCGTTTGTTGACATAAAGAGGGAGGAGAAGCCGACAGGACGTCCAGAGAGACAAATAAACCATGTGGACTGTAAAGGTTCAGTCTGATCATGTTTCTTGTCAAGTGTCAGGTGCCAGTTGTGAACTGTCAGTCTGCATGTGTGTTCTGTAAACTTCAACTGTAGCTCCTAGGCTGTGCCGAATAAATTACACCAGGCGTTTATTTGAAACGGGCGTCTATTTGTCAAAATGTACTGCTACATCCGGCGTTTATTTGGGACCGGGCGATTAATTAGAACCAGGTTTATTTGGTATTTTACGGTAACTGAAGCTCTGACTCAAGGGTAAGGGACCTCAATCGTCGGTCTTAAACAAACTCACTCTTACTTATATTTATTTAAACTAAGACTAAGTAGTTTTTTCCACCCTGATATAACATTTCTAAAATCATTGTGATGTTACATCACCATACAACAGGTTGAATGACACCTCTGTCATGGTCTGAGGGAGTCTGTATCACCTTCACTGGCACTATGTAACTTCAGTGTGGATGGTAGGATCACTTCCACACTATAAAATACAAATGTTCACTGCTTTGACTGCTTTACAACATACGTCACTACACCCTCAAGGCAAAAGCTAAATGTTGGGAAAAGGAGAATATAAAGCAGTTTTTGACTCTTTAGAACAGATTAAATGAACAGAGTTTAGCTTAAAGTGAATGTGCACTAATTTTCCTAATGGAAATAGGGACCTCTGGCTCACACTCCTGTATAGTAAGTGGCTGCTCCTCTGATGTTGGATGCCGCCTGTTGTTAAACAAGAAGTAGAAAAAGCGGAAAGCTAAATGTAGAGTTATGATGGCAGAAGACGCGAAACACTCAAAGAAAATAAGGTCCCATCCACACAAAGACAAAACGCTTAACAGTTTTGAAAAGGATCGTCATAAAGACGAAGGCGTCTCAGAAAATGTGTGCGTCTCCATGAATGCTCTTGATACGCATGAAGACGCTGTAAAACACATGCCGGACTTTTGGGGGCGCTGTGATGATATGACGGAAAAAGACGAAAAAACAGTGGGCATGCGCACTTGCGGCAAAAGTTGTAAACAGAGATTGTGATAAAGTGATCAGAAAGTGCCATAATATGTCCTCGATAATTGTTTGTGTAACTCGGTGGTGATTGAGAAGAAGGAGATTTTGCTGCAACAGAGATAGTAGGGTCACTGGCTTCATTAGCACATATGCTACACAGTACGCCGCCATTGTTGTTATTGTTGCCGTGTGTGGCGCATGCATGTCAGTGACGATATGAAACTATGACGTAAGCGTATCTAAAAAGTTACGGAGAGCCAGTAATCACGAAGCTGCGTATACGGCGTTTCAAAATCTTTCCACTCTGGAACCAGGTTTCAGAAATGATCGTTTACAGACCCCCAAAACGCCGTCTTCGTATGGATGATACGCAGATTCGGCTAAAAATTTATGCGTTTAGACCTCAGTTTGGCTTCGTGTGGATGGGGCCTAAAACTTTTATCAGAGGAGATGAAAAAAGGAAAGCTGAAAAGTAACAAACTAAATGGCCGTCAGGGAAAAACACTGCGTTCACTCGCACGGCATGAGCTAAAGGACGAGGAGTAATGTTTGACCAGTGCTGATTTGGCCCTGTTATTGTTGGACTTGTAAGCACATGATGATTTATTCAAATAGAAACATGATCAGATTGTCTCGCTTCTCCTCCATCTGTATGTCAACAAATGCACGTTAGTGTACCACAGTGCAGTTACACTCAACAACCATAGAGGCCCCAAGAGAGCTGACAGCCAGAATCTTACTTAGTGTGGCTTTAAATTCAAAAAGCTTTTCATACTGCAGGTGTTGGTTTAACAAGCTGGTTTGGGCTGTTGTGGGGGCCAACATAAGGGTCATTCAGCCAAAGGAGTGCAATTTACTTGTTGTAACTCTTCAAAAATAAACTTCATTTTTTCATACCATTTGAAGATAGACTTTAGTAATATACACATTTACTCATTCAAAATGAGTACTGGTCAATCTCAGGCTACTTTATTTAATTTATTGCAACTTTCGACCGTATATTATCATTGCATTTTTTTCTCTGCTGTTAGTAAAACTCAAATTTTTTAAATTGTTTCATTTTAAAACCATGTTTACAAGAAGATCACCCAGATACAACGTTTTCCCCTTAAAAATAGTTTATGTAGAAGAAATGGTTGGTTACATGATGAAAATATTAATATTTATGACAAAAATGACTTTTTTTGCTCTTACTCTTTATTCAAGTAACAGCTATGAGTTTTTAGCATAAAATTAGCAATTGTGTGAAATCTAGCCATTTAGCATCTATGCTAGTAGCTTGAGCACATGGAGCACATTCTTAAGATTTAACTGAATATTTTACTTTTGATATCAACAACTGTTGTCTTAGAGATAACTTAGGTAACAGGACTGAGTTTTTTAGATTGACCATTTATTAAACAGCTAATATATCATTAAATTTAAGGAAAAATAAAAGTGATAACTTACTTTTGGTCTTCCCATGACTTGCAGAAGACCTAAATGATGTCACCTCTGCAGAACATGTCACTGGTGGAATGTTCCAAAACTTTAAAGGGGGGAATGTGTTTGGGTAATGAGTGAAAAACCTGGGGACAGCACTAAAATGTGAATTTTAACCAAAATATAATGACTTTTTTGTAAAGCTTTTGTTTTAAAAGTGTAGATAGAATATGGAGTCAAGAAATGCTATGTATAAGTGTTTTGGATGCCATTTTAAAATATTAAAAAATATATATATGTAATTTCTACAAAGATTAATGTGTATGGTGTTTAGTATAATAATAAAATATAATTATTACTTGTATTTATACATTTAATATACAATAATATCATGTTATCCTGGTATTCATATCTCTATAAATGTGAGAGGAAACAAGTGTGGCCCCTATTGTTTCAAACAGCAGCCCTCGTCCGGAAGACTCCACATCCATGAAGAGAGGGGATACGTCTGCTGCGGCGTCAGGTGACGTCACACTTTCATCAGCCAGTTGTTTACGGGGAGCCTGATGCGTTTGAGGACCGGCAGCGAGCTGGCCGGCTGTCAAACCGCACCGAGAGGAGGCTCACCAGCTCAGGTAAGACCGGGACATTTTTATAGGAACAGCCTTTATCATGGCGAAATAATATGTTTAATGTCAGGGGAGAAATATGAGAGAATTAATGAGCGAGACCAACGGGAAGTCAGTTTTGTATTGTGAGGGGAAACTGAGGCAAGCTAACTATTCTTAGCAGAGATGCTACCGGCACATTCAATATAAAGCCTCTAAAATCACACTTATTCTTCATTAGTCGGTATGTGAGGGAAAAAAAACAAGCTGGCGTTGCTTTTTGTCGATTTTAACTCTGTTTTGTTGTTTAAGTTTCCTCTGGAGGATATAAATTAGCGACGGGCTGTTGTGTGATAAAGGCAGAGAGAGCATGATGATAAACAGAACCAAACACTCAAGTCAAGAAACAGGACGAAGAAGTCGATTTTTCTTAAGTAATTTAAGTCTGTAATTGTTTAAAAACCGCCACGAATATTATCCGACTATTAACCAGCCACTTATGAAAACCAAGACTGTTTGGTCTTTGTTTTGTCTCCGGGAGAAGCCTTCATCAGAACAGGGTGTAACGGTGTAAAGGGGGACCGTTTTAACTGGCGACCTGCACCATGATGCGGCAACTGTCGTAAATACAGAAGCGGGGAAACGGCAAATGTAACCAAAACCAACCCTTTTTATTTCTTATTATTACGACTAAACAGAAGAGAGGGGCAGAGAGGAGAGGATTTTTTAATATGGTCTTTGAGAAAAGGTGGAATGATGAAGAGCAAAGCTAATGTAATGTATGTATGCTAATTAGGGTTGCCAACTGTCTGAGAAAAAAATAAGGGACACATAGTGGGCCAGGCCGGCCAACCAGACGTCTGAAGGAATTTGGGTGTTTTTGCGAGCAGCTTTTTTAAACTAATAAAATTGCAAGGCTGTAATATGTCCTATCCATTCCATACTATTACAATAATAATAAATTAATGCTATGGCTCCAAACATTTACCAGACCTGTATCTATAATAATCCCAAACACTTAGACACTTACACTTAATTTTAATTGGATAAATAGTTTTGAGTAATACAAATAGATAAAAAACAAAATGCCATTTAACAATTTATTTTATTATGCAAAGCACCTTTTCTTTTTTTTTTATCAGAACTCTGTCCTGCTTAATATCAAGTGTTATAAAACAATAAGAAAATCTATCTATCTATCTATCTATCTATCTATCTATCTATCTATCTATCTATCTATCTATCTATCTATCTATCTATCTATCTATCCGTGTATCTATCTGTCTATCTATCTGTGTATCCATCTTCTATCTATCTATCTATCTATCTATCTATCTATCTATCTATCTATCTATCTATCTATCTATCTATCTATATTCCTCATGTATTTCTACAGTTAAAGGCTGTAGTTCGTGATTACTCGACCCTCCGCCCCTCAAGTATCCATTTTAGTCTTGAAATTGTAGTTTAATTGTATTTTCTCTACATTCACAGTCTACGTCAGATTTGTATTAAGTATTTCCTTCTTTATTCAAAACCGTAAGCCTATTTTAATTTCGTCCTACGATATTTTAACACTTTACAACTTCCTCTCCAAATTTATTCCTTAAGTGTGTCCGCCTTCCGACGTCACCACGGACTTTTTAACGTAACAATCGTAAATTTAGCCATTGTACTTAGCCTTAAACCTTCCTATTCCTATTTTTAAAGAAAAAATCTGATAACGAAAAACATGAACAAAGTTGAAACATCGTCTATCGTCTTCAAACGCTGCTGTAGCTCAGACTGCAGGCGGCTGAGTCACCAGTTAACACGGTAACTCTTTTGAGCAGTGAACCGGCGCAGTCTTCCCCCCGCTTTATCTCCTCATGTCTTGTGACCCTGTCAGCCTCTTTTGTCAGGTGTGCTTGTCTGACCTGTTCAAATCTACTGTACTAACATGAACATAACAGGAGGATAAATATAAAATGCTGTAAGTGTTGATGATTTATTTTGAAAGGTGAAGCAGAAGTGAAGTTTGCACGTCGGTGCAGCTTGATGCCGGTCTTAAGAGCAGGAAAATATGACGGGGATGCCATGTAACGCTTTGTTCGTGTTTTTATTTTACAAGATAAACCTGACCTCCCTATTATATTTTGTCATCTTATCAGAGAACAGCATGGCCTTCGATCCAGTACAATATCAAATAATGGGGTGTGCTTCCTTAAAGCCGAGATAGATCTCATCATTACTCCTTCCTCTGCACAGGACATGCAGGTGGTGTCTGTTTTTCCAACTGATGTTTCAGTGAAAAAGTGAAAGTACTTCTAAAAACCTATGCTAATGTAGTATGAACTCTACATACTCACATGTTGCAGCTTGTCTCTGGTTACAAAGGAGCTGAAACGAGTATTTAATGTCTGGAAGTACAGAACATGTATTTGCTCAGACACTCCATGCATGGAAAAACAGTTTATTCCTCATAAGAGTGGGTTCAGTAACTTGCAGGTGTCTGTATTAAGGGATCAGTTTATTAACTGTGTGGTCTAAAAAAGAGGATTAATATAAATGGTTGTGTAACAGGGAAAATAAGATTTTTTAAGGAAATGGTGACAGAGACTGTGTTTCACATGGCACTCTGTGTTGTAGATTGCCGCCTGAACAACGCTCAACCTTTTTTGTAAATCATTGGGGGAAAAGTCCAGAGTGATTAAAATACATGTGACAAGTTGGCCTTTTGTCAAACCCTGCCTCTTACAGGCTGTCATCAAGCTCCATACTGCTGTTATGATTACCACTAAAAGTTAAAGAACACCAAAAATCATTAGTATTATTACCTCTGCCAAGGAGGTTATGTTTTCGGGAGAGTTTGTCTGTCTGTGAACAAAATAACTCAAAAAGTTATGGATGGATTTGGATGACATTTTCAGGAAATGTTCAGCATGGGAAAAGGAAGAACTGATTCAATTTTGGTGTTGATCTGGATCAGCGTCTGGATGCGGCATGACGAAGAAAGTGATTTTCGTGAATAACTACTGAACTAAAATAGATATCATGATGAAACCAACTGCTAATGGTATGTTTTCATGGTCAAGGAATCTAAATATGTAGATGAAATAAAGGTAGGACTAATATTTATGGTAAAAATCACAATATGGGAGAGGACTGTGGTACTGTTGAAGCTTGAAATTCTAGCACAGTTCTTTAACAGGGTGAAGCTCTATAGAGATTGTTTTAACTCTGTATCTGTGATTTTTGTGCTTATCCAAAGTGAGATCGATGTGCAGACTTTCTCTACACTGTAAAAAAGGCTAGTTGTTTTAACTTAAAAAAGTTAGTGTCAGGGCTGCCTTAAAATGTTAAGTTTTCTGAATTTAGAAATTTAAGTTCAGTTGAATTAAGAACGGTTCAGATCAAGTGAACTTCTTAGGTTCAATAAACTTGCTATTAAGTCAGCTCTACTTGAATTGTTTAGTTTAACAAACTTCTAAAAGCAATCCAATTCCAATAGTATTTTTTATGCCAACACAGTAATTAAACTTCTTTAAACTACAGTTTTAAAGGTAAAACAACTTGATCTGAAGTTCAGCTCACTGGTGATTTTGAGCTAAATTGACTTATTGCATTTGGATTTAACTTAATATTTCTCTTTAATTTTTACTCATTTTGTTCTGCTTTGACACAAGTTTATAGAATAAAGTTAATATTTGCTTTAAGAAAAACAATCTTAAAAGCAGAAAAAAGGTCGAGTATTTAAAGGGTATTATTGTCAGACAAACCAAAACAACTTCTGTTCTTCATGCTTTAATAACACAACTGGACATTTTTATCACATGTTCAATGTGGATATCAAAACAGCTCTGAACAGATTCAAGATACATTTGACACAAAAAAGTGCTTGTGGGAAAAATGCATCCTCATCCACAAATGTTCTTTAACTTTTACTAAAATTCGTCTGACTTGCATGACAGCTTGTTTGGTGGAAAACGAGCTTATAGCTCACATCTTTGACTGTTTTATTTCTTTTTTCACATTTGTGGATGAGGATCAGTGACCTGAACTTCAGATCAAGTTGTTTTACCTTTAAAACTGTAGTTTAAAGAAGTTTAATTACTGTGTTGGCATAAAAAATACTATTGGAATTGGATTGCTTTTAGAAGTTTGTTAAACTAAACAATTCAAGTAGAGCTGACTTAATAGCAAGTTTATTGAACTTAAGAAGTTCACTTGATCTGAACCGTTCTTAATTCAACTGAACTTAAATTTCTAAATTCAGATAACTTAAAATTTTAAGGCAGCCCTGACACTAACTTTTTTAAGTTAAAACAACTAGCCCTTTTTTTCACAGCATAGGCATCCATCTTCAGCATCTATTTACTTTCTCTCTGTTTATTTCTGATATAGCACACAGACAGGTTGGATATTTTCATTTTGCTAAATCTAGTGTCAATTATTGGCAAAACAGAAGTCATATCAATTAAATTACTTCATCAATTTGTGTTAAATCTGTAGTAGTTGAACTTCTTTGGGTTTTATGTCAGCAGCAAGTATGGAAATATAATCTGTTGTTTTCAGCTCCACACCTTTGAAGATATTACTGTTTGATTTTCTGAAGAAATAAAGAAGTCAAAAGTGTAGGACAGAGAGAGAGGTCATTATAGATCTGATGCAAATTCTCTTTAATCATATTGTTAGGTCACCCCACTGTTAACTGATTTTATGTTTGTTTTCTTATTTGTTTGTCTGGGGTTATGCTTTCAAAAGTCATACAGAACATAATAATGACTTAACTAATTATCTCTAAACCATGTTTCAGTCATCAGTACTGTTGTATGATTCAGTTATTTCAGTTCTAAAGAACTCAGTGCTTGAACTGGAGATGCAGAGGTGGGTCATTGTGTCAAAGGTGCTGCTCTCATTCAGACGTTGGACATCACAACCTCACGAAAAGCACCTCAGACCTTTACACCCTGAGAGCAGCAGTTAACAGGATTTACTGAGCTGTTAAATGATTTTTCAGTCCAGCAGTTCGTAACAGGATCAAAGAGGCAGATCATCACACCGGGGTCTTAAAGGTTTAACCGCATTGTCTTTGTTAGCATGTATTTCTGTCTATAGCAAATGAGCATGAAGTTATCAGGCTGCACTGCACATCTCACATCGTCCTGTGAGCTCTATATTGTTTGACGCACTTCACAGACCGACACACAAGTTCACACAATCACACAGAGTCACACCTCAAATGACTGAAGCTGATATTATGGATTAAAGAGCAGGAGGAAGCAGCTCCTGTTTTAATGAGATTAAAATGAGCAGCTCTGCATCATTGATTGTTCTGAAATCATAAGGAAAGTAAGTGGAGCTGTAGGAATGCATGCTGATAGTTTTCAATCACATGACCAACTACAAGGATAAGTTTGGTTTCTACAGCTTTCACATTGTTTATAGCATGGAGTAGAACAATATACTCACCCAGAAGGCTTTCCTGATCCAAACAGTGCTTCAGGAGATATTTAGATCCAAAATCGAGCGGCGGACATCCGTATAATGGTAGCACACGGGGCATGTATAGTGCCGCTCCTAAAACTGCATTAATTGTCCAAAAACTCATTAGTTTCACGACAGTCCGAGGTCGCTCCACCCATGTTTTCGTGGTTGTGCTGACCTCTGAACTGAAGACTGCTCTCTGGCCAGCTGTTCTTCTCTTTGCCTCCGCGTCCTCCTTTCGATGAGCTCCTCATCTATATACTCTGGCTTGAAACTGTAAGGACACCCATCATATTCAAAGTTCTCGTCCACAACATCTTCATCCGATAGATATTCGTCCATTTTGCACAAAACTGGAAGAAGAAAGTTGTTGAGTAGCCAGCGGTCGCCCCTGAAACAATGAGCCGTTCTGCGCATGCGTGACAGCCGTAAAGAAAGTCTTCAGTTCAGAGGTCATCACAGTCACAAAAACATGGGTGGAGCGACACCAGACTGTCGTGGAGGAGTAGCGTGAGTGGACCATGATGAAATATTGGTGAAACTAATGAGTTTTTGGACGATTAATGCAGTTTTAGGAGCGGCACTATACATGCCCCGTGTGCTACCATTATACGGATGTCCGCCACTCGATTTTGGATCTAAATATCTCCTGAAGCACTGTTTGGATCAGGAAAGCCTTCTGGGTGAGTATATTGTTCTACTCCATTCTATAAACAATGTGAAAGCTGTAGAAACCAAACTTATCCTTTAACTCTAAATGTAATGTCCAGTTCCTGCTCTGAAGACGTCACCCTGTCTCATATTTTCACTTGTAAATCCTCTTTTACAGGCGTGACCAAATGTGATGTTTCTCTCTTTTGTGCAGGTTGTTTCCAGTGAGGGGCAGGGACCTGTAGCGTCCACAGCTGGTCCTTGGTTCCTGCTGGTTCAGCCCAGAGACGACCACCGTGGCGGACAGTGAAGAGTCCAAGATGAACGGCAGCACTGGCCACTCGTCCCAAAGCTCGGAGCCGCCCAAAGAGAGCATGCAGCTCAAGAAGGAGATCTCGCTGCTCAATGGAGTCAGCCTGATCGTCGGGAACATGATCGGCTCTGGAATATTCGTGTCTCCCAAAGGTGTGCTCATCTACAGCGCCTCCTACGGCCTGTCGCTGGTCATCTGGGCCATCGGGGGCCTGTTCTCCGTGGTGGGGGCCTTGTGCTACGCTGAGCTCGGCACCACCATCACCAAATCAGGGGCATCATATGCATACATCCTGGAGTCATTTGGAGGCTTTATTGCATTTATTCGTTTGTGGACGTCTCTGTTGATTATCGAGCCAACCAGCCAGGCGGTCATTGCCATCACATTTGCTAACTACCTGGTGCAGCCTCTGTTCCCGACCTGTGAACCCCCGTATTCTGCAGCCAGGCTCATCGCTGCTGCCTGCATATGTGAGTACACCATTCACTCCATTTTCTGGACATGTTCTCAGACCACTCTGTGCCCAGGTTATAAGCACAAAGAAAAAAAATAAGTAAAAAGTTCCCCCAAAACTAAAACTTAAACATAAAAAAGGCTTCACTCACAAATCATTAACTATCAGTCAGTGTAGCATAGAAAGTTGTGCTGATTTTGTTGCAGAAATAATCTTACACTGGCTCTGAATTGTGATTCATGAAAGATGTGGATTTAGAAAATCCGAGTGTGCAAACGACTGTGTTGATTAATGTGGTAACTAAAAACAAAAGATATTTAAATAACATCCCCAAATGTTCAAGGTGGAGTCCAGAATGTTTAACATGAAGGAGCACGATGCTACGGTGGCGTATTGCATTCACATGAAAATAAATAAAAATCCTCCTGCTTTTATGAGATACTATCTCGCAAAACAGGAATTTATTTATTTTTGATTTTCCTGTTTTTATGACAAACTATCTCGTAAAAACAGGAATTTATTTCTTTTTGATTTTCCTGTTTTTATGAGATTTTACCACCTAAACCGCTCAAAGACACATGTATCTCCCAATGTTTCAAACCGAGCAAGAAATAAAACTGAATAAGGTCTAACCTGCGCGACATGTTCATTACTTTCAACATTTCTTAGTATCTCATAAAAACAGGAAACTCGAAAATAAATTATTTTCGGTTTTTACGAGATAGTTTCTCGTAAAAACAGGAAAATCAAAAATAAATATATTCCTGTTTTTACGACATAGTATCTCATAAAAAAGAAAAATCAAAAATAAATAAAGTTCTTGTTTTTACAACATAGTATCTCATAAAAACAGGAAATTAAAAAATAAATAAATTCCTGTTTTTACGACATTGTATCTCATAAAAACAGGAAATTAAAAAATAAATAAAATTCTTGTTTTCACGACATAGTATCTCATAAAAACAGGCGTTTTTTAATTTATTTTCAAGTGAATGCAATACGCCACCGTACGAAGCAGTCGAAAAGAGAAAATGAATCTTTTCTGAGCTTGAGACACAAGAGGAGAAAATAATGAAATGTTCTCTGTCAGCCTGAAAAGTGAGATTTAATTGGACTCAGAGACACCAGGTCTGCAATCTGAATCTTGAAATCTGTTTTTGTTGGAGGAGAATTCAAAACAGAAGATCAGACATTCTGCGGCCCAATTAAACACATTTTGACTATTTTTGATTGTTTGGGGATTTAAGAGTTTTAACAGACTGTCATGGACAACATTCAAAAAGCATTTTACAATTCAACAGAGTCTAAAACTTCACAGTGAAAAGTGTGGTTCATATCAGAGGAAAATACTCTATAATCAGCAGGATGTGGGAGATCAGTGTCCTCTGAAGGCAGAGTGCAGCTGATTAGAGAGAAATAACCTGTAACAAACCGGCTTGATGGGGAAAAGGGAAGTAACATAAATAAACTAGATTTGAAATGGTTTAAATAAGGTATTCATTACTAAAGGAAAAAGGAAGTAAGTTTAACAAAATGAGGCCCAAAAGGGTGAACTAAGAATTACTAGTTAAACAAAACATGCACAAACTGAAATTCAATACTAGGATTACATTGGACCCAGAAAATCCATAAACAAAGAAAACTGATCCAAAGGGGTTATAAGGTTACAAACAAGAGAAAAAGAGATGTAACTAACACCCTTTCCTCTCAGGACATCCCAAAATACCAACAGGTAGCACAAAAACAACAGGTTCCAGTGCAAAAACTTTTTAATAAGCTGAGTTATTACTCAGTGCTGCTTTTTAATCCGACAACATGGAGCGGAGCAGAGATTTGTTTTGCTACCTTCATTCCCTCTTTCAGTTTTTTGTTTGTCATGTAACTGCAGTTTTCCGTGTTTCTGCTAAAATATTCCTTAAACATCCTCTGCTGTTTTTACTGTTCAGAGATAAATGTTTATGATTACTGATGGCGGTCTCCATTTTTGTAATAAATTGATCAGGAAACAGTTAATCATTTAAGTCTGACAAAGAAATCAGCTGAAAGCTTGTGCTGCTAACAGTTATCAAAAAAATAAATACTTTGTTAGAGGTGGAGTTAAACACAACATATGTTATAAAAGATGTATCCAAAATCAATATTCTGTTTTAATTCTGTGAAGCTGTTTGTCTATAAATGAGGGCTGTCACTTTAGTGCATTAATTAGATGAATTAATTATACTGCAAATTAATGCATTAAAAAAATGAATCATGATTAATCGAAGCACACAAACATTTTAATATTGTCCAGCTGGAGGACCCGTACATGGCAGTGGCACATGTCACTTCACACATGCATCGCTAGTCAAACCAAACAAAGCCCAGGTGACAACAGGAATGGCCTATTTGAGACTCCGCTTTATTTTATATTTGAATTAATTTATCTATATTTGTACTGCATTCTTTAATAATGCATCAGGCCTAATTGGTTTGCTGGATGTCCTCCAACTTTTTCTTATTTTGCATTTGATTTATGAAACACACTTAAAGTGTAATTTGAGTTGCCTGATTAAGCTTAGAATTTTCTGGACAAGATCCTGTGACTTAGGTTTTATTCAATCACCGATAAAAATGTAGATTTACAATCTTCTCTTCTTAGTGTATTCATTTGATTAGTCATGCACTACAATTTTGTAATATCCTAGAATTCAAATTCTTTATTTGGGTACTTTAAGCAGATATGAGATTAAAATGCGATTAATTAGATTAATTAATTATAAATCCGGTAATTAATTAGATTACATTTTTTAATCGCCTGACAGCACTACTATAACTGCAGTGTGAAAATGAAATAAAGATTCTTCTTATTAGACAGATTTAATGTGTTGGAGCGTGAGACAACACTGAAAGTAAACTTTCATACAAGAGCTCTGACCAGGGCAGGAGTAGGATTTGATCATTTTCTGTGTGACTTTATCAGTGCATGGAAATGATCTTTAATTCACATTCATTCATTCACACGTTTGGTAAATGAGGGTCACCCGGTGCAACATAAACTATTCTTATGACCAGTGTCTTTCTTGTCTCTTTTTACATGTAAAATCTTAAATGTTTCTATGAAAGTGTCACAGAAAGGGACAGGTATTAAAATCCAGTGGCACTAATATAGTGCGACTGCCATCGAAACCAACAGAACCGAATCACATCACACACTTTGGTGCTTTATTCAGGTCCATTAACTGAATGTCAGAGAGCCAAGGGTCATGAACTCTTCCTGTTGTCTTTGCTTATCGACCCGTCCAATAATGCCCCCACTAAAGAGGTGTTCATTACTAGCAAAAAAAATGTTCTCCTATGGGCTTCTACAGGGTAAACATTTGGCCCTTTTCCACTAGCACGCCGTGGCCCTAGTCTACTCGGCTCTATTCGATTTGCGGCGTGTTTCCACTAGCCTGGTACCTCCTCAAACAAGCTAGTTTTAGTACCTACTCTGCTCTGGTTCCAAGCGAGCTGAGTCGATACTAAAAGATGACGTCATCGACTGCCAGCTACTGATTGGTCAGACAGTGTCGTCGTCGATGAGTCATGAGCGCGACGACCTAGCACGCTAGTGGTAGCTACCATTAGCTTACCCTCATGCGTCTTTTCTTTGCAGCTGGATTGCTCTCGTCCTCGGCTTCATTCTGTTGTATAGCTTCCAAAACTCTCCTGTGCTTCTCAAGGGGTATTTCTTCTTGCCACCTGCAGCCTTCTTCTGCTTTCCTTTTTTACTCGGTTTGTGACAAAAAGCCACAGATTGTTGTGTCGTACTCAAAATGACGTCTTTGCAGTACCGCTCAGCTGTTTAAAGCGACACTGCACCCCGTTGGGCAGGCGACTGGGGCTAATGGAAAAGCAGCACAACGAGTAGAGTAGAGCCGGGTAGAGTCGAGTAGAGTTGAGTAGGGCTAGTGGAAAAGGGCCAATTGTTAACCCCCTTTTCCTCTTACAAGAATTGACTTGAAACTATTTGGGCCTTGGCATAATTTTTTAAATATTAATTCAGCAGCACTGAAAAAAAACACATATATTACCAAAGTAAGTGAGGCCAGAAAAACTAAAAGTAATAAAACTGCAGGAAAATAATCTGAAATGAAGCTTTTTCACAATGAAAAATCCAAACTAGACTTTATAACAGGAATAATAAACTAAAATAAGATCAGAACTGAACTGAAAACCAAAATTCAGGATAGTTTGCTAAGTAGATTATTTCTGTAGTGTGTCTAAAGCAGACCACAGTGGAAGGAGTTATCTAAAAACACTTAGTACACTGTCTAATGCAGTCACAATACAGCTGCAAAAAATTTTCAGTACTTTCTAGAACACCTGTAGCGGCAAAATGGTGGCCTGGCAGACAGTAGTGCACACAGAACTTCACTTTCATCATTTATTGCTTAACCTGCAGCTGTGCTAAACTTTTAGATTCATTTCTTGTGTTGCTTTGAAGGAAATAAACAACTATATACCAAATCCTATAAGTTTTATGTCACTGTCCCCACTCTTCAAAACCAGCATGACTTCACATGACTGTTGCCTTATTACCTTTTTATTCATTTATTTCATCTGGTGCTGAATAAGACGGGAAGGTGCCCCGTTTACTACACCTCGACAAAACCTTAGGACAAAACAAGGACACACATGGCACATTAATAAGAAAGTCTCAGAGAGGGCAGTTTTATGACTGTGGAAAGCCATGATTGGTTAAAAAAATAAAACTTGGTTAATTTCAAAGCTCACAAATTATAAATTAGTACCTTATTTTTAACCCTTTAGCTACCAGCTCAAATGTTGGCAGAGGTAATCTCTGAATTCAGTGATATTTAATAAACCAGATATTTCCATGGTGTGGGATTTAAAGGTTTTAAAAGCTAACAGATGATTACGTGCCGACAAAATCTATTACAAACAGAAGAAATGTTTAAAAATAGCAAAAAATAACTTTAAAATATATATACATCATATTAGTAAGTGATTAAATATTTGGGATACTAATGATGGTAATAATGACTTTTAACGTTTTAAATCTTACACAAAGAATATCAGTTATTTTGGTTTATTTCAGTTCTTTTAATAATAGTAATATATTTTATTCAAAAGTGCATTTCTTAGCACCCAAGGACACTTTACAAAATACATAATAAAAACACAGTGCATTAAAATCTCAGTTGAAATAAATAAAAACAACATACAAGAGTGATACAGTTAAATGAGGGTGGAAAATTAAAGAGTATATGCAGTTTGGAACAGATGGGTTTTGAGTTTTGATTTGAAGTGGGGAAGGGAGTCAATGTTTCTGAGGTCCGGGGGGAGAGAGTTCCAGAGTTTGGGAGTAGAGCCGCTGAAAGCTCTGCTACCCATGGTGCTGAGCGGGGCGGAGGGCACAGATACCCCTTTTCCATCAAGCTGGTTCCAGGGCTGGTGCTAGTGCTGGTGCTAGAGCCGGTTCGCAGTTGGTTCAAGTGAGAACCGGTTAAGAACCGTTTGCTTTTCCACAAACGGGTGCTGGCCAGAGAGCTACGTCATCACGTCAATGTATATGTCTGTATACGTCACGACAGTTTCCCATAACAACTAGCGCCAAATTTTATCGCCACAACAAAGATGGAGGACTACATTGCGGTTCAAGTGTTGCTGCTGGCTTTTCGAGCCTTCCTTGGAGAGCAAAATTTGGCGATCCAGCAAGTTAATGCTGCTCGACGATTATGCAGGGTCGTCTCCTCCACTGACCACTGCTGTTTTGTTTTACTATCCATTGTGTCCTTCCGTGTTTTTACTCTGCTTTGGTTGGTCAATAATCCCGCCCCTACCCCCTGTCGTAAGCGCATAGCCCCCGACGTAACGTGGTTCTTTCTGCTGGCCCAGCAAAGAGTTGGTGCTCGCCAAGCACCGGTTTTGAGAGCCAGCAACCGGTGCTTAGTCTGTGGAAAACCAAAGAACTGGTGCTAAGTCTGGCTCCAGCTCCGAACCAGCCCTGGAACCAGCTTGGTGGAAAAGGGGTAAGAGAGATGGAGGGAGGAGGACGACCTGAGGGAGCGAGAGGGGGTGGCGATGTGGAGGAGATCAGACAGGTAGAGGGGGGCGAGGTTGTGAATGGCCTTGAAAGTATACAGCAGGATTTTGAAATGTATTCTGAACTTAATGGGGAGCAAGTGAAGCTATCCTAAAACATTGACAGAAACAATGATTTTTGTAACACTTAAAATATTTCTGAATTTATTGACCTCTGCCTAACAGTTGAGCTGGGAGTTAAAGGGTTAAATAAGCCATGTTTGGAGACCATTTTCTGTCCCATGGATGTAAATGTTGTGCATTATCCTCTTAGCAAACTTTGACAAAAACCCCAATTAAACCACTTTAGCCAGGTGTCACTGTGATATTTGAAGAGACTCATATTGAAGATCACACACTGTTCTGTGTAAACCTGTGAATGTGTCCTCGCCTCACAGGCCTGCTGACGTTCATCAACTCTGCTTATGTGAAGTGGGGCACTCGTGTGCAGGACATCTTCACCTACGCCAAGGTGGCAGCCCTCATCGTCATCATCGTCACTGGAATTGTTAAACTGTGCCAGGGTGAGTGTGCCCACTACGTTTTCCCCCTTTAAAGGACAATAATTTAGGTGTTGAACAATCACAAAGTACTAAATAAGCAGACAAACATATCTCTATGTTGTTTTTTCTCCATCCCAGGTTATACCACCAACTTTGAATCCTCATTTCAGGGCTCCTCCACAGATCCAGGAGACATCGCTCTGGCTCTTTACTCTGCACTTTTCTCTTACTCAGGCTGGGACACCCTCAACTTTGTAACAGAGGAGATCAAAAATCCTGAAAGGTGCTTTTTCCTTTGCATTCTGCATTACACGCTAGAGTACAAAGTGTCACTTTTGTGATGCGGGTACATTTGAGCTGTAATTTGATCTCAGCTTGTTTTGCACCAAATATCGATGTTCACTCACAGATTCATTTTGACCTTTATTTGACTGAATACACTCCAAAGACAAGATATGTAATGTTAAAGGGACTGTGAGGAGTTTGAGTAATTACAAAAAAGTCTCACTTTTAGATATATGCCTGATGTAAATACACACTTTAAGATGAGTTTTATAGCATCAAAATAGGTTATCTATAAATGCTATTCCTTAGCCTTCCGGTCGGGTTGGACAGGGCTGGACTGGCCTGGATACTCAACTTCAGGAACAAGACAATTAAAACTAGAGCAAATTTATATTATTCGGACACGTCTTAGAGCACCGGGCTGTAAGTAACGATATATAGCCAGCTAAAAAACTACGATACTAAGTTTTCCACAAATTGCTTGTTGTCACACATCAAACACTACCTCTACGCCACTAGAAAGAGATACACTACCTCGTCGCTTTGCATCCTGTAAGTTGTTGAAAAAAGAAGTTATAAAGTAATGCAGAGTTCTGAGGAAGGTCCAAGCTAGTTTTTTATTAGCATCACAACAAACTCACGCTTTGGCTTGGGTCACGTCTTTTGGTGCATTCCAGTTGATGTCAGAAGTAGGAATTTTGAGTTCCGAGTAGGAAACTGAAACTGGAACGTTCCCCGACGTCTGAATTTCCTACTGAGAACTCAGTGAAACCTCACCACCCCCGAGTTGACAATCGAAGATGGATGCCCACAGTGATAACAGTTATTTAGCTCCTGTAATAATCCATTTATTTGCACTTCTGACTGGGGTGTGTCGCTCTAGATCAGCTGTATACATAGTATTGTTAGACTTATATTTACAAAAATGCCATAGTGATAATCACATTCTTCATGTGATATTTGTGAACAACAACGCAGGGCGTGCTAACAAAAGCTAACAATAGTCTGGTAGATCGACATGTTTTTTTCTGACTTCAACTGGAATGCCGATAAGTCAGAAATGATGTCACTCCCATTTCCGAGGTTACTGGAATGCAGCGTTACAACAGTCGTCGCGCGTGCTCATGGGGTAGCAGAGTCTTTATGTCACAGGTAATAGATTCTCCTCACAGTCCCTTTAAAGATGGTCTTTTTTCGTCAAACCAGGGCTCTAGGGTGCAACCATTTTGGGCGCACATGAACCCAAAATTTGTGAGAGTGCACCTAACATTGTTTCTTGGGCGCACTGGTGAAAAAAAATGTTAGGCGCCAATTACAAAATTAACTTGATGAAAGTAGCTGAACTGTGGTGTCAGGTTTCAGCACAGAGTGGAAACTCTTAAATAACATGTTATTGTTGTTTAAAAATAATTTACATTATATAAAAGTTATGGCGTGCGATAAAATGGTGACCTTATGGCGTTAAAGGTGACCCTATGAACACTTTGGGTGCACCTAATATGGGTGCAACCAATGAAAAAAGTTAGTCTGGAGCCCTGCAAACATTTCCTCATTTTGAATTTGATGCCTACAACATGTTTCAAAGTAGCTATGACAGGGGTGTGTTCACAGTGTTACATCATCTTTCCTTTTCACAGCCCTTGATAAGCGTTTGGTGACTGAGGACAGTGAATGCTGAAGCTTTGAGGGTGGAGTCTTTACCATTCTTGCTTCAAGTAACACTTCAGCAGTCCGGGTGTCTGGTGGTTTTCTCCATAATGCTCTGCACATTTTCAAAGGGAGACAGGTTCAGGCTGTAAGCAGGCCGGTCTTATATCCTCACTCTCAGACTATGAAGCCACGCTGTTGTGACACAGGATGTGGCTTTGCTTTGTCTCGCTAAGATAAGCAGTCACGTTCCTGAAAAGATGTCACGTGGGTGGCAGCATGTGTTACTCTGAAACCTTCAGTGTCGTTCAGCATCGACGGGGCCTGCACAGATATGGCACAGGTGTGTTAGTTACCCATGCCATGGGCCCTGGCACACCCCCATACCACTGCAGGGGCTGGCTTTTGAACTTTATGCTGGTAACAAATCTGATGGTTGTTTCCCTCTTTAGTCCAGAGGACAGGACATCCATGATCACAGGCTTTGTTGGAGCGTGTTGCAGGCATGAAATTGAAAATGAGTGAATAAAATAATGTTCATCAGTTTGATGTAGGGATGTAACGATATGAAAATTTTGTATCGCGGTTATTGTGATCAAAATTATCTTGGGTATCATTATTGTCACGGTATTGTTGCGGTGTGCTCAAACTGTTCAAAATGTACTTTAACACAAAATTGAAATAATTTAATATTATAGTTTTAACAGTTCTTTTTTGCCTTTTTTGTAAATAAATGTGTCTAGAAATGCCCTTTGAGTACATTTCATTTACCCGTCTTTCATTAGAAGTAAAAGTAAACAAGTCTAGCAAGTATTTTTCATTGTTATGTTATAAATGCTTGGACAGTGTGTAATTACAAGAAAAGAAAACAAAAGATTTGACCTTAAAACAGGATTCTCTTCATAAACAATTGAAAACGAACAACAAATAACCTTTTTTACATACACTCACAGATTTTTGTTTGCCTGCAGCATTAGTGTCCATGTTATAGCTCGTCATATTAGACCATGTCTAGGAGTTTTTTGGTTTTTTTTACCGACGATAGTCCCTGAAGCAGTTAGCCCCCTTCATTACTATCCTCTGGTCTCCCCTCTCCATGGCAGATATCCTCGATATTTTCTCCTCTAATCTTTCCAGAGTACAATCGATTAAATCCATAAAGCATGAACTTTGATGGAAAAAGACGATCAATTTCAAAATATGGCGAATACACGGAGAAAGAACAGCAAGAATACACTCCAGAATGATACTAATGCTGTTATTTACAATATTTACACATTATTTATACAGAGAATACTGACAGACCACCTGTAATTCTCTCAGGTATGGCTCATTGAATATTTTCTCTCTCTCTCTCTCTCTCTCTCTCCCTCTCTCTCTACACCTCTACGGCTCGGTCAGCTTATTTACACAAGGAGTTACGGCAGTTTAACCGTGCATGTCTTTTTCTTTCACCGCAGCTTCGTGTTTAGACAGGGTGACTGTCTTCTTTCCTCGGTTTCCCCTCGGCAACCTTGTAAAATCCAAAATTTAACCAGACTTAAAGAGTCCGTTTCCAGAGGTAAATCTCCGCTGTCTCTAACTTCCGCTGAAGCCAAACAATGCAAACTGTGCATGTGCGCTTCCCATGAGGCACCTTCATCCAAGAAGAGCCTCATAGTTCCGGCATTTCCAGGCAGAGAGCAGCATCACTGTGCGTTTTTGACACATTGTGGTTAACAAAGCTGGTATAACGGTAATTTTTATAGGACGCGGTAATGACTACCGTGGGAAATTTTACTGCGGTTTACCCTTTAACCAGTAACCGTTACATCCCTAGTTTGATGACATTTTTTGTCTTTTTTGTGTATTCAATTAAATGTGAGTGGCAAATCTAGGAATTCTGTTTTTATTTATGTTACACAACATCCCAACTTCACTGACTGAAACCAGTCTGTAACACGTCCAGTAGGGGTGGGAGATAAAATCCTGAAATAGTCTGTGGGCATAATTATTGTTTATCTTTTTTGCTGGTGTTAAAAGAAGCTAACTAAAGACTGCAAAAATCGGTGGTGCTGGATCGGCACTGTGGTTAGCAAACAGGCATGTCCCATGTACATACTTCTGCCAGTCTGGGTTCGAATCCAACCTGTGACCAGTTTGCAGAGTGTCTTCCCCCACTCTCTCACCCCCTTTCAAAGATTGCAAAAATGGGCAATGTGGTAGAATTGCAATTTAAATCGAATCAGCACCTAAAAAATTGTAAAAAAAAAATTGAATCAAGAGAAAAGCGTATTGTCCCAGCCCTAACGTCCAGTCTCTTCTTGTTTCAGAAACCTGCCACTTGCGATCGCCATCTCCATGCCCATCGTCACCATCATCTACATCCTCACCAACGTGGCTTATTACGCTGTTCTGGACGTCAGCGCCATAATGGCCAGCGATGCTGTTGCAGTGGTGAGTAAAGAAGCCAACACAGCACTTTGACTCAGTAGATCCAGAAACTGCAGCTGTTGGATGAGATTCTGTCTGTTTTAGACTTTTGCAGATCACACTCTTGGTGTAATGAGCTGGATCATTCCCATCGCTGTCGCTCTGTCCTGTTACGGAGGCCTCAACGCCTCCATCATTGCTGCATCAAGGTAAATTTTTACTATCTCTAGATCTGTTGTGGGTGGATAATGTTTGAGCAGCGTGAAAGAACAGTTTTTTGATTTTTCCGTCGTCCATGTCTGTGTGTCCAGGTTGTTCTTCGTGGGCTCACGAGAGGGTCACCTTCCAGATGCTCTGTCCATGATCCACATACAGAGATTCACTCCCATTCCTGCTCTCATCTTCAATGTAAGAACGTTTATCATTTACATTTGCTGTGTTAGTGGGTATTTTCAAGTCTGATTGAAGATGTATAAATGGCTCACATGGGTACTTGAAGCTCTTGAGAATGCAGGGATTTTATTCTATATATACTATTAGATTTAAAAGATGCTTGGATTTTTGGGGAAGTGCTTTTGTGTGCTTGAAATAGTATTGAATACGTGTTTGGAATTTTGTCTGTATGAACTCCAGGCTTGATAAGAAAGGGTAATTAATCCCATTTTTATTTCAATTCAAATTTTAGCTGTCTACAGTAATCAAACACATGATTACAGGGTTATTGAAAAATAACTTTAATTCGTCTTTATTCATCAATTTCAAGTATTTGTAATTTTTTGTTTTTTGTATTTTTCACATTACTGTCAAAATGTTCCCAGAGTTAATGATGTAAAGTGTTTACATGTGCATGTGATACCTCGATGTAAAAGCAGTGAGTAATTATATTCCATAATTATGATTTCAGTAGCCATCAAAATGCTCAGGATTCTGATTTTGTTACAGTTGAGCAGCCATTAAGAAAGCATGCAGATTCTTGGATTCATACTTTTCAATAAGAAAAGTATTAGTGGTCCTTCTTCACCGCAGTCCATGTGATAATGCTTCTGCTACCTGTATTACCTGTTTCTATAGCGAAGGGGCCATACTGAGCAGAAAAGAAGACAAGGTTCAGCATCTCTGGCTCTGACATTTAGTGACTGGCACCTACAGTAAAACAAGCATCATAATCTGTGTTGTGATTGGGTCATTAGGTGTTGGGTAGTTAAGTAGTTTTATACCCATTGCTGGTTTTCTTGTAGAGTGGTATCATCTGTTTAACAGAGTTCATCTGAACCTAAACTCTGGTTCATATTTTTTTTATGAGTGCTAGCATATGCTTGCAGTCACTAAAGCGAAAAAAAATATTTTCCACCTCCCTGATCCAGCTGTATACTCCCTCTGTGTGAGATACTCTGTTGGAGGTCCTACCCCTTTAAAGGTGCAGTGTGTGGAATGTGGCATTTTATACATCCACCGCATTTCGCCAAACAGAAACGGTGAATATAGGAGATATATGTTTCTATTTGTATGTGAAGTCCGTCAAATAGTACAATCATCCCCATAAAACGGTTGTTTTACTTTTATTTAGTTAGAAAAATCTTTATTAAAAAAAGTACATTACCGCGGGCCGCTGTTTCGTGTAGGCCGACAACAAAACGCGAATCTGACCGCTGGTTCTGAAATCTACCTGGAATGCAGGCGAAGAAGAGGAGAGGATGGCAGTGGATGCATAGAAAGTTGTTACTCTGTCCTAGGGATTAAAACTGTGTGTATAAACACACACACAACATAAATTGTGTGCTGTGTTCAGGATCCATTTTGGTCTTCACAGGATTCCGTTGCTCAGCGACATGACGTTTTGGCTACGGTTAGGTTCATTCTAGAATCTGAACGCTGGATGTCGCTAAAATGTCAAGATCTACAGACTGCACCTTACGGGCCCATTTGGCTCTGATTTGTGATGTTGTCAACAGCTCTGCATCATTCGACCGTCCCTGCTCTGCACTAGGCCTGCCGCTCTGAGCCAATCAGAGGACAAAACAACAGGACAAAGGGGGAGAGTTACAATAGAAACAGAGGAGTTTAAAATAATGCCATCTTTTTGTCTCTTATTGAAGTCTGCTTTTCTCTCCTCTGCCCGCTGCAGTGTGTGATGTCTCTGGTCTACCTCACTGTGGAGGACGTCTTCCAGCTCATAAACTACTACAGCTTCAGCTACTGGTTCTTCATGGGTCTGTCTATCGCCGGGCAGATTTATCTCCGCTGGAAGGAGCCGGACAGACCCAGACCGCTCAAGGTAAGGCAGAGTAAACACACTCATTTTTCATTCAATCCTCTCATTGTATCACTGTTTAAAGCACTATATGTGTATTCTTTTTCTTCCTGCAGCTGACGTTGTTGTACCCGGTCATCTTCTGCCTGTGCACCATCTTCCTGGTGGCCGTGCCCCTCTACAGCGACACAATCAATTCTCTGATTGGCATCGGCATCGCTCTGTCAGGGGTTCCTGTCTACTTCCTGGGCGTCTACCTACCAGAGTCCAAACGACCTCCAATCATCACCAAGCTGCTCCGTAAGTGAACAAATGGTGTGACGAGATATCCAGTTTTTAGAAAAACCATGTCCTTTTCTTTTATGAACTATGTCTCAATGCTAAAAAATAAATTCAGATGTAAAACAGGGTGTGTGGGTGGATCCCAGGTGAACTCAAGTCCTCCTGGTCTGCCCTGATCTTTACCGCTTATCCTGTTCAGTCGCTGGGGGCTATCCCAGCTATCTTGGGTAAGAGGCGGTGTACTAACTCAACTAGTCACCTGCCAATCACAGGGATAATATGTAGAAAAAAAGGCACACTCACACCAACTGGTGATTTTGAGCCATCAGTTTATCTCGGAAGTGTGTTTTAATCAGTTGGAGGAAGCCAGTGGACCCAGAAGGAACCCACTCATGCACCTGTAGAGCAAGAAAACATCACACAGAGGCCACGATGAAGACTTGAACCAGCAACCTCCCTGCTGTGAAGAGGCAGCTGTAACCCTGTGCTGCTGTGTTATGAGCATAACTCAGGATTGCTTGTGATTTTTGAAGTGGATATAAACCAATAAATCAATAATATCAACAAATAAATAATTGTCTTTTTGACACAAGTCTGCTTTAAGGCTGTCACTTTATATTCGAGTGTGGCGGCACATCAGGCCTGGAGCAGTGGACCGTTCCGTCCAACAGAGGGCGCTGTGAGCACAGCTTGACCGTCAGACACTTCCGCTGCTCTTTTGACCTTAATAAACAAAGAGTTTCCACTCCGAGCGGACATTAACAGCTCCGAATCATCTGAGGAGAGCTGTGTGGAAGTGATTTCGTCATTGCGTCACATGGTACTATTTGGCCTTGCTATTAGCTCACTCCACCGAAGGCCGAATATGGCTTCCTTTTTTTTTTTCAATATTTAGCCGAATATATTCGGCCACCGAATATTCGGTGCATCCTTATTAAAGATGTTACAAAAAATCTTAAAGTATTTTGGGTTGTTTTACACCAGTTGTTTCTAAGAACATGGGGATTTCATCAGTTCATAAGTTAGCTGAAATTTTGATAAAATTCAAGAATCCCCAAATGAGGTGTTTACGAGTTTTATTTTTATATCAAACAGACATCTTGTTTAGTTTGATTATTCCTGGAATCATCTGAACATCTATTATTGTCCTATCGTGACAACTATTTGTGCTTTTAAAGCAAAATATTTACTATCAATTGCTATGAAACATGGAAATATGTATTTTTGTCCATATAAGCAGCTGTGCGGATAAAATATCCAAATCTTCGTAACTGTATTTTTTTATTTAAAATGCCCTTTAAAGTGTTTATGTCACCTCTGCCTGATACAGTACTTCTATGCACAAGGCAAAAGTCAGCAGCATCAGGACTTCTCCCTCTCCTTCTGTTTACAGCATCAGTAGCTGCCTGTAACAACTTGTCCCCCAGCCCCTCCATATAGACTTACCAGTATGATGTCATATCATTGTTTTGTCTGCAGTTTTAGCCCTTTGGCTTGAGTTGACAATGCAGAACATAGACCGTGGAATAAATGTAGTTTTTTTGACAACATAGTCCTGAGTAATGCTGAAGTGCTTACACAGAACAGCAGACTGGGCCTACATGGAGAGAGGAGAGAGAATACAGCTGGATCAGGGATGTGAAACTATGAGGTTATTGAAAATAATCCAGCAGACATTAAGGTAAAGAAATGGACTCGGAGTGAACAGGCTAACATGTTGTCTTCTCCTCCTGCAGGTTCTCTGACCCACTTCACTCAGTTCACCTGCTTCTGCGTGCTCACCGAGTTCGACAAAACTGACTAAAATCCAGAATGCTTGAAAACTTTACCCAGAAGTCTGTGCTGCCTCTCAGCTGACAGCCACCATGGACCCAGAAGAACCTCCTCTGTGGAAACTAAAGGGGCTGTTTGACTCTTGTCTCTGACAGTATCTGCTCCACACACCGCATGCTGCCACGTGATGCACACAGACAATTCCAGACCTATCCGGGGATTCAAGGACTTCACACTGTGAGCACGCAGGACATTTGACCTCCTCATCACTTTATTTAATGACCTCCAGGTGTAAGGATCTGCCTTTTAGTTCCTGATTTGAATGTCTATGTGTCATGCCTGTGAGATTTTACGGGAGCTGTACACCAGCACAGGGACCTGATGATGAAGCAATGCAACTTAATAAGCAATTAAAACAGAAATATGCTGTGCAGAAGTGCTTTAAGCACCAGAGAGGATCTTAGATCATATGTCACATTTAAGCTTTGGATGACAAAAGGGAATGAAATACATTTTGTCTGCTGCTACATGAAGATTTTCCTCCGTAGTATTCCTTCATGGACTCTAGCATCATTATTTTTTCTTTACTGCAGATATATTTGTGTTGCCTTTCAATGTTTTTTCCGTTATTGTTACTTAACAACTTGTGTAAGTGTTTTAAGCACTTTTGCTCAAGTGGGTAAGACTTTCTACTCGGCATGTTTGCTTTAAACTGTGTGGCACTAAATATGTTTTTTTTTTTGTTACAATCGTGCAACACACTGAAACCTACAGACATCCAATCTCAGGTCATCATAGCTACTGCAGTGCTGTCTTTACATCTGCCATTTGCACACCTGCTGTTTTTTTATTGTCTCATATTTAGTGTTTTTGGAGGGGGAGTGAGTGAAATCTGTTTTTTTCAAAGACATTGAAAATAAAAGTTAAAACCAACTGTGTCCTAGCTAAGTGCCTTTATGCAAATGTATGGATTCGGTTTATTCTGAAACACACTTGGAATTTGAGGGATGGGTTATCTATTTCTTAGCCTTCTGGTCGGGTCAGACAGGGCTGGACTGGCCTGGATACTCAACTTTGGAACAAGACAATTAAAACTAGAGCAAGTTTATTTTATTCGGACACGTCTTAGAGCACCAGGCTGTAATTAGCGATATATAGCCGGCTACAAAACTATGATGGTAAGTTTTCCAAAAATTGCTTGTTGTCACACATCAAAAACTAACTAGAAAACGTAAAAAAACGTAACTAGAAAGAGATACATTACCTCGTCACTTTGCATCCTGTAAGTTGTTGAAAAAAGAAGTTGTAAAGCAATGCAGAGTTCTGTGGAAGGTCCGAGCTGCATTTTTATTAGCATCACAACAAACACACGCTTTGGCTTGTGGTTCGTTTCAGTTGTACTCGGAAGTTGGA
The DNA here is from genome assembly GCA_036419115.1 of Scarus forsteni. Classification (NCBI taxonomy): domain Eukaryota; kingdom Metazoa; phylum Chordata; class Actinopteri; order Labriformes; family Labridae; genus Scarus; species Scarus forsteni. Next base: position 5,942,890 of record JAZDUH010000085.1, on the reverse strand, counting down.
ATCTCTGAGTTCCGAGTAGGAAACTGCAACTGGAACGCCCCCCGAAGTCGGAATATCCTACTGGGAACTCGGTGAAACCTCGCCACCCTCGAGTTGACAATCAAAGATTGATGCCCCCAGTGTGAACAGTTATTTAGCTCCTGTAATAATCCATTTATTTGCTCTTCTGACTGGGGTGTGTCGCTCTAGATCAGCTGTATACATAGTATTGTTAGACTTATATTTACAAAAATGCTGCCATAGTGATAATCACATTCTTCATGGGATATTTGTGAACAACAACACAGGGCGTGCTAACAATAGCCTGGTAGATCGGCATGTTTATTTCCGACTTCAATTTGAACGCAAATAAGTTGGAGATGATGTCACTCCCAGTTCCGAGGTTACTGTAACGCAGCATTACAACAGTCGCCGCGCCTGCTCATGGGTAGCAGAGTCTTTATGTCACCGCAAATAGATTCTCCTCATAGCACCTTTAAAAATAAAAAGGCAAACATAGTTTATTGCGATTATGTAAATTAGAAGCATTATGATGGTAATGGTGCAGATAAAAATAAAGATTTAATAAAAGTTATAACTGAATATATGCAAAAATTCAATCAAAAAGACATTATTGTGATTGTGTCTGTAGTCTCTATGTATATATACATATATAAAGATGTATAAAATGTTATCAATTAATTTTCAAATTCACTTTTACAATAAAACAGAAAAAAGTAAAGCACATTAAGACGTCAAATTTTAGCTGTTTACTTGTGTTCCTCGAGAGTAAATTTAATTTCAGTGGTTGAATGTTGAGTTTGATTTATCACCCTCTCCTCCGTTTAGTGAGGAGCTCAAGTTTAGGCATGAAAAGGTGAATTTAGTTTGAAATTCCTTATTCCTGTCCAAAATGTATGTTCAATTACAATAACAAATTATTAGCTTGTTCTTCCGTGTACAATCTACTTTTTTTTTTAAAGCATTATATTAGAAGCTCACCAAAAGACCAAATTAACTCCAGGGCCTCCTTACAGTTTATGTGGTAATGATAATGTGATGAGTTTGGACTAAAACCTGTGGAACTTAGCGCTTTTGTTGGTTTGTTTCATTTTGTCATTTTTTTTATTGGTTTAGTGTAATTCAGGATGTTTCTGTATTACTTAATGAGACAGTAGCATGCTTGTTATTTGTTACACTTTAACATGTAACACATGAGAAAGATCTTTAACATACAGACCATTGTAAACAAGCTTTAAAAGGCCTACAAATAAGTTTGAAGACCAAATCCAGGGACAATTTTGGCCAACTCCACAAAGCAGTTTTTTTAAAGACCTTGTTCCTGTCTAAGCCAAGATTAAAAAATGCTCTGACCTTGTTCATGTGAACAGATTAAACCATCCGTCTGCCCTTCAGAATCATCTCTACATCGTCTCCGGACTTTATCAAGTCAGTTCGACCCTGAGACCGTGAGCTCTCTGTTGGCTGATTTTGTTCACTTTTCCTTTTTGTGCTCATTTGTTTCCCCCTCAATGACTCTTTATGTTGTGAATGCGTCACAATGACAGACAAGTTAACACAGAAGTTTCAAGTTTATTTGAAAGTTTTTTATACACATCTACATATTTACAAAAAGTTTCATCCAATCAGCATCCGAGAGAAACAAAGGAATTTCTAAACCACACGTACTCACAACAAAGCGGATGTTTCACACTCACATTATGCAGAAAAACCTTGAACACACACAGTTATACCTACACACACTACCATGCACAAAATGCAAACACGCACACACACGCAGCTCGAGACGTCTCACTAACAGAAGTGTTAACAGCACAAAGCATACCGGGCATTAACAATAATATGCAACATTTCTAACACACATTCACTTTGAACACAACACCCACACACAAGTTCACTCCACCACGGTAAAAAATAAAAGACACTCTGGATCCAACCAGAAACAGCGACTCCTTCAGGCTGTGGAGGAGAGGGGGGTGGTCTTCACAGTAAAACCAGGTTCACTGTGGGACCAGGAGGGTTTCAGGCTGAAGAGGAATGTTGTTAAAACTTTTTTAATCCATCTCAGGCTTCATTAGTTTATCTGTTTGACAAAAACTTCTAAGAATAGGTCTGGGAAATGTGGAATTTTAAAGATGTACTTCAGATTTAATTTGACGTGTAATAAATATGGAAATACAATATTGTTTTATGATACAGTGGAAAAAAATCAAACAGATGAAGTGATAGTAGATAAGCCTGATTCTCTTCTCTTGTCTCACTCTGCTGTTTGTTTACTTGTTTTATGAAGTGGAGGCAGTGAAGCCTTCCTCCATATCTGAGACTGACATGTTTAAATTCACTATGACATGTTTATGTACAAAGCGTTTGTGTTAACATCAACAGTACAAAGTGCTACATCTGTTTCTCCACCTGTCTGAAGTGCTGGATCCACTGAGGGGGAAGCGGCGGCTTAACACCTACAACCCGGATGTTTTTGCTTTGATTTAGCAAAGAAAAAGTCATTCGACAAATATCCATACACATGGATCATTTTTGAAAAGGCTGCCAAACACCAAAGCTAGCATTGCTGTGACTGCCAGTCGCACTGCATTGTGGGAAGATGGTAATAGTGGAGATTAAACGTCTAAGTAACGATGTTCAGATGAACATGTTGATCAATGTGGGACACTTTTAGTGATGAAAAGGTGCGTTCACACCGAACACTTTTTGGCTACCTTGGCAAACACTCTCCACATCAAGTCAATTTAAGTCGTGATGGGGCGGGGCTAACCCTCCTGCGACTCGATGGCTGCTATCAAGGCGACCACGTCACTCGAAGCTCCAACATCAAAGTTGAAAAAGCTGATTTTTTTCAGCTGATGTTGCCTGTGACTGTGTGTCAACAGCCAATCAGCGTTGGGTGGGTGTGTGATAGTACTTGAGACAGACAGCTTTTGTTCCGGACTGCAGAGAAACAATCTATAGCTGCGTTCACACCTTAAGCGACCCAGCTACCAAAATGGCGTCGCCTACTGACGTATTGTTGCGCGTCCATAAACACCTCATTTTGGTCACCGTTGCCATCAGCCGTCGCTCGGTGACATCACGTTTGCTCGAGTTTCACTGTGATCATATCATATATCATATAATAGGATGTATAAGCAGACATTATTCCAACTGTATCCTTTTCACTCTTATCAAACACAAAACACTGCAGCTGATGATGCAGCAGCATTATCTGTGAGTTTACCGCGGTCTGTCTAGTTCCTCTGTAGTCCGGAAGAATAACTGTCTGTCACGGGCACTGTCACACACGCTGCACAGCCACACACGACATCACCTGAAAAGATCAACTTTTTTTTACTTTGACATCGCGCAACATGCTATGTGGTAGTGTAAAAAGCGGCTGTCACATCACGGGAGGGTTAGCCCCGCCCCATCGTGGCTGTACATTGACTTTGCATGGAGAGTGATCGCAGAGGTAGTACAAGTAGCGTGTGGTGTGTAAGCACCTTCAGTCTGTGCTGGGTACATTAGTCAGTGAGTACATTGGTTCAGTCTTGACAGAGCGCTGAAACTCACAGATGATGCTGCTGCAGGACATCAGCTGCAGTGTTTTGTGGTTGGTAGGAGAGTAAAAAGGATACAGCTGGAATAATGTCAGCTTATACATCCTATTATATGATACATGACATGATCGCAGTGAGACTTCAGTAGGCAAATTAGACTATGGTCACAAAGTCACGTCCGGTGTGAACACAGAGCTATAGGGGGCAGCAGATAGCATGGTAACTTCTCATTGTGTTACACCGGTAGTGTTTGCAGAGAAACTCAGAGATGAGCGAAAGTTAAGAGCAGCTTTGAAAGGAGAAATTCTCCTGCTGGAGCCAGGAGCAGCAATATGTCAGTTACAAGATTGACGATTTTATTTTTATCCTAAGTGAGGACTTTTTATTTTCTTTGTTTTATCAAGGGAGTATTTAAATTATACGTAAAAAACAAAAATAGTGAATGAGGTGCCAATGGCCGAGCAGTTTATGTTGACTTGGCTTCTGTGCAGTGGTTCCAGGTTTGAGTCCTGCACCTTTTCTTTCATCCCACTTTTCAATGTTGTCAATGCTTTTGTCCAATAGAGGCAGAAATCAGGAAATAGCCATGTAAATTACAGGGTTCCCACTCTTTTCTAGAAATCATTTTCCAGGACTTTTTCCAGTGTCACATAACCAACTGAAGTAACATTGTTGCTGTGGGCAGTTTTCAATTCTAGTTAGCCTTATAAAAAACAAGATTAGAGGTTGATGAACAATATCTCTAGCTATTGATCATATTGATTTTAGAATTTCTTTGTTTCTAACTCTCCAACACGATATATGTACGTATTTTTTAATCTTTATTTACTCTGCTTTTTTATTAATAGATTTTAATTTAGCCTAAATTTTATTTTGTCATTTTTTATTATTTCTTTTTGTCCCCATTGTTTTGAGTTTTTATATTTTATGCCTTAACTTGCATCACTTTACCTAATCACATTTTAAGCTTTTCCAGGACATTTAACTTTTTTCCTCATTTTCCATTTGTTTTCCATGACTGGAAAATTGGGCAATCATTTTCCAGGTTTTCCAGGACGCGTGGGAACCCTGAATTAACACCCAAAGGTTTTTATTACTTTCTAAAAAAAAAAAAACAATTAAAAACGAAGATTTATTTTAAACTTGTGGTATTTTTGAGTATCAAGTATCCTAATTGAATAACTACCATAAACAGAAATGTTTCTAAACAATCTGAGTGCCATGTGGGAATTCTGGCATTCTGCAGATTTTACAATATTCCATAGAGAACATACATTTTTAGGAAAATTAACATGTTTTGCTAGTGAAGTGAGCAGTTTCTAGAAGTCACTCTGAGTTTGTCTGCAATTTTGGATGGCAAATGAAACAAGAATATTTCCCAGCACTGGCTATCAGGGTATTCCTTTTCTCTGCGGCAGAAAACACAGATAAATCAATTTGTTTTTGCTAAATCATTTAGTTCTGTTTGTAGCGTCTCTACAAGTCAATATTGATACACCCACACTCAGCTGGTATGCATCAAGACATGGTTTTTGGTCCATATTGCTCAGCCCTACAAAGAGAACTAAATATGCCTGAACTTGGACTACAAGAGTTAAAAAATCCACTTTAACTTTTTTCTGTTTTGAGCTACATAAAAACACGATTTATCACTACATTTACCCAGATGCAGGATTTTAGGGCGGTTCGTGCACTATGCTCTACTGCAGTTTAGTTTGAAGCCTCTGAATTTGTGCTCAACATCTCTGTGGTGAAGAGCCGATCATTTTCTTAACTCAGGTAAACTTGTTTTGAAGAAGATGTCTGTGGATAATTGGAGAATGAAAGGCCGCCCACGTTGAGTGGAAGAAAAATAAATAACTGGAACTGAAAAATGACAGCCTAGAAAAACGATTTGAAAAGCTTGTATTAAGATGGAGTAAAAAGAGTTTTTAACAAATTAAATATCTATGTATGTAGATCGAAGTGTTTCTGTTTCAACCTTGTAGCGGCCCTCTCTCCCCTCACCTCCACAGACGTCCATGGAGTGCAGTGTGATTTGGGAACGGGATGTTTTGAGGGTACACTGACACGTGTGGGATAGGAGACGGCTCAATCTGAATCGTATTTGTCTCCATCTTCATCCTCATCATCTTCATCCTGGCATCCAAGCTCATGCAGCACCTCCCTCTGGTAATGCTCCCAGCTCCTCCGACTGTACGAGTGCTCCTCCTCCCAGTAACCTGCACACACAGTCACACACACCACAGTTAGAAACCATTTGTGTGTTCTTAGCCTGAACACACTGAATTAACACGCTCAGGTTTTTCTTTGCACAGTGAATTTAGGAGTGAATCTTTGAGCCATGGAGGAAACATGAGTGTAGCTCACTCTGGAGACAGAAGGTGGGTGATTTTGCTTTGAGAGGGACCAAAAGATTCAAGCTGCGTGCGCCGAGAGAGCTTCACTGGAGCCAGCTCTGCTAACATGCTCTGGGCTGTAATGCACTGAATAACTTCTGGGTGCCATTTCAAAGTGAAGGCCTTGGCCGTTTTCAAATTCACCTACTACATGCTGCATATGAAAGTAGTATGTAGTAGGCACTGCATGTATGTTCTGTTAGGTTTATTGCGTAGTATGCTACGCTCTTTTCCAGTTTGAGCAAAGTGGACGTAGGCTACAGCTTAAATATTTCCCAAACTTAATCTGCAAAGATACTGCCAGAAGCAGCATTTTATGTGAAACAGTCAGTGGTGGAAAATACGTATTATTTTGGAGAGGAATTATTTTATATATTTTTGTGTGATGATGTACGACGGCGCATTAGGGCCACTTAAAAAAAAAAAACAGTTCAAGAATAACATCACACGCACAATACAGTACTAAGAATGAGGAGCAGGAACATTTAGGGTGGTGGAAATACAGAGGAGAAATACAGAGCGTAACGGTGAAATGTCAGACTTGTCTGTGGTTTAATAATAATGCCGCAAGTATAGGACGAACGTAACACCACCGTCCAGCCATTACGAACCGTTAAAGGAAAACAACAACAACAACCTTTTTACAACTTATTACACACTATTACCTGTTGAAAAGGTAAAGATAAATAGTGGCTCATATATTTATTTTCGTGTGCTGCTGTTGTTGAAGCTTCGCTTCTGCCCCTTTGCATTGTGGGTAACAGTAGGCGAAGCAGGCTGGTCCGATGCATACTGTGAATTTTTTTCCGAATCAGTACGTCATTTTTTGCATACTGCAACTTTGCTTTTGTTTGCTTACTGTATCCTGCATACTACATTTTGGTCGAATCATTACGCACTGCTAGTATAGTGGCGAATTTGAAAAACAGCCCTTGTCTGTTGTATTTCATGGTGAGAGTAGTTGCGTTCTCGCACTATGCACTTAGGCTATGTTCTCATGGAGACTCTGTGACTTAAAACACAAAGATTTTTCCTTTGTGTGTTGAAACTCGATCCACGTTCATACAGAGACAAAACGAATGAAACCGCTGTAGTGTGCATGCCGGCTCAGTAGATGGCAGTGGAGGTTTGTAGAAGGGCAGCGCTGCTACAATACACGTACGAAGAAGAAAACTTTTCACAAACAATGGCGAGTGGACGCACAAAGACGCAGGAGCACAGTAAGCAGCACACACATTACTCTGTAGACGGCTGAAGCTGTTGTTGTTCCTGGTATGTGCACGCAGCCTTCATGTGAAAGAGTGACGTCAGCGTTTCACCTTGAAACGCTCGGATTTTAGTTTACACAGAGCTGCATGGAGGAGCCTATTGAAAACTCTCCACTCTGGACCCTGGTTTTCAAAAGTTTACGGATTCGGGCACTCCTTATAGACTTCCGATGTAAACGGAAGGCCAAAATGCAATGAAAATTTATTGGTTTTGACCGTATATAGCCTCGTACAAACAGCCCTTATGCTGCGTTCACACCGCAAGCGACCCAGCTACCAAAATCACGTCGCCCACTGATGAAGCGTCACGCGTCCATAAATGTCTCATTTTGGTCCCCGTTGCCATCGGCCGTCGCTCGCTGACATCACGTCCACTCGAGTTTCACTGTGATCATATCATATCATGTAATAGGATGTATAAGCGGACATTATTCCAGCTGACTAATCTTTCCCACACGGACATGGATTGTTACTCTGTAGTCCGGATGAATAACTGTCTGTCTGGGGTACTGTCACACATGCACACACCTGCTGATTGATCAACTTTTTTAACTTTGACATCGCGCAACAAGCTATGTGTTAATGTGAAAAGCGGCTGTCGCATCGCGGGAGGGTTAGCCCCGCCCCATTGCGGCTGTACATTGACTTTGCATGGAGAGTGATCGCCGAGGTAGTACAAGTAGCGTCCGGTGTGAACGCAGCTTTAGTCCTTGTTATTTGTGTTGCAGCTTCATCTCTACATTTCCTTTACCAAGTAATGCATTTTTTAAACCACAGACATTTGTTAACTCAGCCAAGAAGGTTACTTTCTGTTGTGGTTTATTTCTTTGTAAGACAGCGCACACATCTAACAGGTTTGTAAGGTTTTTTGCACATTCACACATCCACCTGTTTGTTCTTGATCTCATAGCCAGTTTCTCTTTTTTCATCGGCTTCAAGAGCAGCATCTCTTATTTACAGTTTTCATATCAGACTTTACCAGTGTGTTGTCTTCAGGCCAAACAATCTGCCTACAAACACCTAAACAAACACCGATTCCCACTGCATCAGACATGAACGGCGATGTTTCATTCTGTTTAGATCACCTAATGACAATGTCACAAGATGTCAGACTGGCCCCATTCACGCTGCCATTTCAAGCTGTAATACTAGATTCTGTGATGCTTCACCTCCACTCTGAGCATCAGAGACAAAATGTGGAGAACGAATTGACACCCCAATTTTGCTCCATCATATTGAAGAGAGGGAGGCATGTGGGCCCAGAGGTACATGGGGGCGCTCTGAGAGAGAGTGTATTGGGAGCATGTGCAGTGTCACACACAAGCTATGATCAAAATCATCGACTACTAATTTACTAATCAACGTCGTCTGTTTTTTCAAAGTGTTGTTTTCTCTCAAAACTGCTGCTGTACCTTCCTCTGTCTTGTCTGCCTTTCTGTCTGTTACGCACATGCACAGTTGTGGTAATCGGAGTCAGCCTTGATGTCAACAGAAGATTTATGCCCAAACTGTATCTTGGCTGGTTGGCAATGGAGCTTGAAACTTTGGGAGCATATTATCAAAGCAATAGAGAAGAATGTGCAATGGAAAAACCTGAAAGCTAGACCTTGCTTTTCATGGCAGTACGTCAGCGATGTAAAGGTGTGTGAAAGGGCAGCACGTTGTGGCTGATTCAATTTCTGATGAACAGGAACAGTTGTCATAGTAAGCTAATTGGCTAGTTAGCTGCAAACATAAGCATCAACAGTGAACGTTTGCATTGAAATTATGTTTCATGGGCCTTAGAACACGTTATGTGTTTGCTGTAAAGTTATGACAACTGCAAAGTTCATTAAAAGTTTAATGACCTACAATCTAAATTGTCTTTTTTTAGTTAGCACATACCTTTAATACTTCAAGCTGGAAGCTACTGATGGTTATACAAGAGCAGCTGCTGGTGCGGTAAGCCGCAATTCATGCATGATGTGATTAGTCAACTAATGGCAAAAGATAATAGTTGACTAGTCGATTATCAAAACAGTCATTCGTGGCAGCCCTTATGTGAATGTCTTGAGGTGCAAACACATTAAAATGAGCCATACATACCACCATAGCGCTCCTCTCTGTCTTCGTCTTCATCACTGTCTTCATCTGGATAGTCATTCCTCCAGTTTCCTTCTTCGTTTTCATCATCTTCATCTTCGTACACCTCTTCCTCATGGACCACATCAGGTATCTTAAAAAAATAAAAATCACTTTACCTGAAAGCCTTATTGTTTCTTCATTGTTTGTTTGGTATACTCAAAATTCTCACAGTTCAAGTCACGTGTAATTGTCAACAGGTCTAATTAATATTAAAAAACAAAATCCCCCCCCCCCCATCTTGCCATGACTCAAGCTGTGCATCTGACAGCACAGCAAAGCACAGCTCAGCTGAACTAAAGGTAGTTTCTGTGAATATATATGAACAATTATGATAAAATGAAACAAACAGATTATCCTTAAACACAAATGGTAAATCATACCAAATACTTGTATATGCAGGACATTTATCATTAAGTCCCTGAATCCTCAATCACTTAATTTTGCTAAACAAGCCAACAGAAACGATACAAGTTACTTTCTTTTACCAGGTAAATATTTCTAACTAGGGCTGGGTATCCATTCAGATTTTCTGGATCGATTCGATTCGATATTAAGAGGTCTCTGATCGATTCGATTCACGATTCGAAATTTTTGACCTGGTACATTATTATAACTGTTTTAACATTAAGAACTGAACCCAAAGCAGTTACATTAATCACATATTAATGATATGAAATAATGCATATTCTGCAAGTTACTTGTTTTTGTCGAACTTGTCTTTTCTTTCATGCTTGTTAAATCTGAAATACGTCCAAACGTCAACTTTTAAACTCTCCGGTGGTGCCCCTATAGTGCTACTCGCTTCCGCCATGTTTTTTTGACTGTTTGCAGTAACATCTCATGAGATCTTGTTCAGTGGAAAGCAGCGCTAAACGTGCGACTAGCAGAGTTGATACCACAGGCTGCTTCTCGGACCGTCCAATGAAGAAAAAACTACCCACGTTAAGAGATCGATCTTTGGATTTTATGGATCGATTATGAACCATTTAAAGGGAAATCGATTAAAATCGATTAAATTAATTTTTTTAGCCCAGCCCTATCTCTAACAGTCAGGCCTGCATGTATGCCAGCAGACCCATGTAAATATTTTCTTATCCATGATAACTTGAGCAGTAACCCGTTCGATCTCTGACCCATGTCTTTCTGCATGTCTACTCTCTTCTCCACCCATGTCTTCATTCACTCACTCAGAGTTCAGCACTCATTCATCTGCCCGTCCATCCATCCACACACACCAGTTCTCCCTCATCGACGTAGGCCCTGACAGACAGGATGTCCTGGATCCAGCCCGGTGTGACCGTCTCCTGGTAGTATAGATCGTACACAAAGTCCGAGTCCTGCTCTCTGTGCTCCTCTCCAAGTCTCTCTTCAGAGACAGCCAGGCGCTCACGCAGCATCTTGGTGTTGTTACACAGGATCACTTCTGGATCAGAGGGCAGCATCTTAAAGAAAACACAAGAACAGATTATTCTCTACTGCTGTTATTCAATTCTGTTAAATTAAGCTGTTAACAGGGAGTAACGGCACCACATAGGGCTGTCATGATGTTGGATTTTTACCTCAAAATGAGTTGGGTTTAGTAGTTATGATATCACTACAAAGCAAACAGACTGTGTATAAAAAATGCATTTAAGATCTACTGCTCCTTCTTACCCCAAAACCAAGCCAGGTATTTCACAAACAGCTTGTTCCTGTGTAAAAAAAAATCCTTGATATGTTTCTATCAGCCTCTGATATCCGTTATAATCTGCTGGATGTGAAACGGATCCTGTGGTTTGTTAATCTCTATAGTTTTGTGAAGCTGTTGTTTCATAGAAAAAAAACCTTCCTGTTATGGATGTTGCCATGCTTCCAAAATAAAAGCATGTGCCCAAGTTACAGAGAAGAACTTACTTTGAAAATAATTCTGAGAGTGTCTGTATCATTGCTATGCCAAAGTTTAGCAGCGAGTTTGTGGAAATGTGGTTTTAGCAGCTTCTTTGGATTATTCTGGACTTTAACAACAGAGATATTGGTTTAAACTCACAGCGAAGATGCTGATACAGCTGTTAAAACAGAGATATGATCGCTCCAGCCCAGGATCAGGCCGATCTACAGCGAAGTATTCCAGCACATAGTCTGTGTCAAGGCTTAAAGATGCATGACAAATGCTTTGAGGGAACACACTACACAATTAACACATTGACATATGAACTTTGATTCCCCTTTAATTCAAAATAAACCTTAAATCCTCTTTAAAAAGGTTAAAAATGACCATGTAAACACCTAATTCACAATGATCAAGATAATTCAGAATAAAACTTAATTCTGAAGCAAATGGTTAGTTTATTCTGATTTTAACCCTAAATTAAACAACTCCTCAATCATGTATACGTTCATTTCACTTTAAATTAATTCCATTCATTCTTCATGCTCATTCCCTTGTCCTGTTGTGATGATGCACAGGCGCTGACGGGAACAGGATGGCCACCCAAATCAAGCATTGGACTCGAGCCGAAACGATTTATTCAATTACAGCCTTAGGAGATTTGGAAATAAATTAAGAGTGGATAGACGTAAGAATTAAAATGCGGACCTTATTAAAGCTGTAGCGTCCGAGTTGGACAAGGTTTCCCTGACAGAGACGTTGAACTGAACAGAGTTTTTCTTCTGGTAGAGGTAAATCAGTCAATACGTCACGTCTGCCCCTGTCCAATCAGAACCATTGCCAGCCTCCACTCCTTGAGTAAAGGTGAATAAACGTGTTTTCCATGTAAACCTCAATTCGGAATTATTACTTCCATGTTAACACGCAGGAGAATACTTTAATTCCAAATTATTTAATTCTGAATAATTAATTCAGAATTACAAAACAACATGCTACCATGACCAATGTCGCTGTTTACAGACATCAAAATTAAAGAGGGGGCACACTGTAAGCACACACACTGCACATGGGGTGGACGTGTGTGTGTGTGTTTTGTTCTGCAAAGGAATCCCTCTACCTCACTGCACATATGAGCCATTTACCGCGGGTGTAGGGATAAAAAGTCCCGTTATGAAGCAAAGAGTCACACGTTGTTACAGTGTGCCGATATTTACCCAATGTTATAATAGTCTTTTCTCTTCATAGATGGTTAAACTGGTATATTGCGACAGCTCCCCTACCACACTAGATAACTATAGGGGAGGATAAACCATAAAATCCAGGGTATAATGCATAATTTGAATACCCATTATTCAAATCTACAAAGTCTAGTTGCAACCGCCACATAATGCACAAGTTGTTACCTCTGAAAATGTCCCCCATTCCCATCATCATGTGCTGCACTATGTGCTGGTCTGCACACTGTTATCATCAACCAGAGGAGACTGTTCTGCCCCGGACTAAACCTTCCCAAGTGTAGGACCAACAGATTGAGAAACCCCTTTGTCTCCCAGGCCATCAGACTGTACAACTCCTCACTGGAGGGGAGGAGGAGTACCAGGAAGACACAGGATGGGAAGGAGCAGTAGCCAGCCTGAAGCAGTATATTTTTTTATATTTATGTATATTTATTAATACTTTTATTTAGATCTATTTTCTATTTTTATATATCTTTTTATCTGTAATAATAATAATAAGAAGAAGAACTAAAATCATTATTATAACATGACATTTAAATCACTGATAATCGAATACCGAACATGCTGACAGACAAAAAGGTTCAATAGAAACTTCAAGGCTTTTTATAAACAATGTTAGGAATTTCGAACTATTTTGGAACATTTCCGGAGAAAAAGGTTAGATAGATGGGAGGAATCAAATATGCACTGCAAACAAAAGCTCAGGTGTCAGAAAGCCATTGGTGAGCTTACCTTGCCAGAAGACTTGTCCTGTTCCTCTACATCCTCATGTACAAGATCGACCACCTGGATCTCACCAAGACCCAAACACTTCTGATTCTCCTTCCCAGTCTCCTCTGCAGCCTCAGATGCATCTGTCTGAGGGTTTTGCTGCTCAGTTTGGCTCGACACGCCCGTACGGAGGTTTGACAATATTCTGTACCGTTCCTCCCTCCGTGTGCTCCACTTGGCGCTGCGCAGGTCCCCGACTATCCTCTGCTTGCTGGTAGCAGAGGGGCGCAGCGGGTGGGCTATGCGAGGTCGAGCAAGAGCCTGACGGACCTGGGTCTGCACAGGAGCATCCTGCAGAAGAGACAACACTGATGAGTTTAAATATGCAACTGACTTACATTCAGCTCACTCAAGGATAAGGGCCCTATAAAATCCACCATCACAGAATTGCAGGTGTTATCACGGAATTAGACATTAAACGTGGAATTCCATATAAACACGGAAAGGCTGACATTTTATGTAAAAGTCTTGTTTTCTGACTAAAAATGAACTTATCTCTCAGGAAAATGCCCAGAGGGTGCGGACAATCCACACTGCACTTCCTCTCACCCTTGTCTGCTCCTTATTAGCGATGTCACCAAGTAACAACAGACGGAGACACCAGCTGACCCTGTGTTCACACCATCTCAGCGTCCTCAGCTTCAAGCTGACATTTATTTTCAATGATTGCTGACATCCAGGGGCAGCAAGTGGCACGATGCATGCAACCTCAAGCAAGTCAGCAAAGAAGCTATGAAACTCCCGGTTAACTCCAAAGTAGGGCTGGACAATTAATCGGATTTTGATCGTGATTTCAATTCTGCCATCTGACAATCATAAAAACATTATAATCGAAGAAAAACGATTACTATGCCACACAGTGTGGAGTGCCGTGTATGCAAGTTCTTGCGCTTCTGTGTTCCACGTGCAGCCACAGCGAGTGTGTGCTGCTTATGTGGATCAGTAATACTGTATGTGCCACTCGCTGGTTCTTTAAAGTTGTGTTCAAATCAATACTGAAGTTTTTAAATAAATGAATAATTGTGTATATTAATTGTGATTCAATCACAATTAATATACACAATATTACACAATCACTTAAAATAATCGTGATTCTTATTTTTACCATAATCGCCCAGCCCTACTCCAAAGTACAGGGCTGGGCGGTGATAACATTTCACTACTTTATACAGAGTCTCTGCTGGCATATATTCGTAAAATATTAAAAAACTGAATCCTCAAATATTAAAACGGAAAAACAAAATATGGCAAAAAATAAAATGGAATTCCGGAAAAAGTAACACATTTTATAAGGACCAAAAGGATGTCTTTTCTTTGTTATATACACATGAGCTTCTAGGGATGGGAACTGATAAGATTTTATCAATACCAATGCTGTTAACGATCCTGCTAATCAATCCAATTCTTTAACAATTCCCTTATCGATTCCAGCAAATTTTGCATGTGGCCAAGCGGTCTGATTTTCAGTGTCAACAATGCCAAACATACATCACAGTATAGATAACTGCTTCTGCAGGTTGCTGGTGTTTCCATTCACTTAAGGTTGTGCAGTAGGTGTAATAAAAATTAAGCCACAGTTCTGACACTTCTGAACCCTGTCAATTGAATGGAAATAAGGGAATTGATTAGCAAAAAAATTAATGATATTGATTCTCTGATGGAGCTGTTAACGGTTCTCAACTGGAATTGGTTTTCGATTCCCATCCCTATTAGCTTCATAGCCAACTCTGGCACGACAGTCATGTTTTTCACCACTCCTGTAGAATTCCTGTAGAAGATTTCATTTCTTTTATTCATTATTATGCTTTCCATCACGTGGCCTTGCTTACAGCTTGTCGGGGATGCAATTTTGTGCATCAATGTTAACTGTTGTAACTTTGAGCATTGATGGGAGCTCTGCTCATTGTGTAATACAGTATGGGACAGTCAGACCTACTTCAGGCACCACTACAAAGCTTATTGAATGGATCCTGGTAGGGAAAGGTATATTAATGAGAATTTCACTGCAGCCAAAGAGGCCCTCAGAGCCTGGGCAGAAGCAGCTAAACCACGACAAGGGCCAGTGTTTCAACACAAAAGGCTGACTAATGCCAGATAGAAATAAGCAGTATGTTTCAGTTTTTAAAAAGAGCAGGTGATGAGGGCTGAGTCCAGGGCATTAAATGGCCTTTTGGAGGGAGATGAGACTTTTTCACAATTGTTAAACGTCTTCACCATGTTCAATGAAAGGCGTCTCTGGAGCTGATAATACTTCAGAACCATGGCGACAACAGTACGCTTCATTGTTCAAATGTGTAAGTAATTTTGCGTGTAGCTAAAAGTGTGATTCTACATTTGGAGTTAGTCCACATCATTGTGAAGCCAGAGAAATGTTATCAAACAACAAAGCATGTGGCTTGGACCACATTTCTGCTGAGCATCCGAAATATGCAAGTCCAAAGATGTTCCTCTTCTTTTGATTTGCCTTACCAGTTTTCTAAAACATGAAGTATTACCTGATTCAATGCTCTTTGTTTGTTTTGTAAGTAACTACAGACCCACATATTTAGCCAGTAAAATGTCTGAAGTCTTTGAGTTAATCCAGCTTCATATGTTGGCTGAATTCATGTACTCCTCTGACAATCAGTTTGGGTTCAAAGTTAAGGATGGCACTGACATGTGTATATAAGCACCCAAAGAAAATAACAGGGATGGATGTTTAAGTTTAAATGTTTAAACATGTTTTGTTGATGCTTCCAAAGCATTTGATAAAGTAAATCACTGTAAACTGTCTTTAAAGATGGCTGACAAAGGAGTACCAAAACACAAAGTGCAAATCCTGGCTTACTGTTACACCCAACAGACAGAGCAGGTGAAGTGGGGCTGTAGCCTGTCAGCTCTGTTTTGTATAAACCATGGTGTCAGGGGATTTTGCCCCCTCTTCTCAAGTTTGTACACTGATGATATGTTGAAACACTTGCAAGCCTGTAATACTGGCTTTGTAACTGTGGTTAGACGTGCTAATTATTTGATGTATGCAGATGAAAAGGTCGTTTTTGGCCTGAGCTGTGCTAGCAGCTGCCCTCTGTCTGTCTATGGTACTGAAAATGATATCAAATCTAATCCTGATAACAGTGCTGTGCTGATCTGTCCCACAAAGAGAATCACAGTCTTGACAGATCAGAGACTATCAAACAATGAAAGAAAGTGAAATATCTTGGTCATGACCTAAATAAGATTATGTCAGATGATAAGAGAATATCCTTGTACATGGATTGAGCCTGTGCTCAGGTGCTGTTAAGAAGTCTTTGTTTAAAGAATACTGTATGCCACTGTAAACAGTACACGTATGATCAAACTATGGCGGAGCATTAGGCCTGTGCTCAAAATATCGATATGGCAAAATATCGTATCGCACTCCTTCGGGATACGTGTATCAATAAGGATTCTACAGAATTGATACGGCCTAAATATTTTGACAGTTGTTGTAAATACACTTTGGGTAATGTTAACAGTGGCACAGTTCAAGGTAGAAGACGAGCTACATAATGAAGCATATGTTCTAAATTTGAACTTAGGTCTACCATCTTTGAGGATCTGAATTTATGTCCCTCAAGTTGTAGAACCACTTAAAACTCATCCTTGTTCTTTTTCTTCTTATAAGAAAAAACTAAACTTGTCAAGAACTTTGCTTAAAGCGTAGTCAACGTTCACAATTTACGTGTATCGGGATACGTATCGTATCGTGAAGTTGCTGGAAATACCCAGCCCTACGGAGTATGCAGAAGCTGCAAGTGGCATACAATTATGCCCTGCGAAGATAACTGAACCTGTAACTGCAAGACTAATACTATTCAAGCTGTTCAAACACTTGTGTAAGAATTTATATGCAGTCTTAGTGCCTCTGAAAATGAAACGGTCGTGTCTGTCAAACATCAGACTGTTTAATATCAGGCACAGCAGTCTGCAATGTGGACAGATTCTGGATATTTTTTTACATGAATGGGAATGCGCTTGGTGGATATTTATAGATATTTCCTTGTTTTATGATGTTTTTTCTTATATGTGCGTTGTTTTGTTAAATCTGGACTATGAGTGTGTAATAAATTTGATTGATTAATTGGTTCTACTTAGTCAAAACCAAACCATACAACAACAATCTCATCTGTATCATCCAAAACAGAAAAAAATCAAGATTAATTCATATTTTTTAAAAGAGGATTGTCTGCTTTTACAAACTCTTCAACTGGTTACCCACTGTCTAATAAGATGGCCTTCAGAAAATTCTAGTTAATGACTTATGAGGATGTTCTAGCATGCGGAAAGTGTTTATGCATCAGTTTTGGTATCCTAAGGCAGATGCATTCAAATATTTCGGATCAATATCAAGATGCTAGACAGCCTCATATACATCTTTTCTTTGGTCTCCTACAATGTCCATATAACCCATACCTTCCTAAATGCAAAACAAATCTACATATAGCTTGACTGTCTCGAAACATTTAGGGTACCTTTATAACGTTCAATCACATCTAAACTAGGGCTGAACGATTTGAGAAAATAGTGTAATTGCGATTTTTTCCCCAATATTGCGATTTACTCTGCAATTGTTTTAATGTTCATCATCTTATGTATTCTTAAAAAAATGCAGTAGATTTTTTTATAGTAAAATCAATATGACATTAAATTAATGTAAGGATAAAAGTTTTGAGAAAAAGTGGAGAAGTGAAGAACAGAAGCAAAATAGGTATGAAATTGTAACAACTTGGTACAAAGGTATGAAAGCAGAAAAAGGTTAATAAATAGCTGCAAAATAGGTATGAAATTGCAAAAAAAAAATGGGGAAAGTTGGCAAAAAAAATCAAAGTGGCTTAAGAAAATTGATTATAGCAGCAAAATTAGGAATTAAATTTGAAATTTAATCTCAAAAACCATGCAAAATTCCAAACATGGTTCTGACAGTGGCCAAAAAAAGATGAATGGGGGCAATATAGGCAAAAAGTGTAAAAACGGGGTTAAAATAAAAAAAAGGTAAAAATGGTCCAAAAGTGGGAAAAAAGTGTTTGAATAGAGGTAAAAAAAAAAAAAAAATAGGCATGAAATTGCAAAAAACTACATCACAATGCGATAATTCTCCACACATTTTGGGCTAAAAAATACTGAACCTTCTGCGATTTGAAAATTGCAACAAGCCTGATTGCAATTTAATCTAATTTGCAATTAATTGTTCAGCCCTAATCTAAACAAACATTCTTGAAGCACATACATTTACAGGCTAGGGCTCTTAGCTAGCGTGATGAAACACCACAAACTGTGCTTTATATTGTTACTTTTAACTACCTGTCTCTCCTTGTGTGTATTGTATTGTATTGTTTCGTTAAACTAAATACGTGTAAGTGTGTCTGAGTGGATCCAGTTTAAAGGCCTGCAAACACGTCACAGCTTCAACGTCAATAAAGCTAACATATGCTAATGCTAATGTTTGCTAACATCGTTGGCTAGCCAAGGAGCTAACAATAATTATTAGGAAGCAAGTCTTTTTTTGTCGTTATTGAACTAATTTGGCATCTTAATAAAACTTCTTATCAGTCGGTTATCCTTTGTTACATGTGTCCCGGGGCTGAGGAAAGCTCCTCGGTCGTATCCAGGTAAATGCGCAGCCGTTAGCCTGCTCTGAGTGGCAGTTGGCCGTGTCCAGGCAGCGGGCCTCTCACCTGTGTCGCTACGGTCGCCACGAGTTTGAAGACCGAGTTCTCTATCTCTGCCTCTTTGGGCTCCGGCACCGTCTCCCCGGGGCTTTGGGACGACTCTGGACGGATCCGCTTACACGCCAGCAACAGGGCATCAGCGGGGTCGGTGCCCCTTTTCCTCTTGACTCGAAGAATCGTCGTGTTTGGGTCCATTTTCTCCCTCTGTGTCTGGCTCTGTCTGGTCTGGCTCACAGAGAGTGAGAAAACAACAGAGCGCCCACTCCGACTGGATTTCCGGACACCACGAACAGCGTCTTCTTCTTTCTCGAGGATTATTGGCGGATGGGAAACGAGGAATGGTGCATTTCCGCCACCCGTTGGCAAGAAATGTGGACCAGAATTTTCTGTTACTGCTTTAATGTATGTATTTTAACAAAAAGTAGAAACAAAAAACCAACCAACTGCCAATATCCAATGGATTTTGGTTAATCTTTCTGTTCCATTCCACCAAAAGAGTGCAATTTGCTTGTTGTAGCTCTTCAAAAATAAACTTCATTTTCATTCCATTTCAAGATAGAATTTAGTAATATGCACACTTACTCAGGGGCGGATCTAGAAAAATATTTATAGGGTGGCAAGAGGGGGGCAGGATTTCTTTAGAGGTGGCAGCCTACATCAGATGCATATAAACTGAAGCTGTTATCGTAGTTTGATAATAGAAGTATTCCTGCTTGCAAGACTTAGAACATAACTTAGCACATACTGTATATTCCACATGTAAGCAACATTTGTACAAGAAAAAACTATCCTAATGGACTATGTGGTCAGCAGCATAAATACACAATGGAAACCAATGGGTCATGGCACTTAAACAAGGCACTGGACACAAACCTGAATAGAGGTCCCATATGAATAAATTTAGCTTCCAGTCAGAAAAACTACAAAAATATGTATGTAACTATGTACACACAGGTTTTTTCTGTACAGTAAAATACACAAAATAAGAGCTATCAAAAAACAAGAACAGCAAAAACACTGCTTCATGTTCAGCAGAATATACACCATTTACACCGGTATCACATTTTCAACTCTTTATTTTTAAGGTTTTATATATCAGATTTGCTCAGGAACCAAAACAGAGATTTGGCTCATTCTGCCAAAAGAGTGCAATTTGCTTTTAGTACCGCTACAAAAATAAACTTAATTTTTCATTCCATTTCAAGATAGAATTTAGTAATATACACATTTACTCATTCAAAATGAGTACTGGTCAATCTCAGGCTACTTTATTTAATTTATTGCAACTTTTGACAGTTTATTTTTTCATTTTTTACTCTGCTGTTACCAAAACTCAAATTTGTAAAACCATGTTTAAAAGAATATCAACCACAAACAATGTTTTCTCCTTAGAAAAAGAGTTAATTTAGAAGAAATGGTTGGTTACATGATGAAAATACTAATATTTATGACAAAAAAAAAATACTTTTTTTTTTTGCTGTTACTCTTTATTTGAGTAACTACGACGGAGGATTAGGGCCACGTTGAAAACAAAAAAAAAAGTAAGGTTACGAGAATTCAGTCGAAAAGTTACGAGAATAATCTCATAAATTACGAGAATAAAGTCGTTAAATTACGAGAATAATCTCATAAATACGAGAATAAAGTCGTTAAATTACGAGAATAATCTCATAAATACGAGAATAAAGTCGAACAGTTAAAAGAGAATAATCTCATAAATTTACGAGAATAAAGTCGAAAAAAAATTACGAGAATAAAGTCATCTTTTAGATCAAACTAGGAAACATCTACTTCGCTTTATTTAGAAAGATATTCACAGATTTGGACTTTGCGGCTTAATAAATAATCTACAAAAGAACGTAGTTCCAAACCCAATCCCTCTTTTTGATCACTGTAATGAAGACTGTGAGCTATAAACTCGTTTTCCTCCAAACGAGCCGTCAATACACTGAAGCTGATGGATCGGAGGCTTAGGGACCATCAGCAAATTACCATATCGGAGGAAGAGTGAAAATGGAATAACTTCCCCAAACTGAGAAGTGAAGTCTTCAAAATCACAGCAAATACAAAGGATCGTATGTTTTTCATACTACAGGTCATATTTTCTTTAAGACTTCTGAATTAAACTATTTAACACTGCCTGATGGTCATGCATCCCTTATGGCATGTACTCCAGCTCGTTCTTTAAAGAAATAGTTTTTCATGTATTTTATATGTTTTTTTATATTGGCATTTATTAATTAATAGGTTATGGCTATAAAAACAGTAAAAACTTAAAGGAAAAGTTCGATTCCTGCAGCTTTTACATTGTTTATGGAATGAAGAACAACAATATACTCACCCAGAAGGCTTTCCTGATCCAAACGGTGCTTCGGGAGATATTTAGATCCAAAATCAAGCAGCGGATACCGATATAGTGGTAGCCTGTAGGGCATGGATCGCCGCTCCTAAAAACTGCATTAATCGTCCAAAAACTCATGTTTTTCACCAATATTCCATCATGATTCGCTTCGAATGGACCACCATTGCAGTCTGTGTCTCTCCACACAGTGTGGCTGAACTAACCTCTGAACTGACGAGTTTGTTTACATGCCCTTCGCGCATGCGCAGTACTCTCTGGAGCGTTGCGATCGCTTCCTCATTTCTATGAGCTCCTTATCTGTATAATCTGGCTCCAAACTGTAAGGACGTCCATCATATTCAAAGTCCTCCTCCACAACATCTTCATCCCATAGATATTCGTCCATTTTGCACAAAACTGGAAGAAGAAAGTTGATTTGTAGCTGCCGATCTTCCCCTGAAACAATGAGCCGCACTGCGCATGCGCAAAGGGCACGTAAACAAACTCGTCAGTTCAGCCACACAGCGCTGTGTGGAGAGACACAGGCTGCAGTGGCGGTCCATTCGGAGCGAATCATGATGGAATATTGGTGAAAAACATGAGTTTTTGGACGATTAATGCAGTTTTTAGGAGCGGCGATCCATGCCCTACAGGCTACCATTATATCGGTGTCCGCTGCTCGATTTTGGATCTAAATATCTCCTGAAGCACCGTTTGCATCAGGAAAGCCTTCTGGGTGAGTATATTGTTGTTCTTCATTCTACAAACAATGTAAAAGCTGCAGGAACCGAAGTTATCCTTTAAGTGTTCATGGCTGTGTTGACACCAAATTCAGCCCGATGATCACAAATTCCCTCTGCCTTGTTCTACAGCTCTTATTTTAAAGAAATAGTTTTCCTGAATTTTCTATGATTTTTTAAAATATTGGCACATATTAATAAATACATTATGACTATAAAAACTGAAATAACTTAATGGTTTTGGTTACAGTGACACCGAACCCAGTCTGAGTGATGCATGATCATCAGGCTGAGTTTGGTGTCACTGCAACTAAAAACAGTTAAGTTACAGTTTTTTCATCATTAGCAGTAAATGAGTATCCATCAATATTTAGAAAGTCATATAAATTACATAAAGAACAATTTCTCTTAAAATGGAGATGTAGTATAATATTGAAGAGATGTTTGGTCATTAGTGTTGCTTTAGTGTCACTGCAGTTACCAACAATAAAATCATTGCAGTTATTATTATCCATGCATATTAATTAACACAATTAAATATACAAAACATAATTTAAATCAAATCAAAACATTCTTGCTGAAGTAAGAGCTGTAGTTCAAAGAAGAGGAGATCACCATTCATGTTTTGTTATGACTTGGTTGGTCTTATTACTTTAAGTCTTAAAGAAAATATGACCTGTAGTGTGAATAACATACGATCCTTTGTATTTGCTGTGATTTTGAAGACTTCACTTCTCAGTTTGGGGAAGTTATTCCATTTTCACTATTGCTCCGATATGGTAATTTGCTGATGGTCTCTAAGCCTCCGATCCATCACCTGCCGTGAATTGAGCTGATTGAGCTGTTTGGAGGAAAACGAGTTTATAGCTCACAGTCTTCATTACAGTGATCAAAAAGAGGGATTGGGTTTGGAACTACGTTCTTTTGTTGATGAGTTATTGAGCCGCAAAGGCCAAATCTGTGAATATCTTTTTAAATAAAGCCAAGTAGATGTTTCCTAGTTTGACCTAAAAGATGACTTTCTCGTAATTTTTCGACTTTATTCTCGTAACCTTACTTTTTTTTTAGTTTTCAACGTGGCCCTAATCCTCCGTCGTAAGTAACAGCTATGAGTTTTTAGCATAAAATTAGCAATTGTGTGAAATCTAGCCACTTAGCATCTATGCTAGTAGCTTGAGCACATGGAGCTCATTCTTAAGATTGAACTGAATATTTTACTTTTGATATCAACAACTGTTGTCTTAGAGATAACTGAGTTTTTAGATTGACCATCTCTAAAACAGCTAATATATCATTACATTTAAGGAAAAAAAAGAGATAACTTACTTTTTGTCTTCCAATGACCTGCAGAAGACCTAAATGATGCCACCTCCTGCAGAACATGTCACTGGTGGAATGTTCCAGAATTTTAAAGGGAGGAATGTGTTGGGGTAACAGCAATGAGTGAAAACCTGGGGACAGCAATAAAATGTGAATTTTAACCAAAATATAATGACTTTTTTGTAAACCTTTTGTTTTAAAAGTGTAGATAGAATATAGAGTCACACTTAAATGCAAAAGAAAATTTGCTTTGGAAGGATTTTGTTCATGATGCATTGTAGTAAAGTGTAGTGTTTGGCTGTGGGGACAGGCAAGAAATGATATGTATAAGTGTTCTGGATGCCATTTAAAAAAAAAAAAATCATATATATATATATATATATATATATATATATATATATATATATATATATATATATATGTAATTTCTACAAAGATTAATGTGTATGGTGTTTAGTATAATAATAAAATATAATTTGTCATATATTATTACTTGTGTTTATACATTTAATAAACAATAATATGCTGGGGACAGAAATTTCCCTCTTTCAGCAGAATTGCCCTTCTATTTTCTACATGAGTGAATTTCAGACGTTTTCCCGCAAGACTCAGATCACGCAACATTTCTGACCCTGTTTAGCCTTTATAAAATGCTTCTCAATACGCTGCTGACCCTTTTATAGTGTGTAGCCTATATATTAATTTCCACCCTCAAACCCCAATGAGACGTTGGGTAACACAAACAAAACAGAAGAAAATGATTTGAAACCCCATTTCAATTTAGAACACACAAAAAAGTTGTTTAATGTTCTGATAAACTTCGTTTTGTTTGTTTGCTTTGTAAATATCAACTCATTTTCAATTAGATGCATGCAACATGTTCCAAAAAAGCTGGGAGAGGGGCCAGTTTGGAGCATGCCACATTTGAACAGGTCAATCAGAAACAGGTTGGGTGTAAATGGAACATACCTGAAAGGCTCCCAAGCAAGGATAGGGCAAGGTTCAGCTCAACAAATAGCCCAACTGTTTAAACAATGTTTTGTTTTTTTTTGTCATTCAAATTTTAAGTTTTCACAGCTTGGAACAAAAAAAAACATAGTTGTGCACTATAACCCTACATCCCCACCCACCCATACAACCTGGCTTTACCATAGGTGAGTTTTTGTGCAAAAACACATGTTCATTCATGAAAAATCCACTTTGTTCTGTGAGAAGATAATATTACACTACATAGATACTATAAAAACAATATTGTCATCCCAGCATCACTGAGCCAGTCTGTCTCTCCATTTTCTGCATCGCCCCTGAATTTCCTAAGCACAAAGTTGTATGATGTTGTCTCCACAATGTTTCTGAACTACAATTGCAAAGAATATAGGGATTTCATTCTCTACAGTCTATTGTCCATACTACCATCAAAAGATTCAGAGACTGCAAAGAAATTTCTGCACACAAAAGGGAAAGGCTGAAAACCAACAGCCTTCAATCCATTAGCGGCACTGCATTAAAACCTGTTAATAATTCTGTAAATGATATTACCATGCAGACTGAGCCTGGTGTCAATTAACACAGTCTCTTCAAGTGTAAGTTAAAGCTACCAGCAAAGCCAAAGTCTTATAACAACAACACTCAGAAATGCCACCAGGTTCTCTGGGCTCTAGCTCATGTATGGACTGATGGAAGTGGAAATGTGTGCTACGGTCTGATGTGCACATTTCAGTTAGTTTTGGAAATAATGAACATTGTGTTCTCCGGGATAAAGAGAAAAAAGGAGCATCCAGATTGCTAGCAGTGCAAAGTCAGCACCTGTTATGGTATGGGGGTATGTAGCAGTGGCGGCTGCTGGTCAATCAAGGAGGGGAAGCTCATTTTTTTTCTGGCCTAAATCATAAAGTTTTTTATTTATTTAAATGTAAATTCTACCCTCAGTTCCTTTTCAAGAAAATGATCTGTGAGTGTGAGTGACAGGGGGAGAAGCTCCGCAGTTGCAGCTGCTCGTTGGTGAAAAGGAAAAGTGACAGGAGAGGATCTTCAAACACAACGCTAGTCGTTTTTAAGAAAGATAAAGTCGCCGGTGATCGATAAAGCCTCCGGATCAGTCCAGAACAACTGAATGTAAAACTTAAAAGATGCTCCAGTGGAGGGTTATACTTTAAGATCACTGATTGGCTCATTTCACTGTCAATCAAAAAGGGATTCGGCCCCAGACAGATCATCCAATCATCATGCAGAAGCCGAGCATCCAGGCCAGCCCACTGCCTTATAGACCCCCAGAGATGCTGAGCGTCCGATGGGCGGGACAAAGCCCAGCGTTTATCCAATGACCGTCCAGTTTCCACAGTGGAACAACCCACTCTACGCTTCCCGATCGAAGTCAGAAGACACTCAGCGTCCAAGCGCCAAGACGCTGTGGGGATGAATGAGAAGGAAGTCGCTCCAGTTACCTGTGATAAGTAGCTGATTCTGAACAAAAGATGAAGGTATTCTAGCGCATATTTAGTCAATGAAATGTACACACAGCAGTACATATCACCACTTTTTTGGGGAACATTTTAGGGGAAGCTGAGCTTCCCTTGCAGTCTTAGAGCAATCGCCACTGGTATGTTGGTGCCCATGGCATGGGTAACCTGAACATCTGTGAAGGCATGATTAATACTGAAAGGTACATACAGGTTTTGGAGCAACATATGCTGCCATTAAAACAATGTCTTTTTTTAGAGACGTCCCTGCTTATCTTAGCAAGACAATGCCAAGACATTCATTCATTCATTTTCTATGCAGCTTATTCCTTTCAGGGTCACAGAGGACCTGGAGTCTAGCCAGCTGTCAGTTGGTAAGAGGTGGGGTAGATCCTGAACTGCCAAACACATTCTGCATTTTTTTTTTCTACAACAAGAGTGGTTTCTTATAAGAGTGCAGTGACAAGACTTGTGACTCGATCTGTCTGATATTGAGCATGTGCAGTGCATTATGACGTGCAAGATACAACAACGGAGATCCCTGACTGTTGAACAACTGAAGTCATACTTCAAGCAAAAATGAGAAAGCAGTCCACCCTCAAAGCTTCAACAATTAGTGTTCTGAGGTCCCTTGTTAAGTGTTGTTAAAAGGAAAGGTGATGCAACACGATGGTAAGCATGCCTCTGTCCCAGATTTTGGAATGTGTCGCAGGCATCAAATTCAAAATTAGTGAATATTTGTTAAAAAAAAAAAAACGTTTATCAGTTGTGACATTATATATCTTGGGTTTGTTGTGTATTTAATTTAAAATAGGTCCAAAAGGATTCATTAATCATTGCACTCCTTTTTATTTACTGTGTATTTACCACAAAATCCCAACTTGACTAGAATTGGGATTTGTTGTAATGCTTTGTAAAATTTTACTGCCAACCATATTATTCTTAAAGATTTTACTTAATGAAGACTGTTTTATATAAATTTCATACATTCAGCAACACATTTAAACTCATTCAATAGTTGCTGTACAGTTGTAAATATTGAATGCAGATTCCAGAGGCGCATTATTGTTTTGTTCCTGTACTACTCATTTTGTCCACATTATGTCCTCACTCCTTCTCTCCCTTCCCTCCTTAAACACAGTGTTCATCTCTTTAAATGGAAATCAGAGGTTGCATCCAAATATTGCAGTATTGCCTATAATCGGTATTGCAAACAAATCTATAGTCCCCTTCATAATATGGGTTTGCAATTACAAAGTAAGCCAATCAATTAGAGAAAGACAAACCATGAAGCCGTCTTTCCCGAATCTCCCTTACAGTTTTTAAGGGTCTCAGAGACATTTTTGAGTAACTTGGCGGCTCAAGGTGAAAACTAAGAAGGGGTTGCTCTGCATTAGGTAAAATTCAATGTTAGAGGGGTTGCATGCTAGGGAGAGATGATTTAATGAATAGCGTATTTTGCATAATATGTGTCCTTTACATGATTCATCATATATGATATAATCTGTTCAACACAGCATGGCAAAGTCAGGAGTGGAGTAGAATTAGGAAAGGGTGAGGAGGTGTGAGGAAAAATGTGATGTTAAAGAAAAAAATGTCTTTTATTAATATGAATGAGAAGATTTTTGCCACAGTTAAATAGCCACAGACGGAAACTGTCATTGTTGTGTTGACCCTTAAACTAAAATTAAAAGCTCTAGGCCTTGTTAACATGTGTGGCAGTGCTACATGACAGACACCAGGTGAAGGGCATGGCTTGGATTATTAAACCATGCCAGATAGTGATTTTGTTGGTTAGAGCTAAAATACAGAGCCCTGACTGGGTTGGACCTTTTCTGCATTGACCCCCTGTCTCTGATGAAACCAGCAGAGGGCACTGTGCTTTCTCATATTGACACTTTTTTTAACAACTGTGAGTCATCTGAGCACCCCAGCTGGTCTCTCAGCATGGGAGACACAGACGGCAGCACCTCAGTCAGCTCTGATAACAACACAGTCCCATATGAAGCACGACTGTCAGGATGTTACTGAAACCACTTAGGGGGAGGTGACAAAAGCGGCATGTTGTTTGAAAGATGCTGCTCTGTGGTGTCATCCCGAGCTGACCCTTATCATTTGCAGAGTGCGTAACAAAAGCCCAAACCACGAGATAGCTGCATGGCTCTGTTTTGGTACACAGCCAGAGATAAAAACATTTCACTCACTGTGCTCAGGAGGGGTCATGCTCAGGTTTTAGCAGATTTTATAGATGAAATTCATATTCAAAAAAGTGAACCTCAGTGGGTGGACAACCTCTTCTGTTAGCATGGAGGACTCTAGTCTAAACAGACCTCTGACCCTGTCCTCCTACTCAAACCTCTGGATATGGCCTCAGAGATACCCACTGGTTCCTAACATTCAGTTTTGAAGTCCAGCAGTGTACCATGTTCTTATTTCTTCAGTCAAAATGGGCAATGAAATGTCATAACTTTGCTTTTGTTTTTGTTAAAAACAGTTACTCACCCTCACAAGAAATATATTATATTACCAAATGTATGCGCTCACCTGCCTTCACACCTATGATGAACTTGAGTGACATCCTATTCTTAATCCACAGGATTTAATATGACGTCGGTCCACCCTTTGCAGCCATAACAGCTTCAGTTCTTCCAAGAAGGCTGTCCCCACTGTTTAGGAGTGTTTATGGGAATTTCTGACCATTCTTACAGAAACACACTTATGAGGTCACACACTAATGTTGGACGAGAAGGCCTGGCTCTCAGTCTCTGCTCTAACTCATCCCAAAGGTGTTCTATCAGGTTGAGGTCAGGACTCTGTGCAGGCCAGTCAAGTTCATCCACACCAGACTCTGTCATCCATGTCTTTATGGACCTGCTTTGTGCACTGGTGCACAGTCATGTTGGAAGAGGAAGGGGCCAGCTTCAAACTGTTCCCACAAAGTTGGAGCATGGGATCGTCCAAAATGTCTTGATGTGCTGAAGCATTCAGAGTTCCTTTGACTGGAACTAAGGGGCCAAGCCCAGCTCCTGAAAAACACCCCCCAACTGCCAAACTCAGATTCATCCATCGGATTGCCAGACAGAGAGACATGATTCTTCACTCCAGCGAACACGTCTCCAGTGCTCTAGAGTCCAGTGGCGGCGTGCTTTACACAACTGTTTCCAATATTTTTTATTTAACCTTTATTTAACCAGGAAGTCCCATTGAGATTAAAAAATATCTTTTGCAAGAGAGACCTGGCCAAAAATAGCAGCCGTACAGAGTCATGGTACATAGAAAATGACACAACTCAATCAACAGGTATAAAATAATTAAGCAAATACACATTTGGCTTTCAAGAAAAACAACCACATGCCTCTGTCACCACATTCTTAATGATGCTCTTAACTTCATTAAGAGATATCATTGAATCCCGTTTTAGCTCTTTTTGAAGATTATTCCACAACCAAGGTGCATTAAAAGGAAAAGCAGTTTTCCCCAGGTCTGTAAAAACTCTGGGTACAGAGAAGAGCAGCAAGTTAGAGGATAGAGCTGGTATCCAGTAGAGCTGCTATACAGAAACGAACAGAGGTAAGATGGAAGTTTTCGTTTTGCGTTGCAGTTGATGATGTAAGGCTTAGATGCAGCTGCTTGCAATTGAAACCCATGCCATGAAACTCTACGCACTGTTTTTTAACTAATCTGAAGACCTCTGTGACCTACAGTATGTGCCTCAGCATCAGCTGACCCTGCTCTAGGATTGTCCTCAACCACTTTGGAGCTGAGTTGCTGTCATTCCCAATCACTTCCGCTTTGTTTTAACACCACTAACTGTTGACTGCTGAATATTTAATTGTGAGGAATTTACTTGACTGGACCTATTGCACAGGTGGCATGCTTTCACAGTACCAGGCAGCTACTGGCATTGTAATAAGGTACTAGTGGAAAAGAAAAAGTCAAAATTGCATTATGAGAAAATGACCCTTGACTTGACACTTAGTATGTGTGTTTGGCTTTTGTTGTAGACTGGCGTTAATGCTGAATGATTAAGAGGCCAGTCATGATCAAGGTTAAAGAAATGAGACGGTAAAATGTCTCCAGCTCGTCTTGTCAGGTTTTAGATACTGTGGGAGAAGATGTTCCTGTGACATTTTAAAAATATGTACTGACATCTTGGGGGCTCTGACATCATACCAACACAGCAGACCAAGCCAAGAAAACTTTGCATACATTGCAGAGAGGAAGTGTAAGATCATTATCACATCACCTCAATCTGCTTTCCCAGTTAACACACTTACAGCAGCAGCAGCAGGCTTACTCATGAAAATATATGAAATACTCCTTAGTCATGTATGGATCCTCCATATATATATGTACATATACATATACATATACATATATTTAACCCTCATTTAAGGGCTGGATGAAAGGGCTTCAAATGAAATCCTAGATTTTTCCTCATATTACTCAATCTTTGATTTTAATAGCTTGTCTCCCCTCTAGTTCATTTACTTTTCAGTGTATTGTCCGTACTGGGTAATGTGAAATACTCGTGGCTTTACAATCATCACATGGTCAATAGCATTTGGATCTTAAATTGTGTTTATTTAAAACAACACATCTGTTTGGTAGATGTTATATTATTTATTTGTAAAGAGCAGTTTTAGGAAAAAGTGGTTTACCCATTGAAACAGGCTGTTATACTGAAGTCCATAATTAAATGTTATTTTTTGTTTCTTTGATCAGAAATGTATGCTTTTGGTTTAAGTAAAATTTAGTTATGTCTGCTTGAATGTTGGACGGACCTTTCCCCTTTACACCCCCTCATGGGCAGCCTTGGTAGCTGACAGTCACAAAATAAATTTAGTTAAAGGGATAGTTCAGTTTTATGAAGTGTGGTTGTATGTGCTCTATATGGCCACTAGGCACATTGGATGAAGGAGAAAGTTCTTTCCTCTCTCTCAGTAAGCCACAATTTGTAAACATTTGTGATGCAGAACCAGTCGCAAACAGGGAAGTATTGTACCAAGAACAAAGGGTATTTCTCTACAAGAACTCTCATTAAAAAAATAATACCACAGTTTAAGGGTACGCTAGCTAGACATTTTTTTTGAGTGCATTAACTTTTTGGATAGGTAAAGTTTATCTGGAACTAGTATTCCACATATTCCACATAGTCTTTGTCCCAAATAAACTTTTTCAGAGGATGAGACACACATGACTCAGATCATGCACTTCATTTCTTGAGCTATAGGTTGTTTTTTTAATCATGAGGCTGCAAATCCGTTAATTCAATTCAATCAATTTAGTTTATTTGATACAGAGGGACAATGTACATTCATACACACTTTATAAAAATAAAATGTAAATGTACCCAACTCTAGCTACCAAGCTAATTTCCATTGGTAGTCCCCCCAGCTAAAATATAAAAACAAACAGGTTAAAGGAAGAAAATACAAGTATAATATTTAAAAGGTTCTGTTCTTCTTGTTTTGCTTCTTTTTAAAAAACAAGAACAGAGAAACATTATCATAATAAAATATTTTACAATACATTACAATCATAGTTTTTATTGTACACAGGTGGTCAGTACCAGATGTTAAAGTGCTAGATTTAGGCAGTAAAGTGCTGGAGTCGAGTATAAAGTGCTAGAGTTACTAATTAAAGTGCTAAAGTTGATATTTAAAGTACCAGGTCTCTTGGAAAAATGAGCACTAAAAAATTTTAATTAAAAAAAAAGAGAAAAAAAAAAAAGAAAAAAAAGGAGGTAGGTGGAGATGGAATGGGGCTGCAGCAATGCAAGTCCAGGTCATATTTATTGATTTAGTTATGATGTTAAAGGGTTAAAGCCAGTTATAGTGTAATCAGACTGTGGGGATGGGGCTAAAAAAGGAGAGAGGGGAAGTAACCTAAGAGAGAGAAGAAGAAAAAAAAAAGATAAATAAATAAATGGAAGAGAGAGAGAAAAAAATTAATAAATAAATTTAAAAAAGGTGATGGGTGGTCAGATGAAAATAATCAGTTTGTCACATAAATAAATAGTAGTCCAAGAAGTGATGACATGGCATCATTACCTCTTGTCCTACAACATGATTACCAGTACTTAGACAAAGTGACATAGTGGTATTGCACAATATTAACACTATAACATGATTATGCAAAAGCTGACATGGTGACATTTATTCGTTATCAGAGATCATGATTGCAGTTTTGTTTGCTTAGCAGCCACTTGTTTAGTTTTTTTTTAATGCAGCATATGTATTACAGTCCCTTATCATAACAGGTAAGGTGTTCCAAATGCGACTGCCTGCGACTGACAGCACTGTCTGCCCCTGTGAGGTGCGTCTGAGTGGGATTACACAGTCCCCTCTGTTGGTTGCCCTGGTTGTATGGCTGACATTGTCATTCTGTCTAACATAAGCAGACAGTGGGGGCGGTGCTAAACCTTTCAAGATCTTGAATATTGCGCAGGCATATTTAAAAGTTGTGAAGTTGTCAAAACTGATCTATACCATGTTAGCTTAAACATGTATATGGTGTTTTTTTTATAAGGAAATAATGCAAGTTTATCCCTCCTGAACATTTCAAAGTAATATAGTTATTCTCATTGAAGATATCTTTGTAAATGCTTGCGCAGCTATCCGTTGTATAAGCAGCTCACAGTGACTTAATGCCAGACGCTGACCTTGACTGACTTCTCAGCAGGAAATTCATTTCATTGAATTGCCCTGATATAACTTCACTGTGGGAGAGGAAATGATTTTTCTTTTACTTCACTGCATATTGCTCTCTCAGGGTGGCCTTAAATAACTGAAGGCCGGCTGCCTTCTCTGCTTCTTTGTTAAAGGTGCAAGTCTTTGAATGATTTACCAAACAAGCTAAAAATAAAACTCAGTTATGATGTTTTTAATGACTGTATCAGTACATGGCTGAAGGGGAAAATTTACTGTTCCCACACAAACACTTAAAGTAAAAGAAACAACAGTATGTATATTTCAATTCAGCTGTCTGTTTATTTGTATTTCATTAAAGTCTTACATGTATCTAACACCAATAAAAGCTGTAAAAGCCTCCCATGGTCAGATGCTGCAAATCAGCTTTCTACAAACACTGACAGCAGTGCATCTTGAGCATGTAAAATTTTTTATGTTAAAGGAATACTCTGACGATTTTGGACCCACGCCCTTTCCCTATCATTGACAAAGTGAGACAAGCTCAAAAATACCTTTTTTGTGTCTCTGCGTCCAGTGGCTGGCTCCCAGCTGTTAGCTTCGTAGGTAGCTTAGCTCAATGGCTGGAGGTCAATAGGAGTCAGAGCCGGACAGACGAAAGTGGACAAAATACTCCTTACAGTGGTCCAGGGGATGGCGTATTAGCATGTGAAGTAAATCCAAATGGTTATAAAACATTTTAAAAGACGTGTTTTCTTTTCAACCCGTTAAAGTAACGTTTTGATACACACAGACCTGCGCATGCGCAGTGCTCCGTGGAAGGATATACCGGTGCACAGTTTACAAAGCCCAGTGAGTTTTGTAAACCAGTGACTTTTTTGGTGAAAGGAAAAACATCACACCTGTGTCAGTAAACTCTCGTTCAACTCCTCATCCATTTTGGCTCTGGCAGCTGTTGCGAGGCTACATAAACATGGTTACGTCCGAGGGTCGCCTTCTTCCGGCTTCTACTGCCGTTCCGCGGAGCACTGCGCATGCCCAGGTCTGTGTGTATCAAAATGTTTTTTTAACGGGTTGATAAGAAAACACGTCTTTTAAAATGTTTTATAACCATTCAGATTTACTTCACATGCTAATACGCCATCCCCTGGACCACTGTAAGGAGTATTTTGTCCACTTTCGTCAGTCAGGCTCTGACTCCTATTGACCTCCAGCCATTGAGCTAAGCTACCTACGAAGCTAACAGCTGGGAGCCAGCCACTGGACGCAGAGACACAAAAAAGGTATTTTTGAGCTTATCTTACTTTGTCAATGATAGGGAAAGGGCGTGGGTCCAAAATTGTCGGAGTATTCCTTTAAGCACCAATATTACTGTCCATGCTAAATAAAGATATTAATGAATAATTATTCATCTAAATTCATCAGATGCATATCCCTTTTCCATTTCAAAGAAGACAAAGGCTTATCTTTTAGTCTGGTTTTCATGATACTTAAAGGGATAGTTTGGGATTTTTGTAGTGGGGTTGTATGAAGTTCATGGGCAATGAGTGATTCTGGCCATATGCGCGTGAATGTGTTTGTGTATGTGTTATGACTCGGCCTTTGTCAAGCTGTTGTGTCCTCATTTGTATTGGCAGTGGTCAGAGGGAAGGAGAGTACAACCAACGGTGTCAATGTGTGCTCAACGGACAAATCCAACAAATCCGTGGAGATCTGTCGGTGGCCAAGGTTGGTACACACTACAAAGCTGATAAGGACAAAATCTAGCCAGACTCTTTACCAAAAAAAAACGTATCCACTGCGAGATAAGTGGCAAAGTTATATCTAGGGGTTTACATGCTAAGATGGGCAGTCGTGGTGAAATGCCCATTGCCCATTTTTCACTGATTTGTTTTTGTGCCAGAAGCTATGGAGTAGTGAGAGTGCCCAATTACAAGAATAAATCTATAAAAGAATAAATGAATAAATAAATAAATTACATAAGAAGCCATAAAAGAAAAGGCTTATAAAAGTACAAATATAAAGACAAATAAAAAAAGTAGAAAAGTGCTTAATAAATAAATAAATAAATAAAGTAGCTATATAAAGTGATATTAATCAAAAAATAAACCCTTGAAAGAAAAGGCTAATAAAAGTATAAATATAAAGACAAATAAATAAAAGCATTTAAATCGCATTTAATGTCACTTTAAAAGCGAAGGAAATATGCGCAGAAAAATATGCGCAGTAGGAATGTGGTTGCGTCACAGGAGGAATCCCAATCGAGAAGAAACATGGCGGCGAAAAACTTGACAGAAGAACTCGTCGAAGTTAGAGAACAACATAATTATGACGGAGAATATGTTTTGAGGACGGTAGAGGACGTAATGGAAAGTGCTGGTACTATGTGTGCTTTGACCCACACAGACATCGATGAGCTCGTGTGGCGAAATCTTGAGAGAGTAAACAAAGCATAACCCGACATATTTGTCCTTCTTCCTTAATTGGGTTCCTTCTGCTCACGACGACATTCAAGCTTGTCGATGTCCGTGTTGGTCAGCGTACACATATACCAACACTTTCTATTACGTCCTCTACCGTTCCCAATACATATACTCTGTCGTAATTGTTGTGTTCTGTAATTTCAGCCAGTCTTAAAAGTTCTGCTGTCAAGTTTTCAGCCGCCATCCTTCTTCCTCGATAGGTTTCCTTCTGCTCCTGCGTACAATGACATTCCTACTGCGCATATTTTTCTGCACATATTTTTTGAAGGAAAAGAGTTGACGTACCATTGTGCCTACTGGAACCCATTCCTCCAGAATCACACCCTTAATGTCAAAGTAAACAATCAACATGGCCTTGACTTTGGGTGTACTTTGTCATGCTTTCTTCATCCTTGGTCATGATGGTGCTTTCCAGTGCGATGACTGCCATTTTTCGTTATTCCAAAATTTCTTTGGAACAAAAAGAAGGGAATAACTTTGCTTGTATTTTTCCTTTTGGTCAGGAGGCAGATGTGTTTTTGCTAAGCCTCCTGTGATTTCGATAAAACATCTGTGCTGTGCTTTGGTCAAATGTATTACAGACCCTGCAGGTTGAAACAGCCCTACTAAAAATGTACCTATAAATTTGACCAAAATCCCACAGATTGCACCCCTGCCCTCTCAGGGATGTGCCAATATGAGCATGTGTTTCCCGGCTTGTGGATGTAAATGTATGGGTGGAGCAGATTTGATCTGAATGTCTCCCTGCGATGCCATGAGGAGCTCAGGTTATAAACAAACTGTTATATTCATGTTGTCAAGGCAAAGGGTGAGCAACAAACAAATGTTTTTTTTTCTTTTTAAATTATATTTCTCCCTTATTTGAACAATTCACACAAATTGAGAACAGTTTCTAACAGCTCACATGCTGTAATACACTGTAATAAATTACCAGCATTTCACAATAATTTACAGTATTATTTTACAGTAACTTGTTGTAATTACGTTTCCCTGTAATATCCCAATGAATACCTGTAAAAACTACAATATTCTTGGATTTTACAACTTTTCACTGTTATTTTACAGTAATATCCTGCAATCAAAAAAACCCTGTTATATCACAACAAGGTCTGTAATATTACAGCAACACAGTAAAAAAAAATGCAAGGACTTCACAGCATTCAATAGTAATATTACAGTGAAACATCCGTCAGGAGTCTGTCCTCATGGTGACCTAACGGACGGAGGGTTGAACTCGCGCCAGCGCCATTTGAGTGGCTCAGACTACAGCATCTTCGGACTTCTTCGACACCCTGACTGCTTCAAATTAATTATTGAGGTGAGTACATTCGAAAAAATGTTTTCAACTTTGACGTAAAAAGTAATTTGGAGGTTGGTCTCAGTTATTACGGACGTTGTTTACTTCTATTGCCATTTTCTATGCCATTACCCACACAGCAAATTCTGTAGTGTTAAAATTCCAGTGTTAGGCCAGTTCAGAGTAAAGAGTTGAGGTCTTGGTGTTGGTTTTAACATATCTAGCTCTATGCTGGTGTGAAGCCAAACTGCTGCGGGTGTAACTTTCCAGTGTTGACAGCAAGTAACACCAGGCAGTGTTACTTTAAGGAGACATATCATATCATGTTTCTCCTCATTTTAGGCCATTGTCAAGCTCTCATTGAAATGCTCGGTTTTCAGGCTGACCTACAGTAACCTTGCAACGTCACAGCCCTTTGTGCTCTGATTGGTCAGTTCTATCAGAGCTGTCGAGAGGGTTGAGCCAGCCTGTCCTTCTTCTTCCCCAGCAGGCTCAAAGCAGCGACCGCGTATTGAGTCCCCCTACAGGCCAGAGCTGGTAATGAGTGAGTGTGAGCTAGGGAGCTATATACTGCTGCTTGGTGGGTGTGTTCCTCACTGATGATTGTGAGGCTAACGGACATCAGAGAGGAGGAAGTGTTTTATCAGATTAGACCAATAAAAGAAATGTAGCTCGTGTCGTCATGACAATTTAAATGACTTGCACTGACCTATTTTCAGAGGCATCAAATCTCATTCTAGGATATCAGAAAAAAATACAATATTTAATTTTTTGAAAATTAAGGGGGTGTAAGGTCTTGTTTTCAAATTTATTATATTATATGTAAGTATTAAATCATGCATCAGCATGATATGTCTCCTTTAAGAAAGTCTCTAATAGACAAGGTCATTGTACAAGTTTTTTTTAGTTGCCCTATTCCTTGTCATTGTATTTTATTTGTTAAGGAGAACAAATAAATGTTTTCAGTATCAATTCAATCTGTTTTGGGGTGTGTTCACATTTTTATTCATACTGGCTTGACCAAAAGGCACATGCCATGTTTGTGGAATTCAGTGAATCTTCAGGAGTCTGCTCTCCCCCTCCCTCTTGGACTGTCTCTCTCTGCTCCTGCTGCAGGGGCGGAGTTTCTCTGTTCTGCAACCTGCACACCTGCCTCCCATCAACTCATCAGCTCCTCTATTTAAGACGGCCCCTGTGAGGAGCTTGGCTCAGGAGTATTGCACTCGGCTGAAATGGGCTTCCTTCGCAGGGGGGCTGGGCTCTCCCTTAGAGATAGGGTGAGAAGTTCGGTCATTTGGGAGGAGCTCAGAGTAGAGCCGTTGCTCCCTTGTGTTGAGAGGAGCCAGATGAGGTGGCCCGGGCATCTGGTCAGAATGCCTCCTGGACGCCTCCCTGGTGAGGTGTTCTGGGCACGTCCCAGAACACCTCACCAGGGGGTGTCCTGGGTCTACCCCGGCCCCGGGGTAGACTCAGGACACACTGGAGAGTTTCCTTAGGTTCCTTAACGGATGGAAATGAACCGAAGTGAGTTAAGTGATTAGAGCTGTTCGAATAGTTTAGAATGGACTTAGGAAAGGAATACTGCCATACAGAGAGAATTCCTTTATTATCTCCTTTAGCATAGGATACACTTCATCATCATGTGACGGCGGATGTTACTGCTGCAGTGAAACTACAATTTTCCAAAGGTGGACTACAAAAGACACATCATGCAACAGCTTTTATCATGACAATGTTGCTCCTTCAGACAACATTGAACACAATAACCTGGTAACAAATTGCATCTGCATAACCATGTTGAAGTTTCCTCTGCTGTTCAAATCCTGTCCTCTAAAGTTTAACAAAACCTGCCTTAACTTTCCAGCAGTGCATGATTCTCTGAAGAGAGCAGGATATGAGACATTTGATGTTGATAATGTTTTAAGACTTGGTTCAATATAATAATTTGTACTCTATTAGATGATTCTTGAACAAAGTTTGTGCCTTTCTTTCCTTCAGTTCATTTATTTTCATGCACTGAGTCAGGTGTTCTGTTGATAAGTTAGAGGACAGATTTATGTTAAATCCTCTCTTCAACATCGGTTATGAACAGATGCAATTTTTACCAGGTTAGGGATTGTGTTCATCATGTTGTCTGAAAAGAGCAACATCGTCATGATACATGATGCATGATGCTGTTTGTAGTCCACCTTGAAAATTGTGGGTTTCACAGCAGTAACATCCGCCGTCACATGATGATGAAGTGTAGTGAAAGTGTAGTCGGATTCTCTCTGTATGGCAGTATTCCTTTCGTAAGTCCTTCTGAATTCTCCTTTCTCCTTTCCTTAACCTCATGACGTTTTCCATCAAGGTTAAGGAAAAGTAGATAGGAAAGGGCTTAGGAGGTGGCTATTCGACCGCAGCCTATGTCTCTCAGCTGGCCTGTGAACGTCTCGGGATCCCCCGGGAGAGCTGGACGAGGTGGCCGGGGAGAGGGAAGTCTGGGCTTCCCTGCTTAGGCTGCTGCCCCCACGACTGAATTTTAAAATATCTTACAGTGTGAGTTTAATTGTAAATTTACAGTAAATGTATGCTTCATCTGCATTACTTTCACAGCACACACTGTAAAAGTACAGGGCCCTGTTGTAATGCTGTACAGCAAAAGATTGTAATTCCCCAGTAGTGTACTGTAATATCACAGTAATTGCTTTGTCATTGAAACTGTGAAGTTACAGTATACAGTTGTGCTTTTACAACAATGCATTGTAATATCACAGTTGTGAAATTACAGTAAATTGTTGTGAGTACATTTCACAGTATAATGCTGTAAAAGTAATGCAAAATTTATCCAATAATTTATTGTGAATTCACAGCGAAAAATTTTACAGTGTACCACTTTTTAAAATTCTCTTTGAGCCTGCTATTTACCTCTATGCATTATGTTTTTCATTGTGAATATGTCTGTTGCTAATTTTATCCACTTTTTTCAACACAGGGTAGATTGAAATGTTTAAATGTGGTATGTTCAGATAGATGCCTCCAGATTATTGTGTGAAGTTACAAGGCAGAGATGTACGTTATCATATTGCTGTTGATATGACACTACAATAAAACCTGTGTTGCACTGTCATGCTTCACATACGGTAACTATTATGGCAGAGCTTGCAATGTATCACCAGGATGAGAATGAGCTCAGCAGCTAACTCTTGCACATTTACATTGATGTCTCTGATATATTAATTGATCTATCTCGCTCCAACAGTGGCATGTGACCATACAAGTTTGGTAGTCATGTTTGACACCCCTAGGCCTTATTTTTAAACCATACCTTGCCATTATTAAGAAGAGCAGACATAACCTGATATTTGGTAAAGATGTAAGGTCCGATATAGTCCATCTTATCCACAAGATGCTATGTTAAACATGATGGAGTACTATCTCAAAGAAGCAAATATATGAACAGTCATTTATAGGCTACTCTATAAAAGAGTTAGCACAACTACAAGCCAAGTAGTAGCGATCAATCATTTGAAATATTTTGACCTAGATATATTAAACTAATTAAGTTTTTTCCATGTACTGAACATTGAAGCCAAATATACTTAGACTTTATACTTTTCTGTATAACTAAGTATAATTAAGTGTAATATATAAGAATAACATAAAAGTTAACTGAATACTTTAATATATATATATTTTTGAAGTGTACTAACAGCTCACTTGAAAAAGATTCCAAGGACTCCTGAGGATTACAGGACAAGGTGGATTGATATGCATGATGGTGATAAGTTAATTACCCAAACCTTCGCCCCTGATTTGTGTTTTGATTTGCTTATTTTAGGCAAGGGTGTCCCAAATCAACTGAGTCTGGGTGGATGCCCAAAGAAGCGACCGGCAGAGTGTTTGCCAGAGGCTGCAGAAGCTGCACACTCTTACCACCAGGAAGTGGGGTCCCCTTCCTGGTGGTAGAAACCCATTCTCCACAGTTGAGCACCAGACAGCAGCTGAACACGAATTTGCACAGCAGTACTCTGACATTTCTGAACTCTTTGACCATACTGTCAACAATGAGCCAACCTGTTTCCAAAACGGAATTAAAGACCTAATTGATATTGCAAGACGGCATGTGTAAAGACAGAGTATGCAGGGTTGGGTGTAGGTAGACATGCATGCACTTAAGTGTCTTGATGTTTTAATGTTGCTAATGCATTGTTTTGAAAACTGGGCATTTTTTGTACATATTTGACGTTATCTTTGTGAATAACAGGCTCTGTTGATATATTGGCATGAATTTTGCCAAGGATGTGTATTTGGATTTGGATATTTCAGGGGGAAAAACATTTCTATGTCTTTAATGCACTGTCTACACAAAATAGCTACACTGAGTTTGCTATGGATTTTTTTTGTGTCATTCACTCACATTAAAAACACTTTTTTTTTTAATGCACTGCCATTGCAGTTTGATTTTGATTTCTTTTCTTTTTTTTGGCTTGATGTTTACATCCCTTCGAATTTGTACTTTTTGTTGTTTTATTGTTTCTAGCAGATTGTGCCATCTTCCCATGTACCATCTATAGTATCTGTCAAACACCAACAAGCTTCTGTTTACAATATATACTGTATATTGTTACACACTGCCCAACAATTCTGTAAGTATGTTGAACTAAAATTATTTGGGTGTGTTTTAGGGATGTCATAGTGTGGTGTGCATGTGTGTGTCGAGGAATTAGTGTGTGTGTGTGTGTGTGTGTGTGTGTGTGTGTTTGTGTGTGTGTGTGTGTGTGTGAGAGAGAGGGAGTCTGAGTTAATAATGTTCAAGCAAAAGCTTGCTTCCACTGCAAAATTTCTCTTGGCTTTTGCTTTTTTCTTGAATGTGTTTGGAAGTTACTTTTAATGATGTTAACTGGACCTTATAAATTCCCTAAACACAAAAAAGTGTTTGTTTGTTTGTTTGTTTGCAACATGACGTCTTCAATTCTAGACAAGAAATGTGTACTTATATTCCACATCTCCGATCTGACTGTCATGTCCATAAGACCATGTTGGTAATTAATGTTTTCATTTAAACATATTATCTCTTGGGACAGGGGTTCCCAAACTTTTTCATGTCAAGGACACCCACAATAGATGCACAATAGGCCATGGACCCCTAATTCAGATGATTTTGTCTTAAAGGCAGTGTGGTTCCCAACCTGGAGGTCAGGACCCTCACAAGGGGTCACTGGATTAATGAAAAGGGTTCAAGAGATAATAGGACAGGATAGAATACAGGTATAATACACATTTTGCACAGACTTTTTTCCCAAGCTTTTGTCTCATTTTTGCTTTATGTCTTACCTTCTCAAGCCTCTAAAAGTTATTCAAAGAAAACGAAATAAGTCTTTGCAGCACTGCCAGGTAAGTCATTAGAATATTACTCAGCAACTATTTTGATAAAGGAATAATTGTTTTAGTCTTAGCTGTTGGCTTCTCAGATGTGATGAATTGCTTTTCTTTATGAAACATGCTGATGACATGAATATCTTCGAGTTTTGAGCTGGTAGTCTGAGTAAACCAGATATTTTATCAACAAGTGCTGTTTTTTCATTATTTGCACTGGTCCGCACACCCTATAAAATATTCAAACGGAAAGTAACTTATACTTGAGTAAATTATTAAGCAGGTACATTTTACTTTTACTTAATTAGGTTTCTTAAATAGTCATTTTACTTCTACTTCAGTAATTGTACTTTTACTTGAGTAGCCTACAGATTTTCAGTGCTCTACCCTCACATGCAGCATTTTGTGGGCTACATGTAGAATT
Organism: Scarus forsteni; assembly: GCA_036419115.1. Lineage (NCBI taxonomy): Eukaryota > Metazoa > Chordata > Actinopteri > Labriformes > Labridae > Scarus > Scarus forsteni. The sequence goes on along the minus strand of JAZDUH010000085.1, from coordinate 5,900,913 downwards.
GTGTTCTATATATAACCTTTATTCATTTATACACTTCTTTTCATTTGCTAATACCTTTCTCACATGATGTGTATATTTTTACTAAATTGTTTCCATTTTGTTCCTCTCTTATTTTTGAAAAACCAGCTGATTTTCATTTTCCGTTTCTAAAAACAGTGAATAAAATTTTAGAAGACAGAAACAAAAAAACGTCCGTTTTTCATACTGTGAGACCGGAAGCTTCCTTTTCAAAGTAAGAGCACCTGCCAGGGCGGTGCTGCTGTGTAGGACCATAGACTGTAGAGTGGACAGCGTGGCTCCGCCAACAAAACTTTTCAGAAAAAAAGAGGACTTGAATACAAGGCAGCCGAATGATATCTTCAAATCACCACAACAATCAAATGTGAGAAACATTTCTATGAGGTGTATTAATTTTCTAAAGTTTGACCACAGCCCATCAGGAATGACTGGAGAGCCGGTGTAGTGCCAAAATTTGATTTCCGGTACGGGAGCGCGCACAGTCGTCATAGTTGAAAAGAGCAGCTTCTGTGGCTCTTCGGCTTCATCGAGCTCAAACAACCAGTTTGTTTTGATCATCTAACAATGTTTATTTGTTTTTGCATTTGATAGCCTCCTGTACGTCTGCTTGCCTTATATAGCTGTTCAATAGGCAAGTTAGTGATTTTAATCTGGCGTGTATTTGCGCTGATAAACTGAGGGAGCTTCTTTTTTCTGCACCAAAATTACATTAGATCCCTCAACAGAGTAATTGACCCCACAAAGTGCTTTGTACGGTTTGAAGTATGAGAAAAATGACATTACAATGTAAAAATCAGCTTATTTTACTTGCCCAAAACTGATTCATGCCTCTGGTATTGTACAATACATGCAAGTAGGCTACTGGTTGGAGGTAAATCTTGTAAATATTACTCTGCTGTGTTATATTTAGTTATTTTTGGACTAAATATTAATCTATTTACTATATCAGAGGCATGAATCAGTTTTTGTCAAGCAATGAATCTGATTTTGTCCTTGTAATGTGCTTTTACTATTTTTTAAGTGGTAAAAAGTACTTGGAGTCAAATGTTGTAAATATTACTCTGCTGTGTTATATTTAGTTATTTTGGGGCAATATATCCATCTTTGCACTGTATCAGAGGCATGAATCAGTTTTTGGCAAGCAAAATAAGCTGATTTTTACATTGTAATGTGCTTTTACTCATTTTTTAAGAGGTAAAAAGTACTGGTTGGAGTCATAGTAATGTGTTTTTACTCATTTCCACACTGTACAAATCACTGTGTGTGGCCAATTACTCTGTTGAGTGGTCTAATATAATTTTGGTGCAGAAAAAAGTAGCTCCGTCAGTGACACATATCTTTATTAGCGCTAGTACACGCCAGATTAAAATCACTAACTAGTCATTGAACAGCGATGCAAGGCAAGTAGACATACAGGAGTCTATCAATCACAAATAAACATAGTTACATATTCATAAACAAACTGGTTGTTTGAGTCCGATGAAACCTGCTGCAGAGCTGCAGAGCCACAGGCGCTGAGCTTTTCAGCTATGACGGCTGTGCGCGCTCCCGTGAACCGGAAATCAGTTTATTTTTCGTTCTTATTAAGAAATGAACAAAATGAGACTGCAAAAAGGAAAATCGGGCCGTTATTTGAATTTGGGTTTCTCGTTTGGAAACGGGAAAAGGAACAGAACATGTGACTTGGTTTTTCGTTTTTGGTTTTGGAATCGAGAAGCGAAAAAACACGTGACGTCATTGGTTGATTCGTTCTTCGTTCCAAGTTGAGGAGGGAGAAAAGGAATATTGAAAAATAATAAAACGGCTCGTTTTATAGTCATTTGTAGTGGTTTTTCGTTTTTTGCATCCTGACAAGAAAACGGTTCTTCCGTTTTTCGTTTTGGAACAAATATCAAAATAATCGTTTTTCGTTTTTGGATCACAAATGAATTAGGAATTATACGATGATACCCGGACCAATGCGGTCCACAGGCCACTAGTTGCCCACCCCTGATTTTACCTCATCACAAGGTGAAACATTTGTGTACATTTCCTTTTTCCTTTATGGAGCTCAGGGACTTTTGAAAATTGACACACCTTATCGAGAGCCAAAGAATTAATAAAGTAATTCACCACTGAGAGGTTGTTGTAAATGAATACTCAGGATGAACCTGTGAAGTAGTTCACTATTTACTGACGTTTTTGTGGGCGGGGTGAAGTCACGTGACGACAAGGAAGTCTATGATGCTGCGTTCAAGCACACGGGAAAAAAACGACTAAAACGATACTACTTCCGTAGTTTACTTCCTCTTCTTTATTTATTTTTATTATCCTCTAATAAGTACTCCCAAATACACCCTGCAATGTTTTCTTTGTTTAAATTAATTCAAATCTAGTCTGACAAACCGTGTGAGTTATGGATACTGAATGATAAGAGGTAGCCTATGATGTACGGGCTATAAAGCACTCATTATTCAAAACAATCCATTTTTTTTCTCTCAGGAAGTCGGATATTTAACTTTATTACTAACAAGTATTACTTATTGCCTGCTAGTGGGCTTTTACCCTAAACTAGGGATGGGAAACTGGTGGCCTAGGGTCCACATCCAGCTCTCCATCTCACTAAATGTGGCCGTCAATCAATTCCAACAACCAACAGATTGCTCATGTTGAAAACATGTCAGAATCTACCTAATGTGATTCAACCTAAAATACCAATGCAACACTTTGCAAACAAAGGTTATGTAGTAGAGATATTTCAATATTATTTAGATTGCCTTTTAAAGACGTGTATCTGATGTTACAATTAAACGTCCAAAACATGAAGAAAAAGTTGTCAATCCATCTTTACATTTAAATGTCCAAAATATGACAGAAAAAGATGTCTATCCAACACTTGAACAATTAAACATCCAAAACATGGAATAAGTGAAGTCAATCTGACGTTTCAACTAAATGTCAGTTAATAAATATATATTAATTGTCACAGGTAAAATATTTGTTCTTCAAAAGCTGGTAAAAAGGGGTGGCATAGCGGCACAGTGGGTACTTCCTCACAGGAAGAAGGCTGCATGTCAGTCAGGGCCCTTCTGTGTGAGTTTGCATGTTCTCCCCGTGCATGCTTGAGTTCTTTCTGGGAACTCCAGCAAACCCCCACTGACCAAAAACATGCTCATTAGGTTAATCAGTGACTAAAAATTGCCCTTAGTTGTAGATGAGAGTGTGGACTTAGTGTCTGTCTCTCTAAGGGGCCATGCAATCAGATGACAACTGGTTCAGGGTCTACACCTCTTGCCCTTGTCAGCTGGGGGCTTCTGCTGAAGGCAAACCCTCTTTATTTCTCTGCATCCATTCTGTATAAATTGGCAACATTTTATGTCAAGCTTATTTAATAATGCATTGTTTGTATTTGAGTTATAATAGGCTGATATGAATATTGGTGTCATCATTTTTCATGATAATGTTTATGTTTTTCCATTGAGGGGGAAAAAGGCTTTATGTGTACCTCTTGTTAATGAAAGTTGTCCATCCCTGTCCTAAACTGATCATCCTCTGGTGCTGAAGAATAGATCTTGCACTGCATATCGGTAGAGGCGATCAGATGTGCAGACGGCCGCTGAAATTCTTTTTTTTCCCACAGCACGTGAACGCAGCTGTTTTGCTGCAACAATGGCCGTTAGCTGTCAGACATGGAGACCGGACCGAGGACGGTGCTTCAAAACCTACGGAATTATAACTGTTCTGGTGATAGACCTGCTTTTACAGTGTGTTCATGGTATGTAGAAGATGAAAGTAATCTGTTTACACAGCCAGTTAATATTCTGGGAGGGGTTTTGTGTTCGTTATTCGCCTAACGTTTCCTGAGTTAGCATTCAGTTTTAGCTAGCCAGCTATCAGCAGTGTACCTAGCTACTGTAGGTAGAAATGATGATAAAGCTTCGAGTTCAGTGATTTATGAAGATACAGCAGCAATTTCAGTGGGATTGATATACAGTCCATGAGGATGAACAATGCACCGGCATGTCAGTCTCGTTTGTCACAGATTTCCACTCGCTTTTTTATCATATATCAGATTTACCGGTGTCATGGTTCAAGTGGTGACCGTGTTAGCCGAGGTCCCCAGTGAAATGACTCTGTGGTTATGTTATTGCAGTTGGTTTCTGTTTCGATTTAAAATGCCATGTTTAAGAAATTATATTAAATAACTACCCAACGTGAGGTTTATGCTCTAAATTAACAGCATTGATTATTACTGATTCATTTATTACGTGTCTGTAATGGTCAGCATCTCAAAGAAGTATCCAGAAGCTTTGTAACCACAATGATATTTTGATGCTAAATTATGATAATTGTTTATATATATACATTTTCAAATGTACTGCTCTACAAAAACACAGAAACATAGTAAAGCACATTGTTATTTTTTGATTAAGAAGTCAAAATATAGTCATTTACTGTTAATATTATTACAATGAATTAATATTCACAATTTACACTTAAAGATAAGTGTGGATAAGTAAAAGTTATTTACTCATTTATGGGTTGCAAACCAAAAAGTACTTTGGTGCACACAACAACAACAAGCTGGACTGGTCCATGAACACAGATGCCCTGTACTGGAGAAGGTAGATCCGGCTCTTCTTCCTCAGGAGGCTCTGGTCTGCTGCAGATGTTCAGGCGGTCAGTGGTCTCCAGTGTTCATGTCTGATGGGAACACCAGGAGGCTGGACAGGCCTGTGAAGAAGGCTGTCTCTGTGTATGGCATGAGTTTGGGCTCTGAAATGTGGTGGAGAGACATTTAGTGCAGGCCATCCTGGATGATAGTTACCATCCCCTCCATCAAACCCTGGAGGGACAGAGAAGCAGCAGCAGTGGGAAACTCCTCTCACTGCTGCTGCAAGACTAAGAAGCTAAGATCATTTGTCCCACAGACTGAACAACACCCTGAACAAAGGCAGAGGCTCATGACCTGGACTGTTTATTACCACACCTCACTGTCTTCCTACTGTGTAGAATAATGTGTATGATGTTATGAACACCTCAAAACTCTGACTTGGAAAATTTGAAATGGATAGATAGATAGATAGATAGATAGATAGATAGATAGATAGATGTACTTTATTGATCCCAAACTGGGAAATTGTGTTAATAACAGCAGCTTTTTCATAGAGAGTAAGAACATATACACAATAAAAAGAAACTAAGGATTTGACAAAATAACTAAGGGTTTAAAAAAACTATTCTGTTAACATAAAATTTGCATTTTTGGCAGCTTTTACTTGCAGTACAAAATAAACATGCAAAAATTTGATGGACTTAATGCTGATATGTCAGGCCAAAATATTAGGAGTACATATCTGCAGTTTTTTTCATATCAAGAGATACTGATATTAAGATTTGAAGCAGGTATCTGCTGTCAACGATATAGAATAGAATAGAAAGCTCTTTATTGTCATTACACTAAATGTACATCAATATTGGAGAGGTTGACTATTGGTCCTTTTCCACTAGCACACCTTGGCCCTACTCTACTCGGCTCTACTCGATTTGCAGCGTGTTTCCACCAGCCCGGTACCTCCTAAAACAAGCTAGTTTTAGTACCTACTCCGCTCTGGTTCCAAGCGAGCTGAGTCAATACTGAAAGATGACGTCACCGACTGCCAGCTACTGATTGGTCAGACAATGTCGTCATCGATGAGTCATGAGCGCGACGACCTAGCATGCTAGCGGTAGCTACCATTAGCTTATCCTCATACGTCTTTTCTTTGCAGCTGGATTGCTCTCGTCCTCGGCTTCATTCTGTTGTATAGCTTCCAAAACTCTCCTGTGCTTCTCAATGGGTATTTCTTTTTACTACCTGCAGCCTTCTTCTGCTTTCCTTTTTTACTCGTTTTTTTGACAAAAAGCCACAGATTGTTGTGTCGCGCTCAAAATGACGCCACTGAAGGGCCGCTCTCTGTTTACAGTGACACTGCATGCCGTTGGGCAGGCGACTGGGGCTAATGGAAAAGCAGCACAATGCGAGTAGAGTAGAGTAAGGCTAATGGAAAAGGGGCATAATACATTTGTTAATCCCATTGTCATAACAAAAATACACTAAAAGACATTTGTTTAGATTCTCAACATCTCCTACGGTTACTACGAAAACCACAGACTCATTCATTAGTGGGCACTTGTCACGAGTTTAACATTAGTTTAATAAAAATCATTTTTTTCATGTAGGTTCACGAGAGTTAAAGATGTGTTGGATAGTAAATTGGTCCAGTTAGCTACCATTGCTTTGTCTGCCTGCAGTCACAATCAGCAATTATTGTTGATAGAGGTGTAGAAAAATATCGCTATTGCAATATGTCGCGATATTTTGACTCCCGATATATCAATATTTCAAATCTTAGTATTGATATTTTTGTAAAAATGAAAACTCATACTTTATCAGAGTTGGAAATAAAATACACCTTTTAAATATGTATGCACAGGGTTTTTTTTTTTGCATGCACTATTCAGTTCAGAAAGTGACAAGAGAAATAAGTGACCGTTGTGCTGTCAGTAACTCAAAGCTCTCTGTTCATCATGTGTTTAATTACAGTTTGAGCTGCACTACAGGTTAGGATGATTTCAATACTTTGTTAAAGGGAAAACGATAATTTCTTTGCAACATTAGTTTAATTGACTTGATGCACTCTGTGTTAAGGGTATGTATGTAACGCTGCATTTGACATATTTCAATAACAATAAAATGGAAAAGTTACATATTCACTCCTTCTTGGTTTTTCCTAGTTTACTGTAGAATATCGCGATATATCACAATATTGTGATGTTGTGATATATCGTGATATTATTGTATCGTGACCAAAGTATCGTGTTACGTATCAAATCGTGAGGCTCTTGCCAATACTCACCCCTAATTGTTGAAGGAATTTATAACCAAGCAAAACCAAGAGGGGGACTTGGCATGGGTGTTTTATTAATTTGTGTTTTTCTGCTTGTCAGGGTATCTGAGCTCCCCTCATATTGGCCAGGAGCCTCACTACAGCAGGGATGCCCAGCATGGACCTATCATCACCAGCCCAGTGGTCCCTGCCGCAGCCTCAGGTAAATATATCAGACCAGAAACTGTAAGTCAACAAGCATTTGTTTTACACCATGACGTTTTCGTTAAAGAGCCTGTTTCTGCAGCATGAAGTCATAAATCCCCTCCATCGCTGGTTTATGGTGGGTTTGCCTTATGGAAGATATAATCAGTTCTTTATTGAGCAACGTAACCCTGTTTGTGTTTTGTTTGAGAATAACTGACCTTTGAGTTTAAAAAATATCTTCTGAACACCATGGACAGCGGAGAGGATACCAGTCACACACACTCTCTCCTTTGCAGCCACAACATCCCGCAGTCTGTGCTGATCAATTATATATGTCCATTAAATGCTGAGACCACACTTATGAGGACAAAACCACTTGGTTACACTTACACTGAGTATCACATGTATTTATTTATTTGCTGTAAGTTTCCAATCAGTGATGTCTTTCATTCACTGATACTTACTGACTGAAGGTAACCTGTCTTGGCAAAGGCATCAGAAAAGGTTTACTGAAAGTTAAGACACTGTAAGAAATTTATGCCAAGCTACCTGATCAAACAAGTTATAAAGGCACTAGTTCTTTCATATTTAGATTATTGTGCAGTCATCTGGTCAAATACAACACAAAGTAATTTATATAAGCTGCAAGTAACACAAAATAAAGCTGCTCGTATAGCTTTAAATTGTTCATATATAACGAGCAGCACATTGATGCTTAATAAACTAATCTGGTTAGATGTTATAAGTAAATTACACTATTTACTGATGTCCTTAATAAAGAACATTATTATGAATAAAATCCCAGAAGTGCTCTATAATAAATTAACATTCTTCTCTAATGAACATATGTACTGTACTAGGCAGGCATCAGAAGGGAGATTTAGGCTGCCTCCGTGCAGGACAAATGTGATAAAAGGTTTGGTTCTCTACAGAGCAATGGTGGCATGGAATTTATTACCAAACTTTTTAATCTCAGACAGTAACAGAAGTTGCTTCAGCAAGAAATTAAAGATGTATTTGTTCACATATGGCTTACCTGAAAGATAATAATGTTAACTACTTCTCCCTAATGATGTGATTTTTTTGTTGTTGTCTCAAAAGTTAAGGAGAGTTCTGTGGTTTGCCTCTCCTTTTTTTTCTTTTCTTTTAATAAACTTCTTGTGTATTGGTTTGCTTTTTGCAATCAAGAGGTGAATAATAGAGCTACTGTATGAGTGGATTGTATGAATGTTATGAGTGTAGTGTATATAGGCATGCTCAAAAGGATGATATTTTTTTTAAGGTGTAATATGTGGACCCCAGGAAGGATAGCTACTGCATATTTGCTGTAACTTATGGTGGATCCAAAATAAATCAAATCAAATCAAAGTTTAGATTGAGATTTTTGGTGAAATTGAACAAAACAGTAGCTGAATCTTTTTGTGCATTAGCTGAAATACTGTATATGAGGAACACTGCCTTCAGTTTTCTTTGAATGGCACAAAAGATAAACGCTGAACAACCTTGGTGTCCATACACATGGAAAACTTTTGAATAAATCATTATAGATGATTGCCAGCTCAGTGTAAGAATGATTGTAGAAATGGTCTTAATTGCTCAACCGACCATAAAACTTTGTAAATACTGATCATGTCTGAGTGTGCCAAAGTTGCCCCAAACGTCTTACTCCTGATCAGAGGACGAACAAAGCAAATCTGTAGAGCTATTTGGCGCACACTGAAGGAAACCCACATTTTTTAGGAGTGCCATGAAATTTGGCTCATCCAGTGCAATCCTGAGATGAAACAGCAGAGTAACTACGAAAGCACAACACACCAGGTGTGAAGCGCTGTGAGGTTTGTGCTGCCCCATTATCTGTGCTCCTGCCCTCTAAGAAGTCAAAGACCAACGGGTGTCCCAATTCTCCAGTGCTGTTGTCCAAGGGCACCTTTGTCTACCTGCTCTGCTCGCCTCTCACATCAGACGGCTCCTCACTAACTGCTATTACCCATGATCCCCCGCAGCGTCTCAGTGTTTGCAAGCTGGCCAACAGGGAGACAGGCAAGGAGAATGAAGCCAAGAAAAGTGATGAAATAGAGGAGAAATTTCTTTTAGATGGAAGTGGAAAGTTTGACTCAGAACCATGTAGATGTCATTAGACAGTCATTGATGGTGGTTATCTGGATCACCACTAAAATCTAATGGTTTTTAAGTTAGGCTGTTACCAACATCCTGAAACTTTCAGCAAAATCCATTCAGTAGTTTTTGCATAACTTTGCAAACAAAAAAAACAGACAAACATAGCCGTTAAAGACATAGACTCCTTGGTGGAGGTAATCAGTGGAACTTCTACTTGTTCTGCTCAATGGAGGCAGAACCATTGGCTCAGACTATGAACAATCAAGCAACTAAATTTTCAAAATTCTCCTCTCTGTTGACAATTCACCTGTTTAGTTAAGCTAAAGATCTGATTGGATGAAGCCAATGAAAACCAGTAACACTGTCTTCATTCCCCTCAATGTCAGAGGGATTTATTTATGTTCTTAAGGCCTCAAGCAGATATTTGGATCCTGAGACACCGCAAGGGCAACATCTGGCTGGCTGATCTGTGAATGAAAAGAGCAGCACTGGATGCAGCAAAACCAAAGACGAAAGTGGTTACAAGAGAAAATAAACTATTGGAAACAATGCTGCATGATACATTTAGTTTGGATGAAAACAGTGCAGAATTATTTAAGTTCATGGATGTGACTGTGTGTGGGCCAGCAGAGAACAGCCCACCACTGCTGTGGAACTTCTGACATTTGAAATTGCTGCCAGGCTTGGTTGACATATGAGATGTGTTGCTGCCTGCTACCAAAACAGCCTAAAAAAACCACAACAACAACACATACTTTATGAGTGGACTCTTTAGCGGCTGAAGGATTGATTTAGTTTTTTGATATAAACATTTTCATCCCCACAACACTGAAAGGAATAACGCTATAGATAATGGATGAATGGATGGATGAATGGAAGGATGGATGGATGGACGGACACTGTTTCCTCTTAACGTCTCTTTGCTGAAAGAGATAAGTCAGGCTGCTTTATCCACAGGATCAGTGGGAGAAAATGAGGGGCTGTCCACAAGGAGACGAGTTCAGACATACACTCGCTCACCCATCCAAATATTCAGAATCAGGAGTTTCAGTCCCTTCCATGGCCACAGGTGTGTAAAATCAAGCACCTAGGCATGCAGACTGCTTTTACAAACATTAGTGAAAGAATGGGTCGCTCTCAGGAGCTCAGTGAATTCCAGCGTGGAACTGTGATAGGATGCCACCTGTGCAACAAATCCAGTGGTGAAATTTCCTCCCTCCTAAATATTCCACAGTCAACTGTCAGCTGTATTATAAGAACGTGGAAGTGGTTGGGAACGACAGCAACTCAGTCATGAAGTGGTAGGCCAAGTAAACTGACGGAACGGGGTCAGCGGATACTGAGGCGCATATTGAGAAGAGGTCGCCGACTTTCTGCAGAGTCAATCGCTACAGACCTCCAAACATCATGTGGCCTTCAGATTAGCTCAAGAACAGTGCAGAGAGCTTCATGGATGGGTTTCCATGGCCGAGCAGCTGCATCCAAGCCTCACATCACCAAGGGCAATGCAAAGCGTGGATGCAGTGGTGTAAAGCACACCACTGGACTCTAGAGCAGTGGAGACGCGTTCTCTGGAGTGATGACTCGCGCTTCTCCATCTGGTAATCTGATAAACCAGTCTGGGTTTGGCAGTTGCCAGGAGAACGATTCTTGTTGGACTGCACTTTGCTAAGGTTAAAGTTTGGTGGAGGGGGGGTTATAGTGTGGGGTTGTTTTTTCAGGAGCTGGGCTTGGCCCCTTAGTTCCAGTCAAAGGAACTCTGATTGCTTCAGCACACCAAAACATTTTGGACAATTCCATGCTCCAACTTTGTGGGAACAGTTTGGAGCAGGCCCCTTCCTCTTCCAACATGACTGTGCACCAGAGCACAAAGCAGGTCCATAAAGACATGGATGACAGAGTCTGGTGTGGATGAACTTGACTGGCCTGCACAGAGTCCTGACCTCAACCTGATAGAACACCTTTGGGATGAATTACAGCAGAGACTGAGAGCCAGGCCTTCCCGTCCAACATCAGTGTGTGACCTCACAAATGCTCTTCTGAAAGAATGGTCAGAAATTCCCATAAACACTCCTAAACCTTGTGGACAGCCTTCCCAGAAGAGTTGAAGCTGTTATAGCTGCAAAGGGTGGACCGACGTCATATTGAACCCTATGGATTAGGAATGGGATGGCACTTAGTCAAGGCAGGTGAGCGAATACTTTTGGCAGTATCGTGTATCTGCAAATGATTTTTGTGATATGGGCATTTCAATGACACTGAGCCAGAAAATGGACATTTTGGAAACGGTGATTTCATGGCCTGTCTCTCCATTAAATCATTTTTGCCAACCAGAACAATGGAAACAGAGTACAGTTTAGTGTTTGTGCTGCAGAAGCTGCTGAGCTTGTTTTGACTGTTTTGAATCTTCTGCTCCTCTATGACCACGCGAGCAACAAGTGGACATGAAGACCAGCAAACACCGTCTTCTTTTGTTTGTTTACATCGCACATGTTTAGTGTGCACTCCCCATGTCTTCTTTAGTTTTGGTGTGTCTACAGCACCACAGTCCTGACATCAATACTAATGCCACTAATATCTTCAGTGTTCTCACAGGGATTTATTTCTTTAAATGATTCTGTGTGAGAGAGGATGTTTTGATAATAAAAATGTTTCTTGTTCGTATGGATGGGGCCTGAATGTTTCTCCCCAAAGCGTTTAGAAAGAAGAATTACAGTATAGAGGGAATTTTTCATATTCAGCCCCGGATTATGAATCACAAGTCTGTGAATATCGACATTGTGTTTGTGGTTGTGTCATCCCTGCCATTTAATTCAGCCATTTTTTGATTTATGTTTTTGTTTTGCCAGTAGCTCATAATTGAATATATTTTCACTCTGAAGCAGGGGCTGCAACCCATTTCCCCTTTTGACCCTCACCAGTGTCTCTCCGGACTCAGAGGACAGAAAGACGAAAAACCCGTCCTTTGTCTTTCATTAAACTCTCAAGATCAAGATTGACATGAAACTAAAAATGTATTTATTATTTAAGTAAGATAAGCTTCAGTAACACTGAGATTTCAAAAGCACCACAAAGATCACAAGACTACCTCATGATTGTTATGAAATTATGCATAACAAATTATCAAAATGCAGGAAAGACATGATTTGAGTTTTAAAATGTGAGAGGAAGACCCTCGGACCCCCATCCCACCTGATGATGTCAAATAAATATTTATGATTTCCACGATCCTAGTAAAAACTGAGTAATAGCAAAAAAAAGTAATCAGTGATATCACTCAAATAAATGGCTAATATTAATTGACAGTTATTTTTGTTGACAAGCCCGATAATCAAAGTAAACACACCATTGTTATAATTTTGACTGTAAATTAATTATTGCAATATAATATGGTATAACAGAAATTTCTTGTGAAAGCAACAAAATAATGACTCGTTCCAGAGCAGTCATGTCGTGTGATAATAAGCAATGTGCTTTGAGATTTAATGTCATTATAGTGATGGAGAGTCACCAGGCGCTACTGTTGATTGTGGCTCCAGATTTCTTTGTGGTGTGCGTCGCAGGCTACATGGCTCTTTTGATTGGAAAGGCTGCAGACCCCTGCCCTAAAGCATTATGTAGTAAAATGTTGATTTTCTGTATTGGGGAGGTTTTGAGGAGTTTATGATTAAGCAGAGCCGCAACAATTCTTCTATGCAGACTGTTGAGCCACCACGGTGCCACAATCAAAAAACATCCTCGCTCAAGGGCTCCCTGATTGTCTCATTGTTGAGCTGGGATTGTTTATCATTTACCCCCCACAGGGTTATTTTCTGAATTTGGCATGATGTGGTCATAAAGCACTCCTTTCCAAACATTTTTGTTAACAAACATTGATTTTCATAGCCTGGGGGAGGAGATCTCACACTGTGTTTTGTGCTTTTCAGTGTCACCTGGTGGTGATGAGAGCTACACTTCCAAGTGTCCTAGTGGGGGGTTGTGTAGTCGCCTGCCAGCTGATTGCATTCAGTGCAATTACCATCATAACTGCACCTACAGGAAACCAGCCACCTTCACCTGTAAACCCAAAAAAGGAGTCCACTGTACGGTAAGGAGCAGTTCAGCATGTCGTATTTCTTTGCTCTTTAACAGGCAATGAAGGGTAAACGTGACCTTATTTTGTTCCTTTCTCTTTCCTTTTTTTAAATGAGCCATTAACTTATTACATTATTAAGTCAGTGTAGTTTTAGTTTAAAATAATTTGGCATTTTTCTCTATGCATGGATTGAATAGGTAAAAAACTAATACAGCTAACTAAAAGAGCATTGTGCAAACTTAAGACCCCATTGAAGGGACTGTGAGGAGTTTCTAAATAATTTTAAAAAGTCTCACTTTTAGATATATGCTTGATCGAAATACACACTTTAAGATGAGTTTTATAGCATCAAAATAGGTTACCTATAAATACTATTTCTTAGCCTTTCGGTCGGGTCGGATAGGGCTGGACTGGACTGGATACTCAACTTTGGGAACAAGACAATTAAAACTAGAGCAAATTTATATTATTCAGGCACGTCTTAGAGCACCAGGCTGTAAGTAGCGATTCATAAGCGGCTACAAAACTACAATACTAAGTTTTACAAAAATTGCTTGTTGTCACACATCAAAAACTACCGCTACGTAACTAGAAAGAGATACATCACCTCATCGCTTTGCATCCTGTAACAACAAACACACGCTTTGGCTTGGGTCACGTCTTCTGGTGTGTCCAGTTGTAGTCAGAAGTAGGAATTTCCGATTTCCGAGTAGGAAACTGCAACTGGAACGCCCCCCAAAGTCAGAATTTCCTACTGGGAACTCGGTGAAACCTCGCCACCCCCGAGTTGACAATCAAAGATGGATGCCCCCAGTGTGAACAGTGATTTAGCTCCTGTAATAATCAATTTATTTCCACTTCGGACTGGGGTGTGTCACTCTAGATCAGCTGTATACATCGTATTGTTAGACTTATATTTACAAAAATGCTGCCATAGTGATAATCACATTCTTCATGTGATATTTGTGAACAACAACGCAGGACATGCTAACAACAGCTAAACAATAGCCTGGTAGATCGGCATGTTTTTTTCCGACTTCAATGGAAGTCGGAGATGATGTCACTCCCATTCCCGAGGTTACTGGAACGCAGCATTACGACAGTCGCCGTGCGTGCTCATGGGTAGCAGAGTGTTTATGTCGCCGAAAACAGATTCTCCTCACAGTCCCTTTAAATCAGTTTGTGGTAAAATACCTCAGAACATATTGTATTAAAAGCAATGCACAGCAGTGAGCTCTGGAGTCATTTATGTACATTTGATTTAACATTCCATATTAAGACAACCAACTAGTGGTGACATAAAGAGAAGGAGCATATCACTAACAAGGTTATTATAGAGGACGGATTTTATTTATGTATGTACAGTCGTCAACAGACTTAATCATGAGCCTATGAGGTGTCAAATTGAGCAGAAAGCAGTTAGGATGAGGAGGAACAGCAGCTAAAGAGGAGAAGTAATGTTACAGAGTGATGTGAACCAGCAGGGCAGGTGTCGAGATGAGTGAGCGGCGAAGAGATCTCTAATGATGTGTACATGCTAAAGAGGACTGTTTTATGCTGACAAGTTTAAAATCATGTTAAACTGAAGCACAGAGGCTTCACTGATAGACTGCTGAATGTGTTTTTAATTCGTTACAGCCCACCATTACATACTAAACTACAAACCTGCTCTTCCTCAAGCCTGCAGTATTTCACCTGTGCGTCTATGGGGGCAGAGAAAGATCCCTGCATAAATCACCAAGGTGGTCAAAAAACAACTCGATGACGCTTTTTCAATAACACGTTTTGAAATATATTACAAAACCATTCAATTTTACATTGAGTCATACTGAAAAGACCAAAAGTGAAAAAAACAGATCCAGAATCAGATTTTACAGCCTAGCATATGAACCCGAGGGGAGAGAGTTAGCTGATCCTCGATCTGCTGCAGCGACCCTGTCATGTGACTGGGGTCAGAGGGCAGAGCACGGATGTGAGCGCAACTATAGAGTGGAGCAATAACACATAAATGACATAATGTGACAAGATTTAATGTCAAAATGACCTCAGACAATAACAATGACAATTAGCATAGATTCAACCTGCCAATTGCTCTTCAACAGTGACAGTTCTGGAAGGATGATCATGTGATCACAATCGCAATAAATGAATTAAAAAAGTAATTTAGGATTCAAAAGCTTATCTTTAAGTAAGGATGCACCGAATATATGGTGGCCGAAAATATTCGGCCGAATAATGCAAAAAAAGCCATATTTGGCCTTCGGTGGAGTAATATAGCAAGGCCGAATAGTACCGTGTGACGCAATGACGAAATCAACTACGTCATTGCGTGTGACTTTGCCTGAGCAGACTAAGGCTGTCACTTTTCCTAAAAATGAAACTCAATCATGCACCCAAATAATTAAAGATATTTGATTAAACCCCCACCCCTCCCAGTAAGGGACAGAGACTCTTTTATACACCCTGCCGAAAAAAACATAGTCACACGGGGTTAAACTCTTGACGAAGAGCCGCTGCACTCGGCCGTATAGCTTGGATGAAAAGCTGACGGCTGAGCCCACAAATAAGTGGAGGACGAGTGACTAAACTGTATTTCACAGAAAACACAGCCTGACATCAGTCAGTTATTACATAGGGCAGGCAAGCTAGTTTTCTCCTAATAGTGTAAAAATCTTATTCTATCAAAGAGTAAGTCGGCTCAACACTTCTGTTACAGTATTAACCAATTATTACGTTTTGGGTTACATATCAGGCTGTAACAGGCCTGTTTATAAAGTCCTCTGAGTGTTCTTTTCTCTTTAAAACACGTGTTGTGATGAAATTTGTGCATGAAGCCCCAGTGTGCTTTATTTTCTGTCCAGCTGTGTCAAAGTGACTTGGTGTTTTTCTGCAGGATGAGTCTGGAGAGCAGCAAACCAACTTCTCTCTGACCATCAGCTGTCAGTTTTGTTGGCAGCTGGATGAGTCAGAGTACAGCTGCATGAACTCTACGAGCTGTATGACCGTATCCTGCCCACGGAAGCGCTACAACGCCACCTGTGACGTGTTGGACCATGTTCATTGTTTAGGTAAGAGGAAAGCTTGCTGCCAAACCGGCCAGGTCACTGAAGTGCCATTGGAGCCGTTGTCTCTGTCATGACAGCAAAAGTGTCCTGAAAATATGTTTTAGAGACAATTCAAGTGACAAAAATGTTTTTTTTCTAAAACTGTAACTGTGAAGTGCTGTCAAGTTTGTTATTTAGAGTGAAGTGGGTTTGTTTTTCAGTTTTCTAAAAACAAAACAACTCCCACATAGCACTCTGAAAACAAACTTTTTTGACTGCTGGATGGAAACAATTGAACTTGTGGTTGCAGAACAATGTGCATTTTCAAAGATTTTCCAGTAATGAATCTTTTTCGTCTAATCTTTTGTCCATATACATACCTCAGGTGAAGTGGTTGTCAAAGTGTTGATTAGAATAGTAGATTCAATTGTCTGAAAATGACAATTAAAGACATATGGGGATAATGGTTTAAGATCATTTTACAAGATATCTCCCTGTATATATGTATATATATATATGTATACATGGTTTGTATTACCCAGTTATAAATAATCCATTGTTTTGGACACTGTAAATTCGTTAATTAATTAAAGGCCATCACAAACTTAACCTGTTTTAAAGTTTTTTTTTCAATTCATTTTGCGTTTCTTACAATAAATGATTTTTAAAAAATAATGTCAAAATGGACCTTTACATAAAACATATTGCAAAAGTCTTGACATGGCAGTGGTATGTAAGAACAGTGTTTTACACAATGCCAGACTGTTCTATTGCAGGAAAAAACAACACTTTGGCTGTCACCTGCCTCCGGAGTGAGTGTTACATATTAAGTGGTTTTAAAAGGCCTGATTACCTTTGGATGATTCAGAGTGACGCAAATGGCCAAAGCTGAAAATCACAAAGGTTATCACTTCATTATAGAGGAAAAACATCAAAAATAGCACCGTGCTTCACCTCTTTTTCTATATAGAGGCCTAGGCTGGAAGATTGTGTTCAAGTATTTGGATTATGATTATGAGATTACAGTGTTTATTGTTTAAAGTTAAGCCTGTAATTATTCACTGCATTTCAGCTTTACTAGCTGATACTTAAAGGAAAAGTTCGGTTCCTGCAGCTTTTACATTGTTTATAGAATGAAGAACAACAATATACTCACCCTGAAGGCTTTCCTGATCCAAACAGTGCTTCAGGAGATATTTAGATCCAAAATCGAGCAGCGGACACCGATATAATGGTAGCCCGTAGGGCATAGATCGCCACTCCTAAAACTGCATTAATCATCCAAAAACTCATGTTTTTCACCAATATTCCATCATGATCCGTTCCGGATGGTCCGCCATTGTAGTCTGTGTCACTCCACACAGCGCTGTGTGGCTCTGCCGACCTCTGAACTGACGAGTTTGTTTACGGTTCTTCGGCAGATGCAAGAAAAGCGGCTCATTGTTTCAGGGGAAGACCGGCAGCTACAAATCGACTTTCTTCTTCCAGTTTTGTGCAAAATGGACGAATATCTATGGGATGAAGATGTTGTGGAGGAGAACTTTGAATATGATGGACGTCCTTACAGTTTCGAGCCAGAGTTTACTGATAAGGATCTCATAGAAAGGAGGAAGCGAAGGCAACGCTCCAGAGAGTACTGCGCATGCGCGAAGGGCATGTAAACAAACTCGTCAGTTCAGAGGTTAGTACAGCCACACAGGGCTGTGTGGAGAGATAATGATGGAATATTGGTGAAAAACATGAGTTTTTGGACGATTAATGCAGTTTTAGGAGCGGCGATCTATGCCCTACAGGCTACCATTATATCAGTGTCCGCTGCTCGATTTTGGATCTACATATCTCCCGAAGCACTGCTTGGATCAGGAAAGCTTTCTGGGTGAGTATATTGTTGTTCTTCATTCTATAAACAATGTAAAAGCTGCAGGAACTGAACTTTTCCTTTAACAGGCTTACTTTCCTGTCAAGCCAGTTTTTCTTAGTGTGTGTGTAATTTATTGTGGTTAAAGTTTGGTATGAAAATTTGTAATAATGTCCTCACGGGCTAATTTTTTGCTTTCTTGTAGGCAGAAGACATTTTCAGAAGCGTTTGTTTTGTAACTGGACAGGCGGATACAAATGGTCCACAGCTCTAGCACTCAGGTAAAGCTCACACCTCATCATCACAGCCGAGTTTGAACACAAGCTCCTACTTAAGACAGAGTTTACAGCCTTACCTTTGAGGTCTTGCTCCACCTCAGATACTTTCAACAAAGGCTTAAGTTAGAAGTTGAATCTTACGGGGTGCTAGTTTGGCGGAGTGGTTAGCAACCAGGCACCCCATGTACTTGCTTCTGCCGGTCCAGGTTCGAATCCCGCCTGTGACCAGTTTGCAGAGTGTCTTCCCCTACTCTCTCACCCCCTTTCACAAGCATATCTACTGTCTCTCTCCTGTCATTAAAAGGCAAAAAAATGCCCCAAAAATTCCTTTAAAAAAAAAAAAGAAATTGAATCTTACGCTTGTGTCCTAGCAGGTGTAAAGTTCTGTGTAATATATGGTTCAAATGGTGTTTCCTTGATAAAGGTGGATAACTGGCAGACAAAGGGGGCGGAGGGTCTAAAGCCCCTTTCACACTGTCCCGCAGCAATGCATCGCCTCCAGTCATTTTAATGAGGGAGGGGCGACAGGGGAAGCAGTTTTAGCTGCGGTGGTTGGACCCAGAAGCTGTTGTCACTCAGAGTCCAGCCTGTTTGAACATTCTGGCAGCAGCCAATCACATTGAGGGGAGAACACCCGGAAACAGCAGGCTTCGCGGGTCAAAGCAAACAATGAAGGAGCTGTATACCATGGCTCTACTTTCGTATAAAGATAATCAGGAGAAACACTGGGCATGGGAGAGCATTTCTACTAAAGAGTGTCAGAGTAGGGAGTGTTGTGAAGGACTTTTTGGCGGGCTCTGCTGTGATTCTTGCTGAATCACCTCTCCGTCACTGCCGCCTCGGACACTACGCCTGTACCACGGCGGCAGTAGCTGCTTTAAAAAAAACTGCATTTAGGGGGACTCCTCCGGCAGGGAGGTGGTTTTTGGGGGTGGTTGCTGCATGCCGGTGTAGGAGGCTTAAAGCTGTTTGCTTTAGAAGTGCGTGGTGACTGTCATTTGGATCAGCAGAGAGAATTTCCACCTTTTGACACAGTTCAAATTTTCTCATGTTATGCCAAATTTCAGTGCTTATTACTGTCATTACTTCACTCTGGCTGTAGATAAAGGCGAGTCAGGATCTTTTTTGTTGTTTGTGGAACAATTGCAGTCAACAGAAGTTATTCCCTGCAGTTAGTCTGGTGCTAACCTTTTCCATTGGGATTCTGAGACAGCACTGTAAACACAAAAACCAGGTGTGCACTGATTGGACAAATGAAGCTTAATATCATACCTGCTGCAATATTTTGCTTAGTTTGAATGTTACAGTCTTCTAGTTAAAATGAACTCAGCATCTTGGTGGTGTAACCAAACAACGACAACAGCGATGTGACAGTCTAGCTGCTGTCAACATCGAGGGTCAGAGTTCACTCCACACAGTTAGCATGAGGTGAACTTCTGCATAGCTGGTGTAACAGGCTGCTGATCAGCTCTTTACAAGAAATAAATTATGAATTTTATGAATTAGCTTTCTGAGTTTGTATTTAAAATGTTTTCTCATGTCCTCCTTTGTAGCATCACCCTCGGTGGTTTTGGGGCAGACCGGTTTTACCTGGGCCAGTGGAGAGAGGGTCTGGGGAAGCTGTTCAGCTTTGGAGGTTTGGGCATTTGGACTCTGATAGATGTTCTCCTGATCGGAGTGGGTTATGTTGGACCTGCCGACGGTTCTCTGTACATCTGAAGTAAAGTTTGGAAACACAGCCTTATGGTTGGCACCCTCCTCTGCTTTGCACTGCTTCACTAAAAAACTGAAGATCTGAGATGCTGTGTTCTTTGCGTGTCTGTCTGCACGAGCTCACTGTGCAACACGTCCTCATCCCATCTGCTAACAGGCAGGAAGTGTTTCCCTCCTTTCACCAACGCTGACTCTACCCACACAATCGGCAGATCAATCCCAGTCACTCGGTGTCCGTCTCCTGCAGATGGAGCTCTGCAGAGGGACGAGGAGCCAGTAATTACATCCATCTTGTCAGTTTGACTAAAGAAGAGACTGGACTGTGTCACGCTGGTTTGCAGGTTGGTTTGGAGTGTTCACAGACATCCTGTCACCCAGAGGCTGCGTGATGCTCCTCCCTTTTTGCAAGATAAATGCATCAGATATGGGGGGTGGAGGGAAGCTAAATAGTAACCATAGCAACAAGGCTTTTAATGGTGAAACCACACAAAAGACCTGCCAAAGGTTATATATCATTGTCCTGAGGGACATGAACATGCAGAAGGGAATATGTTTGGATGTGATGAACAACGTATGTGTTCCCTGATGACATCCAACAGTTAATAAACATGTTCATTTCTTAAATACCTTAAACTTAGTCAGAAATGACACCCTAAACTGTAAGTTTTTGCCTTATTAAAGTTAGTAAAGTCAAGGTTTTGCTTTTTGAAAGCTTCAAATGTTTTGAATTTAAGTTTTTGATGATGTCCATAGAGGTGTAAATACACATCTGAGTGACTGTCACACAGTGTTTCCCACAGAGCTGTGCTGCACCCGAGCTGCTGAAACTCGACTTCAAGCTGAGGCTGTCACACCAGAACTGACTTTGAAAACAAGTTAGTTTTCCCCTGTTCGTCTGATTCATGGACACAGAGTGCTTAGCAAATTTATCGGACCACCTGTCATAAAAATTAGAAAACTTAAACATGTTTAAAAACTGAAAAAGTGTTGTAGGTGGACATACTTCAGATTGAATTCACCCTTTTCACTCTACATGTTGAGCCAGATCAGAAGTATAGTTTTCTGTTCAGGAGTGCAAGAATTTAAACTGTGTTTTTTGTCAAAGAGTAAATGTGAACGTTTTTGTTAAACAATGATATTTGATTTTATTAAAAATACTAGAAAAGCCCTCGGAGAGCGCAGACCTCCACCAGCGCCACAGTTCTCACCCATATTGTGATTTTCTCCGTAAATATTAATCCTACCTTTATTTCATCTAAATATTTAGAGTCCTCGACCATCAAAACATACAAACATGCACAAATGCCGAAAATGGTCCTATCTCACAATGTTGAAGAATCCTTTAAAAAATGCCTGGATCCAGATGGTGATCCAAAAATCTAATAATTTGTTCCTTGTCCCAATCTGGACATTTCGTGAAAATTCATCAAAATCCATCCATAACTTTTTGAGTTGCTGACAGAGAATCAAACAAACAGATGCTGGCAATAACAGAACCTTCGTGGCGGAGGTCATTATTTCAGTTCAAAGGCTTCTATATCTGTAACCATCAGTGCTGTTCATGCAGGGCAGCTGTGGTTTGAAGCATTGCATGTGAACACAGCAATGAAAACTCCATTCTGAACAAATAACTGAGCCATAGTTACCTAGAGGAGGTGGGCTCTGTTTGCTTTTAGTAAAACCTGGAGCAGCGTGTTGGCAGAGATGCATCAGAACAAGCACCCAAACAGAATAAGTCATCACACTGCAGTCGTAGTAGAAGCAGCAGGATCTGTGACATTTCGTTAACAGCTGAGAGTCAGATATTAATGAGGAATCATTTTAAATTCAATCAGGGTGCTTTTGGTGCTGTGGCACCTCATAGAGTAAACATATCAACAGGCTGACAGACCTCACCATCTTGTCAGCACAGAACTTGGCAACAGTAGCAGGTTCAGATTTGTTTATGTCCCAGAATTTGGTCCAGCTCAATAAACCAAGAGAATTTGTGTGTTTCCTCAATGGAAAATTCAATGGTTATTACCCGTCAGCACCAGCAAGAGTTAAAAGCTCCTCTGGTTAGTGCACAGATTATTTTTCTTTTTATCAAAAGTTATGTCAACATGTAGTAATTCTGTTCAGCCAGGAAGCCTTTGATGAGATGTTTGACTGCACCTTCACTTGGAGTGGACTGTGTGTCGGGCAGCTATGTCCACTCTAAATTCACTGCTAATTTAAACATGGCGAAGTTTGTGTTTTAGTTTTAGCTGCTGAGACTTGACCATTTTTGTGACCAATCAGCAGAGTGCAGCGCTTTTAGCTCCACCCTTTTGGGCTGGTTTGGTATGCTCTGCACTCCTTTAGAAAGGTGCCAAAAAGTGGACAGCACAGATCGGTTATCTGGTCACCTTTTCTCCTCAGCTGGCAGTAGATACAGCAGTAAATGTGTGCCAGTCCAAGCCGAACTAGAACCAGACTGCTTGGTGGAAATTCAGCCGAAGTGCCACCAGTGAACATTCTTTACCTTTGCAAAAGGAAAAACAGTCTGAAGCCCTTTTCACACTTGCAGCCCTAAATCATTCCTGGAATATCCAAGGTTAACTACCCAGAGATTTCCCTCACTTGCTTGTTCAGACGTGGCCCCTCACAGCTGGAAGCCTGTGGCTGTGTCCGAAATGGCATACTAACGTCCTACTCATCATACTAAGTGTGACGTCAAAATGAGTATGTAGTGCGTTCCCATAAGATAGTATGAAAAGATTGAGTGTGCGAGAAATACCCGCATGTATACTATACAGGAAAAAAATTTAAGTATGGGAGGTGGGCATACTAGTCACACTCAAACGCCCCATAATGCATTGCGCCATGCAAGATCGACCAGCATTCAGCTAAAAATCGGCCACTAGCAAACTTCCCATTTTCAAAATAAACGCGTCTTTTATTATCACCTTTTAGTTCTTTAACGCTTTTGTAAATGGGCTCTTGTTTTGGAACCGACCGGAAGTTTCTTTGATAGCATAATGGGGCGCATAACGTAATGTCCAAAATGCCGAAATGAAATTTGTATCCGTGCATTTTATGGCTCAAATGACCACATTTTGGTATTCTACGTGTTGACTTTCTTGTCTAAAATGCTCTCTGAACTTTCAAATGTGTTGATAGCTTGGTGTGCTTCTGATTTTTGTCGTCGGAGGTTTGAAATGCATCATGGGAAACTTAGTAGTATACTACAGTGTGAACGGTTGGAATTCTAATCATACTTATAGTATGTAGTATACAGTATTTACACATGATTTTGTAGTATGCAGTACGTTAGTATGCCATTTCAGACACAGCCTGTCTAATGGACTGGTGAAGGGGGGCAGTACCAGGGGGATTTTAGGGTTAAGTCTGATGTTCGCATTCACACCTGCAGCTCACCAGGTAGATTCAGAAAAACTTGAGGGTTTTCCTGCAAGTGTGAATGAGGTTTGTGACACAGGGACAGCACTCTCTTGGTGTGTAATATTTCCTGCTTTAACGACACTGCAGTGTGAACGAGAAACATATCGAGGTGTCTACTTTTATCAATTAGATCCAAACAAATCAAAGGGCTGTAGGTGTGAAAGCTCCCTGACTTCTCCTGTGGCTCTCTCTCCCACCACAGAAACTCTCGTTACACACAGCCTCCCACTGTAGCTTTATTTGTGTTAAAATGAGCTGGTATATTATTGATGTGAAGGCCCCTTTAAGATGGTGCATCTAACAACAATTATGGTAAAACCTCCTGTGGACGACTGCACTGAAACAAGCAGCTGCAGATAATTATTAAGGCAAAGGCATCGTTACACTTCCTCGTCACTCTCTCTCTCTCTCTCTCTCTCTCTCTGTGTCTCCCTGTGACGTGCAGTTTAAAATAGCAACACAAAAACACCTTTAAATTCAGAGATTTACAAACATTCACATTGTGATCGATGTACCCGGGCAGCCCACCCAAGCACGTCTGTGTAGGAAACACTGTACACTACTTCACTCCTTAAACATCTAAAACTGTCATTTAGAAGAACAGCTGGACAAAGGGTTTGTTTCCATCACCAGACGCTGCATTGGGTCTCCAGACTTTTGCATGTTTGAAGGTGTAACACCCTTAAACACTTCTGTTATCTGTCACAATGCGCGTTATCTCTGGTGTCAGATGTATGATATAAATCATTTGCATCTATTTGTATTTTCCCTTGCACGTGTTAGCATTCTTCACATTGTAAAACAAACCAGTAAAATATTTACTCGAGTCTGTCTGACACAATTGGGCTCAGCTTCCACTACCTGTAAATAGACTTTCGCCCCCCCAGTGTCGGGGGTTTTGCTTTTTTGGAACACTGTAAATGACATTTTTTAATTTATATTTCATTTGAGTTTTGTATATAAAATGTGAAATAAACCTTATTGTACTTTATTCTGCATCTATGACTTTTTATTCAAAGCTCTAATTTTACTTCTACCCCTTTCAGACAGTGCACAAAGTCTGTTTGTCGCAGTCTGACCACAAGTGAGGGTAGTAGGTAAGAAGACTGACTGGAAAAAGGTGTAGCTTGACCTCAAAATGTAAAAAAAAATCCAGAATCAAATCCTTTTGATGAAGTGTTTTATTGCTCTTCAAATACAAATCAGGAACATAAGAGCAAATGAAGCAAACTACGCAGCAGAAAAAAACATTTACAAAATAATCACCAAATCTGCACAGCATCACAGCCCTTCTCTGACTGCCTGAGCAGGGGAGATCCCCTCCATTTAAAGGCTAAGCCCCTCCTACTGGACCATGCCATTTTTAACTGGAATTAATTGAAGGTGCTATGAGGAGAATCTATTACCAGCGACATTAAGAGTCTGCTACCCATGAGCACGCGCGGCGACTGTCGCAATGCTGCATTCAAGTAACCTCGGAACTGGAAGTGACATCATCTCCAACTTATCGGCGTTCCAGTTGA
The DNA here is from genome assembly GCA_036419115.1 of Scarus forsteni. Lineage (NCBI taxonomy): Eukaryota > Metazoa > Chordata > Actinopteri > Labriformes > Labridae > Scarus > Scarus forsteni. Next base: position 5,875,808 of record JAZDUH010000085.1, on the reverse strand, counting down.
AGTCGGCAAAAAACATGCCGATCTACCAGGCTATTGTTCGCTGTTGTTAACACGCCCTGCGTTGTTGTTCACAAATATCACATGAAGAATGTGATTATCACTATGGCAGCATTTTTGTAAATATAAGTCTAACAATACTATGTATACAGCTGATCAAGAGCGACACACCCCAGTCAGAAGTGCAAATAAATGGATTATTACAGGAGCTAAATAACTGTTCACACTGGGGGATTCCATCTTTGATTGTCAACTCGGGGGTGACGAAGTTTCACCGAGTTCCCAGTAGGAAATTCAGACTTCGGGGGGCGTTCCAGTTGCAGTTTCCTACTCAGAACCCGGAAATTCCTACTTCTGACTACAACTGGAATGCACCAAAGGAGGTGACCCAAGCCAAAGCGTGTGTTTGTTGTGAGGCTAATGAATGCAGCTCAGACCTTCCTCAGAACTCTGCATTGCATTACAACTTCTTTTTTCAACAACTTACAGGATGCAAAGCGACGAGGTAATGTATATCTTTCTAGTTACGTAGCGGTAGTTTTTGATGTGGGACAACAAGCAATTTCTGGAAAACTTATTATCGTAATTGTAGCCAGCTATATATGGCTACTTACAGCCTGGTGCTCTAAGACGTGTCTGAATAATTTAAATTTGCTCTAGTTTTAATTGTCTTGTTCCTGAAGTTGAGTATCCAGGCCAGTCCAGCCCTGTCCGACCCGACCCCGAAGCTAAGGAATAGCATTTATAGATAACCTATTTTGATGCTATAAAACTCATCTTAAAGTGTGTATTTCAATCAGGCATATATCAAAAAGTGAGACTTTTTTGTAATTACTGAGAAACTCCTCACAGTCCCTTTAAGTAATCAACTCAAAAACACAGGTTATTTCCACCTACAAAACACCATTATGAAGTCTATCTACATTTACCACACATTATAAGAGTCAAAGCATTTACATAATACTCAAGCCAGGAATGACTTTACAACTCTATTTCAGTTAAGTTGTGGTTCACTGTCATGCACTGCTGTCATATTATATTAATAATGCAAATATTGGTAGTTCTAATGGTGCAAATTCCTTGCCCTTGCTTGAAGTCTCACTTTAACTTATTGATTTTGTTTTTTCCCCACCTCTTTTTTATGCCGTTATCTATTTTAATACCTTTATTTGATATTCCTACTGCTACACACAGTATAAGAGCAACAGAAACAACTGAATTTTACGGTGGCGTATTGCATTCACTTGAAAATAAATAAAAAATCTGCCTGTTTTTATGAGATACTATCTCGTAAACACAGGAATTTATTTTTGATTTTCCTGTTTTTTAGAGATACTATCTCGTCAAAACAGGATTTCCCCTGTCGCTTTGCTTTGAGACTGGCTGCTGCATTTATCAACCAGGTATGTGGTCAACACAGGTACAGAAACCGCAATGTCGAGCAGATCCAAGTGGGATTTGCATCGGAACAACCGCAAATTCCTGGACTAATAACAATACCATCTACACCGCTCAAAGACACAAGTATCTCCCAGTGTTTCAAACCCAGCGAGAAATAAAACTGAATAAGGTCGAACATGCGCGACACGTTCTTTACTTTTAAGATTCCTTAGTATCTCATAAAAACAGGAAACTCGAAAATAAATAAATATATCTTGTTTATATGACATAGTATCTCGTAAAAACCTGTAAAAACAGGCGGATTTTATTTATTTTCAAGTGAATGCAATACGCCACCGTACAATTTCAACTTGGGGACTGATATATTTCTGATCCGACTCTAATTCTGATACTTTACTTATGATATCGGACATCATTTTTCATGGGTCATCTCTCAAAGCCTTTAAAAAAATAATTGAAAGTGAAGTTATTTATGAGTTCAAGTGCATTTTAACTTTATCATGTTTTCCTCAAATTTGTCAACTTCCCTTTGACAATTAATATCACAAAATGGTGCTTTTGTCATTTATTCTACCATGGTATCTCCTTCAATATGGTGAGGACAGCATATTCAGATTAAGTTTAAGTATTTCTTTAAATAAGCTTGACTTGACTTATCTCATGGACTCATGGTAAATCCTGAGACAACTTAAATTACCATTGCCCGTTGGTGGAAGTGTGGTTTAGCAAGTCTCACTAATATGGAAAGACATTTGATATATATAACATTTATTTTATTTTAAACATTCTTTTTTAGATATAATATATATATTTAACATTTAAAATTAAATACTGTATATGTGTATATTTTTAACATTTATACATATTTAATATTAAGAAATATACAAAACATTTAGTTCTTATCTTCATGTTTAATTCTTAAGTGTGTATCTTAAATCAGTTATGTGTGAAAAAAAATGCTAAATGTAGATGAAATTAACTAAATGTTGAAAAAATATAATTTGGAAAGTGTGATGAAGTTTTTTTCTTTTTTTAAGGCATCACATATTGTGAAAGCACCCTCAGTTTATTGTAATATGCACTTCCTGGAGTTTATTATGAGTCTGCAGGCTGCACTTTGTGCTGCTATAATGTCTGTTTTGTTGCTGAAGCTGAATCATCATTAAATTTAAGACCAGGTTAAACTGGCTGTGGAAACAGGCTGTGTCATGGTTTGATGGCTGAATTCATTCTCCCATGTTTTCGTGTGTACTTTTAATACCAAAGATGTTTTTATCTATTTCAGGAGAACAGAGGGTTTTATGAGGTTTGTTACAGTAATGTTTTTTGTTTTTATCTTTTTAAGGAAAGGTAAGAGTCAGAATATAAGTCTTGTTGGTTCTGAAGCAGATAGCAAATAAAAACTGATTTCTGTGTTTACAATTTAAAACTTCAAGGAGAAATAAAAATGATGTGTCTTAAAAAAAAAAAAAGATTGACAGAGAAACAGAGAACCACTTCTTTTAGTGGCGTGCCCTTGGGTTACCAGGACGAAGAGAAATTTAAAGGAGACATGCTGATGCATGATTTAATACTTACATATAATAAATTCGAAAACAAGACCTTACACCCCCTTAATTTTCAAAAAATGAGATATTGTATTTTTTCTGATATCCTAGAACGAGATTTGATGCCTCTGAAAATAGGTCATTGCGAGATGTCCACGAGATTTAAATCGTCGTGACGACACAAGGTACATTTCTTTTTATTGGAGTAATCTGATAAAACACTTCCTCCTCTGTGATGTCCGTTAGCCACAAAACCGTCACCGAGGAACACATCCACCAGCAGGGGTTTATACTTCCCTAGCTCACACTCACTCATTACCTGCTCTGGCCTGTAGGGGGACTCAATACGCGGTCGCTGCTTTGAGCCTGCCGGAAAATACAGTAGAAGAAGAAGGACAGGCTGGCTCTACCCCCGATAGAACTGACCAATCAGAGCACAAAGGGCTGTGACGTTGCGAGGTAACTTTAGGTCATCCTCAGATCCGAGCGTTTCAACGAGAGCTTGTTAATGGCCTAAATTGAGGATTTTGAGAATGCTATTGTGGGGCAATGAAGGAACTAAATGACTTGTACTGAGGGCAGAAATGCTTTACAGGCATCCTAGTCTGACATAGTGAAAAGAAGAAACAAGCATGATATGTCTCCTTTGAACATTTCAGTTTTTGCAGTCAAGTTTGATGGATTCAAATAGCTCTTCAAAAAAGCATAGTTCTCATCTCTCTCTGATTAGAATCAAAGCTAGAGCACATATAATGGGAATATTATAAAGAGATAATGGCATCTCCAAAAAGTACTGCAGTCATTTATGTCTTACTACAATGTAGACAATGATGACTCATAATAAAATGTTGACTCATTAACAGCCATTAAGTTATTTTCTGCAGAGCACATGTCCAAGGCATGAATTAAAGCAACAAAATGTAAGTTTTACAGATTTTTACCTTAAAAAACTTGCCTGAAAACCAATCTAATGATGATCAAGATGTGGTTTGAAGGGCCTGTGGGGAGTTTCTAAGTAATTACAAAAAAGTCTCACTTTTAGATATATGCCTGATTGAAATACACACTTTAAGATGAGTTTTATAGCATCTAAATAGGTTATCTATAAATGCTATTCCTTAGCTTCTTGGTCGGGTTTGACAGGGCTGGACTGGCCTGGATACTCAACTTCAGGAACAAGACAATTAAAACTAGAGCAAATTTATATTATTCAGACACGTCTTAGAGCACTGAGCTGTAAGTAGCGATATACAGCTGGCTACAAATCTACGATACTAAATTTTCCAAAAATTGCTTGTTGTCACACATCAAAAACTACCGCTACGAAAGTAGAAAAAGATACATCACCTCGTCGCTTTGCATCCTGTAAGTTGTTGAAAAAGAAGTTGTAAAGCAATGCAGAGTTCTGAGGAAGGTCCGAACTGCATTCATTAGCATCACAACAAACACACACTTGTTTCCGAGTTCGAAGTAGGAAACTGCAACTGGAACATCCCCCGAAGTCGGAATTTCCTACTGGGAACTCGGTGAAACCTCGCCACCCCCGAGCTAACAACAGCTAACAATAGCCTGGTAGATCGGCATGTTTTTTTCCGACTTCAACTGGAGCGCTGATAAGTCGGAGATGATGTCACTCCAAGTTCCGAGGTTACTGGAACGCAGCATTACAACAGTCGCCGCACGTGCTCATGGGTAGGAGAGTCATAATGTCGCCTGTAATAGATTCTCCTCATAGCACCTTTAAGTTGACTTTCATTTGTTTGAAGAGCCTCATTTCTACTTTGGTTTTATTTACAATGAGTGGGTTGTGCATCATAGTTTTCATTATTAAGTTAGTTTTTATTAATAAAAGGAATAAAACGGGTTTCTATACATCATTTGATAATAACAGTAATATATAGCTCTTAAAATACATTTGAGAGCATTATTTCTGTCCATTAAATCATCCCTTTAATGAAATAAACTGGTATTGTATTTTATATCACTGGAAAGACTGATAAGTCACCTTTGCAACTTTGTACATCTTGTAAAAATAATCATTTCTGGAACGAACAGCACTGCTACATGTGCTCCCTCTTCCCCCTTGAAGAAAGTCTTTGGTTCGGTGAAGTAAAGGTGTGGAGCCAGTCCTCATGAGGTGTTGTCTTCCTTGAACACGTACTGTCCCAGTCTGTCTTTGACTTCACTACCCTTATGAAACTTGGTCCTAAGTTTGGAATTGGTATCAGGGCCCACACAAAATAATGCTTCCACTCTTCATACTCGAACATCAGCTACCAGTTTCAGACTTTAGAGACTTAAGAAATTTTTTGAAGGCAGTGCCAACACGTTCAGCTGGGTTGCTCATTCCACAAATGTACAACTCTTACAAATAGAGATGTCACAGTCACCGATAAAATGATAGACTGTGCTAAACCCACCTGTTCAGGACTACATACTCTTCACCATGAATTTGCTATTCTCATTCTCTTATCCATCATTGTCTGTTGTGTTTTGCTGATTTTATAGTTACATTTGCATGAAAAAGTATGTGAACCCTTTGGGATTACTTGGATTTCTGTTTCAATTGGTCATAAAATATGTTCTGATCTTCATCTAAGTCACATCACTGGACAAACAGTCTGTTTAAACTAATACTGCACAATAAATGACAAGTTTTCATGTTTCCATTCGAAACAAAATGTAAACAGTCACAGTGCAGGGTGGAAAAAGTATGTGAACCTTTGGATTTAATGACTGGTTGACCCTCCATTGGCAGCAACAACTTCAACCAAAAGTTTCCTGTAGTTGTAGATCAGGGCCCTATTCTACGAAGCAAGTTCAGCCTAGCGAGACAGCCTTGGAGCTACCTCGCTGAACTGAGCGCGGTAGCCGGCGGTCTCGCTAAACGGTTTGACGACGCTGGTTATCAACCTCATAAGTGGATCCAGCTTTGCAATGAGCGCGTGCACGCATATAAGGCGGAGCCCGCCGCATCTGACCAATCGCGAACATGGACCAGTCTGGACAGAGCAGGCAGGAGAGAGAAGGACAACCTACTTCACACACGGGGAGCAGGAGGTGATCATGACAAAGTATGAAGAATTAAAACATGTAATAAACGTCAAAAGCAACACCGTCGCCGCTGCAAAAGCACGGAAGGAGTGCTGGCAGAAAATTGCTGACAGTCTCAATGCATAAGTATAGCGCACAAAAAATCTTTGGTGCCATTATCATCCTGAAATAGCACTGTTCAACATGCACTTTTACTGTCACATGCACCAGACATGTCTAATTCATTTCCAAGATGAATTCATTCATTTGTTCATTCCTATCGTGTTTACATTTTTTGTGTGATATGTAGGCCACATGGGCCCTACATGAATTCCTGTCACAATTTTAAGACAGGCAATAAAATATTGTCAAAGAACAGAAGTGTTGGCATTGAAGATCTTGTTACAGCAATGAGAGTCCTCCCCCAGATTTTACTCCTGCAGAGGAGCTGGCCGAGAGAGCTCATTGGTCAGTGGGTTGGGTTTTTATAGTCCGCGAGTTCAATCTGCCCCGGAGCAGGTTAGCCGTTCAGCATACTTTGCCATGGAGACTCGCCTCGCTAAGAAGTGAACCCGTCTCGTAGAACAGGAAACCCTGAACCTACCCTCAAAGTTACCACGGTAGGTAGTAATCCTGCTTCGTAGAACAGGGCACTGACCTGCACAACAGCCAGGAGGAATTTACGACCGTTATTCTGTACGAAACTGTTTAAGTTCAGCAATATTCCTGGGATGTCTGGTGTTGGTATTATGAAAGGGGTGAAATGTTCAACTGAAAAAATGTTTCCTATGTTTTTTGACTTGTACATTTTTTTCTCATGGCTCTGTTATTCCACAATATTAGCAATCACCAATAATGATAGATTCATTTGAGTACATTAAAAGGGGACAACTGAAATGACATTTCCAAACTTTTTTCGTAAGATCAGTTAAACTGTTGTATCGCCTAGAGCTGTTTCTAGTGATGTTAATGTGTTTTTATTTATTTTTAACACTTTAACAGTGTTCACATTGAATTTTGTTACCAAATGTCAGTGATTCCTGACACACACCAATTTCCCTACAGGGACAAATTAACTCACTAAAGCTTGTAAAATGCTTATTTTCACTCCCTGAGCTCTGATGTTTGCCGTCTCAGTGAGAGATCATTGTCAGCGTTTTGTTCAGAGAGGTGCTCATGGTCAGACTTGCTCACTGCTCTTCCTGCAGCCTGTGATAAGAATCCAGAGCTCCATTATTACATATACAGGCTTTTCTATTAGATGTCTGTGGTTTCTCTCACATGAACTCAGCAAGTGGTGCTGGAGCCTTTGTTTCCCACAATTCCTGTGACATATGAGGGGTCAGAAGGGTACTTGAGCAGCTGAGGAGCTCCGTCTGCTCATGTTCAGCAGATACAAATTTGTTACGCAATAAGGGGAAAGACAAAAATCACAAGAGGAAGTCATTTCCTCTCGAGTAACTTCTAAGTATGTGTTTGTGTCGACTTTTCTGATTGGCTGCTCTGCTGAAACTGTTGAATATTTACTCCACCCTGACTTCAGTTCCTCAATTTTGACACCACCCACTCACAGCCACTTCAGCTCCCTCCCACTGACTGATGCAAGTGTTTGTCATGAGCTGTGAGCCGAGAAGGAGGCTGAAACTCTCACCTATATCCTGTGAGAGGTCAGAATTTCCACTGGTGGATAACGTGTAATTTCAATATTGACTGTAGACTTTGAAATCCTGAATCTAAGAGCTGCACCCTGTAATGATTTTATCATTGCTCCACCCTGACCTCAGTTAGATTGACTTAGTGTTTGTGTTAGGTTAAGAATGTTTACTTCCACTACAAACTTCTGTTAGCTCTCATGGTTTAGCTTTTACAGCATGCTGACTTGACATTTAACACACAATGATTTGAACAAAACTGCCTTGACCTTATTCTACTAAAAAAGTTGGGAAACATTTGTTCGGTTGACTGTTTCTCCCCTTTAATAAAACATGTACAAAACCCAAAACCAGTGAAGTTGGCACGTTATGTAAATCATAAATAAAAACAGAATACAATGATTTGCAAATCCTTTTCAACTTATATTCAATTGAATACACAGCAAAGACAAGATACTTAATGTTCCAACTAAGAAACTTTATTTTCTTTTGCAAATAATCGTCAACTTAGAATTTAATGGCAGCAACATGTTGCAAAAAAGTTGGCACAGGGGCATTTTTACCACTGTGTTACATCGCCTTTCCTTTTAACAACACTCAGTAAACGTTTGGGAACTGAGGAGACCAATTTTTGAGGCTTTTCAGGTGGAATTCTTTCCCATTCTTGCCTGATGTACAGCTTAAGTTGTTCAACAGTCCGGGGTCTCCATTGTTGTATTTTACACTTCATAATGCGCCACACATTTTCAATGGGGGACAGGTCTGGACTACAGGCAGGCCAGTCTAGTACCCGCACTCTTTTACTACGAAGCCACGCTGTTGTAACACGTGCAGAATGTGGCTTGGCATTGTCTTGCTGAAATAAGCAGGGGCGTCCATGAAAAAGACGTTGCTTGGATGGTAACATATGTTGCTCCAAAACCTGTATGTACCTTTCAGCATTAATGGTGCCTTCACAGATGTGTAAGTTACCCATGCCTTGGGCACTAATACACCCCCATACCATCACAGATGCTGGCTTTTGAACTTTGCACCTATAACAGTCCGGATGGTTCTTTTCCTCTTTGGTCCGGAGGACACGACGACCACAGTTTCCAAAAACAATTGTAAATGTGGACTGGTCAGACCACAGAACGCTTTTCCACTTTGCATCAGTCCATCTTAGATGAGCTCAGGCCCAGCGAAGCCGGCGGTGTTTCTGGGTGTTGTTGATAAATGGCTTTGGCTTTGCATAGTAAAGTTTTAACTTGCACTTACAGATGTAGACGAACTGTAGTTACTGACAGTGGTTTTCTGAAGTGTTCCTGAGCCCATGTGGTGATATCCTTTACACAGTGATGCCGGTTTTTGATGCAGTACCGCCTGAGGGATCGAAGGTCACGGGCATTCAATGTTGGTTTTGTGCCTTGCCGCTTACGTGCAGTAATTTCTCCAGATTCTCTGAACCTTTTGATGATATTACGGACCGTAGATGATGAAATCCCTAAATTTCTTGCAATAGCTGGTTGAGAAATGTTGTTCTTAAACTGTTGGACAATTTGCTCACGCATTTGTTCACAAAGTGGTGACCCTCGCCCCATCCTTGTTTGTGAATGACTGAGCATTTCAGGGAAGCTGCTTTTATACCCAATCATGGCACCCACCTGTTCCCAATTAGCCTGTTCACCTGTGGGATGTTCCAAATAAGTGTTTGATGAGCATTCCTCAACTTTCTCAGTCTTTTTTGCCACTTGTGCCAGCTTTTTTGAAACATGTTGCAGGCATCAAATTCCAAATGAGCTAATATTTCCAAAAAGTAAAGTTCAAACGTTAAATATCTTGTCTTTGCTGTGTATTCAACTGAATATAATTTGAAAAGGATTTGCAAATCATTGCATTCTGTTTTTATTTACGATTTACACAACGTGCCAACTTCACTTGTTTTGGGTTTTGTAAGTGAATTTCATATAATTTGAAAGACTGATAAGTCCTCTATTCCATTGGGTACAACTTACCAGCAATGTAGCTCGGTCTTAGGCAGGGCCGCCCTCTCTCAAAGTGGGGCCCTAAGCAAATTCATTTTGAGGCCCAGGGTGAATTTATCATTTAGAAAACAGTGAGTGAGTGAAAACAGCAGCTCAGAGCTGAAGTGATAAAGAATCCTCTGGGGCTGAATCCTCATTTTTTAAGTCTTTGGGATTACTTAAACAGTGCACATGAGCTATCAAGAAACTGTTGAATTATAAAGTCACACAAAGTGACTGATGATCCCTCACTGTTCTTGTAATGCGCGTCTGTCTGCGTTGTTACACACACCAGCACACGGAAGAGCGCAAGAAAAGATGGCAAGCGATTCAGAAGGCATTTAGATCAGATGTTCACATGGACATCAGCTGCACCGCAAAATGACATAACTGATGGACAACAAGCTACGCTTTAAATGGAAAATATCAGGCCTGTAGTCCACAGAGTGGATCGTGGCTGCATCAGACTGAGGAGAATCCACAAATGGGGCCCCCATGGATCGTGCGGCCCTACGCAGAGTGCATGTTTTGTATTTAGGGAGGGGCGCCGCTTGTCTGAGGCTTTGGACTTGGGATGGGGGCCTGAGGGTTGCTGGTTCAAGTCCCATTTGAAACACACTTGGGAGTTTGCTTGGTAGCTGAAGTGGTACAAGCTGACTTCCTGGAGCATTGTTGCTGGTTACAGGAGTTGGTAAAGCAGCTAAAAGGGGTTGGTGTCCCTTCCCTCTGCTGCCTCAGAGCATAGGGTTTGCACCTTTAAGCCCTTAAACTTTACCACACGTACACCTCTCTGCATAAAGTAAGGTAAATGTCAGGGTGCTGGTTTGGCGGAGTGATTAGCAACCAGGCACCCCATGTACTTGCCTCTGCCAGTCCGGGTTTGGATCCAGCCTGTGACCAGTTTGCAGAGTGTCTACCCCTACTCTCTCACCCCCTTTCACAGGCCTATCCACTGTCTCTCTCCTATCAATAAAGGCACGAAATACCGAAAAAATACATCTAAAAGAAAAAAAAAGTAAGGTAAACGTTGCTGCTAATGCAGACCAGTCGTCTGGAATGTTTAATGGCGAAGTCCCAACCCAGCATGTGCTCCCAAACCTGACTTAACCTGACAACCTATGAGGATCGTGTATTTGTGGAGGCTGAAGTGCGGGTAGTGCCATGAAAATCTGCAAAAATCTGACTGGAAGCTGATGTTGCTTCACGCAGAGTGGCAGCATTACTTGGTGTCAGCACTGAAAACTTTTCCAAACTCAGGACCAAGGTCCATAAGAGGGAAGAACACGGGGTGCTGGTTTGGCGTGGTTAGCAACCAGGCACCCCATGTATTTGCTCCTGCCGGTCCAGGTTCGAATCCCGCCTGTGACCAGTTTGCAGAGTGTCTTCCCCTACTCTCTCCCCCTTTCACAAGCCTATCCACTGTCTCTCTCCTATCAATAAAGGCACGAAATGCCCAAAAAATACATTCAAAAAAAAAAAAGAGTGAAGAACCCAAGAGGGCGTCCCAGGAAGACAACAGCCCATGAGGACCAGTTCCTCACCCTTGCTTTACTGAGGAACCATAGACTTTCCTCCAGGAAAAAAGGGGAGTTTGGCATACTGTTGGGGGCACTACCCACACATTATGCTGTGTTGTTCATTCCGTGACTAATCAGGTTTTCCAACAATGTGAAATACAATAGCAGATGGTATTATTAAAGGGGAGAAATAATATACCAATATAATGTTCCCAAATGTTTCTAGGGGTATAGATTTGGGCTGGGTATTGATTCAGATTTTCTGGATCGATTCAATTCGATATTTGTTCAGTCTGGGATATCTTAGTTAAAATAGTGCTGTAAATTTAAAAAGTGACCTTTTGACCTGGTACATCATTAAAAATTGTTTTAACATGAAGAACTAAACCCAAAGCAGTTACATTAATCATATTTTAATGATTTGCATTAATGCATATTCTGCATATTACTTGTTTTTTATCCAACTCGTATTTTCCTTTGTACTTGTTAAATCTAAAATACTGTACATCCAAACATCAGCTTTTAAACTTGCCAGTGGTGCCCATATAGTGCTTCCACCATGTTTGTTTGCAGTAACATCTCATGAGATCTTGTTCAGTAGAAAGCAACGCTAAACGCTGATCACACCAGAGCAGCAGGGTTGATACCACAGGCTGCTTCTCTGCACATCCAAAGAAGAAAAAACTACCCAAGTTAAAAGATCGATTTAAATCAATTTTTTAAACTCAGCCCTAGTATAGATTACAGTATTATCAAATGATGTAGAAACCTGTTGATTTCTAACATTAATAAAACTAACTTACTAACGAAAACTATGATATACAAAACAGTCATTGTAAATAAAACCAAAGTGTAAATGAGGCTCTTCCAACAAATTAAAGCCATCTTACACCACAACTTGATCATCACTAGACTGATTCTGAGGCAAGTTTTTTAAGGTACAAATTTAGGTAAATTTTATATTTTGTTGCTTTTATTCATGTCTTGAACATGTGCTCTGCAGAAAATAACTTAATGGCTATATTAAGTCAATTATTCTTCAGTCATTATCCACATTGTTATAAGACATAAATGACTGCAGTAGTTTTTGGTAAAGCTATTATCTCTTTATAATAATCCCATTTTATGTGCTCTTAAACTAGCTTTGATTCTAGTCAGAGAGAGACAAGTATTAAGGGGATAATGGTGACAGTTAGCTGTAGTTATCTTATTAGTCCTTATTCATTCTCTCAGGAGAAATACTGAGCAGCACTCAGCCAAAATATCATCTGTTAAAGACAGATAGTGTCACCACTTCCTGCTTTTTAAACTGCTTATCATTGAAAAAGGAGAACAAACATTTATTCATCCCTCTTATGCAATCCCACTTACAGTCCCTTCACAGCGCAGAGCTCTTCATGTCGACTCTGACCCTCTGGTTTTCAGCTTGTGTCCTCCCATTGTGTTCACTCCTACAGGAGATCACACTTCCAAAATAAAGTGGATAAACAAAGCTGTAACCACATGAATTCAAAAGTCTCAGCACTCCAAAACAATCAAGTGAATGTTTGTGTACGCTCACACTTAGACTGCAGAGAAACCATCTGAAGACACAAATGACCTGCCTTTAAAACATACGACCGCCCTTGGACCATTTTCAGTTTGTTTGTGACAAAAACAAAATTACAGGGAATTCTTTGTGATCATTTTAATCAGCAGAGACAAGCATTTTCATAGCACAGTAAAAACAAAACTCAATCTCCAGATCTAAATAAAGAACGAATATGAAAGAGGGAAATGGCTGCGTCAGACAAACTGCTGCAGCCAATGTTTTAGAGGCCAGTCATCGATGAACTGAAGACCACCTGGTTGTGTTTCAAGAAACAAGTGATTTCTTAACAAATACTATTTTATCTGAAGTTTCAACTGGTAAATGCACACCCGGTGGCAGAGCCCAACAGAAAGACCACCCATGATGACTGTTTGGCCTTTTTTTTTCAAAGAACAACAGCCAGAGGCAGACAGTATCTTCCTGGAGGTGGTCAGTTTCGATGCTAGTGCTGATAAAGTGGATGCCACTTCTCATAAACACTTCAGACCCTCTGCTGCTGTTCCCTGGTGACCTCGAAAGCTAGAAGTGCAAGAGGGTTTATGTTTATAAGGCAACAAAAAGATCATTCAACAGCTCCTTACCGGCACAGAGACTGGTCTGGGGACATTTTTGTTTCTTCCACTGGATCTGTTTAAATGTAAAGTTACTGGACACCACACTCCTGCGTGTGGTTTGAAAATGACTCATAAGTAACAATGTATTTTATTAGTAATTATCTTTTCTGTTTGGTGACTCAGGAAGGGACAGCAGGGCTATCCTCTCATGAGCAGGAGAGGGGGACTGCTAACGTGACCTGGAGAAACTGTCTGACAGTGGAGAGAACACTTTTGGCCCTTTTCCATTAGCCCTAGTCGCCTGCACAACGGGGTGCAGTGTCACTGTAAACGGCTGAGTGGCACTGCGGTGACGTCATTTTGAGCGCAACACAACAATCTGTGGCTTTTTGTCACAAACCGAGTAAAAAAGAAAAGCAGAAGAAGGCTGCTGGTGGTAAGAAGAAATACCCCTTGAGAATCACAGGACAGTTTTGGAAGCTTTACAACAGGATGAAGCCGAGGACGAGAGCAATCCAGCTGCAAAGAAAAGACGTATGAGGGTAAGCTAACGGTAGCTACCGCTAGCATACTAGGTCATCACTCTCATGATTCATCGATGACAACATTATCTGACCAATCAATAACCGGCAGTCGATGATGTCATCTTTCAGTATGGACTCAGCTCGCTTGGAACCAGAGCGACGTAGGTACTAAAACTAGCTTGTTTTAGAGGTACCAGACTAGCGGAAACACGCTGCAAATCGAGTAGGGCCGAGTAGAGTAGGGCCAAGGCGTGCTAGTGGAAAAGGGCCATTTGAGGAGCTCCTGAGCCTGACCAACACATCTTCTGATGAGGAGGCAGAGACTGAAGATCATGGGGTGGTGGTCCCTATTATTCAATAGAAAGACTGGAGAGTGTGCTTCAATGACCAGGGTATCACACTATCCAGCCTCCTGGGTTCCAGAGTGTTGGAAAGGTGGCTCCAGCCAAGTGATGAACCTCAGTTTAGGGGGAACAATGTGGACTCTGTCCTGGCTGTGGGTTAATGTACCAGCTCTTTACCTTTGTAGGCCTTCTTGAGGAAGTTTGCCCATCCAGTCTGTGTGTTTTGTGGGCTTGTAAACGACCTTTGACTTTGCTTCTCTGGGAATTTTGTCGAGACTACTGCAGGGGTATGGGGTACCAGAGCCCCTGATCAGTTTCATTCAGTCCATGTACAAACAATGTGTCTGCATCCTTGGCACAAAGTCAGACGTGCTTCTGCCGGATATTGGCCTCAGCCGGGGTTCCAGATTGTGTTTGTGATTTTCATGGATGGGTTCACAAGGAGCAGCGTCGTCTGAAAGCAAAGCAGCTGGAATGAGGGTAAGCACTTCCTTCTTGCTGGCCTAAAAAATACTTCATCCTTGCACAGGTGTTTCATTTAGACTAGGGCTGAACAATTAATTAGATTAAATCGCAATATGGCTTGTTGCAATTTTCGAATAGCAGAAGGTTAAATATTTTTAGCCCAAAATACTGTATGTTGAACACTTTGGCATTGTGATGTAGTTTTTTTGCAATTTCATGCCTATTTTTTTTTTTTACCTCTATTCATACACTTTTTCCCACTTTTGGACCATTTTCACCTTTTTTTTAACCCTGTTTTTACAACTTTATTCCTATTTTGCCCCCATTTATCTTTTTTTGGCCACTGTCAGATCCATTTTTGGAATTTTTACATGGTTTTTGAAATTTAATTCCCAATTTTGCTGCCAGGATCAATTTTCCTAAGCCACTTTTGGATTTTTTTTTGCCAATTTTTTCCCTTTTTTTTTGCAATTTCATACCTATTTTGCATCTATTTATTAACCTTTTTCTGCTTTCATACCATTTTTACCCAGTTTATACAATTTCATACCTATTTCACTTCTGTTCTTCACTACTCCACTTTTTCCTCAAATCTTTTATCTGTTGTTTAAACTAATGTCATATTGGTTTTACTATAAAAATCTACTGCTTATGTTTGTTTAAGAATACATAAGATGAGGAACATTAAAACAATCGCAGAGTAAATTGCAATATTGGGGAAAAATCGCAATTAGATTATTTTCTCAAATCGTTCAGCCCTAATTTAGACCACAGAGGACTGATAGTGATAGCCAGATAGTTCTAGTTATCTACAGGATCGATTTCAATACAAAAGAGAAACTAATTTATTGGAGAGAAAAGGTGTTCACTTACGTAAAAAATATGATTATCTGTTGAAATATTGACCTAAAAAACATCTCATCTAGAAAACAGCCTCCAATGATTCAACAGCAAAGCATCTACACAAACAAGATCACTGAGGACAATTTTCTCGACTGAAATTATTCAGGACACTGTCCTAAAAAGTAGAATTTCTCTGTGAGCAGAAAAAATAAACAGGAACACGGCCCCCAGCATGAGGCAGCGTCGTGCTGTGAAGAAGCTCCTCTGCAGCCGGTCTGAGAAGAGGCTGAAATAAATGCTGCAAAATAGAAACAAATCATGAAAGAAAACTGGTTTCAGGCTGTGAAAAAAGCAAGGGAGATCTTTTTCTTTTTTTTAGTCAGACACCAACACAAATGTACCTTCAGTCAGATATGGGTGAGCTGGAGTTAAATCTTTAATTACAAGTTTGACCAAACTGACTGCCTTTTACATTTCATCTCAGTCTCACTGCAAACAGGATTTCAGTTTTACCATGGCCTTACAAAATCTG
The DNA here is from genome assembly GCA_036419115.1 of Scarus forsteni. Lineage (NCBI taxonomy): Eukaryota > Metazoa > Chordata > Actinopteri > Labriformes > Labridae > Scarus > Scarus forsteni. The sequence goes on along the minus strand of JAZDUH010000085.1, from coordinate 5,859,805 downwards.
TCATTTATTTTCCCAGATTCCATTTTTTGTTTTCTCACATCCCATTTTTTTCCATTTAAATTATCTTGAGATTTTTTTTTAGTTTTTTACACTAAATCAATCCCGAGACACAGCGTAAAGTAATGAAATATAAACACTCACCCTTGAAATGGTTCTCGCATGCATCTTCACGGGTCAAGTTAATAGTGTTTTAAAAAAATGTACAGAACATTTGATCGCCTGACACAATAATCTTTTGGAAACTGCTCTGCCCTGTGCTTTGGATTGATCTGGAAGTTTTGTAGCTTTTTTTGCCAACTTAGCCTGTGTCTCAACTAGGGCTGAATGATTTGAGAAAATAATCTAATTGCGATATTTTTCCCCAATATTGCAGTTGCAATTTACTCTGGGATTGTTTTATTGTTCCTCATCTTATGTATTCTTAAACAAACATAAGCAGAAGATCGTTTTATAGTATAACCAATGTGACATTAAATCAATCTAAGGATAAAAGATTTTAGAAAAAGTTGAGAAATGAAGAACAGAAGCAAAATAGGTATGAAATTGTAAAAACTGGGCAAAAAAAATGGTACTAAAGCGGAAAAAAATGTAATAGGTGCAAAAAAGGTATGAAATTGCAACAAAAAAATGGCAAAAAAATTCAAAAGTGACTAAGGGAAGTTGATTATAGCAGCAAAATTGGGATTAAATTTCAAAAGCCACGTAAAAATTCCAAACATGGTCTGACAGTGGCCAAAAAAAAAGATGGATGGGAGCAAGATAGGCATGACGTTGTAAAAACCGGGATAAAAAAGGTAACATTAAGACTCTGCTACCCATGAGCACGCGCAGCGACTGTCGTAATGCTGCGTTCCAGTAACCTCTGAACTGGGAGTGACATCATCTCCGACTTATCTGCGTTCCAATTGAAGTCAGAAAAAAACATGCCGATCTACCAGGCTATTGTTAGCTGTTGTTAGCATGTCCTGCGTTGTTGTTCACAAATATCACATGAAGAATGTGATTATCACTATGGCAGCATTTTTGTAAATATAAGTCTAACAATACTATGTATACAGCTGATCTGGAGCGACACACCCCAGTCAGAAGTGCAAATAAATTGATTATTACAGGAGCTAAATAACTGTTCACACTGGGGGCATCCATCTTCGACTCTCAACTCGGGGGTGGCGAGGTTTCACCGAGTTCCCAGTAGGAAATTCTGACTTCGGGGGAGTTCCAGTTGCATTTTCCTACTCTGAACTCGTAAATTCCTACTTCTGACTACAACTGGAACGCACCAAAAGATGTGACCCAAGCCAAAGCGTGTGCTTGTTGTGATGCTAATGAATGCAGCTCAGACCTTCCTCAGAACTCTGCATTGCTTTGCAACTTCTTTTTTCAACAACTTACAGGATGCAAAGCGACGAGGTAATGTATCTCTTTCTAGTTACGTAGCGGTAGTTTTTGATGTGTGACAACAAGCAATTTTTGGAAAACTTAGTACCATAGTTTTGTGGCTGGCTAAATATTGCTACTTACAGCCCGGTGCTCTAAGACGTGTCAGAATAATATAAATTTGCTCTAGTTTTAATTGTCTTGTTCCTGAAGTTGAGTATCCAGGCCAGTCCAGCCCTGTCCGACCCGACCAAGAAGCTAAGGAATAGCATTTATAGATAACCTATTTTGATGCTATAAAACTCATCTTAAAGTGTGTATTTCCATCAGGCATATATCTAAAAGTGAGACTTTTTTGTAATTACTTAGAAACTCCTCATAGCATCTTTAAGGCATTAATAAACTAGCAGCATATAATTTTAAAAGCTTTTTAACTCCTTAAAGTTCTCACATATGGTAGAAACAGAGAATGCTCAGCAATCAGCAAAAAGTAATCAGTGGAAAAGTCATATTTAAGCGTGGGGTGGCTGTAAAACCAGTTATTTACATAGTGCTCCTCCTAAACTGTATATATGTAGCTTCTATCATGTATTCTCTGTTGATTAAGTTTCTTGCTCAGCGCTCCATTGGGCTGCGCTTCTGCTGCCAGCGGGCGAGGTTTCACACTGTAGGTCAGACTAAGGCTGCTGCATGTACATGACTCTGCAGCTGCACTTTCGAAATACGTGTTAATCTAGAGTCAAGCACTGCCTTCCTTAGTTACGGTTATTATGTTTGACAAACCTGTTGTTGCTAGCCTCTCTCATATTTCAAACAACTGAAAACAACTCACCTTTCAACCAACTTTCATACAAAACTAATTTGATTCTTTGCAAAAATTGCGCCTGAAATGATTTCTTTTACCTTTGTGTATAGAAAGGCTTTCTGTGTAATTTTGAATAAATTAAAAATAAATAAATAAATAAATAAATAAATAAATAAAAGGGTGGTTATGGTTGTTGGTTGTGCAGTGGCAACACAACCAACAACTACAAACAAATAAATAAACATTGACAGAACAACATCACAGAGTACTGCACAACCAAACTTGACAAGGACAACCCTGACAAAGTAAAAATAGAGGTATGAAAAATATAAATGAAGAGAAGAAGTGAGTGAGACCTGTCGTCAATTTAAATTGCAGTCAGTGCAAATTGATTGCATTGATTGCCAGTGACATAAAGGAACATTTATACCCATGGGCGTCACAACCGCGTGGGTTGAGGGTGTTAAGACACCCGCATTTTCACAGAAACAAAAAATCATCCCCCTCACTTTTTACAGAGGGATTCATGCGCATCTTACCAACTGGGGCTCCGGATGCTGTGATTTTTTTATGAATCAGTATGAAGTTCATTGGGAAATAAGCTTACAAAAAAAATTTGTTTACTTTTTCTGACACTGATTTTAAGTTGACTGATTTAAAATAGATTTAAGACACAATGTAAAAGGTGCTGTATTCTTTAAAGTATCACCCACAAATATCATTGGATATGAGTCATGGGCATGGTTAGTGCTATATTATATAAAAAAAGACTTAAATCATAGCATAATTTAACAATAATGGTATGAGAAAAGTGTAAAAGGATGTTATCGTGGAGTGTGTGGTACATCAATGTACATTTTGATACTTAATGCTATTTTACTTGCATAGTATTGTAATGAAAAGCAAAAATACATTTAATTTTAATTAGCGTATCGTAAAAACAAAAATTTGACTCGAAGGTTGCCCTACCCTTAGAACACCCTCACTTTTAAAATCGCTGCTACACCCCTGTTTATACCTATTCATCTATGCCATGGGTACTTTATATTTCTGTATCTTCTCTCTGACAGGAGAGAAATGAATTCCTCGAGCAGTGAGTGATCAGAGTTGAACAGGATTGACTTTGTCTCCTTAGACTTGTTTGTCAAATATCTCTGAGCAGGAAAGCAGCTGCATACCAATTATCTTATTGACTCCTCTTAAACAGAAAGATTTTTGTTTGAACAGACAGGTTTCCAAAAAATAAAATAAATAAAAGCTTAAACCTGACTCAAAAAAGATCTATAGAATAAAACTATCACGGTCTTATCCACCTCAAAGCAGCCTGTGCAAGATGTTTGTTTGTTTTGTTGTTAATTTGAATGCTGTTGATAATCCAGGATAATGTTTTAAGGATTTGTTAGCTTTATGATAAAAAGCAGTTTTTCATATTTTAGATATTTACTTGACTGGCAATGATAGAAATGCCTTAGTAGAGGTTTGTGCACTCAGAGCACATCCATTCAGCCTTTTATAGCCTCAATATGGGTAAATCTAATTTAAGGTTGCTTGTTAGTGCAAAACACTCAGCTAGTTTAATTTTTAGACTGTGAACTCAGCTTCTATGTTGAATGTTTAGTCAATTTTATGATGTGGAAACTGATCTTTGAGCTAGCCCATTTCAAGACTAAAGAACACATCATAAAAAATAAAGTTAAATAAAATGTTTCAGTTGTCACAATTTCTTTTTTTCTTCATATTTGTGCATCCTCAGATATATCAGAATGATGACTCTACCTCAAGACTGTTACATATCATTATGAACATCATAAATAACATAATTCATGATGATGAGATTAGATTACTACATAGTCAAGCTTGAGTTGCTGTGTTAATTGATGACTTGCTGCCAACTGTGCCGATAGACATAACTGAAGCACCAGAAAAAGCCGAGTGTGTACCCTGTAGTGTTTCACTTTTATTAATCATTGTTTTATGTGTCATCAGCCAAATGAACTGTCAGGTTTGTGCAGTCACACACTTGTTAGGATGTTGATGACTGCGGTCTTTTAAACCTCTGATGACCAATCTGTCATCTATCTTCTGCCTCTACATCGATTCCCTGCTGGTGGCGTGTGGACTGCAGCTCAAGTCTGTGCTGCAGTAACTGTGGACGTGTATAGCCAACCAATAAATTGACACAGGAGGCAGCTATCATATATACACATCTGTGTAGTTAGCAGGAAGTATGTCTCCAGCTTTAGGTTTCCCATGTCAGCATCAAACACGTGGCACTCTTGACACTCAGTGCTGCCATCTTAAAAAATGTTTTAACATCTCTGCAGAGTTTGCCCTTATCATGCTGCCACAGACATCTCACACGTCAGTTTTGGTGTCATGGAGACTGCTCCCATCTCCTGTCCACAGTGATAACTCCCTTTATTCCTTCACTGACATCCTAGCAATGACTTGAATCGTGATTTCATGATGCTTTCAAAAGGAACTCAAAACTAGGTTGGCATTAATAGGGGAATGTTGAGCATTCCCACAAATGGCAGACACTTTGTATCAGTTTAAACTGAATAAACTGTAGCATCTCCATCTCCATCACTAATCTGCTTATATGTTTCTCACAGCTGGTCTGCTATACTATTTTGTCCATTTATCTTCTTCTGGGTTGTTGTCCTTATAAAGCTCACGATCCAACTACTTCTCATCCTCCCATCTGTGCCGTCCTTCAAAATAAAAAAACAAATCAGTGCCAAATCTGCTCTCTGAGTCTGGAGGCTTCTATAGTCCTGGCAAGGCAACATTTAAATCCTCCATACAACTTGAAATAGAAATAATGGGCCTTTTTCAAACCGCCCCCTACACACTCTCCCTACCCACTACCCCTCTGTTTGCGCGTCCTTGCGGAGGGTCCACCATATTAAGGGCCATCCCAAACCGATTCGCGGAGAGGGGTAGTGGACTGTAAAACCCTCCGCAAGCGAGTCTGCACTAGGGATGGGCATTTTATCCGATGCGCAATCAGTGCATTGATGCAAGGGTCTATGGTAAATTGCATCGGTTGGAGTGGTGTGCATCGGATTAGAAACTGGGCTGAAACCACAATGCATCGCCTTGTAAAAGCTTTGCATCGGTAAAATCCGATGTCATGTTATTATATTACGTGCCTTATGAAAGTGCTCCTGACTGTTTATATGTTTAGTCTAAATTGTTAATGACAGCTTTGAAGGCTGAGTTCCACTACTGTTAGGCCTATGTCCCTGTTAGTGAAATAGGCCTACATTTTTATGTTGACAAACACACCTCCTGACTGCTTAAGTAGCCTACTGTAAGTGGTCTGAAGTGGTCTTGAAGGAACAATAAAGTTGAGTTGAATTTGCACAGATTTGCATCGTTATTGCATCGTGATTGCATCCTGATTGCATCGTGGTAGGAAGATAAATCGTATCATCCTGAATTGGTAGATGCTTCATGTGTATGGTTAGTGTATCGTACCGTAGCCTACATTTTGAGATGCATATCGTATCGTCCTGGGGATGGAGATTTCCATCCCTAGTCTGCACGGATGCCAACTCGCTGAACACGTGCAGCACTAATTTGTGTCCGGTGTCAGCCATGGAGGAAGCAACATACAAATCTAAGTTCCACGCAAGTGCCTGCACAAACTCTGTTAAACTAAGACAACTATTTCAGGATTGTCCAAAAAGAGTTTATTTGATTAAATGTTTTATATTTACAAGGAATGTAACGAAAACCAAAGAATTCATAAAAGTGAGAGTGAAAAATGAAAGCTCTCCAGAAAAATAATAAAGAATAAATGAAAAAAATTGTATTAGGCCTATCCTAGGATAAAACAAAAAAGTTTAATTACCTGAGACACGCTAATTAGGCTAATTTAAGCACTGAGATACATATAGGCTGATCAAAATCGTGTTGCAGAAAGGTTCTCTACTAATATTTAGGCTATTTTTTATTTTTATTTTCTACTTGGGATTTTTGTTTCATAAACTCAAATAACAGAAAAAATAGCCGAGCTGCTTTTTGCTTCTCTGACATTAAAACATATTAAAAATTAAAACAACATACCATCAGGGTTCAAGTTCAGTCTCAAAATATTAATAAATATTATTATGCCAGGGTTTAAAATATGTTGGGAAACTTTTAATAAATTTATCTTACATTAAATTATGCATTAAAGGACAATTTTTTTGTTAAATCTCATATAATTTAATAAAGATGAATAAAATCAATATCCAGAGAGATTTTTTACAGAATGCGTTTGCAACAAAAGTACAGGTGCTCACATTTCACTGCTGTGTAATCAAACGTAAAAGACGCCTTAAGGCTCATTTATGCTCAACGTTAAATACGGATACAGACAGAGCTCTCTATCCGTGCTTCGCCTTCTTTTCGTCCGTATTTCTGCACGTATCCTTGAAGCTTACGGATAGAGACCAGATGGAGCAGTACCACCGAAGAAGAAGAATCACTCTGATACTCATCTCTGGAGAGAAATGAAGAAGAATATGGCGGGGCTTTTCAAAGAAAGTTGTGTGAGCTGGTGCGAAATCACAAACATATATATGATGTTACTTGTCCGGGACACCGCGACAAAATCAAACTCCAAAACAGCTGGGAGGAGATCGGGAGGGAGCTAAATGTTAGCTCGTCGGATGCAAAGGAGAAGTGGAGGTCGGTGAGAGACAGATTCGTGCCCCCTGGTGGATGCAATGGTCAACATCCAGTGCCAACGTAAAAGTTGCACAGAAGTATGTGCGCAGTGACGGAACCATCGTTTGAAACGAACGCATACTTTTTCATGCTTATGACGAGCATAAATGAGCCTTTAAACCTCTGCGCCTTTTGGAGGATCTCATCTGCTCATGTTTCAGTCACTGGTGGATCAATGCAAAAACTGTCACTCGTGCAAGATGCTGCTTCAAAACCACGGCAACATACACTTCCTGTTTCCGCCTGAGGGAGGGAAGTTTAATCCCAGAGCTTACTGCTGTAGTCCTACCCTTCACCTTGATGAAGTGAACTACATTCAGCTGCAAGTGTGACGGAGTGCACTCCATTACGGAGGGGCTGGTTTGAAAAAGACCCTATGTCTCATTGTGGTTGTTTCAGAATACCAGGACCATCGAAAATGTGTCAAATAAAACAAGGACAAAGTCAAGTTGTTTGCATTTTTAGTGATTTATTTGTACAATAGGAATTTCTCTGTACAAACACCCCAGCTTTGACATAAAGGCAAGAACACAGGAGCGCTCATTCTGCCTGACCCGATCCCTCAAACCTCACTGTTGGCGCCGACTGATGGAAACAGAAAAACAGAAGCTAAAAAATAAATAAAACAGACATATGCTGAACAAATAAACATTTACAGGGCTAAAGAGACCCCTCCCAAAGTTCCAACTGAATGCGTACTGAAAACACTGAAATTAAAAAAGGCAAAATAAAAACTAAAAAACATCATGTCCATGTCTGAGTGGATCACCTTTATGGCAGTGAGTGATAATGGCCTCGGTTTAAATAGCATGTAAAAATAGCGCTCACAGTAGACAGACACAGAAAAAGGCATATGGTGATATCTCTATCAGGTCCACGTGCCTACACAAACACATTTACACGCCATCCACAGAAAGGTAATGTTATGAGCTCGTACACATGACGGAGGACACTTTGCATTTAAAGTAAAAGTGGAATGCCCTCGCCATCCTGCCCCATGTTGAACAAGACTGGACCGACAGGTGATATGGTCCATTTTTAAAGCAATATCACTTCACATTCACTCACTTTTTTCCCAATGGCAAGTCACTAATGTTACCATGGTAACCAAAACATTGTATAAAAATATAACAAAGACTGAGAACTGATGCACTCAACAAAAATATATCTACACAGTCTCAATGCTGGGTGGGGGCTGAGCGACGCGGCCAAGTACAGCTCAAATCTATCTCTACTCTTCTGGGGAATGCATAAAGGTGCTCAAATCAAGTCTGAGTGGCAGCGCTCTTCCCTCGCTCGCCAACAGTGACACAGTGAAAGCCGCGGGTTCCGTCAGGCCCCCTCGGCAGCCTTGTTACGCCTGGTGGCAGACCGTCGGCATTCTGGATCTTTCGACCCAGCATAGGGCTGCCGACCGGGCTGCTCTCCTGAGATGCCACCTGCTTGCGTCGCTGCACCCACGGGCTCCCAGAGGGAGTCAGGCTACTGTCTGAGGAGTAGTCTGCCCAGCGGCGGCCAGGCTCTGGGCTCAGCCGGCCCTCGCTGGCTAAAGGGGACTTGTGGTTGTGAGGAGATTTGCGCTGAGGACAGGGGCTGGCGCGTGGGCTGGACCAGGGGCTGTTTCGCGGGGACATACTGGGGCTCAGGTGATTGTTCTGGAAGCTGATGCCTGCGGTGGTCGGACTGAGCTTGTTGCAGGACTGAGACTTCCTGGCCAGTCGTGGGGACGTGGGGGTGCTCTCAGTCTCTGAGGAGCTGCAGGCCGAGTCGTCCCCGTGGTACTGCAGCTCTCTCACTCTGCTGTTCAGCGAGCGACTTTTGCGCATCCCTCCTTCCTCCCGTGGTCGCTCTTTAGGCACCTTCTTCTTGGGGGGCTTGGTGCCGATCAGGACTACTTTTAACCCTAGAGTGCTCGCCCCTCCATCCTCATTCCCGACTGCCTCATTGGCTTTAACAGCTGCCTCTACCTCCTCAAACTCCACAATGGCACACTCCTCAGTGCCGAGCTGGGTGTAGCGGCTGCTCAGCCTCTTTAGGTCTGCTGGCAGGTCCTTCCCAGGTTTTAGCACTCTGACAGAGGAGATGGCGCCGTAAGTACCAAACGCTTTGAGCAGCAGCTTCATCAGCTGCTCCTGCTGAGGGGCTCCACCTTCGTTGCCTCCATTATCTTTGGTGAGAGCAGCCAGCTCCGGCCACTTTTGCAGGTCACTCAGCAGGAGCATGCGGCTGGGCAGCGACTCACTCGCAAAGACTGGCACTGTTGATTTACGCCGCACCTTTCGGCCCTCATCATTCAGCTCAAGTATCTTCGAGTGTCTCAGAGCGTAAGCAGTCGTTCTCCAGTCACGAGTCAAGTGTTTCACCTGCAGAGAGACAATGATAGTGACAGAGGGGTGAAGTGTTAAGTGGTTTATGAGAGTCATCTAAGAGCAGTTACATTCATTTAAGAGTCATCAAGCCAAGGATGAAGCAGAGGTTCTCGACTGGTCTAGAATCAGGACTCACCGTCTCTTTAATGAGAAACTGCAACAGTAAGTCCCCCAAAATTTAAATCAACTATTTTAATTTAAATCACTCCTGCCATGGAGGTTACATAAGCAAGTTTTCTCATGTAGCCCACCAGATTCTGAAGGCATTTTCAGGGACGTAGCACAAAAAGTTAAAGGATAAGTTCGGTTTCTACAGCTTTCACATTGTTTATAGAATGAAGTAGAACAATATACTCACCCAGAAGGCTTTCCTGATCCAAACAGTGCTTCAGGAGATATTTAGATCCAAAATCGAGCGGCGGACATCCGGATGATGGTAGCACACGGGGCATGTATAGTGCTGCTCCTAAAACTGCATTAATCGTCCAAAAACTCATTAGTTTCACCAATATTTCATCATGGTCCGCTCAGGCTACTCCTCCAAGACAGTCTGTGTCACTCCAGACATGTCTTTGTGACTGTGCTGACCTCTGAACTGAAGAAGAAGAATGTTTGCCTCCGCGTCCTCCTTTCGATGAGCTCCTCATCTGTAAACTCTGGCTCAAAACTGTAAGGACACCCATCATATTCAAAGTTCTCCTCCACAACATCTTCATCGGTTGGATATTCGTCCATTTTGCACAAAACTGGAAAAAGAAAGTCGTTGTGTAGCCGGCAGTCTTCCCCTGACACAATGAGCCGTACTGCGCATGGGCGGAGGCAAACATTCTTCTTCTTCAGTTCAGAGGTCAGCACAGTCACAAAGACATGTCTGGAGTGACACAGACTGTAATAGAGGAGTAGCCCGAGCGGACCAAGATGAAATATCGGTGAAACTATACATGCCCCGTGTGCTACCATTATACGGATGTCCACAGCTCGATTTTGGATCTAAATATCTCCCGAAGCACTGTTTGGATCAGGAAAGCCTTCTGGGTGAGTATATTGTTCTACTTCATTCTATAAACAATGTGAAAGCTGCAGAAACCGAACTTATCCTTTAAGTGATATGATTTCAGTGCTGATTCAAATACGGATGCAGATCCACATATTTTAAGTGATCTGTTAACATTGCAAGATAAGGCAGTTTTTCCCATTTGTGTTTATAACTCAAAGTTCAACAGATTTTGATGACATTCTCTAGAATGTTTTCATGCCACAAAAGAAAAGTCCATAGATTTTGGTGGTGATCTGAATCCTGATGCTGAACCAGGAAATGTTTTGATATTTGTTGACACTGCATGATAGGGCAGTTTTCCTATTCTTGTTCATGACTCAGTGAGTAATATCTTAAAGCCTTCCTGGAAGTTTGTGCTCTCTAAGCACCTCTAGCTTAATGCTGTGCCCCCAATTTCTGGCTCTTTTCCAGAGATGTAAGCAAATGCACACATTATCATGGGAAAAGCAACTCTGTGACTAGTTTACAAGGAAAAAAGCTCTGACCATTTAAAAATACTATACTTTCATACCACTTTAACATTTTTTGTAGAAAGAATAACCTATTAAATCATGCAAAAGACCCAAAACAAAACAAAACCATTTCAAAGCAGTATTATAAACATAAAGCATTGTTATATACACCTTCAGCACTGTGGGCAGCGCCAGTAGCTGCGTGGAACAGCTTATGTGTCATTACAAAAGCTCTAAAAGGAATTGAGTGCTAACATTTTACATTTCCCATGCCAACATGTACATTTTAGTTCTTTTCTAAATATCTAAGAAACTAGCACACCATCATGGGAGCATCAAAGGTTACTGAAAATTAGATTTAAAAAAAAAAAAAGAAGTCAAGATCGTGTTGAAAAAGTAAAACTCTTTCCTCCCTGGCATACATTCACAACTCCATAAGACAGCTAAGACAGCTAAACTTTGGGTCTTGGTCCATCAGTTGAGAGCCAATGGTTGAAGGTTGAAGGCAAAATAATAAGTTAATTAATTGTATTTCTGTAATTAATCTAGTTATCACTTCAACTGGGATTTTTACTTGCCTTGTGCCATCTGTGAAGAGGGTTTCAGTATTTCAGTAAATAATACACTGGCCATAATTAAAGCCTACTTATTTATAGGACTTATGAAATATTTAAAAATATATATATATTCTATTACATATTTTAGTGCTTTTCTTGATGTAATGCATTTTTCAATTGATTTAATAGTTTTGATGAAACATGTTAAGTCAAATAATCAATAAATAATTCAAAATGGTTATGAAAGAAAAGTAAGGAGGTTTGTAGCAGTGAGATCAAATACTAAATTTGACACTCCAATTTGCATCTGGGTCAGTATTTTCTATTGATGAAGACTTTTCTGGAACAAACTGCCATCAGGACTTTGACAAATGTGGCAAAACAATTTTGAATCATTTCACACCAAGTCCTGTTAGACCCTCTAACATGTAAAAAGAAAGACCCCGAATCACCAAACATGCAGAGCTGAACTCATTCAATATCCCCAAAGTCCAAAAAGAGCACTTAAATCAAACCAACATTTGAAAACTAATAATCCCCCCAGTAGTACCATCACATGGCCTTGGGCTGCAGAGAGCTGAAGCTAGAAAAACATCCCCTCAACCTGCTGGTGCAAAGGCTTCTCCCAAACCACATGAACCAGCCTGGAGAGCACCAGGACTACTACAACCACCCAATACAAAACTGTAATATCCCTTGAAATTAGACTAATTCCATTTACTACAACTAACACAGACATTTGTAAAGTACTGGGAAGAAGCAACAAACAAACAAAGTCAATTAAATTGATTACTGCATATCTAATCACAAGCTTTTACTTCATCTCCATTTTTCTTTCAACCTTCAATATCAAAGTTTAGCTAACTGTATTGAAATCAACTCTTTCCCTTTTGTTTTATCTATTCCTTTTTTTTAATACCACCACCAAGGAGGTAATCAGTGCATCAGTCAACATGTTTTGACTGACGCACTTTATCTTTCTCCTGTGGACAATCCAAGCAAAATAAGCTGTCTGAATTGTGACTTCTCTTTCTTAATGTATTGAATTCTTGTTTTATGTGTTTGATGAATACATGTGTTTGTACAAAACTGTTGAATGTGCTGCTGTCTTGGCCAGGACACTCTTGTGAAAGAGATTTTTCATCTCAAGGTTTTCCTGGTTAAATAAAGGTTAAAAATAATAATAGTAAAAAAAAAATTGCTAGGATCTGTCTGTTTGTCTGTCCATCTGTTTGACTGTTCATTTGTAACTCTGTAAGCAAGATTATGCAAAAACTCCTGGATGGATTAATGTGAAAAATTTTAGCAGAGGTGTGGTTTAGTCCAAGCAAGAATCCAATACATTTTTGTGCTGATCTAATCCAAGTTGACGCCACAAAAAACATTTAAGTTTGTAATGACAAATCCTATTTATTTATGGAATCATGGGAATTGTAGTTTATTTGCAAACTGACATCTAGGTTTTCAAGCCTACGTCACTACATTTTTCGACTTCCCTTGCAATGCCAGGAGAGGAGTTCTCCACGCCGCTCCATTTGCTGTCTCAGGGAATGCCAAACAGCCAATCAGAACGGAAAGCTGTGCATGCACAGTTCGGCTCACAGACATAGCAGAGAGGAAGAAGGAATTACTGATGGGGAAAGGCCGGCGCTGTTCATGGAGCCTTTGTTTCTAAGATAAATTAAGACAGAAGACTCTCCTGAAATTCTAATAAACATCCCAGTCCTCGACAATCAGCAACTACGAGTAACATCACTGTGAGTCTATTAACGTAATGGGAACATGCGCAGTTGCTCTGCTCGCTCAGTCAGTTAAGCTGCACCTCATAATCACTCGACACAAGGTTGCCGATAAAATCAAAACAAAAAAAAATTGTCATAGCAGAAGTCTGTATGTGTGTGAGTGTTGAAACGTAATTCCCCAACTTCACATAGAGTGAATGCTAATGGTGGGTGGATCAATCCAAAAATATCGATATATCGACCCAACGTTGGCATTGATATTGATTGATACTAGTGCAGTGGTATCAATACTTTAGTTCCTGTCCTATCTGTGCTGCTGTGGAGGCGACCTGTCCATCTGTGTCTGTGTAAGTGTCGCTGCTTTCGACTGCACTAGCACGGCCAAGCAGGCTCCTCCTACTCCCTCTTGTGCTTTAATGTCACGTGACCCAGGTAAAAAGCAAGAAGTGCTGCTGGCAATATTTAAGAAAAAAAGTGCACTGAAGGGCAGTCATTTTGCCTTATTTTTTTCTTTATTTTTTATAGTTTTTTTTATGATGTTAATGAAGTATTTTACTTATAAACTATCCTGGTTGGATTACTATTAACTAATAGTTAATCAAAAATCCAAATGAAAGGATGGAGCAGCATGACAGGAGCGCGTAAGTATCGGTATCGATATTGGTATTGTCAATACTGACTGGTATCTGATCGATACCAAATTTTACGGTATCACACACCACCAGTGAATGCGCCGTGCACCAAAGCACCGTGGTTTTGCTCCGACCAACAGGCTGGGGACATCGCCCACTGGACGCACTACTGTGCACACAAAACCAACATCTCTACAAGCAGCAGCAAACTGGTTCAGTCAACATGTTACAAGACCCACTACTAACTAGGTCACTCTATTGGATATTTATGTCAACAATAATCACACTTCTTGCAGACTGATTCCACAATGTGCATAAAAGTATGTCATTTTTCCCTTAACTAAGCAGCCATACAGTATCATCCCCTTCTTTAAATCAGCATCTTTACTGATGGCTTTATCACAGATTCACCCGCTCAAACATCCTGCTTTCACTGCCTTACTCAGTTCACCACTGTTTAATTTACTCATGTTCAAATTGCGTCACCTCAGCGTCCTCAGTCTCATAATCCGTCCTTGTTTATGTTTATGAGAGCGTGTGTGGGGGATTCAGTTCACTTGTAGCATAAACAGACAAAAAAACAACCCAACAAATCTGAACACACGAGTCCAAAGTGTCACCAGCTGCTGTGTATTAGTAAGAGAATCTCATTAAACCACCAACAGCTCCTCATGTTGACACCATTTTCTGCCCATCATCACAACCATCAAAATAGCTGTTTAGAAGCATCCGTCCATCAACCACTTTTCAAAAACAATTTCACTGACAGAAGATGGGATCTGTTAAGGATGTATTCATGAGCAATCGTCACATCACAGCACATGTGATGTATGCTTAACCTGAAGCACGTCATTCTTCTTATCGGAGCACCAGCTTCCAGTTGCAGGAGGTTATTTTGGGGGGCTACTCACACATTTAGCTGTGTTGATCATTCCACAAATGCACAAACTTTACAAGTTCTACCTTGTACCTACCAGGCTTTACAATGATATACAAAACCCAAAACCAGTGAAGTTGGCACGTTGTGTAAATCGTAAATAAAAAACAGAATACAATGATTTGCAAATCCCTTTCAACCTATATTCTATTGAATACACAGCAATGACAAGATATTTAACGTTCAAACTGGTAAACTTTGTTATTTTTTGCAAATATTAGCTCATTTGGAATTTGATGCCTGCAACATGTTTCAAAAAAGCTGGCACAAGTGTAAAAAAAGACTGAGAAAGTTGAGAAATGCTCATCAAACACTTATCTGGAACATCCCACAGGTGAACAGGCTAATTGGGTGGGTGCCATGATTGGGTATAAAAGCAGCTTCCCTGAAATGCTCAGTCATTCACCAACAAGGATGGGGCGAGGGTCACCACTTTGTGAACAAATGCGTGAGCAAATTGTCCAACAGTTTAAGAACAACATTTCTCAACCAGCTATTGCAAGGAATTTAGGGATTTCATCATCTATGGCACGTAGCTTCGCTGTGCCCGAGTTCATCTCAGATGGACTGATGCAAAGTGGAAAAGTGTTCTGTGGTCTGACCAGTCCACATTTCAAATTGTTTTTGGAAACTGAGGTCGTCGTGTCCTCCCGATCAAAGAGGAAAAGAACCATCCGGACTGTTATAGGAGGAAAGTTCAAAAGCCAGCATCTGTGATGGTATGGGGGTGTATTAGTGCCCAAGGCATGGGTAACTTACAAATCTGTGAAGCCAGCATTAATGCTGAAAGGTACATACAGGTTTTGGAGCAACATATGTTGCCATCCAAGCAACGTCTTTTTCATGGACGCCCCTGCTTATTTCAGCAAGACAATGCCAAGCCACATTCTGCACGTGTTACAACAGCGTGGCTTCGTAGTAAAAGAGTGCAGGTACTAGACTGGCCTGCCTGTAGTCCAGACCTTTCCCCCATTGAAAATGTGTGGCGCATTATGAAGCATAAAATACAACAACGGAGACCCCGGACTGTTGAACAACTTAAGCTGTACATGAAGCAAGAATGGGAAAGAATTCCACCTGAAAAGCTTCAAAAATTGGTCTCCTCAGTTCCCAAACGTTTACTGAGTGTTGTTAAAAGGAAAGGCGATGTAACACAGTGTGTTGCTGCCATTAAATTCTAAGTTGATGATTATTTGCTAAAGAAAATAAAGTTTCTCGGGTTCAAACATTAAATATCTTGTCTTTACAGTTTATTCAATTGAATATAAGTTGAAAAGGATTTGCAAATCATTGTATTCTGTTTTTATTTATGATTTACACAACATGCCAACTTCACTGTTTTTTTTTTTTTTTAAGAGTATATAAAGCAAACAAGCCAGTCTTCCAATATTTCAACAGCTTATCATTGAAGATCATCTTCAGCAGCAGTCAGACAACATAACCCAGAAAATGCAAGCTGCAGGTTCAGAGGTTTGAAAATGTGCTTGTTTTCTGTCTCCTTCCTCAAACACTTTCATACAAAATGCTAGAATTTCCAAATATTGTGTAATGGAGTAAAAGACAATTAAATACAAAACAAGTGCACCTGCTGAAAATTTAAATTGCTCAAAAATACACCACTAAATGTCAAAATTCACAATTAAAAAGAATCCAGTTAGTTCTGGGACTGTTAGGGGTCTGTCCCAGGAACTCTTTAGGGTAAAATACTTTATTCTTAAAATTGGGCATCCACTTGAGTGCTGACATGATCAGGAAGGGCCGAGGAAGCAATTTTTGTGATTTTAGCACAGTTTCCTCATCAGACTGCAACGATCTTGTGAATGTAGGGGTGTGCGATATGACGATATTAAATAGTTAAGGATTATAACGATTTAATATCGTCATAAAGCAGAAAGATCGTCAGATCGTCTGTGTGGGCGCAGAGACTTTGATGCGCACCCAACTAGCCAATCGTGGCACATCAAGCGCAGTGCATGGTGGGATCTCCTGTTTGGTTATGTAGCGTGAAGCCATGGCGGAAAGAAAAAAGGAGATAAAAGCTTGAAGATGTCTGAACAAAAATCTGTTCTAAAGCAGCTGTATTATTCACTCAGATTATAGACATTGCAGTTAGATAACATTTGTTTTAAATTGTTGCACTTTAAAAGATAATGTTATTGTTGTTCATTACCTTTTATGTTTACATTTATTGCACATTTTTATAAAAACTGCACTATTTAAACTAAAACCTGTTCAGAAAGTTTCTTTGGCTTTAATTGTCTTTTTTTTCTTTTAGGGTTTTACATGTTTTATATGTTAAACATAGGGAAAAAATGGTCAAACATGCAAATTAGTCTAGAAAAATCAAAGTAAAAAAAGAATCGTGATAAAATCGTGATCTTGATTTTATTTTTAAAAAATCGTGATGTGATATTTTTGCCATATCGCCCACCCCTATGTGAATGTCTGTCTTCTGTCTTCGGACATACCTGGGACTGTCCTAGGAACCAACAGGAAATGGTGCTGAATCTTTTTAACATGTCAGGACGGTGCAGATGCTCTTGGATTACATTAGGAGTGGTACAATCAAGGACTAGGACAATCAGGATGGCTTTCCAACAAAGATTTAGAACATGTGGAAATAATGCTAGGTTGTAAATTCTGGGCTGATTTTCAGGAGCTACGACCTTGGCCACTACCTTCTGATTCCTTGGCATGTTGACTCATTCCTGTCTTGTCTGCAAATGTCCTCAGCTGGTCAGCACACTTGCTTTTATATGTTCTTTGCTTTCCTGAAACCTTCTGAATGGCTTCTTTGTGGCTTCCTATTGTTCCTTGCTCTTCAGTTCCCTGGCTTCTTTTGCTCATCATTTTTTTTCTTGTCTTTGTAAGAACAGACACTGAACCCTGCTCTTAAGATGAATTGTTTATGAAAATACCCATAAATAATTAAATCTGGCGTTGAAAACCTCAATGTAGTTTACAAGGTAAACCTCAGTACATCTACAAAATTTGTTTTTTTTTATTCCTCTTTTCAATTTTTGACATTGTTTTTAATTGGGAATCAGATTATTAATGTGATCTAAATGTCAGATTATGTTGTAAGTTTTAACATAAGTTGTTACAACATGGTGTCATATGTAGGAAATGTGTTGGTTGCTTTAAGTCCAACAGGCATGTTGTATGATGGCCTATGATTAGCCTTTTACTTTCGAAAAATCTGCTAAAAAACATACACAATTAAAAGGGGCCTTATAGCTAATATTGATGCAATTAATTTTTTGTAACATCTCCTTTTATCTTGTAATTAAATGACTAAGATGCTCATCTATTTTCCAAGGTATTTATTTCATTTTAACTTCATTTTCTTTTGTTAAATTTGGAGATTAGCAATAAACTGTACAAGGGGTTTTCACAGCCTTAGCATCTTCCCTTTCAAATAGTGCTTTTCTCTACAGATACTTACCTTTTTGAATGAAGTGAGTAACTTGACGCTGACAAAGCCCAACTTGTTGCGTCTGACGTGTTTGAGTAGGAAGGCGTCGTGCTCCAGGTTCTCATCCGACAGGTAGTACTCGATCTGTGCCACCAGCTTCTGGATGAGCTCTGGATCCGGGGGCTGCCAGCTCTCCTCCTCCAGCTCTCCTCCGCTGGTCCCGGCTCCACTGTGAGTGGGAGGAAAACATTCATCATGGTCAGCAGAGACTATTTTGTAGTACACCACAGAAAACAGCAGAAGGCTTCACATCCCAAACTGCCAATAATACGACTGTTACTATTTTGACTTTGATTTACACAATGAGCTGAAGGAGTACAAGCCATTGGCATGATAACGTCCTCATGGTGCCATGGCCCTTTATGACTGTCCACTAGCAGCTGACAGGCTGAGTCTCCATCCACAGTGACCAGGCCTCAGTGCCACGGTGTCCCACAAACCTTCAACCTGCCAAAACCTCTCCATCTGAGAGTCCAAAGTCACAGGCTACAACACCCACATGTAATATGGCGTATCATAGGGATGGGGACATGTTATCTTGAAATATTTTCACTTAAAAGGGACTGTGAGGAGAATCTGTTTCCGGTGACATAAAGACTCTCAAATTTGGAGGGCATTGGGGATTCATTCATAAGAACCATAAGACTCTATAGTTGTCCTATCCCTGATTGGTAGTAATGGAAACTAAATGAACTGGATGATCTTAAAATGTAGTCATATTTAAGTTGTCTTACTTTGCCTAAACTCTGAAATTCAGACTGCCAGAATATGTTGATATGTTGATAATAGCTTATGCAAAAACCTGCCAGCTTTTACACACCGAGTAGCCCTGATCCACCTCTACTCTCACTCCATCTGAGACGCTCTGTTAGAGCTCCAATCACTTTGAGGTTCTCTTCCTCATGTGGGCCAGTCTGTCCTGATAGGTTAATCAATCAGTCTACTCCGTGGCAGCTTGTCAGTTCAGCACATTCTTCCCACAGTCAATGGTTAAGGATAGTTTCCAAGAGAGAAGGTGCTGAATCGCTCTAATGCATTGACAAAAATTGGAAAGGAAGGTAAAACTGGCAAAAAAGTAAAACCCTTGCGTAACGCCACTTCAATCCCCAAAGGTTTCCATTGTTTTAGCGAGATTCAGACGGTAAGCAGTCAGCAATATTTGAAAAGCAAAAACCTAAAATTGGAAAAACATGCACACATGGCAGTGAAGTGGTTTGCGATCGCCGTATTACACACTCTGGGAAAAGTGAGAGTCTTGAGTCTGCGTTGTAAATTATTCCACATTTAGCCAAAATCAGATTTTCCAATTTCTGCAGGGTGAAACCACAGGACTTGAATAATTAGACTGTCAGTAGAGAGGGTTTGGTTAAGTTCAGTAATCTAGCTCAGCAGAGGTTTTCAGGACTATTGTGAATGTCCAAAAAGTGGCTAAAAAGAAACAAGTGTTTATTGCAGCAAGAGACCAAACTTTGTTATTCAGAATACACATAAGGCTTTTCCACAAATGCAACTCTGATATTACTTAGATAATATTTAGGTAGTCTACCTGACATGGCCATTCACTCTTGCTCCTCTCTGCAGGCTTCGTCAGTAGGTAGGACAAAACCTCAAAAATTAGCAGCAGAAGTCAGTGTTCATAACATGCTATGGTCACAAATTAGATCATAACTTTGATACATGTTAAATAATGTATCAACGAAATATTTAAGGAGAACACTGTAGCTCACAGAGGTATAAAACAGCATCACTACTTTATGATGATTACACCAGAGAAAGAAAGCTGCAGAGTTTTAGCTCCATATCCAGGAGCAGTGTGAGACAGATTTATGGATGCACAAGAGAGTTGGTGGGGATCGTTTTTGGGCAAATGTTCTATGATGTTAGGCAGAGAAAACAACACTTTTAAATGTCCAGATGCACATTTGAGTTTGTGTTACTGTCCTAGCAATCAAATAAACCTCACAACAGTGGTTGTTTTTATCCATCCTGTCAAGTATTCTTTTTCCGGTTCCTCACTTGTTCCACAGATGATATTATCAACCCTATTATACTGTATGAATACATTTGGTATCATTATAGTCACTGTCATTACATTAATAAAATGTACCTCCTTCATTTGACACTGCTCTTTCAAACTAGAAATGTGCAGTTTAATATTTAATATTAGACAAACATTTCGGATGTTCTTATCATGACTATTGTTAACTTAAAGATGATTTTGTTCTGTTGTGATACCTGGTAGCCACTGTTTGTACGTCAATATGATAAGACCTTGCTTTGCTTTGCTTTGGTTGTAGGAGCTTAGGAAGTAACAGTTACGTGTGTCTGTGGGAGGGGGGATTGAAAGTGGCTGAGTGTAAATGTTTTAAAATGGAGGTCTAAAATGTGAATGAAACTTCGAGAAAACCACTGCATGGCTTTAACTTCAGCTTTTTAAGAGACACTTCCTTTATGATATGTGAATCTGATGATAAAGTGCCTGCTCCTTCAATGTTTGAGCAGCACTGGCACTCTAATACTTAAGCTTGAAGTCTTCTCTGTACTTTGTGGCACGATGAAGACTGTGGTGAGAGGATGCCTTTGTCAGAGTAGAGGATAAAATACTAGAAATAATAGACCATGTGTCACTAAATAACCCCCTTAAGGATATGATTATGTTGTACTGTCACACACAAAAATCACACTTCATGTTATCTCTTCTACATAGTCACTGCAGAAATTGTCAAATGAAGAAATTATGTGTAGCAGAAATAACAGCGAGTATCACATCTGCTTTTAAATGACGATACTAATGCTTGGTGAAAATATGATAATCACTAAAATAGATTTAAAAGCTCAAGAGAACACAAAATTAACCGTAACCTTAAAAATGTGCCAAAAACACTACAATTTCTTCAGTGAAATGTTTGAGAAAGCAGGGAAATAAACATTTTAAGCTCATATGTTTGTCTAATGTCTCACTGTTAGACCTTTCTTAATGGTTCAAACTGTATAACTGCAAATATTCAAATTCACAGACCAACAAGCTGCCAAAGACGAGTAAAAGTTTAAATGAATAGTCTATAACTTAAATTCTAACTCAAGTGTTTGTGTATGTAAAAGAGTATCTGCAGATTCGTGTTTGGCTCTTGTCAGCAATTTGTAAAACAAGTGCAAACCAAAAATCACGATACAAATATGTTTCCCCCCAGACCACTAATCAACTTTATTAAACATTTGATGAATGCTGAAAGGGAAATGATAATTTCCCATTTGGACTAAATAAAAAAAAAATCAATTATTATCTAAATCAATAAGCACATTCATGTAATGCATAGGGATGCAACAATAAGCTTCGGTGCACATCTCAGTTTTTTGGTCATGATTTTCAGTTCGGTTAAGTTATGAAACCTTGGTCAATTCAGTCCCTAATTTTTATTTTACATTCTTTTCCATTTTTCAGGCTATTTAAGTGTTTGTTTTCAAGACATGGAAAAATTACCAAGGAGAAAACGCTGCATTTTTTTTATTCATACAGAAATCCTTAATTTCACTTTCATACAAAAAGACATTTCCATAAATATTTCTGATGCAGTTTATGATGTGAAATAATAATCATTAATCTGAAAAGTGCTGTTTTTTATCCAACTGAGCATTTAATTATTTTAGAATGCTGGAGAAACATCACTAATTTGAATGTATTCAACTTTAAATACTAATGCCCTTTTTCCACTAGCTCTACTCGACTCGACTCGCCTTGTGCTGCTTTTCCATTAGCCCCAGTCGGCTGCCCAGCGGGGTGAGCGGCACGGCGGTTATGTCATTTAGAGCGTGACACAACAATCTGTGGCCTTTTGTCACAAACCGAGTAAAAAAGGAAAGCAGAAGAAGGCTGCAGGTGGCAAGAAGAAATACCCCTTGAGAAGAGCAGGAGAGTTTTGGAAGCTATACAACAGAATGAAGCCGAGGACGAGAGCAATCCAGCTGCAAAGAAAAGACGTATGAGGGTAAGCTAACTGTAGCTACCGTTAGCATGCTAGCTCGTCGCGCTCATGACTCATCGATGACGACACTGTCTGACCAATCAGTAGCCGGCAGTCAGTGACGTCATCTTTTAGTATCGACTCTGCTCGCTTGGAACCAGAGCGGAGTAGGTACTAAAATTGGTTGTTTTAGGAGGTACCAGGCTAGTGGAAACACGCTGCAAATCGAGTAGGGCCGAGTAGAGTAGGGCCAAGGCGTGCTAGTGGAAAAGGGCCATAAGAGTCCATCCCAATTGTACCCCTTAGCCCTTGTCCTACCTCTTACTCCTTGTGTAAGTAAAGGGGTACACAGCCCTCAATATGAAGACAGGCTGGGACCTCACTTGAAAGGAAGGGGTATGAGAATTTTCCATAATACAACGCGCCTGCTGACAAGAAGTAAGCGCTTAGTTAAAAGTAATCATTAAATCTTCAAGTAAATAATAATCATGTTTTGAACGGTTGGTCATATTTTATAATTCTTGTTACAATGAGCTAGCTTTCGCAGCTGTAGCTACAGCTGTTGTCCCATCTTCCTACGACACAGCCAGCGAGCGGCTATAGGTGATGCCATAGCGGGATTCAAGTGGCCTCTCATTTCTCAGGAGGGTGTTTTCACTCCTTTCCCTTGGTCCTCAAAACATAGTGCTAAAGGGAAGGGGTAGTCAAAGGGTTAAAGACGAAGGGAAAGTGCTAAAGTGCAGAATTGGGATTCACCTTAACACTTAATTTTCCCTTTCTTGGTGCTGTATCTGAACACTTCACAATGACATTTCACTTATTCATCTAATTGTCATTTTCCCATCTGTCAATAGACATAATTTCTCCATCAACATCCGCCCATTAAGGCTTGTTAAGTATGTTTAAAGCAGTTATCCTGCCAACTTAAACAAGGATTTAAAAATAGATGACAATTATAAACCATAAAGACTTTCAACAAAGTCTGAGTGCGCTCTTTATTGTGGGATCATTTTTCTTCCCAAAGAGGCCAGTATGAGTAGGTTGTGGAGTTAACAGAGCTTTTAATTACTGTCTGCTCTGAAAAGGTTTGACATGTTCAGCCTAATTAAAAGGCACAATGCTTATGTCCTTGGAGTTTGCCCCTCCCTGCAAGAGTGGTTTCAGAAAATGACATTATGCAACAGGGCCAATCAGGCCTAATAGCCGTGTTGTTATTGATTTCTGGTTTGGTAAATGCTGAGCTTTCTTTTCCCTTATTCCGACCATGAATTAGAAGAATAAAAGGGATCCTCCATGCATGTGTGGTTGTACATAGCTGCCTCATAGAAGAGGGCAGATCCCTGTGCAGATTCACAGACTTTATTTTTTGGATTATTGTTACTTCTTAAGTAAGCAATCCTTTTAAAGATTGTCAATGATGAAATTTTTGTCTCCAGATCACCATCAGCTTAAAGGCAAGGTTGGTAATCTGATTCACATACACTTTTTGTATACCAGTTATACTGGTTAAAATGGTTGTTATGTCCCGATGGTAATCAATGCATGACGTAGTCTTAATATCCACTGTCTACGGCAGGAGTAAAGCAGGGAAAACACCAACCAATCACAGTGTTTTGGAGCGAATTTATTAAACCAATCAAATCCTGGCACCGCAGAGGGTGGGCAGAATGGCACCCTTTGGGCGTATTTTTTGCCAATGTGCTCTGACCCCGATTCACTGTGCTAAGCCAGGCTAAGAGGGATCCAATTACGCTGGAGAATGGCAGATAAACTATCTATACCCCGATTACTGGTAACCGCTCCTCCTACAAAACAGAGCAATAAAAGAAAGAGGGAGGCAGAGAAGGCCAGGACAAAACAGAATTTGGACAAAGTCAGGGCAAAAATAAGTTAACATCAGGTTGTGAGTACTAACTAGCTTGCCATATCTGTTTGCTTGCCTTTTAACATTAAAAATTCAAATGTATTCTAGTCTTTATTCATTGAAAATATTTTTTCGTCACTTTCTACAAACTCTCCTCATGATATACTTTTATTGCTCTGGTGCACACTTTATCTCTACTCTAGTGTTTAGTTGCTAAAATTAAACAAATGTGGATTGCAGACAGAAAAAGATCATCTATTTGTATTACATAATAATCCCAAAATGATGTCCCAAAATAAAGAATTTAAGAAATGTTTTTTTTGTCTAAATCCTTTATTATATATAAATGTAGGGATTTATCTAAAAAAAAAAAAAATCTATTGCCCCAGCACGAGTGGCTCACAGTGAAAGTCCAGAAAAAGGAAACTCAGATTCAATCTGAAACCTCTAATAATCAGACAAAAAGGCAAAACTGGTACACGGTAATGAATCATGAACCAGATTGAATCTGGGTTTCCTTTTTTTGAGCTTGCATAGATCAGTTGAAGCTTTCAGGCAGAGTTTTATTCCAGTCAGGCACCTGACAGGAGCTGTGGAGCTGCACGGTCAGGTAGTCTGAAGATTACAGAGAGTCTGAATGAAATTTTGAGGATGACTCATCAACTCCTCCCTCCTCTCTCTCTCTCACACACACACTCACCCTCAGTCAACAGCTTTCCAGCACACTGACCGCATAGCTGGCACGAGCACACGCCTTCCACAAGACTCCAGATAAATACGTCAGGACAGAAGCTTTGAGGAGAAATACCATCAAACAGGCACACCCACAGAGTATTTAGAAATATGAATGGAAGAGGGAAATGGGGAACAGGCATTTGAAATAAACTGCAAAGCAGTTAAAATTGTGCTCACAGCCAAAGCCCCTGTCAAGAGGTTTCCGTCGATTTTGGCACTCCCTTTAGCTCTTATCCTGAGTATGGCTCTGTAATGTTTTGTGTCAAAAATCTCCATCTGCTCTAATCTAAGGAAAAGCATTAGAGTGAAAAGCATCAAATCTGACTCCATTCCTATGGCAGGATTTATAGATGTTAAAAGTGATGTTAAATAAATAAATCCTGCAATAAGGGTCTTTGTCTTTAAAGGTGCTATGAGGAGAATCTATTACTGGTGACATTAGGACTCTGCTACCCATGAGCACGTGCGGCGACTGTCGTAATGCTGCGTTCCAGTAACCTCGGAACTGGGAGTGACATCATCTCCGACTTACCGGCGTTCCAGCTGAAGTCGGAAAAAAACATGCCGATCTACCAGGCTATTGTTAGCTGTTGTTAGCTCGGGAGTGGCGAGGTTTCACCGAGTTCCCAGTAGGAAATTCCGACTTCGGGGGACGTTCCACTTGCAGTTTCCTACTCGGAACTTGGAAATTCCTTCTTCTGACTACAACTGGAACACACCAAAAGACCCAAGCCAAAGCGTGCCTTTGTTGTGATGCTAATGAATGCACCTTCCTCAGAACTCTGCATTGCTTTACAACTTCTTCTTCAACAACTTACAGGATGCAAAGCGATGAGGTAATGTATCTCTTTCTAGTTACGTAGCGGTAGTTTTTGATGTGTGACAACAAGCAATTTTTGGAAAACTTATTATCGTAGTTTTGTAGCCGGCTATATATCTCTACTTACAGCCCGGTGCTCTAAGATGTGTCCGTATAATATAAATTGGCTCTAGTTTTAATTTAATTGTCTTGAGTATCCAGGCCAGTCCAGCCCTGTCCGACCCGACCATGAAGCTAAGGAATAGCATTTATAGATAACCTATTTTGATGCTATAAAACTCATCTTAAAGTGTGCATTTCCATCGGGCATATATCTAAAAGTGAGACTTTTTTGTAATTACTTAGAAACTCCTCACAGTCTCTTTAATTTTGGCTTTTGGCACAAATCGACAACAGAATGAGTCAGACTAATTCACAAGATGCCAAAACTCCTCACTGGAGCTTTATGTACTGCTGCATTAATGTTAGTTCACAAAAGCAAATACAAAATAGGGTTGAGCGACATGGACATAAAATTGTCTCTTGATGTGATCTTGCCAAATGATGACAGAGCAGGCCTTTAAAAAGAAATAAATGGTTGTTATGGTTATTAGAGATGCTCACACGCAGGTGGCTTAACTGTTCAATTTAGATAACAAAACAGTTGGTGACAGATTTATAAGTAGGTCAAACATTACCTTTTGTTGTTTCTTTTGTTAGTACAGGCCTGAGATTCCAGTCAAATGTTCTGTCTAAGCTGCCAACAGTACCACTGTTGCCACTTAAAGGGATAGTTCAGGATGTTTTAAGTGAGGATGTTCGAGGTACAAAGCACTAACCTGGAAATTAGCCACAATAAGGTAGATCAGCTCTGCATCCTTTCAGAAATAGTCTGCACAAAAGGTAAAGCAACATATAGCTGCACGCATAGCCATCTCTGTGTAGCGAAAAAGGCTGCCGTTTACTTTGGATACAAGGGAATACTTTTATAAAAAAATAAAAAACTTCTGTAGATGGAGAGTCAACAGGTCTAAATACGGAACTGGAGGAAACTGCTAACAAATATAGCAAAAAAAAAAGGCTAAAAATTACAATGGAAAGAAAGAGGGTTTAATTTAAATCAGTGCTGAATTTCAACATCCGCCCCTTCAAGTGATTCTTTATGGTAAACAACCTTTTAACAGAGCATAAGGTCTGTAATCTTTTAATAATCCTTTAATTCCACATTAGCTATAATCAGTAATAATAATAATAATATATTTATCCACCAGTATCTTGTTTTGATATACATTTATTCGTTAAAAGCATGATAAATTCCCCAGCCCTCTCTCTCTGATACAAACTCTGGGACTCTGTTGTGTTTTTTTTTTTTGGTCTCTAATGTGTCGCTTGGGTGAGGACACTGTTTTCATTGCAGGCTTTTTTTAATGCTGCAGGAACAATAAAGGTGTGACCCAGGGTATTACGCCTTATTTGGACAGAGCAATTTATTTTCCCCTCTGGCCTTTCTGACTCACTCTTTACGCATGCACTCTGAGAAGGCAACTTATAGGCCAGAGGATAAAAATAGCCAAGCATGACGCAGGGGAATTAGATTAAAGTGAAGGTGCCATCCTTTCTCTGTCTGTCCCTCCCCCTCTTTCGCTATCCTCCAGGTGTCTGCTTTAACAGCATGGATGCTGCCTACAGGTGGTTTAACACCACCCTGTCTGCTGCCAGGAGATAATAATAACCCTCAAGTATCATATTTCAGGGAGGATTTACACACTTGATTGTGGTCGGCTGTATTTTCAAGGCACATTGTGATGCTGCTGACTGGCTTTTGTTGAGAGGATACACCTGTGTGGATTACAGCTTTATTTGAACAGAAGCTCTTACTCAGCCGACATTCTTTCAGTCAGACTAAATAACTTAACTGAACCTACACTGCACACAACAGATGAGTGATGTTATGTGCCATTGTTGTCTTATGATGCAATATTAGGACGGTAAGTTAGCACAAAGAGAAAAATGCTTTCTACCATGAGATGTGTGGTTACTGATTGAAACAAAATAGTTTTCACTTATGCCAGTAACTAAACCAGAGAAAGGGCCAGGGTTATTGCTGTGAAGGAAAAGTAAATTTAATACCATGATGTGTAAAACTGTATTGTGTATTCACAACAGCTATGTACTGTAAAAATCAATACCAACACCCATGTTTAAAATTGCATTGCAGCCAATGGCTAATACCAAAGCGATGATACAGTATGATTCTCCCTCAATACCAACATTTTTTTCTTAAAGGTGCTATGAGGAGAATCTATTACAGGCGACATAAAGACTCTGCTACCCATGAGCACGTGCGGCGACAGTCGTAATGCTGCGTTCCAGTAACCTCAGAACTGGGAGTGACATCCTCTCCGACTTACCGGCGTTCCAGTTGAAGCCGGAAAAAAACATGCCGATCTACCAGGCTAATGTTAGCTGCTGTTAGCTCGGGAGTGGCGAGGTTTCACCGAGTTCCCAGTAGGAAATTCCTACTTCAGGGGACGTTCCAGTTGCAGTTTCCTACTCGGAAATCGGAAATTCCGACTTCTGACTACAACTGGAACGCACCGAAAGACCCAAGCCAAAGCGTGTGTTTATTGTTATGCAAATGAATGCAGCTCGGACCTTCATCAGAACTCTTCATTGCTGTACAACTTCTTTTTTTAACAACTTACCGGATGTAAAGCGACGAGGTAATGTATCTCTTTCTAGTTACGTAGCGGTAGTTTTTGATCTGTGACAACGAGCAATTTTTGGAAAACTTACAGCCCAGTGCTCTAAGACGTGTCCGAATAATATAAATTTGCTCTAGTTTTAATTGTCTTGTTCCTGAAGTTGAGTATCCAGGCCAGTCCAGCTCTGTCCGACCCGACCTAAGGACTAGCATTTATGGATAACCTATTTTGATGCTATAAAACTCATCTTAAAGTGTGTATTTCGATTAGGCAAATATCTAAAACTGAAACTTTTTTGTAATGACTTAGAAACTCCTCATAGTCACTTTAAGTTTGATCAAGAAAAGAGTGGAGCTTGTTCAAAAATGTATTTCTGTCTGGTGGGGTGGGAATCTTCAAATAGATTTTGTTTCAAAGTGATTCTGATTCTGGGGGTTACAATTCAACTCACAGTGCATTTAACCTGATGCACCAGATGGACCTTTCAATATATTTTACTCATTCATCTGGGGAAGAGTCCATAGAAAGTGTTTGGAGAGGGCAGAGCCCAGCAGGCGATTGGATGGTCGGTCCATCAATCACATTTATTACAGGCCAATCAGATAACACAGCTGGCAGGCGCTACTACGCCAGAGAACATGAGCCACTTCATAAAACAAGCTCTCTACAAATCATGTTGGAAGTAAAGTGAAAATATCCTTTCAATAGAGCAGTTTGTAGAGTTAGTATTGGTCTGATAAAACTGTTAGTAACCTATGCTATTTTCTGTTGACGTCTCTCATAGAGAGCTCAGTTTGGTGCACTCAGTGGCAGAGTTTAATTCATGATGCAACAAATAAACATCTGCTCGAACATATTTTTAATCCAGTGCTAACGGTTGATGGCTGACATTTGTTAAAAAAGGGAAATAAAGTTAGCAATTCCTCTGTGCATGCTTTGTCCTTACATTGTTACTGACACAAGCATACTGACTGACAACTGACATTCAAGCTTTTTTTTTTTTAAGAGAAACATCCCCTACATTTCAAAGGAAAAAGGAACTGTTTCATGATTACATTTTGTGTCAAAAGTGACCTGTCTTTTATATGCAGTGGGATTTTTTTAAAAGGCCCTGGACAATAAATGGACAAGCCCTTGATTGGACTGCTTCTTGGGACTTTTAGCAGATCGTGTGGTAGATTTTGTCTCACACCCAGGGCAATGTGAAGAACACTCATGAGTAGGAGGGCTTGCTGACTTGTCATTTTAATTTTTCCTTAAAATTTTTGATGCAGAAAACTCACAATAGCTTCACCTGCTTTTCTAGTCAAGCAGAGTGATTGAAAGCACCACAGTGAATGGCCAATCTGGCATCTTTTCAGTGCTATAGTGTCCTGAGCATTTAAAAGCCCTCAGCGTCAGCTACTTTTTGTCCCCGTGTTCACGGCATTCTACGTTTAAAACAATCACAATGACTTCTCCCTCAACCACCAATCAGGAACATAAAGGGGTAAGACTTTCGATCATCACTTATTTTCAAAGAAGAGCAGAAAAAAACACAATAAAGCTCCCAACAAGCAACTTGATTCTTTAAATGACATACCTGTGAAGCCTGCATAAAGAAGAATTCTGAAATAAGGGGTGGATTTCCCCAAAGAAGTGCCACCTGACAGAACTGTAATTCAATGGTTAACATCATTTATCTGGCATATTTAGCCTCTGTGAACATGAATATCAACCAAAACAAGGTAAATATGGCTTTCTGTCATTTGCCTGTCAATTTTGACAAGCCTTCTATTTATGATTTTATGCAAGACACACAAGATTTTCTGCTCATGCTGGCAGTCTGAAAGCTTGGCAATAGCAGTGGGTAAAGTCTAGAAGTATGTCTGTAGAGTGATAGGTTAAGATGAGTGAAGATGACAAAAGCAGAGCACATTGCAAGCTATGTTCTGCTACATATTTACGGGGGAACAGTAATATTGATACATCAATACATGGTCTTTGGCTCAGACACACCCTTATCTATTGTTTGTACTAGATATATTCATAGTTTTGTAGACTGCTTGTCCTATGGCATGGATAGATTGTGTAATTCTGATTCCCAAGCCTCCATAATAACATTATGTTGTTTGCCCTCTGTGACTAAAAGCTTAACCCTTCCTATCAAAAAGCATCTCAGTATAATAAACCTACATCCAAGTGGTCTAAATATACATACACATACACATAGCTGAAACTAAAAAAATCTAAACTACAACCAAATGAATTTAAAAATCAGCTAATTTTGCCCTGGACTGTAAGTAAAATGTACATGGGTACATCCCTAGTATCAGTGAGCACTTTGTGTCATAGCTGACACTAGGGCTGAACAATTCATTGCAAATTAGATTAAATCGCAATATGGCTTGCTGCAATTTTCAAATCGCAGAAGGTTCAATATTTTTAGCCCAAAATGTGTTGAACATTTTGGCATTGTGATGTAGTTTTTTGCAATTTCATGCCTATTTTTTTTTTTTACCTCTATTCATACACTTTTTTTTCCCACTTTTGGACTATTTTTTAAACCCTGTTTTTACAACTTTATGCCCATTTTGCCCCCATTCATCTTTTTTTGGCCACTGTCAGAACCATTTTTGGAATCTTTACATGGTTTTTGAAATTTAATTCCCAATTTTGCTGCCATAATCAATTTTCCTAAGCCACTTTTGGATTTTTTTGGCCAATTTTTCCCCATTTTTTTGCAATTTCATACCTATTTTGCCTCTGTTCTTCATTTCTCCACTTTTTCTAAAATCTTTTATCCTTAGATTAATTTAATGTCATATTGGTTTTACTATAAAACGATCTACTGCTTATGTTTGTTTAAGAATACATAAGATGAGGAACATTAAAGCAACTGCAGAGTAAATCGCAATATTGTGAAAAAAAATCGCAATTAGATTATTTTCTCAAATCAGCCCTAGCTGACACGACAACTGATTAGCACCAACTTTGAAAATTACCTTGTAAATATCAAACCTAGATTAACATTGTGTATATTGGTGCAGTTCTAGACATTGGTATCAATGAGTTCCTTAAGTGGAAACAGCCATCTGCATTGAACCTTGCCTTGGCAAAAAACAAAACTCAGTATATACATCCCTAACTGAAATAAAAAACATAAATGACAAACTTTAAAAACAGCATAAAATACTTCAAATAAATCTAAGAGAGAAAGTGTATTTAGTGAATCCCTAGAAATTATGAATGCAAATCACCTACTGCACTTACTTGGCCTTGAGAAAGGTACCCTCAGTACATCCCTAAATGAAACTAATTTAAAAAATGGACGTTCAATAATTCAACTCCTGTTAACCTCAAAGTGGAAATAAGGCGCACTGGTGCATCCCTAGTGCTTTTTATTGGTGAAGAGCTTTCCTAAACAGCCTCTTTATAGGGTAACTAGATAAACCTAAATTAATAAAAACTTGAACGAGGGAAAACATGATGTCAAAGAAAAGAAAACAAACTACCTGCCAACCTTGGCGTGGACACTTATTTTGATCTGACAACTGGATGTGATCGCCCCGCGTCTAGGACAAAAGCTGTGCACTGAGCACTTAAAAAGTCACCTGGATTTGTCGTGTCTGCCGATCTCATCCTCGCTACAGCTCCCTCCGAGGAAGTCCAGATTATTGGATGACACTTCCTCCGGCTCCTCGTCCTCCGCAGCCTGAATGGCCACAGTGATCGTCACCGTGCCCATCTCCTGCGTGTGTTGATCCACGGTGATCACCTCATCCATGCCCTGCTCCACAGACGGATCGGACACCCCCACGGACCCGCTCATGTTCCCCGGGTAGGTCGCGGTGCTCCCCACGCCCTCTCGCCTCTCTTCCTCGGTCGTAGCAGCAGCGGCGGCGGCGCCTCCTCCCTGGAAGCTTTTCGCGTCGCTCGACTCGAAGGCACAGACAGGATACGGGCTGCGTAAACCTGCTCGATGCTTCTTCCGAGGGTACCAGTGATGGCGGAGAAGCACCAAAGGGGCTCCGAAGACGCGCTCCACGGCTCGCCACAGACCCCCGATCCAGATCCGACCCGAGCGAGGGCCCTGAGGAGCAGCGGGGGTTTCAGCAGCCAGCGAGACGCAGCCTAGACCTGGAGACACCGACGGGCTGGAGCCTCCTCGGGCTTCTAACGCTGCTGCTGCTGCTGCCTGTACGGCTGCTACTTCCTCATATGTAAGAGGCTTTCTGCTTTTGAGACGAGCTCTGGGATTGGACCGCGACTCACTCCCAACCCACAAGCAGACGCTGACACAAAGCCAGGAGGGAGGCAGGAGGAAGGAGAGGGAGCGCATGAAGGCGTCCGTCAAAGCGTGCATGCTTGTCTGTTTTTACACTCAGCTGTTTTTGAACACTCACAGTTTAGTCTTTTTTGGTTGAAGACACCACTGACCCCTTCTCATGGATCTAAGTAGGGGAGCTAATTCACGTGCTCCCCTCTAATTGGCAAATTGCTGTGCCAAGGACGACCCCTTCTCTAACGCTGCTAATTGGATAATATGCTTTCAGCGTCGGGCTGCACGCAAAGAGCAGGTGGTTCATTCAGGTGCCTGAAAGAAAAGAGTCACAAGACTCATGAAGTCAACAGGCTTTAGTACACAGGTGGCTTCACTGACCCCAAATTATCCTAAAATCAAATCCATTTGGCAAAATGATCCATACATATTGATAAGTTGAAACCTGGAAGGAGTTTCAAATTATTAAAAAACTTTCTTATTTTCTTCTTTATGGTTTCTGGTTTTCAGAAAAAAAAAAGTTCAGTCAAAAATAATGTCTACTTTCTGAAAAGGAAATGAAAAATAGGAATTGCTGTAAAATCACAATAAAATGAAAATGCTTGTAAATTAATTCAAGATTAATATCCACTTCCAGTTCATCTATTGTATTTAAATTGTACATTTACAGAGAACAGAGTGGCACAGTGGTGCAGCAGGGAGTGCATGTGCATGTTGCTGGTTTGATCCCCATATCAGCCAGGGTCTTTCTTCACCCAGCTTTCTTCTGCAGACCAACAGCATGCTCATCAGACTGAGTTGCGACTCCAAATTGCCTTTAAGTATGAGTGTGAGCATGAATGGCTCTCTGTCTTTCCATGTGATTGGCTAGCATCAGGTTAGGGGTGCACCCCGCCTCTCGCCCAGTGTCAGCTGGGATAGGCTCCAGCCCCGTCACCATAAGGCATAAGTGGCATAGAAAATGGATGAATCAATTTAGAGAAAGAACAATCACAGGGCTGCACAGGGACTACTAAGTATGAGTAAAATAAAATGAATATAAAATAATTAAAACCAAGAAATAGTTTATTTTATTTATACAGTTTAAGTTGTAGGGACCGTGCACATTCATAGCATTTCTGTAATGTGCCAATTAAGCCATCATGGCTTATTTTCAGCTGTAATCCCTGCAGGTGGGTGCCAACAGGCATGATGGTGCATCAAAACATATCCACAGAGGCATCTTAGACTCACAATCAAAAGCAGGACAGCAGTAAGTTAGACAAAGTCTGAGACTGAGAATCAGTGTCATTCATCCTGAAGCACATAAAACACCTAACAACCAGACATAGACCTATGATACACAACATATAAAACTTTCAAATAGGACAACAGCACACTGAACATAAAAAAGCATGATTCAATGACAGATTATGTTCACATATACTTGTTTGTCTTTCAGCCAGGATTTAAAGTTAATTATGAGAAAGTGGATTGTTTCAGTTTCTAGTGATTACAGTAGCTTAATCAATCTGTGAGCTGACTGTCAAAGGGCAGTTCTCTTTACAGGTATTGGTCATCAGTTGTTTTCTGCTTCAGGACATTATTAAGACAAAATAATTAAGTTCTATAAGACCATAAAACTAATTAAAATACATGGAATAACTGAGAAATTGTAAAAATAATCATTAAAAGTCAACTTTAATGGGAAAAAAACATTAGTACAGAGATCACACAACTTTAACACTGATTTAAAACAAAAGGAAAAGTAAGTTTGAAGATGAGATTTTAAAGTGTGTGTGTGTGTGTGTGTGTGTGGGGGGGGGGGGTTAAATCTGATTTCAAGAGGTTGGTCATTCGATAGTTTAGGGTCCAGGATGCAGGATGTATTAGCTGATATTATTCCAGCTGTATCATTTCACTCATCTGCCAACCACAAAACACTGCAGCTGATGGCCCTGCAGCAGAACCATCTGCCAGCTGCACCTGGAGTAGGAGTTCTCAGCTGTCCCATCTTGGCAGAACTAATGTACTCACAACTGGCCCTTTTCCATTAGCCCTACTCTACTCTACTCTACCCGGCTCTACTCTATTTGCCTTGTGCTGCTTTTCCATTAGCCCCAGTCGCCTGCCCCACGGGGTGAGCGGCACTGCGATGACGTCATTTCGAGCACGACACAACAATCTGTGGCTTTTTGTCACAAACCGAGTAAAAAAAAGGAAAGCAAAAGAAGGCTGCAGGTGGTAAGAAGAAATACCCCTTGAGAAGCACTGGAGAGTTTTGGAAGCTATACAACAGAATGAAGCCGAGGACGAGAGCAATCCAGCTGCAAAGAAAAGACGTATGAGGGTAAGCTAACGGTAGCTACCGCTAGCATGCTAGGTCATCGCTCTCATGACTCATCGATGACGACGTTGTCTGACCAAACAGTAGCCGGCAGTCGGTGACGTCATCTTTCAGTATCTATTCAGCTCGCTTGGATTATAACTCTGTGAGCCGGTGTAAAAACAATCTGTCGTACTACACCCATACAAGGCTGATTGGCTGTCATGGCACAGCCACATGCGACGTCACCTGAAACATTTGAATTTTTCAACTTAGGCAACCAAGCAACACTACCTGGTTGTGTGTCCACAGCGACCCCAAGAGTACCCATCTGCAGGGGCAAGTGTCTTGCCATATGTTGTCCAAGATGTGACCAAGTCGCCCAGATCACTTCCGTCAATACTTGCAGTGAATGCTGGGAAGGTCAGCCTCACAGAAAGTGTGATTTGGTGCTGAAAAGTGCACACCAAAACCTTCACAGACTTCATGATTACACAGTGCACAGGACCACACACTCACACATTTATAATCATGCCTGAAGTTCGTTAGTCTGTTAGCGTGCTGTTTGGGATTGAGAAACACTCTGTCAGAGCTCCTGTCGCTTTGAAGGCCCTGGACACCCACACAGGTATTAGTAATAAGGCCCTTGATTAGAAGTCTTCTCAGGATTATGTGGGTGCAGAAGAGTTTGTTTAACAGACAGCTTCACAACCCTGTGAAATCTAGAGTCAGTGTTGGTAGGGGGACTTGTTAATCTGTTAACATTTCAGTTCAGATATATTACATCCAAACCCTTCACCACAGCCCCGCCTGTTTCCACCTCTCCTGGTTTAAATCAGCCAGAGTGACTAAAAACACCCATGTGAGTGACCACCAGGGTCTTTGAGGCTCCAATGTGGGCCCAGTCCACTCTGCTAAACTTGCTCGTCTACAGTGAAGTAATTGGTCAATTCAGTGTTGCACAGTCTCATGTTTTCAATGACTCTGCATTTATTTTATTGTCTCTGCTCTACACTTATTTAACCTTTAATGAACCAGATAAATCCCATTGAGATCAGGATCTCATTAACAAGGGTGATCTGGCCAAGAGGTCAACAGCACATGCCAAGTATCAATAAAAAAGGAAAAAAAGGTTCAGGCAATAAATTACATCCAGTAAGTATATCAAAAACAACAACTTAACAATGGAAGAGCAGTCACTTTTGAGGACAGCTGCAATTAAAAGCACAGGTATCGTTCATAGGATTCTCGCAGTCTGGCAAGATGGAACGAAAAGCTTTGGTTTCCACTCTGAGCCAATCAGCTTAAGCTGCTTATGAAACAGTGTTGGGGTAGAGCTAGGGCATAGGTCTATGTGGGGGCGATTACAGCAGCTGCTGGCACTGTAAAGAGGGAAAGTGGGAAAAGTTTG
This sequence comes from Scarus forsteni, assembly GCA_036419115.1. Classification (NCBI taxonomy): domain Eukaryota; kingdom Metazoa; phylum Chordata; class Actinopteri; order Labriformes; family Labridae; genus Scarus; species Scarus forsteni. The sequence goes on along the minus strand of JAZDUH010000085.1, from coordinate 5,823,641 downwards.
GATGTCAGTTTTTATTCTTATACATTGATGTTCTAATGTGAGGAGCCATTTAAGACACTTAAAGGTGTAGTCAGCGATGTGGGAGAAAACGAGCGGAGAAGTTGTTGATTAGCGATTTTAGACCCGCCTCTCCCTACATACCTCACCCCTGGCTCCACCCCCGATACTGATAGACGTGCATCGTCATGGAAACGGCCGTAGAAACTGTGTAGCTGACCAACGTAGCTAAGGTAACCCTGACTCGTCAGACAACTCGACAGCCATTATTGATAACATCACAACGACAGTACATTCTGGCAGATTAGACAATAAGATGAATGCCTGACGGCTGTTACTGTTATGTGAAGCACCACAAAGCTAATGTTGCTTACCTATCCAGCAGGAAGACGGCGACATCCGTGTCCGTTTTCAGGTCTTTTAATTCACGTTGTTCCCTCCACCGTCGGAAAGCAACACCAATGTTGACCCGGGTCTTCGCTCTTTCATGGTCATAGCCCTTCTTTTTCACTTTTCACTCCTCTGAACTTTTTCTTTTGGGCTGTTTTTCAGCCATTGCTACTGCACCTATTGTATCTCTCTCTTACGCTAACTGCGCACACTACGCAACCTACTACTCCCTCTCCCCCCTCTGTCTGATCTGTGCATGAGTATGATCGCCCCCTGGATGTGGGGGGTGTACCCTGTTTTGGTAACTCGGCCTGAGCCACAGTATTTACCTGCTGAAATTTAGAGCCAAGGCTGTGTATTGAAACCAGACTTTTTTTTCCAACATGCTGTCAGTGGTGACATCTTGTGGATGGAGAGGAGAAATACGGTGATTTTGACAAATAGTGCATTAGATTAGAAGATTAGAAGATCGCTGACTACACCTTTAAGGGCATACAAAACTCACAGAATTATCAATTTGGATTCTTTAACTGTATTTATTGATATAATTTAGACATAGTTAGCCAGCTTATACACTCTCAATACACTCTAAACTTGTTGACATGAAAGATATAGTTCAACATTTTCAAGTCAGTTTGCACCAGGTTTATGTCCATAGTAAAACCAGTAAATTAGCCACAGTGATAACAAACAGTGCTGCCTCTGAAATGAGAGAACTGACATGGAAGCTAAGCTATACACTGACGCAGATGAAGCTGAGAGCTCCCTTTAAATTAATCAGTTTTAGGTAAAATCAAACAAAATCAGTATTGAATTTGTTGAATTCTGCACTGGTCACTTTTAAAACACATACCGCTGCTTACCACTTTTGCTAACACACACAAACCTTAACAAAGGAGCTTGCTAGTGGAAAAGAAAGGCTTTGTGCATGTGTGCAGTACAATGTACAATCACCCCAACACTTTTTTGAGCTTTTTCACCTAAAATCACTTGACTATTGAAAGCTCGTGGCCCTTTTATAAGCAATAGAGCTGTGAAATCACACTGGGTAAAAGAAAACATACTGACGCAGTTTGAAAAAGCAGAACAAGATTTTTTCAGGTCATTCACAAAACTTGTTTTGATTGTTTGCTAGTTGCCATGTAAGTGTTTTTATCATGCTCACCCACTGTTCATTCTTTCTGAATATATATCCCACTGGTTCCTCACATAAGTTCACCTGACTTCACCCAGAACATTTACCAGCGTGCTGGCAGAAAACAATTCAGAGCAATGTTTTCTGTGTGCATTTGAAAGCCCAGCTCACTCACTAAGCTTCAGGAGATGTTTTGAGTTTGAGTATGAACAGGACCTATGAGGAATGTTTATCAATGAAACCTCAGAAAACATTTTCCTCCACATTCACTGATTTGTTGTTTTGTACCCAAGAGCAAATGTAGGAGTTCATTTAGAAGCACTTCAGCAGATATCAGGATATTTCATTCCAGGCGATATCTCAAGTTTTGGTAGCTTGTTGCTGGCCTCCATCCTAATTGCCCTGTAAATCACCCACTTTGGTGTTGTTAGCTGCTGCCTGCCCTGCACAAAACGTCTTTACACCTCCCCACCAGTGAGCCGTACTCACAGCTGGTGGGCAGCCTGACTCACTCACTGCACCACATGCCATACAGGGCTCCAGCTTGTGTACAATGCATCATGGGGAGGGGGGTGGCACAGAGACAATGGGTGAGAGAAAGAGAGAGAGGGTGGTAATAAATAAGCGTTGGCATTTAGATTTTCAAGGCTGTTTGTTCAAGGGAAATTCTGCCAGCACTGGCATTTCATTTTATACATTACAACAAGCCTTTCACATTTTACAAAAATATTATAGTGAGATAAAAGTGTCAAGAAACTCTTTTATACTTGTTATTTGGTGAGATCTTGCTGTGTCCACTTTTATTGTCCCTCCTATACTCAGGTTAACATGTATTGTTTTTAGGCTGGCTGATATTTATTTAATTAGTCAATTAGTTAATCAGTACTGAACTTACTGAGAGGCGGGAAGCAGACCGCGATCGTTAATGGCATATAACTTCAAAGCACTTACAGTTACCTTGGATTGTTGTATCTCTGATTTATATCTATGTAAACCTGCAACTAAACAACAACTAGATAGAGGTACATGGACAAGTGCGGGTGTGTATGGGAATATATGTATTTATCGGCAGGCAGATATGTATTATTATGTGTGTAAGCATGTATGTGGCTGGATCAGACATGTGAGGTATCGGGATGGGTGGGCAAGGGGTTCTGGGGTTGAAAATGTTTATGTTTATTGTTTCTTTCTTTCTTTCTTTTATCGAATTTTTTCTGAAAACTTTGAAAAATAGGAGTCTTTTACATTGTAACGTGCATTTATTGGTGGTTAATAAAATATATTGAAAAAAAAAAGTGTCAAGAAACTGTAAGACAATCTGTCCAGGAGTGTAGGTCAGGGCCACAAAAGCCTCTTAACCAATTGGCTTCAGTTCAGAGTTAGATAGTTCAGGGTTTGAAGATCCCATCCTGCACAGCCTGTACACCAAACTAACATGAGGCTGTTGCATGTCTATAAAATTGATAAAAGCCCATAAACCAATTTTTAAGGTACTTTCACAATGCATGACTGCACTGAAGAATGAACTGTGGTACTCGCTACTCGCTACTCCTCCAAGACAGTCCGGTGTCGCTCCACCCATGTTTTTGTGACTGTGCTGACCTCTGAACTGAAAACTTTCTTTACGGCTGCCGCGCATGCGCAGTACGGCTCATTGTTTCAGGGGCGACTGCCGGCTACTCAACAACTTTCTTCTTCCAGTTTTGTGCAAAATGGACGAATATCTATCGGATGAAGATGTTGTGGATGAGAACTCTGAATATGATGGGTGTCCTTACAGTTTCGAGCCAGAGTTTACAGATGAGGAGCTCATCGAAAGGAGGACGCGGAGGCAAAGAGAAGAACAGCTGGCCAGAGAGCAGTCTTCAGTTCAGAGGTCAGCACAGTCACAAAAACATGTCTGGAGTGACCCCGGACTGTCTTGGAGGAGTAGCGCGAGGGGACCATGATGAAATATTGGTGAAACTCATGAGTTTTTGGACGATTTTTAGGAGCGGCGCTATACATACGCCGTGTGCTACCATTATACGGATGTCCGCCGCTCGAATTTGGATCCAAATATCTCCTGAAGCACTGTTTGGATCAGGAAAGCCTTCTGGGTAAGTATATTGCTGTACTTCATTCTATAAACAATGTGAAAGCTGTAGAAACCAAACTTATCCTTTAATATCACTAAAAAAAAAGGGACCTATGGCACAGACATATGGCAATCAATAATGCTGTTGCACCCAGTTTAACAGTGATTTAAATGAACTGGAGCCGCTCACCAGCGTACAATGCAATGAAATTAAGATTTCTGAGTGAACAGCACACCAATCCTTTTGATGTATTTCATCATATAAGAGAGACTACCTGCCATTGTTAGAATTGTCACTGCATACAAAGATAGTCCTTATGCATGAAGTACAGAGAAATGAGGAACGTGCTGACATCATCAGGCCCAAGAACTGCGAAACATCATTGCAATTTAACAGCTAAATAAAACAGGATTTACTCTGAAAGAGCTGCTCTCTTTTCTTTGCACACCTTGGAATTATGGACACCATACGATATGGCAGATGGAGGTCTTGGAAACCAATCCATTCCTGTTTGTTTCTGAGGAATTCTGCAAGACCTGGGGGATGGTTGCAACAGGGTGAGGAAATGTATTCATCCCCCATCACAGCAAACAAAGTGGTGTTTAAACATGTGAATACATCATTTGCATAATTCATTTTACCTCAAGATAGATCTTCCAGATCTTCTCAACATTTATTTTACAACATATTAAGTATTAAACTAAGTAATCAGTTGTCTTGTACTGTTGAGATAATGTGATGTTCATATCCTGTTGGATGGAAAAATGAAAAACAAAAAAGAAAGATAACTGAGGAGGTGAGATATTATGTTTTCTTATCACATTAAGCCAAAGATCAAGTAATAGTAATATAGTATTCGATATGTTTACATGCATTTCAGCATTTTTTCTTACTGAAAATCTCGACCCTGTTGATTGTTAGATTTCTTTTCTGCAATCATGGAGAGCGTGCTTTTTCTGTTGGTGGGGTGGGGGAGTCTGTTTTGTTCCCTGCCTCTGATTAGGAATAAATATCATCTCTGCTTCTGTTCTGGGGAAATGTTTGTCCTGACCCTTAGTAAATGGTAGTGCTAACAAAGACTGACCATATTAAACAAGTGTTTTCGATGTGGAGCACATTTCTGTGGAGCCTCAGTGAACGGTAGCAGATAGATGACAGTGCTCCACTGGATGGGACAATTGCTTTAGCAACCACTGGCCAATATTGAAATGAAACAAGCCAACAAAGAATTGAAAAAAGTAAAAAAGTCGGATGTATAATAAAAATAAAAAGTCAACCTTACTGACATATCCTCAAAAAAAAGCCAGGCAAAGGAAGGGCCTTATTTGGCCATCTTTTTGTTGCTGAAACCTCACTGGGGGTTTTGTTGACTGCGTTCCAGCAACCTCGTAACTGGGAGTGACATCATCTCAGATTTATCGGCGTTCCAGCTGAAGTCGGAAAAAAACATGCCGATCTACCAGGCTATTGTTAGCTGTTGTTAGCACGCCCTGTGTTGTTGTTTACAAATATCACATGAAGAATGAGATTATCACTATTGCAGCATTTTTGTAAATATAAGTCTAACAATACTATGTATACAGCTGATCTAGAGCGACACACTCCAGTCAGAAGTGCAAATAAATTGATTATTACAGGAGCTAAATAACCGTTCACACTGGGGGGCATCCATCTTTGATTGTCAACTCGGGGGTGGCAAGGTTTCACCGAGTTCCCAGTGGGAAATTCCGATTTCAGGGTACGTTCCAGTTGCAGTTTCCTACTCGGCACCCGGAAATTCCTACTTCTGACTACAACTGGAACGCACCAAAAGACGTGACCCAAGCCAAAGTGTGCGTTTGTAGTGATGTTAATGAATGCAGCTCGGACCTTCCTCAGAACTCTGCACTGCTTTACAACTTCTTTTTTCAACAACTTACAGGATGCAAAGCAACGAGGTAATGTATCTCTTTCTAGTTACGTAGCGGTAGTTTTTGATGTTTGACAACAAGCAATTTTTGGAAAACTTATAATCGTAGTTTTGTAGCCGGCTATATATCGCTACTTACAGCCCGGTGCTCTAAGACGTGTCCGAATAATATAAACTTGCTCTAGTTTTAATTGTCTTGTTCCTGAAGTTGAGTATCCAGGCTAGTCCAGCCCTGTCCGAAAGGCTAAGGAATAGCATTTATAGATAACCTATTTTGATGCTATAAACTCATCTTAAAGTGTGTATTTAATCAGGAATGTATCTAAAAGAGAGACTTGTTTGTAATTACTTAGAAACTCCTCACAGTCCCTCTAACATGTATTAGATTTCAAATTTGACCTATTTCTAGATCTTTTAAAGAAAATGTCTCTTTCTGTAATGGTGAGACCCACCACTGACTCTTTCTGCTTTTCTTCCATGCAGCCTCTCCACGGTTGAACATGAGGCGTGTCGGTCTTGACTCATCAGCAGCTCTGCTAACAGCCACCACAATGAACCTTCCCCACGCTTTAGATCACAGCATTGAGAATGTTCTCTGTGTGTATTTCTTATTTCCTTTTGTATGTGTAGCCTAAACAAGTACAGGCAACAGGAAATCTGTGCTTCACCTTGTGCAACTCCACCTCACCAAGAGTTCTGTTGTTTTTGTATTCTCTCCCCTCTAGAAGATACAGGATATTCATATCTGCCATGTGTTCAATTCTGAATTTCAGCTTTACTCCAATGAAATTGCTCATGCTGCTGATCATTTCATTTGCTTGTTGCCTTTTGTCCTTCTGTTCTATACTCATGCAAATATATTCAAGAATAAAAAGTAGGACCAAATGAATGACAGCTGGGTTTGTCTGGTTGTCTATAATTGGATAATGGCCTTATTATCTCTAAAGATAAAATTACACTGCACTGTTTATAAAATTACTTGTGTAATCAGGGAACTCTTGAAACCAGATAATAGTCAGTATTATCACTGTGCTCATACACACATTCTCTATTGATAATGTGACTGCCATGGAACCCTTAACCAAACCAAGTATCTGTAATGTGCAAACATGAATTTCAGACTAAACTTTTTCCTGGCACTCCCAGCTCAATAACTCAACTGATCATGACCCGAAGCACAAAAACATTTACAAGGAGTTTTCAAGTCATGCAATCACTCAAAAACGATTACTAGAAATTACAAAAAAATTCTTAAACATATTTAAAACATTTAATTCTTCTTAAGTTGCTTGTATTCAGATGTCTTATGAGGTAAAACATGATGTGAAGCAGACGCTGCCAAGGTGCTGCCAAGGTAGCAGATGGAGCGACAGAGTCGGATGCTATAGGAACAGATTTTGCCTTTACATCAAATATGTGTAGCACTGCATGCATACACGGATGGGTAAAGAAGAAAACACAAGATTCCTAAAGTTAAGATAGGATTCATTATCACCAGAAAACATAGAATGCACAAGCTGCTCCATAAAAAGGAGTGTGTTCACATGGAATCAAGAATCCTGGCCATGAACTATGTTCAAATCTTGACCACATTCAGGACTTGCACACGACCAAGCCTGCTGAGAAACTCGGTTATGCATATCCTTGTACACATGATGGATGTCCCAGTTTCTTATGAGCGCATCTTTTGTCTACAAGGTCTCAGTGAGTGGTTTTGTTCAGTCCTGACATTGTTTTGATAATGGTATATTTGCTCTCACCTGACTCACCAGATGGACCATTCAATATATTTCATAAGTCTGTGTGGGCAAGAGCCCATAGAAAATGGGCAGAACCTTCAAAAGTATTCAGCAGGTGATTAGATGAATGTTCCATCAGTCTTATTAATCACGGGGTGATCAAATAATGTAGTATGCTGGCACAACTGACACAGTGTAAAATGGAACAAACTCTCACCAAAACATGCTGGAAGTGGAGCCAAACTACGGTTTCCAACGAGAAATGTTCCAGTGTTATTTGTTTTTGTTCACATCAGATAAAACTTCTGCTATTAGCATGTATGCTAATCTCTGTTCAAGAATCTTTTCCTGCTTCCTGCAATTTGTGACAAGCACCGAAGTCCAATAACAAAGCACCACTCTGGTTCAGACTGCGGCAGAGGCATTCCTTCCAAACAAGTCCCTCCAGGTCTCAGTGTTGTTGCCAACTAGAGCACTGAATTCCCCCAGCAGAATGAGGTCATCCCCAAAAGGGGCACTTTCCAGCACCCCTTCTATGGACTCCAACAAGGATGGATAGTCTGCTGTTTGGTTCATAAACACAGGCAGGTTTAGTTCCCCCAACCTGAAGGCAGAGGGAGGCTACCCTCTCGTCTACAGGGTTAATACCTAATGTACAGGCAATACTCACACTGCACCAAGTATTGCCGACCCCAGCCCATCGCTTCTCATCATCGCAACTCCAGAGTTGAAGAGAGTCCAAACCTTCTCAAGAGGACTGGTCGAGGTGAGTCAAACTATATTGAGTTGGAACCTCAACCTCACGCACCAGCACAGACTCTTTCCACTCCAGAGCAGTGATGTTCCACGTCCCTAGACTTAGCTTCTGCAGTCGGGGATCGAACCCCCAATGTCCCTGCATTCAGCTGCCACCCAGCTCACACTGCACCCGACCACTTTGGCCCCTCCTATGGGTGGTGAACCCATTGGAGGAGGATCCCACATTGCCTTTTCAGGCTTTGCCTGACTGGGCCCAATGGGCATAGGTCCGACCACTGGGTGCAAGCCAGTGACCTCTTTGTCTTGGTTGACCATGCCAAATGAAAAGTTGAACAGTTAAACTCTTACCGACAATACAGTAAAATGACGTATATAAAAATAGAGCAATACTACTGAAAGGACATTTACAGTAAACTATTAGCAATAAGTTAATGTAAAATTTCTAGCAACCTTTTTACAGTGTTAAAGTGACTGTCAAGAGTTTCTAAGTAATTACAAAAAAAGTCTAACTTTTAGATATGCCTGATCAAAATGCACACTTTAAGATGAGTTTTATAGCATCAAAATAGGTTATCTGTAAATGCTATTCCTTAGCTTCACGGTCGGGTCAGACAGGGCTGGACTGGCCTGGATACTCAACTTCGGGAACAAGACAATTAAAACTAGAGCAAATTTATATTATTCGGACACGTCTTAGAGCACCGGGCTGTAAGTAGCGATATATAGCCAGCTATAAAACTACGATTATAAGTTTTCCAAAAATTGCTTGTTGTCATACATCAAAAACTACCGCTACATAACTACAAAGAGATACATTACCTCGTTGCTTTGCATCCTGTAAGTTGTTGAAAAAAGAAGTTGTAAAGCAATGCAGAGTTCTGAGGAAGGTCCGAGCTGCATTCATTATAGCATCACAACAAACTCGCGCTTTGACTTGGGTCACGTCTTTTGGTGCATTCCAGTTGTAGTCAGAAGTAGGAATTTCTGAGTTCCGAGTAGGAAACTGGAATGTCCCCCGAAGTCGGAATTTCCTACTGGGAACTCGGTGCAACCTCGCCACCCCTGAGTTGGCAGTTGAAGATGGATGCCCCCAGTGTGAACAGTTATTTAGCTCCTGTAATAATTTATTTGCACTTCTGACTGGGGTGTGTCGCTCTAGATCAGCTGTATACATAGTATTGTTAGACTTATATTTACAAAAATGCTGCCATAGTGATAATCTCATTCTTCATGTGATATTTGTGAACAACAACACAGGGCGTGCTAACAACAGCTAACAATAGCCTGGTAGATTGGCATGTTTTTTTCCAACTTCAACTGGAACGCCGATAAGTCAGAGATGATGTCACTCCCAGTTCCAAGGTTACTGGAACGCAGCATTATGACAGTCGCCGCGCGTGCTCATGGGTAGCAGAGTCTTTATGTCGCCGGTAATAGATTCTCCTCATAGCACTTTTAAGCGGGGTACACACATACTGATTATTGGGCTGTTTTTGTACCGACTTTCCCCCCTCCTGACCAAGGTTTGAAAATGCCTGATTATCTTATGTCTTAACTTAAGCAATATTTACCACCAAAAATCTTCATGTGTGGGGAAAGCTGAGGACTCCGGAGTCATGACTCTGTGAATCATGATGTGGAACAGAATGTAGTCAATCAAGATGAGAGCTTACTAAGGAACAAGGAAGCAGGCATAAATAAAAGTAAGCACAGCCGACCAGAACATAAACACAAAGTTCGGTGGACATAAGAAATGGAGGACCAGCTCACGTGTTCAGGCTGTCTCCAGGACTTTTCCACAGTCTATTCTTTTATTTAGATCCTGATTTTCTGTCAAAAATAGTCCAAAGACCACCATCATTCCCTCTTCTCAAATGTCCTCTCCCATGTTGCATGTTGTCTTTTCCAGTTGTTGCCACAGACAACGTTTATGGTTGTTGCTATGCTTCTTCTGCTTTGTTTTGTTAGATAATGTTTGATCATGCAAGGTTTCAGTTTTGGAGGACTGGATACTAGATCAGTGGTGGGGCAGAATTGTTATGTGTGTGGTGTGCTGCGTTGAGATGATCGGAGCACACCACACACCGTACGATCAAAACTGTTCAGTGCCTGATTTTTTATCTTCATGTTTGGGTTCTCTCACAGATAAAAATCTCTTCAGATTTAGAAAGTCCTTGTGTGTGAAAAGAATAGAAATCATGCACCTACATTACTATAATCGTTATATTTCTACTTATAACAACAGTTGGCCCATATCCACCAGGCAGCATATCTATCAGTCATGATATTTTTTATGGGAAAGGATATGAAGTCACACCCTTCTCTGAACATCTATATTCCTGACAGTCATGACTAGTTTAATATGGTTTTGCTTCTCAGAAGAATAGGCCTTATATAATTACACTCTTAATTTTCAAATTTCCTTTTTTTGAAAGCTAACTGTCTCGATCGTTTTTCACAACTTAAAGCAACATCAACCTTAATGATCTCACCCAACTTTCAAGAATACATTACACTCATCACATTTTCAGTTCCTATTAGATGAACCTCTTACTTCAATAGAAATCACTCCACTAATGTACATTATACAAGGACACAAGGGCAACTGGAAAAAGCAGCACATATACGAATAACACCTTTTACTGGTTCTGCGTCTTTGTGTCTTCTGGGAATCACACATGATGGATTAACGTACATAGACCTTTTGTGTTGGCAGATCTAAAAATAAGAACATGTGTTACATGTACAATTGGAAATCACAGAATGCAATCTTTTTAGTGGCCTGCCATTCAAATAGCTGAAGGCCCCCCCTCCCCATAATCAGTGTTAGTCTGTGTTTTATGAATACACTGTGACAGGCAGTGAGTGGGATGTCCTTTTGATGAATCTGGACCTGTTTTCTGTGAGCAACCGCCAATTATATCAGTGCCAAAGTGACAAGGCCGTAAATACACAACCCAGTTTAGTTTGTCATATTTGGTGTACTGTTGTGTTACTAGCTCTGATTAAATGGGCAGTCTGAGGGGTTATGCTGTGAGAAGAGAAGAACCATTGCTGCACTAGGCTTTTAGCACTTTCTCTGAAAATCTGATAGAAAATTTATACAGGTTTCCACAGATATTTCTTAATTCTTGTATGCTCTTCACAGTAGGGTCAATGCTTCTCAGAAGGACCTCTTGTGAGATCATATATACATGCCAGCATGAGCAGGGCCCTTAGCAGATCTGATTACCTGAGCATCAGGCAAATCATGTCCATGAGGGCTCAGGGTTCACATCTTCAGGCTATACTAATGCCAGGCCAGTGCTTTGGACATGACATCCTGAAGACACTTTGTCCCCTCTGACACAAAGATGAGTTGGATAGATTCTGAAGGTCAAATGTCATTGTGCCTAACACTATCTTAGGAAAAGATTAAAAGGAGTTTATTAATTTTTGCACGTGACCACTCCAACTCACAGATTAACTAAATTGAAGTTTGAGGGACGAGGTCTGTGCAACTTCAAATCTTAATTTAATTAATTTAATTCAATTTATTTATTTGATTAGGACAGTGCACATCAATCAACAATTTCATTATACACGTCAATAAATATGCCAGAATTAGCACTATAGCCAAATTTCATCTGTTGTCCTAAGGCAGGTGAATCTTGTAACAAAGCATCGACCTACACACTAAAAGTCACAAAAATTATTTCCTAAAACAAATTTACACTGGTCCAAGAAGTCCTAAGAGCATGTTACCAACAACTAGCTTCAGCATTTCAATGCTTTGCCTTATGGCCCTTTTCCACTAGCCCACCTTGGCCCTACTCTACTCGGCCCTACTCGATTTGCAGCATGTTTCCGCTAGCCTGGTACCTCCTAAAACAAGCTAGTTTTAGTACCTACTCCGCTCTGGTTCCAAGCGAGCAGAGTTGATACTAAAAGATGACGTCTTCGACTGCCGGCTACTGATTGGTCAGACAATGTCGTCATCGATGAGTCATGAGCGCGACGACCTAGCATGCTAGTGGTAGCTACCGTTAGCTTACCCTCATACGTCTTTTCTTTGCAGTTCGATTGCTCTCGTCCTCGGCTTCATTCTGTTGTATAGCTTCCAAAACTCTCCTGTGCTTCTCAAGGGGTATTTCTTCTTACCACCTGCAGCCTTCTTCTGCTTTCCTTTTTTACTCGGTTTGTGACAAAAAGCCACAGATTGTTTTGTCGCACTCAAAATGACGTCACCGCAGAGCTGCTCAGCAACACTGCACCCCGTTGGGCAGGCGACTGGGGCTAATGGAAAAGCAGCACAAGGCCAGTAGAGTAGAGCCGGGTAGAGTCGAGTAGAGTAGAGTCGGGCTAATGGAAAAAGGCCGTTAATGTTAAGCTTTCTCAGATGGACTGATGTAGCATTTACTGAAAGGCTGAGCAAGAAGTGAGATTAGTGACTTTTCTCATGTTTGGATGGATTGTAGACAGGCCATGAACACATATTTCTATGTTTGTAGGGATTGTAGGGAGGCCATGAGCACTTTTTTTTTAATACAAACTATTAAAAGTGTATTTTTCATACTTGTGACATTTGAAGGAAATATTTCTACCAATCAGACATCCATAAAAAATACCTCAGCCTTTATTTCTAACCAACCACTGTACTTTAATGTCCACTGATTTCACATCAACTTCAACTTCAACTTTATTGGAGTCCCATGGGAAAATTGTTTTTCAGCAATTTCCTGAACTCAAAAAAGGACGGCACTTAAACCACAAAATGCCAAAGACTTAGAATCAGGCAAAACCCATAAAGTGCATTCAGTCATCAAAGTGCTGTGCAGGAGATAAATAAACAGTAATGATGAACATACAAGACAAAGCAGATAAAAAGAGACTCAAAAAGAAGTCAATAAGTAGTTTAGGATTACAGTCTAAAAGTCAACAATCAATTCTATCCACAAGAAGCATAAAGCACAAGAAAAGAAAACTGGTCAGGCCATTGAATGAAGGTTTTCAATAGCAACTGACATAAAAGAAGTTCTGGCTCGCCTAGTTTTGGTTCTCGGCATTCTGTGACGGCGTCCAGAATGCAGTTCACTTTTATCTGTTTGATTTAGAATCTTTAATTAGTTGGATCCATCTTGCCAGGCTTCAATGAATGATTGTGGGAAGCCTAAAGCAGCACAGTCCAATCAGCATCCTTTAAAGCAGGAAGAGGTGCGAGCCACAAATGAGACAGATAACAACACTGAAAGCATTTCTCAACAGAAAGAAAAATTTCACTCCACTTCTGACATGTTTTGGCAAGAGTTTGTGCATTTTACGACATCACAGTAGCAACTGCCTGCTACATTATCTGACTGTCCTGAAATTAATGTGACTGCTGGGACAATTGTTCATTTACCTGGCATGTTTACTTTTGAAAGGCTCTGTCTTCTCTCACTTTCTATGAGCTGTTGCGGTGAATTTTACTGAATGGTCCATCTAGTGTGTCAGGTGAGTGATTTATGCCATGCAGATGGTATAGGTGTATCACCATGAGGTGGTATTTCTAGTTTCAAACAGCTTTGTACTGGTACCATCTCAAAATTAAAGAGAAATAATGTATTTGTGATTGAACACAAAGCACAGTTTCAGTTGCTGTGTTGTTTTTTTTCCATCTTCTTTTCTCAAAGTTTCCAAACTCCTTAGTGCCCCCTGGTGGCTCCCAAGGGAGATTGGATTCTCACTGTTAAACAGAAAACAAATCAGGCTGTTTTTCACTGAGATCTCTGAGTAACTTGTTCATACTTGCATGTATTTAAAGCACATGAGTTCCCTCCAGCTCTCTGAATCATTCTCACCAGTGTCAGAGCTGCAGATTTTCTGAGCGTGATGTGTAAAATATTCCATATTTCAACTCTGATGTTCTATTTATGGTTTGATATATTTGTCCCACTTCTAATTTAATATAGACCTGCCTGGCCATAAGTGTGATATAGGACTAGCATGGTGATTTAGGAACATAAGGAATGAAAACAAGGCATTATTCTGACCTGAAGAAAATTATGTTTACTTCTCACCTTTATCCCTCTGCTAAAGTTTAATTAGGTGGTGCAGTAACACCAGCTTACCATTCTGGTTTTCGTACCATGTCCTTGAGTGTTGTTAAAGGCACTTTTAAGGTTCTGTAGAATCTTTCAAAAAGAGATTCCTACCTTTGACTTGTGTGATGTGAATGGGAAGAACTTATTCTGATGCGTATCCTGGGTCACAATAAATCACAACTGTCCATAAGGTGTCTTTGAGTACGATGCCCCATTATTTCATCCAAGATTGCCACCGGTGTGTTTCCAGTAAACATCCATTTAACATCTTTATCAAACACAAAGAAATTCTAAAAACATGCCACAATGACACAGTCAAAAAACTGTGTGCCCTCCCCTTCACGCGCCAGCTCATTACCTTGGGCTTACCTAAATGACTTTCTTCCAATGCTAAGCAACACCCACTGGTCAAACACAAAACGGCATGAGTACAGATACAACTGGAAAAGTACTCGGAGAGTGCAGACTTCCGCCAAGCACCACAGTTCCCACAAAAAATCCTTTGAACAATTCCTGGATCCAGACGGTGATCCGGATCAACACCAAAATTGAATCACTTCTTCCTTTGCCTATGCTGAACATTTCCTGAAAATTTCATCAAAATCCATCCATAACTTTTTGAGTTATTTTGTTCACAGACAGACAAACAGACTCTCCCGAAAACATAACCTCCTTGGCGGAGGTAATAATGGCTACAGGCCTGTAAATACACACAAGTGGCCTGTGCAAGGTCTCAAATGATGTTATCACAAAATATCTTCAAAATAAAATGACCTTGTAGGATTTACAGTGTTATAATGAATAGTTTATTTTTATCTGGTATCTTTGTGTGCTAATGACTCAAAATCGATTTTAGCTCCACAACCAGGGGTGCTGTGTGGGGAGGAAATACAAGAGAAATTCTAAGGGCTTGCAGGGTCCCTTAGATCTAAAGTACATCTTCTGCTGCTCATCTGAACACATCAGTTATTTAACCTGGGGTCCTCAGGTGTTTTGGGCCTTTCAACATCAGACACCCTGACCTTGGTGAACCCTGGCGGCTGTATGCTAGAAAAAAGTGTGGTTAAAATGATGGGAAGCACAAAACTAATTGAGTCTATTAGGGGCATAAAAGCTGAGCTAAGGCTATCACTTTCTTTAAAACATGGATATTTAAAATAACCTACATTCAATATTTTATTAGTAATAAGGACTATGCTTGATATAAACTTAGAGAATTCTGATAGGAATAAATAAGGACCTGGAGGACTGAGAACTATCGTAACTTAAACTGGCTGGCAGGTTTTTGAACCAGTATGAGATAAGCTGAGAACAAAGACTTCAGAAGAGGTGTAGACTTTGGTTTCGGATTGATAGGAGACAAGAACAATAAATGCTACACCACTACCACCTGTGTCTCATGGTACATGAGTATTTGCATGACTGGGATAAGGGGATTCATTCATTCTAACACAGCCACATATTCAATAAACATACTTCATGAATAGCTCTTTATCTGGAGTGTCCAATGGACAAGCAAGCGTCACCTGAACACAAACCACAGCCTGATACACAAAAAACTATTTATTCTTATAATGTTTAGGTTACATATAGGGCTTCCATAGATCCTAGATGAAGAGCCGGCTCTTCTCTAGGAGTTGAGCCAAAAGAGCTGGCTGTCTGAAAAGAGCTGAACTTCCCATCACTACTGAAAATCCTCTGCTATCTGATTTTTCTTAATAACGGTACATCTCTTTAGAGGATTTTGCTTTTTGTAATAAAACACTGAAGAACAGAATTCCAGCTGCAGCTTGTTGATAGCTCTGCTGATTTGCTAAGATCCGACTCTTTTGCCCTACTAAGACATAAAACTATCAAATTTCAGAGGAAAGCTCCCTGGTTCTGTTCTTGAACTTGTGCACAGCATCCTGTAAATTAGAGAGAATGTGGTGCTTCAATAAAAGGGACAAGCCAGGTATACTTTGGCAGGATAGTTGTAATAAACTGACTGCCTTGCAATATGCTCAAGCAGCCATACTCCTCCTCCTCACTAAGAATATTTAAGCAATCCTAGGTAGGCCACTGTTAATAAGCTCCGTGGGGAACAAATACTTAGCCTATGAAACTTAGATGTTTTGTTTTTTTTGCGATAACCAAACACACCTACTTTTCATAATCTATTTAGCCTAAGTTTAACTGGGGAGAGTAAGCTACTACAAAAAGCATGGTGGTTCAACTCAGACCACTTTATAATGTCTTACTGATATGTTGTTTGACAGTTTCGTCAAAATCGAGTAACCATCAAGTTGCTCCTCATGGCTTTGGCAATAGTGTAATTAATAGGCTAATTAAACAACAATCAAAAATGCTTGTAGGCTAGTTAGCCGTTAGTTAGCAACCATCTTTAAAACACACATTGATGGTTAACTATTGTAAAGCAGGAAAATCAGATGCATTTAAATGTTTCAAAAATTGAAATCTCATGTGTGTGTGTGTTCACTATGTGCATGTATTCACTAGTGATAAGATTTGTATACATATGTTATCTTAAAGAGGACATATCATGCTTGTTTCTCCTTTTCACTATGCCAGACTAGGATGCCTGTAAAGCATTTCTGCCCTCAGTACAAGTCATTTAGTTCCTTCATTGCCCCACAATAGCGTTCTCAAAATCCTCATTTTAGGCCACTATGAAGCCCACGTTGAACGACTCGGTCTCAAGGCTGACCTAAAGTTACCTCGCAACACCTCAGCCCTTTGTGCTCTGATTGGTCAGGTCTATCGGGGGTTGAGCCAGCCTGTCCTTCTTCTTCTACTGTATTTTCCAGCAGGCTCCAAGCAGCGACAGCGTATTGAGTCCCCCTACAGGTCAGAGCTGGTAAAGAGTGAATGTGAGCTAGGGACCTATAAACCCCTGCTGGTGGATGTGTTCCTCGGTGACGGTTTTGTGGCTAACGGACATCACAGAGGAGGAAGTGTTTTATCAGATTACTCCAATCAAAAGAAATGTACCTCGTGTCGTCACAACGTTTGAATCTGGCGGACATCTCACAATGACCTATTTTCAGAGGCATCAAATCTCGTTCTAGGATATCAGAAAAAATACAATATCTCATTTTTTGAAAATTAAGGGGGTGTAAGGTCTTGTTTTCAAATTTATTATATTATATGTAAGTATTAAATCATGCATCAGCATGATATGTCTCCTTTAAGCACTTATCCTGTTTTCAAAATCCCAGTTAGAGGAGTGCATGGTGAACCAGGATATCGTGTAGTAACTCACCTTGGCATTTTTGGACTCATTCCTACAACATTCTACTAACAGAAAAAAACTTACTATGTTTCTGAAATCTTTAGCGAAAAATGTTGGTTAAAAAAACAAAACCAAGCTCTAATCATTTTTAGACTGTTAGCATATTTTACATTGCTAATTTATAACGGATTATGAAATTCCTCTATCACCATGTTCGGATGAATTTGTTTTATTTTTATGTGTCGAGCTCTACTTTAAATTTGTATTTTTTAAAATATTCAAAAGACAAACAAGAGACAAGATTTGGAAAATAGCAACAGATCTCTCTGTGCAGCTTTTAGTCTTTTACCGAAACTATGTTAAACTATATTGTTACAAAAACCCAGTTTTAATTTTGCAAAGCTTATCTCTAATAATAAAGGGAAAAAGTTTAAAACGTGGTTCCCCACGGAGAACATTTTTTGCGACACAGGAAGTGGATGTAACTTATAGCGCAGCTGTTGCCGTGGCAACAGTGCTTGTCTTGGTTGTGTGGTTTCTGTCGCCTGTTGTCGGATGAGTTACGTTTCTGAATGAAGTAACAGCGGCTGTGAAACCACGTCGTGTCCAAATGGATTTCTTTTTTCTTTGTTATATTTATTTCTCTGTCAGCTCAGACCGGCCTCTCTGCCGAACAGGTTTAAAGTTTTAACTGGAGTTACGTCATGGCGCAGCAGCAGACCGAGGGCAGAGTGAAGCTCAGCGATGTGAACCACAAATATATGTTTCTGACTCCTGTGGTAAATACCACCTCAATTGTACATCTAAATAATCTAAAGTTTAAGACACAGAGACGTTGTAAATGTTTTTTATGTCTAATTTAAAGGAAGTGGGGCTGCTTCAACCAAACTTTGTTTTTTTCTGAGTTGTATTTTTTAGTTGATCTATTTCCTGAACGGTTTTGCAGGTCAACAGCTGCAAATTACATCTCATGACTACCAAAACACCGATGCTTGAGAGAGACACAAGAAAGGTGAGTATGGAAAAAAAAAACTTATCAATGAGCTTTCCTTTTTTTATTATTCTAAAAAGTTAACCTTTAGGCTTTGTTGTAACATTTGATTAAAAACAGACTGAGAAAAAGGTTACAATACATCTTTAAAAATACGTGTAGATGTACAATTTTTCACTTTTCAGCACTGAAAAACAAAATAGTTTTTGGATTATGTTTGCTTAACATTCAAATTTGTTCTGATTCCATAAAAAGTTTTGTCTTCTTTTTTAAGGACTTACAGACAGCACTGTAACAACCTGCAGAAAGACAGTGACCTCCATAGTGCTCAAAATAAGGCCGTAACACTTTGTAGGCGCTTATAGAATAATCCTAAATTAAACTACATTGAAATTATTTTTCTTAAATAAAAGCGTGTTTACAGGTTGTTTACTTGAGACAAAACTGAATTCAGCAAAATTACATTCCTCCTAAATGCATAGATGCAATGCAATCGATTAGTAACAGCAATTATATGACTGTTTTAGAAACTTTAGACCGTTACTTTTCTAGTTACTCTGTAAAGAAAAGTTATTGCAGTGCTTAAACTTAGGTTATTAGTCACTTTCCGTCACTGGCTGACATTTGAAGAAATTGTGATTTCTGTAATTACAGGTCATGCTGTCAGTGTTGTGCTATCACGTTAAATTTGTGTAAATGTCTTGACCAGAGGTGTCCAAACTACAGCCTGGGGCCAACTCCAACCCATTTTTTTTTTTAAATTAGCCCTTGCCTAATTCTAAAAGTAAGAAGATATGATTTTGCTTGACTGATTCTCCTAAGTTTAATCACCAAGCTAAAAGTGAGGGATAGCATTAATGGTTAGCACATTTACAACCAAAAGTTAAATGAAGACAAATGGGTTATGGCAGCATCAGTTGTGCTCATTTGCTCTGCTGTCTGCTCCATCTCGTATCCAAACTATAAGAACCAACACAACAAGAAAATATGCAGTTTGTTCTGTTTTGTTTCTCCTTTCCTTAACCTCATGATGTTTTCCATAAGGCGTTAAGGAGAAGTAGATAGGAAAGGGCTTAGGATGTGACTATTCAACCACAGCCCCTCTGATTGGTTGCCCCAAGTTCGTCAGTGATTGGCAGTTTGCCTTGACAATCCACAAATGGAAAGCTGATGTCAGCTGTTTGGACATTACATCTGCTTTACTGCCTTTACTACCTTAACAATGGGGAATATCAACGGTGGCCCAGGCATCCAGATATTTGTCTTTTACTGGCCCTCTGGTCTAGACTGTCTGAACAATGCTTTATTCAGAGATGATCATGTGCTCTGTTTGCAGACTAACTCTCATGTTATAAAGATGAATGGACCCCAGACAGTGAATAATCATAACCCTGATCCAGGTAAGCCTGAGACGGTCATCAGGTTCACACACTCACCCGTCATTGTATTCCACTTTATGCTTTAAGATATCAGTGTTTCCATGGTTTCTGAGAAACCTCACATACAATGGACTACTTTTGTTTCCTCATGAAAAACACACAAAAAAGATAACTGTCCTTAAAGGATAAGTTTGGTGTCTACAGCTTTCACATTGTTTATAGAATGAAGTAGAACAATATACTCACCCAGAAGGCTTTCCTGATCCAAACAGTGCTTCGAGAGATATTTAGATCCAAAATCGAGCGGCGGACATCCGTATAATGGTAGCACACGGGGCATGGATAGCGCCGCTCCTAAAACTGCTGAGTCAGCATTTCAACATATTGTTCTTCCTAAAATTTATTCTTCTTTTTCTTCTTCTTCTTCTTCTTCTTTAAGATTTTGGCACCTTTCACAGGCTTCAAATTTGCACAGATTTTCACAGAAAAAAATTGACATATGCAGCATGTTTAGGAGAAGTGCGCTTGTATTTTTCACAGGTTTAACAGTTATACTTTTTACAGTAAAAATAATTTCTGCATGTATTTTTACATTGAAATCAATTGGACATTTCCGCAGGTCTGCTGAAAACTTCAGCAACTTTGAAGCTCCACAGATTGGGCATGCTTCCACCTACAGACTTCATTCATGCTTTAAAAGCTGCACTGACCTCTCAACTATTTTTACATATCTTCAGCTTTTTGCTGGCTTCTACAGTTTTTTAAATATGATTTTTTAAGCAACACCAACTTTTGAGGAAATCTGTGTGTGTTCAGCGTGTCACGTGACTTCAGACCGAAGCTGAGTGCTGCAGTTTGAAGCACGTTTTTAACTCGTCACTGTGTTCACATTTTGAACAGTACAGAATTATATTATATAATATAATTATATGAGATATAATTCTCATATAATTATATAGTTTTTGGAGCAGCAGACTATGAAGCGAGAGACCCGGGTTCAAATCCAGGCTATGGCAGACATACTTTTCTTTCCATCTAGTACAGATTCTTCATTACAATAGTGTAATCATGCTTGTCTTTACGCTCTCAACCTTACTTTGGACGTATTACACTGACTGGCCACTTTATTAGGTACATCTACAAATATTAACACATTTAACCATCTTACAAAACAGTCATTCACTTTCTGCTTTCTTTCACAACTGCAAACAGTTTTTAGTGCACTTTTCACTATCTGCTACAGTTTCTGAGATATGACTGTTGAAGCTGCATCAACTTTTGCACATTTCTTTGAAGTTAGAGCATGGTCACATGACCTGTGGACCTGAGCTCCAGTATCTATAATTTTTGGCAAACATTTTTATTGCACATTTCACACTTTTGCAGCCCTGATTTACTGCTTACAACTATTCATGTCACATTTTCTACTTTCTTTGCATTACTTTTAGCAATTTCATTTCACAGTTTCAGCAGTCACACTCAGCATTTCAACGCATTTCCTGCACGTAAATGCAAATTCTCTGGTTGTAAAATGTCCTTGAAAAGTCTGAAATGATCTGGACAAGAGCTGTATCCCTGGTTGGGTAAATGATCCAGGTTTACTCACAGTATTTATTCCCCGTATCCTTCCTTCTGTAGAAAACATATTTTATGCAAGGAGTCAGAGAGGACTTGATCAGATGCCATCTGTGCCATCACCTGCCAGTGAGTCAACATATTCCTCTGCACATAATCCAGTGCCAGCAGCAGGAAGGGCTAAAAGTGGTCTGAGTGAAAAATCGCACACAGCACAGGAATCAAGGGACAAAGTTAAGAGACCAGTCCACAGTGTAGGAGCCACGTACTGCCCAAACGCTGTAAACCTTCACATATCAAGAGGTACATAAGAAAACATTCTCTTGTCACTGCCATGGAACTGCGACACAGCTTCTTTGCAGTGCATAACTTGTTGTGAAATGTTTACTCAGGTGTAATTTCTCTGTTTCAGGTGGTGATGCAGGATCTTGGCTCACTGACCCTGCTTTTAATCGGTTGCCTTGTGACCATTTTGAGTCCAGTTTTCAGAGAGTTGACTTGGACAGGTAGATCTGACATTTCCTGTTTTAAAAAGATTTCAAGAACTGTATATTTGTGATAAAGTCATAAGTGTAGCATCCCTGGCTGATTGATGGTCAGACTCTCAAACTGATGTTCCATAGAGTTTTAATTTTGAAACCTTCATGTACTGTCGTACACAACTTGAACCCCATGAACACCGTAAGAGCTCAAGAAGAGTCAAAATAAACAAAATATGAGTATTTCTTTAGAATATTGAACATTTTTTCCTAAACACAAAAAATTAAAGTATAACCCTTTAGCTGCTAATAACAGACATAAAAAACATGAATTATCACTCTCTATTGTTTCTTATGAAAATGACATTTTCTAACTGAAAGCTACATTTCAAACCATATTTATCTTGAAATGAAATTATTTATGAATTAGCATGCCGCTAACCAAAACACAATGCAATAAAGTCCCACTAAATCAAGAAACGAACTGAACCTTAACCTTACACTGGAAATGACGTGACACAAAAATAATTACAAACCTTTTGCCCTTATCAGCCAGGAGCAATAACTTTTACACCTTTTACTTTCGTTAGACATGCTCCTCTTGTAAACACACTTCTCACTCTGCTGGCACCGTAACATGAAACATAAAAAAAAATAAACGGATGTTGTGGCCTGCAGTCGAGTGGCCCTTCAAATAAAAGTCTCGTTCCCCTTTTCTTCTCCCCTCTCTAAAATAACCAAATGAGACAACCTAATTTCTACCAAACATTCCCAAATAAAAAATAGATGAATCGATATCTTAATAAGGTCATTTTCAATAAGGAACCCTGCATATAAGGACACATTGACTTTAAGAGATTTAATGTGTCTATTTTGTCTCCATGTTGGACATAGAAACACATAAAATCCAGACATTTTGAGAGTTTAACTCTTTAAAGCCCAAGACCATAGATTATGGCCAGAAAATTCTAATTTTTTGGAGCTGAAATGTTTGTTTCACTTTCTGCTAAAATACTAAAAATATCAAAATGTCCATCAAATTCAACATATCAATTTTTGGTATCTCATTTGATACATTAGGAGTTTTTGGCAACTGACAATCCATTCGAGGACATTTTTATCATTTATCTGATTGTATTCAGATGGTTTTTTTGTAATTTTTTGATCATATTGAGTAGATAGAGGTATTATAAAAGTATGTATCAAATATGATACAATTGGCTTCATAGGGTTAAAAACTGGATTTATATGAAGGCTGTTAGTGTTATGCACTGCACTCTGGTTAATAATTTCAGTTGTTAAAATCATTCTTTTTGTCACATTTTCTGTTACAGCGAGCCATAAGTTTAACCTCAGTGCATTTTTAGCAAGGATAGCAATACAAAGAAAATGTTTAAATGCAGATTGTGGCATAGTAAACTGTATATTATAACCACCCAGACTGCATTACAACAAAGAAAGTAAATCCAACCATTTTTTAGTTTCTCAAAATCTATAAATGAAGTGTGTTTCTGAGTTAATAAACAAGGACACGTATGTTGACCTAAATAGGGTCATTGTTTCTCAATTTAAACGGCCCAGATAAAGCATTCATAGAGATGTAGGGGCTCCATATATCCACCAGGGAGCAGCAGAGCCCCTTCACATGTCCCCTCCTTAACTGTGGAGATTTTGCTGACGAAGAAACTTCTTCACAGCATCAAGGAGGATTACTTAACCAACTTTTTATCTTTATCAGGGTTCCCACTCGTCCTGGAAAACCTGGAAAATGATTGCCCAATTTTCCAGCCATGGAAAACAAATGAAAAATTAGGAAAAAAGTGAAATGTCCTGGAAAAGCTGAAGTTGTCCTGGAAAATTACTTGTCTTCCTTCTAGCTTGAAACACAGGAAGTGAAGTAAAAATGTAGTAGGTACTTAATGTACACGTACCCAGAAAATGTGAGTAGGTAAAATAATGCAAGTTAAGGCATAAAATATAAAAACTCAAAACAATGGGGACAAAAAGAAATAATAAAAAAATGACAAAATAAAATTCAGGCTAAATTAACAAAATCTATTTATGAAAAAAAACGGAGTAAATAAAGATTAAAACATATGCATACGTATCGTGCTGGAGAGTTAGAAACAAAGAAATTCTAAGATCAATATGATCAATAGCTAGAGATATTGTTCATCAACCTCTAATCTTGTTTTTTAGAAGGCTAACTAGAATTGAAAACTGCAGCAACAATGTAACTTCAGTTGGTTATGTGAGACTGGAAAAAGTCCTGGAAAATGGTTTCTAAAAAAGAGTGGGAGCCCTGTTTATGCCTACTGCATAATTTGTATTTGTAGATTGCACAGCCTACATAAATAAAAGAAGCCTTGAATAAATCTGTTCGAAAACCTTAATTTTGTGTAATGTGGCTTTAATGTTTCAGGCGCCGCCTTGCGAAATGTCCCCAGCTGGACAACATGGATGACCTACAGTTTCTCAACCTTCAGCATAATCTAATCACGGCTATTCCGCCTTTTTCACATCTTCAGAAGCTAGTTTTCCTCAACTTGTATGACAATCACATCTCTGAGATGACTGGCATTGAAGCGCTGTGTTCACTGAGGATACTGATGCTTGGGAAAAACAGGTTAGCAATATTTATAAGTGCATTTACTTTCAAACAAACAATGAGATTTCCAAAACAGCCTTTGTTACAAAAATTAGAAATTTCAACTTTGTGTGTTGTAGTGGTCGTGGGCCATTTCTGAAGGTCATGGTTAAGGGTTAAAATGGAGAATTTGCTGTGCAAATCTATTGCTGAAATACAATAAAAGATTGCGCTACTTCTTTTCTCACAAAGTTTTTAATTGTGAACAAAATATTGCAAGTTATGACAGATAAATGTAATAGATCCATGGGATTTAAAGGGCAACTCCGGTTTTTTGACACCTGGACCTTATTTACAGGTTTGTGCATGCTAATATACTCACTCAGACAAACATCGTGCAGTTCGGAGTCCTTCAGAAGTTATTTAGATCCAACCGATTTAGCCGCACTTAGCGGGGGCCACGGCAATGGAGCTTCAGCGCGGGACATAATCTCTGCAAAATCGCTCGTCTCTACCACAGCCCGGTTTGTCATTGCAGAGCAATCCTCCAGAGTAGTCAGACATATATTCCTGGATAGATCCATACGCGTGTCAGCCGGTTTCAAGTCCCACTCTGAGCAGCAAACACACTCCTCTTCTGTTGCTATAGGCGAACACTGTCCACAAGCGCACACCAGTTAGCATTGAGTCGTGGACGTGCTCCTGTTTGTTGTTCTCGAGCCAGCTGTTCGTCTTTCTCCCTCCACATCCTTCTTTCATGGAGCTCCTCGTCCGTGTACTCGGGCTCAAACCGGTCGTCGTAGTCTGACTCTTCGGCATCAGATAAATATTCTGCCATGTTGCTCAGCAATGCCAGCTAAAAGTAAGTCAGCTGTACCTTTGTGTCGCGCAGCTATGACGTCATCAAAAGTTTGTTTACCAGGTCAGCTGACCCACCTGAAGACGGTAGAGGAGCTGACTTTATGATAACACCAGCGATGGATGAAAAAATATAGCCGAAATGAGCGATTTTGCAGAGATTACGTCCCGCGCTGAAGCTCCATTGCCGTGGCCCCCGCTAAGTGCGGCTAAATCGGTTGGATCTAAATAATTTCTGAAGGACTCCGAACTGCACGATGTTTTTCTGAGTGAGTATATCAGCATGCACAAACCTGAAAATAAGGTCCAGGTGTCAAAAAACCAGAGTTGCCCTTTAAGAGATAGTCAATTTGCCATTGAAGCAATTATTTCACCACTCCTGTTTTAATATAGTGTAACGTGACAGCATTTAAGATTGTTATGACAATGATTTAAAGAAGGGCTGCTTCGTTCTGTCAGAAATCATACAGTTTTCTGATTAAATCACAAGATCACCATTATTAAACTGGATCAGTCACTGGTTCTACAACATTCGCTTTACATGCATTCATGAATAAAGCATGCAACATTTCGATTATCTGAACACTTTAAAGAGCAACGTAACTCGTAAACTCATTTGTTCCTACTTCCATTAAGCTTTTAAATAGTGCTTTTTAAGGCTGCAGGGATTGTGCAATATTCACAATGTTTTTTTTTTTGCTGGGTATGTGCAATATGTGTATAA
This sequence comes from Scarus forsteni, assembly GCA_036419115.1. NCBI lineage: Eukaryota > Metazoa > Chordata > Actinopteri > Labriformes > Labridae > Scarus > Scarus forsteni. The sequence continues at coordinate 5,797,747 of JAZDUH010000085.1, read as the reverse complement.
TGTGCACTTTATGTAATGTGCAATATGTGTTTGTAAGTGCGATACTGGCAATACTGGCAATGTGCAGTTTTGTGGTGTTTGTTTTTATCAGACTGTGAAGATATGTAAGCAGCAGGCGAGTTCAAAACAAATTTCCCTAGGGGGACAATGAAGTATATCGTACCGTATCGTATCGTATCGTATCGTAACAAAGAGAGTTGAAAAAACTGGTCCTATACTGAAATAAGAAATAGGTAGTTAGATGCATGTGAATTAATTATCAGTTGGGTACAATGTTTGGTGTGAGTACAACAAACTACAAACCAATTTTTGATACATGAATTGTACAAAATGTACAAAATAAAGGCTTCAAAGCGTGAGGCACAGCGACTGTGGAACTCTTGATCACTTTTTTCATGATTAATTGGAGCTAAAATCATACCGGAACTGAGAAGTTGATCAGTTTCCCTACACTAATATAGGGTGGAGTAATACAAAAATAGGTATTAGCTTTTGCTTGTAGAAAGTTTTTTCCTGACTCAAGATAAAACTCTAAAAAGCATCTATTTTATCAGGTAACTGGCAGAAATTGAGCTGAAGTTTGTTAATGGCTTGATTTTCATATGACTTTTCTTTTTTGTATTTTCTGTTGTATATTTCACATGTCTCCTTCAAGTGATAGAGTACTTCTGTGCACAAGACAGCAAATTCTGAGGCATCTGGATTTACCCCTCTCCTAATGCCAGTGAGCTTTTCAAGAGTGGACTTCCCCTTAAATAGACCTGCCATTGTGGCACCTTAACAATATTTGGCCAATAGTTCAGGCTTTTAGTGTATGGTGATGAGCCCAGTGCAGAATTTGCTAAAAAAACTGCAGAGCCCCAATTATCAAGGTTTTGTAACCCAAAAACTAATGAAAAAAAGGTGCAGGACAAAAAAACTTTAATTTTAACTAACAAAAAGAGATAAAAACTAATAAAACTGTCCAAATATAAAAAAGGTCCAAATATATAGCTAACTGAAACAAAGTGACAAAGTAAAGCAAAGTCAGCAAAAGAAATCAGCAAAATAACTGATACTACCGAGAAACTCAAATCACACTGTGAACACTGGAGACTCTGAAGAACTCTGAAGTACACAAGCACATGGTGAAACAGGGAAGACGATCAATGACCTCCTAACACCCAAAACAGAGAACACAGAGACTAAACACACAGAGACCAAACATCAAGCACAGGTGAGACAGTCGCACAGGTGGGGGGAATCATCACCATCAGACGGACACAGAAGAGGTTTAACCAAGGAACAATATAGAAAATAAGACTAAATAACCAAAACAGACAGAACTAAAAAGCATTGGATTCATAATTACCTCCGCCAAGGGGGTTATGTTTTCGGAAGAGTTTGTTTGTCCGTCTGTCCGTCCGTCCGTCCGTCCATCAGTGAACAAAATAACTCAAAAAGTGATGGATGAATTTTGATGAAATTTTCAGAATTTGTTCTGCATGGGAAAAGGAAGAACTGAGTTGATTTTGGTGTTGATCCAGATCAGCGTCTGGCCGCCATGACGAAAAATGTCCCTTTTGTGAATCACTACTGAACTAAAATAGATATCACTATGAATCCAATTGCTAATGGTATGTTTTCATGGTCAAGAAATCTAAATATTTGGATGAAATAAAGGTAGGACTAACATTTATGGTGAAAATCACAATATGGGTGAGGACTGTGGCGCTGCCGGAGGTCTGCGTTCTCCGAGTGCTTTTCTAGTGATATCTATTTTAGTTCAGTAGTTATTCACGAAAATCACATTTTTTGTCATGGCGGCCAGACGCTGATCCGGATCAACACCAAAATTCATCAAAATCCATCCATAACTTTTTGAGTTACTTTGTTCACAGACAGACAGACAAACAAACTCTCTCGAAAACATAACCCCCTTGGCGAAGGTAATCATGACACCACTGCGAAATGTGACATCGGAGTGACATCATAGCTATGTCATTTTTGGATGTCCAATTTTGGTCCACTGAACAGGTTGCTTTGTAACGCTAGGGGACGACTCTAGCGTCCATCCCGTTTCGTGACTTGACCTTGGATTGACATCTTTTTCTGCCATATTTTGGACATTAGATTGTAACATTGGATTGACATCTTTACTATTGTTTGTTAGACATTTTATCATAACGTCTGATTGACGTCTTTTATATAATATTTTTGCCGTTTTATTTTAACGTCCGATTAATGTCTTCTCTGTCATTTTTTTCTCTTGCATTTCCCACACAAATAATTAAATCGTAAAATAGTGTTTCCCTTGTGTTTGTCTGCAATATTAAGGCTAGTCTCTTCACTTGGTAATGTTGGTAATTTTAATAAGCAGTGAACACAGACACTTACCAAAGTAGCTGCTGTCAGTGAAATGTATCCATCAGGTACCCATTTTGAATTCATAATACATATCCACACATAACGTCAGACCATCCAGACAAAACTTCAACAAGCCTCACTGCTGGCAGGACTTCTGTCCCACACTGCTTTACTTCTGATTGGCTAATACCATGGCTCTGGTTAGCTTTATTGGTCGAGAGCAGCTTCAGTTTAAGGCCTGATCATTACATTGGATTGCCTCAACAAAACTGCTACAAAAACACACGTAGCCTTTTTTTTTTTAAGTTGAATCTTTCCCTCTTGGTGGAAATCCGTCGTAGGGATGGAGAACTTTAGTCCACTTAATGTAATATTTTGAACATTTGATTGTAATGTCGGATTAACCTCTTTTCTGTCAAATTTAGGACACTTTGTTGTTGCTTTGGATTAAAGTCTTTATTATATTTTGGATGTTCTTTTGTAAAGTCAGATCAACGTCTTTCCTGTCATATTTTGATGTTTGATTGTATCGTCAGATTGATATAATGTATAATAACTAGATGTTAGCCATAGTAAGCACCTCACCATTGAGTAGGTCAAGGAACATGTTAAGCATGAAAAAGCCCATAGAGGTAATAACACATTTTCGAAAACTTTTGATACGATTTGAGTTACATGGTGGTCCCACACAATAATCCATTAGGGGGAGTTCATTTTTTTTGTGTGGTTTATTTACATTTTTACTTTTACACCTGATCTGACCTTTTTATTTGTATTTTTTCCAGGATTTTCAAGATATGCAGTCTGGGAAGTCTCTCTAATCTCAACATCTTGGATTTACATGACAATCAGGTACTTTTGTGTCTTCACTGCCCTCCCACTTTGTGCAAATGTGTTTATTCTGGAGCATTCTTTTGCCAATACTGTAATCAGAGACCATGATCTAAAGCTGTAAGGTTCAGTAATAGTTTAAGGTCTCTTTTACCCACGCTGTTGCCAACAACTTTTCTGTCTCTTTTCTGCTTCTTGAGACTCAGTCCTCCTAATGCTGGAGTCACAGGGACATGGCAGGCATGAAAATATATAAACCCATGTTATTTCTTTACCCATCATTAGGGTCCACTGGCTCTCAAATAATGTTCAGGTGCTTTAACAAGAAAATTCATTGGATGCAAATGCATGTGTTAAGTGTCTTAACAGTATAAGGAGAAATAGGCCAGGGTCTGCTTTTTTTCTTTGCTTTGAATTGCTGAGTTTTTGTTGCTATAAATAATACTGCTGATATGATTATCCTTTACTCTACCCCAATCAACACATAAATCATAATCACAGTTGATTTCATTTAAATTGAGTTCATAATTATGGAACACAGTTACTAACTGATTTTCCAACACTAACATCTTGTGCATCTGAACCACTTAAACTTTTCAAATTCAGATTAATTCAATTTAAGGAATAAATAAACAATCAAAAGCGGGATATTTGAAAATAACAAGGGATTAAAGTTACAAAGTGTCACATCTTTGCACACTGTAAACATTTATTTTTAATGCCTTTTTCATGATCATGGGGAGCTGAAAAGAAATGAAAGATAAACTTGATTAATACCCAGCTCTACCCCAGTTTTTAGACACTAATCTTCACCGTTTGTTTTAGTTCCCACCACTGTTAGAGAACAAGGGATATAAAAACACCAGAACCCACACGCTTTTGTCAAGGGTTTACTCCCACATCCATTTCCTCTGTGACCCTAGGATAATTTATTCAACAGGCATGACTGTGTCTGTGTTTTCATCACTGGACATTGTTTTAATCTGCAGCACATGGCGCCGTCTAACAATTATTTTGGGTTTTAATCCAATATTTTGGCTATTACTTCAGCCTTCTCATTGAAGTGTTGCTGTCTTATATTTAAAGCCTGAACAACAAATGATGTAAGAAACACTGGTGAGGATTTTAACAGCTCCTGGAAAGAAAGATAAAATAGAAAGGCTTCCCTTGGTCGAATTAGTGTTTTGCCAGCATGCCGCCCACACCTCTCCTCAGAGAGCTTAGACTCCCTTCCTCTCTGATGCTGGCTGCACTCTGCATAAGAAGGCTTCCCAATTACTATTCAATGACTTCTACAGTCCACTTTTTGTTCTAACTAAATCTGTTGGATTATTTTTTTATTTATGTATTCGTTGTGTTTTGTTTAGGGACAAGTACAAACCCCCAATTCCAATGAAGTTGGGACATTGTGTAACCATGGATGTATTATAAGAACTGGATAGCGTGGCTCTGCCTTCTACCATTCAACGGTTTTGAAGCCTTAATATTCCCTGTCAGGGCGCCACCATTGTGCAGCCAGTAGAGAATCTGGACCATATCTGGACGTAGTTGTCATAAACTGTTGCAGAAGTCCCCAGCATACGCCGTACACAATCATTGTGAAGCTGCCGTAAACCGCGGTTATTTTTTAAACTCTAATAACTGATGAAAAATAAACTTTTCAGAAAAAAGAGGACTTGGAAAAAACGCAGCCCAATAATACTTTCATATCACCACAGCATACAGATGGGAGAAATATTTCTACGAGGTGTATTAATTTTTTGAAGTTTCACTACGGCCCGTTCAGATGAATGGGGGAGACGGAGAGTTGGCCTATACTGCAGCCAGTCACCAGGGGGAGCAGTTTTTGTGGCGACTTCAATTCAAGCCCAGCGACATGACGTCCATGTTTTTTACAGTCTATGTGTGTAACATGTAAATAAAAACAGAATCCAATGATTTGCAAATCCCTTTTTAGCAATATCTAATTGATTAATCTGAAAAGACAAAATATGTTAGAATGTACATATATCTATTTATAGATATTTGTATTTTATTAACATAAAACCAGAAACAGTTGGGTGTCATGATTGGATATGATTGAACTTAAGGAGCTCCTTAAAGAGTCAGTTATACATAAGCAGGGATGGGGTGAGGTTCACCACTTTGTGAGCAACTGCATAACAAATAGCCAAACAGTTTAAGATGGTTTCTCAAAGTAGTATTACAAGAAATTTTGGGATTTCTGCATCTGCAGTAAATAATATCATCAAAACATCTCTGCATGTTTGTGGCAAGACAAAACAAACAACACTGAATGCCGGTGAATTCCTTCATTCAGGTGGCTCTGCATTAAAATCCAACATCAGTTTGTAAAGCCTGTGGGCTCAGGAACAATGACAGAACCATCATCAGCTAATACAATTACATGGCTTCATCTACAAGGTCATACAAAGCCATGTATCAATAACACCCAGTAAAGCCACCAGATTTTCTGGGTCCAAGCTCATCTGAGATGGACTGATGAAAAGTGGAAGTTTGTTGTGTTCTGACAAATCCAAATGTCAAATAATAAAAAAAAAAATCATGGCTGTTGTGTCCTATAGGCTAAAGAGTTCTAAGTTCTAAAGCCAGCATCTATCATGGTGTGAAGGTGTGTTAGTGCTCATGGCATGGGTATCTTGCACATCTGTGAAGGCACCATTAATGCTGAAAGAAACATGCAGACTTTGGTGGTGATCCAAATCTGAATGAGAATCCAGGAACTGTTGAAGGGTTAGTTTGCTGCATGATATGACTGTTTTTCTCTTTTTAGTTGGCTCAGAATGACAGAAATACTATTGAAGGATAAGTTCGGTTTCTACAGCTTTCACATTGTTTATAGAATGAAGTAGAACAATATATTCACCCAGAAGGCTTTCCTGATCCAAACAGTGCTTCGGGAGATATTTAGATCCAAAATCGAGCAGCGGACATCCGTATAATGGTAGCACACGGGGCATGTATAGCGCCGCTCCTAAAACTGCATTAATCGTCCAAAAACTCATTAGTTTCACCAATATTTTATCATCTTTGCCTTCGCGTCTTCCTTTCGATGAGCTCCTCATCTGTAAACATTGGCTCAAAACTGTAAGGACACCCATCATATTCAAAGTTCTCCTTCACAACATCTTCATCTTCTAGATATTCGTCCATTTTGCACAAAACTGGAAGAAGAAAGTCGTTGAGTAGCCGGCGGTCGCCCCTGAAACAATGAGTCATACTGCGCATGCGCGGCAGCCGTAAAGAAAATCTTCAGTTCAGAGGTCAGCACAGTCACAAAAACATGGGTGGAGCGACACCGGACTGTCTTGGAGGAGTAGCATGAGCGGACCATGATGAAATATTGGTGAAACTAATGAGTTTTTGGATGATGAATGCAGTTTTAGGAGCGGCGCTATATATGCCCCGTATGCTACCATTATACGGATGTCCGCTGCTCGATTTTGGATCTAAATATCTCCTGAAGCACTGTTTGGATCAGGAAAGCCTTCTGGGTGAGTATGTTGTTCTACTTCATTCTATAAACAATGTGAAAGCTGTAGAAACCAAACTTATCCTTTAAGGTGCCTAGTTTTTGTTTGTGTTATGATATTTAAGGATCATTTTTTCATTTAGAAACCATCAAGGATATTCATATGTGATATGTGTTTGATACCACGACAACAAACTCAGAGGTAAATGTGGTTTTGGAAACACTTCTTCGTGGCTTGGACAGAGGCTCCCTTCTGTCCTAGGGAGTTGGATATTGTTAAGAAGAACAAGCCAATTACAGAGGGTTATAACATGAGGTTCCAGCATGTTCCTTTGAAACAATGTAGCAATCATCATCTTAAACTTAATGGCCTTTAGTTATTAGACAGAAGAACAGAAACACAGATAACCTTACTTGACAGCAAAGCCTGAAGCCTCCTGAAAGTGGGATGTCTCTGTCCCAGCTTCACTTCACAAGTGTAAACTGCCCTTATCTCACTCGACAGACATGGTCACACTTGATAAAAATCATTCTCTCTATCATGGAGGAGATGCACCAACAACTCTTACTCAGCAGTGATTTGGCTTTGTTTTGTAGGGCATTCTCCGCTGTCCTCTGTGAATATTCACATCAACTGTCAGGTCAGATTGAAACTCCAACACTTGGTCCATGAAACTCAGAGTGAGTTATACTGCACTCTTCCAAAGAGACTGTCTCCATTTGAATAGATCAAACAAATTGGAACAGAAACAACATCCTGTGAGGTAAACACATTGGTAAAAAGATAGGTAGGGAGAGATGTGAGCCTTCCTGCTCGAGGATGGGAGGAAGAGATAGCGACAGTGATGAACTGCTTGTGCTTAAATCACGACAGAGGAGGAAAGAGGACAAGCAGCTGGTTTTCTACAGTCAACAGAGACTGAACAACAACCACAGTAATAAACAGCCCTGCAGAACTTTGTGGATTAAATGTAGAATTACAGTAATTCTTATGAGTATGGCAGTAAATGCATCTACATGTGTTTTCTTACCGGAGAAAAAAATCCGTCACATTCCCAGAATTTAAAACTTATTAAAGAGGCTATGAGTTTCTAAGTAACTACAAAAAAGTCTCACTTTTAGATATATGCCTGATCAAAATACACACTTTAAGATGAGTTTTATAGCATCAAAATAGGTTATCTATAAATGCTATTCCTTAGCTTCGCAGTCGGGTCGGACAGGGCTGGACTGGCCTGGATACTCAACTTCAGGAACAAACGAATTAAAATTAGAGAAAATGTAAATTATTCCGACACATCTGAGAGCACCGGGCAGTAAGTAGAGATATATAGCCAGCTACAAAACTACGATACTAAGTTTTCCAAAAATTGCTTGTTGTCACACATCAAAAACTACCGCTACGTACCTTGGGTCAAGTCTTGTGGTGCGTTCCAGTTGTAGTCAGAAGTAGGAATTTCCGAGTTCCGAGTAGGAAACTGCAGCTGGAACGTCCCCCGAAGTCAGAATTTCCTACTGGGAACTCGGTGAAACCTCGCCACCCCAGAGTTGACAATGGAAGATGGATGCCCCCAGTGTGAACAGTTATTTAGCTCCTGTAATAATCAATTTATTTGCACTTCTGACTGGGGTGTGTCACTCTAGATCAGCTGTACACATAGTATTATTAAACTTATATTTACAAAAATGCTGCCAAAGTGATAATCACATTCTTCATACAACAACGCCGGGCATGCTAACAACAGCTAACAATAGCCTGGTAGATCAGCATGTTTTTTTCCGTCTTCAACTGGAACGCCGATAAGTCTGAGATGATGTCACTCCCAGTTCTGAGGTTACTGGAACGCAGCATTACGACAGTCGCCGCGCGTGCGCACGGGTAACAGAGTCTTTATGTCGCTGGTAATAGATTCTTCTCATTGCACCTTTAAGCGGGGTACACACATACTGTTTTCATACTGCTATTGTAATATGTTTTTATTACTTGAACTGATCTTGATGACTTGATAACGACAGTAGGTAGAATTCCTTCAGCTTTGAGCTGCTCCAATCATTAAGTTCAGTACTGTGACAGAATCTTTAAACAACTGCTCCCCACTGAACCCCCCCCATGTACAGTGAGCACTTCAGGGGGCAAACACATCAGTCTCAGGGTAACAGCCACCAGGAATTCTTCTGAAGTATTTTAAGTTTAATAATAACAAGGGCCCCTAAGTATCCTCTCCCACGGAGAGAAGGGGAGAGAAGCGGGTATCATTTCACCACTGACTGACCCTCAACTATTTGTTTGTTGTTATGATGTGGGAGGTGAAACAGGAGTCAAATCAAGGTACACAAGGGGAGTTCTGAAGTCCAATTTCATTATTGTAATTTAGCTGAATTTGTTGTCTAAGGCCTAGCTTTGTGCATCACAGACTTTTATCTATGTGCATTTTGATACTGTATTACTGTGCTGTGCCTTTTATGACAACATTTGAACATGAGTTTGAGCTCTGAATTTATGTAATTCTGTTCTGTGATGCCTGCGGTTTTGCATTTTGTTTATAACATGGTTATCCAGTCTGCCATTTTCATATAGTTTTGTGTAATTACTGTGTTTGTCTCTCTCTCTTTGCCTTTACCCAGATCTCCAGAATAGAAAACTTGTCTCGTCTAAGCAAGCTTCAAGTGTTAAACCTGGCAGGAAACAACATCTCTGCAGTTGAAAACCTTCATGGTCTGAACAGTTTAACTGAGCTTAACCTACGACACAACTCCATCTCCGTGCTGGTGAGGGGTCTCTATTCAATATAACTTAAGTTTTGTGCATTTTCTCCTGCGCATGCTCACAATGCAACATCACAGAAAAAGGGGCCCAACTGTTTTGGTAGGCACAGTATTTTTCAGGACAGTAATTTATGATTGTTTTGTATTTTTTGGGGGGATCTTTTTTCTTTAATGCAATAAGAACTCACAAGCAGTTGCAGGCATGAGCATTTAAAGGACGTCATTTACCAAAATGAGGGTTCAAAGAATAGATTTGATGACAAGTAACACATGTTTATAAATCCTTTATGTTCTAAGAATCTTGTACTTTTCATACACTGGGCACACCTGATCCACCTCTACTTTCACTTTCACTAGTAAGGACCACACCATCAACAGGATGAATTTGACAATTATTTATTTCGTACAGTGGATAACAAACAACATAGTAGGTAGGTGAAGCAGATAGCGGTTTGGGGAAACTTCATGGGGAACTCGCTGTAGCTCCCGGGCACGACAAACCCCCTCTTTAAGGCCCTGAGGAAGGAAGAAAGAAGTTTTAAATAAGGGGAGGGAGGGAGGGGTGCATCGAATGAGTGAAACAAGAGGGAAATGGTTGGTTAGAATTTATAGGAACACAGGAAGAGGCATGGATGAGGTGTGGTCCACTCCCGAAATTCTGTTTAAAGCTTCACTTGTTTGGGATGCTCGGTTTGAGCTCCTGTCCCTTTAGGACAGTGGCTCTCAATTGTCCCCCCCACACACTCACACACACACACACACAGGGGGACAGAACACCACATCACAACACTCCCTCACCATGAACACTTTGTAGAAATGCTGTCCAATGCCCAGTTTTTCTTCTGGTTACCTTTACACAAAGGTAGAGCCGTGTTGTAGAGCTCCTCTTCTGCTTTGACCCGTGAAGACTGCTATTTCTGGGTTCTCTCCCTCCTTCGATGTGATTGGCTGCTGCCAAGTAGCTGCGAGCAACAGGGCAAAATCTGTGAAAAGGGCTTTAGAATCTATTGGGTTGAACAGGCAGCCTGTTGATTAGTTTGAGCACTGCTGCCACCTGATAAAAGCTTGCATAACGAAGCTTGTTCCAGCATGATTAAAGACACTAATACTGAAGGTCCCCCCCCCACCCCCACCCCCCGTTTCTCATGCCCCCTTGACATTTCACCAGGAGCCTCAGGGGGCGTTCCAGGTATAAGAGTATAAGGGCATATTTTCAGTGGCACTGCATTCTGTCTACAGACCATGTTTACATGGGGCTAGCTACCCTGTACCAGTTAGCTTAAACTAAACTGATGCAGCTACTCGTGCCACAGACATTGTTGTCTTGCCCATAGAAGTACTTTGTCAGGTGTAAGATACGTAACTGTAAAATACATTAAAACTAGAAGAAACATAATATGCTTTTTTAAATTAATTCCCAGCTGGAAGTTTTTTTTTTTATTCCCTTCTGTTCTCTTGGAGTAATTTGTTTCTGAAAGGTGTAGTCAGCGATCTTCTAACCTTCTAATCTAATGCACTATTTGTCAAATTCAACGTATTTCTCCTCTCCATCCACAAGATGTCACCACCGACAGCATGTTGGAAAAAAAAGTCCGGTTTCAATACACAGCCTTGGCTCTGAATTTCAGCAGGTAAATACTGTGGCTCGGGCCGAGCCACCAAAACAGGGTACACCCCCCCACATCCAGGGGCAATCATACTTATGCGCAGTTCAGACAGAGGGGGGAGGGGGAGTAGTAGGTTGCGTAGCGTGCGCAGTTAGCGTAAGAGAGAGATACAATATGTGCAGTAGCAATGGCTGAAAAACAGCCCAAAAGAAAAAGTTCAGAGGAGTGAAAAGTGGAAAAGAAGGGCTATGACCATGAAAGAGTGAAGACCCAGGTCAACATTGGTGTTGCTTTCCTACGGCGGAGGGAACAACGCGAATTTAAGACCTGAAAACAGACGCGGATGTCGCCGTCTTCGTGCTGGACAGGTAAGCAACATTAGCTTTGTGGTGCTTCACATAACAGTAACAGCCGTCGGGCATTCATCTTATTGTCTAATCTGCCAGAATGTACTGTTGTTGTGATGTTATCAATCATGACAGTCGAGTTGTCTGGCGAGTCAGGGTTACCTTAGCTACGTTGGTCAGCTATGCAGTTTCTACGGCCGTTTCCATGACGATGCATGTCCATCAGCTTTTGGGGGTGGAGCCAGGGGTGAGGTATGAAGGGAGAGGCGGGTCTAAATTAGTTTATCGACAACCTCTCCACTCGTTTTCTCCCACATCACTGACTACACCTTTAAACATGCTGCTCATAGATAGGCAGACATAGATGCACATGCATAAACATCCACTGTGGACGTTCAGTGATGCAGTTGACATTTTGTGCCTTGCATAAGAGCACCTCAGGATTTCAGTAAATGAACTCTTCAGCCGCCAGCCTGATTTACTGGTTTGAACTGGTGGACCGTCAGTGCCTTTCTCGTCCATACAGACTGTACTGCCGCTGTAGATACTGCCCTGTGATACATCCACCGCGAAACTGATCTCCAACTGAATTGTTTGGTGCTTAGTCTGGTATCATGAGGTTTGCTTCAGTAAAGCTAAGTTAGAACTGAGCAGGCTCATTAACTTCGGCCACTGATCCTCTGGAAAATGTTGCTCTCAGGTTAAAAAAAGGTTGTTTTGTGTTATCTCTTATCTTCATGTCGTACCTTTGGACCAGATCCTGTGGCGTGTCACTGTTTCCTCTGTTAAGGGATCACATTCAACAGTTTTTTTCTGTCACAAAATAACTAACATAAAATTACATCAATACTACCATTGTTAGATAGGCTGTGGCGAAATGTGTCTTGATGTTGTTGCCTAGAGAGGAGTAGCTCATTATCCACAACCTCCCACTAACTTTGTGCTACCCTGAAAGAGAAACTGGATATTCTAAACATGCAAATTCGCTCCCCTTGGTTTCTTTACATTTAATCTGATAAACAGAACAGCGCATGCCAAAACAGGCCCCTTCATTTGTATGTAAATCCTCAAAGTCCTTTCCTGCTTCTTGGGCTAGAAAACACAGAATCCAACTCTTCCCGTCACTCATCAAGCCTTCTGCCTGCAAATTCTGATCCTGAACCCTTTCCAGTGGTAATTATCGGATGTTGTGTTTTATTTGATACACCAGAGAGGAAAAATGCTACCCCTCAGCAGATTGTGCAGTCTCTGTCATTAGTGGGGTTTGCTGCCAAGAGCTTTTATCAGTCTTAAGGTAAATAACCATTCACAAGGTGTCCAGGTTTTCCCTGTTATTCAGAGTATAGAGAGTGAAAGTCTGAGCTGGAAAAAACCCATGAGAACCCTGTAATAAGTAAGTTTAAGACTTTCTTAATTAGACATCCCATTCGTTATATTGAAGTATTACATATTACATGTGCACACTTTATCTTTAGGTAAGTATTTGGAAAATGTTCATGTAAGGATTTAGACATGTTTGCACATGCAAAAAGATTGGAGGATTTTGATGTCCTTTGTATGCCTTATTGTGGCTACCTAGAGCTGGAGGCATTAGGTTGTTGAGTTGTCTGTCCTTCATTGATCTCTCCTTCCATTCTTCCACCCTGGCCACATTCATAAATGTGTCATCTTAAAGGGACTGTGAGGAGTTTCTAAAAAATTACAAAAAAGTCTCCCTTTTAGATATATGCCTGATCGAAATACACACTTTAAGATGAGTTTTATAGCATCAAAATAGGTTATCTATAAATGCTATTCCTTAACCTTCCAGTCGGGTCGGACAGGGCTGGACTGGCCTGGATACTCAACTTCAGGAACGAGACAATTAAAACTAAAGCAAATTTATATTATTCGGACACGTCTAAGAGCACCAGGCTGTAAGTAGCGATATATAGCCAGCTACAAATCTGCGATACTAAGTTTTCCAACAATTGCTTGTTGTCACACATCAAAAACTACCGCTACCTAACTAGAAAGAGATACATTACCTCGTCGCTTTGCATCCTGTAAGTTGTTGAAAAAAGAAGTTGTAAAGCAATGCAGAGTTCTGAGGAAGGTCCGAGCTGCATTTTTATTAGCATCACAACAAACACACACTTTGGCTTGTGGTGCGTTACAGTTGTAGTCAGAAGTAGGAATTTCCGAGTTCCGAGTAGGAAACTGCAACTGGAACGTCCCCCGAAGTCTAAATATACTACTGGGAACTCGATGAAACCTCGCCAACCCCGAGTGGACAATGGAAGATGGATGCCCCCAGTGTGAACGGTTATTTAGCTCCTGTAATAATCAATTTATTTGCACTTCTGACTGGGGTGTGTCGCTCTAGATCATAATCACATTCTTCATGTGATATTTGTGAACAACAACGCAGGGCGTACTAACAACAGCTAACAATAGCCTGGTAGTTCGGCATGTTTTTTTCCGACTTCCAATGGAACACCGATAAGTTGGAGATGATGTCACTCCCAGTTCCGAGGTTACTGGAACGCAGCATTACGACAGTCGCCGCGCATGCTCATGGGTAGCAGAGTCTTTATGTCGCTGGAAACAGATTCTCCTCATAGTCCCTTTAAGAATAACTTGACGGAGTCCAAAAAGGTAGAAGTGAAGTTGAGAGTTGAAGCACTACCTGGTTCCCAAGCCTGAAACTATATTGGATTTCAGATAAATACCTGAAATAAGCTTTGTGATAGACACACGCACAAGAGATTTTAATGTTTAATTGGAAATAATAAAGTGTATCTGATATTTCCTGCGTTTGAATCTTAAATCTTTGTTGTGTATTCCAAACGATAGCTGCTCACAAACTGCTTATAATGACTACAAAAATGACCAGAGACCCAACAGCAAGATTTTCTGATTATTTAATTTTTTTTTAAATCAATGATTTATACACCACTGCTAAAGCCATCGACAATAACTTAATCAGGTCACAGGTAATTTGATAAAGGAGAAATTCTGAAACAAGAAGTCTCAGCAAGATGCTATTCCCAAAAAATAACAAAAAGTAGGTTACATTTTTGAGATTATCACAAAAAGCAGATCATGGAAGTTTCATAGTTTCTCTTTTGCCACAGAACGTATTATCAGCAGTGACCCAAAACAGTGAAAAATCCCATAGGCTTTTGGTGGACTTGTAGCCAAGGGAACCAGCATGATGCTCAGCTATGCATTGGCCTATAAAATGACATCATCCTTGCCCCACTTTATTAAGTGAGTGTCAATGGTCAAATGTCAAGGTTGTTTTGGCCACATGTTGATTCCTGGACTGTGATATTCCAGGAAAGTTTTGAGAGATTTTCTTGAAACCTAGCAAAAAATCCAGCTGATCTTAAAGCTTGGTAAGAAAACAAGCATCAGCACCCTTTAAGAGATACAATTTCCCTACAGTCACAGTAATGCAAAAACACCCCCGCCCTTCTTTTTGAACCCCTGTAACTACATGCCAGTTGTATACCTCATAGAGGTCTGTAACCACTGTGCTGTAGTTCTGCTTTATTTAATAGCTTTGTTGCAGTTAATTCAGCTAATCTGTTAGCACACAGTAAATGACAGACATACAGTTCTGTCTTAGTTCAAGCAGTAAGTTCAACTTACATCACCAATTTTTGTAAAATGACGTCTTGTTTATATTAAAAACAATAGTTAGTGATTATTCTAACTACGTAGCGCATGCCATGCCAGAGAAATCACACTTGTTTACACTTGCCTGGTTGGTCTATCCATTAAAAAATCCTATGGCAGTAAATGATGCGTTTTGTTATGCCGACTACAGGGACAATAGTTTGTTTGGAGGAACTGTAGAGTGAGCACGAGCACTGATGAAACACAAAGTAAAACGGACTCACTCAGAGGCAGCCAGGCTTTATGGATTAGCCAGAGTTTTTTCCAATGAGCTTTTCTTCATGTGCGGTCAGTAGAGAGCCAGACAGTTCTAAGCTTACTTATTATTTGAATGGAGGGGGTCATAAATTCATTACGTCCCATGAATTCTTAATTTACCCACTTTCAACATGATGCTGCTTGTTTTAACCCTTTAAAAGCTTCAGATTGGTTTCTTTGAGGCTCTCAAAGAAAAGCTTTTGCACCTGTAAAAACAACACAGCAGTGAACACACAACATCAGACTATATTCTCTATGTGCCCACCCACATAATGAACTGTGTCTGCAATTCTGGCACACAATACCAGAAGCCAGATGTGTGCCAGCCAGTCTTACCCCTCAAGCTTTAGCTATTCAAGAGAAACCGCAAAACACCAACAGCATCTAATCTGTGACACCCACTCAGCATCCGCGTGTGCCTTAGTGTTTATTTGGGCAGCTTTTATGCTCTTTTTGCTATGTTTTTGCATGCAATGAGAATTCCTGTGATGAGAGGCCGCCTCTGTCAGAGTTCAGCATGAGTGTGAATGAAACAAGACACGCAAGCTGTCAGAGGCAGAGGGGTGGAGCAGGACAGGGAGGTGAAGACATGGGCACACAGACGCTGATAAACACACAAAGCTGTAGCCGGCCTCACAACAGAAGCCAGGCAGCTCATTGGTTCTGATCAATCAGGTTTTGTAGAAAAAGATCTCACATTGGTTGCTGATTGCTATGCAGCACATCAGCTCGGTGGTGACATCATTGTGTCTGAGACAGAACTGCTATATTTAGTCTCAGACAGCGTGCGGTGGCTGCTGCTTCACCAGCTTCCATAGACAGAGGCTGTGGATGTGTGTAGGAGGGTCAGATGAAGCTAGCACTGGTTAGCATGACTTGCACTTTTATTTCGAGAGACGCACACCTGCACATCAGCGCTGCAGAGCTGCATGGTAATAGAATTATAAAAAGCCACACATTTTTTTCTTTAGATCTGAACAATGATCTGATCATTTGCCTCAGCTCTTATTTAACAGCAGGAATGCATGTGACGTCACAGCAGGTGTCAGCGAGTGCACTTCAGCAGCTGAGAGGCAGAAAGCCGGAGTGGTAACAGGAATTAGTAGGAAGGAAGAAGGAAAAAATGTCTTTCAGATGAAAATTATTGCGTTTTAGTTGTCACTTTTTGACAAGGGTGTGGAAAAATCCTCAGCTGTTGTATTATGTTTAACAAAAATGCCTGGAGCCATTACAGTACATTTCTAAAGCCACAGGAGGAAGCCATGATGTTCCAACAGCACATCGGATGCCTCATTATACAGAGCATGTATTCAGTCCCATCATCACTCCTCATGACTTAAATTTCAAATCAGTAATGAATTGAGAGAACAACGAATACAATAACAAGACATCTATAAACAACAGATTCTGTTTGTGTGGTTACAAAAGGCTGCAAGATCAAAAAAACATGTTACGTTTTATTGCAGAAAAAAGAAACAAATTAATTCATAGGCATTAATCACAGATTGAACAAAACTGGTAAACCCACAGTGCTGAACAAATCTATTAGATCAGGCTTCAGGCCACCGCTGTCTGAAATCAACAGCATTGTTTTTACCAAAATCATTTCTGTGGTTCTGTAACTGTTAATACACCATTCAGAATCTTTTAAACCAAAATGATGTTTTTCATGCTTAAGTGTAATTGCTGTTGTTCTTTATGATTTATTTTATTCAGTTTTAAACAAACAAAGAAACAAACAAAGAAACAAACCAAAAAACGGAATAACAGTGAGGCATGCTATTGTATTTTTATTAAGATGTCAAATTATAGTTGGTTAAGTTTATTCCTGAACAGAAAAAAATGTGAAAGTGCTTAAATATTATCCTTGATTAGTGTCTAACTTCTCAGAGAAGCCATGTGATCTGGCTCAAATTTGGGAATAAAACGTTGAATTCCTCACTAATGTTCAGAATATATGTTCAATTACAAAAACATTTTCAGTTTTAAACAAGTTTTTTTTTTATGATTTTTAAAATGAAAGACTTCTGAAATGTTTCTGTTTTCTTGTTTTTATAATAGGTGGTCTAATACATTTGTTAAGCACTATATCCAATCTTCTTTTCAAAGATTTCATTGTGCTTTTATTTTGTAGGCACCCCAGGAAAGTTGTAGAGTGAATTACGTCACTTGCAAAACTGTAAGGCTGACGTTAACAGCAGTTTAATCTGTTAAAACTTGGTAATGGTTATCATTGACGGTAGAGTTAACAATGGCTAACACCTTGCAATCATGGTTAAGAATTAAAGTGTCTCAGATAATGACCTGTGTCCCTGCATGTAATCACTGTTTCCTGGTCTGAAGAGGTTGAATTTTCTGTCCCTGCAACATAATGTAGGCTTGCAACACAACAACAGCACCTGTTGTTCGTCCATCACTGTTTTGGTGCTCTGGTGTAAGCGCTTGTGGGTAGGCACATACGTGTGCAATTTATGTGATCATATGTGATACGGTGATGTAATCACGTAGCTCCAACTTAGCTTCTTGCTAGTGGAAAAGCAACAGGGTCTAAAGGGGAGCTCGGCCAGCACCAACCAACACTGGCTCTAGCTTGGTGAAAAGGGGTTATAGAAAGACCCTACCTGACCAGAAACCATACCAATAACCTGCTTGCTGTGAGGCACTAGCATTACCTGCATCACTGAGCAGCCTATTATAATCAGCCGCTCATCAATATTTATAAGCTTGTGTCATGACAGATTGTGCTGTGTATTATTTGACATAGTTTCTCCCATGCATCTCCACTGGTCCTACAGTTCAATCCAATTTCCATTTCTAATTTAATGATCAATTCATTTCGGGATCCAGATGCATCATGATGCAATACCATGAGTAGCATCCTTGACTGTCCATATTACTGCACAAAGCTACTTTTTAAATAAATAAAAAAGGCAATCAGATAGATATAAGCTTATTTTTATAGATTAAATATGTTTTGGGGATCAACTGCAACAAAAATGTCTTTTCATTATAACCTTAGTAAATGCTTTTCATAGGTCTCATCTTCCAAAACTTATTTCTTTTCAAACAGCATAGACGGTTTTTAAGCCTGGCTAACCAGTGCATTGCTGTATGTATGAAGCTGCCACAGTTGACATTCATTTTTAACAGGAATGAGGAATTTCAAGCTGAATACTAGGGCTGGGCGATATTACCTAATCTCAAGATCACGATTAATTGAGGGTCTTAACTCGATTACGATTAATGAACGATTATTTTATGCTGTGCTGGAACAAATTAGTGGTGACACCAATGGTCGTCGACACGGTCTTCCTGCAGTTTTTACACTGGACTTCTTTCTGCTAAATTTCCCCTGCACAGAATCCAAAATGTGCCCAAACAAAGGAGACGGTATTTTTCTTGGCTACTTGTTCCTCTGATAGATTGGCGCTTGTCTCCTCCATGTTGGTGGCACGTCCCTTTGCTCTTGGTTAAAGTGAACATAGACTATATGGAGGGGGCGTGGTCACGTGACTTACACAGGGAAAATAATCAAAATAATGGACATGAGTAAAATTACTTCGATTATAGGGTCTAAATGTCGATTTCGATTATTTTTCGATTGATTGCCCAGCCCTACTGAATACCCTTCTTTATACTCAGATATGAGCCACTCACAGGGCTCCTCTGAGACGCCAGAAATGCATCAAGCCTAACATTCAACCACTAAATCTATTTTTTTTCTGTTCAGAAATGCAACTAACTAACAAGTAATTGGACATCTTAATCAAGAAATAATAATTTGATGTGCTATTTTTATATGTTTTTAGTAAAGCAGTTTATTCTAAGTGTAATGGATAATAAGTATGATTATATTATAGAATTTAAAATATTTCAGAAACATACTAGAAAAGCACTCGAAGAGAGCGCAGGCCTCCACCAGCACCACAGTCCTCTCCCATATTGTGATTTTTACCATAAATATTAGTCCTACTTTTATTTCATGTAATTATTTACATTCCTTGACCATGAAAACATACCATTAGCAATTGGGTTCATAATGATATCTATTTTAGTTCGGTAGTTATTCACGAAAATCACATTTTTTGTCATGGCGGATCCAGACGGTGATCCGGATCAACACCAAAATTGAATCAGTTCTTCCTTTTCCCATGCTGAACATTTCCTGAAAATTTCATCAAAATCCATCCATAACTTTTTGAGTTATATTGTTCACAGACAGACAAGCAGACTCTCCCAAAAACATAACCTCCTTGGCGGAGGTAAATAACGGGATTTAGTTATAATCCATTGCTGTTAATTTAGGGCAGCTGTGGCATCAACCTTACATTAGGGGGTGGTCTTATAAATTTGCTAAGCACTGTATATGAGTATCAAAAACCTTATTGCAATTCAAGGCAGTGTTAATTTTGTTGGCTAATTATTTTTGTCAAAGTTTTCATCAGCAACCTTTTCCTCTGACAAAAACTAGACTTAATTCACTGAAAATTTCATCAGCAAATAAGAACTAGACTAAAATGTTTGACAGAGACTTAATCCATTCAGACCTGATTTCATCATGATGTAGAAAGTAGAGACAAGTTAGGAATCACAGCTACTTTGGTTGTGTGGAAAGGTTGGATGAGTTTAGAGGGACATCCAATCACAACTGCCTTAGTTTCATGGTGGCTGGATCCAAGTGTAAATCATGACTTCAGAAATTCAAGAGAACATAAAAAATGCCTTACACTTTACACTTTAAATTTAAGTTGACTAAATTTACAGTAGATTCTGTCGACAAACATGTTGTGAAATTTCATCAACTAAAACCAGACTAAAAGTGAAACAATTTCGATGACTAAATTATGACTAAAACTAGAAGATATTTTAGGAAATAGACTAAACTAAATTGTTATGTGCTGTTAAAATTAATATTGATTCAAGCTACTTGAAAATTTGTTTAGTTTTCATTTAGTGGTGCTCTGTCCACCTGTTCACTGTTGCAGACATGACTTCATTTTTGTCTTTACCTGCTTAAATATTAAATAAGCTTTTAAGCTGTAAAAGGATAAGAGGGCATCAGTGGCAATGTTTTACAACAATGAATACAAGAACTGGGTTGGTAACAGTGCTGATACCTAAAACCAGTATCTGTATAGGTGCAGTCCTGCTTCAGATAAAAGAAACATCTGAACTGCAGCTGTAGCCATGGAGAGTAAATTCATGTGGCAGAAATATACTGTGGAAAGTGAATGCTCACACTCCTTACTAATTGCACAAATCTCTTGGCTTTGATACATTAAATAGCCTATAGTAATACTGATTTCAAAAGTTAAATCAAGTTTATATTTATATTTCCCATAGATTATGCATCAAATCATCATAAACAAGATTCCCATCAGAGCAGATTCCCTCCAGTATTGCTGCTGATGTTGCATACTGTACTACACTGATCGTTTGGCTGTGGGAATGGATGAAACAAGAATGAGTAGCGTGTGCTATATTTGTCTGCTTGTGTGGATGGCGTGTGTGGGTATGTTCAGACTCAGCGCTGCAGTGTTTGTACTTTTTTTTTCTCTGCAGAGGAGCTAGCAAAGCTTCAGTCTGATCTCTCCCTTGAATGGAAACTGGCAACAGTCTTGGAGGAGGCTTGCGAGGCGGTGGCTGCAACATGGGCGGACGCTGACGCAGCTCATTCAGACTGCTGCTGGGAGTGTCCTCTCCGCTTTCAGCATGTGAAGCGCTGACCATCTGCATTCAGACTTGTACACTTAGCACAGAACTTGGTTTCTACACACTCTGCCATCTGATTAGCCGGTTTGGATGATGCTCACTCCCCTGTGTGTCATCTTCACTTTGCAAGCCGGCCAGCTGCTGCTGCTCACCCCACTCCCTTACAAAACTCTGCATTGATTTCACTGCTGATGAAGAAAATAACCCCATCACACTCAGCTCCCAGTGAATTTCCCCTCACTTTTGTTCTTGCTTGAGGACCTAGAGTCTATAGCTGCTCACAGCGTGCTTCTGGATGTATGTGTTTGAGTTAGCTTCCTGCAGTAGGGGATCTCTGCATTAGCGCAACACACACACTCTCCCCTCCCCCTTTCCTCCTCATGCTTCTCTCTCTCTCTTTCTCTCCCGCGCCCCTCCTCTCCATGTGCAGACGAAGCAGCATGTTGTAAATGTGTGTGTGTGTGCATGCGCAGGATGGATGGGGATGCTGTATGCTGAGGCTGAGAGCTGCAAGGTGACTGAGGGAATGGAGAGGGATACAGCGCTCTGAAGGCAGTGACGATGCAGTGCCCGCTTCTCCTCACATCCATCCGTCTTCTCTGTCCCCCCTCTCCCTCTTTTCCTCTTTCTCTTCCTAGACCGAGCTGGACCGCCTGCCCTGCTTGCAGCGCCTCTTCCTCGGCTGCAACAACATCACCAGGTAAGAGCTTGTACCGCTTAACTCCCTCCTCCCCACAGGGCAGGGACAGGGATGGTGGCCGGACACCTTCATGCCCACTCCCTCTGCTAACAAGCTGCAGGCATGATCCACACAAACAAACACCACCACAGACAGACAGAAGCACATGCACAGGTTTGCTGTGGGGGGAACAATCTGTAACCTAGAAAAGAACCAATCAGGATGTGTCATCCATTGAAGTAATTAGCAGGGTGTTACTTAAGAAATGGGAGTGCCAGTAAATCAAAGTTATGCTTAGAAGAGACAAGAGCTTACACCCATGGAAATGATGCCAGACTTTCTGAACTGGGAACAGCATATCTAGGCAAATGTGCAGGTGTGTTTGTTGTTCTGTGCAAATGTCAGCCGGCCCAGCTTTACGCACTTTTCACGGTATCTGTTGTCAGGTCTCATTTGCTTCTTTTCTCTGAGTCAGCAATCAGGATTCTATAGAGTTAGCTTGTTCAGGCAGCATGCTCTTCTCCCTGAATAAAGATCCTTTACAAGTGCTTTGTGTTTGCCAGGAGGAGGGGCCTGTATGTGGGATACAGGGTGGGCCTGTGTTCATTAGCCTGCTTTACAGTCACCTTGTGATGTGATAGATCTGACCTGACATCTCAAGCCAGCTCTGTTGTTCTCTGGCAGACACAGTCCTACATTGAGTCCTTCAGAAGTATTATGAGAGATGTGATCTTAAACTTACCATGACACTGCCCATGACTCATTTTCAGAGTAACTTAGAGGCAGAGGTGGGAACAGCTAATCAAAAATGTAAAATGCAATCCATAAATCCATTTAAAAGGTGTGTTCTCTGCTGGTTTTTATAAATAAGACAAAAATGACCTCAATCAACTAGGGATGTAACGGTTACTGGTAAAATGGTAAACCCCGATAAAATTTCCCACGGTAATTATTACCGTGTCCTGTTAAAATTACCGTTATATCGTGTTTGAGTACCACACTGTTTCAACAACTCTTGGTGATGCTGCTCTTTACCTGGAAAAGCCTGAACTATGTGTGTCTGCTCCTCGGTGAAGCAGCCGTCTCTCACAGACGGAGGAGCAGTTTGCATTGTTTGGTCTCTGAAAGTCCAGCACCTGGAGCCTCGCTTGGACTCTTACAAGTGTTCACACCCCCCAACTTAAATGTGGGAGTGTTTGTAAAACAGGTTAAAAAAATTTTTTTGGCCGTCTCAAAACTTTGAACATGTTCATTTACAATTTTTTATAAAGAGAAACCTGTTTAAAGTACAAATCCATCCTTTTTTCTTGTAATTACACACAGTTTAAGCATTTATAACGTAATAATGACAAATACTTGCCAGAATTGTTTTTTCTAATGAAAAAAGTTTTAAAAAATTTACTTATAGGACATTTCCTTATTTGCAAAACAGACAAAAGAACTGTTAAAATTAGAATATTAAAGGGGTTAAATGATTTCAAGACTGTGTAAAAGTACTTTTTGAACATTGTGAGCGCACTGCAACGATATCATGATAATAATGATAACCGTGATAATTTTGGTCACAATGACTGTGGTATGAAATTTTCATACCGTTACATCCCTACAATCAACATTGATGTTAAATCTAATATTTGCCATTCTGATCAACTATGCTTGCTTGTATTGCAGTCAGTGATATAGTTTGGTTTAACACAGATTATTTAATATTTAAGTGAATTTATTATTTAGACTGTAGGTTCATGAAATACCAACTGCTTCTCTGAGCAGCCCAGAACAGCGTGGCCCAGTCAGCGTCCTTTAGAAAAGGAAAAGATAGAAGCTACGAGCAAAATGACAGAGTAAGTGACTGCTTGTACAGAGCTGATCATAGATGCGAATAGCTTTAGTCATAGTTTAATCATATCTGAATGGCAAATCGTTAATAAGAGAATACGTATCTTTGTAGATATTATGTTTTCGCTCCACTCCCGACATGATTTAGTGATACTTTGGTCTACGAAGTGGCTTACATTTTGTTCTGTACACTGCAGCGGTTACGCCTTCCTACTACATTATCTGATTGGCCTTAAATTAATGTGACTGTCACAAAAATCATCTGAATATCTGCTGGATATACTTTTGAAAGTTTGCACCCATTTCCAAACACTATCTATTGGCTGTTGCCCAGATGTATTGGTAAAGTATATTGATGGTCTGTCTGGTGTGTCAGGTTAATGCACTGTTGTGAAATAGCTTTTGCAACAGTCTGATACTATGTTGCTGTTCGTTCTCAGAGAATCATCCAAACTTACAAAAGATAAAAATGAAATTATTTGAGAACCAACTAGAAAAGCACTTGGAGAGCGCAGACCTCCGCCAGCACCACAGTCCTCACTCATATTGTGATTTTCACCATAAATATTAATCCTACCTTTATTTCATCTACATATTTAGATTCATTGACCATGAAAACATACTGTTAGCAACTGGAATCATAATGATATCTATTTTAGTTCAGTAGTTATTCACAAAAATCACATTTTTCGTCATGGCGGATCCAGACGGTGATCCCACTGAATCAGACCCAAAATCTAATAATTTGTTCTTTGTCCCAATACAGACATTTCCTGAAAATTTCATCGAAATCCGTCCATAACTTTTTGAGTTATCTTGCTAACAGTGAAACAAACAAACAAAAAACAAACAGATGCCGGCAATAGCATAACCTCCCGGCAGAGGTAATGATCCTGGATCATGAGCTTATGAATGATGTGTTAACATTCATCCATCTGTTATCGACACCACTTACCCCTTCAGGGTGATGGGGATGCTGGAGCCTGTCCCAGCTGTCATTTGGAGAGAGGTGGGGTACACCCTGGACTAGATACACTTACACCTCCAGGCACTTTGGAGTCACCGGCTAATTCTGGTTACTCCCTTTGTGGTGAAGCGATACCTACGCTGTGGTGCCCCATGCTATTTTGAGCATTTATTCTTGTGCGCTGGTGTTGCCATGTTTCTTTACCCCAAACACTGGTTGGCAGTGCGATTAGTACACTTAACGACTCCTCTGCTTGTTTGTATACAAGATACCATGGCGACAGAAACAGTGCTTATAAGGATAGAATAAAGAGCCAATAGAAAATGAGTAGTAACTCGCTACAATGCACTTATTGCTAAGACAAAAAGAGAGGAGACATCAGTGCAGTTGAATTTATGGCTGCTGAAGCAGTTGAGGCAGATGATGTGGATTTCTTTGTGTTCTTTTGGCCACTAAACGTAGTGTGATGTAATATTAAAAATACTTGTCTGGCATATTCATATGTAAATTTTACATGTGGGTTTGGCTTCTACAGCCAATATATCTACAGTAGCCTAAGATGTCCACAAAGACTGGCAGTCCCCTGGTGCAATGCTAAAGGCCAATCACAAGGCTTGCAGTCAGTGCTGACTCATGGGCAGTTTTAATTTTGGAGAATCTGCAGATCAGGCTATGAAGGTAGCCGTCTGTGACAATGTTAGGCTTTAAAGACCTAGAGAATGGGTTAGATCAGTGCTTCCCAAACTTTTTGCAGTCTGTACCCCTTCAAAAACGTATCCTTCAGCCATAAACCCCTTCTCTCCCACACTTAAAGCAGCGAGAACAAAATGTGTCTGCAAGCCGGCAGCCACCCCCACCTCCCACATTTAGTATGTATAACATACAAATAAAATCTCCTAACAAGTGGATTATGTCTCACTTACAGAAGAGTTGAATGGAGAAAATTATTTTGGTGAAGTCAAGATTAAAGTTGAAATGACGAGAATAAAGTTGAAATAGAATTTTGTAATAAAAGTCAAAATGTCGGGGAAAAAGTCAAATGTCAAGAAAAAAGCTGATAAGTCAAGATTAAGGTCGAAATTTCAAGATTAAAGTTGAAATGACAACAATAAAGTAGAAATAGAATTTTGTGATGAAAAATCGAAATGTCGGAAAAAGTCAAATGTCAAAAAAAAAGTCAACAAGCTGAGATTAAAGTTGAGATACATTGTATTTAATTCATGACTTTCCACTTTTTTCACATTTGAACTTTTATCTCATGATTTTTGCTATTATCTCAAAATTTTGACAGTATTCATTAATGAATTTGAAACTGTAAAAACTCCCCACGGCTTTAATGAGAAGGATGTCTGATTGAACTTATGTTAATATAAGAATTTTAGATAATTCAGGACAGATTTCCTTCTCTAAGATGCCTCACCAATCTAGCCTCCAGCCTCTCTGCCAACACTTCAGGCCTTTTTAAAATCTCACAATGCAAACATTTGCCAAGATGAACTTTAACTACCTGAAACAGCTGTTTAAAACCTGACAGGTATCCGCGTACCCCCTACGTCACTTTGCGTAGCCCCGGGGGTACATGTACCCCAGTTTGGGAATCACTGGGTTAGATTAAAGCTTTGACATAGAAGTTTGAATCAACATTTATTCTATCATGAATGTTTTTGGCCTGAAGGAGGAAACTGAAGTATCTGGAGAAAACCCAGACATCCACAGTGAGAACATGTAGGCTCCACAACTCCACAATGCCAATTTGAGCTGCTGCTACCATCATAAAAATGGGGCATGTCTGGCCCCATGGTGGAAGTAAAAGAGGCATCTGTGTACATTTAGCTATATTGTTAGCTAAGTCATGTTCCTGATAATAGTGGATAAAAACAAAGGTTTACATGATTTTCCATAGAAAATGCATGAAGCTTATTTTTGACCCACTTGTGGAAATTTTGGGTAGTGATACAGCAACTACAATTTCATGGAATAAATATGGGACAAAGTAAATAATACATATATGGTGATACCACACACATTTTCTTTAAGGAATACTTGGAATATGAAACGATAAAAACTTGACATTTGAACAACAGAGAAAAACATTTACAGGAAGCCAAAAGTAACACGTGTATCTAAGGATTATCAGTTCATAACTTTATTCTGGTCAGATTTAACTGATGCTCTGTTAAAGCTTCAACTCAAAAGGGTTATAATCCACCTCTGGATTGCCTCTTTGCTGGCACATTTTGTGGGAATATTTTTTTTTTTATGTCATACACCCCTAGAAGGCAACTATTTTTGTAATTCTAACCATGTTAACCATTCCACGACCCTACCAACACAAGACCAATTGCCCAGTGGGTTAAGTAAGGAGGCTCTTGTCTTGGTGAAGGTGGTCTGGTTCGATTTCAGCATGCCTTCTTCCACTCTTTTGTCCTACTTCTTGACCCTGTACATTGTCTCTCCCCTTGATGTGCAGGCCAAAAACTTTTATAAAAGTATATTAATACAACAAACTCAATAGCCAAGCCTAATTAGTTAACCAGAAGAAAAACAAATTGTAGAGTAATTGAACTAACTATTTGAAGCTTTGCTGTGTTCTCCTATAGCCATAATATTCCGACAACAAAAGCTTGTGTGGCATCAGACAGGACCTCCATGATCTGAATTTAACAAACAAAGATATGAGTAGAACTACCAGTTTTGGAAACTTGTTTGATAAATTACTACTGTCTTAACTCTAGCAGTGCTTCAGAAGTATGTTAAGCCTTGTAGGTCAAGCAACATTATACTATAAAAGCACAGTAGGATTCAGTAAGATCTTTAAGTACAGGTGATTGCACACTGTGCAGGCCGTCTGCAACCCATCTTATCATGTTGGTGCAGGGTTTGAATCCTTCCTCTTTCTTTGGCCAATATATTATGGGGAAACCCAGGTGGTTTTTAATTGAAAATGATGTTAACACAGTTCGAATTTAATAGAAATGAAAGGTTTAGAGTTTCATCTAACAATAAGTGAAAACCTTAACTTTAGTATTTAACAGTGTACGGTTCAAGTGTTGTGTGTCCAGCTCTACTCAAAGGTACTTCAAGTGCATAGATCATTGATTTTTCTTCCATCAATACTGAGTAGACATTGATGATTTTATCTACCTATATTTAATGTTGTTATTAATGTTTGGATTATTAAGGTTTTTCTTTTAAATGACACTTACACAACCAGTGTTTCAACCTGCTGTGTGTGCATTTTGAAACTCTGAAATCTGATAGGAGAACAGTCGAGGTCTGTTGCTAGGTAGAGTGAATGAACTCATTTGTATTCATAGTGCAGTCAGTTTGCCCAAGGAAAGATCTTAAGGCAGAAGCAAGACTTGAAATCCTTTTTTGGTTTGTGTAACACAGACATTTCAACATAACCTGCCTCAAGAATAACTTTAGGGTAGGGCCGATTGTTCATTTGGAAGCTTTACAAACCGTCTTCTCATAAACAACTTTTGTATTGGACCCTGGACAGCACACAGGGGCAGTAACATGCTGTCTATTCGTTGCTGCAACTATGATTGAGTGGTTTCATCAGGGTAACAATACCCAAGAGGACATTTTTAAAGGTAATGTAAATGCAGTAATTATGTAAAATTCATGAGATGCAGTCCAGCACCAATAATGATCTCTCACATCATCTCCGTGAAAAATCTTGTAATCGGTGGAAGGATGTAATTGTGTCCAGTACAAGTGCTACTACCATGTAGTTTTACAAGTTTTATTTGCATAAGTGGGAATTTAAAACACTAAAGTTTTTAGATGCTCCTTGTTTACACATATCCCCTGTCTGATCTATGTATATGACTATTGTGAACATAAAAACATATTTTTAAATATTCTGACAACCCTAAATCTGTTAAAAATGTGAAATTTCACTATATAACAGCCGTGCCTTTTTTTAATAGTGCACTAGAGGTTTATTTTCTGACCTCAATTTGCATTCCCAAAAAACCTCTGGCAAGGATCAGGCATAGTGCAGTGTGGGCGGTTCATAAGCAGTTTCAGGCAAATGACTCATTAAGGTTATTATCACAAATTAGTAATGATAGAACCCCCACTTCCTTACATAACATAACTGTGCCTTTTCATGCCTCCCTTTGCCACAGGGCGATATCAGCAGTGTGGCCAATTTTCTCTCATCTCTTTCCCCTGAGTCATCTCATGTTACCAGCTTTCCTGATGATTACCAGTTTGCCTCTTGTGCTTGTTGTTTGAACAAAATTTTATTTTATGTTTGATTTACTTGGTGATTTGGTGACTCAGGTTCGCCAGTACAGAGTGAGTCTGCATCTGTGATTGTAGCACCGTGCAGTAGAGCACTGAAGAGACTGAGAAGAGACTCCTTTTTTTCTCCTGTGATATTTATGAACATTTTTTCATTCAGACAAATGTGCCATTTATATGCGACAATTATAAACAGTACAAGCCCACTTTGTCTTTCATTGCACACTTCAGCTGTCTGACCGCGACTGTGATGCCCACACATGCACAAAGAAAAGGTGGAGTGCATGTTTCTTCATAGACTTGTGAGGCAAATAAACCTAAGACTTACAATAGTGTAACTCTAAGCCTGTTATTAACCATTCCAGACATAATTAATGAGATAATTCATGAGCAACCTCTTTTTAACTAAGCTTACCATGTTGCACTGTTTAGTGTCTGTAGCTGTCATGTTTAAGACCACTTTTAAAGATCACCAGTGTCCTAAGTTAATAACTGATTAACTAATTGTGTCTCTTAAGAAACATACTGTATAATGAGTATTTTTATGTCAGTGATTGAAAAAAGGAAATAAATAAATCACCAGAGAATATCAGTCTGTCGTGATCCCTCTTTGAATTGTGACACCTCTGTATCTGCACTATTGTCTGCTGAAGTTTACATCTATCATACTTTTATCATAGAAAGTCAAAAAAATGAGAAAACTGGCACATTTGTTGTCCATTGAATAGTGCACAAGGTCATGTGACAGATACACTACAATATCTATAAAGCACATATTGCAATTGCATATATTTTAAAGTTATTGTTGTGTTGGATTTTTGATATGTTTACTTTGTCTTAATTTTTTTACTTTCATAATAGTTTAGTACAAATTGTTTGATTGTTAAATTGCTTCATTTAATTTCTATGTTGCTAAAATGCTCAGTTTTTAATGTCTTTTTATCTGTTCTAAAGTAACTTTTAGTTGTTTTTAGTTGTCCAGGTCATGTGTCTTCTTGACATTGCCCTACTTGATCATACAGTTGTGTGCGAAAGTCACAATTTATAAAATAAAGTACAAATATGCATTAATGTTTCCTTATAATATTGTCATTTTTTCCAATATACCAGAGAGACTATATATGAATGTTAATTTTCTAATATATGAAATATGGTGTTTTTAAAGGGGTGCCCTGACTTTCGCACACAACTGTATATAGAGACAAAAGTCTTCTTGTCTGCAAGGTTTGCCTGTTAAGAGGGAGTCTGCAAATATATATATGTATTAGAGGTGTAGAAAAATATTGATATTGCAATATATATTGATATTTTGACTCCCAATATAATATCGATATCTGAAATCTTAGTATCGATATTTTTTGTAAAAATAAAAACTCATATTTTATCAGAGTTGGGAATAAAATACAACTTATAAAGATATATGCACATGTTTTTTTTTCATGCACTATTCAGTTCAGACAGTGACAAGAGAAATTTGTGATTTTTTGTTTACTTACTGTTGTTCTGTCAGTAACTCAAAGCTCTTTGTTTCTCATGGGTTTGATTACAGTTTGAGCTGGACAACAGGTTAGGATGATTTCAACACTTAGTTAAAGGGAAAACAAGAACAATTTCTTCGCAACGTTAGTTTAATTGACTTGATTCACTCTATGTTAAGTGTAACGCTGCATTTGACATATTTCAATTACAATAAAATGGAAAAGTTACATATTCACTGTCTCTAGGTTTTTCCTAGTTTAATGTAGAATATCGCAATATACCACAATATTGTGATATCGTGATATATCGTGATATTATCGTATCGTGAGCTGAATATCGTGTATGGTATCTTATCGGAAAATATATGTATTGCGACAGCCCTAATATGTATATTAGGGATGTAACGGTTACCGGTATAATGGTAAACTGCGGTAAAATTTCCCACAGTAATCATTACCGTGTCCTTTTAAAATGACCGTTATACCGTGTTTGATCATCGCACTGTGTCAATAACTCACGGTGATGTTGCTCTTTGCCTGAAAAGGCGAAACTATGTGCGTCTGCCCCTCGATGAAGCAGCCGTTTGTCGCAAACAGAGTAACGCATACGTAGCTTGTTGTACAAATGAAGTACAAATTTGTTTTTTTCTAATCTTGTAATTACACACAATTTAAGCATTTATCACAAAATAATGACAAATACTTGCAAGAATTGTTTACTTTTATTTCTAATGAAATTTTTTTTAACAAATTTACTTATAAGACATTTCCTGACACAAATGTTGACCAAAAAAAGACAAAAGGACTGTTAAAATTATAATATTAAAGGGGTAAAATGATTTCAAGACAGCCCCAAAGTACTTTTTTCAACATTTTGAGCACACTGTAACAATACCGCAATAATAATGATAACCGTGATAATTTTGGTCACAATAACCCTGATATGAAATTTTCATACTATTACATCCCTAATATATATATATATATATATATATGTATACATTGTGTATACATATATATATATATATATATATATATATATATATATATATATATATATATATATATATATATATATATATATATATATATGTATATATATATTATATCTATATATATATATATATCTATATATATATATATATATATATATATATATGTGTGTGTATATATATATATTTGTATATATATATGTATATATGTATATATATATATATATACATATATATATACATACATATATGTATATATATATGTATATGTTTATATATGTATATGTATATATATATGTATATATATGTATATGTATATACATATGTATATATATATATATATATGTGTATATATATATATATATATATATATATATATATATATACACATATACATATACATATTGTGTGTGTGTTTATGTACATACATATAGTTTCCTTTGATGTTTCTTTTTTTTTGTAATGCTGGATTGAACTCAAACTGTTCCACTCTGTTTCCAGTTTTGATCAGCTAGCCTGCCTCGAACAGTCACACACCCTTTCTGAGCTCACCCTGGATGGGAATCCTGTAGCCCTGGAGACATGGTACAAGCAGGCCGTCCTGCGCTGTGTGCTTCACCTGAGACAGCTGGACATGAAGCGCATCACAGTGAGTACAAAATCTTCAACTTTTTCTGTTCATGTCTATCCATTGAAATCAAATCCACTCTATTTATATGGCACATTTTTCACAGTGACTACCAAGCAAGAGCAGAATTTAATGAAAATACAACAATAAAACTAAGTATTGAATCCACATAAGAGAGTACTAAAAAACTCATAATAAATAAAAGTAAGTCTTAAGATGAGATGTAAAAGTCGACAGGGCGGGGAACTTTCTGATTTCATGATAGTGAGCATTTTGGACCAACTGTGGACAAGCAATGGATGCCTGATTTACACCGACATAAAGTGCTGACAGCAGTCCAAACGCAGATAAAAGCATGAGTCACTCACTCAAGTAATTAAAAGATAAAACTGATTAATCTTGGATAAAAGCCTCAGGTGATAAAACTGGATTGAGCAACAGAGTTTGTCTTTTTTACAATGTCTATGAAAGACTCCTGGTATACTGGATTTCTCCCACCAGCAGAAAACAGACCTGGTGCCTATGCCGGCTGGTATTTGGTGAGGGACAGGGTACACCATGGTGGAATTGGCACCAGCCCCCCTGTGGATGGATGGATAATGTCATATGGGTAAAAATGATTAAAAAAAACATTCCACTTTAAAGAGCCCAAATTTCTCTTTAATTCCAGCTAAAGTTTTCATTTTGATGGCCGCTATGATATAGCCTTGCAGAGCAGACAGACCTGCCTGATTCTGAAATCCTGCAGGTCCGTCTGGCCAGTCTCCGTTGTCCAACAAATTCACTCGGCTGAATTCTTAATGGCCCAATCAGGGAAGAGAGGCGGGAGCTGCAGAATGCAGACTAGAGATGGGATTTATGGCTCTTTGGAGGGAGCCGGATCTTTGAGATCTGTTCGTCTCAAAGAGCCGTTCAAAAGACTTGCTCTTTTGGATCATTTTTATATTTATTCACTTTCAAGAGGCCAGCCTGGGCTTAGTTCATTTTATCCTGGAAATAATCACAGGGAGGAATGATGGGCTGAGATTTGGATCAGAATAATTTCTAACTTAGATTTCCCACCAATATTTGAGTTTGAATTCTTCTGAAATATTGATTCTAGCTTCATTTGACATGTGTGGACAAGATTTTAAAGTTTGATATGGATTAATTGTATATATTCCCTTGATATATCCCTCTGAGTTGACAGTGAGATCACTATTTACCCTTTGTATAAAGTGTGTGTATGTGTGTAAAACTACTTTGACCTATGTTATTCATGCAACACCAAAACGCTTATAAATACACAATAAAAAACAAAGCAGGCTACAATGAGGTTCCATGCAAAAGCTTTTAGTGAAAATATTTCCACACAAAATATTTTTAAAATAAATAAAATTACAATAAATTAGAGAAAAAATGTGCATCCCACTAGTATTACTAATAAAACTTTACAATGGACTAGTGAACTGTCCTGAGGTGCATTTAATTCTTTTGTCAGTTTGTAAAGCACTTTGTGCTACATTTTTTTGTATGAAAAGCGCTTTATAAATAATTTTTGATTGATTGATATAGTTGCTTTTTTAAAACAGACAAACAAATAAATAAATGAAAATGGAGCTTAACCCTGAGGAGGACTCCTGAACTGGAGTGATTGGGTGAGAATAGTAGCCTATACCTGACCCACAAAAACAGAAGACCAGTCCCTTTACTCT
Source organism: Scarus forsteni (assembly GCA_036419115.1). Classification (NCBI taxonomy): domain Eukaryota; kingdom Metazoa; phylum Chordata; class Actinopteri; order Labriformes; family Labridae; genus Scarus; species Scarus forsteni. Next base: position 5,764,193 of record JAZDUH010000085.1, on the reverse strand, counting down.
GAACCATAACCCCAATAACAAAATAAAGTGTAAACAAAATAAATGACCTTCCCAAAATAATAACGACGACGGACTCCTCCCCCTCGTTCAGGCTGCTGTTGACTGCACTGCCAACACTGAGGCACTCACGTGAAGGGAGCGTGCACAACTTATGTGCACATCTTACTAACCCCCCTCCCCGTGCTCTCTCCATCTGCCAATTCCGACGCACCCGCTTGTTTTTTTTTTACTGAGGAACTTACGTGAAGGGAGCACGCACAACTCATGCGACTTTTGCATATGAAATGCAGGTGTGTGAACTCAAGGAGAGAGAGAAAAAGAACGGCTCCCAACCAATCGTGACTCGGCTCCCATCGTTCATGTTAATGAGCCGTTCAAAAGATTTGGTTCGTTCACGAACGTCACAACTCTAATGCGGACGTGACGACAACCAGAAGTTGAGAACGGACATGCCGATTAGCCTAATGTCCTCATGGCTACTCAGTGAATCTTGGCGAAATCTGCCCCCCTCAGAAGTTTACTTGTAGGGATTGTCTTTGACGAGGTTCATGTCACATATAAGTGTTAAATGAATCATCTGTGGGGTTCAATTTAGTGTAAGACAATAGTAAAAGGCCGTTAGCTGTTAGAAGCTAAGTTAGCGGCTAATGGCTAACGGTCATTAACTGTTGTTAGCTGTTAGCGGCTGAGTTAGCTGCTATGGCTAACATCCATGAACTGTTTTTAACTGTTCTTAGCCATTAGCCGCTACATTAGCCGCTATATGTGCTACATTATAGGAGGCAACCCTGCTTGATGTGGATTGGTCTGTGATGAATGTGACGAGCCAAACAATTGTCCAATCACAAGCTTGTGTTTTTTTTTAATGTTCTGCCCCTGAAAACAAATTTAAAGGGCTCCTACCCAGATGGACTAGTGAAATATTTCTGTGGCAGATATATGGAGCTGTCCATCTGGCTTGTCAGTTTAGCAATGATATGCTCACAATCCCTTTTGTTCAATTGCCTTTTAGTTTTTATGTACAGAGTAACCCGTCTGTCTGTTTAAGATGCTCAAATAGAGCTTCTGTCACTTTAAGGCCACCTTCACCACATGGGCCCATTGCACGATGACTTGCTGACAGGTCAGTTTTGTTGGTCTGTGAAGCTCTGGGAAGAGGGAGAAGTCCTTGTGCTTTTGACTTTGGTTTTGTGCATAGAAGTGCTCACACAATTAAGACATGTTAAACAAACCAAAGAGTATGTAAAACTTCTTAAAGCACAGTATGGGCTCTTTAAGAGCTCAGTCTGTAAAGAATCTTCAGATTTGTCCTAACTTTTCAATCCCTTGTGTCATTCCTCTGTGCAGAGCCTCTTGGTAGGTGTGTCAAAGCCACATAGCTTTTACTGCTATTATACTATCAAGTTGCTAATTGATTTTAAAATATTGACTGAAATGACAGTAGTGTATCTGAAAAAAGATGAAATCTTATTCAGTAATCAATACAAGCACTCTTAGATTTTAATGTGGTGTATTTGTATTAATTACATCTGCCAGATTTAAATATTCAGTATTTTTTAGTGAGGCCGTTCACACCCTAATGAAATTATTACAACCAGTTTTAGTGCATCTTAAAATGTAGATATTTCATGACTTTAACACATTAAAGGGACTGTGAGGAGTTTCTAAGTAATTAGAAAAAAGTCTCACTTTTAGATATATGCCTGATCGAAATACGCACTTTAAGATGAGCTTTATAGCATCAATATAGGTTATCTATAAATGCTATTCCTTAGCTTCGTGGTCGGGTCGGACAGGGCTGGACTGGCCTGGATGCTCAACTTCGGAACAAGACAATTAAAACTAGAGCAAATTTATGTTATTTTATTATTTATATTACACGTCTTAGAGCACCGGGCTGTAAGTAGCGATATATAGCCAGCTACAAAACTACGATTCTAAGTTTTCCAAAAATTGCTCGTTGTCACACATCAAAAACTACCGCTACGTAACTAGAAAGAGATACATTACCTCATCGCTTTGCATCCTGTAAGTTGTTGAAAAAGAAGTTGTAAAGCAATCCAGAGTTCTGAGGAAGGTCCGAGCTGCATTCATTAGCATCACAACAAACACACCTGCTTTAGGCTTGGGTCACATCTTTTGGTGCGTTCCAGTTGTAGTCAGAAGTAGGAATTTCCAAGTTCCGAGTAGGAAACTGCAACTGGAACGTCCCCCGAAGTCGGAATTGCCTACTGGGAACTCTGTGAAACCTCGCCACCCCCGAGTTGACAATCGAAGATGGATGCCCCCAGTGTGAACAGTTATTTAGCTCCTGTAATAATTAATTTATTTGCACTTCTGACATTCTTCATGTGGTATTTGTGAACAACAACGCAGGGCGTGCTAACAACAGCTAACAATAGCCTGGTAGATCGGCATGTTTTTTTCTGACTTCAACTGGAACGCCGATAAGTTGGAGATGATGTCACTCCCTGTTCCGAGGTTACTAGAACGCAGCACTACGACAGTAGCCGCGCGTGCTCATAGGTAGAGTCTTAATGTCACCGCAAATAAATTCTCCTCATAGCACCTTTAAGAACATTTACGTATATGATTAAATAGCCTTGATTTGCAGTTTTTATAGCTTTTTATAGTTTTTAAGCTATCCTGATGATTATAAGTGTTTACAAGCACAAGTTGCTGACAAGTTTATAACATTAAACTGCAAAACTTTAGATTTGTAGATGTCTGTGTTGCATGTAATGACACAGCTTGAACTTGATGACACTGGACATGTTTGCTCTTGAGTTTGACTTGACAAAAACACATTTTTATAGATCAAATCATATTGAGGGTGACTCCACACTATGTCTTCGCTCTCCCCTTAACCTTTCATTGAGGTAACAACACTGCCTGTGCGTCCTGATGCTGAACATGTTAGTGTTTGTTAGCAGGTATTCAAACATCATTTTTCATATTTATGTCTCTGTTAAAGGCAACCACACAGCACTGATTAAACTCTGGGCTAAGTGCTAACAAACCAAACAATATAAATCCATGCTAATCAAACAATGCTTATTCTCAAGCATAAAGATGAGGTCATAGTGTTTCTAGTGCATGCCTACAAAGTGCTACAGTGAAATATCAGCTTGCCCCTAAATGCTGTCAGGCAGCAGCACCCAGGTCTGAGCTTGTACTTTCAAGGAATCTGTGAGTACTACACACCCTGCCCTTAAAACATACTGCTAATACTTTAGAAAAAATAGAAACAAACTCCAATTTGAACTATTTTCATTTTTTTTACTTGATTTTCAGACTATATGTGGTTCCTAACAGGTTTGGTAAGTTTCATGATCTGCTACAGTCTTATGCACCTTCATCACCAGAGGGTTTCCTTCCAGCTCTGAATGTTTCAGCTGAATTTCTACAGTGTCAGTTTAGGACTAAAGTTCCCATTTATTTAAACAGCTTTGTGATGTTGCTGCAGGCAGACTTCATGGTGTCTGAAGATAAAGATTTTCCTCTCCAAGTGATGTGAAAACTTGCCCCTGGTGCACTGTGCTGTCAGTAGATGTGAGATCAGATTATGTGAGATAAAATCTATGCCTGGCAGATTGTGTTTTATCTTTGAATGTGATGAGTGTTAATATTGTAAACAACACTACTGTTGTTGACGAAACAGTTTGGAATATTTCAAAGCTAAACCAGACACAGACACAACAAACTGGAGATAAAGCTTCCTAAAATTGCACGTGCTGCAATCCTAAAACCTGAAATAGTCCTTGACTTAAAACATTGGTTGGTCCCTCATTGTAATGTATATTTGCATAGATAGATAGATAGATAGATAGATAGATAGATAGATAGATAGATAGATAGATAGATAGATAGATAGATAGATAGATAGATAGATAGATAGATAGATTGATGGATAGATAGTAGGGCTGGGTTTTACAAAGTCAATTTAATTGATTTTAATCGATTTGCCTTTAACTGGTTCATAATTGATCCATAAAATCCAAAGATCGATCTTTTAACTTGGGTAGTTTTTTCTTCATTGGACGTGCAGAGAAGCAGCCTGTGGTATCAACCCAGCTAGTATTGCGTGATCTGCGTTTAGCGCTGCTTTCCACTGAACAAAATCTCGTGAGATGTTACTGCAAGTAATCAAACAAACACGGCAGAAGCAAATAGCACTATATGGGCACCACTGGCAAGTTTAGAGGCTGACGTATGGATGTGTTTCGGATTTTACAAGCACGAAGGAAAAGAGGAGTTGGACAGAAAACAAGTAATACGCAAAATACGCATTGACGTATAGAATTAATAAAAGATTAATGTAAGTGCTTTGGGTTCATTTCTTAATGTAAAAACAATTTTCAGTTTACAGTATTATTTTAACTGAGATATCCCAGACTGAATAAACATCTTATTGTATCGTGAATAGAATTGATTTGTGACCTGGTAATATCGAATCGAATCGATCCAGAAAATCTGGATCGATACCCAGCCCTAATAGATAGATGGATAGATAGATAGATAGATAGATAGATAGATAGATAGATAGATAGATAGATAGATAGATAGATAGATAGATAGATAGATAGATAGATAGATAGATAGATAGATAGATAGATAGATAGATAGATAGGTAGGTAGGTAGGTAGGTAGGTGCGTGCAGTATTAACTGTTAATTTTAGCAGCACACAAGTTTGATTTAAAGGTAAGACAGTTGTAAGCAAAATATGTACAATGAATGTTTTGTGTTTTTATGTTGTGTTTTTATATTTATTTATTTTTATTTTTAACCCTAATTTTAAATTTGTATTTATTTATTTGTGTCAGGATTTTTTCCCTTCACAGTTCTAAGAGCTCAGTGTAACTTTCAAGGTTCATACCAACACCTGACATAATTTAGAATAAAAGATGACGACGAGGCAGCTGGATGCAATCAAGGCGATGTTTACTTTTTATAACAAGGAGGACAACATACATGTTACAACATGAAATGTTGTACTAACGAAATACAATGTCTTCTCTCTTTTATAAGAGTGATAAAAATGTGTGTGTATGGAGTGACCTCCGCACAGGCTCCTCTCCGTCTCGGGATGAGCCGGGTTGTTGATAAGAAGGAGCCTCCACGAGGTCATGTAGTGTGTAGTGTGTTTGTGTGTTTGTCAGAAGAATGAAAAAGCCAAACAATGATTACAGAGTGATTACAAAGAGATATTCAAGTACAAGGACAATTAAACAATATTAGGACAGGGTTATAAAGAGACAAATACATGAAAAGATTATATACAATATGTACAAAGGTTGAATACATAAAATGTGTACAAAGGTCAAATTATTCTTCACAATTTGTACTTTCATTATTTCAAAGAAAACCTTTTTATTTTTACTATGTTTTTAATGTATTTTACGTTGCTGTTAAGAATTCTTTTAAAATTTTATTGATTTCGTTGCATTGAATTTGTTTTGACTTTCGTTTACTTTTACTCTTCTCACATAATGACGTCGTGTTTAGGTTCTGCTGCTATGTAAAGCACTATGGGCTGCATGTATATACAATACGTAGGAAAGGTGCTATATAAATAAACTTGAGTTTGAGAAAGCTGTGCTGAGGGGAACAAAATATAATGTTAGCATAAATATTACATAAGGACAACACTGTAATATATATGACAAATACTTGCAATGAAAATAAGAGATGACCCAGCATGAAACAGCTGGAAACATTAAAGTGCTGGTCCTCCTCAGGTGTTAGTAATGTTTAAATTTTGTTTTGCTGTTGACTTGAGCTAAGAAAGCCAAATACTCGGCCTATAGATTGTGTGAGCCCTAACAAAGACAACATTTATGCTGAAAAACAGCAGCCTTTGCAATCATTACAGTATTGATCTCTTTCACAGAACAGTGACCACACTTCAGAGATTTTTTCCATCTGATGTTTTTCTCCCAAAATGGTTTTATAGTGATGACACCCAGAACTGACATCTTAATGTGTCCCCACTCGCTGATATGACAGTCTGGTCTCACAGTGAGGGCAGCATTTTACCTCGTATTGATCAGACTGGAGCGTTGACTCTGCTGCTCCATCACAGACAGCTGAATATCCCCGGCTCTCAGCTGCCACTCTCAGATTGTGTTGACAGCATTGCATTCTGGGAGTTTGGCTTTCCCAAACAGCTGGGCACAGTTGATCCGGGACTGAAAATCAGACAGATAATCCTGTGATGCAGCCGGCTGGTGTGAGAATCTCCCCCATCCTCCACATTGGTCCTCTTCTGGTGTAGAGGACAGTCTCCCTGGCGGCATCTTTTGTGGTTCCCCCCTCCACTCTCCTGAATTATTCAGAACTCATGAATGGAGCGACACCCTGATTGCACCAGCTCTCTCTTTCAGGACGAGGATCGGCGCATGGCTGGTGTACAGGCTCGGAAAGAGGAGGAGAAGAAGAAGGAGAGTCACAAGCAGACAATTCATAAGGTATTACCAAATCTGATTTATGTATTTTGTCTTAGGCTTTTTGGATTTAAGGTTTAGATGAATGAAAAAAACATGTGAAAGCTAACGACACAACGTAGAAAACAAGTGTCCTGTCAACTCAAGAGTGCTTTTTTTGTTTGTTTGTCAGGCTGTACTGCCAAGTAACAGGGTGACATTAAGTTGTAAGGGGAATACAAGTAACAGTGCAGTATTTCTTGTGCAGTGTTTTTCTGATTAAACATGCATTTAAATGTGTAGGTCTTACAAAAAGCTGTTCTGTTATCCATGCCTATATAGTTAATAATGAAAGCTTTGTTTTTCTCGTCAGTTTTCTCAACAGTTTTTACCTTTTTGTCATGCCATTATACTTAACGGAGACAAATATGGTAGGGATGCACTTGTGGTCTGGGCATCCATGAGTTCGTCACTACCATAAATTCTTATTTTCAGTAAGAATATCATCGATTACACTCGTATAAAATGATCACCACAACCATTCAGCTTTCTATCAACTGTTGATGTCATGGTACCAACATTTTTGATAGTGCTCAGCTGTTAGAAAGTATTTTTGGACAAGGCTGTGATGGATGAAATGCAGTTATTTTACTTTACCTTGAGGACATAATAGTGCTAATGCCCCTCTGCAACAGTGACAGGAAAAATAGGTTTGGAAATGTCAGTAGATTCAGTTTCATCACCATCAATCACTGTGCATTCCGAACATTAACTGGCACTAATTAATACTCATCAAAGTTAGTGGGATTTTTTTTTGCTTCAAAATAGCAACACAATTGTAACAGGTCAAAACTTTGAGCATCTTTGAGCAAACATCTGCCAAAAACTTTTTTGGTTCATTTTGCATTTCTGTCACCTTTGATAGTTATTTCTTAATCTTGTTATGCATTGTTATGATTAAAAGTGTGTTCAAAGGCCTTGTAAATACACTCTTTAATGTTAGGAGACGTTTGTTCTGTATATATATATTTGAAGAGGGATTGTATGTGGTTTTTTTCAATAGTAAATTTTTAGCCAAATGTTCAGCTCTGCTCCTGTAAGGAAAGAACCTGCATGGGAGTTTGGTTATCCATTGCAGCAATTGGGGCTGACAGCTCTGTGTAATTTAGGATATTTTGCTTAAAAGAAACTTAGTAAACAACTCTGGGGTGACAGTATACTGTATTGGACACATACTCTATTAGATATAGAAGGTTTTCTTTGCCGCTTACAACCCCTTTTGCTTTGGTGCTACATTGCCAAGGATGGTGCAAAGCCAAAACAAATAGGCTGAAAGGTAACTGAAAGGTAAAGCCCTGATTTTTTTTTTTGCCTAAAATACAGTTAAGTTCATAGAGCTCTTGGCCCTATTTGCTGCATACAGTCCTATTCATCATTATTGGCACCCATGAAGTTTAAGTACACAATATAACAGTACAGTTTCTTTACAAACCTCTCTAACTTTGCTCTGCATCACTTTATCAGACTCAAACTTGGCAGAAGTAATGTTCACATATTAAGTTTTGTGAATCATACTTCATTGGCTACTATGATCATGCAGTCATATTTAGAATAGGCAGTTTTAATTGCAACCACTTGGAGCCAACAAGGAAAAGAACACTCTACCAACAATTAAGCATGGTGGAGGTTCCATAATGGTTTGGGGCTGCTTTGCTGCATCCGGTACTGGAGGCCTTGACCATATCACAAGAATCATGAAATCAGAGAATCATCAAGAAATTTTAGAGCGAAATGTCCTACCCAGTGTAAGAACACTTGGTTTGAGTCGAAGATCGTGGGCCCTCCAGCAAGACAAAGAGTCAAAGTACACATCCAAAAGCATGCAGGAATGGTTGAAAAGGAAAAATATGGCCTATTTTAAAATGGCCAGCAATGAGTCAATGGCTGAAATCTGCCATTGGGGAAAGAAACCTGCAAATGTTCAAGAGCTTGAACAATTTGCATAGGAAGAGTGGGAGAAAATACCAGCTGAGAAGTGCAAGAAGCTTATAGATGGCTACAAGAAACATTTGGAGGCTGTCATCAGTGCCAAAGGGTGTGCAACAAAATACTGAAGAAGGGTGCCATTATTGCTGTACATGCTTTTTTCAGTTCCCTCTTTGAACTTACAATATATAACCTGTAAAAATAGTTTTTTTGTGAAAGTTTTTTGGACCTTCAATTAAAAGATCCTGATGACATGAATTTGGTACATTTCAATTTATTTCTGAATATATGGTTAAAGCAATGAAAATAATGAAGGGGTGCCAATAATACTGAGCAGGACTGTTTGTATCCTTAATTCTGGGCCAGTTCTCTCCTTACAGAGACAGAGCTGATTGAAATCACTGTGGCTAATGCATTTGCCACTGAAATGACCTCATACAAACCTACTTCAAAATGACTGAGCCATCCCTTTAAATCAGCAAATGGTCATAGCTGCATTTCACATCAAAGTTGATTTAATGACACATTAATGGAGAGGTATCTTTTTCACAGTAGTTTGGATTTTGTGAATTTGAATCATGTTTTAATGGTCCAAGATGTTTTATTTTCATGTTTCTCCAGTCTATTTGTCTCTGAGTGAAAGTATTTGTCGTTGCTCTCCTGCCGTACGTGCTCTGCATTGGTTACTCTTGTTGAGAGATGGTCCCTGTGCTGTGCCCATTGTCTCGCAGTTACCTGACTCCTGCTAATCCCCGGTGTTGTATATTCAGTGCCACAGCAATGAGTTTGTTAGGTCAAAGGAATCACAATGAATTCATACTGACTCAGCCCCTGCATCTGGGAGTGGCACATTCTTTTACCAAGCATATCGAAACTACAGCTTGGCCAGGGCAGAGCAAGAGAAAGAGAGCAGAGCAGCATAAATCCTCTCTCTCCGGGAAGGGTGTCACAGTTACTGCTGTAGGAGCAAACTGCTGTGAGAATGCTGCAGTAACTACAGCCAAAGTATCATACCAACACATGTACATTCAATTTCAGATCTACCCTGAGAGCAGATGGTATTTGTAAGACTCCAATAATGTTATACAGCATTTTTCAGTGGCAAACAAGGCAGATGATTTTAGAATGTCAGCTACTATTTTTTTATGGACAGGGAGCTTCAATTATCTGCTTACATGCCCTCTGAATGCTGCTCAAGAGAGCTGTCACTTGAAACCACCCTGTCCTCTGTATGTGTGTGTGTGTGTTTGTGTGTGCTCTGATCGTCAAGGAGAAGCGGCGTCTGGCAATCCGTAATGCAGCACAGCAGTGGGAGGGGGTCAGGGCCTGCCTGGAGCTGCCACCAACAAACGGATCTAAAGAAGATGTCAGTCCAGAGAACAGCCCCGCTCACTGTCCTGCCCAGACCAATGGCCTCGCCCAGGAGCCTTCTCCAGAGGAGCCCAGGTACACAACACATCACCAGAATATGAGGTCAATTATCAGTCTCTCAAGGAGCCAGTGGTTGCCACATAAAAGCTGTTGCATTGGTAAGGGCAAATAGAGTGGTGAAGGAGTGTATTTTTGCGTCCCTAGTGTCCTGCTGGTTCTCTTGACTAAAAGCCTATGGAGTGTTTCTATGTGTCATTGGATGATTGCTGTAATGATCTGTGGTAAACTAACTTAACCCATTTTACTGTCAGCAGTTCACTGACACCCATCCTTTTAAAAACACAATAATGCTTCAAAACTTAAAGGTGCTATGAGGAGAATCTATTACCAGCGACATTAAGACTCTGCTACCCATGAGCACGCGCGGCGACTGTCGTAATGCTGCGTTCCAGTAACCTCGGAACTGGGAGTGACATCATCTCCGACTTATTGGCGTTCCAGTTGAAGTCGGAAAAAAACATGCCGATCTACCAGGCTATTGTTAGCTGTTGTTAGCATGCCCTGCATTGTTGTTCACAAATATCACATGAAGAATGTGATTATCACTATGGCAGCATTTTTGTAAATATAAGTCAAACAATACTATGTATACAGCTGATCTAGAGCGACACACCCCAGTCAGAAGTGCAAATAAATTGATTATTACAGGAGCTAAATAACTGTTCACACTGGGGGCATCCATCTTCAATTGTCAACTCGGGGGTGGCGAGGTTTCACCGAGTTCCCAGTAGGAAAGTCCGACTTCGGGGGGCGTTCCAGTTGCAGTTTCCTACTCGGAACTCGAAAATTCCTACTTCTGACTACAACTGGAATGCACCAAAAGACGTGTGCAATCCAAAGCGTGTGTTTGTTGTGATGCAGACCGGACCTTCCTCAGAACTCTGCATTGCTTTACAACTTCTTTTTTCAACAACTTACAGGATGCAAAGCGAAGAGGTAATGTATCTCTTTCTAGTTACGTAGCGGTAGTTTTTGATGTGTGACAACAAGCAATTTTTGGAAAATTTAATATTGTGGCTTTGCAGCCGGCTATATATCACTACTTACAGCCCGGTGCTCTAAGACGCGTCCGAATAATATAAATTTGCTCTAGTTTTAATTGTCTTGTTCCCGAAGTTGAGTATCCAGGCCAGTCCAGCCCTGTCTGACCCGACCGGAAGGCTAAGGAATAGCATTTATAGATAACCTATTTTGATGCTATAAAACTCACCTTAAAGTGTGTATTTCGATCAGGCATATATCTAAAAGTGAGACTTTTTTGTAATTACTTAGAAACTTCTCACAGTCCCTTTAACAGCCTGGCAAAATCAAATGTAATTTATGGTGCAAAATAAGAATTGAAATATGATTTGCATGTGTTAATCCAAGACCTCAAGTCCCATATACTCGCTTTGGAAACGGACATACTAAAATGCTTATTTACTGCAGTGTTTTTTAACTAATTTCTGCACTGCTCTTTAGTCATCCCAGTAGTGATGACATTCAGAAACCTATTCTTGATGAGAGTCGATAATGAGTCCCTTAAGGAATTGATATTGTTAGTGTTTAAGCTTGATGATTCCCTTATTAAGTCCTTTCACTTTGTTCTGCATGCCTTTGCAAATCAATGGCGTCTTGCTGTCATTAGAAACTGTCAGCAGAAGTGATAACAGATTAAGAAATTAAAAACAGTCATTCTAGGGGCAGAAGCTGTGAAAATTGTGGCATCATTTTTTGACAAATTTTTACTGCACAACATCCAGTGGGTGAAATATCAGCAACTTGCAAAAGCATTTACCTACACTGAATATCATTGAATATCAGTGTTGATGTGTTCGGGATTGGTGCCATTGAAAACCTATGAAGCCAACTTTTGCCCACCCAGAAAATCCCCATGAATTAACAAGGGAATTGTTAAAATAATTAGATCATAAGCAGGATCAATTATGGTTTTATTATCATTTCCCATCCCCATGCCCGAGTAATGTGCATGTGGTGTACTTCTGTATAATCAACTCACATAAGATCAGTTGTGAACATAGCAAGTCCACCCAGGCATCCGTAGAACTTGGCTCACTTAAAAATAACCTTAAGTGACATTGAGATTGTTAATTTATGCTGCCTTGAATGGTCTGTGTGAACCATCTTAAGAGAGTTCTGAGCAATTCTATCCATTTTACATCGCTGGAAACTGTGAAAGTCATAGTGCAGTCATTAGAGTCTGCTGCATGAGAGCAGACTCTAATTGAGCTGGGGATACTGATGATTGAATATGTTACTTCCCTTATTTTATCCATGAAAAGAAAAGAGAGACAAAGCAAGACAAACTGTCAGCACTGCCGCATGACTTTAATTTCCTTTTAGAGGACAATAAAGGATTATGTTAGCATTGTTAGAGCTGTCAACACTTTAGAAACAAATATTCAACATAACTGTCTGCTCCAGGTAAAGTATTATTTTTAGTGCTATTTCGACTGCTCTACAGCTTTAGCATCCATACTTTGCAAAACTGCTCATCCACGGATTAATAACATTTTAATCCTTGCGGAGCACTTAGTCCAAACACATGGTATTAAACACTGTCTGATACGTGAGTGGTGGGAGTTCACTCTGGTCATAATTGAGTCCAGAGCTGCTATCTCATGTGGGTTTATTTCTCTGAGCAGGCATGTTTATATCTTTGTTTGATGCTTAAGGTTTCCTCATTGCCTTTGTCATTACCTCTGCCAAGGAGGTTATTTTTTCGAGAGAGTCTGTCTGTCTGTCTGTCTGTCTGTCTGTGAACAAAATAACTCAAAAAGTGATGGATGGATTTTGATGAAATTTTCAGGAAATGTTCAGCATGTGAAAAGGAAGAACTGATTCAATTTTGGTGTTGATCCGGATCAGTGTCTGGCCGCCATGACGACAAATGTGATTTTTGTGAACAACTACTGAACTAAAATAGATATCATTATGAATCCAATTGCTAATGGTATGTTTTCATGGTCAAGGAATCTAAATATTTACATGAAATAAAGTTAGGACTAATATTTATGGTGAAAATCGCAATATGGGTGAGGACTGTGACGCTGGCGGAGGTCTGCGCTCTCCGAGTGCTTTTCTAGTTTGACTTTATTTCACTTCTGAATATTTATTAGGTAAACAGCCATTCATGTCTTCCAGTAGAAAGTACAGGTCAACAGTGCCAAGGAAATTTTAATAAACAAACCAAAGGTTTTCCTTCAGACTTGGTGCTACTATACTCTACAGGTCTTATGCTTTATTTGCAATTAGTACACATGGGATGTGTGTTCAAGGATGAAAATAATGGATAATGTTAAGATAATAAATAATTGTCCTGGTTGGCCAAATTTGGGGTTACAGACTACAGCACGTTGTAACAACAGTGAAGTTTCTGTTTGTTGTCACAGTCAGCTATCAGACATCTGCATGAGAGCCAAATGAACAATAAGACAAAATGTAGGTTGATGTCTCGTTTTTAACAAACATTGAACAATGAAATACAAATGCAAAACTGTGCATTTATTGTCATCCCAGATGTAGAACATTTAATCCTTTTAAGTACCTACAAAACAAAACATTCTGTGTCCTGCACAGAGATTTAGCAGTACATATATTTTACACCATGCCAGTAATCTTTTCATTGATCCAGGGATCATCATGGGATCAGGAATTTTCTGGCTTTCTGTTGCTTCTCTCTTTAAATCTGATGATGAATTCTGCGAAATACAATGATGCACTGAATTCTCAAGAGGTGACATCGATAAGCTTTGGAGAACTGCCTTTTGGTGAATCGGTCTGATCGCCTTACATTAAATCTAATTGGAAAAAAAAAGCTCACTCTGCTCCTCGCAGGATCAGTTGTACCACATTTAACAGAAATTATCCATTTTTTTGTTGAAGAGCAAATTGAATCATCATTACATAATTAACCATGGCCATTTGTGTTCCCTGCCAACATTTTTTGTCACAATAACAGTTGAATCAGGCATTTTGCATTGTTAGCCATAGTTCTCCACATTACACACTGAGCTGTTTTTTAACAGCATGGTTGGATTTTGTACACTTATTTTGTACTCATGTAAAAGTAGAACTACTTTGATAAAAGTTCACTCAAGTCCAACTAAAAGTAGCACTTTATTAAAAAAGCACAAATAAAAGTAGTCCATTAAAAATGTTTTCAAAGTACTGAGTATTTTGAGTACGATTTTCTATGTTGTGCAAAAAGTGCAGTCGCTGTAGTGTGATAATGTAATCATTACGCTGTTTGTTTTTACATAATAACAAATTTACCAAAATGATAACCATCTGAGTAGCAGTTTGCTCATATCTACTGTATGTGTTATGTTGTAATGTAATGTAAGGGTTTGCATAAACACTCTGTATTTGACCAAATGTACAAAACTATCACTAATGAATACGATTGACATGTTATCCTCAGATATGAAATTGTAAACTTCATTTTAAATGTAATTTTTACACATAATGTTGTAATGAAGCTGTTCATTCAGAAATTTGGCCAAACCATGTCTTTATTTCTATGAGGTAACAAATGTTTGAAGCATTGTTTCAGAGTATTGTAATACTAAATCTGATATTAAAGTTACTATTTCAGGTTTGTGACAACACTAGCTGAAGGAAATGTTGATTTAAGTTTAAATTCTCATTTACTTGGTACTTAGTGCTCAGATTCTATGATGAATGTAACTACTCTAGGTACAATAAAGTCCCCCAAGACATGCCTATGGGTGGATTCGAATAGTCCTTCCTAAGTTCTATCCTATCCACTTTACCTTTACCCTGACAATAAACGTCACAGGGTCAAGGGAAGGAGGGAAAAAGACAAGAGGAAAGGAGAACTGTGGTAAAAGAGGAATTCGACCGCACTTTCACTTTGACGTCATATTTATGTGACGACGATTACTTGTGACGTAGGTAAACCATGACGAACTACAATGCTCCGAAAATGAACTACAAGAAGCGCATTTGTCCTCTGCCTTATCTCACTGGGTCGTTTCGTGTCTTCACCGGTTAACATTAACAATCTATGATCAGAGGATTTACCTGTGATGGTGTTTTGTCTTTGGTCATGCAGTGTGTGTTTCCTGCTCACAGCTGTGAGGTTCGTGAGAGCATCTATAAATGTGGACAATCTGAGGCCTGATAATACAGCAGACTGTTACAAGCACTATTCCCCCTGTTTCATTCACATATAACATCATGAACATTGTTTGTATTTATCAGATTTGGAGTATTGCAAAAGTCCTTGTCCTTCTTTTATTGATTGTTTTTAAGAAACGTTATTAGGCCTCATCGTTCTGTCTTATTATTGACATGATTCACTTCAGAAATTAAGATAGGTGGATGTGGTAATTAATATACAATATTATCAAGTACAGAAATTGCGTGTTTAATATTCATCTATATTGTGTTGGAGAAAACGTAATTCTTTAAAATGAGTGCTTTTTAAATTTAAACATGTAGTTTTTATCTGTCCACCAAGTTTCCGTAAACCTTCAGCAGGAGCCGTATTTATACACGTCACGTGCCGCAAGGCATTATGGGGCGTTTTCCTCTCCTTTCCTTTTAAAAAGGATGGTCCAGTGTTTCCTAAGCTAAAGGACATATTAAAGGAAGCAACGACCCTCCTTTCCTTAACTTTTGGAGAATTCAAACAGCTCTTATCATGGCGGACGCTCAAATGCTCCCGGGTCATTACTTCAGTAAGGAAGGTTCCTTATCAATAAAGGACTATTCGGATGCACCCTAAGTTAAAGTAATGGTGCCTGGTTTAAAAACTGCTCACTAAAGTACAAAAGAGCTACCCAGTTACAGTACTATAAGTAAATGTAATTGGTCACTTTTAGCTCCTGGTTAACAGTAGCATGGAAAATAAGGGTCTTCCAGCTGTGAGAGCCCTGGTTTACCAGCAGGTAACAGGCAGATGTCCTGAGTTCTGTGTTTCAACATGGATAAATGAAATTAATTCAGCATGTAATTAGGTTGCTCAGAGTGCAATCTGTCAACTGAATGATTTTATGTACGTCCACCCAACCACATGGCTGAAATATAGAGACAATCAGCCATGTACATTCACACTTAGTATCCCTAGTCAGCCAAAAAAGGTTTTGGCTTTTGGCATGTTTTGGTTTGTGAGTCGAAGCCTGTGTACCTGCAGACAACCCATGAATCTGTTAGAAGAAGATGCAAACTTCACACCAAACAATCTTGTTAAACCAGGATTCAGTTCAAAGACACTTTCTGTTCTGTTCCTGTACAGTATGATGGGAACTTTCATGATTTACAAAAGAGGCAAAAATGTGTTTTTCTGTTTTTCACTGTTGTCTCTTCTTCTTTTTCAAACAGACGGGTAAGCCCAGGCTCAGGACCAGAAAGACCACAAGGGGGAACAGAGACCAGGCTACGCACCAACAGGCATTTTCCCTCTCCTCCAAAGTAAGGATGGTCAAACAGTGTTTCCACCTGCCATTAAAATGGACATAGGTCATAGTGATGCAAAACTGACCCTCCTTTCCTTAACATTTTGGAGAATTCAAACAGCTCTTATCTCTGACAGCTCAAAGGTGCCCCCGGTGACTCTCAGTAAGGAAGGTTCCTTATCAATAAAGGACTATTCGGATGCACCCTAAGTTAAAGTAATGGTGCCTGGTTTAAAACACTGCTCACTAAAGTACAAAAGAGCTACCCAGTTACAGTACTATAAGTAACCATTCTGGATTGGTCACTTTGCATAGCTTGGTTAACAGTAGCATGGAAACTAAGGGTCTTCCAGCTGTGAGAGCCCTGGTTTACCAGCAGGTAGCAGGCAGATGTCCTGAGTTCAGTGTTTCAACATGGATAAATGAAATTAATTCAGCATGTAATGAGGTTGCTCAGAGTGCAATCTGTCAACTGAATGATTTTATGTACGTCCACCCAACCACATGGCTGAAATATAGAGACAATCAGCCATGTACCCTCCTCTAGTATCCCTTCAGTCAGCCAAAAAGGTTTGGCTGTTGATGGCATGTTTTGGTTTGTGAGGTCAAGACACTTTCCTCATGTGTACCTGCAGACAACCCATGAATCTGTTAGAAGAAGATGCAAACTTCACACCAAACAATCTTGTTAAACCAGGATTCAATTCAAAGACACTTTCTGTTCTGTGGCAACAGCACTAACCACTACACCACCATGCAGCCCGAGTTCCTGTACAGTATGATGGGAACTTTCATGATTTACAAAAGAGGCAAAAATGTGTTTTTCTGTTTTTCACTGTTGTCTCTTCTTCTTTTTCAAACAGACGGGTAAGCCCAGGCTCAGGACCAGAAAGACCACAAGGGGGAACAGAGACCAGGCTACGCACCAACAGCCGCCCGAACAGCCCACGAGATCCAAAGTAAGACAAACATGCTTGCTCCACCTGCCATTAAAATGGACAGTTCTGTCGTAGGTCATAGTGATGCAAAACTGAAATGATAAAGTATCACATCTCACAAACTGCAAAAAACACCCATCTCTGACAGCTCTGATAGGTGCCCCCCTGACTCTCTATTGTCCCAGTTTCATCAAAATCCAGTTGTTCTCTCCTCTTTGAAGATTTGGAGACATTTTAGACAACACTTCAAGCGCTTTGATCCACTCCCATGCACTACCATCTGCAACAACCATTCTGGATTATATGCTGCATAGCTTTCAAAGAAAAAGAGGCCAGACTTGTTTCTTTGATTTCTATTTTAGTCTTTAGTTTGCCTCGTTTACTGACCTCAGAGATAATTACATTTTCACAAAGACTTTGGAAGACATTTTGTGCTCTTCCTTCAAATGTCAGGGAATCATCTTCCTTTTGACATTTTTATTATTCTTGTCAGTCTGATATGATGCCAACAGGATAGGACCAAACCTTGCCATTTGGGGTACCCTCCTCTGTATCACTTCAGGATATTAGAAAAAAGAGTTTGGTGTTGATGGCTGGGGCTTTAAACAAGGTCAAGTGACACTTTGTAAGATGGCTTTGAGTTATGTCAGTCCACACCGCAAGTGACCTTCACCAGTTTACTGTCACCATGCATCTGCCTGTCCAACTCAGGTACATAAAACCTCATTTTGGTCTCCGTCAGAGTTGTCCTACCGGGTCAGTCCCAACTGTGCCCGCTTGAGTTTCACCGCGATCATATCATGTATCATATAATAGGATGTATAAGCGGACATTATTCCAGCTGTATCCTTTTCATTCACTTATCAACCACAAAACACTGCAGCTGATGCCCTGCAGCAGCATTATCTGTGAGTTTACCACGAGTTTACCACTAATGTTTCCCACACGGACATGGATGTTACTCTGTAGTCGGATGAATAACTGTCTGTCTAGGGTACCGTCACACGTGCACACACCGCTGATTGATCAACTTTTTTTTACTCTCACAGCGCACGACAATATGTGGTAGTGTGATACCCCTGTCATCGCGTGAAGGGTTAGCCCCCCAAGGGCTACATTGACTTTGCATGGAGTACAGTTGAGGTAGTACCACAAGCAGTGTCTATAACAGTGAAGCATTACTCTTTCTTTTTGTCACAGCCCATGTGGTCATGTTTCTATTAGACAGTTAAGCATATTTCTGTTGATAAGGGAATTGTGCTAAAATGAGGAATGAAACCTGTCTAACAATTCAGTGTTATAATTGGATGTGTTGAAACCAGTGTGACGTTCGTAGATTTGGGAGACCATCACTTCTGAAAGCTAACTGTAGAGTCTTGGTGGCTCAGACTGGTAGTGCCCCCTACCAGCAATTGGGAGATTGCAGGTTTGAGCCCAACTCTGGCTGTCACTTACTCAATGCCAAGTTGCTCCCATTGCTGTGTCAGTGGTATGTAAATGGGGATGGTTTGTTTTGGTTGTGTTAAAACTGATGGGCAACCTTCATAGAAGCTAAGAACCATCAGTGAATGAATCTGAGAGTCAGTGGGCATGAACTGGTAGATGTGACCTGTGTAAGATGGCTTTGAGTAGTCAGTGAACTAAAGTCCTTCACCACTTTACTGTTTTCCCCCCATGCATCTGCCTGTCCAACTCAGGTTAATCCTTATTTTGCCTTTGTCAGAGTTGTCCTACCAAGGGTCAGTCCCAACTGTGCCCCTTAACCCTTCCTCTTCATCTCACCCCTTAGTCCGCCCTTTCTCCCCGGCCCTCTAAACAGAGGGCCAAAGGGGGAGGGGCATAAATATAATAACTTATATTTATGTACTTCCTTTTTGGTCTCAGCTCTGCCATCTTGACAGCAGGAACAGTGTATTATGGGAAATTTCTCATACCCCTCCCTATCAAGTGAGGTCTCTCTTTGTCTTTGTTTCAAGGGCTGTGTAGCCCTTCTCCTTTTCCCTTCTCCTTAACCTTACTGAGAATTGGGATACCCCTTCACCAGTCGTGAATGCGCAGAAAAAACAAAACAAAACCAAGGGCTAAAGGGGTACAGTTGAGACTGACCACAAGACACCTACTATCACAGTGAAGAAGCCCAAGTCTACTACCACCAGTGCATCCTACTGATCCTATTTAATGTCTTCACTTCCATCAAGAATGATGCAAATCAGACAACAAGCCATTTTCTAAAAGTAGTTGTATTATTATTATTTTGTTTTGGACATTGAGCCTTTGGAACTGGGTGTGTATGTTACTTCTTGTGCCTCTGCAATTCCTTAAGTCTACACAGGCCTTTGCAAGTCTGCATTTGCTTCATATTTCAACACCCAATGTTGCCACCTAGCTCAAACCCTGCATGCATTCATGTTCATTGATAAACAAAAAAAACCCTTATTATTAATAATAACTCAAAAAAGAGTATCAGACATTAATGTTCTACAGTTTTTTACTTTAATGTTGAAATATTTAATATATGTAACGAAAGTTTACTAAGTCCCCACAACACCTCATGCATCACACCTCGATCCAATCTTGAAACCCTCTTCAGGACCAAAGCGACCCCATGCTTACTCTATGGGCCTGAGTCCTGCCTGTAAATGTGCCCCCTGTGCTCTCTGGTAAATGCAAATCATTTTTGTCTGAAGACTACTTTTTCTTCCTCTGTTAGAGGGGCTCTAAATCAACAGTCTGTGCTCGGTCTAATGTGAGCAGAGGCCTCTGATATACCAGGACTGTTCTACACAGATTGCCCTGGTCTGGATGAGTTATGAGGGGGGAGGCTGAGATGAAAGTGGGGGCTGTGTCAAGGGCTATTATTACACGTTTCAAAGGCAGCTTCTCCTTCCTGCTCCAGGATATGAAAACTGCCCCGAGTACATCCCTCACTGCTGATGGCTTTCCTTTGCAGGGTCTATTATAACTCCAGTCATGTGGCTTAACAGGTTATGTTGATGAGCAGGACTCACGCGATTCAGAGTACTACACTCTGAAGAACTGAGATTTGCATTACTTTAACATGGATCAAATTACAGAATAACAAGGGCCTTTCAAACCAGGTACCACAAGTTGGCATGGTTTCTTACTGAGACGTCAAAAGATAAAACCCTCAAACACCTTGGTGTAGGTAAGAGCTTGGCAAGATGGACCAAAAATCATATCTCAGTATTTATTAGCAGCCAAAGGCGCTCACAAACTGCAAAAAAGTGCTCACAGATTTTGTTATTTGTATGCATGGGATCTCAAGGCACAGCCAAAGGTGTGTTGGGTGTGGAGATCACAGAATTTCATATCTGCTTTTTGCAAATGAAATGATTCTGTTAGCTTATTCAGATGAGGACTTTCATCAAGCATTGGGGTGTTTTGCGGTGAGCACAAGACGCTAGAGATGGGATGAAATATCATTTGGCAATATATCGCGATACAGTAAGTGATGAAATGCATAGAGTTTGAAAAAAATGGATCGCAAAATAAAGACGTCACGTCCGGTGATAGTGCATGTGACCAGAAGTGATGACAACAAACATTAGCACCAACTATCTTGCCTCCAAAAAGCCGAATGATGGAGTCCAATGAGGTCGAAATTGAGGGCGCTCCGCCTAGATACAAGTCATCTGTCTGGCAGTATTTTGGCTTTCTCATTAAAAAAGACGAAGACGGCGAAAACGAGCCTACCGCTCGTTAGCATACACTCTCTAGAACCTCTCTAGGGTTAGAGAGAGTGTTATTGTTTGTGTTTGGCCTGTTAGGCCTTGTGTTTTCCTGTGTGCAACTCAAACAAAAACAAAGAAGTTGCAATTACACAGTAATATTTTTTCTTTTTTAACTTTTTTGATATTGAATCGTGACGTATCGTATCGTGACCCGGGCATATCGAGGTGCAGCGTATCATGAGTTTAAGTGTATCAGCCCATCCCCACAAGACACCTTAAGTTAGGGTCATATCCCCAGCCTGAGGTCAAGTATCTCTGCTGGAAAACAGTAGCTTGCTTCCTCCAGGTGGGGAGCAAGTATTTGCCTTAAGTTAAAGATTTCATATATCCAGGGGTCTCTATCGTGAGTAATGGTAAATGGGCAAAGAGATTGACAAGTGGATCTGTGCAACATCTGGACTGTTGTGCTGAAGAGGGAGTGCAGCCAAAAAGCAAGGCTTTCAATTTACCAGTTTAATTTTCATTTCATGCTTTGAGCAATGACTGGAAGAATAAGATCGTAGATTTAAGCAGTTGAAATGAGGTTTCTCCAGAGAGTGACTAGCTTAGACTTGAGGCTCAGTTGTGCTTTCTGGACAGATTGATTCATGAACACAAGCTGTCACAAGATCATCACATGGAAAAGCTTAGTGTTTTTATACTCTGTACTCCTTCTCACTGCAGATTGTTTTTCTCTCAACCTTTATGGGGCAGTGTATTCAATACCACAGTTAGCAAAAGGATTACTTGTTGACATGGAGGACCACAGAGGGATGTGGCTGTGTTAACTCATGTTACGGAGATGAAAATGGTGTAAGAGATGGTCTATACAGCCACCAATCAAGGAGGCAAAAGACAGGGTAGTATTATATGCTTGTGAAGACAATGCCAGAGACAGTGTTTTTCATTTTCATTTACAGTAGGTACTTTGAAAGTACATCTATCGGATATGAAGGGTCATCATAATGTATCTGCTTGAAACTTCTTGGACACCCCCAAAACAAAGGAGGAAATTTAGTTAGATAAGTTTAGCTTTGTTCCCTACGTAAAAGTTGACAACAAAATACGTATACAAGCGCAATCAAAATTGAAGTGACCGAGCTAACGACTTTTGGTTTGTAGTTTGTTGTCACATTCAGAAGATGAGTTTTGTTATTAATATTGCAGCAAGCAGCAAAACAACATACTATTTAACTCTGAGGAGAGTTTTTGAAGTCATAGAGCTAACAACAGGAGGCAGTTCATTGTTGTGTCAGATACCATCTGCTAATAGCTCTGACCATTCAGTGGTCAGCACTGTCTCCACATCACATTTTAGTCTGGGCTCAGTTGGCTTGGAGCCCTGCTGACAGTGTTGTGAAAAATTTTGCCACATACTAGGTACAATTATTAATGGAAAACCAAAACAACTGAGTGAAGTCAAGGCAAGTAGATCTAATACCAAGTAGAAAAGCCTTGTTAAGGACAGGGTAAGGAGCTCAGACAGCTGGGTGGACCCTTGTTTGTCTAAGTGGACTTGGCTTGTCCATGGTTATACTCATAGGTAAGTGGAAAAAATGGATGGTTGAATAATTTATCAAGCATAATACATGGCCTATGCTGTGTCTTGTAAAGATAAAATTATATACGACTGTTACAGTATGAGAATAATACACTTCGAAATGATCCCAGTAAAAATCAGACTAAATTTAAACCTGTTAAAAACTGCCCAGTTCTTGGAATCTTTGTGTTTTAAACTGAAATTACAAAACAGCTATCAAACTCTGGTGGACCAACTAAATTTTAAAACTCTTGCTTCTTGGCAGTTCCTCTCACTTTTCTATATGTCATAACATTTTTGTGCAATTTAGACAATGCACAAGAGTTTGTCTGCAATCATTGATAATAAAAAAAAAACGGAAATGCCCAATAGTTTAAATGAAGTACTTCAGTTTTTCTTGATGTATCAAAAGGGGTCAACATTATTTGATTTAAAGGTGTAGTCAGCGATCTTCTAATCTTCTAATCTAATGCGCTATTTGTCAAATTCACCGTATTTCTCCTCTCCATCCACAAGATGTCCCCACTGATAGCATGTTGAAAAAAAAGTCTGGTTTCAATACACAGCCTTGGCTCTGAATTTCAGCAGGTAAATACTGTGGCTCGGGCCGAGTCACCAAAACAGGGTACACCCCCCCACATCCAGGGGGCAATCATACTCATGCGCAGTCGCACTCATGGGAGTCGTAGGTTGCGTAGCGTGCGCAGTTTGCGTAAGAATGAGATACAATATGTGCAGTAGCAATGGCTGAAAAACAGCCCAAAAGAAAAAGGTCAGAGGACTGAAAAGTGAAAAAGAAGGGCTATGACCATGAAAGAGCAAAGACTCAGGTCAACATTGGTGTTGCTTTCCGACGGTGGAGGGAACTCCGCGAATTGAGAGACCTGAAAACGGACGCGGATGTCGCCGTCTTTCTGCTGGATAGGTAAGCAACATTAGCTTTGTGGTGCTTCACATAACAGTAACAGTCGTCGGACATTCATCTTATTGTCTAATCTGCCAGAATGTACTGTTGTTGTGATGATATCAATAATAGCAGTCGAGTTGTCTTGGGGTTACTTTAGCTACGTTGGTCAGCTACACAGTTTCTACGGCGGTTTCCATGACGATGCACGTTCATCAGCTTTCTGGGGTGGAGCCATGGGTGAGGTATGAAGGGAGAGGCGGGTCTAAATTTGTTCATCAACAACCTCTCCACTCGTTTTCTCCCACATCGCTGACGACACCTTTAAATCATTGTATTTGAATTAACTTTGAATTAAAACATAGTAGTTAGGGCTGGCATCTTTTTGAATCAATATAAAGATGAACTTTTTACATCCTTCTTTATGCCTGAGGCCGCTGTCAATTTTTCAGCAGACCAAACAGGTCAACCCAGACATTCCCCTTCCTCGCAACGTTACCAATTCTTCCAGGGGGATTGCAAGGCGTTCCCAGTCAGGTATAGTATGTACTATGTCCAGTGAGCTTTAGATCTGCCCCTGGGTCTCCTCCCAGTTTGGCATGCTTGGAAAACCTCTGCCAAAAGGGGATGAGGAAGCATTATAAAAAAATGTTGGAAATTAACTATATCAATTTATACAATGCCATTTCAGATTAATCACACATTGTAACAGCATATCATCAAAAACCTGATACATTGCCGAGCTTCAGAGAGAGTTCAGTGGGTTTAAATGTAAAGACATTTTGTTGAACAGTGTGTGGGTTTATTGAAGAGTTTTAATGCAGCCCACATACAATGCTGAAATGATCCTCGACAGCTGCAGAAGTACTACAGCGCTGAGAAAAGTTACATCATCTCCCACAATGTGAAGAGCCCGATGATAGATGAACTTGATTCTGACACCTGTGACTCAGCACTCCTGCCTCACTGGTGCATTACAAACAGAACCCTCACATATTAGTTCTTAAGGGGTAGACCCCAGGATATTCTCTTCTGCTCCCTGAAGAGACAGTGTATGGGTTGTTGCATGTAATCCATAATCCTGTTAGGGTTTCTTGGTTTTTCCATCAAGGTACATTCACACATTTGAACAGCTCAGAGGTAGCCTGGGGAGCAGGGCCATGCCCACTTCATCACTGTGTATTTCTTCTTAGTTACAACAACTACTGCATTGCAGACACCGTAGGGATACTATTGTCGATTATTGAAAACGTTGTGTTAAGGGTTATTCTCAAGGTGTGGGAAATTGTTTTTATTGAACAAAGGCCAGGGACAGAATTTGCAAGGCGTCTTCAGTACAATGAGAACAAATTTCTTTAAAAAAATGTCCAATAATCAAAACTTTATGAAATAATTTCCATACAAACACACAAAACTTGTGGTGCCAGACATTGTCTATTGTCAGTCTAATTGTGCAACTGATACATGAACAGTTAGTCCCTCCTAATGCTTCACAGATGTATTAAATTATCAAAGCATCTATGCACAGCCTTTATGCTTTGGCATAAATGAATTGGGACAGATTGGGAAGGATGGAGAAATGGTACAGTTTACTGAGTTAAAAAAGTTGTACAATCTAAGAGATGCAGAATTTTTGTCATATCTACAGTTAAAGGGACTGTGAGGAGTTTCTAAGTAATTACAAAAAAGTCTCTCTTTTAGATATTTGCCTGATCAAAATACACACTTTAAGATGAGTTTTATAGCATCAAAATAGGTTATCTATAAATGCTATTCCTTAGCCTTCCAGTCGGGTCGAGCATCTAGAGCATATTTATATTTTTCGGACATGTCTGAGAGCACCGGGCTGTAAGTAGCGATATATAGCCGGCTACAAAGATACGATACTAAGTTTTCCAAACATTGCTTGTTGTCACACATCAGAAACTACCGCTACGCAACTAGAAAGAGATACATTACCTCGTCGCTTTGCATCCTGTAAGTTGTTGAAAAAAGAAGTTGTAAAGCAATGCAGAGTTCTGAGGTCCGAGCTGCATAACAACAAACAGACGCTTTGGATTGCACATGTCTTTTGGTGTGTTCCAGTTGTAGTTAGAAGTAGGAATTTTGAGTTCCGAGTAGGAAACTGCAACTGGATCGCCCTCCAAAGTCGGAATTTCCTACTGGGAACTCAGTGAAACCTCGCCACCCCCGAGTTGACAATGGAAGATGGATGCCCCCAGTGTGAACAGTTATTTAGCTCCTGTAATAATCAATTTATTTGCACTTCTGACTGGGGTGTGTCGCTCTAGATCAGCTGTATACATAGTATTGTTAGACTTATATTTACAAAAATGCAGCCATAGTGATAATCACATTCTTCATGTGATATTTGTGAACAACAACGCAGGGCGTGCTAACAACAGCTAACAATAGCCTGGTAGATCGGCATGTTTTTTTCCGACTTCATCTGCAACGCCGATAAGTCTGAGATGATGTCACTCCCATTCCGAGGTTACTGGAACGCAGCATAACGACAGTCACAGCATGTGCTCATGGGTAGCAGAGTCTTAATGTCGCCGGTAATAGATTCTCCTCACAGTCCCTTTAAGATCAATTTTAAGGTCACATATCTCCAAGAATTTATCCATGGGGCTAAATAGAGAACTTGATAATAAATTGAGACAGATGGCATCAGGACGGAGGGCTAGTTTCAGCATTGTATAGATGGTTGTGCATTAACTCCTCAGACAGCTGAGCTTCCATCAAGAATCAAACCTTAGCCCAATGGGAGTTTGTTTTAAGAAACACAACTATGATATCCAAATGTGTTTGTTTTAAAATGTTACACATGAAAGTGGTGCACAGGGCATACATCACGGCATGCAGACTACAAAAATAGATATTTCCCTTTCTCATTTATGTTGGCGTGGCTGTGGTGAGGCAGGGTCACTTATAGAAATGCTGTGGCATTGCCCCCCTGTGAGATGTTTTTGGGAAATGGTGATATAAGTTTTCCTTCTATTCTTGATGTGAAAATACCTTTGTGTCCATCTGCTTGTCTCTTAGGAACAAGGATAGAAAGTGTAAAATCGAAGCTTACACATTGCATTATTTCATTAGCTTTTATGTCAGTCAATCGTATCATTGTGATGAACTGGAAATTACACAAACCAAATTTTTCTTCGTATAGACAATTGGTTAAAAGACTTTCTGGATCTATTATCAATGGAACAAGCAGCTTCAGCTCTTTTTGAATATGACCATGGAGATGATGAACGCTGGAGTTTTATAAGATCATATCTAGGGAAAATGATTCATGGTTGAACTTTATGGAATTTGTCCTGCCCCCCCCCCCCCCCCCCCCCCCTATAAAAAAAATAAAATATCAAAGCATCTTAACATGCTGATAAAACCATTCGCATATAAAGAGGGAACTGCAAAGAAATGTGCTACCAAACATTTTATTGCATTTGGACTTCAAAAGAACAACTTAACACTTAACCAGTGATGTTTTCTGTTATAGAAAAGTTTGTATTATTTGTGGTGCTGATAGCCAAGTGCAAGGATTGGAAACTTCTGTTACCATGTGGGCCACATAAAAATCATTCACGCCTCATGAGAGCCAAATTGTGACATATCATCAGATGTTTTCAATTATGGCATAATCATTATTAACTAGAAAGCACTCAGAGAGCGCAAACCTCTGCCAGGGTAGCTCACATATTGGTGTTACATCTATTAGCAGCAGTTCCATGATAAAGTTAGCATCATGATATGATTCATGACCCTGAAAGCCCCCACCTAGACTCAGTATCATGTTGATGTTGTTGTTAGTTAGACAGTTATTGAGCAAAAACAATCATTCAGTAATGGCTATTATCTGGATAAGCTCCAAAGTGACACCAATATATTGGTTGTAAGTATCTGCAGTAGTGCTGTCAGATGATTAAAAGAATTAATCTAATTAATTACCGGATTTATAATTAATTAATCTAATTAATCACATTTTAATCTAATATCTGCTTAAAGTACCCAAATAAAGAATTTGAATTCTAGGATATTATAAAATTGTAGTGCAGGACTAATCAAATGAATACACTAAGAATTGAAGATTTGTAAATCCACATTTTTATTGGTGACAGAATAAAACCAAAGTCAGGGCAGCTTGTCCAGAACATTCTAAGCTCAATCAGGCAACTCAAATTACACTTTAAGTGTGTTTCATAAATCAAATTCAAAATAAGAAAAAGGTCGAGGACATCCAGCAAAACAATTAGACCTGATGCATTATTGAAGAATGTAGTACAAATATAGATAAATAAATTCAAAAATAAAATCAGACTAAGTCTTAAATATGCCATTCCTGTTGTCACCTGGGCTTTGTTTGGTTTGACTAGAGACACATGTGTGAAGTGACGTGCCACTGCCATGTACGGGTCCTCCAGCTGGACAATATCAAAATGTTTGTGTGCTATGATTAATCTTGCGATTAAGTTTTATAACGCATTAATTTGCGTTGTAATTAATTAATCTAATTAATGCACTAAAGTGACAGCCTTAATCCGCAGAAATGTTCAGGTGTAATGATACACTATAACATTGTTGATACTTTGCATTCCTAAAAGGTCCTTCACTCTAAAATCTAATAGTTGGGAGGGGAGGGGTCACTGTGTTAGGTATGCAGTGTTGCGTGTACTTTTCTTTGCATTTATTTCATCAGAAGGTGCTGAGCTCCAAAAAATGCAATCAAGGCTCATAAATCAACAAAGTATTTTCACAATGTTGTGACTGAGGATCAGCAGGCTTTCCCAGTGCATGCTGAAGCCCCCTTTACTGTAACTGATGACTTCACTCGACACCCATCACGTCTAACATCTGCACCTCTAAGTGCCACTTGAATCATTTGTTTTCACTTTCTGACAGAATGACATGATATACTGCTCTGAAGGCAGACAGCTTAAGGAGCAATGTTTCATATGTGTCACTTAAACACAGCATTTAGGCAACTGGAGATGCGTGTGTGTTTCCAGCCATGTCTCTGGGGGGATTAAGATGCTGAGAGATGACTGATGTCCTTTTTAAAACTCCTGCAGGATTAAGTGCAATAGCACTAATTGAATTAGATTCAGAGTCTAATAAGCCAGAGCGGGATCCATGTAATTGTGACAGATTTTTTTTCTTCCCCGCCTTGTTCCTTTCTTCCTTCTGCGTGTTAGTCGCTGTGTTCGTGTCAGGGGGGATTCAGGGCCACCTGGCTGCCTTTCAGCTGTGATTACAGGCAAACAATATGTGGCACAGTGCAGAGTGTGTTGATGGCACACGTCCAGAAGCCCCACAACGATTCAGCTCCTTACATTACTTATCTGCATGTTAGGCTCCATGTCTTTCACCAGCTCCTCCAGATTTGCTGCCTGTAGCACTTTGACATTAAAATGCTTTATGTGTTACATTTCCACAAAGTCAATGCCTTTCCTGTTAAAACACTTACTAAAATATGTGGAGTGATCCATGTGTTTGGCTTTGCTTTTAAAACTGCACTCAATACAAGAGAAATTACATATTGCCATATCTCTGTTGATGTCACATTGAGACATTTGTGAATTATAACAAAGGAATCATGAAGCCTTTTGTTTTTAGGAAGTCAGCTTTGTAGATGTGTTTTGCTCTCATAGGTTGTGGGTAAAAAAATCTTTCTGTTCTTTTAGAGATGTGTTTTATCCAGTCAGAGGTTGAAGTTGACCTCATTAAAAATTGACAGCAATGATGACCGAGCCAAATCTGACATGCTCAACCAGGGGTGGGCAACTGACGGCCCTTGTCCTTACTCAAGGACAAGCCTGTGTGCCTGACTCTTCAACCCACAGTCCCTCCCTTTACTCCCACTCGTTAAAGGATAAGTTCGGTTTCTACAGCTTTCACATTGTTTATAGAATGAAGTAGAACAATATACTTGCCCAGAAGGCTTTCCTGATCCAAACAGTGCTTTGGGAGATATTTAAATCCAAAATCGAGCAGCGGACATCTGTATAATGGTAGCACACAGGGCATGTATAGCGCCACTCCTAAAACTGCATTAATCGTCCAAAAACTCATTAGTTTCACCAATATTTCATCATGGTCCGCTCGCGCTACTCCTCCAAGACAGTCCGGGGTCGCTCCACCCATGTTTTTGTGGCTGTGCTGACCTCTGAACTGAAGACTGCTCTCTGGCCAGCTGTTCTTCACTTTGCCTCTGTGTCCTCCTTTCGATGAGCTCCTCATCTGTAAACTCTGGCTCGAAACTGTAAGGACACCCATCATATTCAAAGTTCTCGTCCACAACATCTTCATCCGATAGATATTCATCCATTTTGCACAAAACTTGAAAAAGAAGAAAGTTGTTGTGTAGCCAGGGGTCGCTCCTGAAACAATGAGCCGTACTGCGCATGCGCGACAGCCGTCAAGAAAGTCTTCAGTTCAGAGGTAAGCACAGTCACAAAAACATGGGTGAGCGACACCGGACTGTCGTGGAGGAGTAGCGCGAGCGAACCATGATGAAATATTGGTGAAACTAATGCATTTTTGGACGATTAATGCAGTTTTAGGAGCGGCGCTATACATGCCCCGTGTACTACCATTATACGGATGTCCGCCGTTCGATTTTGGATCTAAATATCTCCTGCAGCACTGTTTGCATCAGGAAATCCTTCTGGGTGAGTATATTGTTCTACTTCATTCTATAAACAATGTGAAAGCTGTAGAAACCGAACTTATCCTTTAATTCTTTTGCATCATTTCCCACTTAACTCCATGCCTGCCTTATTCTAGGTGCAGGGGTTTAGATCAGTAAGGGTAAAATAAAGCCTGACTCCCCCATACCGAGTGTCCCTCTGATGAGCTTCTCAATGTCTTTCCAGACCGGCCTAACAAACAACATATCTTGTACCACACAATCACAACTGTACTGTGTCTGAATACAAGTCTGATGACTGAGTGGTGTACTCCCTGTCAGTGGTTTATTGATGTTTATTATGCTGTATTGCATGGTTAGTCCTGTCATTGTGTTTATTTCTTGAGTAGTTTGAGGTCACTTTTGTTTGGATCTAGTTCCCCCAAATGGTATTAAAACTGAACTTAGTAAAATTGACTGAGACGCCATTGAGTCATGGCCCTCTGTATGTACTGAAGAGCACACATACAAGCAGACCACACACAGCCATGTCCTGAGGCATTCAGCTGTCTTTTACACAGAAATAGCACAGTTAAAGTCACCTGAGGCCAAAGTAGAACAGATTGAAGTCTTGTCAGTTTGGTGTCATGTCTCTCCTCCAGTTGCTTTAACAGGTACTGTGAGCTCACCAATCTATTCCATTGATCCTCACTGCTCTCCCTCATGCTTTCTGTATGTTTGAGATGCTTTATTTTTGATAATATACCCACAAATGAATAAATGTAAAAATCAACCAGTATACATTTAAATATAAATATACTGACAGCAATAGTAAAGATTCAAAGGGGAGAGTGTTTGGTGTCTTTCTTCTCATGATCAAAAATCCTAAGAAAGCTCTATTTACTGTCTATATTACATCACTTCCAAATTATTTGTGCAGTCTGGGTAGATTTACCTCCAGGGAGAGGAATACTGACACAATCACTGTTGTGAAATTTGTTAATCAGTCTAATTCTCCACAGGATCGTGTATAAATTCTGGTGGAAAAAGGAGGCATTGACACGTTCTCTGTGTTAACAATGTCAAACACGTGACACTCCTGACATATGGTGATATTTCCACAGCATCAAATAAAAAGCTAAGAATGTAATCATCGATGTGTGGCATTAATCTTACCGTTAGTCACTGTGATTGTTTGACTGTTTTATTAACAAGATCCATGCAATATAATGCTTTATCCAGGAGAAGACAGGGTAAAACAAATTCAAGAATCTTACATGGAAGAAAGACAGATCATTGAAAATTACTCACAATGCATTCTTATTATTTTCTTGGTTGTCAATGCTCTGGCAAATACTAAAGAATTTAATAACAGAAAAGCACATTTTGGTCAATTTTGGCACACTTTACACAATTCATTAGTTACGTGTGACTGATTATGAAGGACCAGTGTAGCATATGAAAGTGAAATGATTATGCTATCATATCTGTTGTCAGGTTTATGATGTCTATTTTTGCCTTTTACATGAGATTAAATCTGTTTTTTTCCAAATCAAACTGTAGGCTGAGATTTGTGAAAATATGGCGTATTACTGTTCTGTTTTGGGAAATTTGTCAGGATACTGGAAGTGTTTTGACCTTCGGTAAAAATCACAGAGCCAGAGACGTGAGGGTGAGCAGGAATGATGTGCTATTGAATTCAGATTATGTAAAATTAAGCCACATTTTTAACTTTTTTAGTCTCCAGTCCAACATTAATTCTCTCTGGACTCCTTTGTTTTTGTCATGACATCATTGTTTTGTAAGGCATGATTAACTAAGCTGAAACATCAATAAGGGAAGTGTTAAAGGATAAGTTCGGTTTCTGCAGCTTTCACATTGTTTATAGAATGAAGTAGAACAATATACTCGCCCAGAAGGCTTTCCTGATCCAAACAGTGCTTCGGGAGATATTTAAATCCAAAATCGAGCGGCGGACATCCGTATAATGGTAGCACACGGGGCATGTACAGCGCCGCTCCTAAAACTGCATTAATCGTCCAGCACAGTTACGAAAACATGTCTGGAGCGACACCAGGACTGTCTTGGAGAAGTAGTACGAGCGGACCATGATGAAATATTGGTGAAACTAATGAGTTTTTGGACGATTAATGCAGTTTTAGGAGCGGCGCTATACATGCCCCATGTACTACCATTATACTGATGTCCGCCGCTCGATTTTGGATCTAAATATCTCTCGAAGCACTGTTTGGATCAGGAAAGCCTTCTGGGTGAGCATATTGTTCTACTTCAGTCTATAAACAATGTGAAAGCTGAAGAAACCGAACTTATCCTTTAAGACTGAGAGACAAATGATTTTGATCTTCAGTTTCATCCCTCATTGACCATTTCTGCGCTCTGTTTGTCTTTTTCTTATAAGGGACATCAACTTAACTCTCCCATCTTGATAAGCTGCCAAAATCAATATTTGCCAGGTACTGAAAAGCTCCTGATCCTCACACTGAAGAGCAACAGGGGAAGACCTTTTTCAGTAAAAGTGTTTATGCTAAAAATAGGATCTCTGCCGCATATCTCTCCTCAGTTGTTTTTATTTGATCTAAACCTCCTTTTTCATCCGGTTATTTTCTACAGTTCCCTTATACACTCCCTTGCTTCATTAACCGCCCTATTAGGAGAGAAAACTTTCCTTCTGTCTGGATCAGAGTGGAAGCAGCTCCGGCGGGATCAGTCTCTCTGTGTCTGCAACAAAGGTGGCCTTTTAGAGAAGCTTCAGTTACAGCTCAGCCTCATTCTGTATGAACCTCTCTGTCTGCCTTTTGTTCCCGCTTTTCTCTTTTCCTTCCTCTGTTTGTCAGCACTCACTTTCTAAAAATGGGTCTCAACAAGAATCTTGGATTTGAGTCCTGCAATCAAAGGATTAGTTTTCCTAACCACTTTGACTCTCTGTGTCAGCGAGATTGGGAGGGTGTGAAATGTAAAGAGGGGTGATTAGCTTGTTGGTTTCCTGAACTCTAACTTTATCAGTGATGAGTAGCCTGCAGTCAGTAGCCATCTGATGCCGTGCGATGCTGACAGTCCTGACTGAATCAGAGCGGCAGAGAGGACATGAGCTCGGACAGGCAGAGAGATAATGTCTCCTTGAGATTCCCTCAGATTCTACACTCTCACGACTCTCTTATCCAGGAAGGCACTTCAACTACAGAGCAATTAGGCAACACAAATGGGACATTTACTGGACTTCTCGTGTTCTGCACTGCTGCTGTTTGACGTCGTTGTAGCACAATGCAGCCTTTTCATATACAAATGTAAGCTAAGCACTTTTGGCTCCCGGTGTGTCTTCAGGTTTCAGAAGAACAAATTGTGTGCATTCTGCCTCTGAAGACTGTTTTTGTCTGTGTCCTCTGCAGGCTCGTGGATTCAGGCAGCGGCAGTGTTCAGAGCTTGTCCCTCTCCGACAGTCACCTGGCCGAGCTGGATGGAGAAACTCTGCGTTTGTTCGGAATGGGAGCCCTGGAGGCCCTTGAGAGGGGCTGGGGAGTTCAGACCGCTGGTGCCGTCACTGTCATAACCTTTCGCTACATCAACTTTGACGCCATTGTACCAACACTGCCGAGGATAAGGGTCAAGTTCCCTAATCTGTCGGTGAGGTCAAAAGCCACATACCTTAATGAGTCATGGCAGACTGTAGACACACACTTCCTAAAGAAGAACAAACACAGAGGGGATTAAAGTTACTGTAAATATGAACAGAATCTGTGGCGAGGGTCTGAAGTAAAAACCAGTCAAGCACTAAATGAAGGTACATTTCTGTTCAGCGGGGAAACACATTTTCTATTGACCTGTTTTTTATTTCCTAATCTGACAGATTGTAGCATCCTAAGATCATAAAACCTAGATAAATCCTTTAACAGCACTGAAATAAATGTATGTGACACAATTTGTTACTTTGGTAGGTAAAAATTAGGCTGAGAGTTGATTTTTGTTTTTGCCAACCGCATAGGCCAGGCATGTCCAAAGTCAGGCCCGGGGGCCAATTGCTAACCTGACAAGCCAGATGGACAGCTCCATATATCTGCCACAGAAATATTTCACTAGTCCATCTGGGTAGGGGCCCTTTTAATTTTTGTTCAGGGGCAGAACGTTTAAAAAAAAAGACAAGCTTGTGATTGGATAATCGTTCTGCTCGTCACATTCATCACAGACCAATCCACATCAAGCAGGGTTGCCTCATATAATGAAGCAATGTTTTCATTGGATTTGTCATTATTTTTTTTCTTTTATATATTCATTTTGTTTTATCATTTTGTTTATATTGGCTGCTGATGCTGCTCAGTGATTTTTGAAGACTGTTTGATGCAAAATGTGCCTGTTTGTTACTTGAAATGGCTGAATAAAGAATTGAAAAAAAATAGCATACTTTTTTGTTAGCTGTTGTTAGCTGTTAGCAGCTAAGTTAGCGGTCGTTAGCTTTAAGCGACTAAGCCGCTTAAAGCTAACGACAGTAAATGACTGTTAGCTGTCAGCCGCTAACTTAGCTACTAACGGCTAACGGCCTTATACTATCGTCTTACACTAAATTGTACCACACAGATGATTCATTTAACACTTATATGTGACATGAACCCACCAAAGACAATCTCTACAAGTGAACTTCTGAGGAGGGCAGATTTCACCAAGTTTTACTAAGTATCTATGAGGACAATAGGCTAATCGGCATCTTTGTTTTCAACTTCCGGTTTTCAACTTCTGGTAGTCGTCACGTCCGCATTCTACAGCTCCCGCCTCTCTTCCCTGATTGAGCCGTTAAAATTTTAGCCGAGTGAATCAATTGGTCAACGGAGCGCTACAAGATGGGATCTGCAGGATTTCAGGAACTGAATCAGGCAGGCCCATCTGCTATGCAAGGTTAGCCAATTGCTGCCTGTGTTCAAAATTTCACAGGCCCGCAGTCTCTGTTGTAAAATCAATTATATGCGGCCCGCTTGCACCGTTGACCGCTGTATAGAATACTTGTGTACAAAACACTTATTTTACATTTCACCAGAGGATGGCAGTAGTGCTGTGGCCACATCCTTGTGGCGCTTGACACCTGACCTTTTGTCATCATTTCAGCCCATCTCATTTCAAACATGGGGACCGTTGCTTAAAAAAAGAAAATCCAGAACAAGTAGAAATTGAGACTGTAGCTGTATTCAAGGAATTCAATGTCTACCAGCACTACCAGACAAAACATTCTAACTACAACAAGCTAACTGGGGACAAACACGGCAAAAAATTGAAAAAACTGAAAGCTTTTTTAACGGCACATCAGCGCTTTTTCACAAGAGCCGCGAGTCAAATGAAAATGCCACAAGGGCGAGTTACGAGGTGGCAACGCTGATTGCCAAGCACTGCAAACCTTTCACTGAGGGTGAATTTATTAAAGACTGAGTGCTGAAAATAGTTGAGAAAATTTGTCCTGAGAAGAAGCAAGATTCTACCAATGTTTGCTTGGCTCGTAACACTGTGGTACGGAGAACTGAAGACGTTTCATTAGCTGTTAAGAGACAATTAGAGATCAAAGCTGAATGGCCCCCGCACAATTTGACCTTACCAAATCTGGCCCTCCTGGCAAAAAGTTTGGACACCCCTGGCAAAGGTGATTCAGTCAACAGGTTGATATACTATTGTATTGTTTGTGAACAGTGATAATATGTTTCGTGGGTGGAGCCAAACTGGTGGCACATTTTTTCTAGACACAACTTGCGCCCAGTGTACATCATGGAGGTCTGAACTCTCTTGACTTTTTCTCTTGTGATTTAGATTGTTTTTCAGCAGAAGATAAGTTGTCAAACAGTGGCAAGGTAACCAATAGCAACTTAGGAAGAGTTTTTTATTCATACTTTTTGTAGGTTCAGGGTTTCAGCCATCAACAAATAGACCAAGTCACAGTGGACAACAAAGAAACTCTCAAGGTACACACACTTACTGAAGCTCTCTCTTGTACCTTGCTGACCTGTCCAGGACATTGAATACTGAGATTTAGGTTATTTTTTGGGTGGTAAGGATCGGTGTAATACTGAGAGTGACAGTAAAAAAGTACATGTCTTGGAGTGTTAGACTTTCAGAGGGATGTATCTGCTGTTTTCACAAGAGAGATGTTAAGGGCTGCCGGAGAATCTCAGGGCTGCAGAGTCTGTTGATACTTTTAAAAAAGAGGCTTAAAACCCACCTTTTTAATCAAGCTTTTAATTGATTTAATCAACTTATTTATTCCTTTATTATTTATTCTTCTATTACTTTATGACTTATTTATTCTTGTAGTCAAACTTTTTATCATATTTAATTCTTATTTATTTTTACGTTATTTCAGTTATCCATTTTATGTTATTTTATCTCTTTTCTTATATTTTTATTACTGTTTTAGTATGATGGTTTTTAGCTCCAGTGTTTCCTCATGGGGGCTCTCAACGCTGGGAGCTGCTCCTGGTTCACTTGTGGGGCAGCTGCCGGGGGACAGCTCCGCCTGCATGGCCAGAGACCCCTGCGCTGTGGTGTGGGGCCTCGTGTCTGCGCAGGGCGGGGAAGTCTCCGGCTGCGCTCCTCGTGGGCCAGGAGCCCTCCTCAGAGTTGATGGCCCCCAAAGGTAGCTTATTCCTTACCTCAGTCCTCGGTGCCCAGCCATGTTTCTCTCTCTTTCTCTTTTATGACAGCTTGTATGAATGTGTGTGGGCGCAGGTGTGTGTGTGTGTATGTTGATGTCTGCGAGTGTGTGTCTGGATATGTCTCTGTATTTGTGGGAGGGCGGTGGCCGGGTTTCTGTTTTTATGTTGTTTTTAGCCTCTGTGAGGCACTTTGTGTTACTTTCAAGTATGAAAAGTGCCTTATAAATAAAATTTGATTTGATTTGATTTGAAAATATTTACCATCTTTATAAACAAGAGGCCAAGAGTGCTCGTCATACACAGTTTTAGTGAAATCCTCAATAAAAAAAACTTATTTTATTAAACTTTTCATCTTCAGCATTTGCAGTAGCCAGTTTACACCAGCTCTCTTGTACTTTAACATTGCTGTCATATTAAAATATAATGGACAAATTTAAATTTTACTACATTTGAAGATTTATTTGCTTATTGATTATAAGAATGCAAAAAGGTTCATTCTGTTATAAGAGCTTGACATCTCTGATACAGTTCATAAAGCAAAACAACAAAAGTAAATTACCAAACCTAGTCCCACAGGTTCACAGTATCTTTATGAATCTTTTGTTTTGTTTTGTTTTCTGCAGCATCTGATCTTCCTGGAAACCAACATCAGCCGTCTGCCTCAGCTGGCGGCTCTGGCTCAGGTGAGGCGTCTAGACCAGCTGACCATCCACCCAGAGGGAAATCCAGTGGTCAGTCTGTCCCTGTGGCGCTCCTTCACCATCTACCGCCTCCACCACTTCAACTTACAAAGAATCAATGGCCAGGAGGTAAGGACAAGCTGAGCTATTGTGCAGTCCTGCTGTCCGGAGGTCTCCTCTGTGGCCTTGTAAAGACACAAAGTGGCTCAAGACGACTTCTCGTTCAAGTCATTTTGTATTTAGGTTGAAACACCTCTACCTATCAGTAATCAGTGCCTGTCACTGTCCAAAAGACAACACATGCCTCTGGACAAAAGATTTCATTCTCTCTATGATTTAGGTGAAGCCAGCTGCCTCTGGTCAGCACTGTGATATCTTGCAGTAGCATCTGTTTCAGTTCCGTAGTATGTAGCAGCATCAGTCTGGACCACTTGGTTGTATGAACTGAAAAAAGAAACTAATTTTTCTGTTTACTTTGATGCATTTTAATTCATTCAGATTGAAAACAACTGAGGTGTAAAGCTTTTTCAGGTCTGGAGGAGAGGTAGAAACACTTATGAAATGCTTGTTTGTTTAACAGAGTTTCGATATGATCCATGATGCAGCATTTAGTGCAGGTGCCTCACAGCAAGAGGGTCGCTGGCTCGACTTCCTGGTGTCAGGCAGGACCTTTCTTTGCTGCATTTGCACGTTCTTCCAACGCATTCAGGAGTGAAATTCAAAAAATATATATTTTTCATATACTAAATGTGACCTGATTTTTTTAAAGATCTGTTTACAGCCTAGGGGTGTGCAATATGATGATATTAAATCGCTAAGGATTATAATGTGGGGATGATCTCATAAAGCAGAAAGATCGTCAGATCGTCTGTGTGGGCGCAGAGACTTTGACGTGCACCCGACTAACCAATCTTAGCACATTACACGCAGTGCATGGTGGGATCTCCTGTTTGGTTATGTAGCGTGAAGCCATGTTGGAAAGAGAAAAGGAGATAAAAGCTTGAAGATGTCTGAACAAAAATCTGTTCTAAAGCAGCTGTATTATTCACTCAGATTATAGACATTGCAGTTTGATAACATTTGTTCTAAATTGTTGCACTTTAAGATATAATGTTGATATTGTTTTTCATTACCTTTTCTGTTTACATTTATCGCATATTTTTATAAAAACTGCAGTATTTAAATTAAAACCTGTTTCTTTGACTTTAGAGTTTTACTTGTTTTATACGTTTAACATAGGAAAAAATGGTCAAACATGCAAATTGGTCTAGAAAAATCAACAAAAAAAAGAATTGTGATACAATCGTGTTTTTATTTTTTAAAAATCGTGATATGATAGTTTTGCCATGTCGCCCACCCCTAAGCCTTGGGTATGTTAATAGTGGACAACAGCATTGATTTTAATGCAGTTATTTTCCGAGCAGTGTGGATTTATTTTAAAATGTCACCTTATACCATCCATGAAAAAAGTGTTCAGTTCCTAAAAAGTGCTGAAAATATATATGTATTTTTATTTACTTTCACAGCATTTAATCTTTATACCACCTTCAGTCTGATTATTCAGTGATTATCGAATTTACATGTATTTTTTTTACAGCATTTGAACCCTTTGATACCATTTTGGAAACACTTACCATCATTAATTCACTGTAGCTCTTGTCTTTATCAGTGTTTGAAGCTCTGTTTTAACTCTGCCTCAGTGACTCTGTGCAGTCTTATTCTTCAAACTGAAGAGTTACATGAAAAGCACGTCAGTCTATGAATATGCTCCACATGTTAAGTTTGTGTTTGTGTGTCTCCTTCAGGTAACCATGAATGATGTAATTGCTGCAGAGCGCGTGTTTGGCACACTGGGTCACATAGCAGCTACTGAAACTCCACGCTGCCGGCTCCTCCTGCTGCTGGAGGAGTCCAGGTGAGAGCTTGATCTCAGACACAACATAATTTTAACAGTTCAATGACAGGTGTGTCTTCATCCTGGGCAGTGCACGCTGCTGCTTTAGATATGTCAAGAATGTGTGGGTTCTTTAATGTGAGCATGTAGGCTACTGTACTTGTATGTGCATGTCAGTGCACAGTGATTTGGGTGTATGTTTTTGTGTCAGTGTTCACATTTGTGTGAGACAGCGAGACAGAGCCTGGCACCATGGAGCCAAGGGAATTAGGCTTGGAGTCTCAGGGTAAGGGTGGGTGCTTGGCTCATTGACATCAACATTCCTCTGTGTTCTCTGCTAACGGCACTTCAGTTCTGTCACTCCTGGTTAATGAAAAACATCCTTACAGAGAGGATCTGAGTCTCTGACACAAAAATATTTCTAATGATTTTCTTGTTCTCTGCATTGATGGAAGGATCAATTATAACCTGTCAAAAGCAAAGCTGCACACATTAGTGATATTCATGCATTGATTGAACATGCTCTTGGTAAAATGATCTGCCCTTAGGTTTGATCTAATGTCACCTATTGCTCAAAGTTTCTCACATATTGGAGGAGATGAATATAAGATTTAGTGCTGTGATATTTGGTATGTCAGCGCCAAGACGAAAGGTTATAAATGTGCAGATGTTAATGTGAGCTCTATAGTCACAAAAGGAGAATGTGCATGCTCAATAGACAATTAAGAAAAATGGCATTGTGTTTTTTCAGTACAGCAGTGTGAAGGTTTTGTAATCATTTTAGTTGCCTTTGTGTCCGCTGTTGTTCTTCAGGGATGAATTTTTAAATTAGAGCATGGATAATTACCTCTTGGTTGCATTTCACTTTGAGTCACACACTCTAATTAACAGATATCAACCAAATGCCCCTGGCTTGATATTATTTCTGCATCACTGATAAATCCTTGTTAATTCTATCCGTACGAATTATTTTACCTTCAGTATTTGTTTATATTATATATATATATATATATATATATATCAGAAAAGAAAAATGGAGAGACTGTTACAAAGACTTTGTGGTCTTTTTTCCTGGTTTGGTGAATCTGAAGTTTCCCTTCGAACAGTGCCCATTAGAGCTGTCTCTGCCAGACTTGCACCTAATTTTTATTTTTACTTATATCTATATCCATATATCTATATCTATATATATCTATATATCTATATATATGTATATATGTATGTATATGTATATGTACACATATATATGTGTATATATATCTAAATATCTATATATCTATATATATCTATATATATGTATGTATATATATATATATATATACATATATATATTTAGATATATATACACATATATATGTGTACATATATATACATATATATATATATATATATATATATATATATATATATAGACATATATTAGAGCTGAAACGATTTCTTGAATATTCGCGAGTACTCGATTACAAAATATCCTCGAATTACATTTTGTGCCTCGAAGCCTCGTTTAATATATAATTATACATATAAATATATATCTGGACTACTATACAGTGCACGGTGTTTGACACGGACGGTCATTTCTGTGGCACAACGCGCCTGCTACCTCCTCTGCTGCGCGGCTTGTAAAATCATGAAGGAAGAGAAAAGAGGGACAGAAAGAAGAGAGTCCACAGAAGAAACGACAGAGAGTGTCCCAAGTGTGTGGTCACTACAAGAAGGGACGAAAAGAAAACACAGTGCAGTGAGTCTGATGTCAAACTGAGTGAGCTTAGCACGTAGCTTAGCATGATAGCACATCATTAGGGCTGCAACTATTACTATTACAGCATTTTAAATATGCTCATCACAGACATGCGTCCTCTTTCCATGGTGGAGGACACAGGATTTAAAGGATAACTTCGGTTCCTGCAGCTTTTACATTGTTTCTAGAATGAAGAACAACAATATACTCACCCAGAAGGCTTTCCTGATGCAAACGGTGCTTCGGGAGATATTTAGATCCAAAATCGAGCAGCGGACACCGATATAATGGTAGCCTGTAGGGCATAGATCGCCGCTCCTAAAAACTGCATTAATCGTCCAAAAACTCATGTTTTTCACCAATATTCCATCATGATTCGCGCCGAATGGACGGCCATTGCAGCCTGTGTCTCTCCACACAGCGCTGTGTGGCTGAACTAACCTCTGAACTGACGAAGAAGACCGGGTACCTCTGCGCATGCGCAGTACTCTCCGGAGCGTTGCGATCACTTCTTCATTTCTAAGAGCTCCTTATCTGTATACTGTGGCTCCAAACTGTAAGGACACCCATCATATTCAAAGTCCTCCTCCACAACATCTTCATCCCATAGATATTCGTCCATTTTGCACAAAACTGGAAGAAGAAAGTCGATTTGTAGCTGCCCTGAAACAATGAGCCGCACTGCGCATGCGCGAAGAGCATGTAAACAAACTCTATGTGTATATATATATATATATATGTATATATTTATTTATATATATATATATATATATATATATATATATATATATATATATATATATACATATATGTTTATATTTAAAGCTTTATTTTATTATTTCAACAGAATTTTCCACTGAGATTAAAAATGTCTATAAGAAAGACCTGCCTCAGTCAGCAATACAAAATTACAATAGAGCTACATTTTTCTGTCATCATCGCATTCTTTATCATAATCTCGAAATTTTCTCAGTGACACCAATGAACCTAATCTTGCCTCTTTGTTTAGCATGCTCCATGCCTGAGCTGCTTTGCTATGGAAAGCTCATATACAGAGCAACAAATTAGATGATTGCTGCAGCTATTCTGTAGAGCTGAAAAATGGGAGGTTGCAGAGGTATGGTGGTTATTTACCAAGTGTTGCTTTGCAGTTAAAAGTAGAGCAGTGCTGTTTATTGCTCATGATCACTGTGGTCAATAACATTTACATTAACTATTTTATCTAGATGTTTTAGAGAACTTTAAAAACATTAGTTAAATTAGTCTTCAGCTCCTTTTTATATCACTCCACATCCTTGCTTGGGTGAAATACTAACCTTGCGCAGCAGTTGGACCGGCCTGATTTATGGTCTGTAATCAGACTGATCCGTCTTATCAAACTCCGATCTATGACGACTGAGAGCTGCTCTCTTCATGCTCCAAGGCAGCATGGTCTACTCAGCATCCTTCTGAGCAGGAAGAGGTAGGAGCTAGGATTGAGACAACTGAAGGAAGTGGCTGCTCGCACAGGGATTAGCATAGATGCTAACAGCTGGGTTAGCAGTTTAATCAAGTCAAGGCAGCATTTATTTATAAAATAAAGAACAGGCAACAACAGTGAAAGCACTCCTCGATAGAAAAGATATTTTCACTCCACTTGTGACATGCTATGGGGATAGTTTGTTCTATGTAGTGGCATATGTATAGTATGTTAGACTGCAACAGATGCGTCCACCTACTACATAATCGGATTTGCAAATAATGAATGAGATTGACAGAATGATCATCTAATCACAAGCAGATATGCTTTGAAAGGTTGTGCCCATTTCCAAACACCTTCTATGGACTCATTCCCAGATGGACTAGTGAGACATATTTAGTGGTCCATCTGTTTTTTTAGATTTTCAAGAGATCATCTTTTACCTGGTCTTAGATTTATACACTTGATTTGATGACTGTCACTGTTGTCACTAGTGTAAAAAAAAATCTGTTTTTCCTAATGGGGAAGGGGGGGTCTCGATGTACTGTAGTTTTGCATACTTTATTTATATCTATATATATATTTAGTTTTTGAAAAGATGGTGATTGTCAATGCAGGTACTTTTGAACATTGCAACAACTGCAGTGCTGTTGTGATTAAACCCTGCATTTGTGCCTCAACATCACCTCAAGTCAGCAGCCAAGTTTAATTTTGAATGCTAAATCTATCCTCCAGTTTGAGAGACTCTAATGAGTCCCTCCTATCTTGAAAACCTCGTTCATATGTTAGTGGAGAAGGTGACATGTGATGCTGTTTAATATGCAAAAGCACTCAGAGTGGTAACAGTTTTCCATGAAGTTTATCCTTTGCCATTCTGTTTATCCTTATATTTTTCTTATCTTAGCTAGCATGTGTCTCCATTCCTTCTAAGTCTTTGTGCCACTGGGAGATTTGAGAAGCCCTGGCAACCCAAGTAATAATCTCTGTTCACTTTCTGCTTCATAGAAAACTGTGCAAACATTTTAAGCATATCATATATAATGAGAAGTTAGAGTTTGTGATTATTCTGCTTCCACTAGCGGAAATGATAAATGGAATAGAAAGGATGGAAGGCTACTTTTGCACAATTAGGGATTGTTTTCCGCTTCTGTGAGTTTGTTTCAGGAAGGACATGCTGCTTGCTCTACCTCTACTGATATGCTGTTTGGACTGTCTGATAAAAAAAAAAAAGTTAATCATCATAATTTCTGATAATGTGTCGGCTGATAGCTACAGAATGTACGCAGCACAGTCAGTTTGTGGTTTGGAAGCAGAGTAAGAAGACAGTACTTAGCACAGATTTTTTAAAAATATTCATCATTCGTGTTCTAAAGAATCTTTCAGTGAGTCTAATATGTCTCCCTGTCATAGAGTTCTTCTAAGCACAAGACAACAAAAGTCAGCTTCATCTGGATTTGTCCCCCTCCTTACACCTCCTGTAGCTATCTAAACATCTCTTCCCCAGACCAAACAGACCTACCAGTGTTACATCCCACCATAGCTTCATCAGCAGTAAAAGCCCATTGGTCAGCCCAGTGCACAGCTTGGACAGCAGACAAAAGCAGAGCAGTGGAAAACATGATGCTGAGCCACACTGAACCGACCCATCATCACCACAGAGCAGACAGGTTGACCATTAAGGACAGAGTGGGTCCACAAGGAGAAAGGGTCTTCAAAGGCTACGTTCACACTGCAGCCCTTATTGCTCAAATCTGATTTTATTGTTTGGCTGTTCAGATTACTCCTGTAAATGTGGCCTGACTGCAGACTGTGATGTGAACAGCCCAGGCTTCAGAAGTGACGCGCATGCTCAGTTTAACATTAATGACATCAGGCACAGCATGGAGTGATGAGGGGCAACAAACATAGACCAAAACTGTGCTTCACAATGCTGGAGAAGTTTGTTCCCATCACGCAGAACCTGATGTTACAGCAGCTCATCTTGAGTGAACTCTTATTATAAGTAATGATGGCTATATTTTATTTCTTATAAACCTTAAGGCGGACGCTCTCTCCTGCTGATAACAGACTGCTGCTGGAGAGCCAAACATCTCAGAACCATAACGCTGAGCAGGTTAACAAACAGGCAAAAACTTAGTTTTATCATCCGTTCTGATGTTTCGTAGTTTGTCTGAGAGCAGATCAGACAGGAGCAGACTGTTCACTGATTGACGCTGTCTCGTAGACACATACAGCAGCACGCAAATGCGCACGGATGAGATGGACAGCAGTGGATCATCAGTGTCTCCGCGTCCTGTAAACTGTTATTGTAGCCTGATTTACCCATTCAGAAAGTCATCGCAGTGTTAATACAGATATCATAATACAAACGTATGATTCATTCACGTTAGTCGTTTATTGTGCGTGTAATGGAGACGCCAGTCGATCGCCCCAGCACTATCTCACTTTTTCCCATCGCTCAT
This sequence comes from Scarus forsteni, assembly GCA_036419115.1. Taxonomy (NCBI): domain Eukaryota; kingdom Metazoa; phylum Chordata; class Actinopteri; order Labriformes; family Labridae; genus Scarus; species Scarus forsteni. The sequence goes on along the minus strand of JAZDUH010000085.1, from coordinate 5,719,307 downwards.
CCTTTTATGCATTGTTTAATCAAGCTTGTAGTTGGAAAAACAACTAAAACTCTTTTAGGGAAAAGAATGCATAAAAGTTTTAACAATCATGTCTGTATTAACCTCTGATTATGTTCTGTCCATGAAGTGACTTTGAAATCATTTGTCCCGAGGTAAACTGCTGCTCTAATTAAGCCTGTGCTCAAAATGTCGATACAGCAAAATATCCTCATGCACTCCTTGGTGATACATGTATCGATACGGATGCAACAGAATCGATACGGCCTCAATGGTTGGACAGTTGTTGTAAATACTCTTTGGGTAATGTTAACAATGGTACAGTTCAAAGTAGAAGCCAAGCTACATGATGAAGCATATGTTCCAAATTTAAACTTAGGTGTCCACCATCTTTGGAGACCTGAATTAAAGTTCGTAAGTAGAAGGGTCATTTAAAACTCATTCTTGTTCTTTTTCTTCTTGCAAATCTTCTTGTAGTCAATGTTCACAATTTACGTGTATCGGGATACGTATCGTACCGTGGGGTTGCTGGAAAATACCCAGTCCTAGCTCTAATGACGTCAAAGTCGCATTAAATGCGACCTGACTGTTCAGACTGCGGTCGCATTCAGGAAAATTGGATACATTTCCGATTTAGTACCACATTTGAAAGTGGCCTGAATCTGATTTGAAAATTTCAGATTCAATGTGACTTGTGCTGTTCACACTGTCAGAAACAAATCAGATACAGATCACATTTGTGCCAAAAAATCAGATTCAGGTCACTCTTGACTGCAGTGTGAACGTAGCCAGAGTTGCAGGAGATTTAACAGAGCATCGTAGGGCTGGATCAGAGGTACCCAGAATGGGAATATAAGAAGTTTTTTATATACATTAGCAGTTGTGTAGCACTAATATTCATCAAAATCACATAAATGAACCTGAAATTAGGGTCAATACAAGCCCTTCCAAGTGTGCATTATGGATTGAAGTATTCGTTCATTTGTAAGTAAACTCTTTGCAGATGAGAAGAATTTTTGTCCCTGCGTTTAAAGCACTTTGGCAAGGTTGTTAAGGGGAACCTCCCTGAACGTCTTGTTTATTTGGAGAATTTATGTTGTATTGATGGTGTAAGGTCCATAAAACATTGTCACATTTTTAAACTTCGGAGCTCACTGTCTGTCATCAAATTGTCACGGAGCTGTTTGCTACTCCCAAAAAATCCCTATCATGCTTGTTTTTATTGTTGCTTTACAAAATGCATTTTTGCATAAAATGTACATGTAATAGATAATTACTTTGTTTTTCATAACTGGATGTCTATTTTTAAGAAAGGGGCACTTTCATTATTCATAGTTGAATCATATGTTGTTTGTTTTCTCTGTTTGTTTGTCTAGAACAATTTGAAAGTCACAATAATAGATCAATTCTAGTACAAGACCTCATCTCGCTGTTGGGTGAAATCTGGTATCGTGCATTCTTAATTCTTAGCACATGTACAGATTGACTAAGCGCAAGAACATTTTTAAATAAAATCATATGATATATTCTCAGTGAATATTGCACTCAGTTGCACAAATGGAATTAGTTTAATGGATGCACAGCTCCAGCCTTTTCCGGTTACCTCAGTATTTAACCTGACAGTGACACACACACACTTACAGCTTAAACTTGTCTTACCTTGTTAGTGAGCGTTATTTGTGACTGATACACACCGTAATTCTCTATGAGGCTCTTTTGGCACACAGACAGACACACTTTACAAACTGTGTTATCCTGTGAGGAATGTTTGCCTGCAGCTTCTTCTGAAAATAGTAATTCATCCTGGCTTTGACCTGTGGGACATGTTGGTGCAGTAATGTTTCATATGAGGTTTATTTCTGATATAATGCAATATTTAATGTAGTTCACAACTTTTAACTTCTTTGTAAGTGTAGACATCATGTTGCTGAGCTACAGGAGAGAGATCCCGTGGTTCGTATTTGTTCTCTGTGAGGGAGATAAATCTCAGAATATAAGGTTTTAGGCTGAATCTTGTTGTGACATGTAGAGAACATCCTGACCTTTCCAGTAAGTTATCATTTGTTGAGTTGTGTCATTATTAATAACAGGATGTCTGCCATTTCAAACTCACTGCCAAATCTTAAGGAGCATGCTGTAGGGTCAGGGGAGGTTGTGACCCCTAAAGGCAGAGAAAAAATAATGTTTGAGCATTTCATTCATTTAAAGTAGAGTTGAACCAAGGAGTTGGAAAACATGTCTCAGTATTTTTCTTTGAAACACTTTTTGTTCAAGTTTTATGGCATTTTGTAGTCAACATCGAGATGATTGTTGGTGCTACGTGATAGCATGACTGTTTGTTTTTTCCATGAGGGATTGTACCAAGTATCTGGCACAGTTTTTGTAACACTTCAGCAGAGCTCCAAATGAGCTCAAATCTCTTAGTATGCAAGAGTTAAGACAGTTGTAAATTTATAAAAAATGTAAATTGTGTTCTTAAGTAATAATGTGAATGATGGCGTGTTGACTGTAACTATTTTCTTTTTATCCAGTCCGCATAAGGATAATGATGAATTAGATTGAGCTTTTACTCCATGAGCCACGGCTAAGTTTTGTGTCTAGTGTTATTTTCTATCACACAACAGATCACTCTGTACTTTAAAATCTCAAAATGAATTTGCTGTCATACAAATGATATACCAGCAGTACACAGGAGCTTCTGACCGGAGACGCTTCCATCAGAATAAGTACATTCAAGTTTGTTTTCTCAAAAATTCACAGCATTTGAAATGTAAAAAATCAGAGTCTGATTTATTATAAGCTCGCAGCTTCCATAAAAGAGTTTTTCACTCCAAAATGTACAAGTCATAAGATAAGATAAGATAAGATAAGATAATCCTTTATTGATCCCCAGAGGGGAAATTCAGGTTTTGCAGCAGTACAGGGTAAGTACAAGGGTAGCAGCATGCATTGGAAGAAAAAAATAAAAATTACACATAGTTGCGACATGAAATACACAAAAACAAAATTGAGAGCAATGACCATACAGTAGCAGCAACAGTATGAGCTATTCACAGTAGTGGATAATGTCATTCATTCAGGGCAACTGAGTTATGCAGAGCAGTGCAGAAAGGCAAAAAAAAAGTGACAGTGATTTTAAAGTGACAGTGTGAAGGGTATAACAGGAGTTACGTAATTAAATATTAAATATTAAAGTGCAGAGCAGTGTAATTAGTTGCCATAAACATTGATTAGTACCATCATATCTATTATGTTTTAATTTAACCCAAATAAGGTGCCTGAATAAAACAGTTTTTCTGTTTCTTTATCTTTGTGAATGACTCTGATGGTCAGCTCTATATGATGATAAATGACCACATATTTGTCACACTGGTGTCACTCGCTCACTGTTTTTCTTCCCAGGTGTCTTGTATATCTAAACCCTGTTTCTATTTCCCCTTCTCACCCTGAAGGAAACGCCAGCTGCAGTTCCTGTTGGAGGGGCGTGGCCGGCGTGCAGGTCTCAGTCCAGAAGAGCTACGAGACAACGGGAAACTTCTGGGAGAAGGCCTGAGCAGAGCCCTGTTCAATTATCCCAGCAGAGACTGCAGCAGTGCAGAGAGCCCTGAGGTAGGTTTGTTCAGCCACAATATAGCATGTATGTCACAGTTTTGTGGCATGCACATTTAAAAGTACAAAAAGAAATCTTTATAAGACAGTAATTTGTTGATTTTATATTTGGTTTGATTAAGTTGCCCAGATAAGGTGCTTGTTGTGTTGTATTCGAACAATGCAAGTTTATTAACAAAACACCATGAAACAGCTTAAAAGAACATGTATAACATCAGAGCATTAGAAGTCAGCAGAAGAGCATTGGATATTTAAATAAATTAAAAAAATGGAGAGGGGGGTGCTATAGAAAAAACGAATTTAGAAGCAAAAATGTATTAAAATACAGTAGCTTTAAAAGGATCTTAGGTCTGGCTGCCTTACAGTGCTTTAGTGCTCTGCACTCCAGAACGACAGAGTTCAACCTTTCTGAAAAGTGAATAGTCAAACCCCCAAACATCCTTCTGAGGATCCAGGTAAACAGTTTGTTCCATCTACAAAACCCAAAACCAGTGAAGTTGTCACATTGTGTAAATTGTAAATAAAAACAGAATACAATGATTTGTAAATCCTTTTCAACTTATATTCAATTGAATACACAGCAAAGACAAGATACTTAATGTTCAAACTGAGAAACTTTATTTTCTTTTGCAAATAATCATCAACTCAGAATTTAATGGCAGCAACACATTGCATAAAAGTTGGCACAGGGGCATTTTTACCACTGTGTTACATCGCCTTTCCTTTTAACAACACTCAGTAAACATTTGGGAACTGAGGAGACCAATTTTTGAAGCTTTTCAGGTGGAATTCTTTCCCATTCTTGCTTGATGTACACTCAACAAAAATATAAACGCAACACTTTTGTTTTTGCTCCCATTTTTCATGAGATGGACTCAAAGATCTAAAATTCATTCCAGATACACAGTATTACCATTTCTTTCAAACATTGTTCACAAATCTGTCTAAATGTGTGATAGTGAGCACTTCTGCTTTGCAGAGATAATCCATCCCACCTCACAGGTGTGCCACATCAAGATGCTCATCAGACACCATGATTAGTGCACAGGTGTACCTTAGACTGTCCACAATAAAAGGCCACCCTGAAATGTGCATTTTTTTTTTTGCTTTATTGGGGGTCTGGGGACTCAGAACCAGTCGGTATCTGGTGTGACCACCATTTGCCTCATGCAGTGCAACACATCTTCTTCGCATAGAGTTTATCAGATTGTCAATTGTGGCCTGTGGAATGTTGGTCCACTCCTCTTCAATGGCTGTGCGAAGTTGATGGATATTAGTGGGAGCTGGTACACGCTGTTGTATACGCTGGTCAAGCACATCCCGACGATCTGGCGTCAGTTTAAGATCCCGATGAGGATGACGAGCATGCAGTTGAGCTTCCCTGAGACGGTTTCTGACAGTTTGTGCAGAAATTCTTTGGTTATGCAAACCAATTGTTTCAGCAGCTGTCTGAGTGGCTGGTCTCAGACGATCTTGGAGGTGAACCTGCTGGATGTGGGGGTCCTGGGCTGGTGTGGTTACACGTAGTCCGCGGTTGTGAGGCCGGTTGGATGTACTGCCATATTCTCTGAAACGCCTTTGGAGACGGCTTATGGTGGAGAAATGAACATTCAATGCACGAGCAACAGATCTGGTTGACATTCCTGCTGTCAGCATGCCAATTGCACGCTCCCTCAATGCTTGCGACATCTGTGGCATTTTGCTGTGAGACAAAACTGCACATTTCAGAGTGGCCTTTTATTGTGGGCAGTATAAGGTACACCTGTGCACTAATCATGATGTCAGATCAGCATCTTGATGTGGCACACCTGTGAGGTGGGATGGATTATCTCTGCAAAGCAGAAGTGCTCACTATCAAACATTTAGACAGATTTGTGAACAACATTTGAAAGAAATGGTAATATTGTTTATCTGGAATGAATTTTAGATCTTTGAGTCCATCTCATGAAAAATGGGAGCAAAAACAAAAGTGTTGCGTTTAAATTTTTGTTGAGTATACAACTTAAGTTGTTCTACAGTCTGGGGTCTCCGTTGTTGTACTTTACACTTCATAATGCGCCACACATTTTCAATGGGGGACAGATCTGGACTACAGGCAGGCCAGTCTAGTACACGCACTCTTTTACTACGAAGCCACGCTGTTGTAACACGTGCAGAATGTGGCTTGGCATTGTCTTGCTGAAATAAGCAGGGGCGTCCATGAAAAAGACGTTGCTTGGATGGCAACATATGTTGCTCCAAAACCTGTATGTACCTTTCAGCATTAATGGTGTCTTCGCAGATGTGTAAGTTACCCATGCCTTGGGCACTAATACACCCCCATACCATCACAGATGCTGGCTTTTGAACTTTGCACCTATAACAGTCCAGCTGGTTCTTTTCCTCTTTGATCGAGAGGACACGACGACCACAATTTCGTCGTCGTCTTCTTCCGCTTATCCGTGGTCGGGTCGCGGGGGCAGCAGCCTAAGCAGGGAAGCCCAGACTTCCCTCTCCCCGGCCACCTCGTCCAGCCCTTCCCGGGGGATCCCGAGGCGTTCCCAGGCCAGCCGAGAGACATAGTCTCTCCAGCGTGTCCTGGGTCTACCACGGGCCGCCTACCGTGGGGCGTGCCGAACACCTCACCAGGAGGCGCCCAGGAGGCATCCTAACCAGATGCCCGAGCCACCTCATCTGGCTCCTCTCAACGCGTAGGAGCAGCGGCTCTACTCCGAGCTCCTCCCGAATGACTGAACTTCTCACCCTATCTCTAAGGGAGAGCCCAGCCACCCTGCGAAGGAAGCCCATTTCGGCCGCTTGTACTCGTGATCTCAGCCGGTCACGACCCAGAGCTCGTGACCATATATGAGGATAGGGGTGAAGATCGATCGAATCGAGAGCGCCTTCGCTTAGCTCCCTTTTTACCACGACAGACCGGTGCAGAGCCCGCATTACTGCTGACGCCGCACCGATCCGCCTATCGATCTCCCGATCAATTTCCAAAAACAATTTGAAATGTGGACTGGTCAGACCACAGAACACTTTTCCACTTTGCATCAGTCCATCTTAGATGAGCTCGGGCCCAGCGAAGCCGGCGGCGTTTCTGGGTGCTGTTGATAAATGGCTTTGACTTTGCATAGTAGAGTTTTAACTTGCACTTACAGATGTAGACGAACTGTAGTTACTGACAGTGGTTTTCTGAAGTGTTCCCGAGCCCATGTGGTGATATCCTTTACACAGTGATGCCGGTTTTTGATGCAGTACCGCCTGAGGGATCGAAGGTCATGGGCATTCAATGTTGGTTTTGGGCCTTGCCGCTTACGCGCAGTAATTTCTCCAGATTCTCTGAACCTTTTGATGATATTACGGACCGTAGATGATGAAATCCCTAAATTTCTTGCAATAGCTGGTTGAGAAATGTTGTTCTTAAACTGTTGGACAATTTGCTCACGCATTTGTTCACAAAGTAGTGACCCTCGCCCCATCCTTGTTTGTAAATGACTGAGCATTTCAGGGAAGCTGCTTTTATACCCAATCATGGCACCCACCTGTTCCCAATTAGCCTGTTCACCTGTGGGATGTTCCAAATAAGTGTTTGATGAGCATTCCTCAACTTTCTCAGTCTTTTTTGCCACTTGTGCCAGCTTTTTTGAAACATGTCGCAGGCATCAAATTCCAAATGAGCTAATATTTGCAAAAAATAAAGTTCACCAGTTCAAACGTTAAGTATGTTGTCTTTGCTGTGTATTCAATTGAATATAAGTTGAAAAGGATTTGCAAAACATTGTATTCTGTTTTTATATACAATTTACACAACGTGCCAACTTCACTGGCTTTGTATATATTATCATTTTAGCTGCTACGACATGGAAACTGATGATTTTCTAATTCGCAGACAACAGCGCTTTAAGCTCCACCCTTTACAGGTTGGTTTGGCATGCTCAGCACCCTATGGAGGAGCGCCAAAAAGTGGAATGGTGTGGGCTGTTTTGTTTTCCTTGTGATTGCATACTGTACTAAGCAGAGCTGAACCATGCTTTTCCTACCCTGCTGACTGTTTTCTTTTACTCACAGGAGTGCACTGTGGAGCTGTCGGAGCGCGCCGCAATGGTAGAACAGTACCTCCAGGAGTTGGTCCAGAGGGCGTCAGACACCTACCTGAAAGGGGAGGCCCTGCACAAGCTCTGGCCCTCCATGTTTGCAGAAATGGTGAGGGACTGTGTGTTGGAGATGAGGGACCGAGCCGCCTTCTGCCAAGCCAGCCTTGCAAAGATCTCGGAGACCAAGTGAAGAGGACCAAAGGTTCACTCCAAGACCACTCGCACACTAACACACACTAACACACATTTAGCTTTCTTAATGACATGTGGAACTCCATCTCTAACGTCACTGAGAGACTTCACACAGACCTCCAGTTAATCAGATCCTTGGAAACTAAAGGATGTTTCCCAGCTGTGTGGGAGCTCTTTCCTAGCATGGATGTAGGCTGTTTTAAAGTCTGAAGACATTAACATGACAAAAGTTGATTGAATGTAAACTTCCACTGCAAACTCACTGTTTGACTCTTCAGTGCTCGGAGCTGTATCATACTTGAAGAGCGTCAAAGGGACTTGTTGACTCACGGTGCATTGTGGTCCCTGAGGAGCATCCTCTGCACTTTAGCCTTCTGAATGACCCCTCTCTTCCAAGACCGTCATCAGCTAAAATGACCTGTGTCTCTTTTGTTGAGACTAGAATGATTTTCCTGTGTCTTATACCTTCTTTCACGCATCACTCTCACATAGTTTTCCTTTGTGGTAGTAAAGAAGGGCACAAATGAGGACAAGGACTTTTTTGTTTACCACTGATTTTCTGTATGGTTCTTGTTATTAAAGATTCTGTATTAACACAGTTTGTGTACATGGTTTGGGTGATCTTTTTTTCTAGAAACCAGTGCCTGGGTTTAAAAAACATTAGGGGTAAGAGGAGCAGGATATTCAATACAGTATGAAATGTCTAGTTCAACCCAACCAAATGGATTGGGTTAAATGTAGTAAACTGAAGAATAAACGTAGACTGTGATGAGAAACTTAAACAGCTGCTGTTTAGAGGACGTTTTTAATTTAACTTTTCAATTTAAAATAGAAATTGTAGATTGAATTGCAGCGTGTTTATTAACCAAACTGAAGCTCTTCTCAGTCTGTGTTATGTATAATAAAAATCTTTACACTAAACATGATAAAACATTGATTTTGGTATCAAAGTACAAAGCTGGACAAATGAGTAAACTAAAAACAAATCATAAAACACAACAGCAGTTTCAGAAGAAAACATAAAAACCATAGCAAAAATATGCAACAACTAATTAAAAATGCACGACGGTGAATCAGAAAACGTTGACAGATAAAAAAATGCAGCACATAATAAGACACAATACAAATGCAACAAGAAGTTAAAAAAATTCAACTGCAAATCTATTAAATAGAACAAACTAATTAAGAACCAATTTAATTAAACAACAAATTAAAAACAACACATTCAAAACACAAAAATAAAATGGCTAAAACAAAACAACAAAACAAATAAAAACATGCCACAATACACAAGCTAAAAAGACACGAAAAGCAAAAATTGAAAAAGCCACGACCAATCCAAAATCACTGAAGATATGAAGATATTTAATGAGTTAAATAGAACATTTATTTAAAAATGAGAACATTTAAATTTAAACAAATTGTGTAAAGGCAATAAAAAGTCAAATACATTGCAAATTAATCACAAAGCATAGCAAGAATGTTAAAAAATGCAATAAAACATAGAAGATGAAAAGCAAGTAGTAATATGTTATGAGAAGAAAACAACATGCAACAAAGAAAAGACGAATAGATTTGCAGCAATTCTTAAAAACACAACCACTCAAAGAATGCCAAAGATGTTAAAAAGCAACAGAAGATATGAAACACAACACAATGGAAAATAAAAATATTCACAGCCTGAAAATAAATAAATATAATACAAATATAGAAACATGCTACAATGAATAAAAACACAATAACAAATAGCAACACACAACAAATAACAACATTAAAACATTAAATAATGCAACATGAAATGAAAATGCAACAACAATCAAGAAGAAAAATCAAAATTTAAAAAAAGGTTTTGTTTTTTCTTAATTATTTTCAATGTCATATTTTGTTTAGTTGTTTTATTTGTTGTTTCGTCTTTATTTGCTGTTCATTTCTTTCTTTGACTTTTGTTGTTGTTGTTGTCTGTTGTGTTAGGAAATGACCCTCTAGATGTTTTAGTTGGACTCAAAAGCTCCAAGATGCAACAGGTTGAGTTTTCAACAGTTTTAATGAGGCGGTGACAAAAACAGGTAAGTGGCAGAACGTGAACAGGAGCGGTGGCGAGGGCTCAGAGGAGACCTGAAACAAAAGGAGCGGAGAAAAAAGGTTAGAATAAAGTCCACCAAGCAGACCACTAAAGACATTAACAAATCCCCGAGAAGGGGGAACAGGCTGAGAGCGAGAGTTATTAATTAAACTCATGCAGAGAGCACAAACCAGGGTTGTAAGTGCAATCCACCCGCACTGCAGTCATCTGGAGACGGGTAGAAGTAAGTGAGGGTGATTGCAGGAGAGGAGTGTCAGGTGCGTCTGCTGCTGTGCTTCTGGAGCCACACCTCCGCAGGAGAGAGATGAGGGAAGGAGGTGAGGGAGGGAGGGGGGGGAGAGGGCTGAGGAGCAGAGTGAGATCCTCACATATTGTTTGTTATTGTTTTCCTTAATTACCTCCGCCAAGGAGGTTATGTTTTCGGGAGAGTTTGTTTGCCTGTCTGTCTGTCTGTGAACAAAATAACTCAAAAAGCAATGGATGGATTTGGATGAAATTTTCAGGAAGTGTTCAGCATTGGAAAAGGAAGAAGTGATTCCATTTTGGTGTTGATCCAGATCAGCGTCTGGCTGCCATGGTGAAAAATGTGATTTCTGTGAATAACTACTGAACTAAAATAGATATCATTATGAATCCAATTGCTAATGGTATGTTTTCATGGTCAAGGAATCTTAATATTTCAATGAAATAAAGGTAGGACTAATATTTATGATCAAAATCACAATATGGGAGAGGACTGTGGCACTGGTGGAGGTCTGTGCTCTCCGAGTGCTTTTCTAGTTGTAGATATGTCCAACCCCCCCTCCACTGTAAATGGCGTCCTATATCACTGTAACCCTAAAGACATGTTTTATATTGACTGCACTTTAAATCAGTTTCGATGTTTTATACTCATTCATTCCAAGTGTTCTCACAACATGAGTGCAGAGAATGTTAATGCTCCAGATAATCTCTCCATTCTCTCTTAGGTAGTTTAACTACCATTATCAGAGTATGTTCTCAACAGCCCATTGAGCAGTGGTGACCCACAGGCTGTCTGTGTGTGTCTGCTGTAAGAACATGCCAGAGGGTCCAGAAACCATCAAGTATCCTCAGGGCGTTGTGAAATCCAGCAGGAATGTTGTCCTAGAGGGCCAGGAGACTCCACTTGCCCACCACCTGTTCCTGCTCCCCTCACCAAAACCATCCTGCAGACTTTCCTCACCCTCATGTAATCGGGCATAAAGGTGGAGAGCACAACCCCGACCTGGAGGAGAACGTGCAGGGTGGATAGAGTCAGACATCATCACACACCGAGGAGCTGACAGACTGCTGTCCGGCATCATCCACTCCACAGGAGACAGATGATTTACTCACAGGTATTTGACTTGAAGGTGAAAAGCTCTGCAGGGTGTTATGAGCTAAGAGTTAGTCTTTCTAAGTCCTGCAAACAAACCAGAGGCTTAGTACCTTTAGAGGCAGAGCTACATCAAGATATAGTCCAAGCTTAGTTGCACATTTCTTGTTTCACCACACCCTAAAGGTGCCACTTGATTGTGATCTGGTGACTGGAGGCCAGTGGAGTACAGTGAACTTACTGTCATGTTAAAAGAAACAGTTTAAGACGATTTGTGCTTCAATTTGCTTAAAGATGCTATGAGGAGTTTCTAAGTAATTACAAAAAAGTCTCTCTTTTAGATATATGCCTGATCGAAATACACAAGATGAGTTTTATAGCATCAAAATAGGTTAGCTATAAATGCTATTCCTTAGCCTTCAGGTCGGGTCGGACAGGGCTAGACTGGCTGGATACTCAACTTCAGGAACAAGACAATTAAAACTAGAGCAAATTTATATTATTCGGACACATCTTAGAGCTGTAAGTAGCGATATATAGCCGGCTTCAAAACTACGATACTAAGTTTTCCAAAAATTGCTTGTTGTCACACATCAACAACTACCGCTACGTAACTAGAAAGAGATATATTACCTCGTTGCTTTGCATCCTGTAAGTTGTTGAAAAAAGAAGTTGTAAAACAATTCAGAGTCCTGAGGAAGGTCCGAGCTGCATTCATTAGCATCACAACAAACACGCTTTGGCTTGGGTCACGTCTTTTGGTGCGTTCCAGTTGCAGTCAGGAGTAGGAATTTCAAAGTTCCAAGTAGGAAACTGCAACTGGAACGCCCCCCGAAGTCTGAATTTCCTACTGGCAACTCGGTGAAACCTCGCCACCCCCGAGTTGACAATGGAAGATGGATGCCCCCAGTGTGAACAGTTATTTAGCTCCTGAAATAATCAGTTTATTTGCACTTCTGACTGGGGTGTGTCGCTCTAGATCAGCTGTATACATAGTATTGTTAGACTTATATTTACAAAAATGCTGCCATAGTGATAATCACATTCTTCATGTGATATTTGTGAACAACAACGCAGGGCGTGCTAACAACAGCTAACAATAGCCTGGTAGATCGGCATGTGTTTTTCTGACTTCAACTGGAACGCCGATAAGTCAGATATGATGTCACTCACAGTTCTGAGGTTACTTGAACGCAGCATTACGACAGTCGCTGTGCGTGCTCATGGGTAGCAGAGTCTTCATGTCGCCAAAACTAGATTCTCCTCATAGCACCTTTAAATATTATGGCAGCATTAGGGACTTTTGACACATTGACATGGGCAGGGCGATCCTAGACTGCTCTTTTCTTGCTCTTCTCATGGCTGAGAATAAATCCTGAAGTCTGATCCCAGCATTAGACAGTTGATACAGTAACTCTAATTCCTGAAGCCTCCATTTTAGTTATTTATATACCTCCAGACAGATCACTTTGATCAGTATGTCCTCTGGTGGACTGGTTTGGATATGAAGGCAAACACATGAAACTGTTGGGACTCAATAATGTTTGACTTTTTGCTGTGTTCTCTGCTTTGAACAGTAGACCCCATGGTGTAAAACCCTCCCTCATGAAGCTGCAGCAAGTTTGTTTTGAGCGACCCTGATAAACAACATTGTTTTGTGCTGACACATTTTGTCATTTAATGGGACTGTAGCTGTCAGCATCTTCAGAGAGCAGCTCTGGTCCCAGAGGACTGACAGAACTCGGTGACTCTGCACGCAGACACAGGGAGGAAGACGGAGAACATGTTTCATACAGGAGTTACCTCAGGCTGTTTAGAAGTCCAGGTAAGGCAGCTTCTGAGGCTTTAACACACGAACATGAACTCTACAAACAATAATAGCTAAAAGCCAAGTCATTATGAAAATCAGATGAAGCTTTTTGATATTATGAGAGTAATGTAGACAGCATTCATGTCATTGTTGCTTTTTTCACTGTTGTTTTTGTTTAAGAGTAAAAGAAGCTGTTGAGGCCTTTAACAGTGTAGAGCTGTTAAAGCGTTCGCTTTCAAGCTGCCCTTTAAATCTTTCTGAGGTGCTTTTTCAAATATAGTTTTATAACTTTCATAAAACTTTCTGTTGGATACAGTACTTGAGTTAAAGTATAGAACACTACCACCAATTAAGCAAAATTGTTAGATTATTACTTGAGGAAAAGTACTGAAGTACTTGGTTTAAGAAAATACTTCTAATAACCAGGCTCTTTCAGTAGGAGAAAGAAGTTACATTAAAGCTAGGGTCTACGATCTGAAAACCAGTTTGGCTGTTGAGACAGATTTAAAATACGCAGACTGCCCCCCCTTCAGTCACCCCTCCCCTCCGTGTTCCAAGATCCCGCCCCCCAGCTCGTGTTGCATATATATATATATATATATATATATATATATATATATATATATATATATATATATATATATATATATATATATATATATATATATATATATATATATAAATATATATATATACATATATATATATATATATACATACATACATACACACACACACATATATACTTTTCCTCGAAACTTTTACGTTTCCTTCCCTTTGATGTGGAGGGTAACAGAAGCGGCCTCCCGGTTTCGGTGCTGGTCTTCTCCGGCTCCATGATGCTTCAGTAGCTGTGCAGCTAGCTGCTCACTGGTATATGAGGGAGGTAGTGGGGAGGAGGCAGGACGGTGCGGAGCAGGGGAGACAGGGGATTGGATGGACTCACGGACCAATCCGAACTGCTGTTCCCCGCAGTTCGGATTGGTCAACTATTATGCTGCTTTGCAGCGGATATACTGAATGGATTTTTTTCATTCTTTTTGGTCTTTATATTGCGTAGATCGGACCATAGGACCATAACGGCCTTATAAACGGTGTTATTAAGATTTACCAAGTTTCCAAATCGTAGACCATAGCTTTAAACCTAAATGTCAGTATATGTAATAGTTACCCTTCCTCATTTTGTATTTTGTCATCTATTGCTTCGTAATCGAGATCTAAGTGCTGTTAAACTTTGAACAATGTAAAACCAAACAAAACAGTTAATACCACGACATCAATGACTAACCATGCCTGTTACCTTCCAATCCTCTGAAGTTTAGATATTTTCATTTAAAGAAAAGTCCAAAGATCTCAAAGTTATGAAATAATGCAGAGTAAACCATTGAGTTGCCAAAGAGCTGGGGCAGCTGCAGATTTTTTTTTTAATGTACTTTTTGGGCATTTTGTGCCTTTATTGATGGGAGAGAGACAGTGGATAGGCTTGTGAAAGGGGGTGAGAGAGTAGGGGAAGACACTCTGCAATCTGGTCACAGGCTGGAATTGAACCTGGACCAGCAGAAGCACGTACATGGGGTGCCTGGTTGCTAACCACTCCCCCAAACCAGCACCCCAGCTGCAGCCTTTTCACAGGTTGGCCAAAGAGTCTTCTTGATCTGATGGGTGGACCAAACTCTGCAACTGCTCTGCAGTCCTGTTTGTTAAGGCTGCAGTGGATAAAGGGGCAGATAAAGATGGAGCAGATGTGGTGCAAGCCAAAACAATACTTTACCAGTCCTTTGACTGAACATATTAGACAAAATGTCTTAATGTTGTGTTGTCACAACCAGTAAGTGCAGTCAAGCCAAACACCTGTCGGCAAATCAAATTGATTTGACTGCTCTACCACAGATTTAAACACTTTGTTAGGACAAGCACAAACTGTACAAGGTATTGCGGATGTTATATATTATAAAAGGTTGGGTTTTCTCACACATCTGCTGCAAGAATCCAATAAGTAACTTCTTTAGTTCCCCACCAGCTTCTGACAAAAGTACACATATTTATACTAAGATGTCTGAAAATGATTGGAAAAGTGTGTCCCACGGTTGTCCCAAAATGTCTGACTCAGTATCAAACTTAAAGAAACCCCTTTTGGGAGTTATTATGTAAAGTGTTGTGGGACGATTTTGACACACACTTGTCCAGTTGAAATTTTCATGCAAAATTTGTCAAACTGTCTCTTTATCAGTGGAAACATTTCTGCTATCATTTTTTAACAGAGTCTTTGGTAATTTCGAACCACTTGTACAAATTGTTTAATACTTTCAGAATTTTTGATGGGCATGGGCATCCAGGATGTTCATCATCTTGGACATCCTCTCTGACTTTACAAAATCGTTTGTGCCCCATATTTCTCTGTTAATAAACAATAAGGACTTATGATCTTTGGCCCCCATTAATCCAGTCATTTCAAAGTGGTGTCAGTTTGGACTTTAATGCAAAGTTTATAGAAAATCTCTTAACAGCTGGACAAAATGGATGGACTGACAAAGTGTAACTTTATGTCTTTAGAATATAGAAATGTTCTGTACGCCCAGACAGCTAACTTTGCACAGATGACTCTTTTTCATAAAGAAACATCTGTGCTTGTTAAGTCAGTTTATCATAAAATTAGAGGCTCTCTAGGAGCTTAAACCTCCGCCAAGGCATTTCTGACATTTTAAGCTAATTATCAGTTAGAATGTGGGAAGCTGCTCTATCACTAAATGTTAACAAACATGTAATAAATTCTTGGATCAACATTTGTATTTGGATCACCACCAAAACCCAATGACTTTGCCTCCGTGCCATCACCAACATTCCCTGAAAATATCATGAACATCTGTGGAGAACTTTTTAGTTGTCTTGCTCACAGACAAACATTTAAACGAGCACAGGGTGTCAAACTGTCAACCTTCATGTGAGGCGCCAATGTGCAGCCTAATCTGACTTTGTACTCTTATTAATAAGAATTTTATCTTAGTTGGTAACCAAACTCTTTGGCCAGACAGACAATGGTTATTCCAAACAGAGCGAGTGAATAGACAACACTGTTGGACATAAAGACTTTTATGGTTGCCAATTTGTTCCACCTCAGCAGACAAAATATCAGCCTCCTCTGGTACTGATGGAGTGCGTTGTTTATTGAGAACTTTACGCTATAAAAAGTGCCATTGTTATCCAAGATTTTTATTTATTGGGAGGTCAAATACCAGATTTTACCTTGAGCAAAAAGTCTCCAAAAAATAATGTTAATAATTTAAAAGTTTATGGTATTATTTTACACAAACAAACCTGCAGCGCAGCCATTGTTGTTAATTGTCCTATTCATCTTTTCAATCAATCTTTGTTTGTATAGCACCAATTCATAACGAGTGTTATCTCAAGGCACTTAACAATAGAGCATAAAGCTCTTCATTTTATGGATACACATACAAAATATATGCATAGATACATATATACATATAAAATACACATATACATATATATCCATCCAACAGCCAACATGAATCCATATAACCAGTCATGAATCCCTCCATCATGGCTCAAGAAAAAACCTTCTGTTAAGCAGCAGGAAATCTTGAATGTGGATCCCAGTCTCATGATGAACAGCAAATCCACACCATGCTGTGTTGGGTGTGAGGGCAAAGGAAGGGAGGTAAGAGGAGACAAGTGGACTAGAACAATAACTAAAGTTAGGGACAGGTCCATGAACCATAGACCTGTCGTCTGATTTATTAGAGGTTAGCCTCTTGAGATGCTACATCTCATTTTCAGGAGGGTCCTCATGTCTGAATGGTTGTAGTGATCATTTTATAGAAGTATAATTGATGATATTCTTACTGAAAATAAGAATTTATGGTAGTGATGAACTCATGGGTGCCCAGACCACAAGTGCATCCCTACCATATTTGTCTCCGTTAAGTATAAATGTATTAAAGGCCTCTTGAGATGTGACATCCCATTTTCAAGAGGGACACCCCATGACTATGTGGTGCTGAATATAGATGCTATAGATGTATCAACCATGGATATGGAGATCATGCTAATATCTACATTAACAGCTATATTGATAATAGGAATGGAATGTTCCTAATGAAATGGCCAAATATGTGTCATGTTTGTAATTGTAGATCTTTTGCAGTGTAATGAGGGTCCAATGGAAGGTCAATTCATGTTTTAGCCTGGTGTCAAACAACAAGGACTCCTCTTTCCGGATCTGGTCTGTGGAGGCTTTTGTTGGGTCACCCGGAACAGAAGTTCATTAACAATGCTTTAATTGGAGCCTTGTTTTCCTGTTGAGGGTTTGGAAACATTGGGGTTAAAGGCAAATTCCTGAGCAGCATCAACATCCACGCACCACTGAAACCGGTTGTGCAGGGCAATAACAGAAGTAACCCCCCCTGCAGATACATACAGAGACATGTTGATGTGTACAGACTGGTGAGAGGCACGTGGAGTAAGTATTTATGCATACAAACTTAAAAGACACACTAGTTGATGTCACAGTGTTACAGAATATGTTTGATGACACAGTGAAGGCATTGTGGAGCCAGCGTGCTCACAGACAACAGCTTTAATGAGCTACATGTTATATGTTCAATAGTGCAGTGTAAAGCACTGAACCATACACAGCTCTGTTTCTGTAGGTCATGTTATCACAAGTATATAAGTACGACAGAAGATTAGGGCCACATAAAAGAAAATAAGTCAGTTTAAAAAAAAAGTAAAGTTACAAGAATAAGTCAAAAAGTTATGGGAATATTCTCATGAAATTACAGGAATAAAGTCATAAAGTTATGAGTAAAAAAGTTGTACATTGATGAGAATAAACTCGTTACTTTATCTGGAAGCTATCATAGAAGAGCAGCAGCCGCACCTAGTTGGAGGAAATTGCCTCAGTTTTGGAAGAGGAAATGTATGCCCTAATCTTGAAACTTTACGACTTTTTATCGTTCCTTTATGACTGTATTCTTGTAACTTTTTGACTTTATTCTAGTAACTTTTTGGGATTATTCTGGTACTTTAATGACTTTATTCTCTGAACTTTTTTTTGTTTTAAACATACTTTTTGATGGCCCTAATCCTCTTCCACATCTACGCTCAAATAGAGCAGCAAAATAGATGATCAGGCAACCAGGATGTCAGCAGTGGCTTAATTTGACATATTTCACCAAGAGTCCGTGTTTTGGCCTTAGTTGACATTGCATGTATTTCCATAGGTTGTCTTACTTTGTGTTCATGTGTCAGTGGGAAAATCATTGCTTAAGTTACTGGAAAAAGTAATAAGGGATAAAGGGTTGGTTCTTTTAAAGGTACCATATTATAAAAAGTAGACTCTTTATGGTTTTCAGTCATACAAAAATGATGTCAATGTCCTGTTTACAAATCCCTCCATCTGTCCAAAACTGAGTGTCAAAACAGTCAATTTAAAAAAAAAAGTCCCCTAGTAATGTTATACCAATAGCAGCTAACACAGCAGTGGGATCAGAGTGGGATACAGAACTGCTGATGGAGATACAGCAGACCTCCTCAGTTCACCCCAAGCTGGCCATTCATCATTTCAGATGACATATCTGCATCACAAACAATGTTATTTCTATTTCATCCGTATGCGTTGACGGGCACAAGGGATGATTGCATTATGGCAGTTAGTACACCATTTGGCAGGTGGATGGTGCTAATTTCTTACCCTATCCAGGACCAGTATACAAATGTTGATGATGGGGAATCTTTACTAAAAAATGGCTGCTTGCCGTGAACAACTTAAGTCCCACATCTTCTACCAGTGACTTAACGGGACCAACATGCACCATGTATCTGGTGCAGGTCTGCATGAGGGTTGTAGCAGATGCCGATGGTTCTTCTTCTAGCTCGCGTCAATCTGAGCATGAATATTCAAAAGCATGAAAAAACATTCAAGATGATTTAAATCAGACAAACTATCATGAGAAACCCAATTCCAATGATATAGAGGCATTGTGTAAACGTAAACAAATCCAGAATAATATGATTGGAAAATAATTTCTGATGCTAATTTAGTTGACTACAGAACAAAAGCAGTACAATAAGTGAGAATGAAGAGATAAAGTTTACTTTTTTTGTGAATATTCACTCATTCTGAATTTAATTCATGCAACACATTCCAAAAAGGTCGGACATGAGCAACAGAAAAATGATAAATGAGGATATATGAGCCATAGCAGAAACTCCACCAGCCGCTCTGAGCCTGAGCTCTGCTGAAATGGACTGATGCAAAGTTTAAATGTGCATTAATACAAAGTGTGAAGCCTACATACAGATTTTGGGGTGGCATACTCTGCCATCCAAACAACAGGGACCTCCGTGCTTATTTCAGCTAGACAATGCCAATCCACTAACCTTGCAGAGCAGGTGGACCTTCTTGACTATTTTCTGAAATCAAGCAGGTAAATCTTGGCAAGCTCCCATCCTCTACAGCTTCACTAACCCCAATCAGGGGAAAGAGGCGGGAGCTGCAGACGTGATGACAGCAGAAAGTGACTGCATGTTTGAAAACAATGATGGCTTCTGAAGTGGTCTTCGTGTATGAGGCAATATCTGCAGTCTGAGCAGAAATGGACTCAATTTCTTCTTTATAAATGGAGAAAAGAACATCACTTTAAACTTTTATTACGGGGAACAATGTTTTTGCTCTTCTCCGTTTTGGTTTTGGTAGAGTTTGATTTACCAACTGGCTCCTCTGGTCGTGAAACAGATGGGAAGAACTCCAAACCCCATTGTGATAACTGGTCTCCACTGGCTGCCCTCATGGACAATCAAATCAGAGAAGCTGAAGCCGGAGATCTGAAAGTGGGAGAGAAAGCAGAAATCCTCCATGGACGGTTCCAGTTAGTCTGTGCCAGTCGCGGTTACTCAGCGATACCTGGTTGAATATGCTCTCCTCAGAAGTTTATAGTGAGAATTTGGTGGGGATTGTCATGGACTGGGTTCATGTCACATAGAAGTGGTAAATGATACATCTGTGTGGTATAGTTTAATGTAAGATGATAGTCTAAGGACTGAAACCTATAAGCTAGCAGCTAACAACAGTGTGCACCTGCTACATCTTTCACTATGCTTGATGTGGACTGGTCTGTGAAGAGTATGACGAGCAGAACGAACATCCAATCACCAGCTGCTGTTGTTTTTGACGGTTCTGCCCCTGAAAACATTTTCTAACGGCTCTTACCTTGATGGACTGGTGAAACATTTCCGTGGCGGATATATGGAACTGTTCGTCCTCATTGAAACTGTGATGCATTAACCCTTTCACTTCTTTAAAAAAATAGAAAGGAAAATGTCTTTTTTGATGTATTTGGGCACTAATGCAACATTTTTTTTTTCTACGCTGTGAATATTTACAAATCATTAACCTCTGCCAAATGGTTGAACTCGGAGTTAATAGTCGAAGAAGTATCTCCATTGTAAAGGTGAAGACATCAAAGATCAGGTAATATGTCATTTTTAAGAAATACTTTTAACTTTATGTATGTCATATTCAATTCACATGAGCCATTGTTGCTTTTTATGACCATTTTTTTTTTATAACACTACATGTACCTATCTGAGATATTCCCCCCTTTAATAAGACATAATGCTTTTTTCTAGCATTATGTTCAACCCCAACAAAATATAGACGGCCTAATCAGGTTTAAGACGTATGGAGCATTTATGAATAAGACACAGTTACTCACAGCTTGGTCAACCAAGTGGTTGAGCTGGGAGTTAAAGGGTTAAGAAGAACAACATAGGACAACTAAGACCACTAACTGCTGAACAACTGAAGTCCTACATTGAGAATGAAGGAGAACAAATTCCACCCACAAAACTTTAACAATAGTGAGGTCCCAAATGCTTACGAAGTTACAGGTATCAAATACAAAATGACTGAATATTTACCAAAAATATTGAAGTGTATCTGTCCGAACCTTCAACATATTGTCTTTGTAGTGTATCCAATTGAAAATGGGGGGCAAGGATTTGCAGATGATTACCTCCGCAAAGGAGGTTATGTTGTCGGGAGAGTTTGTCCGTCCGTCTGTCTGTGAACAAAATAACTCAAAAAGTTATGGATGGATTTTGATGAAATTTTCAGGAAATGTTCAGCATGGGAAAAGGAAGAAGTGATCCGATTTTGGTGTTGATCCAAGTCAGCGTCTGGATCTGCCATGACGAAAAATGTGATTTTTGTGAATAACTACCGAACTAAAATAGATATCATTAAGAAACCAATTGCTAATGGTATGTTTTCATGGTCAAGGAATCTAAATATTTAGATGAAATAAAGGTAGAACTGATATTTATGGTGAAATTCACAATGTGGGTGAGGACTGTGGCGCTGGCGTAGGTCTGCGCTCTGGGTCATTCTACAGAAACGTGGATTTTTGGGATGGCAAAATGTCTTTTGTTTTATTTCTCTTTTTAACATTTTAACTTCAACTACATTGTTACATATGTCATTTACTTTATGAATACACATAAATTAAAGCTTAATGATTTTGATTTTGTTTTTTTGGAACATTTATCACAAAACACCATTTAATAAAGTGTATCCACGCATCTGATTGTCACTGGTGTTACTGATTGTTACCCATAAGAAAGGTAACACCAGTGATAGTAACACCAGTGACAGTTTCACAAAAAATGCCCTTTAACAAAATGGCTGCTGCAGAGCATGACACAGCATGTTACTAATCTTGATCTATTCTCTAAATTATGTCTTCCAAATACATTTTTACTCGTTTGTTTGCAATTCCCTGCCAATAAAGTTGGTAACACCAGTGACGTCAACTAAAAGCTTCATATGAAATCATGAGATAAATGTTAATATTTCTGAAAACAGAAAAGGACAATGTTCTTACCAGGGTCCATCTTCATAGATCTTCAAGAAAGAGGTCAAAGGAAGTCAGGTGATGTCATCAGAGTGATTTCTTTTTCCAAAATAAGACTTTTGTCACACGGTAACACCAGTGACATGACTGCAGGGGACTACTTTTAAATATATTTTATAATACTTATTTGGCATTTTGTTTTAAAATGTAATTTATATCATATATTTGATAGTTATTTATACATTTTGTACTTTTTTTTAGAAAAACAAACTCAAAATACAGCACTTTCTCTCCATCAGTGACTGTGGGGACGAGCACTTTTGTTGTGGTTGGGGTTCTAAATAATTGATTAAGAAGCAAATGTTACCAAGCTGATGGCTCCAAATAGTGTGATAGCTGAAATAATATGTTTTCTTCAGGAGTAATATATCTCTTAAGGCTAGGGACATAAAAATGCTTGTTTCTGTAGAATGAGCCCTCTCCGAGTGCTTTTCTAGTTGTTTCATGTTTTGGTTTTCCTCTAACTTGATGTCCCAACTTCACTGGAATTTAAATGCTGCTCTAAGTTTTGTAAAACATTGCCTCGTTTTGGTCCTGGAGCTAAAGAGTCACTCCTTCCTCTCTGAGTCCATTGGAGCAGTCTCCAGGTACAGCTCTGGACTTGAGCCTCACAGCAGTCTCTAAATTAGATCATTTACGATCCTGTGGCTCCAATGTGGACATGTCAGTGTGAGGGAGAGCAGAGTGTCAGAGTCACCGGGGCTGAGCAATCGAAAAAATAACTTTGGCTCCCTCTCCCCCCTCTGCCTCTCTCTCTCACACACATCTTAAACATGACTAAAGGAGGAGGCACACACCTACAGAGAGCTTATCTGACACAGACTCTGTGCGGCTGTCGCGGCAGGGGGCGCAGCAGAGGAAGTTTCCTATCTCCTGCGTGAGTTTCCAGCTCGCTGTCACTCTGTGTCTTCGTGCGTAAAAGTTGAACAGCGGGGATCGCCAGGATGACCCAGGTCCAGGGGCATTACCGCGCCAGGATTTGATTCAGAGCTCTGGATGTGGATTTACGGACTTCATGGATTAACACAAAGTGTGAGGAGAAACTCTGCAGGTCTACCTGGATTCATGTTTCGACCAGGAGGAGACAGGTCTGCGCCTGGAAATGGATCTTTAGAGGCTGCAGGGTTGGATTCTCGGGTGTGAAAGTGCAGAGAGGGAGCTGAACTGTGCCAAACCCAAATCAGTGACCTGCAGGTACGCTTCTCTATGCCCTTTAAGAAATGTACTTTTTACATTTCTACATGCTCGTGCTCTGGATAATCTTTCAATAAGCGTTTGCTGAAGACCTCGTGAGCAACTGGTTTATTTTACATTTTCATTCAGTAGACACTTTGGTGGAAGACGACATCAGAGAGTAAGAACACTTCCAGTTAGTGAAGGATGGGCGTCTGCGGTTAAGAACAGGGCCACAGAAATGGATGTCTGCAGTTTAACAAATAGTATTCATTTAAATGTAATCAAGAGTTTCTATTTAACCCCGACATTTTATAGTGAAAATATAATGCAGAGAATTATGGCCAGTTCAGTGAGCTTAACCAATTTTAAGGTTATTTTTCAGTATAAAGAACAGTATCTTTATGGCAGAGATATTAAATATTATATTTTAATTATTTTTCCTATTACAGCTATCAATACATATGCGAATTATATTAAACACAACTTTCTCATGTTGCTGTTATTAAGCAGCTTTTTGTGTACTTCGACTTTTTTGATTTTTTTATATCATTATTGTAATTGATGAGTTTCTGTGGCACATACTTTACTTTGCATTATTTAAGTGTGTAAAAAATAAAGTGACATATGAAACGTGTCAGTTGTACATCACTCAGAGTTAGGGTTGGGAAATAAATTGATTAAAATTATTAATTTTAATTTTCTGTTGCATAAGATTTTTTTCCACTTACAAACTTCTCGCATATTTTGCCAACTTGTAGCCTCACATGAAAGTTTTCATGATAACAATTTGTAATTTGTGATTATATCTGAAGCTAGATATACTGAAAATCCTCATCATTTTCACAGTGTAAGGCTATGGCACTTACTTTTTGCACAGGCACATCTTTTTAAGCTTGTGTTTGTTTTTTAACAAAATTAAATATCACTGTGAGATTTCTATGTCAGTGTAGAGTGAAAAGTGCAGTGATAGGTAGGACTGCTCGATTATGGTAAGAATCAGAATAGAAAGTATTTTTATATACATTAAGATCATGATTATGAGTCATGATAACTGAACAAATTTAAAACATGCACCACATGCTTTCATATATTGTTCATACTTTTGAATCTTTCATTTTTTACTTTATATTATGGCTAATGCATGGAATTACACGTGGAAAAAAAAGAATGCCTCAAAATGTTGCAAAGAGTAATAATGGAAATAGAACAAAAAATGTTCAACATGTCATGTGTCAGAGTAAACTTTAGATATCACACCTCAGTTTCTATGATTTTGGAAGGCAGAAATTGTAATCTTGATTTAATCCAGTTAAAGGGACTGTGAGGAGTTTCTAAGTAATTACAAAAAAGTCTCCCTTTTAGATATATGCCTGATGTAAATACACACTTTAAGATGAGTTTTATAGCATCAAAATAGGTTATCTATAAATGCTATTCCTTAGCTTCGTGGTCGGGTTCGGACAGGGCTGGACTGGCCTGGATACTCAACTTCAGGAACAAGACAATTAAAACTAGAGCAAATTTATATTATTCAGACACGTCTTAGAGCATCGGGCTGTAAGTAGGGATATATAGCCGGCTACAAAACTACGATAGTAAGTTTTCCAAAATTGCTTGTTGTCACACATCAAAAACTACCGCTACGCTACTCGCCGCTTTGCATCCTGTAAGTTGTTGAAAAAAGAAGTTGTAAAGCAATGCAGAGTTCTGAGGAAGATTCGAGCTGCATCACAACAAACACACGCTTCGGCTTGTGGTGCATTCCAGTTGTAGTCCGAAGTAGGAATTTCCAACTTCCGAGTAGGAAACTGCAACTGGATCGCCCCCAAAGTCGGAATTTTCTTACTGGGAACTCGGTGAAACCTCGCCACCCCAGAGTTGACAATCGAAGATGGATGCCCCCAGTGTGAACAGTTATTTAGCTCCTGTAATAATCAATTTATTTGCACTTCTGACTGGGGTGTGTCGCTCTAGATAAGCTGTATACATAGTATTGTTAGACTTATATTTACAAAAATGCTGCCATAGTGATAATCACATTCTTCATGTGATATTTGTGAACAACAACGCAGGGCGTGCTAACAACAGCTAACAATAGCCTGGTAGATCGGCATATTTTTTTCCGACTTCAACTGGAACGCCGATAAGTCGGAGATGATGTCACTTCCAGTTCCAAGGTTACTAGAACGCAGCATTACAACAGTCGCCGCAGGTGCTCATGGGTAACAGAGTCTTTATGTCGCCGGAAACAGATTCTCCTCACAGTCCCTTTAATTTCCCAGCTCTAGCTTTAAGTGCCAGTGTAGACAGGATTGTCCTCTTCCAAACTGCATGATGTAACTTTGATAACGAAAGAACAGCATTCTCTTTAATTCAGTTTAGTTTTGGTTATTTTGAAAACCTTAAGGCAAAACCTGTGTTATATTGGAGCCACTATGGTGGCACAGCAGGGGGTGTGTGTGTCTCACAGCAATATGGTTGCGGTTTGATCCCCGTGTTGGTCACGGCCTTTACGTGCGGAATTTGCATGTTCTCCTTGTGCATGCGTGGGTTCACCTCAGACATTTCAGCTCCTCCCACAGACCAAAAACATGCTCATTAGGTAGAGAGTGGGGACTCTGATTTGCTCTAAGGTGTGCTTGTGAATGGTCGTAGTCTCTTGATGTGGTCCTGGTGACCAGTCCAGGGTGTACCCCGCCTCTCACCAGATGTCCGACAGGCGTCAGGCCACATTGTCCAGCTCTTCCTAGGGTTGTTAGATACCAGGTTTAGGGACATGATGCTTGATATGATATCTGTGTCTAAAAATCCTCTACACTAAGTTTTACTGATTTGGGCTTTGATTGAGGTATTTTGTTTGGCTGTATTCTTATATTGGACATTTTGTGACTGGTCAGATAACGTGTGCAAAGCTATGACTCCTTAGAGATCATTAAAAGTATGATATCTAGTATGATATTTATCTAGGGATGGGAATTGTTAACATCTTATTAATACCAGTGCCATGCCTAATTCTGCTTATGAAGCCAATACTTTTTTGTAGAGCTGGGAATTTAATGGAGTTTCACTTGCAATCAAAATTTATGCCTTTCACTCTTATGATAATTGAATAATACAGATTAAATGCGACTGTGCTACATGACGTGTTGCGTAATTTCTATGAATTTGTATTTTTTTGCATATATTTAATTTTTTTGTTTGCTTCTTGATATCCAATGGAAGAGTGATAACAGAGTGTCAGGTCAATCATTGCATGTGCTAAATGTTTCAAATCTAGTGAGTAGTATAGTCCTTTGTTATTGTGAAGTTAATATATATCAAAATAGATTTATTTATTAGTTAAAAAAGTTGCCGCTCACAGGTTGTCAGTGCCTCTGATACTTAACGCTGAGTTGCACGGACAAGTGCTTCTGTTGCTGCCATTTACTTACTTGAGATCACAGACACTTTGCAGTCAGCATCATTTTGTGTCATATTAAGCCAGAGTTTTGACCACTTCTGTCTCCTTAATGTGATTATCACATCTTTGATGTCTTTGTTGTTATTTATGCTGACTGCCTCTGAAGAGAGTGTGACAGCCTTGATTTGCAAAGCATGCAGACTGAAGCGGAGAGAGTTGATGTTCAGAATGAAGATAGCTGATATTGATTCCTTGAGCTGGAATTGGTTGTATATCTTCATTCTTGTATTCATCATGGCATATATAACTATTTCACTATTGTACTTTTCTCTCTTTTTTTTAAAGTGATCTACAGCAGTAGGGGTGTACATTGGCAAGAATTAAATCATACAGCATGTGTAGCATAACAGGGACATTACAGTATGTATCATGATATATAGTGGTGCTAGGACTGAAGGTTAGGATTTTTTTTTTTAAATTGCTTATTTTAATAATGTTCACCGAAGAGGAGACTGAAATTATATGAAATCTTAATCATTGCACAAGGAATAAGTAATTCAATATTGTTGTTGATCCAAGCAAAGATGCAGATCTAGGAAATTTTAAAAGGATTTGCTAACATGCATTTTTTCACATTTTCTTCAAACTTTTGCTAAAAATGTCAGAAATGCTTTGGCGTAGGTTTGTGCTCCAGGAGCAAGTCAGTTTTTGGCGATATAAAGGAGCCACAATATTGTCTGTATAAAAATTCTGTTTTTTTTCAGTGTTATTTATTTTAAGGGACTGTAATGAGTTTCTAAGTAATTACAAAAAAATCTCTCTTTTAGATATATGCTTGATCAAAATACACACTTTTAGATGAGTTTTATAGCATCAAAATAGGTTATCTATAAATGCTATTCCTTAGCTTAGCGATCGGGTCAAACAGGGCTGGACTGACCTGGATACTCAACTTCAGGAACAAGACAATTAAAACTAGAGAAAATTTATATTATTCAGACACGTAAGTAGTCATATATAGCCGGCTACAAAACTACGATACTAAGTGTTCCAAAAATTTCTTGTTGTCGCACATTAAAAACTACGGCTACGTAACTAGAAAGAGATACATTACCTCGTCACTTTGCATCCTGTTAAGTTGTTGAAAAAAGAAGTTGCAAAGCAATGCAGAGTTCTGAGGAAGGTCTGAGCTGCATTCATTTGCATCACAACAAACGTAAACTCTGGCTTGGGTCACGTCTTTTGGTGCGTTCCAGTTGTAGTCAGAAGTCGGAATTTCCTACTGGGAACTCAGTGAAACCTCTCCACCCCAGAGTTGACAATCGAAGATGGATGCCCCCAATGTGAACAGTTATTTAGCTCCTGTAATAATCAATTTATTTGCACTTCTGACTGGGGTGTGTCGCTCTAGATCAGCTGTATACATAGTATTGTTAGACTTATATTTACAAAAATGCTGCCATAGTGATAATCACATTCTTCATACAACAACACAGGGCGTGCTAACAACAGCTAACAATAGCCTGGTAGATCGGCATGTTTTTGTCCGACTTCAACTGGAACGCAGATAAGTTGGAGATGATGTCACTCCCAGTTCCGAGGTTACTGGAATGCAGCATTACAACAGTCGCCACGCGTGCTCATGGGTAGCAGAGTCTTAATGTCGCTGGTAATAGATTCTCCTCATAGCACCTTCAAAGCACTGTCCTTCCAGTCACAGAGATAATAAAACTTAATGTAACAGAGAGAGAGACAGAGAGTTCTGCATAACATAACAAATGGTCTGCATTCACAAAAATGATCAGCTAATATATAAGAGTGATTTCGTGCTGTAAAATTTGGAAACAGTGTAGTGCTAAAAGCTATTGGTATACAAAGTTGTATCAATTTTCAATTAAAGTTTTAAATAAGTTTACGACAAACAACAATCTTCTGAGTGTCTTTCATAGATATTCTTTTTCCTTTTTTTTCCTTTTTTTCATTTCATTTGAGTTGTTTAAATTTCAGCTCACTCCATCCATCTCATCCTCCATGCTGGATTGAACCTTTGAGCCAATCAGTATCACAGTTTTAGAAATTATAATCCCTCTCAAGTAAATAGATACTCAAAAACATTCCTCATAGTAATAAAGTAGCTAGTCTGTGCCTGAAACTGATTATAAACCACATGATTATTTACAGAAACATGACTCACTGACTCATCGCACTCTGCTGTTTCCCTTTGTGTATGTTACAAAGAAATTAATGCCATAAAAATACTTATAATGGAGGCCATTTCAAAAGAGAAGCTCAACACTTCTACCTGAATCATGGTTTTTAATTTTTTCACGAGTACGTTTATATTACCTCTTATGATCTCTTGCAAAGCATCAAGCATATACAAGTTATTAGGGTTTATATATTGTTATATTTAACTTTCTTTAGGGTACATTTTAAACATTTTTATGGTATTTTACTATTGAATTGACAGCAAGTGTTATTAACTGAGTGCTGCCAGTTACAACTATTTAGATGAATGCTAAAGCAGAGACATAAGGCAGCACACAGAGGCTAAAAAGTAAAATGTATAATTTTCTAACAAAGTATTATCATTATCACACGTCCTAAATGACACCAGTTTAATCCTTGATCTCATCATCGTTGAGATTATAAAACAAAACCATGAAACTCATTTGTTGGGCACGACTTTTTTGCTGTTCTTCATTATTTCAGAGCTGTCTCTAAATTTACGAATACTACATGATTTATGACTCAATTTATGGATGAGCAATGTCAGAATTTTCTAACAGCCAGAGGGCCAAATTGCAGCACTCAATAAGACAATTCTACTCTAGTTTGTAATTGGAAGACATTAACAAATAAATTGTTTTATCAATAATTACATCTATAATTTTACAGATCAAAAAGAGGAAAGGTCTGTATTGGGTGATTCTCCTTTGAATGAGGAAATTAAGGGAAAAACTCTTCAAATTTGCTATAATTTGTTCACTTCCACAATTTCAAATGTGGTTGAAACTGTTTTACATATAATCCTCAAATATTTGAGTGTTTTATTATGTGTTCATTAGCTTTCTGTATCACTGTTGTCACTGCTCACTTTTCTAAAACAAACAGGATGGTTAAGCATTAAAATATGCCGATGATCACAAGAATGTTGCCTGGTTGTTTGAACAATTTAGGTAGGTTAGGTGTTGATTTCCATTGTATTGAATAGTTATCAGTATTGTTTTTTTATTTTTACGAGAATCCCAGCAAAGCGTATAATCCTGGTATTATTCAGCAAGTTTTTTTTAACTGAAAAATATATATATATAAGACATTTACTACGTTATCTGAAGATGATGAATCATGTTTGTCTCCCAGCCCTATGATGTTTTTTTTCTGATAATTAATAATCAATAATCAGCCACAGGTCTGACTAGTGTTGTAGTTTATCTTGTAGCTGTGTTCCCTGGTGTTAGCAAACATTTTTAGTAAATCTTTCTTTGTATACATTTCAAACCACCATATATCTGATCATCCTTACCAGTGTCTGTTATGTTAAATTAAGTGAAGACAGTTGTTTCAACGTATGTTATTTACTACAACAGTCACAGATGCAGGTGGCCATGGATCACCAGTCAACACAGAAACAGCAGGTCTCTATAAGAGGCTGTATTTGTGTCTTTTTAAAGCAGCATCATAGTGAGGGAGCAGCTGAAAGTCTGTGTGGTCATGTAGATCATGGATGGGTGACTTTGGTTACCAAGTGGGCCTCTTACTTTTCTGATTTTTGGAAAACGACCAACATATATCAATTTGATGGCCAAAATTACAATAATATATTTAAAGGCACAGTATATACAGTGAATAACTAATTTATTAGAGCACCTCTTGTAAAATAAGAAAACACAAAACTTGTTTAAAACTTGAAAAGTCTTTCCTATGGGACGTGCGTCCAAAGTCAGAAATTAATCAAACATAACATTCAACCTCGAAAACTATTTTTCTGATCAGGAATGCAAGTAGGTAACTATAATTTGACATCTCAATTAATAAAATATAATGTGCTTTACTCTTTTTTTTTTATTTGTTAATTTGAAAATTCATGGATGATAATGATTCTAATGTGGTGTTATGAATATCATTTCTGTTAAAGAGCTTCTACATGCTGCTGTATTAATCATTACAGAAACACAAGACCTGATCTTGGTAATTACAAATGTTGTGAATTTAGTGCATTGTGGCATAAACCTTTATTTGGGGTGTGTACTAATAAATCGGCTCCTCTCTGTTTGTAGCTGTCATAAGAAGCTTCATTAATATTTATGTGCAGGTATGTTTAAACTCATAAACATGTTGTGATACGTAATCCAATGAGATGAACACTGTCGTGAAGTCATTTTCAACTACTTTTTCATGAAAATTTAAAGCTTTCAGTGGTTTCAAACCACATTTTCAGATGTTTTTATTTATTTTTTAACAAATGCATAGAATGGAATTTCACTTAATCAACCTCGGTCCACCATAGCTCTATTTTCTTAGAAATAATGCATTTTAAAATGTTGTCATGGGAGATTTTAGCACATTTTCTATGTGCACAAAACTTTTTTGATATTTGGAGCTGCACTGAGAGAGTAGGAGGGCTCTTTACTCCCCATAAGCTGCCAGTTGCCCACCCCTGAAGTTAAAGTCGAGTCAGCAACACTTTGAACAGCAAGTTCAGCAGCGTCTGCTGCAACACATGTAAACAGCAGTGTGACATCACCCCAAAGAGAGGTCAGCACAAAGTGTAACATTTAGCCCCAAATCTCTGTTTTCTCTGTCCACTTAGAGTTTTAACCTAGACTGAGTTTTTTAAAAATCTTCACCTTGGAAGGAGTTCCATTAATTGGTGGACAGAAGGCCAAAACACTTCGAAAAAAAGAAACACTATCAAACATACCCACCTGTCTCTGGGCAAAGCTTCGGCCTGTAAAATGTTTGAACATTCTTGTTTGTCAGGTTTTTGTGCCCTTGATTATCTTTTATTTAAAGATGCTATGAGGAGTTTTTAAGTAATTACAAAAAAGTATCTCTTTTAGATATATGCCTGATGGAAATACACACTTTAAGATGAGTTTTATAGCATCAAAATAGGTTATCTATAAATGCTATTCCTTAGCTTCGTGGTCTGGTCAGACAGGGCTGGACTGGCCTGGATACTCAACTTCGGAAACAAGACAATTAAAACTAGAGCAAATTTATATTATTTGGACACGTCTTAGAGCACCGGGCTGTAAGTAGCGATATATAGCCGGCTACAAAACTATGATACTAAGTTTTCCAAAAATTGCTTGTTGTCACACATCAAAAACTACCACTACGTAACTAGAAAGAGATACATTACCTCGTCACTTTGTATCCTGTAAGTTGTTGAAAAAAGAAGTTGTAAAGCAATGCAGAGTTCTGAGGAAGGTCCGAGCTGCATTCATTAGCATCACAACAAACACACGCTTTGGCTTGGGTCACGTCTTTACGACAGCGCGTGCTCATGGGTAGCAGAGTCTTTATGTCGCCGGAAATAGATTCTCCTTATAGCACCTTTAAGAAAAGTTTCCTTGTGTCATGTTCATTAAACAAACTTTGAATTAACAGGGTGCGGATCAGAGCTGAGTTATAAGGTCTGAGGGTCAGAGGCTAACGTCTGTCTCCCTCAGGACCTCAGACCTGCTGTCTAATGGGCAGTAGCAGATTTCTGCAGGGGGGCTCCCTCATTAGGAGCCTGAGGTTAGAGGGGTCAACTTACATGGTCAAGTGGGCAGAGGTAGTTCATGTTTTTTCCCTGAGTCAGACTTAAAGAAGTGTCTGGCCAGGTTTTCAGGACGACTTTGAGTGTTACACTCATTCAAGTTTTGGTAGTTTATTATTATGAACCTTTGGTAAATTGTTGTGAGATTTTAAGCTGAATTGTCTTACAGCCTCAAAGTGTGTGCAGAAAACATCCATACACAGCTGTACTATCTACTTCTAGTGAAACACTGATGTTATTTTCTTTATTTCCCCTCCAGGATCAACCTGCAGGACTGTGGGAGCGATGCAGAGGGCCTGTGTCTGGATGGTCAGGTACGTGGGGAAATAGGATGATGGCTTATGAAACTTACATGTTACCGTTTCTTATGAAGTTCTTATCAACCCAACTTTTTTTGAGCGATGGTCTCAAACTTTTGATCAGGTGATAAACAGCCTATTTCAGTTTACTTGTTGTTTTCAATAAATTACTTTTTCAAAGTGCTTTTTGTCACACTCCCCCTTCTTGCTTTTGCATATTGTAGCTCTATTTAAAAACTCATTAAGGTCCAAATGTGCAAAATGCATATTCGAGCAATGTTTCAACTGGTTTTAAGATTTTGATTAGCTCTGTATCTTCATCTTTGGTTTGGTTTTGCAAAATGTGTTTTTAGTGACAAAAATGCTGTTTATGTGTGGACAGAAGGGTGAACACACAGAGAAATCTTGATTTTTAAAAATTACTCACCAACATGTGGACATGGGCTGAATTTTTTTTTTTTTCAACAATGTTTTTATTGAGTTTTGTGACATTTACATAGTAAAACATTGTAAACCATTCTTAACTTAACAAAAAATAAATCAATCAATCAAATCAAATAAGTAGAAAAAAAATAAAAATAAGTAAGAACAAGTATAAATATAAATTAATTTATATTAAATATATAAAACATAATATTTAAACAATATTGTAGATATTTACACTTCGAGAGCACATGGTCAAAGTAACATTTCCTTCTGCAGAGAAACAAGCATTAGCAATATATATCATTTCTCCCTATCCTCCTCGAGCAAACTAGACAAGTCGTTGTCCCTAAGATATTAAATAAAAGGCTCCCAAATGCTGTGAAAAGATCTTGTTTATCTTTCAGAGTATAAGTACTTTTTTCCAAGGGTAGAAACTAGGGATGTAACGGTATGAGAATTTCATATCACGGTTATCATTATTATCGCGGTATTGTTGCATTGTTGTCAAAATGTTCGGTGTACGGCGAAACACGGCGAACGAACGGCAAGAACACACTCCAGATAGATACTAATGCTGTTATTTACAACCTTTATACATAATTTACTAAGAAAATACTGATAAACCGCCTTTAATTCATTCAGGTATGGCTAACTGAATCTTTATCTCTCTCTCTGCTCGTTTCCTCGAGGAGTTACAGCAGTTTTAATCACGCGCATTTTTGTCTTTCACCTTAGCTTCATGTTTTAGACAGGGTGACTGTCATCAATTAGTTTGCCCCCGACATCCTTGTAAAATCCGAAGTTTGACCAGACTTTAGCCATTTCGAGTGGGGAAACCTGTTAAGAGTCTGAGCGAGGCTCCAACCGCTAAACTTTCTTTGACTAAACAATGCTAACTGCGCATGCGCATCTCTGTTTGTGAGACACGCCTGCTTCATCGGGGGTAGACACACATAGTTCCGGCTTTTCGGGGCAAAGCTCAGCATCACCATGCATTATAGACACAGTGTGGTGATCAAACTCGGTAATTCGGTCATTTTAATTGGACGCAGTAATGATTACCGTGGGAAATTTTATCGCGGTTTACCATTTTACCGGTAACCGTTACATACCTAGTAGAAACACAGACATTTCATGAAACCCGACGTTTAATGCTAGGCCTCTCACTGTTTTTCCAAGTTAGTCCTATTGTTCTTTTTGCTTGTAAAAGACAGATATCCATGAAAATGATCTCCTTTCTTTTTATATTTTGGTCCTCGGGGTAGATTCCTAATATGAAGAGCTTAGGATCCAGTACTGCTTGGAAAGATAAAAATTGCTGTATTACCTGCCGAACCTGTGAATTGTCTTTTTGTTACATGGTTAATGTAGATATCTTTTCATGATGACATCCATTTTTTAGATTAATACTGTTTTGTTTGTCCTTATGTGTCTAACTTTGACATTTTTCCTTTTAGCATCTCAACCTGCTGACCTCAGCACAATGACTGTATTGCAATTAAAAAAAACATTCTCTCTCCTTTGCTTTTTTTTTGCCAACCTCTTTTTTGGCATGTAAGGGGCTTAAGCAAGACTAAGATTTTGTCACAAGCTTTAGAAATAGTAAAGCATTTTTCATCAACACAGGTGGGGCAGATTTGTCCTAAAATGCCCTCTTTAAATTTACAAAATATGTCCTCATTTAGATGGTGAATATCAAATTCGTATGTTAATATTTCATAACTTTCTACCTAGACCAGGTTATGATACCACTGACTGCTTCTCCTTCTCCTCTGTAGAGTTTTGTCTCTTCTGCTGTTTCTTTGGACGGTCCCCCTGCACTGTCAACACGCCACGCAACACATCACAGAGGTGGGTGCCAGCTGCACAGCAGGTGCTGCTGCAAGACAACATGTGTCCCGACGTGTGATTCGTTTGAAGCTAACACCCCCCTGATGGCAGACCTCTCTTGAGACTTAATTTAATTTGTTTTATGTTCCAGTTTAACCCTATGATTGTTTTGAGTCATGAGGAATACATTCATTCAACAAAATATGAGAAATTACTGGGAAATATTGAGCTACAATGTAATGATTCACTAATTTTTTGTATTTACGTAAGTAACTAACAGAATTGTTACGTTTTCACTAAACAGTGTCATGTGCTAAATACTAAGAAATTGATTTGTTTCTAATATCTGAACACATTTTGTTGCATTCAGAAAAGAGATGTCGAGTTTCACAGTAAAGATTGGGTAAAACAATGTGATAAAGATCGACTGATGACTAATCTCAACAGATTGTTCTGCTCACATAATCCCTGATAGTTTAATGGATAAAATGTGAGAACTGGTGAGAAGCTCATTAGAAACATCTTTTCATCTGGATACAAGGCCAAATATTTGGTGGTGAAGAAATGAAAAAAAAGAAATGCTAGCACACTCTAACCCATGTGTAGGCCTGTTTCACACAAAGCATTTATACGTGTGTAATTGTGATGTGAATTAGCTACAGCAAGTGCCGATGTAGCTTTCACAAGATACGCATCAATGTCCAGCAGCTTCAGTAAATCTCTGTTGTCACAGCTCTGAGCTTTAACTTTGGGAGTCATGAACAGGAAGGTAACTGGATGGTTTCTATATTCCCTGAGACATATTCTACTTTTGTGGACTCATACCATCTGGATCAAGGTATCAATGGCTCTCAATGGTCATTTTCTGTCTGTTTTAGCCCACAAACAAGCATCTTATAAAAAATTGGCAAGCATCCTGTTCTGAATGAATGATAGCGTGTTCGCCAGAAGAACATAAGCATGCACCACAGCCGTCATGTAAGTAAAATGCATCCAGTGTGAAAAGGACCTTCGGGTTTAGCCTCTTGTGGTATTCTAGGGTAAAGAGTATTTCCAGCCTGAGACCAAAATGTGTACTTCCCCTGTTCTCTTGTCCTGAACATCCACTGCCCCTAAAAACTTTCATTTTAAAATGTATTCATATTTTTCTTTTTTTCTTTAAGAACTATGATCACAAATACAAGATAAAATAATTAAAAATGCAAAAGTAAATCAAACACAGTGCACCAAAAAGAAACAGGTAATTGTATATAAAATAAAATAGAATAAAACAATGTAGACAATGAAAGTGAGTAAATTAATTTAAAAAACTGGCCGAAGAATGATTGCGTATACATACATGTATGTATGTGTTTGTATATATATATATATATATATATATATATATATATTATATTGTATATATTAGGGCTGGGTGTAAAAAATCAATTTCATCGATTTTAATTGATTTGCCTTTAACTGGTTCATAATTGATCCATAAAATCCAAAGATCGATCTTTTAACTTGGGTAGTTTTTCTTCATTGGACGTGCAGAGAAGCAGTCTGTGGTATCAACCCAGCTAGTATTGCGTGATCTGCGTTTAGCGCTACTTTCCACTGAACAAAATCTAGAGAGATGTTACTGCAAGTAATCAAACAAACACGGCAGAAGCAAATAGCACTATATGGCACCACTGGCGAGTTTAAAGGCTGACATATTTGGACGTATTTCAGATTTTACAAGCACGAAGGAAAAGAGGAGTTGGACAGAAAACAAGTAATATGCAGAATACGCATTGATGTATATAATTAATATAAGATTAATGTAACTGCTTTGGGTTCATTTCTTAATGTAAATATGTAAATATGTTAATGTAAATAAATATCTTATTGAATCGTGAATCGAATCGATTTGAGACCTGGTAATATCGAAATTTCATCTTGCCAGAAATAGAAATACACCACCCTGGGGTTTTGGCTTTTCTCGCGCTTTCTTTGCCTGGCTTTGTGTAAACAGTGAGAGTTTTCCCTGGAGGAACCTGACCTGAGTGCTGATCGGCCAACTTTAAACAACAGCATGAGTGAATTGTCGAGAACCAGGGAGGGCTTGTGTCAGCTGTCAGCCATTCACCCTCTGACCTCTGCAGCCACAAGACCCTCGAGGACCAAAGAACCTTCTGGATGCACCTGATGAGACGATTGACGCTCTGCTTGCAGGTTAGGTGCGAGTCAGCTCCATGTGTTTCCTCAGGGGGGTCCAGCTGCGTGACCTACAGCTGACCCGGGAGACGACTGTGGCGTTGAGTTACAAAGGCTGAAGAAGAGGAGAGGAGGGGGCAAGAGGGGCTGAGATCTCTCTGAATAGCTGCACGGGCTGATTGACAAGAGGGGAACTTCCTGCCAACTATTCCTGCTGCTTCTGTATTCTCTTTCCGTCCACTAAAAGTCAAAGGCAGCTAAAGCTTTTACTACAGCCATGTGTTTGCCCAGAGAGGTTGCTGTGAATGAAGACAAAGTGCTTCTTAAAGAGCAGGATTTCCACGCAGCTCTGCGGAGAAAGCCAGCTTGGCACAGGGCTTCCCCTCAGAAAGAGAGTGCAGAGATCATTACTAACACGGCTTTGGCAAAGTTAGATGGAGGGAAAAGACTCAGCGCGAAGAAACGCAGGTAGCCAAAAGGGAAATGGGCCACAAACAGATAGGGCCAGAAATATGTGGAGACATTTTTATTTATGCATGTGCACTAGTGACAGTTAAGACCCATGGCTGAATGTTTTGGGTTGTCTGTCTGTCCATTAGAAAACTTCTGTTCAGTCATTTACTTTTTACATGATATCTCAAGAATACTTTTAGGTTTCATTTTTAAACTTTGCTCAAGTTTTCACCTGGAGTCAACAATGACTATTAAAGGGACAGTTCAGTTTTTTTGAAGTGGGGTTGTATGAGCTCCATATGGCCACTAAGTACATTAGATACAGTAGAAAGTTCTCTCCTCTCCCTCAGTAAGCCACAGTCTGTATTTGCGGAGACGAAAAAAAAGACTCTTACAGGAAAGTACCGTACCAAATTCAGCGGCTATTTTCTCCGCCTACAAGAACTCAAATCAAAAAGTAATACCACAGTTTAAGAGTACGCTACATATGAGTGTTTTTAAGTCCATAAACATTTCAGAAATATAAAGTTTATCTGGACCTAAGCCAACTCACGTCCCTCCGCTAAATCACTCCGCCATAGTTAGCTAGCGGCCTCAGAGCCTGTTGTAGACTAATTAAAAGCACAATATATTACAGATATTTCTGAAATGGATTTTTGTGATGCTTCCCTCGATGCAGAAACAGATGTGCATCATGGAGAACTCAGCTTTCACCATATTCCTCTGGGTAACGAGGGCATGCGGTTACATCGTATAGTGAATGCATCTCTCGTTACCTGTTACCTGACAGGTTGTGTGTACAGATCTATACATCTATAGATATATATATGTATATTTGTATGTATATATATATGTATATATATATATATATATATATATATATATATATATATATATATATATACTGTATATATATATATATATATATATATATATATATTAGAGGCTAATACACAGAAATCGTTGCGTGTGTGTGCATGTGTGTGTGAGAGAAAGACACAGACACAAGTGGTCTGCAATGTTATGATAAACAGCCTCCTCTACTCTGCTTATTTGTTTCTGACAGATCATTATTACTCTGTTTGATGAGAAACTGTCATTAGGTCCTTCAGGTTTGGGACGTTTTTCCAGTTTATCTTCGGGAAATTGAAGAATGTCCACAAAACTCCAGGATTGAGAAGAGCAAGAGCAGGAAGATATATTTGACGAGTAATACTGCCTTCCATATCACCTATTTCCCCTGGCTACTGGCTGGCCAATCATTTACATCACTGTATTTCTGACTCTTTCTTGATGTCCAGTGTTCGTAGATGTTTCCTCTGTATTCCTTCGATCTGTTCGGTCTCCATCTTCAGCAGCTCTTCTTCTGTAAACTTCGGTACACATCCATCAAGGATGGACCGATTAGATTCTTACAGTGACAGGTTAAGGTCAATATCATGAAGTTGTAGGGATATACCTTCCTTATGAATTTGAGCTTTGGGACCAATATAAAGTGGTGAAGTGATGATGTATCTGTGTAGGCCACATTGTCCAGTCCTACTAACAGGCACCCGCTGATTAGGCAAATGAGCCCTTGAAGCAGAGAACAGAGGTCTGTTTGTTGGATGGATGGGGTCAGCAGAAGGGAATGACCGTCATGTTGATTAAAACTTTAAATGAAGACTTTGAAGGATTAAAGTCTCATTGAGGATCCTCCATCAGGTCTTGGCATAACCCTTACCCTAACACTTTTCTGTTTCTCAGCTTAAGAAGTGTTGCTAATCTCGGTCTTTCTCTCACGTTGCAGGTCCAACAAAGTTCAGAGACCCAGCAGGAGTTCAGGACAGAGCACGGAGAGATCCAGGGCTCCTGGGGAGCCTGGGGGTCCTGGTCAGCATGCTCCAGGACGTGTGCAAGAGGGGTTCAAGAGCAGAGCAGACCCTGCCTGCCTGTTTACACTCCATCACGGAGAGCTGGTGTTCCCTCTCAGCAGCCTGGCCATATTATCTCAGCCCTGAGGCCCACAGGCCCTCTGGTCCACCACGCTGGCAGGTCCTCCAACATCAGCACTCAAGGGGAGGTGAGGGAGCGGACGCAGGCCCGGCCTGGGGGGCACAGGTAATATCTTAACTTAAACAGGGTAGTAGATTTGTTTTTAAAGACAAAATACTTTTAAGTCTCACTTTAGTCAGGTGTTTTTAAGGCTGTCATATTTTTTGTCTTATTAGGAAGTGAGGGAGGGAGTAACTGCTTAAAAAGCAACATGAGTTAAATATCAGAGTTACACAACAGTAACTCATAACAGTTCACATTGTTACAGACAGGCAGAGAAAGCAGTTTAAGAGAGGGGCGTGGAGAGGAAGGTATTATCTTTTGGTATGAGTAATTCTTCAGCTGGGCACACACTACAAAATTATTATGCTGGTTTGGGGTTTTATTCCTTCCCTTTTAATCAGAGTTACCAAGAGCCTATTTGTCTGATGGACCCAAAGATTGTCTTCCCAACACTTCCTATGGTGTGAGTTATGTTAAGAGTGATTCCCCCCCCCCACTTCCCTTAACACAATCAGAGCTAACCTTGCGCATCAGCTAGATTCACCAGATTCAGGGCATGTTTACATGGCGACAAACATGATTGAATACGCAGAGTTTCCATTGTGTTTTCACCTCCCATTTACACTAGAAAGGTGCATGGCATGCCTGAATCCACAAACTTTTGAAAACAGAGTGGAAAATTTTAAAAATAGATTCCTATCAGGCTCCATGAAGACAGGATTCACCATATATGCAATACTCTTTCACATAAAGGCTGCATGCACATGCCAGGAACAACAACAACAACATCAACAGCTTCCACATGTGTGCTGCTTACCATGATTGGTTTGTTATCCAGACTAAACTATCTTGACAGATTTGCTGACCAGACAAGAAACTGCTGTGTTTTCGTGCATCCACTTGTTCTTGTGTGTCAGTCTGAATGCTGATCGTTTTTAAAAAAAGGAATAAGGAGGTATTCTAAAGGAGACCGAACCCTCTAGTGGTTATAAAGCACAGCTGCGTTTGAAAAAGATCATTAATCTCTGACTTGTAACCGTGTACATGTCAGTTAGTAGCCTAGTGTACGTGGTTAGTAAAAGTTCTACATGTTCACATCCCTAGTCTGCGCTGTCAGAGTGCTTTTCTAGTTTACAATGTTACAGGTCAATTTGATGATGAATATGTCGGAAATTTGTGCAAAAAATATCCTGTGACCTTTTCTACCTTCATCTCCCCAATCAGTTGAACATTACTGGGAGATTTTTGAGCTATACTTCAGACTTTTTCTCCATCAGCAATTTCAGAGCTGAGTGGGGGAACATCTTTAGGAAAATGAGATTCATTATTCTTTGAAATCCAGAGACATTCTAAGCCTTTAACAATATTGGTGGCTCATAAGCATGTGGGATTTTCCACAGCTTGTAACATCGGCAAGAATGCACACAGCTTTGGACTGTAATCATCATTATTAACCACACCTAGGATCTGACAAAATTATAAGCACTGTGGAGGACAATGGGAGCTCTTTCTTCAGTGAGATTCAGTCCATTTTTAGCAGCCTGGAGCCATCACTGTTTGCCACTCTTCACTGGAAAGCTCGTCTTTTATGGATGGAGTCAAAAGCTTGGCCTGTGTTTGGCAGCTTTGCGACCTCCTTCCTGTTGTGCCTGCCTTTAAACAAATATCACTGACAGCAGAGAATTTGAGGGGGTGTTATTTGGGTAGGAATTTAAGGAGCCAAAAAAGAAACAAAAGCTCCCAGAATTCTGCAGAGAGGATTTGGATGCTTCCCAAAAGTCTGAGCTAGATGAAGAACCATGAAGGGAGAGTTAGATCATTTAAACTATGGACAAAGAAATAAAGACATGGTTGATGTTTCTGAAGTAGAGTTTTGAAGCCCAACAATCACAGCTGCATATGTAAGATGCTGACTCAAACTAACTCTTGGTCAATCTAGGAACTGGCAAAAATGTGGAGTATCAAGCTTCCTAGCAAAGAGTAACAACCCAACCCCCTGCCAGTAAGACCAGCTCAACAATTCTGATCCTAAAAACAATTTTATGCTTCTTGTTTACACAGCGGCCCCTCACCAAAATTAAGCCATATGCCTGTGTCCGGACATGAGTTGAACTGGACAAGCTTTTCTACTATGGGGGGAGCTTTGTGGAGGAGGCTGCAAGTCCAATGCCAAACCAGCTAGCCTACAAACTGGTCACACCTCTTGGCTAGATATTTTGGTTTGTCACACAGTGTATGGCAGGGCTATTCAATTAGAAATTCCAGCCCGATTTACAGTCTTTGGACATGAGTTGGCCCGGACATTTTTGGCAGACAGAGAGCAAATTTAACCACATAAAAGAACTATAAATAGACAACAAACACACTGGATACTTAATAATTTATTGCCACATCCAAAAGGACGTAAACTCAATAAAGAGCAGTACTTAAACTAAACTTCTGCTGAAATACTGTTTCTATAAATGTTATACTTCAAACATATAAATTCAACACGTCCTGATAGGTAAATACAAGCACATATTGAGGTGTGTATGAACATTGATAAAGGGTCACATTTGAAAGTGCATTACAAGTAACTTGCTTAACAGCAGCCTTTCAGAATGTGTTGCATTCAATGTCTTTAATAATGTTGGAATTTTTGTAAGACCTTGACAGTGTTTGTAAAAGTTTTCCTGTTCTTCTCGTCAAACAAAAATCCCAATCACCTTGATTTCGGGCCACTCAAGGGTTGCTTTTGGGCCGCATGTGGCCCTCGGGCCGCTAATTGAATAGGGCTGGTGTATGGGAAAGCAGCAGTCAACAGCAGAATTACATTTTCATTAAGATTTTTTTGCAGCTTTATTTGGCAATAAATACACTTCTACAGTAACAAGCTACTTTCATGTACAAGGTAACTAATAACAGATTTGCTTGACCAGCAAAACAGACAAACACATGCTCGGTACTTAAAACTCTCAATAGTTTGCATGTTGAGTGTGTGTTAACCTTCACTACTGTTTTTTCACTGTAGTGGAGGTTATTTACTGAATTGAACAAGCTATGAGAAATTATTTTTAGACTGTAGATAAGCTATTTTAAAGCTTCTTCATTGAAAGCTGCCTTTTACTTATTTAATTTTTTTTATTTATTTTGTTTATTTTTTGTGTCAAACCATCAATCCATTCATCATCTATTCCGCTTATTCCTTTTGGGGTTGCTGGAGCTGGAGCCTATTCCAGCAAACACTGGGCGAGAGGCAGGGTGCAATTGCAGAGCCACATAAAAAGACTCATACTAACTGTTGGTCAGTTAGTTTGAGTCTCTTTATGTGCTCTGTACTCAAACTCATACCAAAGGGTAAATTCAATCCAGCAATCCAGCAATCTTCTTGCTATGAGGCACGTTCACTCCTGCTGCGCCACTGTGCCACTCTAGCGTCAAAATATTTATTTCTTTGTCATAGTTTCATCTCAGAATTTCCCAGAAAAGCTTCATTTATGCTCTAACTTAGACGAAATTTTCCCTATCCTCCATTTAAATCTAACACTAACAGTTTGCTAGTTTCTTCAATTAGCTTACAGGCTGTCTTTTCACATGTTAGAGAAGCCAAAGGAGGCCTCACTAGTGTCACAAATGTTCAATGAGAGACAACAGTAGATCATACATATTCTCTAGTTTGAAAACATGATTATTAATGATTAAAGAGGCCATGAGGAGTTTCTAAGTAATTACCAAAAACTCTGTCTTTTAGATATATGCCTGATCAAAATACACACTTTAAGATGAGTTTTATAGCATCAAAATAGGTTATCTAGAAATGCTATTCCTTAGCTTCACGGTCAGGTCGGACAGCCGGCTTACAAACCTATGATACTAAGTTTTCCAAAATTGCTTGTTGTCACACATCAAAAACTACCGCTGCGTCACTAGAAAGAGATACATTACCTCGTCGCTTTGCATCCTGTAAGTTGTTGAAAAAAGAAGTTGCAAAGCAATGCAGAGTTCTGAGGAAGGTCCGTACTGCATTCATCAGCATCACAACAAACACACACCTAGGCTTGGGTCACGTCTTTTGGTGCATTCCAGTTGTAGTCAGAAGTAGGAATTTTGAGTTCCGAGTAGGAAACTGCAACTGGAACGTCCCCCGAAATCGGAATTTCCTACTGGGAACTCGGTGAAACCTCACCACCCCCGAGTTGACAATGGAAGATGGATGCCCCCAGTGTGAACAGTTATTTAGATCCCGTAATAATCAATTTATTTGCACTTCTGACTTGGGTGTCGCTCTAGATCAGCTGTATACACCGTATTGTTAGACTTATATTTACAAAAATGCTGCCATGGTGATAATCACATTCTTCATGTGATATTTGTTAACAACAACTCAGGGCGTGCTAACAACAGCTAACAATAGCCTGGTAGATCGGCACGTTTTTTTTCCAACTTCAACTGGAACAAACATTTCCACTTTAATCTTTAATATTTGTGTCTGCAGGAGGCCTTCTGACATTGTCCCTGGAAGGTACGGCTATGGGAGAACTCCTCATGCCGCTCCACAGCAGAGAGACTCACGGCAGGGCTCTGGTTCACCCCGCCGTCACAGACAGAGACGCTCTGCTGCTCCTGAGGGAAACTATCACACCTTTAGAGGTCACAGTGGGCAGAGGTCAAACAACCTGAACCCCTACAACAACCTACATCCCTACAGCAGACCTCACCATCAGCCGAGGAGCAGGCAGCCCAATAATAAACAAGTCTGGGCCCCTCTCTATCAACCTGGTTCAGTCAACCAGGCTCAGATTCAGCAGGAGCATCAACCAGGAGGCCAGGCGTCTGGACCACAGCAGCACCAGGAGAGACCCTACGACCCGCTGCCCAATTCCCACTGCACAGGGGAGCACATTCACTACAGGATCTGCGACAACAGCGTATGCAAATCTCAGTGATCTTTATACTGTGTTATGTTATTATGATTATCACAGCGCTAACTTTGTTTTTTAAAGTGCTTAAACAATTTCTTCACTTTTCAAGTAGCA
This sequence comes from Scarus forsteni, assembly GCA_036419115.1. NCBI lineage: Eukaryota > Metazoa > Chordata > Actinopteri > Labriformes > Labridae > Scarus > Scarus forsteni. The sequence goes on along the minus strand of JAZDUH010000085.1, from coordinate 5,674,684 downwards.
AAATCAGTGTAAAAAATAAGCAAAATTAAGCTTAAGTCAGTCCAATTTTACATAAACAAATTAGAGAATAAGGGAAATACAATAAAAGACATTGTTTTGATAATTCACAAAAATGCAACCAAAACTTAGCAACAGTATTTTACAGTGACAACGAATGGTTTTCCCTTTAACTATTTGCAGGTCAAATCTTTTAGATCAATTTCAGTGTAATGAAGTTAAGCTGCTGAAGGTGGCTCAATTATTAAATGGGCTGTTAGAGGTGAAGTCTGTTGATGTGACTGCCAGAATTAGAAAGAGGAGTGTCAGCTGCTCCTGTGCAGCTCCTTGTGGTTGAAGCTGTTGCAGACTTCAGTGATGAGGATGAAAATCTATATATTTTTAAATCCACAGGCACAATTCTTTGAAGAGCTGGTAAGATCAGACTATACATGCTAAAGTTGTCAAGATTTTAATGGACCACTCTTATGCACCAGTCTTTATGTTGCAGGCTCTTAATTTAATCAAATGTAACCATTAAGCTGACTAACTGCTTGCATACCCAATTGTCCATGATAATCAATAACACTGCAGATTGCTGGAGAAAACGAGGATTAGTTGCAGCTTTTAGGGGCTGCATCTATTCTTTGTGAGTCCAACCCTCAGTTGGAGTCTTATGTTAGTGTCTCCTGGGATCTATTATTACTAAGTTCAATAGATTTCAGCTGTTGCCAAGGCAGTATGACAGCAGACAAACAAGCCAAATGCTTTCAGAATTGAATAATTTAGCAACACAAAAACTTGACTGGGTTTAAATAGGCACATTTTGGAAGCAAGCACTTAAAAATTGTCTCAGGAGCGCTCTTAGGTCTGACTTGAATAGGAAAGCAGAGGACTGAACTGGCTTGCTTATGTGAGCTGAGGTATTAGAGTTCGTCCTGTACATTACACTAAATTCAAACAGTGTCAGTTTCTGTATATTATCTCTGGTGTGTGATGACACAGATATTCAAGCAAAGTAAATCAGACCAGGGTATTGTTTAGACAGAGGAGATGTAGAGATGTCAGGGAGGTGGAGTTTAGTTCAGGGCCTCTATAAATACTAGACTTTCACTGCTTTTGGCAAGGAAGCCTCAGATTCAAACAGAAAGGGTCACCTGCAGCAGTCATTCAGCAGCTACAGAGTGTAACAATGATAAATGTAAACTTACTGTATCAAAAAACATTAAAATTCTTGTGCTCTGTATCTGAAATGTAAACTGATGTGCGTGAAAGGTAATGTGTGTATGTGTTGGTCCCTCTTCAGGCTTGTCCTCCGGCCAGCAGGAACATCAGAGCTGTTCAGTGTTCGTCTTACAACAACCAGCCTTTCATGGGCAGACTGTACGAGTGGGAACCTTTCAATGAGGGTATGTTGTATAAATGTTTATGTCTTTATACTCTGAGCTTATATCATGAATAATACTAACATTAATTTGTACATGTCCAAATGAATTATTTTTGGAATATAAAAAGAGAACTGCTTTTGTGCAGGTGACCAAGTGAAGATAAATGAAATTTAAAGTAGTAAACATAGGAAAATAAATATGTATGACAATGGGATAAAATATTAACCCTATAATGCCAATTGTATCATATTTGATACATGCTTTTATAATTCAACTCAACTCAACTCATCTTTATTTATAAAGCACTTTAAAAACAACCACAGCTGAAACAAAGTGCTCTACACAAATAGACAAAACAACACAAACAGAAATTAATTTAAAAAATGGATAAAATAAAGCAGATATAAATACTAAAACAATTGTTTCAATGTTTTTAAAAACCAATTTAAAAACAGTAGAAACAATAAGTAAAAGCAAACCATAAAACACTAAAACATGAGCCGAGTCTCATGCAGGGTCAAAAGCCAAGGAATAAAAATGAGTTTTAAGACAAGTTTTAAAAATGGACAGTGAGGAGCTTTGTCTGATGTGGACGGGAAGCTCGTTCCACAATTTGGGAGCCGCCACAGAAAAAACTCGATCCCCTCTGAGCTTCCGTTTGGACCTCGGTACCTCCAGGAGCAGCTGATCAGCTGACCTGAGGCGCCAAGCAGGAGTGTAGGGGTGAAGAAGCTCAGAGAGGTAAGATGGGGCCAGACCAGGTAAAGAATTAAAAACAAATAAAAGAATCTTAAAATTAACTCTAAAATGCACGGGCAGCCAGTGCAGGGAGGCCAGGATGGGGGTAATGTGCTCCCTCTTACGTGCTCCAGTTAAGAGGCGAGCAGCAGCATTTTGCACCAACTGGAGACGTAAGAATACCTCTATCTACTCAATATGATCAAAAAATTACAAAAAAACCTATCTGAATACAATCAGATAAATGATAAAAATGTCCTCAAATGGATTAGCAGTTGCCAAAAACACCTAATGTATCAAATGAGATACGAAAAATCTATATGTTGAATTTTATGGACATTTTGATTTTTATGCATTTTAGCAGGAAGTGAAACAAACATTTCAGCTCCAAAAATTAGAATTTTCTGGCTATAATCTATGGTCTTGGGCTTTAAAGGGTTAAAACTCGTATAAGAAATAAAATGCTTAATTCAAAGCAGTGGCTCTCAAATGGTTTGCACACTGGTGTAACCTGGCACACCAGATAGAGTGTTGAATACATTTCGCTAGTTAATTTGGAGATCCCATTGAAAGTGTTTTGGGAGGGCAGAACCTTTTAGAAGCATATTCAGCAGGTGATTGGACAATTGTTTCGTCGATCATTGTCATTACAGGTCAATCAGGTGATGTAAAGGGCACTACGGAGCCCTTTACAGAGCAAAATCTGATGAAACTGGTACTGCAGCTGTTAGCATCTGTGCTAATCTCTGTACAAGCAGTCACTTCCTGCTGTCATCTCCCTTGTAGCTCCTACCTCTTCCTGCTCTAATTAATGATGCTAAATCAGGATGATCCATCTGCACTGCGGCATTAAGAGTAACACTCTCAATATTTAAATTTACCTAAGTAGAGCAAAAACTAAGCAGTTTAGTGGTGGAAAAGTAAGTCTATGTTAAAATCTGTTTGTACCCTAGGCTGTTTTTGCTGCTTGTATTAATCCAGGATAATTATAAGGACTAGGGGCACCATTAGCAGCTCTGGTGTCCGTGCCAACTGTTTTGGTTCAGACTGAGAGCTACTTTCTGTCACTGTGGCTAGTGTTCATGCAAACACCAGGTACCTCATATGACCCCACTTAAAAAATCTTGAATCATCCCTGTAGAGGCCAAGCCAATGCTTTAAGCCACTGAGGCGTTGCACCGGGATATACAGTTGATGCGCTGAATTTTACCTTGTTGATGAATGAAACTCCAACGTAATGTTTGCTCTTTGACCGATTAGTCCATTTATTTTCCATACAATCCACAGTGTCCAATACAAAATACCATCACCAACACATTGCCGTGTGTCATGGAGCCACACGACTCTCCCATCCAGCGGTCAAAAACTGTTTGACCTTCCAGGTTAAACCTTACCCAACTAAGGTTCCGCCCTTATCAAGGATTTGACAGTCCAATAATTCAACAAACCCCACTCAACATTTCACATAATCTGCTCCTACAATCCCTTTAAAGCACGTTTCAAGCCCATTTTGTGTTTTAAACCTTGACCTAAGACCTTAAATTTTCAGATGAATGTGGGTTTTAGTATGGGTGTAAAAAGATATTTTTGACAATAAACCTGACAGAAGCACTCTATCAGATCTCAGTTTCTGCACTGCAGTCCTGTTAACGGCGCATCAGCTTCTCAAACAAAAGTTCTTTGGGATGGCAGGGCTCCAGAGTGCAACCATTTTGGGTGCACATCCACCCCAAATATGTGAGAGTGCACCGAACATTTTTTCTTGAGTGCACTGGTGCACCAAGAAAAATGTCAGGTGCACTCTTACAAATTTAAGTGGACAAAAGTAACTGAGGTACTCGGTCATCATCCAATCAGCTGTTAGTAGGCAAATGAGCCCAGACAGAGCCTGACTGTGGTGTCAGGTTTCAGCACGGAGCGTAACACTGAAGAAGCAGCAAAACTCTGCCAAATTTGTCTTAGTGACTGTCAGATAACTAATTATTACCAACACAACAAGAAAAACAAAATAACATTAACTATAACATCTATCTTTGTTCAGTCCTTTCTCCTGTTAAGGGGGAGTTTCTCAGTCACACAGGCACAGAGGTGAGCGTTCACGTCCACTGAGGACAAATGACCTGACAGATAGACCCCTGCTGAACATAAAGCTGTAAAGAAAAAAAAGACAAAACAAGAGAAAAAAATAAAGAAAAAAGTCATGAAATATTCTGCCCTAAATATCGTTTTTTATAAATTAGTTTGAGAATTGTTCTTTCATTATTTACCTTAGTTTCAGTTTTATAAATATTGACTATAGTGTGTGAAGTCTTATTCTAGGTTCAAATTTATTGGAGAATAAGACCATCCAGTTAAATGTTTTGTTGCTGGTTGTTAAAATCTGGATATTTGTTTCATTTTTTAGTTCAGTATAGTACCTTAAACATTAGCACTTTTAATTTTGAAAGATTTCAAAGGATTCATTCAGTGAAGCACTTTAAACTGTCTGTTTTTCTTTTAATATCTAATTTTGCTTCAAATAAAGACAAGTATTTCTTTACATCTTATTCTTGTTTAAAAATCATTTACATTATATAAAAGTTATGGAGAGTGATAAAATGGTGACCTTATGGCATTTAAGGTGACACTATGGTAAATTTGGGTGCACCTACATGTAATTTATATACTGGTGCACCATTTCGACCAATGCAGAAAATTAGTGTGGAGCCCTGGATGGTCACAAGAAAAGCGAGACAGTTGACTCACAAACCAAACCAAAAAAGAGAATACATGTCCCTGAGAAAGGGTTCAAGATTTGACTGAAAATGTATCAAAGTCCTCCACTCAGACGAAGTCATGTCTCCTGCACAATAAATCTCATTTAAGATGTCAGTTCCACCTCCAGCTGCCTGACCTTTGACCTATATGAACTGAAGTGTGTTGTTATGTAAGCACTGCAGCATGTCACCTGTCTGTAGGATTACTGATTAATGTTCATTCATACAGAATCTGTGACCGCGCTCACCTGAGGTAACCAGGCAACAGTCAAAACACCTCCTGAACGTCATCTCTCTGAGAACACTAATGGAAGTAACAGCCTCCGGTTTAATATCCTGTAGAACAGATGTCGTCTCTGTGCCGCAGCATTGACTGACATGTAATACAGCCATGCAGATTAAATATCCTCAGGTACATGACTGAGGTTAAATCAGGATTAGATTACTCTTTCTTGAACAATGCCTTTACATATGCTCTTCTATCTGCTTAAGCAATATCTTGGCCCATAGAGGATCTAATAACAATGAACCTGAACTAAACGTTTAGACCGGCGTAAGAGTCGTTTGCAATCTGCTGCTGACTTTGTATCACCACATAAAAGGTCTTTTTTACGTTAAAATAAAAACAAAATATTTTTCAGACTATGTTACACATCTTCTCGGTGATCAGAAACATCGATGATGGATTGAAAAATGTGTTATCATCTGTCTTTACATTTAAGTAAAGACTGTGGACCAGTTCATCATAATGCATGTTACGATTTTACAGTTTCATTTAGCAGACACTTAAAGATGCTTGAGGAGTTTCTAAGTGATTACAAAAAAGTCTCACTTTTAGATATATGCCTGATCGAAATACACACTTATACACAATACACAAGCCCTTTAAGGCCCAAGACCATAGATTATAGCCAGAAAATTCTAATTTTTTGGAGCTGAAATGTTTGTTTCACTTGCTGCTAAAATCCATAAAAATCAAAATGTCCATAAAATTCAACATATAGATTTGATACATTAGGTGTTTTTGGTAACTGATAATCCATTTGAGGACATTTTTAGCATTTATCTGATTGTATTCAGATGTTTTTTTTTGTAATTTGTGTAGAGTAGAAAGAGGTATTATAAAAGTGTGCATCAAATATGACACAATTAGCTTTATAGGGTTAAGATGAGTTATATAGCATCAAAATAGGTTATCTATAAATGCTATTCCTTAGCCTTCCGGTCAGGTCGGACAGGACTGGACTGGCCTGGATACTCAACTTTGGGAACAAGACAATTAAAACTAGAGCAAATTTATATTATTCAGACACATCTTAGAGCACCGGGCTGTAAGTAGTGATATTTTTATTTATTTATTTATTTATTTATTTATTTATTTATTTATTTATTTATTTATTTATTTATTTATTTATTTATCTCAAACTTAAAAAACAGAAAACAAAAGGAAATAAAGAAATAACAAACAACAACCAAATCCAACAATTAATATGTAAACCAAACTGTACTGCTACAGTATATTAACAAAATAAGCATGTGAATGCAAACACATGCACAGCAAACAGTTTGAGAAGGAACAGAAAGAAGCAAAAAAGCTTATCTAGTCCTGCCCCTTCCTTACACAATCAGATACCATACTAAATTATAACTCAAAACCCGCTGTCATTATGCATGGAAACAATGTGAATTTATGGGTAATAGTAACCCCCTTCTTCATAATAATCACCACGACAATAAACAAAACATCCTCAATATAAGTAAGCACTTCAGAGAACTCATTATATACATTATATGTTCATATAATAGGAATCCATATATTGTTTATACAGTGTTTATGTAATCAAACCATTTTAAATGTCAACAGTATTCATAAGCATCCATCTCATAATTACTATAAAATTCCCCGTAGTATATCTGTTCGAAACTACATTTTAAGTTACTGACTATAATTACTTACATATGTTAGTAGTTATCAGAGTTTTGGTCCAAGGCCATGTTATAAATTACCTGTATGAGTTTAGTAGTACTTTTTTATATTGTAATTTAAATATTTGCATGTTACTGCACATTTTTAAAGTGACATCCAAGCTATTCCAGAGTTTTACTCCACAAACAGAAATGCACAAACTTTTAAGAGTTGAATGAATGATTGGAAAAATGAAAATATGTTCACCCCTTAGATTATAAAAAAAAAACCCCTCTCTGGTTTTGAATTTTTTTTGTAAATTACCGGGTAAATTATTGTGCAATGCTTTATATAGCACTTGAGCTGTCATCAGATTAACTATGTCATAAAATTTTAGCAGTTTTGATTGTAAAAACAGAGGATTAGTGTGATCTCTGTATCCAGCATGATTTATGATCCGTATAACTCTTTTTTGTAATGTGCAGATCTTTTGTAGATTGGTCTTATATGTGTTACCCCAGACTTCAGCACAGTAGGAGAGGTATGGCAGGATCATGGAGCAGTAGAGGGTGCGTAGTGATTTTTGTGGCAGTAAATATTTTGTTTTGTTGATTATTCCAATACTTCTTGATATTTTTGAGCACAAATATTTTATGTATGGTTTCCAGCACAGCTTATGGTCAACCAGAATACCCAAGAACTTACTTTCATAGACTCTATCAATAAGTATGTCATCAATTGCCAACTCAATTATACCATCTGTCTTTCTATTTCCAAATACCATAAATTTTGTTTTAGTAATATTTAGTGATAATTTGTTTCTGTCAAACCAGCATTTCAGTTTACACAATTCATTCTTGACCATATCTAGCAGCTGCTCTATGTTATCTCCAGTACATAAAATATTGGTGTCATCAGCAAACACAATAAATTTTAATAAGTCAGACACTTTGTATATATATATAGCCGGCTACAACACTACGATACTAAGTTTCCAAAAATTGCTTGTTGTCACACATCAAAAACTACCGCTACGTAACTAGAAAGAGATACATTCCAGTTGTAGTCAGAAGTACGAATTTCCAGGTTCCGAGTAGGAAACTGCAACTGGAACCTCCCCCAAAGTCAGAATTTCCTACTGGGAACTTGGTGAAACCTCGCCACCCCCGAGTTGGCAGTTGAAGATGGATGCCCCCAGTGTGAACAGTTATTTAGCTCCTGTAATAATCGATTTATTTGCACTTCTGACGGGGGTGTGTCGGACAGGGCCAGTCCAGCTCTGTCCGACCTGACCACGAAGCTAATGAATAGCATTTATAGATAACCTATTTTGATGCTATAGAACTCATCTTAAAGTGTGTATTTCCATCAGGCATATATCTAAAAGTGAGTCTTTTTTGTAATTACTTAGAAACTCCTCACAGTCTCTTTAAAGAGAACCTATAATTATATTTTAAAATAAAAAATATGTTAAACTTTTCTGATTTTATGTTTAATGGTCAGTGAAGTAATTAGTCTTTATGTTTGGATGTACTCAGAAAACTTCATGGGTGGTGGGTGTTTGTAGGGGAGGATGAAAACATCAATCTTAAAGGTGACCACCAGCTTCCTGAATCTTCTTTTTCAGTTCCAGGGGATCAGCACTGTGAACTGAACTGCAGGGCCATCGGGTTCAGGTTCTATGTGCGACAGTCAGACCGGGTGATCGATGGGACCCCATGTGGAAAGAACGACACATCTCTCTGCGTGGCGGGAAAGTGTGCGGTAGGACACTCTTTTGACTCTCTTAATTAAAAAACACAATCCAGTGAATATTACTTCAGTCCCAGATACTTGGATATGAATATTTGCTTCTTCGTAAAAAATTTCGGATGTTGCTCTCTTCATATACTTAATTCCCCAATAAAAGTCCAGGTTAAAATCTCCAGTTCAAACAGTCAAAATAGATTCTCTTGTTCCATGAGCAATTATTTTTACTTAGTACAAACACTTAAATTACAGGCGTTCATTTTAAGATTTATTTTCTTGTAATCTCATCCGGACTTGATGGAGGAATAGGCTGTGTATTACAAAAATAAGACTTTTTTTGTTTTTTATTTCAGTTTCATGCAGGGCACACTTCTTTCATCTCTCCATGTCCTTTTAAAGGTGTTAGTGTGTGCTAATTAGGGATGCTCAATTTTGGATTTTTGGAGGTATCCAGTATGCCAATATTTTCAAACTCATTATGACTGATATAAAAAAATATTTTTTTTTGTGTTAAGGACATAAACCTCAATTTGTCTAAAACTGGCCTGCTCCTTCTGTGGTGACTGTCCATTTGTGATAGAAGCAGATGTGACTCATGAAAAACATTTTATTCTTAAATGAATGACAGTTTTTGTTTGTTAAGAAGTAAACCTTTTACAGTACATTTGTAGATTCTGCTCATAATACGGTCAATATATGGTATATTTAAAGCCAGCTTGTATGGGCAAAATATCGGCTGCTAATATCTGCAATTTTTTTAATATATCAGCAAATAATTTCCTTTTTCTTTTGTGCTAATGTGTGAACTGGATTTGTTTTTGGATCAGCAGGCAGCATGGCATTCCCAAACAAGCTAATTTCCTATCCACTGCTCTCAGTTAGTGGATCTCTGTTGGCTGAAGGTGTGTATATATACTGCAGTCTTTTGTCGGCACAACTGACTTTTCTTTTCTTTTGCCTTACCTGAGTTACTGCGTGCAGCTATGGGGTAATACGTACAAAACCAACTTGTTGCCTCTCTACATACTCCAAAAAAGAGCTATAAGAACAGTATATAATGCAAGGGTCCACGATGACACCAATCTACTCTTTTTAAAGGCATCTGCATTACATTCTTTTTGACTTGGTCAAATTTAAAACTGCACAAATTATTTATAAAGTAAATAATAATCTCCTTCCAAACACAATTCAGAATCTATTTCAGGAGAGGGACTTTTGTAGAAAATATGTCTTAAGAGGAAAACTTAAATTGACATTGAGGGTAAGCTCTGTAAAAATGTCAATCAATTCAAAAGGAAGTTTAGAAAAGGAGTGTTTGAAACTTATAACAGGGAGGAGAAGGAAAGAAAAAAAATGATGTAAAATGATGGGATGGTTTTGGGGATGAGGGGTTTTGGAGAGCGACTTTGTGTTTTGTGACTTGTGGTATTAATGTTGTTATTGTGTTGTCAGGGGCTGGAAATATATAAGCTCTTCTTCTTCTAGCTCCTTTTCAAACCACAATTGTTGTTGTGTTGTAGTTTTTGTCTGTTAGCTTTATGGTTGTATGGTGTCCTGTGATTGTTTTCATGTTGTGTTTTTTAATGAGAAAATTTGTTTGGTTTGAAATACATATCGATCTAATCTAATCTAATCTAATCTAAAAGGCCTTGTTTTTATCAGCTGTCATGGTTTTATCCCTGTAATATTTTATATATCAGCATTTTGATCTGATATGAGAATGATTAGATTGTATTCTCAGAAAAATAGGCTGCTTTTGCCATCAGAGATTTATAAGTATGTCCTTTTGCTCTTTTCAGATGTCACTTTTGCAGAATATTGATTTGTAGAAATTGAGGCTGGGTGAAATGTATGAGCCGTTTGTTTGAGAAACAACTATTCCAGTTAAATGTTCATTCTAAAAATATAAGTTCCCATTTTAATCCATGCATGCCACTGTATATTTTTCTATTATGTTTACTGTGGTGGCAATATATCCTAACTAGGGATGTAACGGTTATCGGTAAAATGGTAAACCGCGGTAAAATTTCCCACGATAATCATTACAGTGTCCTATTAAAATAACCATTATACCGTGTTTTATCACCACACTATGTCAATAACTCTTTGCCCGGAAAGGTCGAAACTGTGTGTGTCTGCTCCTCGATGAAGCCATCTCTCACAAACAGAGGCGCACGTGCGCAGTTTTCAATGTTTGGCCTCAGTGGTTGGAGCCTCGCTCAGACTCTTTTACAGGTTTTCCCACTCGAAACAGCTGAAGTCCAGAGCCTGGTCGAAGTTTGGATTTTACAAGGATGTCGAGGGGAAACTGATTGACAACAGTCACCCTGTCTAAAAAACCAAGCTGTGGTGAAAGACAAAAATGCACGTGATTAAAACTGCTAGATAAAGGTTGTAAATAACAGCATTAGAATCAATCGGGAGAATGTTCCTGCTGTTCTTCGCCATTTATTTGCTGTGTTTCGTCGTATTTCTTCGTAATAGATTGTCTTTTTCTGTCATAGTTTGTGTAATTTGTAAATAATTAAGGAGATGCCAAGGAGGTCTGCCATGGAGAGGGGAGACCAGAGGAGAGTCATGAAGGGGACTAACTGCTTCAGGGACTATCATTAGTAAAACAAAATATAAAAAAAGGCCTTAACATGGTCTAAGATAACGAGCTGTAACATGGACACTTATGCTGCAGGCAAATTTAAATGTGTGAGTGTTTGTAAAATAGGTTACATTTACTTTTGGCCTTCACAAAGCTTTGAACCTGTTCATTTACAATTGTTTATGAAGAGAAACCTGTTTAAAGTATAAATGTCTTTTTTGTTATTCTTGTAATTACACACAGTTTAAGCATTTATAACAAAATGATAAATACTTGCCAGAATTGTTTACTTTTATTTCTAATTAAAAAAAGTTAAAACCAATTTACTTTTAGAACATTTCCTGACACAATTTTTGACAAAAAGACAAAAGAACTGTTAAAATTATAATATTAAAGGGGTTCAATGATTTCAAGACTATTTTACAGTATTTTTTGAACATTTTGAGCACACTGTAACAATACCGCGATAATAATGATAACCGTGATAATTTTAGTCACAATAACCGTGATATGAAATTTTCATACCGTTACATCCCTAATCCAAACATAACTACACAGTTATACACAAACACTGTGTGTAGTTTTCAGCCATAACATGAAATACAAAACCATGGATTTTGGTGGCTCATCAGTCTACTTCTTTGAAAGTTTTTTGGGTGCCCTTATGTGTAGTTCTTAAACTTTAGTCATCTGAAACAGTGTTTTGCTTCAGTGTAGCTTGTGACCAGCAGAGGGCAGCACAATATCAGATTGATGGCTCCTGTGAGGGGAATAATGGAGTGAACTGGAGGTCAGGACAATCCTGTGGGTGAGAACAGGAGATCTGGGATCTCCATAGAGGAAATATTTGTACTTGTGACCCTGCATTGAATACACATGAAGAAAACACACCTGTGTGCTCAGAGTGTGAGAGTCACTGTGTGGGCCTGCCTGCAGCCAGCTGTGTATTTAATGTGCTGGATTCACTGTGATGTTCCTTCAGTAATGATTTAACTCCAAGAGAAATGCCTTAGGAAGCTTATGTCTGGGCATTCATGCCAGCCTCTGTCTCTCTGTATGTTTCCTGTGAACATTAAAATCAAAACAAGACAGAAAGGCCTCAATCTCTTACTTTGGCCAATCCAACTCTGATACAGGTTACATTACATTGTGCTATTAAACTTGGGTATCATTGGAGTGCCATTAGTAAGAGGGCATTGTTTATGAGATTGCTTTTAAATAAAATTATTTGTGTGTATTTCTTTGTGATTTTAATGGAGGCTGTCAGCGTCAGTGTGCTGTTCTGATCAGATGAAAATCCAAAATATATTTATAGCCTCTTTTTAAATTACTTTAAAGGTGCTATGAGGAGAATCTATTACCAGCGACATTAAGACTCTACTACCCATGAGCACGCACGGCGACTGTCGTAATGCTGCGTTCCAGTAACCTCTGAACTGGGAGTGACATCATCTCCGACTTATTGGCGTTCCAGTTGAAGTCGGAAAAAAACATCCTGATCTACCAGGCTATTGTTAGCTGTTGTTAGCACGCCCTGCGTTGTTGTATGAAGAATGTGATGCATTTTTGTAAATATAAGTTTAACAATACTATGTATACAGCTGATCTAGAGCGACACACCCCAGTCAGAAGTGGAAATAAATTGATTATTACAGGAGCTAAATAACTGTTCACACTGGGGGCATCCATCTTCCATTGTCAACTGGGGGGTGGCGAGGTTTCACCGAGTTCCCAGTAGGAGATTCAGACTCCGGGGAACATTCCAGTTGCAGTTTCCTACTCGAAACTCGGAAATTCCTACTTCTGACTACAACTTGAACGCACCAAAGATGTGACTGAAGCCAAAGCATGGGTTTGTTGTGATAAATGCAGCTCGGACCTTCCTCAGAACTCTGCATTGCTTTACAACTTCTTTTTTCAACAACTTACAGGATGCAGAGTGATGAAGTAATGTATCTCTTTCTAGTTATGTAGCGGTAGTTTTTGATGTGTGACAACAAGCAATTTTTGGAAAACTTAGTATCGTAGTTTTGTAGCCGGCTATATATCGCTACTTACAGCCCGGTGCTCTAAGACGTGTCTGAATAATATAAATTTGCTCTAGTTTTAATTGTCTTGTTCCCGAAGTTGAATATCCAGGCCAGTCCAGTGCTAAGGAATAGTATTTATAGATAACCTATTTTGATGCTATAAAACTATTCTATAGTGTGTGTTTCGATCAGGCATATATCTAAAAGTGAGACTTTTTTGTAATTACTTAGAAACTCCTCACACTTCACGTCTTTGCATGTTTCTATGGGTATTTTAATTTACTTTTTGACCGTGGCAAGTTATTTTCTTTAACATTATGCAACTCAGGTCCTTCCCAACCAGAAATGCCTTAGATTCTTCCATAATAAAAGAAGGTTTTTATCTGACAAGGAAAAAATATTTAGCTGTCTTTCAGATTTATATGCCCTATGATCCATTCCACATGACCCCCACCCCCAAGACGAAGTCTGTGGCTTTAAGACCTCTCCCTTTACCCCTCGATGTGGTCACAGTAGTGACCAAAACATCACATTTCCCTGGCTCCCCTACCCAACAGCCAGTGAAAGCTAATTAAAGGAACGACACCAGGCAGGATCATCAGTTTATTTGATTCCCAGATCAAGAAACTGAAGATCAGTACTGTGAATTGTCAGCGAGAAATTAGAAAATGTTTTGAATTGCAAACTAATCCAAGTTTTAACATGTTTCTAAAGCAGCTGTAGATCATTTTTTCTACTTTAATCAAGAGGTAGTCGCACTGTTCACTTTACTGCTAGATTTTTAAAGATTCAAAGTCATTCTCAACTTTTCTGAGGGAAGTTATTTATCTCTTCCTGTCGAGATTTTCTCAGCTGGTTCAGCCATCTAAACAGGAGATCTCCTCAAGCTACAAGCCAAGAGATGGTGTAATAACATCTGGATTATTAAATTTAATTCAGATCTGCTCTTGTGACCAAAGTCCTGGATTTTTATGAATTGTTTTGGAAATCTTCTGTAGCTGCTGCTGAAAGTTTAGCTCTCCCCTTCAGGCTCAAAAGCATCCGGCAGACACAAAATACGACAAAGTGAACAGCTGCTACACATGATGTTTATAGTGAGATATGTCACTGTGAGTAAATCAGTTGTAAAAAAACATCATGCAGGGAGGTTGGCGTGGTGGAGGGAGTAAGAAGCACAGCTATTCATCAGTAGTAGAAATAGCAGCATGGGGCAGGAAAGAGCTGCAGGGAGGAAGGAGGAGTTGGCAGCTCTGACAGGTTGTTTGAAAAGTTGGTGGTTGTTTGTTCCTGATTCGATCAGCTGACAGTCAGCTGGTTTGGTGCACTCCATTTGACCCAACATGATAACTTCTTACATGTCAAAATACAGTGAAAAATGATGTTTCAGAACAAAACACAAGGACTAAGTTCAACAGGTTATTACAAACTTCAGAAAACATCCAAAACAAGATTCAAGGCCTTTACTTTTACAGTGTAACTTGAACTATCTCCTGCAAGGTATCCAATCGACAGTGATGGTTTAGCTGTGGGTCAAAGAAAAGGGCTGGAGTGTTTATGTGCTGTGACTGACTGAAATCATTTCTATAATGGAACAGATGGATTTGTTGTGGAAAAAGAGTTGCTAAATGTAAAATTGTTGAATTGTTACTTAAAGGGACTGTGAGGAGTTTCTAAGTAATTACAAAAAAGTCTCCCTTTTAGATATATGCCTGATGGAAATACACACTTTAAGATGAGTTTTATAGCATCAAAATAGGTTATCTATAAATGCTATTCCTTAGCTTTGCGGTCGGGTCGAACAGGGCTGGACTGGCCTGGATACTCAACTTTGGGAACAAGACAATTAAAACTAGAGCAAATTTATATTATTCAGACACGTCTTGGAGCACCGGGCTGTAAATAGAGATATATAGCCGGCTACAAAACTACGATACTAAGTTTTCCAAAAATTGCTTGTTGTCACACATCAAAAACTACCACTACGTAACTAGAAAGAGATACATTACCTCATCGCTTTGCATCCTGCAAGTTGTTGATAAAAGAAGTTTGTAAAGCAATGCAGAGTGCTGAGGAAGGTCCGAGCTGCATCACAACACGCTTTGGCTTGGGTCACGTCTTTTGGTGCGTTCCAGTTGTTGTCAGAAGTAGGAATTTCCTTGGTGAAACCTCGCCACCCCCGAGTTGGCAATTGAAGATGGATGCCCCCAGTGTGAACAGTTATTTAGCTCCTGTAATAATCAATTTATTTGCACTTCTGACTGGGGTGTGTCCCTCTAGATCAGCTGTATACATAGTTCCCCTACATTCCCCTACTCTCTCACCCCCCTTTAAAAGCCTATCCACTGTCATCTCTCTCTCCTACTAATAAAGGCACAAAATGTCCAAAAAATACATTAAAAGCAAAAAGAAACAATGCACAGTAGGGCATAAATCCACTCTGACTTCCAAGCCTCCTTTAGTGTGCCTTGAGTATGCTCAACTAACAATATCACGCACTGAAATACATTTACAACTACTCTCATGGTAAAGCTGGATGAGTAACTAAATTTATAGTTAAACAGTGAGTTTATCACAGGTCTTTCTTTCTGGGAATCAGAGCTTTGACATAGGCACAAAACTATTCTGTCAAGAAGCTTAGGTGGATGTGAAAGAGTGCAATTGTTTAATGCCCTGAAGGTCCTGTTAGAAGAATTCAACCATGAATGTTTAGGTTCAGGCCGAGTACTGAATGATTCATGGGTTGGTACTAGGGATGGGACGATGCACTTAAAGTCACGATACGCTGCACCTCGATATGCCCGGGTCACGATACGATATGTCACGATACAATATCAAAAAAAGAAAAAAAACATATTATTGTGTAATTATTACCACTTATTATTTTTGTTTGAGTTGCACACAGGAAAACACAAGGCCTAACAGGCCAAACACAAACAATAACACTCTCTCTAACCCTAGAGAGGTTAGAGAGAGTGTATGCTAACGAGCGGTAGGCTCGTTTTCGCAGTCTTCGTCTATTTCAATGAGAAAGCCAAAATACTGTCAGACAGATGACTTGAATCCAGGCGGAGCGTCCTCAATTTCGACCTCATTCGACTCCATCATTGGGCTTTTTGGAGGCAAGGTAGTTGGTGCTAATGTTTGTTGTCGTCACTTCTGGTCACATGCACTATTACCGGACTTGACATCTTGATTTCACAATCCATTTTTTTCAAACTAGATGCATTTCGTCACGTACTGTATTGCGATATATTGCCAAACAATATTTCATCCCATCCCTAGCTGGTACTAGTTTTGGGCTTGTGGTCGGAGGCTCTTGGTTTAGGTGTTAGACAGTTTTTGGACTGAAGTGGAATTACTTAACTTTTTGTGTTTTTTCAGTGGTGTGAAACATAAACAGAAACTTAGTGCATTTGCCAAATTCTCTTGGACATGCATAGTTTATCATCTATAAATGTAACTAAACTTCATTGTACATTGTGCTACACCATTCCCTTCCACAAGGCTCTATTTTTTTCCCAGATTCTTTATACGTACGGCCCCTATGTCATGGAAACCAGACTGTATAATCCTGAGGATTTATATCAAACGGTCATCTTAAAGTCATGAAGTTTACTCTCCGTTTGTGTGTTTGAGAAACGGTTCCCATCAAGAGACGTATGTGGTCTCTGCTATTTTTGTTGGATATTTTCCAAAAACAGAAACGGCAACAAGGTCCAGAGTGCAATAAACTAAATACTTTATAATCCTGACTGTCCAAGCCAAAACAAAGCTCTGTGCTATAGAGATCAGGATGTATATTACACAGAGCTTCTGTACAAACAGATGAAAAGTCTGGAAGGCACTGAGAAATGATTTACTCCGACCCACAAGGTACTTTTATACCTCTGTTTTAGATCAGAGCCAAACCATAACATCATTTCTTACTGATTATTCTGACGGAGGAGCATCAGCAGGTCAGAGCCTGTCCCAGCGTAGCACAGATATACTCCATACATATTTCTGAAGACTCCAAGCATGTCATTCATACTGAAGAAGAAACACTGAGTTGTGTAACTGTGTGTATTTTTTCTGGGAAAGAAAATCCCAAACTGTAATGAAATTTGTATCATTTGCAAGATAATTGAACAACCTTGAGTGTTGACATGATTCTGGCTGGGTAGTCCCAGACGTCAGATACATACTTATTCAAGAATGCACATTTTGACAGCTGAAATAAATATTTAACAGCCTGACCTGATAAAGTTTTGTTCTGAGTCATCTTTATGTTTATTTTGACATACTGTGTGGGCTTACATTTCTTAAATTACACCAGTAATTTATTTATAATGAGTGATTTTCTTAATTGAGAGCACAGATGATACACTAACAAGCAGGCACAATGTAGTTTTTGTAAATACATTGAAGCCCACCTCAACTGTACATCTGTTATTAAGTTTGCCAAAGGTTTGTTTTAGAAAGCTTTTCCAGTATGGAAACTATTCTCACAAAAGCTTATCTTGGGAAGAGTGCTGAAAATTAACAATTACTGCATTACTGATACTTGCATTGAATAACTGTTTTCAGTTTGCACACTGCCCAGCCAAAATAAAGTCAGCAGCTGGATTTAACTAAGCAAATAGAAAAAAGGCTCTTATTGAATAATAACTGCATGGGCGATTACCTATCAGCTGGAAACAAGTTATTTAAGCCCAGCTAATGCAAAGAGTATCTTCTCAGTTCATAAACAACTACGTGGAAAGACACACCCTGTCTTCATGGGAAGATGTTAGACTGTTTTAGAAGGGTCAAAAACTGTAAGGATTCACTGTAAAAAAAGGCTAGTTGTTTTAACTTAAAAAAGTTAGTGTCAGGGCTGCCTTAAGATTTTAAGTTATCTGAATTTAGAAATTTAAGTTCAGTTGAATTAAGAACAATTCAGATCAAGTGAACTTCTTAAGTTCAATAAACTTGCTATTAAGTCAGCTCTACTTGAATTGTTTAGTTTAACAAACTTCTAAAAGCAATCCAATTCCAATAGTATTTTTTATGCCAACACAGTAATTAAACTTCTTCAAACTACAGTTTTAAAGGTAAAACAACTTGATTTGAAGTTCAGGTCACTGATCCTCATCCACAAATGTGAAAAAAGAAATAAAACAGTCAAAGATGTGAGCTATAAGCTCGTTTTCCACCAAACGAGCCGTCATGCAAGCCAGATGAATTTTAATAAAAGTTAAAGAACATTTGTGGATGAGGATGCATTTTTCCCGCAAGTAAGCACTTTTTTGTGGCTAATATAAAAATGTCCAGTTGTGTTATTAAAGCATGAAGAACAGAAGTTGTTTTGGTTTGTCTGGCAATAATACCCTTTAAATACTCGACCTTTTTTTCTGCTTTTAAGATTGTTTTTCTTAAAGCAAATATGAACTTTATTTTATAAACTTGTGTCAAAGCAGAACAAAATGAGTAAAAGTTAAAGAGAAATATTAAGTTAAATCCAAATGCAATAAGTCAATTTAGCTCAAAATCATCAGTGACCTGAACTTCAGATCAAGTTGTTTTACCTTTAAAACTGTAGTTTAAAGAAGTTTAATTACTGTGTTGGCATAAAAAAATATTATTGGAATTGGATTGCTTTTAGAAGTTTGTCTGCCCTATTACGCAATGCTGACTAAGCCATATCCATGTTAGGTTCACCTACAATATCTAGTCTCCACTTGTTTATGCCATGGCTAACATTTCATAACATTTTTTGGGGGCATTTTGTGCCTTTATTGACAGGAGAGAGACAGTGGATAGGCTTGTGAAAGGGGGTGAGAGAGTAGGGGAAGACACTCTGCAAACTGGTCACAGGCTGAATTCCAACCCGGACCGGCAGAAGTATGTATGTGGGACGCGCATGGTTACTAACCACTCCGCCAAACCAGCAACCCCGCCGAGGTAATTTTAGCATCAGGAAAGGTGCAGAGCCAAAACGTGTGCTGCAGCTTGGAATTGTGAAATGTTACAATGGAGAAATGTTTTTACTTTCCAAAATTTTGTCATAAAGCCTTTCTTAATTAATTTCCAGTGACAGAAAAGTTTCATCAAAAAGTGGTGAAACTATTGTGAAAAGACTTAGTTTGTGAAAGGAAACCTCATGTGACACCTTACTGTTATTAAAGATAGTATTCACAGACCGTTAAATGGAATTTAAGACATCATCCTGCAACAGCACACTGTGCATATATGTACAGTGCTGTGAAAATGAATTTCCTCTTGGGGACAATTAGGGATATAACGATTACTGGTAAAATGGTAAACCGCGGCAAAATTTCCAACGGTTATCATTACCGTGTCCTATTAAAATTACTGTTATACCCTGTTTGATCATCACACTGCCTCAGTAATGCATGGTGATGCTGCTCTTTGACTGGAAAAGCCTGAACTATGTTATCTGTCCTCGATTGAGCAGCCTAACGAGAGGCGTGCATGCGCAGTTTGCATTGTTTGGCGCGATTAAAACTGCAGTAACTCCTCGAGTAAATGAACTGACCGAGCCGCAGACGTACACAGAGAGAGGAGATTCAGTGAGCCATAACTGAGTGAATAACAGGTGGTTATCAGTATTTTCTGTCTAAATAATGTATGAATCTTGTAATAAACAGCATCAGTATCATTCTGGAATGTGTTCTTGCCGTTCTTACGTCGCGTATTCACTGTGTTTTGAAATAGATCATCTTTTTCCGTCAAAGTTCGTGTTTTATGGATTTAATCAATCGTAATTTGGAAATATTAAAGAAGGAGATGTTGAGGAGATCTGCCATGGAAAGGGGAGACCAGAGGAGAGTCATGTAGGGGGCTATCTGCTTCAGGGACTATCGTCAGTAAAACAAAAACTAACTAAATTAAAAGGTGTGGACATGGTCTAATATAACAAATAAATAAGCTGTAACATGGACACTAAAGCTGTAGGCAAACAAAAGTGTGTGAGTGTTTGTAAAATAGGTTACATTTATTTTTGGCTGTCTCAAAACTTTGAACATGCTCATTTACAATTGTTTATGAAGGGAAACCTATTTAAAGTTCAAATCTGTTTTTTCTTTTCTCGTAATTACACACAATTTAAGCATTTTTTACATAATAATGACAAATACTTGCTAAACTTATTTGCTTTTATTTCTCATGAAAGAAGGGTAAAAAAATGTACTCAAAGGGCATTTATTGACACATTATTGACCAAAAAGAAGTGTTATGATTAGAACATTAAAAGGGTCAAATTATTTCAATTCTGTGTAAAAGTACTTTTTGAACATTTTGAGCACACTGCAACAATACTGCGATAATAACGATAACTGTGATTATTTTGGTCACAATAACCGTGATACAAAATTTTCATATTGTTACATCCCTAGGTACAATAAATCTAAATCTATCTAAATCTGTAACAAGGATCACTGAATTTTGCAAACGTATTTGTCTTCAGTCTTAGACGCTCTGCATATTGCTGTCAGAATCCATGCTGTCGGTGTTCACTAGTTGGTCAGAGAGGTCAAGAGAAATGTGTCTATGGTGGAAAAAATTGGAATTAAAAAAATTCCAAATTAAAACTTTTGAGTTAAATTGCAAAGAAAAGTGTACATGTCACAGTCTGCAGCACACAATGGGGCTGGCATATAAAATAAAAATAAAACTTAACCACCGCTGCTGTGAAGTGCATTTACATCGAGTCTCGTGACACGGACCACATCAGACTGCCACATCTGTGTTTGATGGAATACAAAGCCCCAGTTTCTCATTTTGATCTAACTAATAATCAATGAAAGTCTGTCTAATATAACCACTACTTATCAGAGACCTGATCATTGTGCTGAGTGTAGAGTCTGTGTGCCTCCTGTAAACACAGCTGCAGGTCACGCAGCTGCTGCCACATACACAGCAACATGATGCTTGATGCAAATGCTCAGCCACACAACGCAGAGCCGCGGTGAGTGTTTTCCTGCTACTGGCAGCTATGCTGGGACTGATCGCATGCTCAGCTAAGTTGGCTTCATTTTACCTCAGGTTAAGATCATGAGGTGATGCTGTTGACAAAAATAACATTGAATATCCTTAGAAATTTAATTTGTTCTTTAACCTATAATGAAGTCTTTTGCTCATTTTTTTCCTCATTCTCCACATCCTACTCTCTCTCTCTGTGTTTGTCTGTGTCACAGTTACCCTCAATTTCCACCAAGTCTGCAAATGTAGTGTTCTGCACTCTGCAGCTCATTGCCCACAGCCTCATCCATCAGTGGGTTTCCACACCCTGCACCTTGAAACACACAAGATGTTTGTACAACGTTCTACAGCCCTAAGATACTTTAGGCCAGAGTTCCATCAGTTAAGTGTGCTAAACATGCATTAGACTAGTTGGTTAACCTATAAAATCTATCTGCAATAAGCCAGGGGGCTGTTGGGAAACATCAAACTCCACAAACCAACACCTTTCACATGTTGCAGAGACAGAACGGAAAAACTTGTTTCATTAATTTTAAGAGAAATGCAGCTTTGGATAACTTTTAACAGTATGGGCTCTAATTTCGTAGACCAGGCGCAGACGCGGCGCACCTGCCCTGCGCCCCGTCTGCGAGGGTGTGTCAAGCACACTTTGCAAGTTTCCTGCAGTGGGAAGAGAGGCGCACTCCAGGCGCAGAGAGGCGCATCCACGCCTCCATCCCTGCCCCTCCGCGCAAGTGCCAGAGAGGGAGGAGAAAAGGCGTAAGTGGGTTTAACACAACCAAGTGTTGTCTTCACCAATCAAATGAACGCCTCTCCTTGCCTTTAAATGCGCTGCGGCCGAGGCGTGATATGGTGATATGCTGTATATTCTCCCGGTGTCTCTGTCTCATCCTCCTTGCAACAATGTACTCCATCTTTTTAGAACACATTAAAACTGAAGACTAAAACAGAGAAATATGGTAAATCCTTTAGTGACATACATTTATTTTCTCTTTTTTCTCCGTCTTTTTTTCTCCCTCTTTTCTTTGAATTTAATTAAATGAGAGAAGCCAGATATATACTCAGTATCAGATGTTAAGGGTGTTTATTGTTGACTTGTAAGATGTGCATCAAACTTCCAGCTGCCGTCAGGTTAAGTTTCCATTATGACAAACGGCTTTATTCTGACATCAGATGTGACGGGACAGTTGATGTAGATACAAATGTATATGCTGGTTAAGACGGTTATATTAAATAGTGATTGCTGTGATTGTTTATTGCATTAAAATGTGCCTGACATTCTAGAAACCTGCCTCTGAGGCTTTGTTGACGTGTGCGCACATGTGTGCCTTTCACCAAATTACAGCTGCGGAGGGTGCGCTTCGCCTGTGCCGGGAATAGACCAGGTTGGAGCTGGCGAGCTTTCAGCGCACCTTCCGCAAAGTTTTTTGGCATGAAATTGTCACTGCGCCAACATGAATCTGTCGACACCTCCCCCTGGGGCGCCGTCGCACCCATCTCTGCGCAGACAGTCTACCAAATTGTCATATTGGCAGCGCACAACGGTGCGCCGGACGAAATTGACACTGCGCGGGGTGCGCCGGCTCTGCGCCCCCTGTGCTGGCCACGAAATTAGGGCCCTATAAGTTAAAGCCTGGCATTAATTGAACACAATTTAATCCCAGTGAGACCCTTCATCCACAACTGATGAGATATCTCCACACTATTGTGTTTGGCACTTGTGTCTTTAATGTGAAGAGAAGAAGTTTGCAATAGAGAAGAAATTCACTAGCTGGGTGATTACATTTCTGAGGTTTGAGGTTTTGTGATAACTTCATCAGAGTGTGTTGTTATGTCAGTGGACACGAGCATGATTTTTAGCCTTCTGCCCCGTTGTTTGAATTCTTAAAAAATCAACAGTGAAGGCTGTTCTGAGTGTGAGGAGCAAGTTTTGGAGTAGATGTTTGTTGTTAAAGCTGCATACATGCACTGGCATTTGGGCCAACTGCCAACTAAGTTCACAGGCAATGCTGGTGTTCATCAGGTATGTAAAAAGTATTCTCATTTGATCCAACATGCTTATAGACACGAGCAAGAGTTGACCCCAGCTTACCCAGCCACCCTCAGTTAGCAAGAGTTGACCCCAGCTTACCCAGCCACCCTCAGTTAGCAAGAGTTGACCCCAGCTTACCTAGCTACCCTCAGTTACAGCTGTGTTCATCTGTGTTGGGGAAAGTTAGGGCCTGCCGTTCTTTATTTCAATGTACAACAGGTCTGCCTGGTCCAGCTGCTTCCTCCTCAGGACTGGACCCCCGTTGAACAACTTGAGGCGCCCTTTTGGGGACACCGTCTTTTGTCCTTGAGACATGGTGTCATAATACTGAGACAGCTGAACATGGTGAAATGGCATATTTGGCTGATGTCACAGTTTGTTTATACAGTGCTCAGCAGCTCTTAGCTGAGTTAGGCCAAAGTTCTCCTTAGTTGAGTGCTACTTATGTTTATATATACACTGGCAAATGTTTCAAACCAGTCTACCGTCAGTCAGGGGCTCATCGGGAAACGTCATACTCCACCAGCACAACATTTGTATCAGTTTTTGTATGCATTGACTTGCATTGAACATAGCAAATTTACTTTGGAAACATGCTCTAAACAAAATGTTGATGATTTTCCAGCCTTGGTCAACTTCAGCTAATGCATTTTGATGTGTGAATGGGTCATAACCCAGTGACTTATGTCAATATTTCCATAAAGTATCAGACTGTAGATGTTAGACAAGGCTGCAGGTGGTTTAATGCCCATTTTTTCTGTGTCTATAAGATAGAAATGTGACCACTCCTCACTTTGAGACAAACATTCTTGGATGCAAACAAGAGAGTAAGTCCATTTGCTATCTGAACAGGGACTAAAAATGAAGACACAAGTGTGTGGCATGCTAAGACATTTTGCGTAGGGCACACTTGGACCTTTGATGTTCTGTCTCTGTGCTTTTTTTAATCAAATATGGCAGCCCACAGTTCTCTTAAAGAGTTATTTGACTTAGCAGAAGAGTCTGGAGATGATTTTAGTTTTGGCTTTCAGTGTCCTCATTACAGATCCATGGAGTAGGCTGTGGCAGTAAAACATTTGGGAACACTTGATCACAGTAATGAAATAAAAAAATTAGAGCATGTGGACTGTCCTGTTGTTGCAGAGGGATAAATAGTTCAATTTTTGGATTATTTTAGCTTGCAGTAAAAACTAAACCCCAGAGTTTGGGTACGTTGTGTGGTCCCTGACACCTCTTCCTGACACCTTTCTTGTTGCATGAATAACAACTCTGCTCAGTCGACTTCACCTCTGTCCCCTGGTGTCACTGCAGGAGTCCTTCTCATGTTTCAGTATCTGACGCAGCGACACCCTTAAATTGGCCTGCTAAAGAGACTCTCAAGTTTTACAACCAAAACTAATGATGCAAATCGGGTTCTTTTAAGGTGATTCCCCGTAGTTTTGGACTCAAGTAGTTCTTTAGGTTTAGTCAGGAGGAGTACTGCTGTGATTTCATCCTTTTCTTACTGCTTGGATTGTTGCCCAGGCTTAATTGTATTTGCTGCTGAAATGCTTGTCTTCAAGGGTTTGATGATATAAATGGACCCAATTTGAGCAGCCAATAACGGTTTTAGTGCTATTGTTCATTAAAAGGCTTTTCAAACAATACCATGGCAGCTATTATGTTTATTTTATGGTTGTGTTTGGTGATACATCTCTTTTATTTTCAGTTTTAGTGCATCTGCCTGAATTTAAGAGGCTGCAGGAGAGCTTAATAGTTGCTCAGTGTTCAGGACACTGCTCTCTCTCTGCGTGCATCTGGAGTTTTTCTCTGATTTATATAACCTCAGATGACTGCACGGAGCTGCCTCTAAACTCCTGAGTTTGTCTGTTTATGCACATATGCCTCTGAGATTAAAGAGCATAGGAGGACAGCCTGCTCCTGAAATCTCCAGAGTGTCCCTGTTGGAGGAAGAGGGCAGCGTGCTTGGGTTACTTGCTGGATGACTTGATGTAATGTTGTGATGAGGTTGTGTCTTTGCTGCATTTGCGTTTGGTGGGTTTGGTTTGGTGAGTTGTCATAAAGCACTGTACAAATGTAAAGTATCTACCCAGCACAAGGTAGGGCTGTAGCTCCTGTCAGAAGCTCCAACCATCCGGCCCTTTGTTGCACGACGATCAACAAATATACAACATTACAGTGAGACTGCTCTTGAAGTGCAGTAAAGTTTTGCATTATTTTTATTTGGAAAACAGAACATGTATTATATTTGCTTGATATTGATATCATGATCATCAGGCACAATTACACAATAGTCATACGACATCTTTAAATAAGTAAAACATAAATTACATTCAACAAAGACGCAGCTACAGCTGTGAAACAAATTCTTCAAATTATGTTGCTTCATCTTAAAAACTATTCTGAATAAATTATTAATTAGTAAGATAGGACTGAAAGTTTAAGACCAAAACAATCAATCTGCCTGAATCAATCAATCAATCAATCTTTATTTGTATAGCGCCAATTCATAACAAGTGTTATCTCAAGACACTGTACAATAGAGCATGAACTCTTCATTTTATGGATACACATATATGCACAGAAACATATATACATATAAAGACACACATATACATATATATGCAAATATATACATCCAACACCAAAATGAATCCATATAGCCAATCATGAATCCCTCCATCATGGCAGCAAGAAAAAACCTTCTGTTAAGCAGCAGGAAATCTTGAATGTGGATCCCAGCCTCATGATGAACAGCAAATCCACAGGATGCTGTGATTGGTGTGAGGGCAAAGGAAGGGAGGTTAGAGGAGACAAGTGGACTATAATAAGGACTAAAGTTAGGGACTGGTTCATGAACACAGACCTGTCGTCTGATTTATTAGAGGTTAGCCTCTTGAGATGCTACATCTCGTTTTCAGGAGGGTCCTCATGTCTGAATGGTTGTGGGGATCATTTTATAAAAGTATAATCAATGATATTCTTACTGAAAATAAGAATTTATGGTAGTGACGAACTCATGGATGCCCAGACCACAAGTGCATCCCTACCATATTTGTCTACATTAAATATAAATGTGTTAAAGGCCTCTTGAGATGTGACATCCCATTTTCAAGAGGGACCTCATGCCTATGTGGTAATAAAAAATAGATACTGTAGAGGTATTGATCTACATGAACAGCTATAATGATAATGGGAATGAAATGTTCCAGAAAAAAAAATGGCCAACTACCAAACAACCAAAAAGTTGAAGCCATTCTCCTTGTTACATGTATGGATAAATAGGCCTGTCACAATAACAAATTTCGCTGGACGATAATTGTCAAAAAATTATTGATGATAAACAATATTATTGTCAATATTATTTTGATTTTTTTTTTCATTTTTTCTTTAATGTAATTATAATTTGTCATTATAAAGTGAGTACACCATATCAAAAGCAAGAAACTTTAATTTCTTAAGAGTATTTAACTGTAATTGAAATGTCAAGATCTTTTAAATAAAATAAATTAAACAATATAATAAATTTAACAAACAAAAAAAGAGAAAAAAAACAATTAAAATGAAATGGACTCTCTTTTGGGAAAAATTGCCTGTAAATAAAAATAATTATACTAATCAAAAACAAAACAGACCATGTCTCTGTAAAGAAAAACGAAACATAAACACACGCAAAAATAAAAACAATAAATAAAATGGAGTTTATACAGTTCCTGAATTGTTTGTGATATGTTATTTCTCCCAGTCAATCCATACTCTCTGTCAAACGTTCGTAACATTGCCGGCTTTTCAACCATGTTGAAGGGCTGCATTTCTTTTGCAATGTAGTGAACGACACTGTCTGTGAGCGCATCATTTTGAGCTATTTTATTTATTTTTACTTTGCCGACCAAACATCTCAGTAAGCACTGACTGTCATGACGAAGGCTCCGCTGCACCTCCCCTTTGTCGTCGCCACTACTCTCAAACAAATACGACATAGCGGCTCGTCAGTGTTCATGGGCTCACACCTTGTTCATTCTGTTTCAAACCGAAACATTCCGACGCTGGGGCTGTGGCAGCCAGCTGAAGAACCGTATATTTCGTGCCATCATTCATGTTGATGTTTGTTTCCTCATTACTCCTCAGGACGCTCACCCAAGCTCTCTTTGTGTGTACGTGCGAGCTGCCCTGCCTCCCCCACAAAGATCGCATGTCTGACAGATGCTCACTCTGCTATAAATCCGCTATATAACCAACGCACCCCGGTGTTAAGAAACATGGACAGAGTGAGCCATCTTCTAATTTGGTAGAGAGAGAGGAGGAAAACAAACACGCATGCACATGTCAGTTTATTGAGGCCGGCAAACTTACAGAGGAAGTTTTTATTTATCGTTAAGTTAATTGATTTATTGAATATCGTGACAGGCCTATATATAAACATAAGTACTTAGATTAATAAATGCACAAATACATAGATATATACTTCCAGACACAACAAGGATCCATCGTGAGTTTTTAGTTTTTAGTTAGTTTATTGATTTATTTGACAGGGACCATGTACAAATACATTAATCTTTCAATAGAAAAGATGCTTTGTACCAGATTTAGCAAATGCTAATTTCCATCTGCAGTCCCTGGGCAGAGTACAGCACTGGGACACACTTGGTGGCTTGCAGTTACAGTGGCAAGAAGAAATCTTTGTTAAGCAGCAAGAAATCTTGAGTAGAGTAGAATTAAGTTAAATAGCCATTGATGAAGCTGTGTTTGGGATGTGGGTGGGCAGAGGTAGAGACATGGGCAGAGGCAAAGGGATTAGAAATGACTCAATGGTATCATTTCTCGATCAAGTTGTGTTAAAACATTATGAAACATTTTGATGTCTTTTTTTTTACTAGAAAACAAATTTACACTCTCACAGTGGGAACTCGTTTTTTGAATAATCATTTGTACTTATTGTGATTAGCTTAGACTTTTTAAATACTAATAATTTGGCTGTTCATTGTGGATCCTTACTGCATCATGTCGGGTGTTGCATATCAGATACAGAAAGTTTTTTTAGTTTTGGTGAGAGTATATAAAAAGCATGGTCTTGGTTTGTTTGTGTTGGATGTCCACTGATAAGTTTCTTGTGATCACCATCTGATGTCTTCAAGTGCTGAACATTTCTCACTTCCCACTCTGAAAGGCGGCTCTGAGGCTCTGAAAACCTCCTTGAATATGGTCACTCATTGCAGACTAACAGTGGATGAAAGATCCCTTTATAGTGAGACTTCCATTCAGCTGCGACTTCCCTCTCTTTAGACTGAAGACGGGTATTTGAGAAGGGTGTGTGTATTTTTAAAGGGCGATCACTGACCACACACTTCTCTGTGGGCGTTGGTGGGCCCTGCTCAGGGTAAAAATCTATCCAGCATGCTGCATTAGTGTCCCAATAAAGGGCTTCCCATGCACCCTACTGCACTTTTATAGTCGTATTAGAGACCAAAACAACTGTGAAGCTGTCTTGACACTACACCATGGATGTTTAAAGAGACTGTGAGGGAGTTTCTAAGTAATTACAAAAAAGTCTCACTTTTAGATATATGCCTGATGGAAATACACACTTCAAGATGAGTTTTATAGCATCAGAATAGGTTATCTATAAATGCTATTCCTTAGCCTTCCGGTCGGGTTGGACAGGACTGGACTGGCCTGGATGCTCAACTTCGGGAACAAGACACGTCTTACAGCACCGGGCTGTGAGAAGTGATATATAGCCGGCTACAGCTACGATAATAAGTTTTCCAAAAATTGCTTGTTGTCACACATCAAAAACTACTGCTAACTAAAAACTAACAAGGTGAGTTTTTATGGGTAGATGTTACTTCCTAAGTTAGTGTCAGGCTGATATTTTGTTGGAAAAGGTTGATGACCACTGTCATAACCTGATTTGCCATATATATCTACAGAATATATTCAGTAGTCCATCTGAGCGACAGCATTTAAAAAGTGTTTGGTAAGGGCCGGACCTCAAACAAAATCTACAAAGTAATGGGTCAGTTGCTCTGACTTTAATTTCAGGTTAACTATCAAAAACAGGGATACATTTCAATAAAAAGATTGCATGGCCTCATTTTTATCTTTTACAGAATTCAGATAGAATCAGACTACAGCAGACCCAGCGTAGTCTTGACGTCTGATCCAGTCTCACTTCTTATATCTGGCGAGCTTCCCAGCACCCAGAGCACGGCTCAGGCCCAAACTAATCAGACTCAGCATCCCAGTTCACCACTCTCCTCTGACAGCTGCATCTGTTTTATGCATTCCCTGCTTTGGTGGACAGGCGGACTTGTTAAAAAGGGGATGAGTGCTCTGATATACAGCCTGCCTCATGAAGCCTGGTGGAGATACCTCAATCACATCCCCGTCATGACATGCTACAGCTGGATACTCGCAGGGTGTCCTCACCATTACCCAATACAGATGGTAATGGACTCATGTCAGCACGGTCTGTCTTCAGTTATTGGACAGATAGAATAACAGCCATGATAGGTTTATGGGTGTACAGTAGTTCTTGTGAAATCAGATGGATTTAAACTCACTGTGTGTTCATTTCTGGATGTATGTCTCTGTTTGCCGTGCTATCAGGCTTCATATTGGTCTGTCAGGGTACGTTTGGTATGTGGATTTATAAGATTTTACAGTTTCATGGTGCACACAAATCAACTATACCTGCAGCCTGTGAAAGCCAGCCCTACTGTTTTTAATTCTATTCGCCATTGGCTTTTTGAAATTGACCTTATTTCTGCCACCCCCTTTAGAAGTCCTTTATCTAGCCCTACCCTCCTTAATAACTGTTTCTTACTTTGACAAAGTCTGTTGGTGTTGGCCTTTACCCAGTCAAAACAGTGTAAATAACTTGCTTCTTTGATAAACTTCTTCCATGTTTCATTAAGTTGATTCTTTTGAAAACCTGGCCTTTGTGAAATAGTAAGACAAAACCCCAGTAAGGTGTACAAAGAAAACTTGAATTATTTAGGAATTATTAAAATTGTCTTCATACTATTGGTGAATGACTGTAGCAGTGTCTTCTAATAATGGCTGTTCAGATCAACAAATGTTTTTATAGTTTCCACTAAGTAATCCTAGAATAGCAATTAGCAAATGCTGTCAGAATGAAAGTTGTTTTTTTAATGTGTGTTTCAGTTTTTTTATGTTGTTGTCACACATCATAAACTACCGCTATGTAAGTACTACTAGAAAGAGATACAGTCGGAATTTCCTACTGGGAACTCGGTGAAACCTCACCACTCCCGAGCTAACAATAGCCTGGTAGATCGGCATGTTTTTTTCCGACTTCAACTGGAACCCCGATAACTCAGAGATGATATCACTCCTAGTTCCGAGGTTACTGGAACGCAGCATTAACAACGACAGTTGCCGCACGTGCTCATGGGTAGCAGAGTCCTAATGTCGCCGGTAATAGATTCCCCTCATAGCACCTTTAAATTCACCTGTCTGAGGTGTCTCTGATTCTGATTTGTTGCCCTGTGGACCAATCAGAGTGCCAGCATAGGGTCAGCACTCCCATGCCGGTCAAACGCTGTTTATGATACCTGGCATCTTGGACAGTGCCTTTCTCTCTTACCACAAAGTGTATTGCTAAAGCACAGAAACACAAAGTTTGAGCATTATAAATCTTTCAACTTTTTACTGTAGCAGCACAAAGTATAACACTAGATATATGTACTAGTTTACCTGGGAAAAAAAGTCTGTGGGAATGGGCAGAGCTTTAAAAAAGCATATCTGGCAGGTGATTGGACAATCATTCTGATAATGTAGTAGGTGAGTGCCACTGCTGAGGTGTAAAACAGCACTTCGGAAAACAAATTCTCCCCAAAACATTTAAGAAGTGGAGCAAACCTATTCCTTCTATGGGGGAATGCTTTTAGTGCTACTATTTATTTTTCATTTGCTGAAGACTTGTGGTCCAGAGCCACCAAAACTGCTGCTAAAGCTGTTAGCATCTATGCTAATCTCTGTACGAGCAGTCATGTCCTGCTGTCATCCAACTCGTAGTGCCCACTTCTTCCTGCTCTAATGGACTCTGATTGGACGATTCTGCCTTGGGCCACTCACAATCATTGTGGATTGGAGCTTGGCAAGATGGGCCTGTTTGATTATAGACATTGAATCAGGCTGATCCAGCTGCACAGCAAGGTTAAAAATCACGTGAAGTTGGGAGGTATTTAAAAACTGATACCTGGATTAAATTGGTGGTGTATTGAATAATGCCATTGTAGATTAGGTCTAATTTGGCTGGAACATACTGGATCTGACTGTCAATCGCCTCACATTGGACCTCCATGACCACAGTTTGGAGTCAGATGCTGGTTTTGTAATGCTACTTAGCAAACAGCCATTACTCAGCTGTGCCCTGAAACAGCGCATTAAGTCCTGAGAACGGCTGGATGATTCACCTTTTGATTGGGGCAGCCCCTAAAACTGTAAATGAGTTAAATATCTCAATTTAACTTGTTTACAGCAATGTGATGATTCCCCTGCAAAGTCCTGTGTCTTTCATTCAGTTTTATAATTTGAATAAATCTTTGGATTACATTTTGCTTCTTTATTTACTTTCTGTACAAACTTAGTTCCAAGCTTTTACGCAAATTCATACAATGATGTTTTCACTGAGAATAAAGCTGCCAGTGTCTGTGTTTATCTTCCATTTCCTTTTCAGCTGATCCAGCCACTTCAGGTTTTGTGTCAGCAGTAAGAGAGAAAGTGTTTCCACAATCAGATTCAGACAGTTTTTTCCATTCGGCCTTACTCCTGCTCTACATGATCTTAGCAATAATTGAATTATACTGAGAACTGGGTCAACATGGGCACATGGTAGAGCTGATTAATTAACGTACCTCAATGTACTCTAAGAAATTCTTGATTTATGACCAATGATTGCATAAAAAGATGGAAAACGGCTTCCTTTGGCTTGAATCCCACGACAAATTTGGGACAGTATTTTCATGAAAAGCTGATATTATGATCAAGTCATCTGAAAGACAAACAAAGACAAACAGACTGAAAAACAGCTTCTTCCCGAGTGCCGTCACCACCCTGAACTCAGATATACGCCGACTCTGGTCATTAGCGTAATGCAAAATGTGCATTATTTATATCACTGCCACTGCCGTTGCTGCTACTTTTTACACTACCTCGACACTTATATTTATTTAACAACTTCATGTGCAATACAATTATATGTGACATTTACTCATCTGTATGTACCATCCACCATCTGCTCTAAAAATTAATACATATTCTAGTGTCCGTGCAATACATATCTACTTCCTGTGCAATACAGTGTAAACAACATAGAAATATTGAGAAATACTGAGGAATTGGACTATTTTTCATTCATTAATATTTGTCATCTACCTCCTATTGTACACCGAGCCTCAATTGTGCTGTGCACAAGTCTGCGTATGAACTTGTACAAAAGTATATATCTTGTATATTTAAAGCCTCCCTGCAACTTGTTAATTTTTCATTTTCTATCTATCTATCTATCTATCTATCTATCTATCTATCTATCTATCTATCTATCTATCTATCTATCTATCTATCTATCTATCTATCTATCTATCTATCTATCTATCTATCGACCTACCTGCAGTCTTTTTATTAACCCTCAGATGCTGCGCTCTGCTTGTATCATGTATCACACAGTGACTAACCCTGCACTTCCCGGCCTTGCTAACCATTACTGTCATCCATCTGCCTCAGACCTGGTTGACTCATGATATCATCACTGACACATGTTTAACAGAGCTATGTTGTCACCGTGAGCCAAAGCATGTGGACTGGTGATAGCTTGATGGATAGGTGCTAATAATACACAGATTAAGTTGATTTTTGGGATAGCTGATGAAGTGTAAAGGGAGTGTGTCGTACACAACATGTTGTGGTCTTCAGTCTGGTGCAGGCAGAGAGCAGTGGACCCTCTTTTGCAGGCAGATTTATGAGGGCACACTTTCATGATGGGGGGTTGTATTTTTAGCCCTTCGCGGTCACTCAGGTCTTCCTCAGACGGACGGTTGTTGACAGTGATTGGCTGCTATATGGGTGGCTGTCAATTAAGGAGGTAGTTGAGCACATTTTATGGCTCATCGGTTTGTTTGGAATGTCAGAGATCTGCAGCTCTCAATGTGTGGTCAGTGCTTGCAGGAATTTATGATCGTATGAGAGTAAGATAAGAGAGAGGTGTCAGAGGATCACGCTCTTACATGAGTGTTTGTAAATATAACTGTTCTAATGTCTCCATCAAGGAATGTAGCTATTTAAGTCTTCATTTATGTGAAACTCTAGCTTGGTCTGGGTGTGTGTGCATGTGTGGTGTATGGTTGTGTGGTAGGTTTCTTGTGCTCAGGGTCAAACCTAATTGACTCTTATCTGATGTCATCTAACAGCTTTATTAGGTAAGGGTCTCCTGCAGGCGAGCAGACTCTGTCAGCTTGGTAATAAAGAGATAACACTAAACAAATCCAGTGCCTTCGTTCATTATCTTGTCACTCGGCCTTCATGCCTCATGAAAAAGCTTCTTATTGAAGCCAAAGATGTTGTAAAATACAGTTTGGAGATTAAGGGCCCTTGTATGACAGGACAAAACTCGTCTGCCACCAGACTGTGTATCATTATGCACTGGGAATTAGAGAAAAAGGAATAATTAGTTTCATTGCATTTTTTGAAAACAGAGACAGAAAGATGGGAATTGCCAGATCCTAAAATATCTGTTTGAGTAGCTTGTTTTGTTCCCATAGCGCTCTCCAATCCTTTGTTATGGTAAGTTGTAGAGCTGTCTCATTTCTCCAAAATAATAAAGGAACTGTTTTCGAACATGCATGCTGATAATCACATTTCCATTAGATCATTTACTGTTAACCTCTCCTGAGGCCACATTGGTGGGCAACATGTCCAAGCCAAGGTTATAATAGTTTTGGATTTGTCATTGCAGTTTAGTTTTAGTTAGTTTTGACATTGTTTTTCTAATTATAGTTTAGTATTAGTTAGTTTTGACATTTTTTTCTCATTACAGTTTAGTTTTAATTAGTTTTAGATCGGGCATTCTAGTTTTTATTTAGTTTTGATTGTTGCAACAAGGCTTAGTTTTAGTTTAGTTTCAGTTCAGTTTTAGTTTTTTCATTCCTTATTTGCCAGGTGCAGGATTCAAAAAGGTCAGAATAAGTATTTTATAATACTGTTTATTTTCAAGTCCAACATAGTTCTCACTGCTCAGTCAATGCTGATACTGTACTGTTGGCTGCTGCCTTAAATAAAAGAAAATAATATACACTTAATATAAAAAATATGAACATCACTATAAACAACATAAACTCTCGGCTTCCTTGTTTTCATTGGCTGTATAAGCCTCCTTATGAGTGCTCCTCAAATGGGCCTTTAAGTTAGTGGGATTTTTCTCACTGTCGTACTCAAAAAAATCCCAAATGGGACACTGCCGTCCTCCCAACTTTAGCCATTTCTTCCAAGTTGTTCCAACAACACATTTTGTTGCGGCACAGAGCACAGCCAGTCAGTGCAGTAAACAAGCACGTCCCAGTACGTCTCTATGATGGTGCCATACGGCGCTGACAACTGCCGAAAACTGTCGTAAAATTGGTTGGGAATTAATTGGATTAATTTAAATCCTAAAGGCTAATAAATATTGTCAAAACCGATAACGAAGGACATTCTGTCCATAATTTTGGTTCGTTTCAGTTAGTTTTGTGAATACAACATACAGTTTTAGTTTACTTATTGTTTTTGTTTTCTTTTCTAGTTTTTATTAGTTTGAGTTAACTGCATTGTATTTTAAATTTTAGTTTTCGTTTTTAGTTTCGTCTTAGTTAAGTATTATAACTTTGGTCCTTGCATATGAATCTTGCAGTCATGTCTGTGATGGCCTTTTGCCAAAATGTATTTTAACAGTGCAAATACAAATGTTAACCCTCATGTTTGAACAAAAATTTCAACACTGATAAGAAGGTGACAGCCCTACTAAGTTCTACAATGTATAATATATGTGTTTCTTTGTAACTCCCTCCACCAAAATAAAAAGATTGACACTGAAGTTTGGTGTTGTGTTTGCTATCTAGGTTGAAAGCCAGGCACAAAGTGAGAAAAGGATGGAGTATGATAATGTTAGGATGCAAATGACTGCCCTGTTAATTATTAAAATCATTCAATAGATGAAAGGACAAGACAAGTCTTGACATAACATCAAACAGTGGCAGGATGCCAACATATTTGCACATTTTATTTGCAGGAATCATTGGTCATAATATCTAATGAGTTTGTATCTGGCACTGGACTTGACTGAAGTTTCTATCTTATGTGAAAACAGGGCTGGAAAAGTGAAAATCATTGTAACCAGGTAGAGTTACCATATTAGTTAGAACATTGTTAGAATTTTTAACCCCAAAAGTGACAACCCTTGTTTAAAGTATCACACCAAAATTATCTCACCTTCAAATCTAGATTCAGTAAAAAGAGTCATGATACTAAAACACTTGTATCATAATAACTTTAGTGGATGTCAGGTTTCAATCTGTCAACTTATGCAGAACTGACTTAATGCAATTTGTATCTTTACTCCCTGTCTGAAAATAAGTGCCAGTTTAAAAAGGAAAGAGACAGGCACAGGCCTAAATCATAGTTTTAAATTGTTGTTTTGTGCATGGGCTTAACAAGCACCTGCCGGATTTGAAGGATCCAGGTGTAACAGCTCTTCTTTTTAGTGTTCCTGTGAATCTTCAACCTTTACACGCTGTTCATGTTCTTAACTCTCAAAGTAAAGACTGGCAATTGATAAAGTTATTTATGTCCTACTCAAACTCCTGAACAAACCAAGTCCATACAACTATTGAACAACAACAGTACATTATGAAGTTACACTTAGTTGTGTGGGTCTATAGCTCCCTGTTTCACTTTGTCAGCCCTGTGATTGGCTGGCAACTTGTGTCTGCCTTATCCAACATTAGCTGAGATGATCTACAGATCCCTCTGAACGCTAAAAGAGACATATTTATGTCCGCCAAGGAGGTTATGTTTTTGTGAGAGTTTGTCTGTCTGTGAACAAAATAACTCAAAAAGTTATGGATGGACTTTGATGAAATTTTCAGGAAATGTTCAGCATGGGAAAAGGAAGAACTGATTCAATTTTGGTGTTGATCCGGATCAGTGTCTGGCCGCCTTGACGAAAAATGTGATTTTTGTGAATAACTACTGAACTAAAATAGATATCATTATGAATCCAATTGCTAATGGTGTGTTTTCATGGTCAAGGAATCTAAATATTTACATTGAATAAAGGTAGGACTAATATTTATGGTGAAAATCACAATATGGGTGAGGACTGTGGCGCTGGTGGAGGTCTGCGCTCTCCGAGTGCTTTTCTAGTTGGTATATATAATGAATGTGTGACCTGCTCCATCTATTAATTGTTAAAAAAAGTCACATCTAAACACCAGTTTTGATTCAAGTCAATCACTAGACACTAAATTTTCTCTGAGTAAAATCACTCAAATATCTCTTTACAGATTTTGGATAAAGGGTTAATGTTGGTCATGGCACAAGGAGAACGTGATTGAGTTTTAATAATCATTCGATTATTAATATGGATCCAAGAATTATTTTAGAGATTTTGTTGACCATGCAAAATCCGGCAGTTTTCCAGATTTTCAAAAATAACTAAGAATATCAGAAAGGACTTTATGGACGATTGTCACTTTGTCAAACAGTGCAACATTTAATGTCGGTGACTCTGTGATTTGAAGTAAAGGTGCCCCAAATGTACCGGCACGGATCAGTATTGGCCAGTTTTTGTTAAAAAGTGTGTTAGTGTGTGTTAATGCCATTGTCTTCAGTCCACTAAAACCACATGTTGTTCCAGTGTCTAAGTCTGTGCTCAAATTTACGCTGAGACTAACAGCATAGAAGCTAATCAGCTAAGCTAAATGAGTGACACATTGCTTCAAAACGAATGCATGTTGTTTACTGTGAGGAGTTTCTAAGTAATTATAAAAAAGTCTCACTTTTAGATGATTGAAATACACACTTTCAGATGAGTTTCATTGCATCAAAATAGGTCATCTGTAAATGTTATTCCTTAGCTTTCCGGTCGGGTTGGACAGGGCTGGACTGGCCTGGATACTCAACTTCGGGAACAGGACAATTAAAACTTGAGCAAATTTATATTATTTGGACACATCTTAGAGCACCGGGCTGTAAGTAGAGATATATAGCCGGCTACAAAACTACGATACCAAGTTTTCCAAAAATTGCTTGTTGTCACACATCAACAACTACCACTACGTAACTCGAAAGAGATACATTACCTCGTCGCTTTGCATCCTGTAAGTTGTTGAAAAAAGAAGTTGTAAAGCAATGCAGAGTTCTGAGGAAGGTCTGAACTGCATTTCTTAGCATCACAACAAACACACGCTTTGGCTTGGGTCACGTCTTCTGTGGTGCGTTCCAGTTGTAGTCAGAAGTAGGAATTTCCGAGTTCCGAGTAGGAAACTGCAACTGGAACGTCCCCTGAAGTTGGAATTTTCTACTGGGAACTCGGTGAAACCTCGTCACCCCTGAGTTGACAATCAAAGATGGATGCCCCCAGTGTGAACAGTTATTTAGCTCCTGTAATAATCAATTTATTTGCACTTCTGACTGGGGTGTGTCGCTCTAGATCAGCTGTATACATAGTATTGTTAGACTTATATTTACAAAAAATGCTGCCATAGTGATAATTACATTCTTCATGTGATATTTGTGAAAAACAAAGCAGGGCGTGCTAACAACAGCTAACAATAGCCTGGTAGATTGGCATGTTTTTTTTCCGACTTCAACTGGAACGCCGATAAGTCGGAGATGATGTCACTCCCAGTTCCGAGGTTACTGGAACGCAGCATTATGACAGTTGTCGCGCATGCTCATGGGTAGCAGAGTCTTTATGTCGCCGGTAATAGATTCTCCTCATAGCACCTTTAAGAACATCGTGTGTTTAAATGTATTTTACAGATTTTGAGTTTTAGGTGTTTTGAACCTTGAGTAAACAAAGTTGAGTCGGGTTGAAATGTCTTTAGTTGATTTAATGAAACTATTACATCAGGCAGCAGTGTTTATGAGTTCATATAGTTAAGTATACTTAAGTGTATTGATTTTTAACTATGTCCGACATTTTGTCTATTGGATTGAGTTAGTAGTTTTAACCTGTCTGTCAACAACTTTGCTTCTTCACATGAAGAAATCAAGTGATGATGAGATAGATGTTGGATACTTTTGCATTGCTCCTTGAGATCTTTTTATTTTGCTTTACTGAGCAAAACCTTTCGGCAAATTGTTATAAAATACATGAAACTGTCGGAATCAGCTCATCTTACGTAGTTATCAGTAAGTATTGGCCAAGAAAAGACTCTTCAGGTTATCCTAAGTTTGAAACACTGGAAGCAACACTAACAACAGGCATGAACAACACCCGACTTAACACTGGCTTGGATTGATGAGCAGAGAGGAATTGGTATCAACTAACTTTTATGTGCATTATGAAATAAATTCGATTTTAACACCTCAGTCTTCCACCAGAACCATGTAGCTTTAGTTTTGACCCATTGAGTTACTTTTACTGTCTGTCAGTTGTATGCCATGTTGTGTTCAATGACCACTAGTGGATCATTCTGGTTATTTTTAAAAGGATAAAGACATAATAACATAAAGTAATTTCATAGATGCAGCTCAAACTCAAATGCCAAGGCATGCTAGATGCTGCAGAGTGAATGTTTATCATGTTTGATTTATGCTCCGTGGATAAACATCTGTGAGTGTTTTCAAATGTGTGCATACAGCACATGTAGAGATGGAGAAAAGATCACTGATCTCAGCTGCAGTAGCATTCTGCTGAACTTAAATGCTCTCAGGATGGCAAATGGCAGGAAATCTCTGATCTGGAGACACATGCTCCGGTATGTGATCCACTGTCAGCTGTTTTTCTGATTGAATACATGGACATAAAGAATCAGCATGCTCTCTCAGCCACACCCAAAGCCCTCCTCAACCTGCTTTATTCATTAACCCTCCCTCCTGCACTCCTCTGCTGCCTTTTTCAGTCAAATACGTTTCTCTACAGAAGCAATCATGGGACCTACATGCTTGGCCTTGCTTACTAATTTATATCCCAGAAACACCAAAAATGTGAGTTTTCCTACTGTGTACATTGCATATTTACATGGTATACTCATCACAGGAGGTTGATAAAATGGATGGGGACGTCAGTCTAAAACGCAAAAGACTGTGACTGTTGAAGATTGATTTTTTGGCTGATTGATTGGTATCACTTTAGGAACTTGGACTTCAGTATTGGCAGACAATAAACATTTCACACTCAACATACTTGCAAACCTTCACTTTGCTTTGCCTTAAATCACATTTGACCCTTGTAGTTAATGCAGGCTTTTAGAAAACTATAAATACATTTACATAAACTTATACATTCCTTTCCTTAACAATCAGAATTAAAAGTTCAAAAGCAAACACCAGAATATGGATTTTGTTGTATAAGATTAACATTAAAATCTTGTGTGCGTGTCTTTATTGTCAACCTAATTTCAGGCTTTTATCCAAATTTGTTTTCTAAATTTTAAGAATTGTGAACCAGGAAGTGCTAAATGCTAACTCGCCTTTGCATTTTTGGATCATTAGACGGTAAAAGAACTGTAGAAAGCCATATGACGTCAACTATCTAAGTATCGTAGGAGCCTTAGAAAGCTTGGGTGCTCTCTAATGAATGCTGCCATTCTGCTAGGGATGGGAAGATACACTTAAACTCACGATACGCTGCACCTAGATATGCCCGGGTCACGATACGATACGTCACACACAATACCAAAAAAGTAAAAAAATAAAAAATATTACTGTGTAATTACAACTTATTAATTTTTGTTTGAGTTGCACAGGAAAACACAAGGCCTAACAGGCCAAACACAAACATTAGGCTGCATATAGCACAGAAGACGATATGGATTTTTAGTAGGGATGCACCGAAATGAAAATTTGTGGCTGAAGCCAAAAACGACTAAAATATAAACGCTTGGCCGAATACCGAAAACCGAATATCCAATGCGGAGGCAAAGTAGTTCACTATATTTTTTAATAGTGCATTAATAGCTTAGAGTACATTTTTAGACATGATTTTAAAAGAAAGTAATTGTTTATTGAATATTATGACATTTTTTTATATTCCAGTAGCCTTTGCTTTTCAGAAAAACCCAACAAAGTTTTTCATTCATATCAAGCCTTCAAACAAAACAAAACATGCATTTAAAAAATACTAATGTGCACTGGCAGATATTAAACCAATAATACCAACAAATAAATCAAGCTTTGGGATATTCACATGTAGGGCTGAACGATTTTAGGAAAAGATCTAATTTCGATTTTTTGGTAGATATTGCAATTCACGATTTTTTTTTTAAATCAAACTTCAGTGCAAAATTCACTTTGTTTACAGCACAGACAACAGTAAAGAAATAAATGACGAAAAACACAACACATTATTCACCTTCAACAGTGATGATAAATAATCTGTTTTCATTAACTTCTACTCCTAAACAGAGGCTTTGTGTTGTTGACCTGCTTACCAGCACTTTTAACATATAGACTGTCTACAAATTTGTAAAACACTATGTATATAATACTTGACACAACAGATCCTGAGTCAGTCAGGAGCGCTGCAAAAAATTGCAGCTTTTGCGATCACAAAATTGCATTGTCTAAAATTGCGATTTTGATCTGAAAACGATAAATTGTTCAGCCCTACTTCAAACAAATCAAAACATGCATTAAAAAAATACTAAAGTGCATTGAAGTGGATATAAACCAATAAACCAATAATACCAACAAATAAATAATTGTCCTTTTGACACAAGCCTGCTTTCAGGCTGTCACTTTATATTCAAATAACCGATCGAATATGGGAATAAATATCCATAACCGAATTGTAAATAAATATTTGAATGTAAAATATTGAGTGTGGCGACACATCAGGTCTTGAGCAGTGGACCGTTCAGTCCAACAGAGGGCGCTGTGAGCACAGCTTGCCCGTCAGGCACATCCGGTGCTCTCTTGACCTCAGTAAACAAAGAGTTTTCACTCTGAGCGGACATTAACAGCTCTGAATCATCTGAGGAGAGCTGTGTGGAAGTAGTTTTGGTTCTACATCGCTGATGGCAAATTTAAAATCAAAGACCAGGCTGTGTGTTCTGTGAAATGTAGTTTAGTCACTTGTCCTCCACGTATTTGTGGGCCCAGTCGTCGGCTTTTCATCCAAGTTATACGGCAGAGTGCAGCGGCGCTTTGTCAGGAGTTTAACCCCGTATGTCTGTTCTTTTTGGCAGGGTCTTTACCGAAAGGGCGGATAAGAGAGTCTCTGTCCCTTACTGGGGGGGTAATCAAATGTGATTTTTAGGAGAAGTGCCTTAGTCTGCTTAGCCACAGTCACAGGCAATGACGTAGTTGATTTCGTCATAGTGTCACACGGTACTATTCGACCTTGCTGTTACCTCAGTCCA
This sequence comes from Scarus forsteni, assembly GCA_036419115.1. Classification (NCBI taxonomy): domain Eukaryota; kingdom Metazoa; phylum Chordata; class Actinopteri; order Labriformes; family Labridae; genus Scarus; species Scarus forsteni. The sequence continues at coordinate 5,632,970 of JAZDUH010000085.1, read as the reverse complement.
CCGAAGGCTGAATATGGCTTTTTTTTTTGCATTATTTGGCCGAATATATTCCTTAATTTTTAGACACATTCATCTACTTTTCCTCAGTGCTATAACAAACAATGATAATTATTTTGTCAAATTAGTGGCTACTAGGGATGGGAATTGCTGAGATATTGGTGTTGATTCCAGTTCCAATAACGATTCTGCTTTGATTCTTTAACAATTCTCTTATCATGCCTGCTGATTTTCTGTCAACAATTTCAAACACGTTACACTCCTGATAATCAATGTCGTGCTGAGGAGATAAATGCTTCTGCAAGTTGCTGGTAGTTCCACTGACAGAAAACTGTGCAGTAAGTATCTTTTTAAAAATAAGGCATTCATTTCAACCACTTCCCTGTCTTCCATGTTTTCTTTTCTATTCTGTCTGTCGAATGCCTCCGATGAGAGAGGGACATCTTTAACGGCATGAAAAGCAAAGCGTAAGGAACTGATAAAGGAATAGCCAAGCAAAAAGACAAATGGTATCGATTCTGTGAGGGAGTTGTTATTGATTTTTAACTGGAATTGGTATTAGCCGCATATCATTCTTAGTGAATTTTCTCTCCTCTGTGCGAACTTCCCAGAGGTCTTGCATCATATTTTCTCTCCTCTCCCAGTGTTTGCATGTATGAATCATGATGTCAGATAAGTGACAGAATTTAAACATCTGCCAGGTAGCCTTTGTACCACTGAGGCAACACCTGCTAAAAGTATTAATTGTCATGGTTGTGCTAATGATCAATAGAAATAAACATCCTCTGAAAGAAGCCCCAGGGCAGACTGTGAGCTGCACAGAGAATTAGCACCACAGCTGAGTGCAGATTCATGCAGGGATCAGGGGTCTAAGAGTCCAGTACAGTGAGATGGAGCCCTCCTGCTGGAGATCGTGACTCTGACGTGTGTTGAGGATTCTGACGCCTAGAGCCAAGGTTTCTTCAGGACTGACCTGCTTGTTGAAGGAAGCATAGAGTCTGGGGTGTACTGCAGAGTCAGTCTGGCCCCACCTGACCTCTTGGCGCTACATCTCTATAATGAGGTCTGTCCGGATCAGAGGCGGAGCAAAGGAGCAGGATGATGTCTGTAGGTCCATCTGATAGATGAACTGCTGAAAAAAATCCTCCTACACGTCTGCAGCTGTGCTGACTGCAGGGAGTGTTATCACATACTATACATGCCGCGCCAAGGTGTGTGTGTGCATGTGTGTGTCAGAAGGTGGTTTAAGGGAAGAGAGAGGCTAACTATGAAAACAGGGCCTGTTGAGTGAACCTTAATTTCACCGTCAGGCCGAGCAAAATACGACTTTTAAAGAATAAATCTGTGGATATTCTCAGCCATCCAGGTCAAGATAAATCTCAAACCAGCATAAATTATGTCAACTGGACCAACCTCGTGTGAATAGAAGACATTTCGCCTCTCATCCAAGAAGCTTCTTCAGTTCTAAAGAGTCTGGCGGGGAGTACTAGATATTTATACACCAGGAGGCTGGTGGCAAGAAAAACAATTGGTCATGTGACCTGAAACCAAAGGCTCGTTAGGTGTTAAAGGAAAAGTTCGGTTTCTACAGCTTTCACATTGTTTATAGAATGAAGTAGAACAATATACTCACCCAGAAGGATTTCCTGATCCAAACAGTGCTTTGGGAGATATTTAGATCCAAAATCGAGCGGCGGACATCCGTAATATGGTAGCACATAGGGCATACAGCGCTGCTCCTAAAACTGCATTAATCGTCCAAAAACTCATTAGTTTCGCCAATATTTCATCATGGTCCACTCACGCTACTCCTCCTAGACAGTCTGTGTCGCTCCAGACATGTTTTTGTAACTGTGCCGACCTCTGAACTGTTGTTCTATAACATGCTTCCTCCACTTACACTAATTCAGGTCTCCCCTGAATAGATTTCTGCTGTTAAACAAAAGGGGAATTGATCTTAAAAGCATTGATTATAAATAATTACAAATAAGGTGTTAGATGTGTTTACATGGTTTACAAATGATCTGAACAAACAGCTGATCAGAGTTAATATATTTAAGTTTGTTTTATTGACCTCCCAGGCTGCAGAAACCCAAATAAAAAATTTAAAGAAAGCAGAACTCAGGAGTTTTGGCTTGATTTTACACACAATGATGCTAACTGCACAACAGACCCCCACTGTGTCTGAGTGACTTTAAGCAAGGGTGGTAACAGCAGCAAAGATGACTTTGCCATGGTTTTAAAGTCAGACTGCTGCCTTGTTTTCTGGCACCTTCCTCATTCACGTAACCCCCATTTCAACTCAGTCCGTTGCCAAAGGCCTAAAGGCTCCAACAAACATATCATGATATGATTTTTGGTCCATATGAAGCAGCCTCATTTCAAAGTGCTTCTATTTTTGCTTGTAAGATTTGTGCTTCCTGCAGGCTAAAATGGGCCAGATCAGATTTGTGTGTTTGTGTGTGATGTTGACACTGCTCCAACATCAGCCAAGCCCTTTGCAGGTGTGCAGAAGTGTGTTTCTGCTCCTCTTTGTATGCACTTGTTCCCTCTACTCGCTCAGGGTAACAGCCTCTCAGGTTATTTGGAGAGGTGGCAGGGTGTGATTGACTCGGGGAAGTGCCAACATCCACATCATTACCAAGCAAATATTTGGCAACCTGTCCGGCTCAGTGATTTTACGTATGACTGCCCCTATAAATCTGAAGTCTGAGCCTTATAGTGGTTGTTAACTTTAATGGGGGCAGATTGGTGTTAGCTTGTGTTTAAGTGTTGCCAGTCTTCACTGGTCTTTTACTTACTTTGTATCTCAGTTTGAAATAATTTGTTTTTCATAATTCTTGGCTCCGATCATCCCCATAGCATATGTACTGTCTTTTTAATTATGTCTGCAACATACATTATACATCTGTAACATTTTGTTAGGAGTGAGGAGTTTCTAAGTAATTACTAAAAAGTCTCACTTTTAGATATATGCCTGATCCAAATACACACTTTAAGATGAGTTTTATAGCATCAAAATAGGTTATCTATAAATGCTATTCCTTAGCTTTGCAGTCGGGTCGGACAGGGCTGGACTGGCCTGGATACTCAACTTCGGGAACAAGACAATTAAAACTAGAGCAAATTTATATTATTCTGACACGTCTTAGAGCACCGGGCTGTAAGTAGAGATATATAGCCGGCTACAAAACTACGATACTAAGTTTTCCAAAAATTGCTTGTTGTCACACATCAAAAACTACCGCTACGTAACTAGAAAGAGATACATTACCTCGTGGCTTTGCATCCTGTAAGTTGTTGAAAAAAGAAGTAAAGCAATGCAGAGTTCTGAGGAAGGTCCGAGTTGCATTCATTAGCATCACAACAAACACACGCTTTGGCTTGGGTCAAGTCTTTTGGTGCGTTCCAGTTGTAGTCAGAAGTAGGAATTTCAAAGTTCCAAGTAGGAAACTGCAACTGGAATGCCCCCTGAAGTCTGAATTTCCTACTGGGAACTCGGTGAAACCTCGCCACCCCTGAGTTGACAATCAAAGATGGATGCCCCCAGTGTGAACAGTTATTTAGCTCCTGTAATAATCCATTTATTTGCACTTCTGACTGTGGTGTGTTGCTCTAGATCAGCTGTATACATAGTATTGTTAGACTTGTATTTACAAAAATGCTGCCATAGTGATAATCACATTCTTCATGTGATATTTGTGAACAACAATGCAGGGCGTGCTAACAACAGCTAACAATAGCCTGGTAGATCGACATGTTTTTTTTCCAACTTCAACTGGAACGCCAGTTAGTCGGATATGATGTCACTCCCACTTCAGGAGACTTCCCACAGAGTCTTAATGTCGCCGGTAATAGATTCTCCTCATAGCACCTTCAAAGCAGCAGGTGAGATTCTGGCTGTCAGCTCTCTAGGGTCCTCTGTGGTCATTGGGTGTAACTGCACTGTCATACACAGACGTGCATTTGTTGACATACAGAGGGAGGAGAAGCGAGCCGACAGGATGTCCCAAGGGACAAATAAACAATGTGGTCTGATAAGGTACAGTCTGATCATTCTTCTATTTGAATAAATCATCATGCACTTGCAAGTTCAACAAAAACAGGGCAAAATCAGCATCGGTCGGACATCCCTCCTCGTCTTTCAGCTCACGCCAGCGAGTGAATGTCGGGCCAGTGTTTATCCCTGTCTGGGCATTTAGCTTGTTACTCTCCCGCTTTCCTATTTTTGTCTCCTCCGATTAAACATTTCTTTTCTTCGGGTTTTTTTAGCTGCTTCCACTATGATAACAACGCTACATTTAGCTTTCTTCTTCATGTTGTTTAACAGCGGGTGGCATCTAATGCCAGAGGTCCCTATTTCCATTAGGAAAATAAGTGCATATTTATGTTAAACTAAATTCTTTTCTGTTTTAAAAATTCAAAAACTGCTTTATATTCCTCTTTTCCCAACGTTTAGCTTTTACCTTGAGGGTGTAGTGACATATGTTGTAAAGCAGTCAAAGCAGTAAACATTTGTAGTTTTTTGATACGGAAGTGTTCCTCCGGATCCACATCGAAGTTACATAGTGCCAGTGAAGGTGGTACAGACCCCCTCGGACCCTGACAGAGGTTTCATTGAACCTGTCGTAAAGTGATGTACCACCACAGTGACTCTAGAAATATTATATTAGGTTGGAAAAAAACTACTTGCTTTAAATCCAGAATTCTATCATTTTATTATATCAAAATGATGTAAGCTACTCCGTTTTTGATACCTGTAATATCAAGTGAGGTATATGTTTTTTTTTATTATTATTTCTTTTGGATTGTGCCTATAAGCATAATATTAGACGTCAAGGCTCACCCGTAGTGAAATGAATGAGTATAATGAAAAGGTGAGTCACTCAGCAAAAAGACCCTACTCTCATGTGTGCCCCTTTGTGTTACTGAGTTTAAATCATTTGCCACATGGCCTTAAAGTTACCTCAACCCAAAACATCCCCCCTTTCAACACGCTCAGAACAACAAAAACTGCAAGTAATGACAACGCTGATACTACCGACTGCCACATGGCCTGACTTTGCAGAACTTCAAGCAGCACGAGCAAGGACATCAGAGCTCCAGTGACCCAGCAAAGTTTACTTTGTGAAGAATTATTGCAGATAAAATGTCAGTGCTGGTATTAGCTTACAAAAGTTAAAACAAGTGTTTTTTCAAACAATGCCAGCTGGCATTCATTTTAAAACATGGAAAAACAATTTTTGACTCAAGTCACAGGGGACAGCAAACAAGTCATAAAACTTTCAGACATCCAGTTAGATATGAAATAATTTATTATGTCATGAACTGGATTTATTGGTACCATCCATTCAGACGATGTCGCTCTGACTAGCCCTGATTGAATCCAGAGTGGAGAGTGGTTTGCTATGGGAGAACACGGTGCCTATATACTGGTGTTTCCTTTACATGGAGAATACCAAAGCAGGCTCTCAGGTTTATTCTGAGCCCATGCCATGTATTATGTTAAATATCCGTCATCTGTGTGCTAAATCTTTCCCTGGCTCCTACCAGTGTGGCGCTTTGTTACTTTTTCATTGTCAGTTTAAGCCCATTTGTTTGCAAGTCCAATGCAGAGCAGATACATTAGAATGAATGTACCTCATATTGACTGATTGATTGGCACATACAGGTACATACGCACTGGCACACCCCTCTTTTCACAGTCCATCTCCAGTTAGCCTTAATTGTCTTTGTGTACATCCACCCCATGTTTTGTTTTGTTTAGTTTTGATTGTTTGTTTAAATTGTCTTGTTTTTTTTCTTTCCCTTTTACTCTTCTTTTCCTCTCTTATATTGTGCATTATTAAGGGATTGCATCTACCTTATTTCAAACACTTTCACTCATTTAACTTGGTTTTCCTTTTTGCAATGATTAAAAAAGAAGAATGTCCAGCATTCATAGTTCTGGATGGTCCTTGTGAATGTCATTTTAAACTAGCCATTACACATGCAAATCACTAAATAGTAGATCATTGAATGAGGTCAAAAAATGAATGCAGAGTTGTTGACAACATTGTGCTGAGCAGCACTGAGCTGACCAGCTACTTCAGAGAAGACCATCAACCAATCAGAGGAGACTAAGTCTGTGTCCGAACTGGCATACTAACGTACTACTCACACTAAGTGTGATGTCAAAATGAGTATGTACTGTGTGCATATTAGATAGTATGAAAAGATTGAGTGTGCGAGAAATACCCGGATTTATACTATATCAGAAAAAATTAATAATTATATTCTGTTTTTATTTACGATTTACACAACGTGCCAACTTCACTGGTTTTGGGTTTTGCATGTTTTAATTTGCAGTTTTTCAAACTCAGGATGGTCACATAACCTTACCTGTTACGGTGCGTTCCCACCAAAAGCGTTGCGAATTTTACACGCGTTGATATTACATACAAAGTCAATTTAAAGACGCGAATTGATGCTGCATCAGGGCGAGCATAGAGCGGCGTCAAGCGTTCAAGTGTTGAGCGGTGAGTGGCGAGCGTTTCCAGCGAAAAAACGCTTGAGTTGAAATAATTGAAATTTTGTTGATGCGCCGAGACAGCCTATCAGCGTGGAGATCGTCACTGACGCAGGGCATTCTGGGGGTCGGTGTCTTGCTAATTTGACAAACTGATAAACTCACTGGAGACAGATGGAAAGGCGCTCCGCTGCTGCAGCTGGACTGTCTTGCCTGTAGTTGGTATCCAGGCGGGAGATCCTGGCACCAACCCTGGCTAGCAGGTCTTCAAACTGGGCAACAGTCAGCCTGAAGTACCGCTGGAACCGGCCGTCGTCCAGACGCAGCTCCTGCAAGAGACAGTGGAACTCACCGAGCTCACAGAGTTCACACCGCCTCCTTAGGGTAGCATGCATCCAGTACCGATGTCGGCGCCTAGCCCGCAGCTGACTTCTCCACAGCAGGTACAGAGCAGCGATGGTGGTAATCAGAGCCATGTTCGACGATGAAATGATAAGGGCGGACTTTTCGTGCAATGATGCCGCGGCGAGGGGCGAGCGTTTTTTTGCATATTTGTACCAGCGTCAAAACTCGAGCGTCTAGCGCAGCGCGATTTCACTTGACGCGCGAATACACTCGCTTTCAACGCTTTCGGTGGGAACACGCCGTTACCTGGTGTTACGTAGGATTGCGATTCTGACAATCAAGTTGTCACGTCAGCTCAAGGTTACAGTGAAAAAAATCATAATCATAAATCATGTTGCTTTAATGGACAGCGAGGGTTAAACTCAACACTCTATCCACTGTCCTACCTCTCTAGCAAAGGCAAACTCCTGTAACAGTGCGTAGTAAAACCTGTTGTTGACACTCTTATATCACTGAAAAGCATTCCTATTGATTTCTGTGCAGCTCAGCACTGGTTAAAACTGCTCACAGGAGCTTTAGGAGCTTTCATTTCATCTCCTGAGCTCTTTTTGTCGGCTTCTTTGTAAGACGGCATGCCCACCTGCCAATTACTTCCACCCTGTTTGAGCCAGTGTGGTTTTGCTTACACATTTATTTCAGCTCCGCAAGAATTTCCTCCCTCTCATACTTTTTTTTGTTGCATTGAAAATATTCCCCCAAACTTCCTCCCTGGCTTCCAATTTACTGTCAGCAGTAGCTACAACACTCTCCTCTCTGCCCTCCTCCCCTCCCGCCTCTTACTCTCTCCCCCCTATTCATTTTCTACCTCTCACTCTCCCCCCTTTAGTAAAGCCCCCTTACCCCCCCCCGGCTGCACCTCCCCTAGCTCAGTTTACAAGCGGAGCTCGTAGAGATCAGCCCTGAAGCCAGAGGGTTTCTTTTTTTTGGGACATTCTGAGAGCGTCAGAGGCGAGGACAAGGCTGACAGGGAGCAGCCAGTGGACGTTTGTGAGAGAGCCCGAGTGACTGGTTGGACTTTTCTGTGGCCACATGAGAGAATGCTGTCAGGACTGGCTCTTCTGCTGCTTGTCTGCCTCCACATGCGCGTGCAGGGGAAGCCACGGTCACAGGTAGGACGGGCTGCACCTCTGTGGGGACCTGGATGTAAACGCTGCAGCTGTGGTGGTTGTCTGGCATGATGTAGAAGTCTGTTAGGCTATGATCAGTTTGTTATTGTATTTTTTTAACACCAGGGTAGTGATCTGCATTGATTGGACTAGATGATTGAACTGGATGCACTTCTAAGGATCCCTAAAAAGTCATAAATGACAATTTAAATAAAAATATTGTTGACATTTTGATCTTTAGAAGTTTTAAACTACAGATAAGTCCGACTTATAAATCCTCTTTCAAATCTAAAATCATCGCTTCTCAGTCTTTGTATATTTACATGTAACATTGTGTGGCATTCAGTATTTATTTTACCTAAATATTGATCAAATTTGGCTTTACAATCAAGAAAGCAAGAAGTGGATAATAGAAGCAAATCATCACAGCTATGAGGCAACTTCCAAGTTGTACAGTCGTGAAATCTTTCTTCAAAAATTAATGAAAATTAATGTAATGGGAGTCAAAGCTATTCAGTTTGACTATTCGGACCACTTGCATTGCAGAGCTGCCACAGATGTTTTTTCTTGTTGATTCTTAGGGGAGGAAACACCTCTGTACTAGGGCTGAACAATTAATTGCAAATTAGATTAAATTGCAATATGGCTTGTTGCAATTTTGATAAAAAATGTGTTGAACATTTTGGCATTGTGATGTAGTTTTTGCAATTTCATGCCTTTTTTTTTAAACCTCTAGTCATACACTTTTTATCCCACTTTTGGACCATTTTTACCTTTTTTTTTTACCCCGTTTTTACAACTTTATGCCTATTTTGCCCCCATTCATCTTTTTTTTTTTAATTTTTACATGGTTTTTGAAATTTAATTTCAAATTAAATTCCCAATTTTGCTGCCATAATCATTTTGCCTATGCCACTTTTGGATTTATTTGTCATTTTTTCCCCTTTTTTTTTTTGCAATTTCATACCTATTTTGTACCTATTTATTAACCTTTTTCTGCTTTCATACCATTTTTACCGTTTTTACAATTTCATACCTATTTTTCTTCTGTTCTTCACTTCTCCACTTTTTCTCAAATCTTTTATCCTTAGTTTAACTTAATGTCATATTGGTTTTACTATAAAAAGATCTACTGCTTATGTTTGTTTAAGAATACATAAGATGAGGAACATTAAAACAATTGCAGAGTAAATTGCAATATTGGGGGGAAAAAAATCACAATTAGATTATTTTCTCAAATCATTCAGCCCCACTCTGTACTCAGTAGAGTTTATATTGGCAAGAGTTTGAGGACACAAGCATGTTGTTATACCACACAACACCACACAATAACACCACACAAACAAAATAAACCGTTCCATATATTTCAGCAGTCCATCTGTGAAAGAGCTCAAATAATGTGTTTGGACAGGGCTGAACTTTTCAAAAGCAGCTGGCAGGTGATTGGACAATCATTCCGTCAGTCACATTTATTATGGGCCAGTCAGATGATTTAGTAGGCATGCGCCTCTGTGCGTCAGAGATGTGGGAAATAGAGCCAAAATGTCTTTACTATCGAGAAGTTTGTTGTGTTGATTTTTGTTTTTGATTTATTAAAGTCCAGATCTGAGTGATCTATTACTGAAGCTGTAAGCATCTATGCTAATCTTTGTATGTGAAGTCACTTCCTGCTGTCGTCTCACTTGTAGCTTCCACCTCTGTCTGCTCAAAAGGACTCTGGTTGGGATGTGCTGCTTTGGGCTGCTCACAATTATTGTAGATCAGAGTTGGAAAGATGGATCAGGAAGGTCCAGCCATATCATATAAATACAGCTCCCGATATATATATCACATCATATATACCTGTACTATATGCAGTGCAACACATTTTGAAGTAATTTGGTGACAGGCGCACATGTGCGTACACGTCAACAAAGCCTCAGAGGCAGGTATCCACAGTATCAGGCACATTTAAATGCAATAAACAATCACATCAACCACTCTTTTGCATAGTTCTCAGTAGACATAAAATTGATGCTTGTCTTATTGTTAGTTAATGAATTGAGAAATAAAAAATAAAGGTCCACCATTCATTAAAACAAATAAATATATAATAATACCTGTTGTTGCCAACTGTGTGTTTCTACAGCTTTCACATTGTTTATAGAATGAAGCAGAACAATATACTCACCCAGAAGGCTTTCCTGATCCAAACAGTGCTTCAGGAGATATTTAGATCCAAATCGAGCGGTGGACATCCGTATAATGGTAGCACACAGGGCATGTATAGCGCCGCTCCTAAAACTGCATTAATCGTCCAAAAACTCATTAGTTTCACCAATATTTCATCATGGTCCACTCATGCTACTCCTCCACAACAGTCCAGGGTCGCTCCACCTATGTTTTTGTGACTGTGCTGACCTCTGAACTGGAAACTTTCTTTACGGCTGCCGCGCATGCGCAGTACGGCTCGTTGTTTCAGGGGCGACCGCCGGCTACTCAACAACTTTCTTCTTCCAATTTTGTGCAAAATGGATGAATATCTATCGGATGAAGATGTTGTGGACAAGAACTTTAAATATGATGGGTGTCCTTACAGTTTTGAGCCAGAGTTTACAGATGAGGAGCTCATCGAAAGGAGGAAGGCGTACTGCGCATGCCCGTGAATGTGAAAGCTGTATAAACCGATCTTATCCTTTAAGTTCTCAGTGGTGTGAAACAGAGTAGAGCTTCTTGAGTGTGTGACGTCACATGAAAACATCAGCCAGTTCATGGCATAAACAGAACATATTGCATGGGGTCCTGTCAGAGCTTTGTGAGAGTTTTTTTATTTTGAATTGTCTCTTCTCAAAATTTCTGATCCAAACTACCTTTTTATATAATAAGTCTGATGGGTTTAACATTTTTGGGTAACAAGTTCACATTTAAGAGGTGATAGTGATGCCAGACTTATTCAAAACCACCATCCTGGAGATCTTAGGAAATTAATCAACAGCTTTGTTAGCTAATGACAAAGAGACAAAAAATGAAGCTCTCAAGAAAACACCCAAAATTTACTTAAAGATGCTATGAGGAGAATCTATTTCCGGTGCCATAGACTCTGCTACCTATGAGCATGCGCGGCGACTGTCGTAAAGACGTGACCCAACCGTGGATGTATTAGAAAACATCCATGGACCCAAGCCAAAGCGTGCGTTTGTTGTGATGCTAATAAATGCAGCTCGGGCCTTCCTCAGAACTCTGCATTGCTTTACAACTTCTTTTTTTTAACAACTTACAGGATGCAAAGCGACGAGGTAATGTATCTCTTTCTAGTTACATAGCAGTAGATTTTGATGTGTGACAACAAGCAATTTTTGGAAAACTTCGTATTGTAGTTTTGTAGCCGCCTATATATCGCTACTTACAGCCCGGTGCTCTAAGACGTGTCTGAATAATATAAATTTGCTCTAGTTTTAATTGTCTTGTTCCAGAAGTTGAGTATCCAGGCCAGTCCAGCCCTGTCAGACCCGACGACTTAGCTAAGGAGTAGCATTTATAGATAACCTATTTTGATGCTATAAAACTCATCTTAAAGTGTGTATTTGGATCAGGCATATATCTAAAAGTGAGACTTTTTTGTAATTACTTAGAAACTCCTGATAGCATCTTTAATATGGGTGTCAAATTGTGAAAACAATTAGATTTGTGTCCACTTCTCTACATCATAGAGTTTTTGCAGTTTCAGGTCCACATCCATGACCCACTGAAAACAGCTCTGTGACCCACTTCTGTGTCCTCACCCTCCGCTTGATAACCCCAGTATTAAGACATCTACATTGACAGATACAGATGAAAGTTATCCCGGTGCTCGTTCCATAAAGTTTATAGCGCTGCTGGAATCACTGGGCAGTGTCACTCCATAACATTGACCATCATAATCCTGCGGTCCATCCCCTGAGTGGTAGTATTTACAGTATGGCTGTTTTTACTGGGGCTCTGCTCGGCCTCTGAGCGGTTTATTTTTCCACAGCACATTCACAGGGTACTTGTGGGATTAGATTTCCCTCCTAGTTGAAGTGTTGGAGAGTCAGGCCTGTCCTGGGACTATAAAGATGTACTTGGAACTCTATTAGGATGGACTGCAGGCCTGAATTAGCCTATCGCTGACTGTGGCTCTGCTCTGCTGGTTTTAGCTCACCTGTGTTTGCTGATGATTCATGGGGTGGTTGGGAGGTGCCCGAGGTTGTAAATGCAAACTTGTGGAGAGCAGGGCTCTTGAAAGTTCTGTCCGTACCAACTTAATATGACTCTTAACTGCATACCTACCAATTTTTTTTCAATCCACAAAATGTTGGTTGAGCTAATCTTTTGATTTACTGTGTTTACACCTTCTCTGGTGCTGACCGTGGCACATTTTAGAGAAGTTCTCAGAGACATCAAGATTATTTAATGTTAAAGTTATAGCTTTGTTAGATGTGAAGATAAACTCTCCATTAGTCTTTATAACTGCTGCCCAAACACACCATACTTGTACAGGAGTTGTTTTTGCTTCAGCAGGGACCTCAGGGTCATCTTTTTTTTGCAAACACCTGTCTGGTATTTTGTTTTCCTTTTGACATTCTCAGTTTTTTTATTATATGCAGTCTCCCAGGTTCTACTATATGTGAAAAATGAAAATATTTGCAACCTTTCCTTTTTACACACTGAGTTTGCATGGCTGTGGGAGATGATAAACAAACCAGGAGCATTCTTTTTTATTATTTTGTTTGATAAAAGGTATTTGTTATGAATGCAGGGAAAACATTATGCATTTTACCAACAATAAATCAGACACAAAAGTGCATGGTGTGGCACACCATAAAGAAAGGACTTCATGTGTTTGGGTCCATTTTTATCTGAGCTCTTAACAGTTCAAATTTCCTACTTGGTGTCATCTGGAGAGCAAGTTATAATGAATATTTCCAGAATCAAAAGCTGCCTGCTGTTGTTAGATCTCAGTGGCAAACTGTCAGCTATGTCACAGACTTTTCTTTTCCCTCCTCTATATAGATTGATGTTACTTTTTAATAGGGGAAGCTGAGGCTATGTCTGCACATAAGTGTGTTGATAACTGGGCTGCTCACATGCTAACAGACTCTCTGACTGGAGACAAGGGCTGCTTACTGTGTTGTTACCATAGTTTTAACAGCTGTTGAAGCCATCAAGAGTGCCCACAAAACTTTTTTAATAACAGGACTTTATCAAGATGAACAAATATGTCTGAAATTTGAACATAAACAAGGATTTTTTCCCCCAATATCACCAGTTAAAGGGACTGTGAGGAGGTTCTAAGTAATTACAAAAAAGTCTCTTTTAGATATATGCCTGATGGAAATACACACTTTAAGATGAGTTTTATAGCATCAAAATAGGTTATCTATAAATGCTATTCCTTGGCTTCATGGTCACGTCGGACAGGGCTGGACTGACCTGGATACTCAACTCTGGGAACAAGATGATTAAAACTAGAGCAAATTTGTATTATTCAGACACGTCTTAGAGCACCGGGCTGTAAGTAGAAATATAGCCGGCTACATATCTACGATGCTAAGTTTTCCAAAAATTGCTTGTCCCACATCAAAATCTACCACTATGTAACTAGAAAGGGATACATTACCTCGTGGCTTTGCATCCTGTAAGTTGTTGAAAAAAGAAGTTCTAAAGCAATGCAGAGTTCTGAGGAAGGTCTGAGCTGCATTCATTAGCATCACAACAAAAACACGCTTTGGCTTGGGTCACGTCTTTTGGTGCGTTCCAGTTGTAGTCAGAAGTAGGAATTTCCAGGTTCCTACAACAGAAACTGCAACTGGAACATCCCCTGAAGTCGGAATATCTTACTGGGAACTCGGTGAAACCTCACCACCCCCGAGTTGACAATGGAAGATGGATGCCCACAGTGTGAACAGCTATCTAGCTCCTGTAATATCAATTTATTTGCACTTCTGACTGGGGTGTGTCACTCTAGATCAGCTGTATACATAGTATTATTAGACTTATATTTACAAAAATGCTGCCATAGTGATAATCACATTCTTCATGTGATATTTGTGAACAACAACGCAGGGCGTGCTAACAACAGCTAACAATAGCCTGGTATATAGGCATGTTTTTTTCCGACTTCAACTGGAACGCAGATAAGTCGGAGATGATGTCACTCCCAGTTCCGAGGTTACTGGAACGCAGCATTACAACAGTCGCCAAGCGTGCTCATGGGTAGCAGAGTCTTTATGTCGCCGGTAATGGATTCTCCTCATAGCACCTTTAACACAGCCACAAGTCAGACATAATGGTAGGAATAGATATGAATTATAAAAAGGCCAATATCAGTGTTGTTGTTTATTTGTGTGGACAAGGATATTTTTAAAAATGGAGGAAAACATGAAAGTTTTTACTAGGTTTTAAAACATAAACCTCTTATGCGTTGACATAGCCTGGAACAAATAATCGTAAGGTTAATTAAATAATGACTAATATAAAAACACAAAATGATCATGACTCAGTAGTTGTTATATCTTATCTTATCTGTTTTGTAAAGTATTTAAATATTATAAAATGTTTTGCTCACCTAAATGCTGCTTACAGTGTCAAAGAGCTTTGAACGCATCATAAATCATACAAACCTCTTGTGCCATGGTGATAACTAGGGCTGGGTTAAAAAAATTGTTTTATCGATTTAAATTGATTTTCCTTTAACTGGTTCATAATCAATCCATAAAATCCAAAGATGGAACTTTTAACTTGGGTAGTTTTTTCTTCTTTGGATGTGCAGAGAAGCAGCCTGTGGTATCAACCCTGTTAGTCTGGTGTGATCAGCGTTTAGCGTTGCTTTCTACTGAACAAGATCTCATGAGATGTTACTGCAAACAAACATGGTAGAAGCACTATATGGGCACCACTGGCAAGTTTAAAAGCTGATGTTTGGATGTACAGTATTTTAGATTTAACAAGTACAAAAGAAATGCGAGTTGGACAAAAAAAACAAAACATATGCAGAATATGTATTCATGCATATCATTAAAATATGATTAATGTAACTGCTTTGGGTTTAGTTCTTCATGTTAAAAGAATTTTTAATGATGTACCAGGTCAAAAGGTCACTTTTTAAATTTACAGCACTATTTTAACTAAGATATCCCAGACTGTATAAATATCGAATTGAATCGTGAATTGAATCAAATGGGAGCTTGTAATATCGAATTGAATCGATCCAGAAAATCTGAATCAATACTCAGCCTTAGTGATAACCCTTTTCTCTGATCCTCCATGCGTTGCTAAGGTGAGCTCTGCTGGGTCTCTGCAGTAAACGGGGGAAAAGTGGGCTCTCTTGGCTCATATGTATCAAAGATTTTTGAAATATCTGTCATCATGCTTCATAAGCCGAACAGAACTGAAAACATGAGCTCATGTTTTCACCTGCTCTTCATGAGACATCCCTGCAGCTGCGTCTACTACCTGTGGCTGATGCTGTTCTGGCTTCAATGGGTTGGAGACCTTAAAACACTGAACATGGTGCATTTCCTCTCCTTTCTTCATGTGTTGAGGGAAATGCTTCGTCATGTGGTTTCTTCTGCCTTGCCTGTACAAAATGACTTTATTGCATCAGCTGTCATTATCTCCAGCTTAGTTTAGCCAAACTTTCCGCTGCTGTGATCCATCACGATATTCCTCTCAAAACTTTGTTCAAGCACCACATGACATAAGGGCAACACAGGAGGCCCTTAAAGATACATCAAACTTTTATGGACTGCAGTTAAACCATTCAAAGAAGATTGATGTAACTTCTAGGAACTGAAAAACAGGACTGACACTTACATTCCTTATTAAATCATCATATCTTTCCAAATCTTGGGAACTTGGTGCTGATTCTTGGAAGACTAGCTGTCAGTGCCAACTTTTTAGCTGTGATACGATTAAATGTCCCATATTTTACTCCATTTAAAAAGTAAAATGGTCTCTGCAGTCCCTGGCACATAATATCGAAGTTTTTAATAGAAAAAATCTTCTCAGATATTGAATTTTGGCATGCCCATAATCCCCTCAGTTTCAGACGTTCACAGAACGGGCTGATTCAGTGAAAACTGTGTCATGTGTTTGTTTCACCTCAGTTTTCCATTGTAGGGGTAACGTGTAGGGGCAATGTGACACATCCTTTAATGAAAGCTTAAGCAGAAAATTTTTAATTAAGTTGTTAAAGCACAGGTTTTCTAAAAGGTTGTCAAAGAACATGGGAGAACTAGTGTAAGCAGCACTTCTAATGCACATTGTGTGTGCCAAATTTCTAGAAAATATGAGGCTCCTCAGTAGAGTGGTGCAGGGATACTGTAATGTATTTTGTTGGCTAAACATGAGATTTAGCATTGTGCTGGCTCTTTTCTAAAAACCTCTGATTTCTCCAAACATTTTTGGATCATTGCTTATTGTGAGATCTGTTGCTAAAAGGTTCATGAAGTTGTCATGTTTTGTTCATTGATAAAAAAAATAAATTTAACTTTCATGATTTTTTTAAGCTTTAATGCAATCAGCGAGATTATAAAAGCTGTTATTTAGCAAACTGGTCACAGGCGGGATTCGAACCTGGACCGGCAGAAGGATGTACATGGGGTGCCTGGTTGCTAACCACTCCACCAAACCAGCACCCCGTCTGTTGATTTGACCGAGAAGCAGTTACAATATTGCCAATGATTAACATTGTGACATTTTTTTAGAATTTTCCCTGGCTGGGACAATGGTGTAATCATTATTAAAAAACAGTCACAAATATTTTTATTAGGGCTCCAGCAAGTTAACAATTTCTGTTCTGTTCATTTTTGTTTCTAAATGAATTAAAGTCGAATGAATTCAGGTGAGGAGATTCATCAAAACTTTGCTTCCATTTGACAAAAAAACCCAGAGAGAAGAAAATACTGAACGCTGTCAGATGATTAACTGTGTCTGTAAATTACAAAAATGGCAATTTAGAACAGACTTCTCATAATCCTCATATAAATATAGCTGTTAACTTGGTCATTTACTGCCCCAAGACACAGACTGAAAGTAAAGTTACTTATTATCCTGATCAAATCAGAAAATAATATTATAAGCTAATTTTAAGGTATCATTCACCAGTGTTTGATTAAAAAAATTTGTATATCTTCCCCCAAACAGCAGATTTATGGATCAAAATACACTGAAATACATTTTATTGCCTATATATGTATCTGAAGATTTGTATTACATTGTAAAGCTGAAGATATACGTACTTGCTATTGACTGTTTGGCCCTCACACCAACACAGCATCGTGTGGATTTTCTGTTCATCATGAGACTGGGATCCACATTCAAGGTTTCCTGCTGCTTAACAGAAGGTTTGTTTTGCCGCCATGATGGAGGGATTCATGATTGGCTATATGTTGGGTGTTGGATGTATATATTTGTATACATATGTATATGTGTATTTTTATATGTGTATATGTATCTATGCAGATATGTGTATCCATAAAATGAAGAGCTTTATGCTCTATTGTAAAGTGTCTTGAGATACAGTCCTGATCATCATTATTGGCACCCATGAGGTTTAAGTACACAATGTGGCAGTACAGTTTCTTTACAAACTTCTCTAACTTTGCTCTGCCTCACTTTATCAGACTCAAACTTGGCAGAAGTAATGTTCACATATAAAGTTTTGTAAATTATACTTCATTAGCTACTGTGATCATTCAGTCATATTTAGAATAGGCAGTTTTTCTTGCAACCACTTGAAGCCTACAAGGAAAAGAACACCCTACCAACAATTAAGCATGGTGGAGGTTCCATAATGGTTTGGGGCTGCTTTGCTGCATCAGGTACTGGAGGCCTTGACTGTATCACAGGAATCATGAAATAAGAGAATTATCAAGAAATTTTAGAGCAAAATGTCCTACCCAGTGTAAGAGCACTTGGTCTGAGTTGAAGATCGTGAGCCCTCCAGCAAGACAAATACCCAAAGCACACATCCAAAAGCATGCAGGAATGGTTGAAAAGGAAAAAATGGCCTGTTTTAAAATGGCCAGCAATGAGTCCTGATCTCAATCCGATTGAAAATCTTTGGTATGGCTGAAATCTGCCATTGGGGAAAAGAAACCTGCAAATGTTCAAGAGCTTGAACAATTTGCATAGGAAGAGTGGGAGAAAATACCAGCTGAGAAGTGCAAGAAGCTTATAGATGGCTACAAGAAACATTTGGAGGCTGTCATCAGTGCCAAAGGGTGTGCAACAAAATACTGAAGAGGGGTGCCATTATTGCTGCACATGCTTTTTTCAGTTCCCTCTTTGAAATTACAATATGTAACTTGTAAAAAATGTTTTTTTTTGTTTAAGTATTTTGGACCTTCAATTAAAGATCCTGATGACATAAATTTGGTACATTACAATTTATTTCTGAAGATATTGTTAAAGTAATGAAAATAATGAAGGGGTGCCAATATTACTGAGCAGGACTGTAACACTTATGAATTGGCGCTATACAAATAAAGATTGATTGATTGATTGATTGTTCAGTTCAGTATGTTGGCAGTGTACATCGCCCAGAATTCACATGGGGCAGACTCGAGCCGATCTGCAAGTCACCAGTAGGATCAGTATGAAGGCAGTGAAGAGATGACAGAGAGAGGACACATCAGCAGAAACAATTATGACAGAAAGTTTAAAATGACAAACTGGCAAATGAAGACTGCCAAAATGAAATGAATGCTTTAATAATAGCTCATCCAGGTTTGAAGTGAACTGCCTATCTTGCAGCATTAAAGCCTGGCAGAGATATCCAGTCCCCAGAACTGTCTGTCCATGTCAGGAGAAACCTAACGCGTCTTTATGGCTGTAGATTCACCAGCCTGAATGCTATTCCTGAGTGTTTTACAAGCATGGCAGGCTTTAACGAAGACACTCTGGCCCTCTCCCTGGCTGTGAGGGCAGTTTGTGGGGTACATGTGGCCCCTTTTTACTGTTGGGATCAAAGGTCTTGGTGCTTATACTTCCACCTCTCTGCACCACCCAGATACAAATGTTGGTGCTTGCAGCATGTATGTTTTTCTTCAGATTTGTTTGTTTGATATTTTCATTTCTGACCCAAGCCTTCATGAAACCATTTACCAGTTTGAAAATGCACAGAAAACAGAAAAATCCTCCATGTTTGAAGAGTTTTGGACCTTCCACAAACACCACTTTAATGTCCTCTACTCATCCTTTCCTTTATTACAGTAAATAACCACAGCTTGTCAGCGTTCCCATTTTGGTTTGACACATGCTGCTTTGATTTCATGAAACAGTCTGTTGTGGAGAAAGGAAAACTGAATGATTACAATCCAAAAACACAAGAACCCATGTTTGTGGTTATAAACCACTGTGTGCGTATATTCTTTTTTTTTTCCAGTGATATCAGAGCCAGAAACGTAATTAAAGGGAAAGTTAACAAACTGGACAAATCTGCTAGTTTGAAGCTATTAGTTACATCATCCATGCACTGAAATGTGAATCCTCTTTGTGTCCTCTGCTTTCAGTGGCTAACTTAATGTGATTAGAGACTAATAATTTACCATCCTGGGTTGCTATTAAATGCCAAGTTTTCAAAATAGTTGGTTCTCTGTTATTTCTGTAACCAATACTATTAAAGATTATTGAATGTTAAAAAAAATATCTTTGATCATAATTTAACCAAAGCTACCACAAGTGAAAGAGAAAAACTTTCTAGCTTCTGTTTTTGTGAAATTTAATTAAAGTGAATTTACGAAAAAAAAAATGTTGTAATGTATTCTGTAATACAGTTGGTAATGTTTCTGAATTAGCCTAAGGGAGTGTTGCTCAAAGTAGCACTCACATTGTGAGGTTAAATCTTTGGATGATTCTAGCAGAAATTGAAACTGTTGCTGATGAATACTCATTCTACAAACTCCCTAAAAAAGACCAGACTACAACATTAATTTGCTTGAAAAGGTGGCTGCGACTAGCTTACTGAATGGATGGATGGATAGGTCCATCGGAGAATGGATCATATCTAGCTAGCCAGCTGTCTAACTGCAGTGTTTCATTTAGGATTTTTTTCAGCAGCGGGGGCAGGCTCTCCGGGGAGCTGTGGCGGCGTAAACAGATGACACTTGACAGCAGATTTTAGTTTTATGCCCAGCATAATGCCCCTTTTTATTAAAAAAAAAATAGGACAATAAAATGAAAAAAAATTAAAAACAAATGATTTCTTGATGGGGCTATAATCAGTGACAAAGTGCCCAACTACCATAAGCTACCAATATGCTATGTAACATTAGCTGGCCATCAATATTTTGTGAATGTTTATTTAACTTATAAACTTAACTTATCCTGATTAGAGCTATTAATACCAAGTTTTTAAAATAGTTGGTTCTCTGTTATTTCTGTAACCAATACTATTAAAGATTATTGAATATATTCATAAATAATCTGAAACAAACCAAAAGGGTCAGAAACGGAAACTTTATTAGTTTAGTTTATTAACTAATTTGTAACATTTAAACAAGACTGTTCAGTCTATGTGACTCTCAAAACAGAGAAAAAAGTGTCAATGATTCAAAGTGATGTTCATTTTGTTGACTTAGCAGAGTAACATTCCAAACTTTTTTAAAACTATGAAGACTGGTCACTTGACAGCTTATTCCTTTTTTACTGGGCAAAAACTTAACAAAATATCGACAATATTGCTTAAATTTTGACTTATCAGAAGGGATGAAAAGTGCATAGCATTTGCATTTACTTTCTCTTAAAGCTATGGTCTACGTTTTGAAACCGCAGCCTGCCCCCCCCTTCCCTCACCCCTCCCCTCAGTGTTCCAAGATCCCGCCCCCAGCTCGTGTCGCATCATAACAACAAGCCCCCTCGCACAGAGCTACGAGCGACTAGCATAATATATCAGCAGCAAACTCAATCAAAAACAGCTCAGCTCAACTGAAAGTATCAAACACGACAGACATCCCCCTTGTAACACACAGCAGTAGCCATTTCAATTGGACCGGCGGCAATGCGGGGAGCCGATTGTGGGGGAGAATTTATCTTTCTCGGCCTGTCCTCCCCAGCTCAGTTTACAATGCTGATTAGCGGCTAACAGGCTAACATCTATTGACAAAGTCAACCCGCTCCGCTACAAGTCATTACACAGACACAGACTAACCAGAGTTATTCAGCAGACATCTCCCACTGTAGTAAACAAAGCCATTACCTGATCAACCAGGGGCGAAACGGCCGATGCTGAAGGTCTGACGGCCGACTGAGGCCGTTCGTTACCCCGCTAACAGGCCTCGAGCTCCGTTGGGCCCCAGGGGAGAAAGCGGCTTCGGTTTCGGCGCTAGGCTTTTCCGACTCCATGATAGTTCAGTAGCTAACGCTGCTAGCTGCTCACCGGAGGTAGAGGAGGCGGGACCATGGGCATGACGCTGCGTAGCGAGGGAGACAGGGGATTGGATGGACTCACGGACCAATCGAACCGTGCATGCCAGCAAGGTTTGATTGGTCAACTAGTATGCAGCTCTGCAGCAGATATACTGAATGGATTTTTTTGTTCTTTTTGGTCTTTATATTGTGTAGATTGGACCATAGGACCAGAACAGCCTTATAAACGGTGTTATTAAAATGTACAAAGCTTCCAAATCGTAGACCATAGCTCTAACACAAGATAATAAAAAGCCTTTAACCTTGAAACATTTGAAACTGTTTACTTCATCAGTTTAAGCATTTTTAAAGATAATTAACCTTTACAATTCTTCAAAACTTATTTCACTGCATTAGTGCATATTAAACACATTTAACTTTAATACACTTTACAATCATTCTGGCAGGTGCATATATCTCTCCTCCTCTGTCAGCTCTGTGCAGTCTGTTTCTGTGACGCATGTGTTGAGAGCGCTGAGTCCTTGGCCGTGTACGGTCATGCTCCAAGAAAAGTGCTATACAAATAAAGTTTGGTTGATTGATTGATGTAACACAAATTGAATAATGTAACACAAATTGCTGTACATTCATTTTTTTTTTTGCCGCCAAACATTAGGACTGGGTATTGATTCAGATTTTCTGGATCTATTCGATTCAATATTACAAGGTCTCAAATTGATTCACGATTCAATTCGATTTTTATTCAGTCTGGGATATCTTAGTTAGAATTGTTCTGTAAATTTAAAAAGTGACCTTTTGACCTGGTACATCATTAAAAATTGTTTTAACATGAAGAACGAAACCCAAAGCAGTTACATTAATCATATTTTAAGGATATGCATTAATGCATATTCTGCATATTACTTGTTTTTTATCCAACTCGTATTTTCCTTTGTGCTTGTTAAATCTAAAGTTCTGTACATCCAAACATCGGCTTTTAAACTTGCCAGTGGTGCCCATATAGTGCTTCCACCATGTTTGTTTGCAGTAACATCTCATGAGATCTTGTTCAGTAGAAAGCAGCGCTAAACGCTGATCACACGGACTAGCAGGGTTGATACCACAGGCTGCTTCTCTGCACATCCAAAGAAGAAAAAAACTACCCAAGTTAAAAGGTCGATCTTTGGATTTATTGGGTTGATTATGAACCCGTTAAAGGAAAATCGATTTAAATCTATTAAATTGATTTTTTTAACCCAACCCTACCAAACATTAATTCTGGTAATGTTTTTATCCCAGATTCTGAAAACCAATAACCATGTTAAATGTGATTTCGGTCATATCCTGTATAATCCTGGGGGAAATTTCTCTCATATTTTGAACCTGACAGGATGTATAGTCAGCAGCTGAGTCTGTTTGTTAGTGAGAAAACCCCATGTGAACTTGATGGCAGTTTGGCTCACAGATACAGATGTGTTTGAGGTGCTGACTGAAGTAAAAGCAGCCTCGTCTGCCTCTACTCATAAAAACCAAGATCCTCAGCCTGACGCCATGTGGGGGGCAGATGATGGTGCCCTCTAAACCTCATTTGAGTCTGTTTTTAATCAATATCTTTATTTAGTCTCTTGTCTTTGCTATGTTTGGGAGATCTTAGCAATCCCCTTTCCAGATGCATCTTCTTATGAGATCACTTCCACTATAAATTCTTGGTCGTAGGGGAGATGCCGCCGCTATATTGTCAGGTTAGAAGCCAAGCTCTGGCTAATTACTTTTCCAGATGAGCTGCTGTGTCACAGATGACCAAGTCATAATAACTTTCTCAACTCTCCCAAAGAACATTAAAACCTTTCTATGTGTAAATTGCTGCAGAAATCCCTAATGTGCTCCGCAAACAGCCCCCCCTCTTTGACCCCACACTCATAAATATGTTTTAAAATACGGTGCTGCTTCTGTCCTGGGATACATTTTACAGTAGGGATGTAGATCATCCCATGCCTTCAGCCCCAGAGGTTTACTCCGAGGAGTTGTCCTAAAGATTCCATAGTTTCACCTCACTGTCTGGAAGCATGACGGAGAAGACCATGGACACTGCCACAATCAGCTTTATTATTTAAATGGGAGTCTAATGGGAAAGGCAAATAAAAAAGCAAAGATCTGTGTGAAAAGGGTTCACATCTCTCAGTTCTGTTTTGCTTTTTGTGGTCGGTATAAATCCTCCAGTACACAGGTTAGGTTTGCCTTGGATTAGAGCCCCAGCCAACGTGGGATTCATGTGGATTCAGTCTTTGGGGGAGGCTTAACCACTGCAGTCTCCAGACTAAGAAAACATCCTTTCATCCATAAAAAGAGTTTATCCTTTTATTCAAATCAACCCCTGCATTTCGTTGAAGACTTTGAACAAGCAGCTTTCAGACAATCCAGTTTTTCTTGTTAAATTTCAAGGCCGTTAACTTTCCATTTTTAAACTTTTATCAAAAGCTTTTGAAATCTTTGTTGATGTAAACTTTTATGTCTGGTGTGTCTTTGGCACAAACAGCTGTAAGCCAGACACATGCACAGGTCACTTGGTTCAGGTCCAAATCAAGTCTTTAGTCTCTGAAAATCAGCTGCATGTCAGTCAAGTCTCTCAGGGTTTATTTACTTACACAAAAAATGTGAAAACAGAACACAGTGACACGGCTAAAGAAACAGGTGTTTGTACTCTAAATTATTCAACCTGCACATACTTTTGTCATTTGTTCTTTTAATCACATTTTGAGTCTCAAACTAAACTGTGGCTCTTAAATTGATATCATCTACATCCCTGATCCTGTCTGTAACTATCATTTATCTTCTGTTTTTACTTGACTGAAGAGAGAAAAAGTTTCTGGTGTGAGGAGATATGGACCAACATGATATAATATGCTGAAGTTTTAGGCAGCAGCAGGGGTGTGCCATCTAAGGGACCTCACGATTCAATTCGATTACGATTCAGGATGCTACGATTCGATTATTCAACGATTATCACAACATTAATGATAAAAACGATTATCAGGATTTTTGATGCATCTTTTTTACCCCTCACTTAGTGCCTACTTCATACTTTTAAACAATGTATGGCTATTTCTCAGTATACATAAATCAAAGTAATCAAACAAATTCAAATCCAAAACATGTATCTTTTGTTGTTGTCAAGTGATCCATCATGAACCATGGTATAAACTTTGTTTGGTGTGGCTGTCAGTCATCACTCTGGTTTGGAGAACATAACTCACCAGCTCCTAGTCGTTGTGCCCCTCACTCATTAAGTTTGCCGTTACTGTGACATCTGACTGTGTAGCAACTGAAGTCCGTGCATCACATGTCAGAGCTACCCTGCATGCTTTCTTCAGTGATTCCAGCACTTTAGTTTTAGTCATGTCGTAGAGTTCGGGAACTGCTTTCTGTGCAAAACACTTTAGCTTCGGGGGTTTGAATCGAGGCTCCAACGTCCGCATCAGAGCACGAAAGCCCTGGTTGTTGACGACAGCACATGGACGCAGGTCCTTGGCGATATAGGTTGCAATGGATGATTAGATTTGTTTTGCCCTTTCAGAGCTGTGGGGAAGTTTTGATAGTCCTTCTTCTATTGCTCGCTGGTTAGCAGTAACAACTGTCGGATTCCTCTCCCTCTCTAATCCAGAGTGGAAGCGCGTGAGGTGCTGGCGCATGTTCGTTGTATTACCACTGTACTTAATTTTGGCTTTACACACCTTACAGATGGAGTAGGTTTTGTTAGTGCTCTTTCCATTTTCCTTGTCATAAAAACCGAAATGTTTCCAAACACTAGCTTTTAATCCAGAAGAATGAATCTCACGTTCTCTGACTGTCACTTACGGTGTCCGGGTGATACATAGGACTAATACTTTTGTTCCGCAAGTGGTGTACGTGCTCCTGGCTTCTAGTTATTATGAAAAATCATTGTTTTTGAACATTTATGAATCGTAATCGAATCATTATGTGTCGCATCGTGATTAATCTAACAATCGATGTATCAGCACACCTCTAGGCAGCAGTAAAAAATACTGTAAGATTATAGTGCTTTCACTCATGGAGTCAAAATCAATCCGTCAGCCTTGTCAATAAACAAATGCAGAGTGAGTGAACAGAGGAGAAATCTAAACCCTGAAGCTTTTGGATGATCCCTGCTGGTAGGCTGTTCCAAACTTCTAGGAGAACTAACCACAGACCTTGCATGGATGAAGGCAAATCCTCCTGTTTCTTCTTGTAATCCCATACACACTCAGCAGCCACGTTTAATCTTCAATCTGATTGAAATCCTTCTGATTGGAAAATCCAGTGTTTACAGTGACCCTCCCTGATTATATGTGTACATTCATTAAACATTTAATCAGATGAAAAGCACCTGCAGAGCCCTCCCTGAGATCTAAACAAAGGGAGAGCTGAAAAGGCAGCTGGTCCTTCCTATTAAAATAAATCAAAAATGATTTAGCTCAAAAAACATTCTTGTAAGCATTAATTCAT
Source organism: Scarus forsteni (assembly GCA_036419115.1). Classification (NCBI taxonomy): domain Eukaryota; kingdom Metazoa; phylum Chordata; class Actinopteri; order Labriformes; family Labridae; genus Scarus; species Scarus forsteni. Next base: position 5,607,104 of record JAZDUH010000085.1, on the reverse strand, counting down.
CTTAAAAATGTACATTGGCTACAGTCAACAATGTGAACTTTTGAATTATGAGCAGACATATACAAGATTTTGCCGATGAACATGTGTAAATGACAGAAAATCCATTTTGTGTTTAATCCTGTCTTAAGGGGATAGTTTAGGCTTTTGAAATTGGGCTGTGCGAGGTTCATGGCATGAGCCTGAACAGGTGTCACAGTGTCACAGCTCAGGTCTCTCTCAGTTCAAGAATCTCAGGACAGATGCTAATGCTATACATTGCTGTACATTGTGCCAAACTCTCTGCATTATTAAAAGAACTGTTAAAGAAAACAAGCTACAAAACAGCATGGGCTCATCACACACTACAGTTTGTTTGCATGAATTTGATTTTCCAGGTTGCTTTGATTAGGCACTATTTTGAGATAAGGCACAGCCTTCATGTCCCTCCAGCTGCACCTACTAGTTTGACTAACAAGAGGAAACAGTTGCTACCAAATGGGATACACTGACAAATTTTGCAGTGAACATGACCAACTGTTACTTTGGATACCTTGGAGTACATATATGAACTGAATGACTTCGGCTGTATGTTTTGAGTTGTTGTCCTGCTGCAGGCTTAAGCTAGCCTTGCAGAGCAGAGACCTGCCTGATTCTGAGATCCTGCAGGTCTGTCTTGCCAGCCTCCGTTGTCCAACGAATTCACTCGGCTGAATTCTTAACGGCCCAATTAGGGAAGAGAGGCCGGAGCTGCAGAATGCGGACGTGACGACAACCGGAAGTTGAGAACCGGAAGTTGAGAACGGACATGCCGATTAGCCTATTTACTCATGTCTACCTAGTAAAACTTGGCGAAATCTGCCCTCCTCGGAAGTTTACTTGTAGGGATTGTCTTTGATGAGGTTCATGTCACATATAAGTGTTAAATGAATCATCTGTGTGGTACAGTTTAGTGTAAGATGATAGTAAAAGGCCGTTAGCTGTTAGCAGCTAAGTTAGCGGCTATGGCTAACATCCATGAACTGTTGTTAACTGTTGTTAGCCATGAGCTGCTACATTAGCCGCTATGTATGCTACATTATAGGAGGCAACCCTGCTTGATGTGGATTGGTCTGTGATGAATGTGACGAGCCAAATGATTGTCCAATCACTAGCTTGTAGGGGTGAAACGAAATTTCGCTAAATAAAAAATGACGAAATAAAATTCAAAGATGCTCGAAATAAAAGGACAAAATAAACCCTCCTTGCCTCCGTAGCAAAACACTCGCTGCAATATGAAGGAGGACGAAGTAGAGGAATTAGCTGACGCTCCTTCGTCAAATAAATCGGTTGTGTGGACCTATTTTGGCTTATATAAAAGACGAGAGAACGGTGAGAAGATTGCGGACAAAACAACAACCGTGTGCAAAATACTCCACTATAGTTCGCCGTTTACTGCAGCGAGTACTTCTTTGAACTGGAGACAGGCAGCTGTTGTATTGTGACGTCTGTCGGACGTAAAAATAAAGGTGACTCCGGCTTGTGAATACCTGCTTTTATTTAACAGTCACTGTGGGCTGTGACCACGCCAACTACAGTTTTAATTCACGAACAAAACAGTGAGTAGTAATCTCTAGACCTCCTGCTCACGGCTCTCCCCCTCCTCGCTCAAACACACACAATAACTCTCTCCTCTGAACTCTGACCCGCTCGCCCCGCCTTCCTGGTCCATTCACTGACCGTCAATTCATAGGAAACATTAAAATCCACATTGAACACATAACAAACCGTAGAACTGCTTCACTACGTTTGTGTAAGTCTGCATAAAAAACAATTTGACTTTATCATCTACTGTTGAGTTGACAGAATTTGATCATACTTGAAGATCAGAAATATATGCACTGTTATAGGCTAAATATTATAGTTCACAGTTCAGACATTTATAGGTCTAAACTGCAGCTCTGAGGACTGCTGTTTGTTTTCCTTTTCATTCAAGAATGTAGTTATCCTGATTGTAACAACAAAGCACTTTTTATTGAGATTTTATGTTTGTATTTGCACTGTAGTCTAAATAAGGGGAAAAAACTACAATTTTGTATTTTTTTTAAAGAGCATTTATTTTGTACTGATGCAGCAATATTTTTGTATTGTATTATTTTTATTTTGCATTAGGAAGAAAATAAAGAAAATGAGATTTTTGCACAACTTCCTTCTGTTGGGGATTTTCCTTAATCTTTATTTCGTATCTTGAGTATTTCGTATCGTGAGCCCTGTTTTGTATTTCATATCGTTTCGTCAGTTGACCATTTCGTTACACCCCTACTAGCTTGTGTTTTTTTTTTTTTTTTACGTTCTGCTCCTGAAAACAAATTGAAAGGGCTACCCAGATGGACTAGTGAAATATTTCGGTGGCAGATATATTGAGCTGTCCATCTGGCTTGTCAGGTTAGGTTGAAGTTGGGGTAACCCCCCTGGTGATACTCAACGATATACATTTATGTTTGTTTTTCGGTATTTAGGCAACCTTTTGACATGCTTCACTGTTGCCTGCAGACACTCATTATTGTACCGCTCTCCAGCACTCGCAGTGCACTAACTGCCTTCTACTACTAGACAGATGTTTCAAATTTTGTCCTATCAGTCCAGAGTACTTGCTGCCATTTTCCTATACCCCAGTGCATATATTTTAGTGCACAGTTGAGCATCTTGGCCTTGTTCTTTAAAGACCACTTCTGGCCAGACTTCTTTTGACAGTAGATGGGTGTATCTGGGTCCCACTGCCTCTCTGACCTGATTAAGTGAGCATGATGTGTCTATCATCTGCTACACTGAATTTCCTTGGCCAAACACTGCAGTATTACTCATTTCTAAAGAGCTTTAGCAACACATCTTGAAACTCCAGTCTGCTTTGAACTCCTTGCCTGCTAAACACCTTGCTAATCCCCACCTTGTTAGGAACCAGCTATGCTTACGTTAGCACCACAGCTAATGCTGAGCTGAGCTGTGCAGCTAATGTGCTAAGAAAAAGTATCCCCTGCCTAAAGTGTAAAGTGAGAAGAGCTTCACAGGCATGACAGTCGCAGGTTTGCTGAAATTTACTGTGGATGAAAGGAAGTATGTTCAGTCTAAATATTGATTCTTGGTTGTTATCTTTGAGAAAGGGGGTCATGTTTTGTCTGGGTTTGTCGGGTTGTTTGTCCCTCAGTCAGAGTATGAACAGATTTTGATGAAATTTTAGAGATACAATGTGGATCCAGGACTTTTAACAGATATTTTAGCATTGCAAAATAACCCTGTTTGATTTTTCAAGTCACTTAAACACAGGATGTTTCACCCAGACCCAGTGACACCCGATAGTTCACCAGATGTCTATGTGAATAACCCAGTCTGAGAGAACCTCACACAACATTTAAACTACAGTAAAACTTAGTTCATGTACGGCACACAAACACAGCTGCACTCTTCTCTGCTCCAGGACAGTCAATGTGTCATGCTGTGTATCATTTTGATCTTTTTCTCCACCACATATCAGACTTAATTTTCCAGAGAGGAGTTATAGTCTGCATGTTGTTTTGACCTCTGCTGTGAGTTTCAAGCATGGCATCAATCTGACCCAGACTTTTATTTGTGTTTTCCTTCAGAGCGTAAAACCGTGAACCAGGACTCCCAGGTGAATTAAAAAAACGTGAATGTGAGGCAGATTGTGTCTGAGCTGTTTTGGGGGGAGGGTTCCTTCTTGGTGTCATTGCAAAGTGTACAGCAATGATAAATGTTGTCCTAGGGGTTGGTAGCAAGACATGTTCTCTTTTCGTGACGATTCTTTTCAAGTCATACGAGCTTTAGTAGATGTCTAAAATGAGTCTCCATGAAAATGAGCCTCTATTCAAATGCAGGCCCTGGCTGCATTTGAATAGAGGCTCATTTTCAAAAGTGTTATACTGTTTGTTTTAGTGGTTCAATTGCATTCTTACAGCACTTTGGGGGTTGGAAGTGGGGTCACAGGGCCTTTTATTTCTCTTCTGTACAGCACTTTGGTTCACTGTGGGTATTTTTATGTGCTTTACAAGTAAAATGCGATTGGATTTGATTGGATGGAAACTTAAGCAGGGCTAAACATTTTTTGATACAACTGTGTAAAGTATATTTGACTCTTCTTGGGTCTTTTCCATCCTTGCTTGAATTCACATGAACACAGACAATAGAGATTGTGTAGTTCATGTCATACTCTGTAAATTAAGGTACTCTTATGACTGACCCTGTCTCCTTTCACTCATGATCACTCCTTTGATTTATTTGTTGTAGTTCATGCTCACTGCTCAGATGAGAATGCGACCTCCATGATTTCTGAAGCTCCGAACTTACTCTTTCACAGCAGATGGATCCGCCTGGTTGCAAGCCCAATCAGAGTCCTTTGGAGCAGGAAGAGGTCGGAGCCAAAAGTGATTGACAGCAGGATGTGACTGCTCATACAGAGATTAGCAAAGATGCTAACAACCCCAGAAGCGGTTTTATCAGCTCTGGACTGCAGTTCTTTAATAAATGAGGAACAAGCTCAGATGAAAATCATATGATGAATGAAATTATATTTTTGCTCCACTTCCAACAAGGGCTGAAAGATATATCATTATCATATCTATATCGAGATATGAACATTCAAGATATTGTTATCGAAAAAGTAACGATTTTCTCCACACTCACCCTGCATGCACAGCTCTGGAAGTCACAAGAAAATACATTTTTACGACTGCCCTTGAATGCACTGCTTGATGCACATGTGCAGTAGTGGTAATCTGGGTGAGCGGTGTTGTCACTAGAAGAGTCAGTAAACAGTATCATCACTGTCTGGCAACGGAGCTCGTAAGTTTGGGAGCATTTTACCAAAACAAAAGAGAAGAATGTGCAATGCAAAATCTGCAAGGTGGAGCTTGCCTACCATGGCAATGGCCACGGGGATGCATAAGCATCTGAAAAGGAAGCACGCCATGTCAATTTCTGACGAAGAGGGACAGTCATCTCGATAAGCTAACTGGCTAGTTAGCTGTTTACATTAGCGTCAACAATATGGTGACCAGACGTCCCCAATTTGCAAGGACAGTCCCTGTTTTGGATGACCAGTCCCCGGTTAAAGCTGTCTCCAAAAATTGGCCTGATTTCAGTGTTTTACTATTGTGTGTCTACCAGAACAAAGGTTATTACTACAGCAGTGTAGGAAGCAGAAAGCATAAGGGAGCAGGCTGAGTGCAGACTAAGACAACAGTTACTGTGTTGCCAAGTCGGCTCATTAAAGTGACTTTGAGCTTGCTCTTCTTTTTATGTGAATCCCACATGATTATCACCCAGCTGCCACTACAAAGCAGACACGAGTGTAATTGGTAGTTAGTCCTTTCCTCACCGCTATTTCCTGGTTATCACGCCCACAGGAATCAACCCGGCACATCCCCAAACACACTCACACGTGTGGCAGATGCACAACTACGCAAGCGACATAGTTGCCAGGTTTGCTTATTATAAGCATTTTGGGCCACCAGCTGCATGCTGGTGCGGTATGTTGCAGTTCATGCATGATGTGACTAGTCAACTAATCGCAAAAATAGTCATTTGTGGCAGCCCTAGTAGTCATATCATGTCGTATCGATATCAAGATATCTGTCATGAATATGGAGATATGAAATGTGTTCATATCGTTCAGCCCTACTTCCAACATGTTAGGGTTGAGTTAGGTTTATGAAGTTGACATTTTGTTTTATACCCCAGCAGTCGAGCCGACCTACCACATTGCCTGACTGCCTATTATTTGTTTATTTTCTTATTTCCGCCAGGGAGGTTATGTTTTCGGGAGAGTTTTTGTCCGTCCGTCTGTCTGTGAACAAAATAACTCAAAAAGTTATGGATGTATTTCGATGAAATTTTCAGGAAATGTTCAGCATTGGAAAAGGAAGAACTGATTCCATTTTGGTGTTGATCTGGACCAGCGTCTGGCCGCCATGGCGTAAAAAGTGATTTCAGTGAATAACTATTGAACTAAAATAGATATCATTACGAATCCAATTGCTAATGGTATGTTTTCATGGTCAAGGGATCTAAATATTTACATGAAATAAAGGTAGGACTAATATTTATGGTGAAAATCACAATATGGGTGAGGACTGTGGCGCTGGCGAAGGTCTGCGCTCTCCGAGTTCTTTTCTAGTTTTATTTATTCAAAAGGATCCCTATTAGTTGCTACCAAAGCAGCAACTAGTCTCCTGGGGTCCAAACATCCAACAGTCATACAAATCTGAACATTAAAACACAGCAAACATTTTACAATAATATAATCAACACCTTATCACATAAACGTGATTGACAGAACGATCATCCAATCACCTTTTTTAAAGTTTGTGCCCATCCCAAAACACTTTCTATGGACTGCTGCTTTGATGGATTGGTAAGATACACTTAGTGGTCCATCAGGTGTGTATTGTTTGCTCACTCTTTGATATAACTATTGCTGTCCAGTCATTTTGTATCCATGTTTCTTGTAACATGATTCTCTGAATGCATAATTAAAGTTAATAACATAAACTAAACTAGATAATCTTACAAATTTCATGGAACCCATCACACAACTTCTGTTTTCTTAGAATTAAAGCTGTTCAACATTTAGTGGCTACAAAAGCAGTGTAAGAGAGGAAGTGAAAGACTTAAGTGGTTAAGCAAAATCAGTTAAAGCTAAATCCTTTTCAACCTAAGGTCTCTGAATTCACATGACCCCTCATATTACTTGTTTTCTTTCCATTGTAAATCCCAGCATGCTTGGTTTGTATCCGTATTTTTCTTCTAAATCGCAGTTTGCCGGATAAATAAAAAACAGATCTTGACCTCAGTGGGCCTTGACTTGAACTTGCTTCAGTTTTTGACTCATCAGATTTTAGATATTCAGTTTTTAGAGCAGTGGTAAACAAAAACTTACATCTTTGGGTGAGATCTCATGTTGTAAGTCTCAAGAGTAAATCAATGGTGACAGCTTCCTTTGGCTGTTTTTGAGTCCAGTTTGTTTGGAAAAACTCTGAAATATGACAAGTTGAACCCAGCTGCTCTGATTTACTTGAAGACTGTAGTTTTCCGAGTTCACAGGTTGACTGGGAATCAATCCCAGTGTCCTGACACTTGTAACCATTTCCAGATGAAGCTGCCTTTTTAAGATCCTGTCTTAATGCCACTGAAAACAGTGATTCCTCGCTCCAGATGGCACAAGCCACCCACATAGAGTCAGGGAAAAAGTCTCATTGATTTGTCCAGAGCACCCAAACAGACCCCTCTTCAGTAATTAGGTTTCACTTTGAGCCTCCTGGTGAGCGTGAGCGTTCTCCTCCTTTTTCTTTAGGCGTGTGTCCCCCAGCAACGCTTCATTTTGAGGGGTTCACAGATAAGGTCATATTTGTCAGGTTGAGTCTGGAGAACAGATCTGACAGTTTGTTGAGTTTGTCAAAGACAGATAGTACATGTTTATGCAGCATGTACTGAGAGGCTGAATGTTTCTCCTGACAGTTTTATTTTTTTTTTAATTCAGTAAGTGTCCACATCACTCCGTATCAGGTCATCCTTTGTGTCATGAAAGTCTCCACTGTGCCTCAGAAACTGGCTGCTTGGACAGTTTTAGGTTATTCATTTCGAGAATTTGCACACTCAGCTTTGGAAATGTTGAATATTTAGCCATTTAAAAAAAAATGGATTCAAGTCTAATTCATTTACACTGAAAATGTGTTTTATCTTTACCCCATTTAATGCTGTGTGTCCCTCTGTCTGTTCACACTGTTTTTGGTCCTTTTGGTCCCTTAAATGATAAGTTCAGTTTCTACAGCTTTCACATTGTTTATAGAATGAAGTAGAACAATATACTCACCCAGAAGGCTTTCCTGATCCAAACAGTGCTTCGGGAGATGTTTAGATCCTAAATCGAGTGGCGGACATCCGTATAATGGTAGCACACGGGGCATGTATAGCGCCGCTCCTAAAACTGCATTAATCGTCCAAAAACTCATTAGTTTCACCAATATTTCATCATGGTCCACTCACGCTACTCCTCCAAGACAGTCCAGGGTCGCTCCAGACATGTCTTTGTGACTGTGCTGACCTCTGAACTGAAAAGTTTCTTTACGGCTGCCGCGCATGCGCAGTACGGCTCATTGTTTCAGGGGCGACCGCCGGCTACACAACGACTTTCTTTTTCCAGTTTTGTGCAAAATGGACGAATATCTATCAGATCAAGATGTTGTGGACGAGAACTTTGAATATGATGGGTGTCCTTACAGTTTCGAGCCAGAGTATACAGATGAGGAGCTCATCGAAAGGAGGAAGCCGTACTGCGCATGCTCGGCAGCTGTAAATAAAGTTTTTTAGTTCAGAGGTCAGCACAGTCACGAAAACATGGGTGGAGCGACCCTGGACTGTCTTGGAGGAGTAGCCCGAGCGGATCATGATGAAATATTGGTGAAACTAATGAGTTTTTGGACGATTAATGCAGTTTTAGGAGCGGCGCTATACATGCCCCGTCTGCTAACATTATACGGATGTCCGCCGCTCGATTTTGGATCTAAATATCTCCTGAAGCACTGTTTGGATCAGGAAAGCCTTCTGGGTGAGTATATTGTTCTACTTCATTCTATAAACAATGTGAAAGCTGTAGAAATCGAACTTATACTTTAACACTCTCTTTGCAATGCATACTGGCATGCCTTTCCTTTTTCTACCTGATACAGTTGTCACTTTTATGTCCAAGGCTCATTTATTTAAGGAGCAAATCAACATCTGCTCCTGTCAGTGCCGTTGGTGTGCTTGACAACAGTGAGGAGTGGTCAGGTACAGAGCTGACAGCCTCCTGTCTTATGCTGCGTTCACACCACAAGCGACCCAGCTACGAAAATCACGTCGCCCACTGACATAGCGTCACGCGTCCATAAATACCTCATTTTGGTCATCAGCCGTTGCTCGGTGACGTCACGTCCGTTCGAGTTTCACCGCTATCATATCATATATCACATAATAGGATGTATAAACGGACTTTATTCCAGCTGTATCCTTTTCATTCACTTATCAAACACAAAACACTGCAGCTAATGCCCTGCAGCAGCATTATCTGTGAGTTTACCGCGGTCAGTCTAGGCGGAACTAATGTCCTCACTGCCATTAGTTCCGCCTAGACGGAACTCATCCGCCCTGTAGTCCGGATGAATAACTGCACCGTCACACGTACACACACCCCGCTGATTGGCTGATGCTGCACAGCCACACATGACATCGCTTGAATAGATAAACTTTTTTTTAACTTCGACATCGCGCGACGAGTGAATTGATCGTCTTGTACACGGCCGTCACATCGCGGGTGGGTTAGCCCCGCCCCATCACAGCTGTACATTGACTTTGAATGGAGAGTGATCGCCGAGGTAGAACAAGTAGCGGTGTGAACACACCATTAGGGATATACAAAACCCAAAACCAGTAAAGTTGGCACTTGTTTGAATCGTAAATAAAAACAGAATCCAAGCATTCCTCAACTTTCTCAGTCTTTTTTGCCACTTGTGCCAGCTTTTTTGAAACATGTTGCAGGCATCAAATCCCAAATGAGCTAATATTTGCAAAAAATAAGTTCAAACATTAAATATCTTTTCTTTGCTGTGTATTCAATTGAATACAAGTTAAAAAGGATTTACAAATCACTGTATTCTGTTTTTATTTATGATTTACACAACGTGCCAACATCACTGGTTTTGGGTTTTGTATATGCATCAAGAGGTGATGTAGTAAAAATCTTAATTTGTTTTCATTTCAGCCACTTATTTCTCTTTTTCCATTTATGGTGATGTTCGCAGTTTTTTTTTTTTTTTTTAGAAAAATGTACAATTTTGTCACCATTCATGCTCAGAAAATAACAGGATCCCCTTGATAAAGTTATAAAGTAAAAACAAGTTCCCATTGTTGATTTGCATTCAAATTTAATCAATTGCACCAAATTATATGAGACTAAATTGTTTAATAGCTAAATGAATGTACAGAGAAGCCGATCATAGCTGGTCAATTAAATTTGAAATCAAGTGATCTTATAAAGAAGCCGTTTATAACACACATCTCTAACAATCACATGGATAGTTTTTGTCTCCTTTAATAAAATTTGGAAACATTTATTATTTGTTTTTACCGTTCTCTTCTGTTTGGATAAGTTTTTGTTTGTGTTTTTTACCCATGTTACAAGCATAAAATGTTTTTTTACTGTCTGAAGAGTGAAAACTTTCTGATTTTTGTCATTTCTGAGTTAAAAAATGAATTTGGATAAGTAAATTCCCTGCGTACACTCTTCTAGTACATTTGAATGTCCTTATTCAGGCATTTTCCCATAGAGGGTGGCCGCAGATAACCTCTCACCATGTCAGCATCTGTTTTATGAGGGGAACATTTTTTCCCTTTTTCAGGCAAAGGCTGCCCAGCCATATAACGGTGTTTTACTTTGAATGGATTTATGATGAAAAAGGAGACCTGGAGGAGAAATTCATGTCATTTATACTCCTTCTTGACTGCATTTCATTTGTTTTCCACTGTGGGGTTTTGTAACATATCCTAAAATGTGTTTTAGTGTGCAATGTGTGCTCCTTGTTTGGTTTGGTGTCAGGTTCAGGTTTGGTTACAATATTCGCTGTAAAGTTAACTCCTGAACTCAGCCTTCAGTATTGTTGTGTTGTGCAAAGTTTTTTTTGTCCTAGTGTGTTCAATGCCTATGCTGCACTGCAGTCCTATTCCTCGTAGATCCATTCTACAGTTTTATTTTTTTTCAGCACTCCAATGGTGTGCTGCTCTTTGCTCTCATCATTTATTTCCTGTGTGGAAGGAGCCACTTCATGTTTGTTTTGGCCCGTATTTGACTCTGCTGTGGTGAGCAGGAGAGAGCCAGACAGACTTGAGTTTACACCGGGATCTTTTTTTTTTCTTGCCGTCATCCCTTCAGCTACACATCAATATGCCCCACATTTAATCCCTCACAATCTTACAGCCAGCCCAGGCACAAGACATACTTTATAGCTGTTTTTGTGAAATAGATCTTAAAAGAAAGATTTCAGCAGCTCTAAACTCAGACAACACTCCCGGAGATGTGTTTAAATCACAAGAAGAGTATGCCAGTTTTCGTTATAGCTGAGAAATAGAGAGCAATTGGTCTGTGAATCTTTCCATATCTCACAATTTCAGGATATTTACATGCAATTCTGAGGCTGCATTCACATGTGGGTGGGGATTTTTGAAAACACTCACAATGTTGTCTGCATGTTTTTCCTCTTAAGCACAGTGTTTGTTTCAGTGCATGGAGATACTAGCTGGTCACCTAGCTTAAATTAGCCTATTAGCTTAAAGCTTCAGAAAATGTATGGATCAGAGATGACGAATCCAGCCCATCTCTACTTCATTAAAAGAAAGTGTTTATGTGTATTTTGCATTCCCGATAAATTGATTGGTAAAATGTATTTTGCATGCAGACTCTGCTAATAGAAACTTTGGTAGGGGAGGGTGGGGTAAACTGAGCCAGTGGGTAAGTTGACCCACCCCCTGTTTCTGGGAGACAATAAACAATTCTTGTGGTCTAGCCCTAAATTCAGAAATCCCCTATCATTTCTCACTGCCTCTGTTGAAGAGGAGCACCTGGCACAAACGGTTGGTACTTTTTAACACAAAAAACTCTTTTTCGTGTGTCAGAGTAAAATTTCAGCATGTCAGGTATATTGATCAAATCCAATTATCCAGGTCTAAAATGGTGTGTTATACATATTTGTTATTTACCAATTTATAAAGTTGTATGAGTCATTTGGCCAAAGATTAGTCTGAATAGTGAAGCTAGCAACATTTTTCCAAAATGTTGGCTATGGGGTAAAGTGAGCCATTGGTTCCTTTTATACCACCAAAAATTGAAAAGTTGTATTAATGTGCTGAATCATAAAATACTATTCAATGTAATGTTAACCAACTGACTTGTCTGATCAAATGTTAAACAGAAGAAAAGCATGCTAAGAGTGAACAAGAGGAAAACCAACTGGGGCTCAACACCCCTGCTGAGATGTTTAAACTTGCTTGTTTTAGCAAGTCTGAACTTATAAAACTTTAAAGCATATAAGTAATTGTAACTTTTCTAGAAGGAATAACAGTTTTCTTTCTGTCCAGTACTGATTTTGTTTTTGTTTGTTGTTCAAAGCTTGTCTGGCTCTCATTTTACTTTATATGAGTGTCTAATTTTCCTAAAAAGTTCAAAACGTGTCTATTTATGGCATTGAAGTTTTTAAATTACTAATTTTTTTCTAGGGTTTTTTTGTTAGGGTTAAGAATATAAATATAATTGTGAAGTGAACAATTTCTTGTGAAATGACTCTTTTGACAACAATACATTATCTTTTAATAACTCTCAGATTTAAAGTTATGAAGTCACATGGTTACCCACAGACTTGGCTTAACTTACCTCTAACCTGGGGCAAGTTGAGCCACAGGAGCGCTTTTATTTTGAAAGGCCACAGTTTCCAGGCTCTTTGTCATTGATACGTCCTTACAATCTCAGTTGATAGCAAACATTCTTAAATAAGAATTTATGTTTTCATTTTACCTCTGTTACATTTTTCCTTGCCTCAGTGACAACAAAAGTAAAAATTGTCTCATCTTACCCCACTCTCCCCTACTTATACACAGAGGTTGAAGTTCTCCGTCGCCACAGTGGATTTCTGTCCCTTTTCATACTTGTATGAATGTATATAACCAAACTTGCATGGAATGTAAATCAAATTGCCTTTTTATTGAAAACTCAAATTTCTACATTATAATAGAACAAGTATAATATTATTTTCTGGGGCATTTGAATGTGCTAGTATATCCCTCTGCCTCTGTGCAACAGAGAATAAGTGTTGCATCTGCACTGGAGACAGGGCCAGAGTCATGGTGTTTCAGGTTCTGCTCTGATAGTGAATTATAACGTGCATCACTTCATCATGTCCAGAATTGCCCTTTCTATGATAGCATTATTGGAATATTCTGAAGAAAAAACCTGGAGTGCCTTCCTGCAAAGAGAAGCACAACAGGTGATACAACATAGCAACAATTGCTTCACAGCCACACAAAGCGAATAGCAGAGAACAGGCCTTTCATTAACACTGTTCAGATACTTTTTATCCCATTATTTCATTGTGTAGCACACAGCAACATCATGTCTTGGATGTCTGTTGAAAAAGGATTAAATTTAAGTTGAATAAAAAATAAACAAACTGACAGGTATGGTTATAATGACAATGTGAAATTAAGAGTGGTTCAGAAGCCTCCTGTTTCAATTTAACTCTCTTTATCATGTCATGACAAGTGATGCTGCTTTTCAATTACGTTACATTGGTAAAGTTGTGCTGACCTAGCTTAAATTACTCATTGCTGGTTTATGTTAGCAATGACAACATTGTAGTTATGCCAACCTAGCACAGCGTTAAGTAACAGCTTAAAAATCAATCAGTAACCACAGAAATAATGTAAGTGCATAAATATTTGAGAGTGCAGAAAATGAATGTTCATCATTCCATCAGCTGCGTGTTAAAGCTCATTTAATGAGGAGCAAAGAGGAGAGGAGGTTTATTCAGGGTAGGCCAAAAAAATGGAAACAATTAACAATAAGTATGTGGCAAGAGTTCATAATTCATCTATATATTTACATTTTAAAATAAGTTTTTAATTTTGCACACTATTTATTTTGTTATTGGAGGTACAGAGGAGAAAAATAAAAGAGCCCTATTAAAGAATTTTACCTTCATGTTTTTGTTGGTTTTCTCTCACAATTGCCTGTTTACACTTTTTTTTAAGTTGTTTTACCTATACTATAACCTGACAAGCCAGATGGACAGCTCCATATATCTGCCATAGAAATATTTCACTAGTCCATCTGGGTAGGAGTCCTTTAAATTTGTTTTCAGGGGAAGAACAAAAAGCACAAGCTTGTGATTGGACAATCGTTTGGCTCGTCACATTCATCACAGACCAATCCACATCAAGCAGGGTTGCCTCCTAATGAAGCATACATAGCGGCTAATGTAGCGGCTAATGGCTAACTTAGCCGCTAACAGCTAACAACAGTTAATGACCGTTAGCCGCTAACAGCTAACAACGACCATGCTCCAGGTGACCCGTAACACGGATATTTCCCAGTTAAAATCTCCGAGTTCCGACCTGAAAGCGTTCTAGGCAAAATACGACTTTGGTTTGAGCGCAAGGAATTCTGGTATGTAAACTAACCAACATGGCAGGCATTATAAGATTTATGCTTTATCAACTATCTCATTTGAGTGAAACGGTGCATAATGTAACAGAAGCTTATACTTCTAAGTGTTTGTTATTATGTGACGTCAGGCAGTGATGTGACGTCACAAGTCGTAACTCGGAGTACATCAATCTGGTACGAGTTCACGGGTTGGAAGTAACGAGTTCGACTGCTGTTCCAGTGCACTTTCACGAGTTACAGGTGGGAAAAACACGAGTTACAGCTTGCCTGGAACGCAGCATTAATGCCGTTAGCTGTTAGCCGCTAACTTAGCGGCTAACAGCTAACGGCCTTATACTATAGTCTTACACTAAATTATACCACACAGATGATTTGTTTAACTCTTATATGTGACATGAACCTCGTCAAAGACAATCCCTACAAGTAAACTTCTGAGGAGGGCAGATTTCGCCAAGTTTAACTGAGAATTCATGAGGACAATAGGCTAATCAGTATGTCCGTTCTCAACTTCCGGTTCTCAACTTCCGGTTGTCGTCACGTCCGCATTCTGCAGCTCCCGCCTCTCTTCCCTGATTGGGCTGTTAAGAATTCAGCCGAGTGAATTCGTTGGACAACGGAGGCTGGCAAGACGGACCTGCAGATTTCAGAATCAGGCAGGTCTGTCTGCTCTGCAAGGTTACCTGTACTATAGCCTACCTCTAATTTTCATCAACAAAAAGTACAAGGCAAGATGTATTTCATGACTCATTTTTAGACTGACTCTTTTTGAAGGATATATAATTAATATCCCAGAGGTTTAATGCATTCTGCATGTTTTTGTACTTGAAAATCCCTCTCTGATGTGAAGTCAAACAGATACTAAAGGACAAAGTATTGAAAACAGTCAAATGTTCTGCCTGTCATTCAAATATTCATTGTTGTAAGTGTTAAGTGACCAAATTATTTTTTTAATTAATTTTATATTTTTAATATTAATCAGTAATTTGATTTTTTTCTGCCAAATATCAGCATCAACCTCAAAAAATTCATATCAGTCAGGCCCTAGTCATAACGACCCACAACACCAGACCACTCTGAGACGCCATGCAACTCTACACAGACTGTAAAAGAAAGATGTTAGAGAGAAACAGCAGATACAACATGGTGACTGCTCAGATTAATAGGCAAACACACACCTCACATGACACAACGTCAAAAGTGCAGAACTTCAAATACAGTGTGTTTGTTTGTGGTCTTGGGTGTTGCCTCCCCTCCTTCCACCATCATCTCATCAGCTGTTACATGCAGCTGTTTGAGTCGTGTAGTCCTTCATGATCATCAGGCAAGTCTCTGCACAATGTCTGTCTCTGTGGTCGCCAAGTCTGGCCCACCGATCATCGTTACAGACAAAAAAACGTGTGATCTAACTCCAGCATTACAGGCCGTATAGCAGGACTGGAGGATTGGGAGACTGGCTGCTCCCACCCTCCCTCAGATGCTGTATGCTCCCTCATGGTAGCTGTGGTCTGTTTGTGACTAACCTCAGTGCCGCAGTAATCACACCCCGCTATTTGAGTGTATGGTAACTCAGTGGGACCAGTTTTGGCAGCTCTGCCACCTGTTTGCACAGTGAGTTGCTTTTACTGCTTGTTTGAGTGCATTTATGGACCGCTGATATAAACTATTCTATTTTTACTGTGCCAAAGTTTCCTGTCGTTCATTACCACTGGGGTTAAAAAAAAACTCTTACTTAAGAGAGTTAGGGAGGAAATTGTAGGATCAGTAACACCAAAATAATGCCGTCTGGAAATGAAACCTGTTACACTTAAAGCTCATTCTGTTATTGAAGTTTATGATGTCCCTTTATGGAGTCTTTTACAGGTGCAACTTGGCTTAGGTTTGTGGATATATAAACTCGACAGGCTGTTTTTAACAGACTTTATTCCCACGATGGCCATTTCCCTGTTCCTGCAAAATACAAACATCATTTTACACTGTTTTAACTCCAATTTTGCACGTATTTATCACAACACAGCTTATAGGCTGAGACAAAATATTGGAGGAGTATGAAGTTGAACAAGCCAACAGAATATTTATGACAGATGTTAACACAATAAACAGCAACCAGTACATAACTCTGCAAGAATCTGTTAGATCAGCAGTGTGTGCATGGGTGGATGTGAGAATATGGTGGTGTGTGCAGGTGTGAAGTGTATGAAAGAAAAAAAAGAGAGAGAGACAAACAACCATGAGTCTGCTTGGAAAAGGGTTTAAATATTTTTAGGAGCAATGAGCCTACAGTAAGTGCCTTTGTAAAAGGACAAGTCTGTTACTACATGGATAAGCAGTAGGGCTGAACAGTTAATTGCAAATTAGGTTAAATCGCAATATGGCTTGTTTCAATTTTCAAATCGCAGACAGTGCAATATTTTTAACCCAATATGTGTTGAACATTTTGGCATTGTGATGTAGTTTCTTGCAATTTCATGCCTATTTTAACCTTTTTTAACCCAGTTTTTACAACTTTATGCCTATCTTGCTCCCATTCATCTTTTTTTTTGGCCACTGTCAGACCATGTTTGGAATTTTTACATGGTTTTTGAAATTTAATTCCAATTTTGTTGCTATAATCAATTTTTCTTAGTCACTTTTGATTTTTTTTCCATTTTTTTTGCAAGTTCATACCTTTTTTGCTTCTGTTCTTCACTTCTCCTCTTTTTCTCAAATCTTTTATCCCTAGATTGATTTAATGTCATATTGGTTATACTATAAAACAATCCACTGCTTATGTTTGTTTAAGAATACATAAGATGTGGAACATTAAAACAATCGCAGATTAAATCGCAGTTGCAATATTGGGGGAAAATATCGCAATTAGATTGTTTTCTCAAATCGTTCAGTCCTAATAAGCAGACAGGGCTGATCACACATAAAGACCCAGGCAAAACTCACTTTATGTTTGTGTCCACAGTAATCCTACACGTTTCTCCTTGAGCTTCATCACTGCCTTGTAGGATGGCTGTGCTGTACTGAAAACACTGTGTATTTTTTACCTTTTATTTTACTTTTTTTATTAATGGTAATATTTATTTATAAATTACAGCAGAATCAATGGTGTAATTATGTGAAAAACAAGAGTAGAGCATCAGATAGGGCCACATTTTTACCGTTTTACAGTAAACACAAATACATTCATTGAGTTTTACCTCATGCTTAAATAATTATGTAAAATGACAGTCAATATTTTCATCATCACCCACCTTCTCTGTTTGCAGGGACATGGCTGAATACTACAATTAGCTTTAAAAAGCCCAAAATTTCTCAAATGTTAAGTTTTCATGCAAGAACATGTCCACAATCACTAATGTTTACCAAACCTAGTTTTTACAGAGCCCCTGATCCATCTGCATTTGGGGTGTAACGGTACACAAAAATGACGGGTTCAGTACGTACCTCTGTTTTGGGGTCAGGGTTTGGTACATTTTCGGTACAGTATGGGAACAGCGCAAAACCATTTACTTGTTTAGCATGCTTATTAAACCAAAAATTTGTAATTACACAAACTGAAAACCAAAACATATTCAATGTGCTGCTTGGTAATACTAATAAGTTAAATAAATTAAATAAACAGCAAATGCATGAAATTTAAAAATAATTAGTTTCTTTTTAAAACCCTGGCTTAAATGTGGACGACTGGGTACTTTATACCAGGGCTCAATCAGTCTTAGATCCTATGCTATAAAAACGCTGATGGATGCTGTTATCACTTGGCCCAATCTAAACTGACAGAGAGAGGCTGCTTGAATGCAGACGGCAGTTGAATTTGCACTACAGTGTTGGTTTTCCTAACCGCAGAAATCTTTACACTTTGGAGGTTCCGTTTCAGATGAGCTGGCATGTTTGACGTGCTGTTGGAAAATACCCAACCTCAGTTGAACAGTAACAGCACACCGCCTTTGTTTAATCCACCTGTCTTTCTCCGTTGCAGTATTTCACCTGGAAGCCAAAGTGTTCCCAGACAGGAGATTTCAGCAACGGGGGAGGGTCTCCAAGCTCTGGTTGTTCGCTAGCAACAACCAGACACAATTCAGACACAAGCTCCTGTGGTTACGGAAACTCTTTGATATTTGTCTTCTGATTGGCTCGCCGTGAGACGTCACGTCCACATGATATGTACATGTTCGTAAGACCACAAATCACAGACCACTTTCCTCATGAATATTAAAAAGCTTTCCCTAACCACGCCAATCATAGACGAGTACCCCCGTGAATATTGAAGAGCCATGTGCAGCGGCTAACGTAAACTTAATTTACTTGCTCGAATACAGCACTGTACTGAACCGAACGTCCGTTTCGAGCGGTTCGGCACAGATACATGTACCATTACACCCCTGATCTGCATTATTTCTTACTCTGCCTAAGACCCTCTGTTGGAGTCCCTGTCACTTCAAGACCCTCTATCCCATGTAGCTGGGGAGAACAATATGCTATGATTGGTTGACTTGTTTGGTCTGTGGAGAGTTGCTCAGTTCAGTGCAGCTCAGAAACAAGTTTTCATGGCTCATCATTATTTTACAGTGTATGCTTTTCACTTAGCTTGCACCTCCTCAGCCATTGGGGTAGCAAACCCCTATTGGCTTGGTGCTAGCAGTGCTAACAATCTCTGCTAGCTAATAGTGGTAGCAGACAGCCTATAATAGGCCTTTATACTTTTGTATAAGAATATAACTTATTGTCCAATAGGGCCTTGCATATATCACCATCAAAATGCAAACTCCAAAGAATGCAGTCACTGAAGTGGGACACAGCTAAGGAGATGAAAAATCTCAAGCAGCCCTGAAGACAGGGATGTTTTTCTGCAGATATTAAACTTTGCCCACATTCAGACTGAATATATTTAGAATGAAATAAAACAATATACTACTTATGTATGTCTGGATATTTCCTTACTCTTGAATATGTGTGTCTCCTTTGTCCACAGAGTCTTGGCTGTGATGAGTATCTGGGATCAGGAAAGGTGATGGACAAGTGTGGCGTGTGTGGAGGAGATAACTCGTCCTGCAGGCTGGTCTCTGGACTGTTTAAACACAGTTTGACAAAGATCGGCTACCACAAGATAGTGGAGATCCCAGAGGGAGCCACCAAGATCAATGTCACCGAAATGACGAAGAGCAGAAACTATTTAGGTGAGGAGAAAAAAAATGAACATGTTTGTGTTTCATATTGCAGTAGCAGCTTCTTTCTCTCAGTGAAAGGATGTATAAGCTGCTCCTCACTTAGGATTAGTTTTGTGGTTTCTGTCCTTGTTTCTGTTTCCAATCTGGGTGAATGAATGAACTCTAAACAACAAAAAGAAGTCGAGTTTAAGACCATGACTGAGAACACTGTGAACTTGAGATTTAAACACTTCCCTCATCCAACTTTTTGCGTCATGTGTTTTAAATCTGAAAGGGCAGACCTTTTTTAAGCTGTGGTCATTAAATGGTTTTAACCGTCAGCAGTTCTCAATAATGGAAAAAAAAAACTCCATTTGTTCTTCTGCTAAAGATATATTTAGATTTGAGGATCATCCAGTGTTCGTTGGAAACTTATGTCCTGTCACAGCTAATCTAGCTTTCTCTTGGCAAACTTAGAGTTTCTGTTTTATCCAGCTTCATGGTGTCATCAACCTTAGACCACGGCAAGTCTCTGCCTGTATTTCTGCTTCCAGCACATGAAGAAGAAATTGATAAGTGATTGAGCTTTCATGTTTTCATCGGATGAAATCTCACAAGAATTTTACTGCAAATCTAATTGATGTGTTTACACTCTTAAAAGAAGAACATGATAATATGACTAAAATGTAGACCAAGCAGGGGTAAGGTTGGGTAATATGAGCAAAAATTATATGATATATGGCCTTTGATCAAACAGTCTGCTCTGGCAACATGTCCATCGTTCCATCTTATAAAGCACTTTGGTTCAAGAAGCACAAACAGGACACTTGGCAGGTTCTGGATCTTCTCAGCCAACACTTTTGTTGTGTTGTGAATGTATCTTTAGGAAGTGGCTGGTTCGTCTAATAACCCAATCAAATTATCAAGCTTTCTTTATTGTTTTTTTATTGTTTGTTTGTTACACTCTGGCTCATGCTGCCACGCTGTTTTGGCCAGTTTCAATCTTTTGTAAGCCACTTTTTGCATGTGCTATTGTGTTGTGTGTTTGTTTGTGCTTTTTAAGTTTTATATTCCCTGTGCACAAGTCACAAAGTCTGCAGCATCATGACTTCTTTTTCTTGATAACATGCCACAGACATAAAATCACCCACACGTTGCTGCTGTCACCAAAGTAAAATCTGTTTATGTGAAACAGCCATTAGAGCGCTGCAGTGAATCTCCAACCTTATAATGCCCCAAGACCAACATGCCAACCCTGCAAAGATGAGATATTTGTATAAACTCCCATTGCAATATGTTTTAGGGGATAGTGAATGTTCTTATTCTTTATTTATACAGCCTTTTACAACGACCCTTTCGGGGAACCAAAGTGCTTTACAATAGCAGGAAGTAAAAAGCAATAAATGAAACAATTAAAAATAAATTAAAGCAACAACAACAATAAAAGCAATAAAATACAATAAAATAAAGTAAAACAGAGTAAAAGTGTCACCACACTACTGGGTATTAAAAGCCATTCGAAATAAATATGTCTTCAGTCTAGATTTGAAAAGGCCCAGGTCAGAAATGAGACGCATTTAGTGTAGTGGGAGAGTGCAGCATAGCACGTTTCATATACACACAAATGCAGATACACAATGGTGCACTCCCTTGCTGGCTCCTTATGCTCCCTTCTCACTGTTAATGTGCCTCTGATACTGCTTCTGGAGATGGAACAAATCAGGGTGAACTCCACCCCACATTTTGCCCGTAATATGTTCACGAGCATTGGAAGCATTGCAGGGGCCTAAGTGTTACAGATTGAAATGGCTCTGTTAATGGAACTACACATGTGTTAAAACTCCTGGGCTGCAGACCACTTTGTTCCCCACTCAAAACAATGTGGTCATTATTTCTGACAAATACTATCTACTGTCAGATATCAGAAATTCACTGAGTTAGAGCAGAGGCAGGGATGAAATAAATCTTTACCTAAAATAAATATTTAACCCTCAAGGGACTGACCTCCCGAGGGCGGCCCCACCCAGCGTGCTGTCTACATAGTCCTGCTTAAACTGATATAACTCAAAAACCACATTAGCTAGAATGCTCATTCTTTTTGCTGCTAAAAGCATGGACTTCCATCTTTCATGTGACGTCTGCATTTACATAATTATGTCATGTTACGCGCGTAAAATCACCCGGGAATTTTTCCGTGCCACCACTGTGTGGCTCCAAAGGACCTTTGTAGCAAGCAGGTTGGAAAGATCAGGTCATTTAGTGAGAGAGCTAGAGACTGATTCATTGATAGATAGGTAGATAGATAGATAGATAGATAGATAGATAGATAGATAGATAGATAGATAGATAGATAGATAGATAGATAGATAGATTTAGGAAGAGTGAGTTGTTTGATTTGGTGAGAGAAAGAGAATGGCTCTTTGTAAAATATGTATGTAATGTATATTGTGTAAAATGAGCAATGTATATATGTATATGAAAAATGTTTATAGATGTATATAGTTGAAACAATATTGTTGAGAAATATTTTGTTCAAGTTTCTGTGTTCAGTATTACTTTAGTTCTGCAGTAGTGATCAAACTAAAAAAAATGCCTCTGCAGTTTTTACATAAAAATGATCATATCTCAAAAACTAAAATAGGTATTTTGATCAAATCACTACTGGTGTGTTCAGAAATATCTTGCTTATTTTTACACATGTGGAAATCATTTGGATCAATGTGTTTTATGTGCATATTTAGTAAATATAATGAGAAAAAACATTCCAGATTTTTGTATTTTCTAATTTATAACACAATTTGAACACCTTTACCTTATTTTTATGGTTTATTTATGTGTTTACCATTTTAGATTAAGTTGTAAGGATTCTAGGGATACTAGGTATTTGAATATATTCCAAGAAATGACATCAGAATGAACAAAAATACAAATGTATTTACTGGCCAACCCTTAAAATTGCAGTCCCTTAAGGGTTAACATCTGTGATGGGATATCAGAATCAGGAAATCCCCTTCATCCCCCCGAAAAATCATCACAACAGCTTAAAACTAGATAAACTCCTCAGGGGTGTCACTCTTTGGGAGTCCCTCCAGCCTGCAGACTGTAGTACCACCAGCAGTGAGCTGCACCCTCTGTGTGTAACAGGTTGCATGGATAATTGGCTTCCTAAAAATAGTTGCAGCAGAAGGACAGTCATTGGGATATCTTAAGAAGTGACCGCTGGAATGTCATTGTTTAATGAGAGCCATGCCTGAGCTCAGCAGTGGGTTTGTAAGATGAGTGGCATTGCCATTATTCCCCCCACTGTCTCTCTCCTCGAGGAGAAGTGCATAAACACGCTTTCACTAGAGGATCTTACCCCAAAGCCTTGCCATCTTTTTAATTAAGGTGAGGAATTTCAGCTATCCAACGGGAAAATAAGAAACAGTGAAGATGCATTGAGCACCTTTCAAATACAAAATACTTGGTTTCAAGTGTCCTCATCTTTCTTTCATTTGAACACGACCATTTATCTACACACAAGCACACCGAGTCAAAACAAAGTCTCAAATTTCAAATAAAATTCAAATAAATATTTATAAGAGCTGTCAGCGTTTCATGATCATTGAAATCGGATTATGGCCCAAATGATTGTATTCAATTATTCAAACATGTTAAGCCATTTTTCAGTTTTCCTTTTTTTTTGTTAAATTCCTTTTATGTTTATCTGATAAACCTCTGCAGCAGGGCTCAGCTAGACACTACCCTGCTCTCGCAGTAATGTTAAATGAAGATACCGCTGTTTCTATCGACTGTCTCATTTCACTCATAGGTTGCTCTGCAGACAAGTAGAAGCAGGTGTCGCATTTTAATATCATACATCTATTTTTTCTTTGATTATTTTCAATGGATTTTTAATTTGCGTGTTCTCTATGAAGTAGTTGAGCTATTATTGGCTCTCCTGAAAATTTCCTGTCAAAGGTGTTTTTTGTGCTTTGCTCCTGTCATGAAAGAAAAAAATAAGTTCCCAAAGATCACAAACCTCCATCATGACATTTCTGACATTGTTAACTCACTTATTAGCAAAAATGAGGGGGAAAAATGCCCAAACGTACAATGCCAACAAAGGTTTTAAAAAAATTGCAGGATCTGGATTTGGTTCACCACCAAACTATAATGACATAATCATACAAAATATGATTTTTCCAAGAAAGACTTGATTCAGAGTAAACACAATGTTATTTGATATTTCAATGCACAAAACAAGGTCAGCCAAATAAACATTTCATCATCCTTTAGATCTCTGAAACTGAAGTTTAGCTCTTTTTAAGGACTTACTCTCACACCTATTTCACACTGCATTTTGTGCACATGCATGTCCCATGGACTCAGCTCCATCCCGCTGTCACAGCTCTTCATTTCTATTATCACCCCAATGATGAGTTTCCATTGAAAGTTTTGGAAGAACCATGATAAATTTCTCCACAAGGAACCTGATTCACTGCACAACTGACCTGCAAACCTGCAATGAGACAAGGGGAGTTTTTCCAAGGAGGCAAAAAACTGAGTTTTAATTCATAGGTGCAGAGACTGATAGATTTATTGGACAGTTTCTGTCTGCTCTAAGACATATTCTACTATTGTGGACATACCAGCTGGATTAAGTTAAATATACCTCTCTGTTAGTCATTTTCTGGTTGTTTCCGCTGAGAAACATGTACTTTTTGCTGAAAACATAGACAAACCTTCCGTTCTCCAGATCCTCATCATCTTAAATGTGTGGCTTGAGCTCCCAGTCTTGGAGTTCTGACTTGATAGTAAGTTTACAGAATGAAACACTGCTGCTGTAACACAAGTAAACTCATATAGGACCCTAATTTCTTGGCGCAGCGCAGGGTGCGCAAGCCTGGCACACCCCCCGCAGTGTTAATTTCGTCCGGCGCACTGCTGTGCGCTGCCAATTTGACAGTTTGGTAGACCGTCTGCGCAGAGATGGGTGTGACGGTGCACCAGGGGGAGGTGCCAACAGATTCAGGTTGGCACAGTGACAATTTCGTGCCAAAAAACTGTGCGGAAGGTGCGCTGAAAGCTCGCCAGCTCCAACCTGGTCTATTCTCGGCGCAGGCAAAGGGCACACTCTGCAGCTGTAATTTGGTGAAAGGCGCACATGTGCGCACACGTCAACAAAGCCTCAGAGGCAGGTTTCCAGAGTGTCAGGCACATTTTAATGTAGTAAACAATCACAGCAATCACTATTTAATGTAACCGTCTGAACCAGCATATACATTTGTATCTATCACATCTGATGTCGGATTAAAGCCGACGGCATCTGGAAGTTTGATGCACATCTCACAAGTCAACAATAAACAGCCTTCAGATCTGACACTGAGTATATATCTGGCTTCTCTCATTTCATTAAATTCAAAGAAAAGAGGGAGAAAAAAGACAAAGAAAAAGGAGAGAAAATTAATGTATGTCACTCAGGATTTACCTGTGATTTCCCATATTCCTCTATTTTAGTCTTTATTTTTAATGTGATCTAAAAAGATGGAGTACATTATTGCAAGGAGGATGAGGCGGAGACACCGGGAGAGTATACAGTATATCACTAAAGGCTCTGCTATTTGGTGATGACAAACCAGGAGTGCAGGTGGATCACAAGAATTATGAATGGATAAGCCAGCTGCTGTGTAACTGTCTCTTAATTTTGTACTCCTATTAATGACAAAGGAACAGATTACATCTGTCCCGGGAGCTGGTCCACACGGTGACGCGCTCTGTTGCCCTCCATGCGCGCCCCGATGGCCAGTCCATTGTCCCAGTTGCTGAAGGGACAGCGACTCTGACCGTCTCCACTACCGGGTCTTTCCAGCACACTGTTTCCACAGTGGCGGGGTTCATTCAGACCAATCAGACGCTGCGCCTCGGCCGCAGCACATTTAAAGGCAAGGAGAGGCGTTCATTTGATTGGTGAAGACAGCACTAGGCTGTGTTAAACCCACTCACGCCTTTTCTCCTCCCTCTCTGGCACTTGCGCAGTGAGGCAGAGACGGAGGCGTGGATGTGCCTCTCTGCGCCTGCAGTGCGCCTCTCTTGGCACTGCAGGAAACTTGCAAAGTGACACTGGACACATCCTGTCCGCGCGGCGCAGGCCAGAGCAGGGCGGGTGCGCCTGTGCCCGCACCTGGTCTACGAAGTTAGAGCCCATAGTGTGAAACTAGCCCAGCGTTTCAGTTTCATTTTTAGCCGGACTTCCACCCTGCCACAAGAGACAGGGAGAGCTTAGAAATGTAGCAGTTAGAATGAGCACTATAGATGATGACACAATCTTTCTGCTTTTGCTCATTGCTGATACATTCTACTTCTTCAAAATCTGAGATCATTTTATCACACACCCTATGTGGATGTTTGTGATAATTGAACAGTTCATCCCCTCACTTCATGGCCAAAGACTGTGCAGATACGCTTGAAAGTGAAAAAAGCATAATCTAAAACATTTATCTCTAATGTAACTGTAAAGTTTATGTTTAAATACAAATGTATATGTAAAGCAACACCATATCTCATGAGCCACCCTCTTTACCCTCAGCATGTGGAGGGGTCTTTCTCAATAGACCTCTGTTCCTCAATGTGCATGACTAATGTGCTTTAGAGGTCCAAACACTCTTGTACAACCATGTCTAATGTTACACCTCTAATGCTTTTCTAATGGACTCTTGTACCTAATCCATGAAATCAGTGGAAAACATCTTCAGAGGTTGTGTTTCTGCATTTGCATGAAAGATTGGTCAGCAAAAACTCACTTTCATGTTTATAAAATACTTTCACGAGTGGATAAAGTCAAAGCTGTCCTTAATTGTTCTAACATTCACTTGTAATTATATGAAGGAATGGTTGTTTATTTTTCTTTTTTTCATGTTTAGAGCTGTTTGTGATGGTTGTATGATATCCTGGTTGTCTGTTCCAGCTCTCCGCAGCAGATCAGGTCGATCTATCATCAACGGGAACTGGGCCATAGACCGGCCAGGGATGTATGAGGGAGGGGGAACCATGTTCACTTACCGGCGGCCCAATGAAATCCGGAGCACAGCTGGGGAGTCCTTTCTAGCCGAAGGACCTACTAATGAGATTCTCGATGTTTATGTAAGTAAAACATCATCTTAAACTTTCAGGTACTAACAGAGATCACTCTTTATTTCAATCAGAGTGAGGAATTACAGCTTGATCCTTAAAGGGACAGTTCAGTTTTTTTGAAGTGGGGTTGTATGAGCTCCAGATGTCCACTAAGTCCATTAGATACAGTGGAAAGTTCTCTCCTCTTCTTCAGTAAGCCACAGTCTGTAAGAGTTGGTGACGAAGAAATAGCCGCTAACAGGTAAGCACCGTACCAAAAGGGTATTTTCTCCACCATCATATTATGATTTATTGAGCCTAAAACCCCACACGTAGCCCTCAGAATTATGTTGATGTCATTATTAGTTATACAGTTATTGAGCAAAAAAAAAATCGCTTGCTAATGGTGGTTATCTGGATCACCACCAAAATATCATCTTTTTTAGTTTGTGCCATTGCCAACATCTCCTGAAAATTTCACTAAAATCCGTTCAGTACTTTTTGCGTATTCTTGCCAACAAATGAGCATACAAACAAACAGACGCGGGCAAAAACATAACCCCCTCAGCGGAGGTAAAAATGAAGAAAACACAGCTAAACCTTTTCCAAAGGAGACAAAAGATGGACACAAGCTTCAGAATCAGCAAGTAAACAAGACCAACACGACAGGAGCTAATGCAAATGGCCAGAGTCATCCAGTCTTTTCCAATAATTTATACCTGTGAGACAGATGTATGCTGTTCTTCACCTCCCTGTTGGTTAATCTTAAACATCAGATTTTGTCTCTTGAGCGAACAGTACTTTGTTTATTTTCTGCTTTTATACAACTTGGCTTCTTTATCCAACAAGAGACATGCCCCCTGGTGATTTTTGCTGAATCTTATTTCTTTGCCTCAGATGATCTTCCAGCAGCCAAACCCTGGAGTTCACTATGAATACATTCTTCCCTACGAGCCACCTGTCAGCCCTCAGCTGCCAAACCACAGACATGAAGGTAAGGAGACCTATCTTAGATCCCCTCTAACCATTTATTATTACCGCCTAACTCCTATACTCAACACTGTTTATAGCTAAAATGATCAGCTGCGCAGTTATCCTCAAAGAAGAGCTTCAGGTCATCATTATTTATCTTCTGTTTCCTTCAATCACTGCAGTGACTGTAATCTATTGTTATTGTTAGTGTGTCTGATCTCATGTGTCCATGTTTCAGGAAATGCTGTAAATGGACAGGGTGGCTATGATTATCACCCCAACACTCACCAGGAAAATTTAACTCCCACAGGCGGAGGGAGGGTCCCTACTCATCGACCTGACAACCAAGTTCCTGCTGTACAGCCCCCCCGACGGGTAAAAGAGTACAACTGGAAACCAGCTGGGACCACAGAGTGCAGTGCCTCCTGTGGGAAAGGTTAGTAAACATGATTAGATTTTCATTACATTTTATTAATATATATTATCTCTCTTGCTTTTCCTCTTGCTCCCGTCCCATCTAAGGCTGATTGTAATATTTTTTTAGTTTCAATGTGAGTAAGGTAAAAGGTGCCAGAGGAAACGTCTCACCTTCTACAGATAACCCTTTCAGCTAGTCTCACCAGCAGATTTAAATCTCGTAGGAGCATTGAAACCCTTCTCCAATCTGCTGGGCATCCTCTCAATGTTAATATTCTTTAAAACGTTTCAGTTAATTGGTCCTTGGTATTGTAATTATCATAAATCAGTCACTTTTAAATGGTGCTGCTCCATTTCTTAAAGACAAACAGTTGTCAAACCTAAACCAAAGAAACCAAACCTGGATCCTTCTGAGATGACAAATTATTGACTCATCTTAAAACTACGACGGCGTATTAGGGCCACTTGAAGAAATAAAAAAAAAAAAAAAAGAAAAGTTGAAACTTTTGAGAAAAAACTCAAAATTTTTGGAGTTTATAAAGTCGCAAATTTATGACTATTTAAAGTTGCAAATTTGCGACTATATAAACTCGAAAATTTTAGATAGTAACTTGCCAACAGTCCCTAAACTGCCGAGCCAGCCATAACCGGCAGCTTATGGAGACCAAAGTGAAGCTTTCTGGCTCATTAGGGGAAAAATGAGGTTGTCTTTATCACAATGTCTTTATCTAAAAGTCTTTATCACAGTCTTTATCACGATGATTGAAATGAAGAGTCGGGGTTTGGAAGTACGTTGTTTTATTGATGAGTTATTGACACGACATATGAGTTTATCTCAAATTTTCGAGTTTATAAAGTTGCAAATTTGCAACTTCATAAAGTCGTAAATTTGCGACTTTATAAACTTGAAAATTTTCGAGTTTTTTCTCAAATATTTCAACTTTTCATTTATTTATTTTCTTTCTTCAAGTGGCCCCAATACACTGTTGTATAAAACAGCCTTTCACGTCAAAAATACTTTAAAAAGTAGTACCTGAGAAATTGACTGCATTTGTTGACAAAAAATGCATTCTGTTGAGGTCAGTTGAGGTCTCTGGAGACATAATGGTGGAAGCAAATTCCAGGAAATTTACAGTCTTGGTTTGATTGGACATCACATCTGACGACATTTGACCAAAGTGGAACTTGTCAGTTTTTTAGTAGAGAGAGACCCCATGACATTGTTGATCTGTCTGGAACAGGTTTTAAGGTAGCTTTCATCCTACCCATCTGACACAAGTTTTTTGTTTTTCTACAAAGCCAGGCATGTTAGCATTGGCAGGTTTTTTAATGGGGTTCTACAGGGCTCAGTTCTAGGCTCACTTCTCTTCTTGCTGTACCTAACCCCCTCGGGATATATGATCAGTCAATTCAGTAACATCTCTTATCATCCGTTTTAAATTGCAGTGCTTGTGAAAAGTAATAAGCTGTTTATGAAGCAATTTTAAGTTCATACTTCTGCCATTTTATAGCCTTCAAATACAAACAAGAACACAACTGACTGTTCTCCTGCAAATGCTAACAATGACTGATACATCAGGCTCTTAAAGAGTTGAAACAAGCTGCATGTTTATCACAGTAGTTTTGAGTCTGCTTTATGTTTTGTAGGGTTCAGATACTCCATCTTTCACTGTGTCTCCCGAGCGACCCACGTCCAGGTGTCAGACGCTCTGTGTGACAGCAGCAGCAAACCCACTCCTCAGGAAGAGGCCTGCAACCTGCAGCCATGCCCCGCCTTGTAAGAAACATCTCTCTGCTGCTCTTATTAACAAGAACGCTCCTGAGTCCAGCTACATTTCAACTGAAGATCCATTTACATTGGCACCATTAATGACAGGCACACACAGATTTTGGAGCACATGCTGCCATTTAAGCTGCCAGGGACGTTGCTGCTTAATTCAGTAGGACAATGCCAAGCCACATTCTGCACGTGTTTCAACAGCGTGGCTTAAAACAGTGCGGCAGTAGACTGGCCCACCTGCAGCTCAGACCTGTCTGTCATTGAAAATTTGTAGCACATTATGAAGTCAAAAATCTGACAACAGAGACCCAGAGCTGTTGAGAATGGGAAAGAATTCCACCTAAGAAGCTTCAGCAGTTAGTATTCTCTGTTTCCAAGCTGTTATCGAGCGTTGTTGAAATTACTCAGTGGTACACTTGCACCGTCCCAACTTTTTTGAGAGCATGTTGTAGGCATTATATTTAAAATGGGTGAATATTAGCAAAATTAAGGTAATCCCCTTGAACATTAAACAATCATTGGATTCTGTTTTCAATGAAACTGGTGTTTGTATATGCAATTGGGACTCACATGAAATGTAAAAGCTTGTATAACTAAACGTTTTCACTCTCTTTTCGGAGTAGTAAATTTCAGGCTAATATTAAAACCATTAGAGTATTTGATTTTAGTTTTGACATTTAACACAAATAGCTGATTTCTTGCATATCATTTCCTTTAAATCTTCTACTTTACTGGAAGAAATGGGGACATCTTAGGTTAATTATTTTTAAGCAGAAAACCAGAAGTAACAAGTTTTATATTTTTAAAACTTGAAGGAAAGCAACAACACTGAGAGGAGCTAATGGTACCTTTGTGGCTGGCTCTAGGGATTGAACAAAGTATGACATTTAAGTTTTCTGTTTCTGAAGTGCACATGAACATCCATCTTGTTTTTTTAGCCTTTGACCTCTTGGCTTAAATATACAACATGTATACAACTTTTATATCTTAAAAAAAAAAAACGTAGGTTAAATACCAGATTTACAGTCACAACTTTTTGCTAGTTTGTGTTCAGTTATCATCAGGACACACTTTCTTGGAAAAAATACCATATAAAATATTGATTAGGATATTCCATTTAACAACACACGAGATGTCTTATGAGTGCCCTAATAAAAAAAATCAATCAATCAATCAAACTTTATTTGCTAAGCACTTTTCATACTATACATGTATGTGTGTAAACTAGGGCTGGGCGATATTTGCTAATCTCAATATTACGATTCATTGAAGCTCTTACCTCGATTACGATTAATGAATGATTATTGTATGCTATGCATGAACAAATTAGTGGATTCAGACGGTCGTTGAAATGGTCTTCCTGCAGTATTTAAACTTAACTTCTTCCTGCTCGATGTCCTCGTCTGCAAAGAATCCAAACGTGCCCAAACAATGGAGACTGCATTTTTTTTTGGCTACAAGGTCCTCTGATAGATTGGCGCTTGTCTCCTCCATGTTGGCAGCACGTCCTTCGCTCTTGGCGGGAGTGAATGCAGACTGTATGGAGGGTGCGCGGTCTCGTGACATATACAGGGAAAATTACCAAAATAATCGACATGAGTGAAATCATTTCGATTAGAGGGTCTAAATGTCGATTTTGATTATTTTTCAGCCCTAGTGTAAACATGTGTACATATGATTTTTTTCTCCCTGAGCAGCTGGGACATCGGTGAGTGGTCAGAGTGCAGTAAAACCTGCGGCCTGGGAATGCAGCACCGCCAGGTCCTCTGTCGCCAGATATACGCCAACCGCACCCTCAATGTCCACACCAGCCGCTGTCGACACCTAGAGCGGCCTGAAATCACCAGCACATGCCAGCTGAAGATCTGCAGCGAGTGGCAGATTCGCTCTGACTGGACCGCTGTGAGTGGCCGTCATCAGTCATGTGGTTTATGTGCATGTTTAATCACATCCATGTGAAAAAGAGACCAGATCAAACAGTTGGGTCTGTACCTGCCCAATATTCTGCTCTGGATGTCAGCATCATAATGTTTTTTTTATGACCTTTATTTTTCTTGGATTTTCTTCCATATACTGATCACATAGATGTTACAAAGTAAGTTGCATAAACACTAGGGGTGTAATGGTACACAAAAATGATGGTTCAGTACGTACCTCTGTTTTTGGGGTCACGGTTCGGTACATTTTTGGTACAGTATGGGAACAACGCAAAACCATTTGCTTGTTTAGCACGCTTATTAAACCAAAAATTTGTCTTTATACAATTTAAAACCAAAATAAATTCAATGTGCTGCTTGGTAATAATAAGTTAAATAAAATAAATAAACAACAAATATATGAAATTAAAAATACTGAGTTTCTTTTTAAATTCCTGGCTTAAATGTGGACGACTGGGTACTTTATACCGGGGCTCAATAACCTTTAGCATGTGTTTAAAACCAGCATTTTCCACAACTGAATATGGTCTTAGATCCGGTTCTATAAAAAAGCTGATGGATGCTGTTATCGCTGTGGCCCGATCTGAACTGTCTGGGAGAGGCTGCTTGAATGCAGACAGCAGTTAAATTTGCACTACAGTGTTTGTTTTCCTAACCGCAGAAATCTTTACACTTGAGAGGTGCCGTTTCAGATGAGCTGCCGTGTTTGACATGCTGTCGGAAAATACCGGACCTCGGTTGAACAGTACCGGCCCACCGCCTTCGTTTTATCCACCTGTCTTTCTCTGTTGCAGTATTTCACAATGAAGCCAAAGTGTTCCCAAACAGGAGATTTCAGCGACGGGGGAGGGTCTCCAAGCTCCGGTTGGTTGCTAGCAGTAGCCATGATGCACAATTCAGACACAAGCTCCTGTGGTTACGGAAGCTCTTTGATATTTGTCTTCTGATTGGCTCGACCGTGAGACGTTACGTCCACATGATATGCACATAATCCCAAGAGCACGAATCACAGACCACTTTCCTCATGAATATTAAAAAGCCTTCCTTAACCACACCAATCGTAGACGAGTACCGCCATGAATATTAAAGAGCCATGTGCAGCGGCTAACGTAAACTTTCTGTACTCGTTCGAATACAGCACTGTACCGAACCGAACGTCCTGTTCCAGTGGTTCGGCACGGATACATGTACCGTTACACCCCTGATAAAGACTAATGTGAAATGTAAAAACGAAGTATTAAGAACAGCTCACAAACCTCAAAATGATATATGACTTTACTGGTTAAATTTCTGGTGTTCGTCAGTCTGTATCTTATCAACAAGCTCTGCAGAGTATTAGTACATTTATCACTAGAAAGACCCAACTTAGATAGATCATATACTGAATCTAGAGAACTGTTTGTGCACCAGATAAAAGAGTGTAAACTATGCTTTTGATAAGCATAACCCATCATGCACTCTCCTGCACTTTACTTCAACTACTTTAACCATATATTTTACATCTCCAGTGCTCAGTGCCATGTGGGCTAGGCCAGAGGTCACGGGAGGTCCGTTGTGTCAGCAACGTGGGTGACTTTGTTCCTGATGAAGAGTGCAACATGAATCTACGGCCAAGTGATGTGGAGAACTGTGACATGGGGGCCTGTGCCAAGAGCTGGTTCTACACTGAGTGGGGCAACAGGGTAGGTCTCGGATTTAAAGGGAGGCATAGAGACCGCCATTCACCTCTAATAACAGTGATGGTCATTGTACATGTCTGTCAGTGGAGTCCAGCCTGAGTGACGTCAGCTGTTTGGTCAGTGCGGGGGCTTTTCAGTACAATCTGCTGCAGCTGCCATGTCTAAAAAGCTTTCTCAAGCTAACTTTTGGTCAACCTAAGAAAATGAGGAGGAGTTTGAGGGGGTTGTTAAACTTCAGGACAAAATCTCCACTGCACAGAGATGGTACAGTATCAGCCATGTCCTTAGTTAGGTAGAAATCAGGTTAATTTTAAAATCAAAATGGACAAGTCACAGAAAATGCACTTTATTTCAGTGGGAGGACATAAAGACATGAACTATTCTGAGCAAAAGCTGTTGTTGTACCAAGCTGTAAAGATGTTTGTATCTCTTATTTAAAAGATATTATAAAATGGAAGTGTATGGGACTGGTACTTCTGTAGCCAGCCTTGAGTTGGTGCTAGCTGTACTGCAGTTTAGTGAACTCCTGAATTGTCTACATTTTTCAACACACAAGCTGGGTACAAACTACAAGATAGGGACATAACAATATGAAAATTTTCTATCACGGTTATTGTGACCAAAATTATCACGGTATTGCTGCAGTGAGCCTGAAATGTTCAAAAAGTACTTTAACACAACTGAAATCATTTAACCCCTTTAATATTATAATCACGACAGGTCTTTTTTGTCTTTTTTGTCAATAAACGTGTCAAGAAATGCTCTTTGAGTATTTTTTACCCTTTTTTCATGATAAATCAAAGTAAATAATTCTATCAAGTATTTGTCATTTTTATGTTATAAAAGCTTGAACAGTGTGTGAGTACAAGAAAAGAAAAAACATTTGAATTTTAAACAGGATTCTCTTCATAAAAAATTGAAAATGCACAGCAAATAACCTATTTTACATACACTCACATGTTTTTGTTCTCCTGCAGCATTATTGTCCATGTCACAGCTCGTTATTTTAGACCATGTCCAGGAGTTTTTTTTTGGTTTTTTTTGTTTTTTTTTTTACTGACAATAGTCCCTGAAACGGTTAACCCCCTTTGTGACTCTCCTCTGGTCTCCTCTCTCCCTGGCAGATCTCCTCGATATTTTCTCCTCTAATAGTTACCAAATTCATGTCCATAAATCCATAAGACACAAACTTTGACGGAAAAAGACGATCAACTTTAAAATTACCGTGTATACACGGCAAAAGAACGGCAAGAACTCACTCCAGAATGATACTAATGCTATTATTAACACAATTCATACATTATTTAGACAGAGTGAATAACCACCTGTTATTCACTCAGGTATGGCTCAATGAATCTTCTCTCTCTCTCTCTACCTCTACGGCTCGGTCAGCTTATTTACTGGAGGAGTAACAGCAGTTTTAACCGTGCACGTCTTTTTCTTTCGCTGCGACTTCATGTTTAAACGGGGAGACAGTCTTCTGTCAGTTTCCCCTAAGCGTCCTTGTAAAATCCCAAATTTAACCAGACTTCAGAGTCTGTTTCAAGAGGGGAATCCCTGCTGTGTCTCAAATGGTCCTTTTCCATTAGCCCTACTCTACTCTACTCGACTCTACCCGGCTCTACTCTACTCGCCTTGTGCTGCTTTTCCATTAGCCCCAGTCGCCTGCCCAACGGGGTGCAGTGTTGCAGTGTTGAAATACCCCTTGAGAAGCACAGGAGAGTTTTGGAAGCTATACAACAGAATGAAGCCGAGAACGAGAGCAATCGAGCTGTCAAGAAAAGACGTATGAGGGTAAGCTAATGGTAGCTACCGCTAGCATACTAGGTCGTCGCACTCATGACTCGTCGATGACGACATTGTCTGACCAATCAGTAGCCGGCAGTCGGTGACGTCATCTTTTAGTATCGACTCAGCTCGCTTGGAACCAGAGCGGAGTAGGTATTAAAACTAGCTTGTTTTAGGAGGTACCAGGCTAGTGGAAACACGCTGCAAATCGAGTAGGGCCGAGTAGAGTAGGGCCAAGGCGTGCTAGTGGAAAAGGGACATAACTTTTGCCCTCAGAGGCCAAACAATGCAAATTGCACATGCGCGCCTCCCGGGAGGAGCTTCATTGAGGAACAGACTCATAGTTCAGTCCTTACCAGTCAAAGAGCAGCATCATCAAGCGTTATTGATGCTGTGTGGTAATCAAACACGGTAAAACGGTATTTCAATAGGACACGGTAATGGTTACCAAGGGGAAATTTTACCGCGGTTTACCATATTACCGGTAACCGTTACATCCCACTAAAAGATAATCAGCCTGACTTTCAGCAGGGATCCTTACTTCTAATCAAAGTCAGCAAAAGCTGGATTATCTGATTATAGGAGTATATTACCTGACCATCCTACGGCATGAGGTGTGTTACCATGTCCAAACTGAACGTTAGCATCAGACGTTGCATTGCATCATGTTCCATCTCACGCTTGCTGTCCACACTGCATCTGTTAAACATGTAGTTACATGCGCTTTGCTTCCTATCATAAACAGTACATCAAGTGCCTTGACTCCACAGCTAAAGGAAAGGTCATGGAGTGCTTTGTATTGCAGGGGTGGTCTCAAAGGCTTATCAACTCCCAGCTCTCTGTGAGCCAGAGTTTCTCCCTTCATGTTAAAAGTGGAAGTAAATTATTTCACTCCCCCAAATACACAAATGTTTTTTCTATCTCTGCCATGTAAAACAGAAAAACAAAGTCAAAGAAAGCCACATAAACCCCTCTGCTTTTCCTGCTCCACATTGGTGCTGTGTGACTGAGGGAAAAACAGAAAGGGGGCTTTGAATGTCACATTGTGCATTGCTTGGGATCAGTAAGGACACTCACATGATTCAATGCAATAAGCCTGATTTGTCACCAACTCTCATGCACATTACATTCAGTTAGAACACGGTGTCAAGAGTAACTTTATCCATCACAATCGGCTTGGAAGAGGGTCGGGATACCAAGACTGTTAATATAAAATTTGTACAATATTTACAATCCAAAATCCTTTGTGTGGAGTTAACCAACTGATCATATCCTCTGTGTTTTATCCTGTGAAATGGAACAAAGCCAATCAGAGAACAAGCTGTGTGAAGCAGACAGGTGACAAAGCCATGGCAACAAAGTAAAGGCAAAGCACAAAAT
This sequence comes from Scarus forsteni, assembly GCA_036419115.1. Lineage (NCBI taxonomy): Eukaryota > Metazoa > Chordata > Actinopteri > Labriformes > Labridae > Scarus > Scarus forsteni. The sequence continues at coordinate 5,570,709 of JAZDUH010000085.1, read as the reverse complement.
GAGATGGACGTCAGAAACAGAAGTCGTAATTGTTTTTTGTGGCAAAACATGAGCAGGGTAGTCTGTAAATTATAACAAACTGGTATGGAGAGGAGCTGAAAAGAAATCACAGCTGCCAAGGATGTCATTGGAAGCTAACCGCTATCCCTTTAAACTTCAGTTCTCCTTGAAGTTGTTCACCATGTTTGTTCACACTAAAGTTACGTTTGACTACACAAGATCACAAGCTGCAAGTAGAGCCCCTGGTTGTTTGTGAGTGAGTCAGTTGGTGTGTGGTGTACTTTGTCAATCTTCTTGTGGCATACTACAAGACAAAATAAAACAAGAGTATTCATGTGAGTGCCAGGCCTCAGATACTGGTCAGACAGCAAAATGTAAATACAGTTTTTTCTTTTTATTATAAAGAATTGGAACTGGTATTCGTATTCCCTGATCCCGGTTTTGGACCGGGATCAGGGAATACGAAGGATATTTTGTGAAAAGTGAAGTAAGAAACAAAGGGTGAGGGGAGATTTGTAAACAGGCTTTAGACACAATTGTACATTTAATTGGCAAAACATAGAGCCATTAAAAGGCTTGTACAAAACCCAAAACCAGTGAAGTTGGCACGTTGTGTAAATCATAAATAAAAACAGAAAACAATGATTTGCAAATCCTTTTCAGCTTATATTCAATTGAATACACTGCAAAGACAAGATAGTTAATGTTTGAACTGAGAAACTTTATTTTCTTTTGCAAATAATCATCAACTTAGAATTTAATGGCAGATGGATTGATGCAAAGTGGAAAACCCGTTTCTGGGTGTTGTTGATAAATAGCTTTGGCTTTGCATAGTAGAGTTTTAACTTGCACTTACAGATGTAGTGGCGAACTGTAGTTACTGACTGTGGTTTTCTGAAGTGTTCCTGAGCCCATGTGGTGATATCCTTTACACAGTGATGCCGGTTTTTGATGCAGTACTGCCTGAGGGATCGAAGGTCACGGGCAATCAATGTTGGTTTTCGGCCTTGCCGCTTACGTGCAGTAATTTCTCCAGATTCTCTGAACCTTTTGATGATATTACGGACCGTAGATGATGAAATCCCTAAATTCCTTGCAATAGCTTGTTGAGAAATGTTGTTCTTAAACTGTTGGACATTTTGCTCACGCATTTGTTCACAAAGTGGTGACCCTCGCCCCATCCTTGTTTGTGAATGACTGAGCATTTCAGGGAAGCTGCTTTTATACCCAATCATGGCACCCACCTGTTCCCAATTAGCCTGTTCACCTGTGGGATGTTCCAAATAAGTGTTTGATGAGCATTCCTCAGCTTTCTCAGTCTTTTTGCCACTTGTGCCAGCTTTTTTGAAACATGTTGCAGGCGTCAAATTCCAAATTAGCTAATATTTGCAAAAAATAACAAAGTTTACCAGTATGAACGTTAAATATCTTGTCTTTGCAGTGTATTAAACTGAATATAGGTTGAAAGGGATTTGCAAATCACTGTATTCTGTTTGTATTTACGATTTACACAACATGCCAACTTCACTGGTTTTGGGTTTTGTATATCTTGTTTTAGTTTTTCTTTGGCACTTGGACTCCATCAGTCCTTTTGGAATCGGTTTGAACTTCTTTAGGGCTGCTTATGAAAACGTTAGATAAAAACGGAAATAAGGTCAAAACAATGTGATGCCTGTATAGTTAACATTTAAAAGTTCCCTTTCAATGTTCATGTGCTCATAATATCAACTCTGCCTGTCTTTCTCTTTATTTGGTCTGAAGCAGAAAGCTAATTTTACCACCCTGGCTTGATGTGTTTTTGTAAAATAACACTTTCCTTTAAAAACAGTATTAAGTTTTCTTATTTTACGTCAAAAAAAGTGTCTTAAAAATCTTGAATTCCTTTTTTAAAAATGTGTAGGAAGGCTTAGAAGAAAATAGTTGTAGGTCAGCCTTTGAATCCTCTCTTGCTTGTTTACTCCACAGTGCTCTGCTGAATGTGGGATGGGGGTACGAACACGGGGGGTCCTCTGCCTAAACAATCACATCAGCAGCCTTCCTCTTGAGGGCTGCGGGAGCGAACGGCCTGCAGACTCTCAGGTCTGCAACAACGGTCCCTGTGACAACCGCATCGAATGGTATACAGGCCCCTGGAGCCAGGTATGAGGATGATGGGTGGTCATGATAGGCCTGTAGGGAAGGTTGTCTGGAGCAGCTAATTTTATGGGATTTGGGCTGATTTGGCATTGAAGTGCATTTCTGCTGTATGGTTTTTGTATTATTCTGTCCATGTGTTTTGCTTCTTCATGTGAGCAGTGCTCTGCTGAATGTGGGACAGGCACCCAGCAGAGGTCAGTGGTGTGCCTGATGAATTCAGATGAAGGATTCGCCGTCATGCCACCATATGAGTGCTCCTCCTTGGATCGGCCCCTCAGCCAGCAGAGCTGCAACCTGAAGGCCTGTGGAGCAAAGTGGTACTACACTGACTGGAGCTCTGTGAGTAAGATATAAAAGCTCTTTCCATTTGGCTGTTAGATGCCTCAAATTAGCATGTTTTTACCTTCTGCTTTTTCTCAGTGATTATGGCAATAAAATTCAGCTGACAAAACACCAATTTTTTGAGAAACATTGTTGGACACTGTGGGCCTGTTTACACAACAATGAAAACAGTAGAAAACAGAGTTTTTCATAGCATTTGCACCCTCCATTTTCATGAGAACAGTGCCTAGAGTGCCTGAACTGAACTGCCAAATTTTTGAAACCGGTATCCAGAGTGAAAAGTTTGGAAACTTGTTCATTTTTGGATCCAGGTAAACAGGAATCTCTATTGTCAGGGAAAATAGGGACTAGGCCTGTCACGATAACAAATTTTGCTGGAAGATAATTGTCCAAAAATTATTGACGATAAGGGATATTATTGTCAATATTACTTTTTTTTAATTATTATTTTTACATTAATGTAATTATAATCGGCCTATATGTCATAATAAAGTGAGTACACCATATCAAAAGCAAGAAACTTTAATTTCTTAAAAGTATTTAACTGTAATTGGAATGTCAGTATCTTTTAAATAAAATAAATCAAACAAAAAATATAATAAATTTAACAAACAAAAAAAGAGAAAAAAAACAATGAAAAGGAATTGGAAACTGCATGTAAATAAAAATCATTTTACTAATCAAAAACAATAAAAAATATACCCTGAATCTGTAAAGAAAAAACGAAACAATAAATAATAATAATAAAAACAATAAATAAAAGGGAGTTTATACAGGAATAGTTTTTGACATGTACATTCTCCCAGTCAATCCGTACTGTCTGTCAAATGTTTTGAACATTGCTGGCTTTTCCACCATATCGAAGGTTATTCTTTTGCAGTTTAGCAAATGACACTGTCTGTAATCGCACCATTTTGCGCTTTTATTTATATTTACTTTGTGGACCAAACGCCTCAGTAAGCGCTGACTGTCAAGGACGACGGCTCTGCTGCACCTCCCCTTCTTCTTCTTCTTCTTCTTCGTCTCCACTACTTTCAATCAAATGCGACATATCAGCTCCTCGGTGTTCACGAGCTCACACCTTGTTCATTCTGTTTAAAACCAAAACATTCCCACACTGGAGCAGCCAGCTTAGGAACCGTATCTTTCGTGCCATCATTCATATTAGTGTTTGTTTCCTCATTACTCCTCACGACCCTCGCTTCAGCTCTCTGTGTGTGTACGCACGACCAGCCCTGCCTCCCCCCCCAAAGATTGCATGTCTGACAGATGCTCATTCTGCTATAAATCCGCTAAATCAGCTATAGAACCGATGCACCCCGGTGTTAAGAAGGATGGACAGAGTGAGCCATCTTCTCATTTAGCCTCGTTGGTAGAGAGAGGGAGGAGGAAAACAAACGTGCATGTGCGTGTCAGTTTATCGAGGCTGACAAACTTACCAAAGACGTTTTTATTTATCGTGCGGTTAATTGATTTATTGATTATCCTGACAGGCCTAATAGGGACCAATGCGCAGTTCTCTTACTTCCCGTACTAGGTTTATTGCTCCTCCCAAAAAATGTGGATGTGCTTGGTCATTACTCTGACCAGCTGAGATGTATTTGTTGTATTTGCTAAGGACGCTACAACCTTACATGTCAAATCTCTTGAAAGTGACGCAGTTTAAATTCAAGACCCTGTAAAGAAAAAAAAGATGTCATTTAAGTCTGCTTTTCGACAGAAGAAGCCCTTTTCACAATGTCTCCATGCAAGAGTACCACAACCAAACCCCATCATATTTTTACCTTGGAACAATCACAATACTTCCATGAGGCCATCAACACTGTGTCAAATCTGCAATACAGCTTGGATGCAGACATAGCACATGTTCTAATTAAACAGAAAGGCAGGAACACTCACTCCCAGTGCTTCTGTCTTCAGCTGAGTATGCGTACCTTCTTCTTTCCAATACTATGCCTCTGATGTGGCATCTAGAGATTAAGAAAATAGGGGTCAGCCTGTCTCCCCCACTTTGTTTAGTGTCACAGGGGCAAAAGTATTATGGCTTGAATATGGCAACGTGAATGGGCCTCATGTTAGGGCCCTGGAAGCTTGTGCAGGTGGATTCCCCTCACATCCTAAACACCCATGTTACCATGAAAGGTCAGTGCATAGTACCTCATGAATGCTTTTGCATTTTCTGCCTGTACTCTGTTCCCTAAACTGCTGTGTGTCACGTGTTGACCCAGGCCACTGTACCACTGACTTTGTCAAAAGCATGTCTGAGGTGCAAATAACTTGAACATTGATTGTGTGCATATTTTTTCAGTTCATAAAGACAAATTCATTTTCATCCTGAGCTCTTGTAGCAATGGGATTACATTTGGGAAACAAGACATTGCTGCAAAAATTGCCTTCTAATGTTGACCTGTTCACCCACAGTGCAAGGAATTACAGGAAAGCGATGTATCATCTGGTCATGTTTGTAATGCCATCCAAAACAACTGGCATTATTGTTCTAAGAAATGACCGCAATATCCCAGACCTAAGGACAGCATTTAACTGGATTATATCATACCCAAAATGACAGAAAATACAAAACAGATGTTGGCTAATTCCCTCTGGAAGGAGCCAGTTACCAGAAACCCCAGAGTGATCTGCACTTGTGTACGCACCAGGATGTGTTTTGTTTAACAATGGGCTCTGTTCAGTGCATAGATCCAAGAGCACTGCTCTGGGTAATCTAAATTGCTGTATCAGCCAGTCATGATCATGGGTTAGGAAATCTTTGTGGACCCTAAAGACTCTCAGTCCTGATCCACCATTTGTGTGATCTTCCTGTAGTGCCAGCGCAGCCATTGCGCAGCATTACCCACAAGTGTCACTGCACTATTTATATGCTTACTCAGCTCTTAGACTGCTTGCTACACACTTTGTCACAACTAATACTAATCAATCAGTGCTACCAATGCCCTATAATATGAAGATGGAAGTGTGATGAATGAACGTTGCATACAGTAGTAGGCCTAATGGCCCACTAAAGGAACACATCTATAACACTGCAGACTCAGGTGTTTATGATTACACGGGTCCATAAGTCTGATATGTGATGACATGAAATGTATGAGATGAATCTGGCTTCAATTCACCACCTCAACATCTGCGCCGGCAGTTTCACCCGTCTCCCAAATGTTTGTGCTTCAGGATCAAAGTTGGCATATCAGTGCGCACATTCTCCTGCCAAGTTTAGTGTGAGAAGTGGTGTACGCCACTTTCAAGCCTTGTGTTTGATAAGTGAGTGAAAAGGACACAGCTGGAATAATGTCCTCTTATACACCCTATTATGGGATATATGATACGATCGCGGTAAAACTCAAGCAGACGTGACGTCACAGAGGGACGACCGACGCCAGGTGACCAAACAGGTAGGTTATTTATGGACGCGCGACGCTACCTTAGTGGGCGACGTGACTTTGGTAGCTGGGTCGCCTGCGGTGTGAACGCACCTTCAGGTGTTTATGATTACACGGGTCCATAAGTCTGATATGTGATGACATGAAATGTATGAGATGAATCTGGCTTCAATTTACCACCTCAACATCTGCGCCGGCAGTTTCACCCGTCTCCCAAATGTTTGTGCTTCAGGATCAAAGTTGGCATATCAGTGCGCACATTCTCCTGCCAAGTTTAGTGTGAGAAGTGGTGTACGCCACTTTCAAGCCTTGTTTTGTGCATAAGCAAATTTTATAAATGAGGCCCCAGAGCCTTAAAAAAAATCTGCAAAATCACTGCAGTTGGTGGACTTTGAGTGACCTATTTCACCTACTTCTTTCCTTCCAGTGTTCGAAAACATGCGAGAGAGGTTTCCGCGTGCGGGAGGTGCGCTGCCTGTCCGATGACATGCTCTCCATTGAGGGCTGTGATGAGAGGCTAAAACCAGCAGACAAGGAGGACTGCAACCCTGAGCCCTGCATACCTCGCATAGGTCAGTCATCTGTTAACATAATACAAACTGTGTTATGACTTCTGATTTTTTCTTGTACCGTCCAGCCAAGAAAATAAAATGAACGGAGATACCAAGAGGTAGACAAGCAAATAGACTCGCAGCTTATATGCATCTGTAATGAATAAAAACACACTGTTGAAATAAAAGAGACCTTATCAGTAATGGCAGTAGGAAAGTATAGAGCGTTATCACTGCAAACCATATTCCCACTGAAGCGTCTCACACAGGGTGGTATATTTTAATGTTGTTTTCATGACCTGATAACTATTTGAATCCCCTTTATTTACCATAGAAACCCTGAAAGTCTGACACGATATTATCATTCCAGCATGTCATGATTTAAAAGCAACAAAGAAGATATTTGTAGCTGAAAAATTCAAAACTAGAGAGGGGGGCTATAATCTAAGGGGGAACATAATTTCATTTCTACTATCATTCACTCAACTCTTAAAAGTTTGTGCATTTCTGTTTGTGGAGTCTGGAACTCTGGAACAGACTGGATGTCACTTTAAAAATGTGCAGTAACGTGCAAATAGTTAAATTACACTATAGAAAAGTACTACTAAACTCATACAGGTAATTTAGTAATAACATGGCCTTAATAACATTAAAACTGTATAAACAATACGTGGATATGTATTATATGGACATATAATGTATATAATGATTTCTCTGAAGTGCTTTTATTGAGGATGTTTTGTTTGTTGTCGTGGTGATTGATATGAAGAAGGGGGTTGCTATTACCCATGAATTCACATTGTTTCCATGAATAATGACAGTGGGTATTGAGCTATAATTTTTTAGTATTGTATCTGATTTGTAATGAAGGGGCAGGACTAGATCAGCTTTTTTGCTTCTTTCTGTTCCTTCTCAAACTGTTTGCTGTGCATGTGTTTGCACTCACATGCTTAATTTGTTAATGTACTGTAACAGTACAGTTGGTTTACATATTACTTGTTGGATTTGGTTGTTGTTGTTTGTTATTTCTTTATTTCCTTTTGTTTTCTTTTTTTTTAAAGTTTGAGATAAAATAATAATAAAAAAAAGTCGAGAGAATAAAAGTCTTATATTCACTTTTGATTAACATAAAAATCAAACGTAAATCAGCAGTAATATCAATAATATCTTATTAGATTAGATTAGATTGTACTTTATTAGTCCCTTTGGGAAAACTCCCTCCGGGAAATTATGATTCCAGTTGCATTATATTACAAATAAAAGATAATACTTGTAGGCTGCTGCTGCTGCTCCTTCCCCTCCTCTGTCTTCCTGTTCCTCCTCATACCCCCAATTGAGGAGTTATATAGTCTGATGGCCTGAGGGACAAAAGAGGTTTCTAAGGCCCTCCTCACACGAGGACGGCACCGTATTGTCTTGGCGTCGGCATCAAAGCATGGATCGCTGTTTACACATCGTATTGTACATAGGCTTGTGTATTTACTTGAGAACGCAAAATCCACGCCGGGACGTACCTGTGGGTTTCCACGCATGCTCCTAACACATATTGCATGCTGGGTAATGTAGTTCTTGGGTTACTACACTCGTAACATCACAGTTGTGCTCCGAGGTGGATTCAACGTCAACAAGTGCTCATGCGTGCGTAACATGCTGCGTCTCTGCATGAGCACTTGTTGCTGTTGTTGCTGTAGCTGGTGTTATTGTTGTTCTGTGAGCAACTGTTGGTGTAAAAGTCGTAGCAATATTTAGCTGCTGCCACCATAGTTGTTGTTGGTGTGTGTGTGACAGCGTGAGTTGGGGGGCGGGGAGGAGGACGGGTGCTATGAGGTCACCGTCTTTTCCGGACTTATCTGTTTATACCAACGACAGCATGAAGACGAATAGGCAGATATCCACCTGCAGACCCGTTTTCAAAAAAGATGCAGAGTCATGGACAAATACGCGTCTCCGTGTGTCAATATCACCAGATCGATAGTTTATTTTACCGGAGTCTTACAAATTCGTACTCGTGTAAAGCCCACCTCAGTCTGTTGGTCCTGCACTTGGGGAGGAGCAGTCTTGCGCTGAACAGGCTCATCTGGTTGTTGATGACCATGTGTAGAGGGTGATCGGCATCAAGCCAGCCCTCCTGATCAGTTTTTCAGTCCTGGATGTGTCCTTGGTCCTTGAATATCTGATGAAGCTGGCTCTTGGTAGCTGATGATAATGAAGCTGGCAGTTGGTGGCATCTTTCAAAAAAGAACACTCTGCTGGTATCCTCAGAAATGCCTCCTGGCAGCAATGATGGTTGAAAAAGATATCCATAGGATATATAAGAAAAAAGAGTCTTAATAAGAAGTGCAGGAAGGTCAGAAAAAGATCAAAAAAGGAAAACTTTTGAAAATTGTTAAAAAATTAAGGAAAAAAAAACACAAAAAAAAGCTAAAAATATGGAGAGCAAACTGGACAGGCTGCTGCTGTTTACAGCGCCATGACAACAACTATTGTGGGACCACTGGAGAGTCCCACCCTTACTTTATACCATATTCTTTGTTATTTACAACTCAGCATTAATCCACCACGAGAACAGCACCTACGAAATTTAATTTGTGTTATTTTATACCATGTTACTCTGTATATGGTTAATAGCCATGCAGTTAGCTTAGTAGGAGGTTGAACCTTAGTAATTTGCCAGGGTGTGTATTTGGTGCAAAGCAAGGCTTAAACTAAACTCGTCTTTGTGTATTCAAAGAGCACCACATGCCACATTTGTTAACATATTTGAGTATTATCAGTTTAGGAGTGAAATGTATCACATTGATTGCATCACCCAAATAGGTCTTAGCATAAAGTAAAACAAACCAATTCCAGCAGTGAACCCAGTAAAATGTGCCTAAACTTTGTACTTATTGTGGACTTCTGTATATATAAACCATAAACTAACACATTGTACAGAATTGACACCAGCAGCATGCATGCAATATAATCAAACAGGAGATTTGGAGAAATTGTTTGTGGAAACTAACAGGGAGATCGTTTGTAATTTAAACCAGTGCTGTCTCAGTGCCATAGTCGAGTCTAAATACTGACTGATGACCTTGAATAAACTACTGCTTGGAAAAAGTCAGAAAACTCATGCTCACTGTTTTAAAATGGAAGCTGTACCTTTATCCAGGCACTACCCTTAATTTTTGTTCAACAGTAGTAGTTCAGCTGCATTTGAGGGCTATAATTACTCGTGACTCTTCATGATTTGCTGCATCTCATAAATATAACAACTTGTTTGTCTTTCAGATGAGAACTGCAGAGACAAATACTTCAACTGTAATGTGGTCGTCCAGGCTCGCCTTTGTGTGTACGATTACTACAAGACAACATGCTGCGCCTCGTGTTCACGGGTGGCTCACAGACAGTCGATAAAGCGAATCCGGAGCTAGCACCCTCTACTCAAAGTCCCACACTGTCTGGGAACTCAGACTGAAACCCTGCTGCAGGCACTCCTCCTCGCTTTGGCTAGCCAGGGGAGTGAATCGACAGGACTTTGGCGTAAACAGGCTGTCTCTTTGATTGCCAAGAACTGAAGCTGAAGGAGAAACAATTCTGTTGATTCATTAGGAGACAGCTAAAGGGAAAAAAAGACGTTTGAAAAACGGTCGAGACAATGAAACCTCTCACTGGATAAACATGGAGCTGGTTTGGTGAGAGGTATAAGAAGCAAACAAACAAATCTTTAACAAATGGATTTTTAACCACAATGATCAAATTAAGGAGCCCTGTGATTGTCAGGAAGATCTGCAGCCATCTACAGCTAAGATTGGCCCTGGAGGAGAACACATGCAAACTCTTAAGGTGGACTCCACTTAGGGAGGATTTGATCTCTTACTTTGTTTTTTTTTACAATATGATGCTCAGATTTCTGTCAGGATTTCAAAGGATGTTTCAGTTATAGTACATACTATAATGTTGACCAAAGATGTGTTGTTTCCTCAAGCTGAAGGTGATGACTTACTTAGAACTTAACATAGAAGACAAATACTATCCAGTAGGGGTGGGACAAAACATGGTAATATATCATCACCTTCACACAGTGTGTAATCGTTTAATAGCTGGCCAATACACATATTTAAATTGAAAATCAGTACCGTGCCTTAAAGAGATCCCCTAGTTTCATGATGCTCATTTCCTTTCATCACTCGTTCAAGCCTTGTATTAGAAAACAGTATTTCTTTTCATTATTGTTTTTTAAATGTTTATATTTCCAGGTTTGGTTTGCACTAATTGGTTGTGCAGAGCAACAGAACAGAGGAGTAAAGGAGGGAAGGGAGCAGGTGAAAACACAGAAAATTAATCTGACACACTAAATGGACTATTCAATATATTTCACTATTCTATCTGGAATGATTCCTACAGGAAATGTTTGGGAATGGGCAGAACCTGTCAGAAGCATATCCAGCAGGATTGTTGCATCAATCACGTTAATTATGGGCCAGACAGATAATGTAGTACGCAGGAGCTCCATCCAGAGTGTAAAGGGCATCATGTGAACCACTCCGAAGAACAAACTATCACCAAAACATGATGGAAGTGGAGCAGAAATATATTTTTTTATTAATAAGTTTGTAATGCTGTTTTTTATGTAATAAATTGTGATCTAGATCTGAGTAAACTGCTACTGAAGCAGTTAGCATCTATGCTAATCTTTGCAAGAGTAGTCACTTCCTGTTGTCATCTCCCTGGTAGCTCCCACCTTTTCCCTCTCCAAAGGGCAAAGATTGGGCCGTGCCCCTTCAGGCCACCTACAACCATAAATGATAGCTTGGAAAGATCTGGATCTGTCTGATTACCAACATTGAATCAGACAGATCTGTCTTTACTGCAAAGTTGATGGAAAATGGCTCCAGGTTGGAACTGCCCTTTTAAGGTTTGCCTCACTGATCATTCTTGGTAAGAAACGGAAGTTACAAAATAATAAGCAGGACACAGAGACATACAGTCCTGCTCAGTATTATTGGCACCCCTTTAATATTTTCATTGCTTTAACAATATATTCAGAAATAAAATGAAATGTAACAAATTCATGCCATCAGGATCTTTTAATTGGAGGTCCAACATACTGTAACAAAAAAAAAACTATTTTTACAAGTTACATATTGTAATTTCAAAGAGGGAACTGAAAAAAAGCATGTGCAGCAATAATGGCACCCCTCTTCAGTATTTTGTTGAACACTCTTTGGCACTGATGACAGCCTCCAAATGTTTCTTGTAGCCATCTATAAGCTTCTTGCACTTTTCAGCTGGTATTTTCTCCCACTCTTCCTTTACAAACTGTTCAAGCTCTTGAACATTTGCAGGTTTCTTTTCCCCAATGGCAGATTTCAGCCATACCAAAGATTTTCAATCGGATTGAGATCAGGACTCATTGCTGGCCATTTTTTTTCCTTTCAACTGTTCCTGCTTGCTTTTGGATGTGTGCTTTGGGTCTTTTTCTTGCTGGAGGGCCCACAATCTTCGACTCAAACCAAGTGTTCTTACACTGGGTCGGACATTTCGCTCTAAAATTTCTTGATAATTCTCTGATTTCATGATTCCTGTGATACGGTCAAGGCCTTCAGTACCCGATGCAGTGAAGCAGCCCCAAACCATTATGGAACCTCCAGCATGCTTAATTGTCAGTAGGGTGTTCTTTTCCTTGTGGGCTTGAAGGGGTTGCAATTAAAACTGCCTAATCTAAATATGAATGCATGATCATAGTAGCTAATATAGTATAATTTACAGAACTTAATATGTGAACATTACTTCTGCCAAGTTTGAGTCTGATAAAGTGATGCAAAGCAAAATTAGAGAGGTTTGTAAAGAGACTGTACTGTCACATTGTGTACTTAAACTTCATGGGTGCCAATAGTGATGAGTAGGACTGTATCTTCTCCAGTCACAGCTCCAACTATGTACAGCAAATCACTTCATATAAACAATTGCTCTACAACATCTATGTCACTTATGAAGGACAATTAAAAAGCAGACAAAGCGTCACATGGATTTCTGTCAGTAGTAGTATGTGTTATGTGTGGGAGGACTTTGGCAATGAAGTTACATCACAAAAAAACTTGTCCAGTTCTTAACAGTTAACACAGGTTGTCTTGAGGTTACAAGTGCGGACATGATAGTTACAACCATCAGATTGTTACAGCTTGAAACCTTGGAAACAGATTTTGGGGATATTTCCAAAGTCATTATCACTAAATATTTTTGTGAAGACAACAAAGCCTCCATGTGATTAAAACTGACCCACTACTTAAAGGCAGCAGCCTGTTTGTGTTAGAACAGAAAGAGAAACAACATTTTGTTCCCATATTGCTATTAGACCTATAAACAACAGTTCAATGATGAAGTTACTACCATAATTAGAACCACTGACACTGGAAACCTCCCCCTTAGTACTTGGAATCATGTTGATATCGTTGAGCAAAAATTATCGGTCTCTAGTGGCAATTATACTGATTACCAGAAAAATTGAATTACTTGCTCCTTGTGCTGTGACCAACATTCTTTAAAACTGTCATCCAAATCTGTGGAGAAGTTATTGAGTTATTTAAGAAACTGTGGGAAACTGCTCGATCGCGCAATTTTAATAAATAATTATTCCTGAATCCACATCCAGATTTGATCACTTCCAAAATCTAATAACTTTTGAGTTGAGTCATAACCAACATCTCTTGAAAATTTCAGCAGAATCTGTTTGCACAATCTTGCCTGCAATAAAACAAACAGAAAAACTCAGGCAAAAACATAACCTCCTTTGCAGAGGTAATAAATGACACCTTTTTCTATAAAAATGGATATTAAGTGATGATGAGGTCAACCAGTAAGGTACATTTGTATGTTCCACCAACTTCAGAGCCAGTATATGGAATACTTAAAGGGACTGTGAGGAGTTTCTAAGTAATTACAAAGAAGTCTCACTTTTAGATATATGCCTGATCTAAATACACACTTTAAGATGAGTTTTATAGCATCACAATAGGTTATCTATAAATGCTATTTGTTAGCCTTCCGGTCCCGTCGGACAGGGCTGGACTGGCCTGGATACTCAACTTTGGGAACAAGACAATTAAAAACAGAGCAAATTTATATTATTCAGACACCTCTTAGAGCACCGGCCTGTAAGTAGTAGAGCTGAAACGATTCCTCGAATATTCGCGAGTACTCGATTACAAAATATCCTCGAATTAAATTTTGTGCCTCGAAGCCTCGTTTAATATAGAATTATACATAGAAATATATATCTGGACTACTATACAGTGCACGGTGTTTGACACGGACGGTCATTTCTGTGGCACAACGCGCCTGCTACCTCCGCTGCTGCGCTGCTTGTAAAATCATGAAGGAAGAGAAAAGAGAGGGACAGAAAGGAGAGAGTCCACAGAAGAAACAGCAGATAGTGTCCCAAGTGTGTGGTCACTACAAGAAGGGACGAAAAGAAAACACAGTGCAGTGTGTCTGATGTCAAACAGAGTGAGCTTAGCACGTAGCTTAGCGTGATAGCACGTCGTTAGGGCTGCAACTATTACTATTACAGCATTTTAAATATGCTCATCACAGACATGCATCCTCTTTCCATGGTGGAGGACACAGGATTTAAGAACATGATCAAGGATTTCAATCCAAACTACACAATGCCCTCCAGAACACACTTCACAAATATAATTGCAGAATTATATTACTGCTTTGTAAATCAGTATTTTATTGGCTTTGTTTTAAGCCAGTACTGGTTTAAACTTTGAAAGTTGTTAAAATAAAAACCCTTTTCTGAGAAATAAACGGCATTTGATTGCTCATTTTGAAAGCCCTAACATGTTGCATTGAATACAATTGATTTATTTGTTTAAAAACAAAAAAGTATATTTTGTTAGAGTACCCGAGTACTCGGAGAAACAATTGACAGAGTACTCGATTCCAAAAATACTCGATAGTTGTACCTCTAGTAAGTAGTGATATATAGTCTGCTACAAAACTACGATACTAAGTTTTCCAAAAACTGCTCGTTGTCACACATCAAAAACTACCGCTACGTAACTAGAAAGAGATACATTACCTCGTCGCTTTGCATCCTGTAAGTTGTTGAAAAAAGAAGTTGTAAAGCAATGCAGAGTTCTGAGGAAGGTCCGAGCTGCATTCATTAGCATCACAACAAACGCACGCTTTGGCTTGGGTCGCGTCTTTTGGTGCATTCCAGTTGTAGTCAGAAGTAGGAATTTCCGGGTTCCGAGTAGGAAACTGCAACTGGGACGTCCCCAGAAGTCGGAATTTCCTACTGGGTGAAACTTCGCCACCCCAGAGTTGACAATGGAAGATGGATGCCCCCAGTGTGAACAGTTATTTAGCTCCTGTAATAATCAAATTATTGCACTTCTGACTGGGGTGTGTCGCTCTAGATCAGCTGTATACATAGTATTGTTAGACTTATATTTACAAAAATGCTGCCATAGTGATAATCACATTCTTCATGTGATATTTGTGAATAACAACGCAGGGCGTGCTAACAACAGCTAACAATAGCCTGGTAGATCGGCATGTTTTTTTCCGACTTCAACTGGAACGCCGATAAGTCGAAGATGATGTCACTCCCAGTTCCAAGGTTACTGGAATGCAGCATTACAACAGTCGCCGCGCGTGCTCATGGGTAGCAGAGTTTTAATGTTGCTGATAATAGATTCTCCTCATGGCACCTTTAAGGCTAATGTGTGTGGCTAGAATGCATCTGTAAATATTGTCCTTAAATACTGTCAGATCTGCTGGTACCAATAATCACTGTGTATCCTATGTGTAAAAAGAAACCTTGGATTCACAAAAGGTCCTTTTAAAGGATTTTGCAACCCAAAAGTGTTTTTCACCCACAATAGTGCAGTAGACATGAGGAGCGAGCTGCTGAAGTTAGGTTTTAATCTTTTCAGGATTCATTGAGGCATGTTGCTGTGAGCTGTTCAGCCAGAGCGAAGTGGAGCTCGTTGAATTTCAGTTTATCTTTGGCGTGGTGTCTTGTTCTTCCCTCAGAGGATCAGATATTCCAGACAGGAACAATCCTCAAAATGAGATTTAGCGATCAGCGGACAGCAGCACGTAAATGTTTTGTGGTTCCAATTAATTGTTGTTGTTTTTTTTTTTACACAGACAGCGCTCTGATGACGGAGCATGTCACACAGCTGCAGCACAGAGCAGAGTTAACTGAGATGAATCAACGTTTTCATGTTGCAGACTTTTTCTGATAGTTTTCCTGTGAGCTCCAACAGTTACATGACAGACTGTTTTCCTCGACTGCGTGTTGTGTATAAAGCTGCAGGCCGTCAGTGGCACTCAATGTAAGAATACGCACAGCAGGATGCACTTCAAAGATGGAACGTAAAGACAGAGGCTCACTCTGCTAGAAAAACAATGCCAAACTTGTACTGATAAATTTGGGACAACTTTAAACTTCAGTAATTTTACATGGTCTTTGATTTCATGTAAACACTTGATTTGTTTTTGATCCAAAATATCTTTAGCACAGGAGATTAAATGTCTAAACATTTAGCCTGGGTAGTCTTATACAGTTGCATGGAAGTGTGAGCAGGCTCTGGACTGGATTGATGATTTATCAAAGATCATATTTTAAAATATGTTCTCTTTAAGCCTGATAAAGTTTGATCTAAACCTTATCAGAGAACCATCCATTGTTAAGAGGCTTTTTAGGGTAAATTAGGCCCATCCATCCATCATTAAAGGGACAGTTCAGTTTTTTTGAAGTGGGGTTGTATTAGATACAGTAGAAAGTTCTCTCTTCTCCACCAGAAAGCCACAGCCTGTGACCATCAGTGACTAAGAAAAGACGCTAATGGGAAAGTACCATACCGAATTTAAAGGCTATGTTCTCCGCCTACAAGACCTCAAATCAAAAAGTAATACCACAGTTTAAGAGTACGCTACAGATGATTTTTTTTGATGTGCATTAAACTTTCGGAAATATAAAGTTTATCCAGACCTATGCCAACTCACATTGTGTGTCCCTCTGCTTTCTCCGCCGTAGTTAGCTAGCGGCTTCAAACGCCTGTTTTAGACTAATTAAAAGCACATTATGTGACAGATAGATAGATAGATAGATAGATAGATAGATAGATAGATAGATAGATAGATAGATAGATAGATAGATAGATATAGGCTAATGCACAGAAATCAGCTTTCTCCTATGTGCATGTGTGTGTGTGTGAGACACACACAAGTAGTCTGCACTGTTATGATAGACAGACACCCTCCTCTACTCTGCTTAAGATTGTGTGCACAGATCTATCTATCTATATATATATATATATATATATATATATATATATATATATATATATATATGTGTATGTATATACATATATATATATGTGTGTATATATATATATATATGTATGTGTATATATATATGTGTATATATACATATATATATATATATATATACACATACACATATACACATATATATATATATATAAATATACATAGATAGATAGATAGATAGATAGATAGATAGATAGATAGATAGATAGATAGATAGATAGATAGATAGATATAGGCTAATGCACAGAAATCGTTGCGTGTGTGCATGTGTGTGTGTGAGAGAGACACACACAAGTAGTCTGCACTGTTATGATAAACAAACAGCCTCCTCTACTCTGCTTATTTGTCTCTTACATATCATTATTGATTACTTGGAGCAGAAACTGTCATTAGGTCCTTCAGGTTTGGGACGATTTTCGAGTTTATCTTTGGGAAATTGAAGAATGTCCACAAAACTCCAGGAAAGGAAAGTCTGTTTGACGAGTAATACCGCCGTCCATATCACCTTTTCCAAGGTCAAACATTCGCCCCACTGTGTATTTCCAACTCTTTCTTGATGTCCAGTGTCCGTGGATGTTTCCTCTGTTTTCCTCTCTGTCTGTTCGGTCTCCATCTTCAGCAGCTCTTCTTCTGTAAACTCCGGTTCATACAGGTATCCTCTTGACTCCAAAGTGAATGGGACTTCATCAGCGCTGTCATAACCATCCCTTTTTTAATTTCTTGCATTGTCTCTTCCTCACACCGCTAACAGTCAAAACAGAATAGTTACGATACTTGATAAAAGTTACACAAAGCTACAGCCAGCATCTGAAGCCACTAGCTTGTATGATCAGCTGAGAGGGAGTGAGGGGGCGGCGGAGTGATTTAGCGGAGGGACACACGATGTGAGTTAGCTAGGTCCGGATAAACTTTATATTTCCAAAATGTTTATGCACTTAAAAAAATTCATATGTAGCGTACTCTTGAACTATGGTATTACTTTTTGATTTGAGTTCTTGTCGGCGGAGAAAATAGCCTTTAAATTCGGTACGGTAATTTCCTACTAGCGTCTTTTCTTCGTCACAGACGGTCACAGGCTGTGGCTTTCTGGTGGAGAAGAGAGAACTTTCTACTGTATCTAATGTCCTTAGTGACCATATGGAGCTCATACAACCCCACTTCAAAACAACTGAACTTATCCTTTAAGTGCTAAAACAACCCAGCTGACATTGGGTGAGAGGTTGGGTACACCCTGACTTGAACCCATCACAGGGCCAACATGTAGAGACAGGCAACCAGTCACACTCATAATTCAAGACAAATTTGAGTCCCAAACTCACCTGATGGACAAGCTTTTGTCTGTAGGATGAAACTAGAGATTGCAACACAGGAAGGCACTAAGTTAGATGGGGAGTCAAACCAGCAACCTCGCTGTGAGGCATGGGCACTAACCTGCTGTGATGTTTTGCCTAGTTTAACCTCAGTAGTTGTTAACCAGTTGGTTTATGGTTTCTTCATATATATATATATATATATATATATGTGTGTGTGTATATATATATATATATATATATATATATATATATATATATATATATATATATACAAACACACACACACACATATATATATATATATATATATATATATATATATGTATATATATATATATATATATATATATATATATATATATATATATATATATATATATATATATATATATATATATATATATATATATATATATATATATATATACATATATATGTATATAGATAGATAGATAGATAGATAGATAGATAGATAGATAGATAGATAGATAGATAGATAGATAGATAGATGGTTTAGCCTGCTCTATTATAAAGTGCCTTGAAATAACACTTGTTCTGGATTGGTGCTATAAAGACTGACTGATTCATACTTCCCATAGTTCCGATTGTGCAGCAAACCCCTCATGGTGCTGTGAGTGTGTTCATGATGCAATGCGGCTCTGGTGCAGAATGTTGTAACATGAAATCATTGTGTCATAGATGAGGTTTTTATGTAAAACAACACTTGTTTTTCATGCATAATAACATCTTTGTAACATGTATGTACTGTATATATGTATGTAAGACAGAGTGAATGATTAGGATCATTTTAAGGCTTTTCAGAGAGTCCCTCCACTTACTGATGAGAAAAAAGCGCTCTTTATTTATTTATGTGGCCCCCTGGGGAAGACGCTGGTTTATCGGTCACCGGTGGCCCCTGTCTGTCTGGCTGAGGGGATAAAAAAAACCCTCGCTGTGTCTCCACCAATCACAGCCTCCAAACTGTCTGTAGGCATTCCACAGTGTGCTGGATGGTAGAAGCAGATGGTGAAAACACAAACAGATTTGATAGAAATGAAACAAACTGCAGGTACATCTTTTATGTTCAGTGATAGATGATCATTCAACTATTAAAGAGTTTACTGATGAATCAGCAATCATGGATACATGGGATTTTTCATATTATTCATATCTGATTGTAAAGATGACTCATGACAGTATTTTATTCTGGTACAGTATAAATGATTTATAGTAATTTTAAACCAGCCTATTTTCAACATATAACCCTCCATTTTCATGTCTTACAAAAACACACTGTACCTCTCAACTGTTCAATGATTTTTGTATGTTATCAGTTTCCTTCACGCACAATAAACTTACCTCTTATCTGTCATTACTGTCTATGCATCTGCTTCTATTTTAGGTAAATGTGTAGACAGATTTATGCAGTCAGCCTTTTTTTCTGCAGAAAAAATCAGTGTACTTTAGTTTGTCATAAATCTCATTTGACTTCAAATATCTGTATCATTACCAAAATCATCTTTGATGTTTCTGTAATGGTTAATGCACCAGTATGTAGAAACGCTATAACCAAAATGATATCTTCAGCACATCAGTTATAATTGTTATTGCTTTCTATTAATTTACAAATGTAGATTAACAACAAAAAAAACTGTTGTTTTCATTGATTAAGATGCCAATTCGTTTTTTACCTGCATTCCTGAACAGAAATTTTGGTTTTAGCACTTAAATGTTGATGAATTTCTGACTTCTCAGAGAAGCCAACCAAGCAGCTCAAGTTTGGATATGAAAAGTAAATTCAGGTTGAAATTCCTCACTGCTTTTCACAATGTAGATGTCCAATAACAAGATTTATAACTATTTATGTTTTCCTGTTTCCATGACAGGTATTGGTAAGCACTGTATATATGTATATATATACCTCCTTTGGTACAAGAACAGCGAACTGGCATCCTTGGAGCCAAATATGACCCCGCTGTTGTGGTCCTGCTCTGAGATCACAGACCACCAAGGAGTGACTGAAGTGTGCAGACTTCTACCTTATGTCTGAATCAGTTGTTTTAAAATATTTCTGCCCAGTACAAGGGATACCTAAAATCCAGCCTAAATCTAAAGGCAAATCATATTCATGATAATGGGAGGAAGCCCCTTTAATATCGTAGTGCTCTGTACAAGTGTGTTCCCACGCAATGTCTGATTTAATTAGACAGAAAGCTGTATTACTTTTAAAATGTACCACCCCCAAAAATGTCAGTTTATTTGAATGTTGGTTAAAACTTCAAATAATCCTCGGCACACGTTTAAACTTTACAAACAACACTGTACAAAATGAGGAGAACTTATAAATCTGAGAGAAAATCAACTTTTCCCACCTCCCAGTTCAATCAACTCCAAACAATGACCCCTTTGAGGGTTTTATAGAAATGATTTACAGCATTGGCAGCTGCGCAAGAAAAAGAATGAAATAAAAAAGGTTTACTTGTGGAATGAACTTATGGCTGTACCAGTTTCCAAGGCAGACCTCAACCTGCCTGGTGTGCCTGGTCTTTAGTCAGCTGTAGTGCTGATGGTCTTTTGTTGAATGACAGCGACCTCTGGTGGCCAAGTACTGTAAGTGCTTCTCTCTTGTACTGACTATGAGGGATAGATTGATCTCAAGTATTTCAGAGCAGTTTTATCAAATGAATTGCCCCTTCTAGGATAAATAAAGTTGTCTGAATTTGAATCATTTGAACATAAGTAAAACTGATGTCATTGTTTTTGGACCAAAAGAAGATTGATCAAAAGTCAGCACAGCTCCAGGTATCACAGTTAAAAACTACAAATCAGACCTGAAATCAGAGAGTCCTCATGGACTCGGACCTGAACTTTCAAAACTATGTCAAGACATTTACAAAGTTGACTTACTATCACCTAAAGAAGATTTCTAGGTTGAAAGAATTTATGTATAAATATGAACTTGAAAATGGGTCCAACACTGCTGCTCAGGTCCTCAACAGGACCAGAAAAAGTTTATATAAAAGTCATTATATTTTGGTTAAAATTCACATTTTAGTGCTGTCCCCAGGTTTTCACTCATTACCCAAACACGTTCCCCCCTTTAAAATTCTTGAACATTTCACCAGTGACATGTTCTGCAGGAGGTGACATCATTTAGGTCTTCTGCAAGTCATGGGAAGACCAAAAGTCAATCAATCAATCTTTATTTGTATAGCGCCAATTCATAACAACTGTTATCTCAAGACACTTTACAATAGAGCATTAAGCTCTTCATTTTATGGATACACATATATGCATAGATACATATATACATATAAAGATACATATATACATATATATACAAATATATACATCCAACATGAATCCATATAGCCAATCATGAATCCCTCCATCATGGCTCAAGAAAAAACCTTCTGTTAAGCAGCAGGAAATCTTGAATGTGGATCCCAGTCTCATGATGAACAGCAAATCCACACCATGCTGTGTTGGTGTGAGGAGTGAAGGAAGGAAGGTAAGAGGAGACAAGTGGACTAAAGTAAGAACTAAAGTTAGTGACAGATCCATGAACCATAGACCTGTCATCTGATTTATTAGAGG
Source organism: Scarus forsteni (assembly GCA_036419115.1). Lineage (NCBI taxonomy): Eukaryota > Metazoa > Chordata > Actinopteri > Labriformes > Labridae > Scarus > Scarus forsteni. Next base: position 5,549,043 of record JAZDUH010000085.1, on the reverse strand, counting down.
TTAGCCTCTTGAGATGCTACATCTGGTTTTCAGGAGGGTCCTCATGTCTGAATGGTTGTGGTGATCATTTTATAGAAGTATAATCAATGATATTCTTAATGAAAATAAGAATTTATGGTAGTGATGAACTCATGGATGCCCACACCACAAGTGCACCCCAACCATATTTGTCTCCGTTAAGTAGAAATTTGTTAAAGGCCTGTTGAGATGTGACATCCCATTTTCAGAGGGACCTCATGCCAAAAGTAAGTTATCTCTTTTATTTTTCTTAAATTTAATGATATATTAGCTGTTTTAGAGATGGTCAATCTAAAAACTCAGTCCTGTTACCTAAGTTATCTCTAAGACAACAGTTGTTGATATCAAAAGTAAAAGATTCAGTTAAATCTTAAGAATGTGCTCCATGTGCTCAAGCTACTAGCATAGATGCTAAGTGGCTAGATTTCACACAATTGCTAATTTTATGCTAAAAACTCATTGCTGTTACTCAAATAAAGAGTAACATAAAAAAGTCATTTTTTGTCATAAATATTAGTGTTTTAATCATGTAACCAACCATTTCTTCTAAATTAACTCTTTTTCTAAGGGAAACATTGCATGTGGTTGATATTCTTATTATTATTATTATACTTATTCATGGTTTTAAAATGGCATTTGAGTTTTGGTAAGAGAAACAAATTGCAATGATAATAAACTGTTGAAAGTTGCAATAAATTAAATGAAGTAGCCTGAGACTGACCAGTACTCATTTTGAATGAGTAAATGTGTAAATTACTAAATTCTATATTCGAATTGAATGAAACATTAAGTTTAATTTTGAAGAGTTACAACAAGCAAATTGCACTCTTTTAGAGAATGACCCTTAAAATACTCCTGTTAGTTTATAAAGCGCTGGATGGTTTGGGTCCCGGATACTTCAGTGACCTCCTCTTATGATATAAAACCATTCAGAACGCTCAGGTCCTCTGGTTCAGGTCTCTGTCCCCAGAGTCAAACATGGAGAAGCAGCTTTGAGTTTTTATGATACTCGTATCTGGAACAAACGTCCAGAAAACTTAAGGTATGCTGAAACTCTCTGTTCTTTTAAATCCAGGTTATAGAGTCTTCTGTTACAGCTGCCTTTGACTAGATTATATACTCATAGGGTTAGTTCTGGTATTTTGAAGTGGGGTTGCTAGAGGCCGTGGCACCGTGGCACATGACAGCTGCATAATTCACCCACTTACAAGTTAAAACTACTCAAACTATGTTGACAAGACAATATGACATGGTAAGATTCTTTACAGCATTTAGCTTTTCCTTGACTAATCCCCTGGGATTACAACTTTTACATGTTAGGATTTGTAGGTGTAGTGTATCCATCCGCCATCACTGGGTCAGGTGGTAAGAAGAAAGAACAAACACCAACTTCACAAAAACTTTAAAGAATAGACATTTGTCACTAGTAACAATGACATGATGTTAGTTGTGGGCACAAAAGGATATTTTTATGAACCAGAGTGCACAGAGAAAGAACTTCTGGTAGAAAGAGGGATGGAGAACAGAGGAGCAGGACAAACCACAAGTCACCTGGTGGTGCAGATGAACTGTGAGCCTATGTCTGCAAATTCAGAGGCCCAGTGCTGACATGAGACTTTGTAACACAGCTTAAAACAACAAGTAAAATTAGGCAAAGGGCCACGCCACAAACAGAATGTGGAGAAATCAGCAATGTCTCCACTGCTTTTCTTTTTAATGCATCTCCATCAAATACAGGAGCAACCTATCTTTGTAATATTCAGTGATTATGAGGTTTTTTTGCTCCAGTGACCTACCTGACCCCTCAGCACCTGATCAAATGAGGGGAGCTGCAGGCAGAAGGATATGTAGCCCTTCCTTGCATCCCAAACTCCAAACACAGAGGGCCTTGAGAAGGATAAAGAATCTTACCGCATCACAGGTGGTTGCTAACCACTCCACCAAACCAGAACCCCATGAACTAAATCTTTAAGGTTTAAAAGCAGCACTGCACTTTAACAATTGTAACTATCTCCTGAAAAAACATTGTAGGTACTATTTTGACTACATTACACTGTGGCTTTTATAATGATTCAATTTTTAGACGCAAATTCTAATCAAAAATCATCCCTCTTACATTTTAACTGTTGTTTCAGCTCATTGTCTCCTCTTCTATTTTAAGGTGCTATGAGGAGAATCTGTTTCGGCAACATTAAGACTCTGCTACTCATGAGCACGCGCGGCGACTGTCGTAATGCTGCGTTCCAGTAACCTCGGGACTGGGAGTGACATCATCTCCAACTTATCGGCGTTCCAGTTGAAGTCGGAAAAAAACATGCCGATCTACCAGGCTATTGTTAGCTGTTGTTAGCACGCCCTGTGTTGTTGTTCACAAACATCACATGAAGAATGTGATTATCACTATGGCAGCATTTTTGTAAATATAAGTCTAACAATACTATGTATACAGCTGATCTAGAGCGACACACCCCAGTTAGAAGTGCAAATAAATTGATTATTACAGGAGCTAAATAACTGTTCACACTGGGGGCATCCATCTTCCATTGTCAAATCGAGTTCCCAGTAGGAAATTCCGACTTAAAGGGACGTTCCAGTTGCAGTTTCCTACTCGGACCTGGGAAATTCCTACTTCTGACTACAACTGGAACGCACCAAAAGACGTGACCCAAGCCAAAGCATGTGTTTGCTGTGATGCTAATAAATGCAGCTCGGACCTTCCTCAGAACTCTGCATTGCTTTACAACTTCTTTTTTCAACAACTTACAGGATGCAAAGCGACGAGGTAATGTATCTCTTTCTAGTTACGTAGCGGTAGTTTTTGATGTGTGACAACAAGCAATTTTTGGAAAACTTAGTATCGTAGTTTTGTAGCCGGCTATATATCGCTACTTACAGCCCGGTGCTCTAAGACGTGTCTGAATAATATAAATTTGCTCTAGTTTTAATTGTCTTGTTCCTGAAGTTGAGTATCCAGGCCAGTCCAGCCCTGTTCGACCCAACCGGAAAGCTTAGGAATAGCATTTATAGATAACCTATTTAGATGCTATAAAACTCATCTTAAAGTGTGTATTTCCATCAGACATATATCTAAAAGAGATACTTTTTTGTAATTACTAAGAAACTCCTCATAGCATCTTTAAGTTTCTTTGTTTCATGTTTTTCTTTTTCCTTTGTCATCATGTTCAGACATATTGCAGAACAGCAGGATTGTGAATTGTTGCTGAAAAGGGATATACAAATAATTTTGTTTTACTGAAAAAAACTCTTTATAGTTAATAGCAGATGAACTTGAGATTTTCTCATCTTTGACTGTTTAAATCATGTTTACACCACAGGTCACAGCCGCCCAATCACACACTTGAGTGTTAAAGTTTCTATTTAAGTTGTCCTTCAGTATAAACTGACACATTCACACACTTTCATACCCATCATGCATCACTGCCGTTGCGGTGAAATCTAACTGGGGTTCATTTTCTTGCTAAACACTCCTCCTGCTAGAGAGGTGAATTCCCAAACTAATCCAGCGATGCCAGTCAAGTTCAATATTATAAAAATACCTTTTCTAGTAGTTTGCCCTGTCTTCAAATAATGTCCATTTTATTTCTGTTTGATGACGATGTGTATTTGATTTCTGTTTGTTTGATGAATCTACCTGAGTTTTCTGTTCTAAAGGTTATTCATGTGATAAAGACTAAAACTGATAAAATAACTAATGAGAAGAGGGAAAATGAAGTTAGGATAGAATGTTAATCCTTTCAGTCGCTGTCAAAGTATTTAGTGAATACATGTTAACAAAGAAGATAGAAGAATAACATTTTATCTAAAAAAGAGCTTTATTCAAAGAGGCACAAAAATGAAAACTGAACTTTTCCCTTTGGGTGAGTTTTGAACTCCGTTAAAGCTCTTTAGAGAGGCTGTATGAAAGTTACATCGTTCTTGCCAAACAGCAAATGTTGATTCTGTGGCTCAATAATAAACGTTATTTTCTGTTAAAAAAGTGAGTGAGAGTAGGAGGACTACCTGTAATGGTACTGAAGAATATTTAGCTTTTCTGTTTTGAAAGACTGATCAGAATTGCACACTAAAAGATTTCTGAGTGTCAGCCATGAAAGCCTCGATCTCCTCCACGGTGCGGGGAACGCAGGTCAGCAGCTCCATACCGTTATGTGTGACCGCGATGTCGTCTTCAATGCGAACCTGCAGAGGACGGACAACAGCGGTCAGGCATGAATACTATGTATCAGGGGCAACTCTGATTACAAACAGGGCCATGAAAACCTTAAAATCACTGCCACCAGGCCTGGACAAGCTGTTTGAGGCCCGCAACAAGAGAAAAAGTAAAGCTTCATGAAATTATTTTAGCTATTTTTACCATTTCTAACAAATAGTAAATATATAGCCATTCATTTGTTTGAAGAAAAGTAGTGATGCATGATTTCATGAACTTAAACAGCATTACAGCAAAATAAACTTCTTTCAAATGCAATAAAACAATGAGTGAAGTACAAACATGACATCTACCATTTTTATAAATATTTTTTTACAGATATTTTATACTTGTATGCAATCTTAAAAAAAAGCTTTGGAGGGATTACAGGATGAATGCAGGAATCCTAAATGTATTTTTTAGACCTTTTTTATAAACCTTTCAAAATAATTTCAAGACCTCATCTCCACTTTAAACTGTTGTTAGCAGCACATCTTTAACAGTTTAGTTTAATCTGAGAGGGAATAAAGCTTGTTAGAATAAATAAAACAAAAGGCGGGTTTATGGACATTCCTCTCAGGTAACAACAAGGGCTGTCACTTTAGTGCATTAATTAGATTAATTAATTACACCGCAAATTAATGCATTATAAAAATTAATCACAAGATTAATCATAGCACACAAACATTTTGATATTGTCCAGCTGGAGGACCCGTACATGTCAGTGGCACATGTCACTTCACACATGCGTCTCCAGTCAAACCAAACAAAGCCCAGGTGACAACAGGAATGGCATATTTAAGACTTAGTTTTATTTTATTTTTGAATTTATTTATCTATGTTTGTACTACATTCTTTAATAATGCATCAGGCCTAATTGTTTTGCTGGATGTCCTCGACCTTTTTCTTATTTTGAATTTGATTTATGAAACACACTTAAAGTGTAATTTGAGTTGCCTGATTGAGTTTAGAATTTTCTGGACAAGTTGCCCTGACTTTGGTTTTATTTAGTCACCAATAAAAATGTGGATTTACAAATCTTCACTTCTTAGTGTATTCATTTGATTAGTCATGCACTACAACTTTATAATATCCTAGAATTCAAATTCTTTATTTGGGTACTTTAAGCAGATATGAGATTAAAATGTGATTAATTAGATTAATTAATCATAAATCCGGTAATTAATTAGATTAATTTTTTTAATTGTCTGACAGCACTAATAACAACAATTATTTAAGGCCAACACGCGGGAAACAACAAGAACTTTCACATCACGATCAAAATTACCTCGGCGAGTGGCCCGAGGCTTTCTACCTCTGAGTACGCCACTGACACATAGCTGTTTGCAACAGTCCAGAGGAGGAAAATAAACATGTATGGATACTTTTTGGAGTCAAAGTTTAAATACCAATGCAATTTAATACCTAAAAGAATTGGGATAAAGACTTTTTAATACTTTTATGGGCCTTAGTTTTCCCACAGTTGATTTATCAGCTTTTAATACTTTTTATAAATGTGGACATGCTAAACTATTAGAACATTTTCAATTATCTGCAAAAGAGAAAACAAATAGAGCTGTAGCAATTTCAATTTTATCTCCACAGCTAAATGCCAGCCACTAGAAGTGGACAAATGCTGGTTTTTTTTTGGTTTTTATAATTTTGCACGTAGTTACATTTTACATGCTAATCAAAATTTTCAGTTATATATCCTGAAATATGTAAGTGGCGAGGGTTACATGTTTAACAAGCCACTGCAGGGGATCATTACAGCCATGAGGGTTGGGCAGGGCAAAGCACTGTCCTAGACTCCACCCAGGGCCCCATCAGTACAACCGATCTAAGGTTAAAGGGAAATATTTCAATTACCAGTGGCGGCTGCTGGTCAGTTAAGGAGGGGAAGCTCATTTTTTTCCGGCCTACATCATAAATTTGTTCATTTATTTAAATTTAAATTCTGCCATGATGTGCAGCTTGCTAGCAGCTGGAGATGCTACGTGAGACTACTGTTTGACAGGCTGTGAGTGTGAGTGACAGGGGTAGAAGCTCCCCAGCTGCAGCTGCTCGTTGGTGAAAAGAAAAAGTGACAGGAGAGAATCTTCAAACACAACGCTAGTCGTTTTTAAAAAAGATTAAGTCGCTGGTGATCGATAAAACCTCCGGATCAGTCCAGAACAACTGAATGTAAAACTTAGAAGATACTCCGGTGGAGGGTTATACTTCAAGATCGCTGATTGGCTCATTTCACTGTCAATCAAAAAGGAATTCGGCCTCAGACAGATCATCCAATCATCATGCAGAAGCTGAGCGTCCAGGCCAGCCCACTGCCTCATAGACCCCCGGAGACACTGAGTGTCCGATGGGCGGGACAAAGCCCAGCGTTTATCCAATGACCGTCCAGTTTCCACAGTGGAACAACCCACTCTATATTTAACCGCTGAAGTCTGAAGACGCTCAGCGTCCGGCTGTGTTAAAGCGCTGAGACGCTGTGGGGATGAATGAGAAAGAAGTCGCGCCAGTTACCTGTGATAAGTAGCTGATTCTGAACAAAAGATGAAGGTATTCTAGCGCATATTTAGTCAATGAAATGTACACACAGCAGGACATATCACCACTTTTGTTGGGGACATTTTAGGGGAAGCCGAGCTTCCCTTGCAGTCTTAGAGCAATCGCCACTGTCAATTACATTTCCTAATTTTTTGATGGTGTTGTCTAACATTTTAAATCAGACAGATTGGCAGATTCCATCATTATTCCTTCCTGTTTTTTACTTTCTTGGGAGAGCACGATATTAGATTTTAGCCAGTATTCAATATATTTAAAATAATTTTTGCCAATATCTATGCTCATATTTTTGTCGAGAACACAAAGCCTTCTATTAACTACAACTAATTTGTTTTCATTGTAATTACATTTGTGTTGAAAACAAATACATAATTGCGACTTTATGATTTATAAAAGTGGTCACTGTTGCTGTTATTAAAGCCCATTTCTGTCATTTTGATGGCAAATGTGTGCAAAACTGGCTGGAATCATCAGCTAAAACTTTCATACCTGCTGAAGAATCAGCTTTTAAGATGATGCCTATATTGCTCTGATAATACTGCACATTTTTTACTTTTCTGGATTTTTGTGAATGGACTGTGGACAGCTTTGAGTGGAATGGAGGAAATTATTTGGAATCCGATCTGCCCACCCTGTCCATTTCAGTAAAGCAGGTAAAAGTTGCTTTATTGATTACATTTGATCCGATGCTGTGTTTAAAAAGTCAAAGGATGTGTAAGAGCCAACTGACCCCTCCGAAGCCTCTGAAGCGAGCCAGCACTTGGTTGTTGATGAAGCAGCTCTGTGCGGGGTTGGCCAGGGCCTGATCCAGCAGGTGGTTGATGAAGTAAATGCCCGGCTCCACAGTGAGGACCATCCTCTCCTGCACCAGACGGCCCATTCGAAGACTCTTCAGTCCAGGCTCATCTATTCTATCCACACCCTGGACATATAAATGATCAAAACCACAAACAAGAAAGTGCATTAGAGAGGGAGGGAGTGATGTGTGCGTGTGTGTATTTGTGTGGAAGATGTGTGTCACAGGCTGCAGAAAATATGATGTGCATGTAAGCAAGTGTATATAAATGTGTGTTTGCATTGGTGTAAATGTTAAGAAAGCAAATGTGTGTGTAAATGTGAGCTCAGTTGTGTGAGATAAATGATTATGTGACTATGTAGGCAAGGGAGAGAGTTAAGAAGCATGAACAAAAAATGTACCAGACTGAAAACAAACCTAACCAACATTTGTGTGCCATTACACCCCTACATAACAGGATATTTCAGTATTTTTAGAGAAGGGTTGTAACTCCAATCAGCACTGTACCTTTAGGGAGAATGACCTCGGATTACCAATAAGGTAAGGCATTAGCTACCTGCTGATGGCAGGTAGTTACTTAAAGTCATTGTGTTGAGTTGTATGTAAATAAGCCACAAAACAATATTGAGTGAATGTACAATTGGAAGTCTATGTCCTCTGTTTACTGCAGTTGGTAACTCAGGCTACGCTTATACGGACACTCCTTGTAAACGTAAAGATTCTTCCTTTGCATTTTCAAAGTCGATCTGCATTCAGACGGAGGCACAAAAGACAAATTAAACTGCTGTAGTATGCAGTAGATGGCAGTGTAGGTTTGCAGAGAGGCAGCGCTGCTACAATACACGTACAAAAAAGAAAAACTTTTCGCAAACAACAACGGCAAATAGACACACAGAGACGCAGGAGTTTCTTTTCTGGACAACAAATCAGTTCGGACAACAAATCTCACCGGATAGTTTTGTCTGGATAACAAACCCAGCATGGTAAGCAGCATACATGTTACTGGTAGACAGCCGAAGCTGTTGTTGTTCCTGGTATGCATGCACAGCCTCCATGTGAAAGAGTACTGCACATGCGGTGACCTCAGAGTTTCACCCTGAAACGCTCTGTTGCGGGTTTACACAGCGCTGCATGGTGAGTGTATTCAAAACTGTCCACTCTGGGGCCCGTTTTCAAAAGTTAGCGTTTTCGGACAAAGAGTTTCCATGTAAACCCAAGGCCAAAATGCAATGAAAAGTTATCGGATCTGACCGTATTCGGCCCTGTGTACTCGCAGCCACAGATGAAGGGGTTGGCATCCCTGGCCTCCAGAGCCTGAGGCCTTTGCACCCTTACACCATTAAACATCATCGTACAAAAACACCTAAAAAGGAGAAGCAGACAAGTCGCCAGGAGTGATGAATGGCTAATTAGCATGTGCCGCCAAATCTGACTTAATCTGAAGTCTCTATGTTTGGCACTTTCTTACCATGTAGCAAACGATGGAGCACACGGGTATGTGCTCTGCTCCAACAACGGCAGAGAAAACTAATACTGAACCACATCTGAGTGATTTGGGTTAGGACTGGACGATTATGGTAACAATAAGAATCCTGATTATTTTAAGTGATACTGCAATCACAATTAATATACACAATTATTCATTTATTTAAAAAATTCAGTATTGATTCAAACACAACTTTAAAGAACCAGCGAGTGGCACATACAGTATTATTGATCCACATAAGTCACACACTCGCTGTAGCTGCACGTGGAACACAGAAGCGGTATGAAGCGCAGGAACTTGCATACACGCACTCCACACTGTGTGGCATATTAATCGTTTTTCTGCGATAATAATGTTTTTATGATTGTCAGATGGCAAAATTGAAATCACGATCAAAATCCAATTAATCATCCAGCCCTAATTTGGGTGTTTTTTACAAAAAAAAAACTCACGAAATTAAGCAAAATAACAGTACCTGCCAACCAGTGTTGTGTGTAACACATTACAAAGTAATGTGTTACAGTAACAAAACTACTTTTTCGGGTAAAAAGTAAGGTAACACGCTGCTATTGAAAATTTGGTAACGAAACATCGTTCCTTTTTTAATGCAGCGCGACGTTACATTTTCCCCGGACAGATCTGACACATGAGCAGCGTTGCCAAGTCCACTCGTTATAAGTGTCTAAGGGCCGAAAATCTTGTGAGTCACAGCAGCGGGTTGTGGTTTTTTGAGCTTGTTTCTAGACGTGAAGTTGCTTCTTGCGGCTCTTAAGTCTGTGTGTATCCCCCTGATTACCTTCCAGCTCCTAACATAAAGGAAAACACAACTGCAGTAGGCAGTTTGTCCATTTCCTGGTTACATGCACGCCCCAAAACACAGTCGCGGACATGGCGCATGCTCCAGAGCCAAAGTTGCCAGGTCTGCTTGTTATAAGCGACTGCCCTTTTTTTGAATAGATACTTAGCGCTGTGATATTGAAATGTAATGTAGACAAAAATTAACACACTCTATGCAGACATCTCTTTTTAAAAAGTAGTATATCACATTAGGAAAGGCAATAGCTGGAGGTTGCTTATTTTGGGCTTATTTTTATTGACCTGGTAACTTATTTCAGAAGCAAAATGTGGAAACACTGGGCAGGAGCTCTCATTCCACGGGGTATGTGACATTTTATAAAATAAAGAGCACAAAAAAACTGTTACGTTCTCTGTTGTAGAACCTTTTGTAGGCCTTCACATTTAGGAACAGATATGGGGTTCTGTCCATGATCAAGCCATGTAAAAGTAACGGAAAAGTAACGAGTAACTTGAAAAGTTACTTTTCATAGAGGGTAACTAAGTAAAGTAAGGAGTTACTTTTTCAGAAGTAACGAGTAACGAGCAAACACTACTTTTTAAAAGTAACTTCCCCAACACTGCTGCCAACAGCAGTGCACCTTACTGGCAGTCTGAGCTTGTTCTCCTTAAAGGTACAGCACTGCTGGGAGCTCTTTCAGCAACTTCACTGTTGTCGTCTATCTGATACAACCCAACTTCAAAAATACTGGAATATCCCTTTAAGACGCCCCTTAACCCCAACTCTGTTACAAGGCAGACTGAGAGTTAGCGTCTGACAGTGTATATAGCATAGTTTAGCTTTACACCTCACATATTCACAGCGAACTGAGCTCTATATTCTTACTGCTTAACATTTCCCCACAATGACACGTTCTGTGGGTGAAGAGTCAGCACTTCCTCTAAGGATCTGTGGGTTATCCGTCGTCTGCAACTTCAAAACACTTTGCCTCAACCTGAAACTGTCTGTGTTTGGAGTTTAAGCCTTCATGTTGCCTCGCTCTCCTCTGACCTCAGCCTGAACTTGTTCCTCCTGCATGTCTTCCTTTTTACTCACATCCACACAGCAGCTCTCTCCGTTATTGATGACACATCAGTGCTGGAGGAACAGGACTGTGTTTTGTCCTCTGTTTACCGTCCTGAGACTTTAACTGTTACGCCACAGACAAATGGTTACTCGTCCCAATTTCTCACCTCAGGGTAACCCCCCACATCGTGCACGTCGATGCCCAGCAGGTGTCCAAGGCCGTGGGGCATGAAGACTGAGCCCAGGTGGACCTTCAGCATGTCCTCCACATTGCCGGTCAGGATGCCAATCTTCACCAGCTCCTCGAGATGGACCCGGTCTGCCAGGCGGTGCATGTCAGTCCACTTCACACCTTCAACACAATCAGCACTGTTACTGAGGAACAAGTTGGTGGATTTGAAATCTAATAATGTTTGATTAAACTCCTGGTTAGACCAAAATTATGTCAGTTCATCAAACAGTGGAACTCTTGAGGGAACAAATTTAAACTCGGATTTATCTTCTGCATTGTGATGTGGGTACTATACAGACTAAGGGCGTTTTAATATTAGGCCCACTTGTTTCAAACCGTACTGCGGCGCGGTTCGCCCCCCTCCCCTGCTGGCTCGCATTCACACTTGCAACATCCAACCGTGCCCGGGCCCACTTGTGTATTTACTCAGTTTGAAACAGCAGGGGACAATATGCACGTAACTTGTTGCCAAACGTTTCGCTCTCTTCTACATTTTCCCTCAAATGTGTTTTTTATCGTGTTTGAAACAGCATCAGCGACCTTCTGGACCCTCGTAAATCATCGTAATCCTCAACCAGAATAAACAAATCAACAAATTTAGTAAGGAAAAGATTCAATCACGGGATTAACAGGAAGTAATGCATCATAAGTAGATCGGTTTGGACCACTTTGTTTCACACCAGTGAAACCGCACCAAATGTCGGGAGATGGAGTGGATCGAGACCACCCCTTCATGGAGGTCTCAGACCGGCTGATTTGGTGTGCACCAAAGTGCAACTTCTTTGGCGCACACTGAATATGGTTGGTGTGAAAACACCCTAAATCACACTAACCTGGTCTGATGGCAGCCATGACAGCTCTGGAGGATTTAAGGACGGCCTCATAGATGGCCCTCTGGTCTGCGGTGAACCTGCCGTTGGCTGGGAAGGAGCAGGTGATGTCTGAGGAGTAACAGTAGTACTCTCCACCCATGTCGAACAAACTACAGGAGGGAAATCATCACATCTGATTCAGTGATTATCATTATCTCCAATGCTTCTGTTCAATGTGCTTCACGTCTTGGGTAAAAAAATGAATGCAGTGAGTCTTCATGTGTCATGGAATATTTGTAATTTCTTTTCTCTCTCAAGAAAAACTACATCTCATTCTTGTGTTAGCGCCCATGGCATGGGTAACTTGCAAATCTATGAAGGCAACGTTTATGCTAAAAGGTACATGCAGGTTTTGGAGCGACATAAGCTGCCATCAAAGTAACATCTTTTTGTCACTTGGATGTCCCTGCTTATTTCAGCAAGACACATTCTGCATGTGTTATAACAGTGAGACTTCTAGGGATGGGAATCGAAAACCAATTCCAGTTGAGAATCGTTAACAGCTCCATCAAAGAATTGATATCATTAATCTTTTTGCTAATCAATTCCCTTATCAATTCCATTCAATTGACAGGGTTCAGAAGCATCAGAATTGTGGCTTAATTTTAATTACACCTACTGCACAACCTTAAGTGAGTGGAAACACCAGCAACTTGCAGAAGCAGTTATCTATACTGTGATGTATGTTTGGCATTGTTGACACTGAAAATCAGACCATTTGCCCACATGCAAAATTTGCTGGAATCGTTAAAGAATTGGATCGATTAGCAGGATCGTTTACAGCATTGGTATTGATAAAATCGTATCAATTCCCATCCCTAGAGACTTCATGGTAAAAGAGTTTGGGCACTAGACTGGGTTTATGCGGTACAGACTTCTCTCTGACTGAAAATGTGTGGTGCATTATGAAGAAAAAATATAGAAGCAGAGAAAAGGGACTGCTGAGCAAGTGCAATAAAAGGAATGAGAAAGAAAACCACCTACAAAACTTCAACAATTGGTGTCCTTGGTTCCCAAACATTATTGAGTGTTTTTAAAAGGAAAAGTGAACTCAGTGGTAAACATTATCCTTCCCCTGCTTTTGTGGAACATGTTGAAAGCATCACATCCAAATCAGCGAATATTTGAAAAAATAGTTTAAACTTTTGAACAGTCAATGTCTTGTCTTGGTGGTGCATTCAACTACAAATCTAAAGGACTTACAACTCACTGTATGCTATTTACATTAACATTTTACACAACACCCCAACTTCATTGACATGGGACTCCTTTATGAGATACACTGATCTCTCCACATGGAAACTTTCCAGAGGTTATGCTAAAAACTGTGACAGATACTGGGTGAAATCCCCAATGGAAACCAGAACTTAGAGTCCAGTTGTGCCGAGCCAAAGCCCTTGAAAACTCCATTCACTGTTTATAAAGCCTAAACACCCCTACAGCAGGAACTGACACCTACAGCTAAAAGAGATGCAGGACAATACTTGTAGGAGCAGAATAGGCCTCTAAGGCCTTAAGACCTTCTTGTGGATGCAGAGTAGACCTAAAATAGCAGGAAACATCTGTTCAATTCGCTATGCCAAAATTAAGTGTTCCTTATCCATGTTTGGAATTGTTTTGTCCTGATGGTACCTGTGAGACTGGACATTGTGCTGATCTAATGAAAGAGAGTTCCTCTGTTCGGTCAACGTGACATGTCAAGTGTTGCTTACGGGAATCCAAAACTGCCCATCAATATCCCATTAACAAGTAACTGGACACTCAATATTTTGCAACAGGGATGCAGATAGCCTTGCAGAGCAGACAGACCTGCCTGATTCTGAAATCCTGCAGCTCTGTCTTGCCAGCCTCCGTCCAACAAATTCATGTGGCTGAATTCTTAACGGCCCAATCAGGGAAGAGAGACGGGAGCTGCAGAATGCGGACGTGACGACAACCGGAAGTTGAGAACCGGAAGTTGAGAACGGACATGCTGATTAGCCTATTGTCCTCATGGCTTCCTAGTAAAATTTGCTGAAATCTGCCCTCCTCAGAAGTTTACTTGTAGGGATTGTCTTTGATGAGGTTCATGTCACATATAAGAGTTAAACAAATCATCTGTGTGGTTCAATTTAGTGTAAGACGATTGTAAAAGGCCGTTAGCTGTTAGCAGTTAAGTTAGTGGCTAATGGCTAACGGTCATTAACTGCTGTTGGCTGTTAGCGGCTAAGTTAGCCGTTATGGCTAACACCCATGAACTGTTGTTAACTGTTGTTAGCCATTAGCCGCTACATTAGCCGCTCTGTATGCTACATTATTGGAGGCAACCCTGCTTGATGTGGATTGGTCTTTGATGAATGTAACGAGCCAAACGATTGTCCAATCACAAACTTGTGTTTTTTTTGAACGTTCTGCCCCTGAAAACAAATCTAAAGGGCTGCTACCCAGATGGACTAATGAAATATTTCTGTGGCAGATATATGGAGCTGTCCATCTGGCTTGTCAGGATAGGATGCAGAAGCCCATAATATAATATTAAATCATTTGGTACAACATGGAAAACTAGAGAGTTGTTGAAGGAAATATGGCCTGCATCACGGCAGCAAACAGCACAATTCACACATGAAATCAGCCTTTTATCAAGATCCAGTTTGCAGAGCATATTATCAAAGTGACAATATTAATAAAAAATGGAAGCTTTTTTTTTTTTTTTTTTTTTTTTTTAATGTATTTTTTTGGCATTTTGTGCCTTTATTGATAGGAGAGAGAGATAGTGGACAGGCTTATGAAAGGGGGTGAGAGAGTAGGGGAGGACACCCCGCAAACTGGTCACAGGCGGGATACGAACCCGGACCGGCAGAAGCAAGTACATGGGGTGCCTGGTTGCTAACCACTCCGCCAAACCAGCACCCCAAAAAAAATGGAAGCTTTTTACAGTTTAATCTTGTTGAGCCCTGGTGGGTCACTCAAACTGATTCACCGACGTTATTTCCATCAGTTTTAGAGGTTTACATGTTGGCCTCTTAAACAGACCTTACCTGTTGTCTCTTATTCCTAAAGACACGTCCATAATTATGGAGTGTGTGTGGATGTGGATCATTTGGGAACTGATTTATCAGTTATCTTTAGAATATTAAAAGGATAGTTCAGTTTTTTTGAAGTAGGGTTGTATGAGCTCCATATGACCACTAAGTACATTAGATGCAGTAGAAAGTTCTCTCCTCTCCCTCAGTAAACCACAGACTGTAAGAGTCGGTGACGAAGAAATAGGCGCTAACAGGAAAGTACCGTACCAAATTCAAAGGCGATTTTCTCCGCCTACAAGAACTCAAATCAAAAAGTAATACCACAGTTTAAGAGGACGCTACATATGAGTGTTTTTAAGTGCATAAACATTTTGGAAATATAAAGTTTATCCGGACCTAGCTAACTCGTGTCATGTGGCCCTCTGCTAAATCAGCCCCCCATTATATGTATTATATAATATATATTTAGATATATACATATAGAGAGAGAGATGTATAGATCTGTGCACACAATCTGTCAGGTAACAGGTAACGAGAGATGCATTGGCCATACAATATAACCACATGCTCTCGTTACCCAGAGGAATACGGTGAAAGCTGAGTTCTCCATGATGCACATCTGTTTCTGCATCAAGGGAAGCATCACAAAAACCCATCTCAGAAAAATTTGTCATATAATGTGCTCTCAATTAGTGTAAAACAGTCTCTGAGACCACTAGCTAACTATGGCGGAGTGATTTAGCGGAGGGACACACGATGAGTCTGAGTGAGTTGGGTTAGGTCCGGATAAACTTTATATTTCTGAAAGATTAATGCACCTAAAACAATCATATGTAGCGTACTCTTAAACTGTGGTATTACTTTTTGATTTGAGTTCTTGTAGGCAAACATGCAGTACTGACCAGAAAGAGCTGTTCCCTCTTTTTGGAGTTTGTAATTAGTTTAAATCAAAAACTTACCACATGTCTCCATCCATGATGGTCTTGTCATTTGGAGCCCCGGCATGGCCGTAGTGCAGCACAGATGAGTTGTGTCCCCTTTAGGCAGAAAATAACATACAAGTGAATAAAAAGCCCACTGATCAAATAACAATAATAATACATTTTATTTTTATGATCAGATGAAATTTCATTCTTCCACTATTTGATCCATTTATTTTACTTTGTGCTATTTGAAAACAGACACAGTGACTCTTTCAGAGACAATATGAAGATCACTTCCTCAATTATAAAAAAGTTTATTCAACCAGAAATGAACTTGTCTCCACTGGCAGCTAATCCTCAGGAAGTACTCATTACACATGGCCTTTAATACAAAAGGGCACAGCAGGATTATAAAAATGTCTCAAAATCCTTCATACATAATTAAAATTGCCGCTTTACTGTAACCCAGCAACAAGGACGAGTGGGATGTGACTGGATCTTTTAAGCTGCCTGATTTAGTGTAGCCAACAGGATGTCACTGCACGGTGAAGTCACCCTTAAGACTGAAACTAACATATTTTGGTTTTTAACCTCAAAGCAACCCATGGATCATGAATGGTTACTGTACGAGTGTCATGTAGCTGCCACGTTTTTATCTATTGTCTGGTGTTTTCTAAAACAGTCCCTAAAATAGCCGAAAACAGATTTCAAAACAATGGTGTGAATCAACATTTAAGATCTTACACAGGTAAAAACAAGACCGTTCATGACTTTAAATTTAAAAAATCTTGTTAAATAAAGGCCTTTTTAGGATCTGCAGGACTGCATTTTTGTGTACTACTCTGGTTCAGACATGCCTCCCTAACAACCAGCACATCAGCTTTTCCGACATGCTGGTCCTCTGGTTTTAATCTAATGGGTTAGGACCCTGTAGCGGCTGCACAGCTCTCCCGGTGGGTTGTTGCCCCACCAAAGAGGTTATGTGTTTACCAACAGCTGTCTATTTCTTTGTCTGTAAGCAAGACAAAACTAAATAAAAAACTTAAAAGATTTTGATAAATAGTGGTCATCGCACAAGGAAGAAATGGTCACTATTTGGCAGTGATCTTAACATGAATGCACACCCAGGATTTTTTTAAGGATTTGTTACCTCCGCCAAGGAGGTTATGTTTTCGGGAGAGTTTGTCAGTCCGTCTGTCTGTCTGTGAACAAAATAACTCAAAAAGTTATATATGGATTTTGAGGAAATTTTCAGGAAATGTTCAGCATTGGAAAAGGAAAAAGTGATTCAATTTTGGTGTTGATCCAGATCACCGTCTGGGAATTGTGCTGCTTCGCAGAGGTCTGCGCTCTCCCAGTGCTTTTCTAGTGAAAAGATAGATCAGTTTTCCACATTTACAGAAATAACTTGTAATTCTAGTTAATAATTATGTTAGAATTGCTTTGGTGGAGGTTTGTATGCTTGGAACAATTCTGGTTTACTTTGTTTTATTCATTTAGTAAAGCTGATTTCCCCATAGAAATGCATTCATTTCTCAAAACCACTAGAAAACAACCAAAACTAGAAAAGCACTCGGAGAGCGCAGACCTCCGCCAGCACCACAGTCCTCTCCCATATTGTGATTTTTACCATAAATATTAGTCTTACCTTTATTTCATGTAAATATTTAGATTCCTTGACCATGAAAACATACCGTTAGCAATTTGATTCATAATGATATCTATTTTAGTTTAGGAGTTATTCATGGAAATCGCATTTTTCTTCATGGCGGATCCAGATGCTGATCCAGATCAACACCAACATTTAATCAGTTCTTCCTTTTCCCATGCTGAACATTTCCTGAAAATTTCACCAAAATCCATCCATAACTTTCTGAGTTATTTTGTGCACAGACAGACAGACTGACAGAGACAAACAAACTCTCTCGAAAACATAACCTCCTTGGCGGAGGTAATAATAACTTCATCACTAAAAATAAGGTAAAATAAAATGTGCATGCATGTCCGGGACTTCTGTATTGATGCATTTTTCTACATTTTAATTCCTCAACCGAGGAGGTTATGCTTTTTAGTTTGGTTGTTTGTTAGTTTTTAACAGAATAACTTAAAAGCTTATGAATTGAAGAACTTTGTGAAGTTTTTAAGTTAGATCAGAAAAGGGTCAAGGAACAGTTCATTAGATTTTGGTAGTGATATGAATATGGCTGCAGATCTAGGAATTTACTAAAGGGTTTGTTAATATTGTGAGATAGTGCAGTTGTCCAAGCTTTTGCTAATACCTGAATAAATTCTTAACGCATTTGATGACATTTTCAGGGAATGTTAAGAATGGCACCAGACAGAAGTGATTTAATTTTGGAGGTGATCTGGATGTTGAACCAGGAATTTCGAAAGCATTTGTTAACAGTGCGGGATCAGACAGTTCTCCACATTTCTGACAAAGACTCAAATTTGGAAAAGCTTTGGAGAAGGTTTGTGCTCTCTGAGAACTTCAAGTTTTCTCTTTTCTTTTTTTTCTACTATAACTTGGATCACAGCTTCTCATTAAAGAGATGGTGGGTGCTACAGCTGGAACAGGTGAGAGCCTCTGTACTAAACAGACTGTATTGATGTGCATTTGTGTGTGTGTGTGTTTCTTTGACCTTTACTGTTATCACAAATTTTTGTTGAAGTATAATTAAGATTTCAAACGGTAACTATTTTCTGACAGAGCCTTACGTTCCACAAATACAGGTGTAAGAGGTGTGCCGCATCCCTCCTTTGTTGTAGCAGTAGTGCTGGAAGAGGCTGCAGAGAAAAACAGAGAAACCAGTGAGAGAAACAACCTACAGCACAACAAAGATCACAGGAGGCAGTTATTAACTCACCGACCTTCACTGCCCTCATCCTGACTCCCCTGCTTTTTAAGAATTCATTCAGTGATCCTTTAATCATTGCACAGTCAAACACATCAAACACTGAGAGAGATGACGAGTTCAAGCTTCCCGGATCTTCTCAGGCACAGAAAACTAATCAGCATGACTCTGACATGAGATTATTAAAAAGTTACTTTACTGCTCTGACAAACTTTGCACTTTGATGTGCACAGGTTCAACAATGGTGACCCAGCACGGGTCATAATCATCACTGTTTTACAGAATCATTTTAACAACTGTAGATATTTTACACAAAAAAAGAGTAATGAGAAGAAGCACAGATCTACAAAACCCAAAACCAGTGAAGTTGGCACGCTGTGTAAATCGTAAATAAAAACAGAATACAATGATTTGCAAATCCTTTTCAACTTATATTCAATTGAATACACTGCAAAGACTAGATACTTAATGTTCGAACTGAGAAACTTTATTTTCTTTTGCAAATAATCATCATTTAGAATTTAATGGCAGCAACACGTTGCAGAAAAGTTGTCATGGGGCATTTTTACCACTGTGTTACATCGTCTTTCCTTTTAACAACACTCAGTAAACGTTTGGGAACTGAGGAGACCAATTTTTGAAGCTTTTCAGGTGGAATTCTTTCCCATTCTTGCTTGATGTACAGCTTAAGTTGTTCAACAGTCCGGGGTCTCCGTTGTTGTATTTTACGCTTCATATTGCGCCACACATTTTCAATGGGGGACAGGTCTGGACTACAGGCAGGCCAGTCTAGTACCCGCACTCTTTTACTACGAAGCCACGCTGTTGTAACACATGCAGAATGTGGCTTGGCATTGTCTTGCTGAAATAAGCAGGGGCGTCCATGAAAAGACGTTGCTTGGATGGCAACATATGTTGCTCCAAAACCTGTATGTACCTTTCAGCATTAATGGTGCCTTCACAGATGTGTAAGTTACCCATGCCTTGGGCACTAATACACCCCCATACCATCACAGATGCTGGCTTTTGAACTCTGCGCCTATAACAGTCCGGATGGTTCTTTTCCTCTTTGGTCCGGAGGACACGACGACCACAGTTTCCAAAAACAATTGTAAATGTGGACTGGTCAGACCACAGAACACTTTTCCACTTTGCATCAGTCCATCTTAGATGAGCTCGGGCCCAGTGAAGCCGGCGGTGTTTCTGGGTGTTGTTGATAAATGGCTTTGGCTTTGCATAGTAGAGTTTTAACTTGCACTTACAGATGTAGACGAACTGTAGTTACTGACAGTGGTTTTCTGAAGTGTTCCTGAGCCCATGCAGTGATATCCTTTACACAGTGATGCCGGTTTTTGATGCAGTACCACCTGAGGGATCGAAGGTCACGGGCATTCAATGTTGGTTTTGGGCCTTGCCACTTACATGCAGTCATTTCTCCAGATTCTCTGAACCTTTTGATGATATTACGGACCGTAGATGATGAAATCCCTAAATTCCTTGCAATAGCTGGTTGAGAAATGTTGTTCTTAAACTGTTGGACAATTTGCTCACGCATTTGTTCACAAAGTGGTGACCCTCGCCCCATCCTTGTTTGTGAATGACCGAGCATTTCAGGGCAGCTGCTTTTATACCCAATCATGGCACCCACCTGTTCCCAATTAGCCTGTTCACCTGTGGGATGTTCCAAATAAGTGTTTGATGAGCATTCCTCAACTTTCTCAGTCTTTTTTGCCACTTGTGCCAGCTTTTTTGAAACATGTTGCAGGCATCAAATTCCAAATGAGCTAATATTTGCAAAAAATAACAGTTTACTAGTTCGAACGTTAAATATCTTGTCTTTGCTGTGTTCTTAATCGAATATAGGTTGAAAAGGATTTTCAAATTGCACTGTATTCTGTTTTTATTTACGATTTACACAACATGCCAACTTCACTGGTTCTGGGTTTTGTATCTGATGCCACTCAAAAAGTAAGTTTGAAAACAGCACAAGCCCTATGTAAATAAAAATGAACTGAATTATGTGGTGATTTAAAAAAAAGACGCTCTAAACCAGAGCAGGGGGAATGGGGCTGTCACCCATGTGTATACTTTGTATTCTTTCTATAAAAAAATGAAAGCTGGGTAAAGAATTGGACTTTTGCTGCTGTATTGTGATCTGATTTGTCTGGAAGCGACAGGACTAAATAAGGTCTTTGTCTCATTCTGTCCCTTCTAGGGCTGAACGATTTGAGAAAATAATCTAATTGTGATATTTTCCCCAATATTGCAATTGCGATTTACTCTGCGATTGTTTTAATGTTCCTTATCTTATGTATTCTTAAACAAGCATAAGCAGTAGATCATTTTATAGTATAACCAATATGACATTAAATCAATCTAAGGATAATAGATCCGAGAAAAAGTGGAGAAGTGAAGAACAGAAGCAAAATAGGTATGAAATTGCAAAAAAAAAGGCAAAAAAATCCAAAAGTGACTAAGGAAAATTGATTATAGCAGCAAAATTGGGATTAAATTTCAAAAACCATGTAAAAATTCCAAACATGGTCTGACAGTGGCCAAAAAAAAAAAAGATGAATGGGAGTAAGATAGGCATAAAGTTGTAAAAACTGGGTTAAAAAAGGTTAAAATAGGCATGAAATTGCAAGAAACTACATCACAATGCCAAAATGTTCAACACATTTAGGGTTAAAAATATTGCACTGTCTGCGATTTGGAAATTGCAACAAGCCATATTGCCATTTAATCGCAATTAATTTGCAATTAATTGTTCAGCCCTAGTCCCTTCTCAAACTGATTTGCTGTGTTGACATACATGTGTATGTACTTAAATGTATACTTTTATTTGATGGGCATGTACAGCTGGTTGGTGTACATATGTATTATCTTGCTTTGACTTTTTTAAGTTGAAGAAAGAAGAATTAGAAAGAAAACTGTTAATTGATTTCCCTTATTATTAATACCACTACTGTACCTGACTTTTGGCAATACAACAAGATAGAAATAAATTACCAAAAATGTTCATCTCTTTCATATGATAAACTCTCATACATAGCTCTTAACCATCTGGCACCACTCTGGATATTATTCTCATAGCAGGCCTGTTTAACTTTTGATCTAGCAGTCATTATGTTGGTTATTTTTGACAATCATATTCATTTTTGTGAGCAGGATTTGCTCTTTGTGGATTTGGCAAATCAGAGATATCTGTGAAATCATGTGGTCAAATGGTAGTTTAAAGGGTTAATGTGGAATAATATTTGGTCAATCTACTCTATCAAGCCAGTGGTTTTAATGCTCAATCAATTTAGTCCCTCAATACGATAAATCAAAATGACTGATATTTATTATTTTGTGTCATCACCCTTTCTTGCAGCATAATCTCTGTCATTAAAGTTTTTCATTATACACTTTTTCTATTTACCCATGCATCATAGTTAAAGAGACTTGCCCTTCATGAATAACTGATTATAAGAAATACGGTTAAAAGGTGTTAGGTTCATTTCTTCAAGATTTAGATTATGATGAACAGTTTTCATCCAAAGGAGGATCCACACACTGCTTACCTCTCCATTTCATATTCTTTCTGTCCAGGTCTCACGCTCTTCATGACCTACAGAGGTGAAAAAACATGATAAAAACTTCAAATAAAATGGCATTAACCCTCGTAAAACCTATCAGAACTGATTAAATATTCACTAAATGCACAGAAAGAAAACCACATCGGATCCTGCAGGAACTGGTGTCAAGGTTAGAGATGTTCTCAAACTTTAAATACCATGTAGTTTTTAATAAAACTCTTCGTTTAGTGTGAAATGGGGGCGTAAAGCAAGATCTGCACAGATGCTTGAATGTGCAGATTGTTTTTAACTCCAACAGCACTAACCTGGGAATTTTTACAGGTCTCATGCCCTGGTGCATTGGCTGTTTACATCACGTCTTGGATATCGATTAAGCAGGGAATTCATTTAAGCTGAAAAGACAAATTTAGTCTCTGTAAAGAAGCAAAAGCAGCTCTTTCCCCTCCCCTTTGGAAACTTATGGGAGGCTATTATAATTAGCTTTATAATAGGCTGTGGCTTTATGGCCACAGAGTGGACTTTCAAAACTGATATTAAGAGCTTTAACACAAACTGTTGTCTTGCATTTGTCTGTGTGCTGCAGTTCTTGATGGATAATCATCCACAACGATGTGCTGTTTCCTTCTGAACATTGCCAATTTCAAAGAATTCATCTTCAAAAAGTACATGATAAAGTGACAAGTGTTTCCATTTTACTCAATCATGTTGAGATCAGGCTCTCTTCTGTAAACATGGTACGAGGTCAATTACTGTTTCATCCAGTTCTTATAAAACCTTACACAACAAAATCTAATAGTTTTGAGCTCTACTTCCAATAAGTTTAAGACTTCTATAGATTGAAAATCTTGAGCCTTTTGGAGTTTTGTTTCTCAACACTTTTTTTCAACACTTTCCTGATCACAAAATTAGATTTTTTTTCTTTTGATAGTTTCAAATAATAGCACTTTTTCCATATTTACAGAGTGGCCTCACTGCATTGTCCGCTGTCCTGATTTAAAAATGACTCTGGCTGCGGTCGAAAAGTCATTTTTGCTTGGGAAGGTTCCTAATGGAGAGAAATAAACCGGAAGTAGTTTGTGATTAGAGCTGTTCTAATAGTTTAAATGCATGGGAAAGGAGGCTCAGTGCTTCCTTTATCATCACCTTTAGCATAGGATACACCAGACCATCCTTTACGAAAGGAGGGGAGAATATTCTGTCTCGCAATTCTCCGTGGCAACAGCTTTTGTAAACAGCGCGTATTCCGACTGCTTCCGAATTCGACCGAATAATGACGAACAAATTACACAGACCATGTGAGTTACCTCTGCTGTTCATCCTTTCTAAAGTTTACCAAAACCTGCCTTAACTTTCCAGCAGTCTGATTCTCTGAAGAGAGCAGGATATGAAACATTTGATGTTGATTATGTTTTAAACTTGGTTCAATATTAATAATGTGTACACCACTAGATTGTCATCGTAACAGTTTCTGCCTTTCTTTCCTTCAGTTCATTTATCTTCATGCACTGATTGGTGTTCATGTTGATAATGAGAGGACAGATTTATTTAAATCCTCACTTCGACATCGGTTATGCAGATGTAATTTTTACCAGGTTATTATGTTCAGTGTTGTCTGAAAGGAAAAACATTGTCATGATACATGATGCATGATGCATCTTTTGTAGTCCACCTTCGTAAAATTGTAGTTTCACCGCAGCAGTAACATCCGCCGTCACAGCATGATGTAGCGTAGTGAAAGTGTAGTCGGATTCTCTCTGCACGGCAGTTTTCCTTTCCTAAGTCCTTCTGAATTCTCCTTTCTCCTTTCCTTAACCTCATGACGTTCTCCATCAGGGTTAAAGAAAAGTAGATAGGAAAGGGCTTAGGAGGTGACTATTTGACTGCAGACTCTGTCTTACCTCAGGCTCATAAAATAGATTTCAGATTTCAGCTTGAGATGTTTACGATCACCAGTATTCACACAGAAACTTCTACTTCAACATAATAAGTGCCCCTGGTCCAACTGTATAGCCTACTCAGTTTGTCTGTCACTTTAAGGCCCTCTTCCTCACATCAGCCCCGTCTGTTCTGATTGGTTGACCAGTCTGCTCTGTGGTCATTGGTCCATTCAGCATTGGTTCAGCACCATGATTTAAGAAATTTGCATTCTTTCTACAGATTGCTCGCACTGGACTTGCCACCGTGAGCCAATGGTGCTAAACTGCTGACTAAACAAAAGTAGGATGTCACACCAGTAGGAAAGTGAGTGTAGGCAGCTACTGGGGGTGTAAACAGGGGAAAAGGGAGAAGTCCAGATGCTGCCAGGTTTCTTGTTTTGCACATAGACATACTCTATCACACAAAGGACACTTGTTAAACCCATAACAGTGCACGGAAAATTCAATAAAGTGTAATATGATCCCCTTAAAGAAAAATATAAAAAATGTATGTTTTCTGTCATGGAGGGGTCGAAGCAATTTATCCTTTTCTGACATTTTTTTTTTTTAGGAAATGGCTGTTATTCAAATGTTTTATTTTGTATTGTATCTTGTTTTGTATTGTTTGTGAAATTTGTTAACCACCTCGGCCGGAAGTTGATAAAAGAGCAAAGAGTCCTGGGAGGTGGAGTTTTTTTTGATGGGGTAAAAGAGGAGAGATCGCCAGGCGGAGGTTGGCGTCCCGGACAAAGACAGCCGCAGCAGATTTTCCATGCCGGGGATCCGAGAGGAATGTCTGGATTTGTTACTTGGACCAGCGGATTACGGTTCATGCGGGGAAGTTACCGGAGGGTCTGGTAAGGACTTCCAGCCCGTGCGGCTGAGCGGCGGCTGTAGAGGACGCGCCCTCAGAGTTTCTTTTGTTTGTTTGCGCCACCGGGAAATGTTTAAACTTCTCTGACTGAGACAGGACTCAATTATACCCTTGGATTAAAAGGATTTTTCGTTTCGGATTCGGGACACTTCTGCACTATTTTTCTTTCATTTTGGGACAGAGTAGCTTTTTGGTTGATTTGGTTATTTGTGGGACACGGGAGTTTGTGGACGTTGAAATCTTGGGTTTTGGGCTTTCACTTTAATACATTTAATTCAAACTTCAATTCAATGCCTCATTTTTTCGTTTCCTAAGATTTTATTCCAGCTAACTGAGTGATAGAGAGTTGGTTATTTTCATTTTTAGGAGCTGAATCCTACTTTGTTTAGCAGGTTGGCGCTGACTAATTCCTGGCTGCAAGAGCTTTCCGCCTGCTCTTGTGTAGTACGATTCCTTTAACATAACTTTGTTAAATGTGAATTGTTACAGTCTCATCAAATTAAATATAAATATTTGATTGTTAAGGTCCTCAAAACAACCTGAAGGGTCTATGCAAAGCAGAAATCAGAATTTTAAAGTCAGAATGTCTTTCAGCACTGATGATTTTTAGGAGAATTTGCTTCCAGTTTTTACTGCACATCAAGAAGGAAAAGTTGTATCTCTGCTGGAGGACACATGGATAAAATCATACCTCTTAAAAGACTTTTAATCGCACCTGTAAAGGAAACTCTATTGACCACTCATGGCCACAGATTACAGCAGAGAGATAAATGTGAGAGGTTAACTGCACCTAAACCCCTGAAGATGTTATTCATGGTGATAAAGTGAAATCCTGTGCAGAGGTAAAATATTGCTTTAATGTTGCAGCTTACTGGTGAAAGGCTATCTCTGTTTACGGCCAGCCTCCGAGCCGCTGGCTGAAGTTTAAATCGATAGTGTTTAAACAGCTTAAAGCCGGAGAGGGTCCTGACATCTTGAATCCTTTGGGTGAGTCTTAAAACTCAATAAGCTGCTTCATACTTTGGGTGTTTCAATTCATGCTCTGACCTTCCCTTTTTATGTCTTTATTTTATTGTTTGAAATTTTAAGATGTACCCTTGCAGGCTGATCTCACCATTTTATGGGCCTCACTGGAAATCCTGTTGGTGTAACGCAGGACCTCCAGCTCCATGTCTGTCTTCACCAGACGGCTGTAAACACAAAACAGAAGACAGAAAACAGCTCCCTCATTTTTTGTTTTATTGAAAGAACCAGACTTTTTGATGCACAGTGTGATGAATGATACAAAAGCAGCGGAGAAAATTCAATAGGTCTAATATAGATCAAACAGAAAAACAGAGTTTACTGGCTTTAAGGACATTTTTAACAATTTATCCCTCTGTTAAAGTCTTATGTAAAAGAATGGATATACAACATGTGCTTAAATGTTACATTTTCATTTAGCAGACACTTCAGCTCAATGTTTGCCTGAGGTAGGCTCATTGGCACAAAGGACAAGGGTCCACCTGCCCCTGACCTACTGTTTAGTGCAGCCATTCTCAACCTTGGGGTCCCGACCCCAATTGGGGTCGCGAGATGATTTCTGGGGGTCGCCAAATCATTTAGGAAAAATATAAATGCGCAAAATTAATGTGGCGTCCGACCGGACGTTAAAGGACAACAAGTGATTGGTCTCAAACAGGCATTTTATTACTCAAAATCAATTTCTGATTTGTATGTCCGACATACGTTTTATCGATCGGGTGTTGTTTCAGCACCGTGGACAGTGAATTTTCATTGCGTTCCGGGGGGAGGGGGGTCGCGGACAGTACTGAACGTTAAATTGGGGGTCGCGACTTTGAAAGGTTGAGAACCACTGGTTTAGTGAATAAGCAGTTTAACCCATAGAGCAAACCAGTTGCTAGAGCAGTTGAATGGATACCAGTAAGGCTTAACAATTTTAGGAAAGCTCTAATTTCATTTTTCTGGCAGATATTGCGATTCCACTTTGATTTTAAATTGTCTTCAAATCAGGCTTCAGTGCAATACTCACGATGTGCACAGCAACATTTACACACATGACAGAAATAATATCATACCATCAAACATCAAAAGCTATTACTCTAAGGAAAGGATGAAACTAATGGTAAGAATTGCTCTTAAAGTCTTTGACCAATAGCAGTTATTTCAACTGAAGAACCAAAAGAGCCAATCTTTGACTGTCTGTAATTGCGTGAATTTAAAAAGTGAGATAAAACCCCCTCTTAAAAAACACCTACAACAAAACAATCTGAAATAAGATATAACAAGAAAAATAAATTCAGAAATCCCAATAAAGAAAAAAAGGATCTTGTCCAACAGTCTTGCACTCAAGTAAGTAGGTCAAGGTCAGTCTTTTTGGCTCCAGAGAGCTAGCTTATCAACAACTATAGCAGCAGTTAACGTACTTTATTAACCCTAGATGAAGAAACCTGGACATGGAATGGTAATAAAACAGAACTCTTACTAAAATAAAATGCCCCGACCTCTGACTTCAAAATAGGTGTGTCATTCATTCATGGCTCAGCAGCACCAAAATACTGCACATCTATTCTGTAAAAAAATAGAGCAATTTTCCTGATAAATAGCAAATATCTTTTTAAACAAAGGCTGAAACTACAAGTCGGGGGGAAGAAGAACAAATAAAATCCCTAAAGTACTTCATAAGCAAATCAGAGTTGGTCTTTTTGAAAAAAAACAACAATCATATCTAGGGATGTATACCACGGACTTTAATGTACTTTAATGTACCGGTTCCTAATTGGGTCCGTACCTGAATACCGTTAAGAATCTGGAAAAACAGTACTGTTATCGGCACTTAAACGTCTCTTCAACTGTTACGTAGTTGTGTTATCGGTACTTAAACATCTCTTCAACTGTCACGTAGTTGTGACACTACTGCCGTCGACATAAAGCTAAAGGAGTGCGGGCTGTTTGATTGCTATAGCAACACGAGTAAACCGTGGCGGCGGCACCTGCTTTTGTTACCTCCGCCAAGGAGGTTATGTTTTCGGGAGAGTTTGTCCGTCCGTCCGTCCGTCCGTGAACAAAATAACTCAAAAAGTAATGGATGGATTTGGATGAAATTTTCAGGAAATGTTCAGCATGGGAAAAGGAAGAACTGATTGGATTTTGGTGTTGATCGGGATCAGCGTCTGGCTGCCATGGCGAAAAATGTGATTTCTGTGAATAACTATTGAACTAAAATAGATATCATTATGAATCCAGTTGCTAATGGTATGTTTTCATGGTCAAGGAATCTAAATATTTAGATGAAATAAAGGTAGGACTAATATTTATGGTCAAAATGACAATATGGCGGAGATCTGTGCTCTCTGAGTGCTTTCTAGTTTCTGCTGTGTAAAGTCACAGGAAGTTTTTTGTCTAGATTGTAGTCATTAAGGCTGTCACTTTTCCTATAAGAATCAAAGTCTAGACTCTATTATCTGCCCCTTCGGTAAAGACCCTGCCGAAAACAACACAGTCACACGGGGTTAAACTCTTGACGAAGCGCCGCTGCACTCAGCTGTATAACTTGGATGAATAGTCGATGGCTGAGCCCGTAAATATGTGGAGGATGAGTTGCATTTCACATAACACACAGCCTGGTCTTTAATTTTAAGTTTGCCATCAATGGTGCAGAGGCAATAATATTACCACACAGCTCTCCTCGGATGATTCAGAGCTGTTAATGTCCGCTCGGAGTGGAAACTCTTTGTTTACGTAAGTCAAGACAGCACCGGATGTGTTTGAGGGTCAAGCTGCGCTCACAGCGCCCTCTGTTGGACGGAATGGTCCACTGCTCCAGGCGCCCTGATGTGCCACTCCACTCAATATTTTACTCTTAAATATTTATTTATTGCCTCTGAGAAGCATTTGTAATGCATTACTTCTATTCTGTTGAAGCTTTATTATTACCTTGTGGTAATAAGAAAAAGGTTGAATCTTTTAATATCTTGTAAAATCTTTATTTTTAACACAAAATTATGTGTTGTAGTATCGATAACAGTATCGACAAGTACCGATACCGATAAAGAGTATCGGATTCTGTATCGTTTCTATAAAATCATAACGATATACATCCCTAATCATATCTGTCCATTTTCCTACATCACGACCTGCAGGTTAACCTGGTTCCTAAAAGGACAAACATTGGTTCAGGAGACACTAACATCATTAAAAACAGCAAAGTATAATGAAGCAACTTAATCCAGCCTCTTTGCACTTGCTACAAAATTTTGACTCCCATGCCCAACATTACAGTGCAATCCTATATTTATTTAAAATGAAGCCCCTGATCATCTGCTGTAGATCTGCTTAAAACGGTTCACACCAATTTCAAATGTAACTCATCTTAGATTTAAAATAATCAGTTGTTTCTACTGACTGATCTTACCATTTCTTAATCTGTACCTTACACAACAATGAGTGCAGAGTGTTAATGAGTTCTACAATAATAGATGCAGATATATAAGGGAAGCAGAGGTAACCAACAGTAACAAGGATGAGAGAAAAATAGCCCACTAAAGAGAGCAGTGCAGGGAAGAGGGGGTAGAGGGGTTCAATCAAGTCTTTCTCCCAGGGAGGTGTGCCTGAGAAACATTCCTCCTTATTTGAGAAAATGTCAATTCATCTGGAGGGTGCAAACTCTAATGCCAAGGACAACTGGCTGAGCACGAAGTCCATTACATCCATGCTGCCTGGCTCCTGAATATACGAGGAGAAAAACAAGGCAAGGAGAGGCTGCTGTTTCTGATGGTACACACAATTGCCTGACTAAATGCTATAACCACTGCGGTTTGAGAAATACAAAGAAGAAAAATGTGACTGAATGAACTAGCAGATTAATCAAGAAAGAGATCCAAAGGACAGCTTTTTATTCTCATTTGGAGTAAGCGCCAACATATTAAAGATGATCCAATTACTCACCACTCCACAATGACTGGGTGCAGCTGAGTGTTGTTCACAGTGAAGCTGAAAGAAAGAAAGAAAAAGGAGACATTTTTAATACAGCTAAATTTTGTTTAGAGTTCAACACGATCTCTTTAGCAAGGTTAGTTTTTTAATACAGCAAGCATCATACATACAGCAACTAATACGACCTTATGGGGTGTGCGATATGACGATATTAAATCGTTGAGGATTATAACGTGGGGATGATCTCATAAAGCAGAAAGATCGTCAGATCGTCTGTGTGGGCACAGAGACTTTGACGCGCACTTGACTAACCAATTGTAGCACATTATGTGCAGTGTATGGTGGGATCTCCTGTTTGGTTATGTAGCGTGAAGCCATGGCGGAAAGAGAAAAGGAGATAAAAGCTTGAAGATGTCTGAACAAAACTCTGTTCTAAAGCAGCTGTATTATTCACTCAGATTATAGACATGGCAGTTAGATAACATTTGTTCTAAATTGTTGCACTTTAAGAGATAATGTTGATATTGTTGTTCATTACCTTTTATGTTTACAATTATTGCACATTTTTATAAAAACTGCACTATTTAAATTAAAACCTGTTCAGAAAGGGTTTGGGTAATGCAAATTAGTCCAGAAAAAATCAAAGTAAAAAAGAATCATGATAAAATCGTAATAGTGATTTTATTTTTAAAAAATCACGATATGATATTTTTGCCATATCCCACCTCTACGACCTTATACAGCCAATATACAATGCAATGAGAATTTTAATATATGAACAAGCCTGGCAACCTTTTTCTTTATTGGCTCATTAACTTTAAATTGCTCAAAGCAAATAACAACCTGCTACCTAAATATTTATCTCATTAGTTGTACTTTTAAGTTGTATACAACCCCAAAGGATAGATATTTGCCCCTTAAAGGATAAGTTCGGTTTCTACAGCTTTCACATTGTTTATAGAATGAAGTAGAACAATACACTCACCCAGAAGGCTTTCCTGATCCAAACAGTGCTTCGGGAGATATTTAGATCCAAAATCGAGCGGCGGACATCCGTATAATGGTAGCACACGGGGCATGTATAGCGCCGCTCCTAAAACTGCATTAATCGTCCAAAAACTCATTAGTTTCACCAATATTTCAACATGGTCCGCTCGGGCTACTCCTCGGGGTCGCTCCACCCATGTTTTTGTGACTGTACTGACCTCTGAACTCAAAACTTTCTTTACGGCTGCCGCTCATGTGCAGTACGGCTCATTGTTTCAGGGGCGACCGCCGGCTACTCAACAACTTTCTTCTTCCAGTTTTGTACAAAATGGATGAATATCTATTGGATGAAGATGTTGTGGACGAGAACTTTGAAGACGATGGGTGTCCTTACAGTTTCGAGCCAGAGTTTACAGATGAGGAGCTCATCGAAAGGAGGACGCCAGAGAGCAGTCTTCAGTTCAGAGGTCAGCACAGTCACAAAAACATGGGTGGAGCGACCCCAACTTTTTTGAAGGAGTAATCCGAGCGGACCATGATGAAATATTGGTGAAACTAATGAGTTTTGGATGATTAATGCAGTTTTAGGAGCGGCGCTGTATGCCCTGTGTGCTACCATTATACTGATGTCCGCCTCTCGATTTTGGATCTAAATATCTCCTGAAGCACTGTTTGGATCAGGAAAGCCTTCTGGGTGAGTATATTGTTCTACTTCATTCTATAAACAATGTGAAAGCTGTAGAAACCGAACATATCCTTTAAAGCTGCATTCATGGTTTGACTGGTTGTATTTAAAGAAGAGAGAAACGTTGTGCTGGTGGAGTATGTTTCCCGACGCCCCCCTGACTAAACATAGATAGATTTTAATTGTTTCCCAGCGTAGATGTGTTACATGGGTAGGATGCTCGACTTAACTTTGGTCTAGCTTGGTGCTGCTGAAAGTTAAACAAACATATTTTGATGTCACTCCAAGATGTATTTCATTTCACTTCATGCAGCTGCAGCCAGGCTCTATATTCTGAAACCATGCCAAGAGGACGAAATACTGCTGTCCTCAAATGGGGCACCTCAGGATGTACAAAAGGCATCCAGTCCTGAGGAGGAGGAAGTAGCTCAACAAAACAGAGCTGATGTCTGTTGACCTATAGGCGGGCAGGCACAAAACAACGACTGAAGCTTCCTACAGTCTCTGTTAGTTTATTAGCATGTTGGATCAAAAGTCAAAAATGTTTAACAGTTTCCTCAGAGATGTTTATAGTACTGTATAGTTGCTGGGCAGGTATTCAATATTTGATCTATTAACTGCAGAATTATTTTAACATACTCATCCCGCACCTCCCCTGAAGTTCTCTCATGCAACCCTACGGAGGCCTCACACTTTGATAACCACTGCTTTAGAAGGTTCTGCAATACTTTATGGTTTTATAGGTTTTCCATGTTAATTAAAACACTTCACATAGATGGGATTGAGTCAAGAAGAAATATTAAACAGCCCTGCATTTATCATGTTATAAGCTTCCAATCAAATTCCTCTTATATAAACGCAACTCCTACAAAATGATTTATTAGCTTTGAAATAAGTGTACAGGACTTATGATTCAAAGTCATTCAAGGCATTTTAATATATGCCACTTAATGAATCAAAGGCTGGTGCTGAGGCCAACACATTTACATTACCTGATCACTAACAAGCAGAAAGACGATTGTTTGCTCTATTCAACTGTGTTCAGAATGAGGTTAATCAGCAATGATTAGTATTCATGAGAGGCTGTTGTATCCTTGGTTAAAAAATAGAAATAAAAAATAACCTCCCAAACAAACAAATAAACAATCATGTCCACGTAAAGGGATGCCAATTAACATACCGGCTAATTCCTTCAAAGGAGGCTTCACGGCAGATGCTCCCGCTATCTGTGTTCAGTCCTCGCTGCACACAAACACACAAAAAGACAGAATATTACGAACAAGTGGTTTAAATATCAGGGCTATACACTAAATTAGTTCATAATCAGGGCCATGACCAACATAAATGAGACTACAGGGACTTGGGGACGAACACTGTGAGCATCTTCAAAGAGCAGCAGGCCTGAATTTAACTATTTAGGGATTTTTTTTTAAATATCATGCGACTTTCTACACAAATTTCAGAGGCTATAAAAACTGTTTTATCTTACACTGAGCTCATTTAACTGCATATATTACAAAACCCCAAACCAGTGGAAGTTGGCACGTTGTGTAAATCGTAAATAAAAACGGAATACAATGATTTGCTAATTTATATTCAATTGAATACACTGCAAAGACAAGATATTTTAATGTTCGAACTGAGAAACTTTATTTTCTTTTGCAAATAATCATCAACTTAGAATTTAATGGCAGCAACACATTGCAAAAGAGTTGTCACAGGGGCATTTTTAGCACTGTGTTACATCGCCTTTCCTTTTAACAACACTCAGTAAACGTTTGGGAACTGAGGAGACCAATTTTTGAAGCTTTTTGGGTGGAATTCTTTCCCATTCTTGCTCGATGTACAGCTTAAGTTGTTCAACAGTCCGGGGTCTCTGTTGTTGTTTTTTACGCTTCATAATGCGCCACACATTTTCAATGTGTTTTCAGTTGTTGATGCAGTACTGCAGATTCTCTGAACCTTTTGATGATATTACGGACCGTAGATGATGAAATCCCTAAATTCCTTGTAATAGCTGGTTGAGAAATGTTGATCTTAAACTGTTGGACAATTTGCTCACGCATTTGTTCACAAAGTGGTGACCCTCGCCCCATCCTTGTTTGTGAATGACTGAGCATTTCAGGGAAGCTGCTTTTATACCCAATCATGGCGCCCACCTGTTCCCAATTAGCCTGTTCACCTGTGGGATGTTCCAAATAAGTGTTTGATGAGCATTCCTCAACTTTCTCAGTCTTTTTTGCCACTTGTGCCAGCTTTTTTGAAACATGTTGCAGGCATCAAATTCCAAATGAGCTAATATTTGCAAAAAATAAAGTTTACCAGTTCGAACGTTAAATATCTTGTCTTTGCTGTGTATTCAATTGAATATAGGCTGAAAGGGATTTGCAAATCATTGTATTCTGTTTATTTACGATTTTTTACGATTTACACATTGTGCCAACTTCACTGGTTTTGTACAATGTTGGTTAAATCTACCATTTGAGAACATAAACATTTTTTTTTTTTGAAAAGCATCATAGGACTGGCCTCCTGACTTGTGATCCACACTTGGTCATCACTATTCTAAGTCTTGCTTTGGATGATTGCTAAAGACCTGAATTAAAATAAGAGTTTTATTTTCTTGTTGTTAACAAAAGGGTGTTTTTGCCCATTTATTGTGACTTTGTTTTGCTTTCTCTTTGATCCACTATCTGTCAGTTGGTTTTCGATTCAATAATCTGTGTGGTCTCAGTCCAGAATGTGATTATTTATCCTTGCCAACTTGAGGTTTTCTTGTTCATGCTCTTCCACTTCTAGGTCACTCTCCTCAAAACCACCAGTCAGTGGGGACGTGATCAGCCTGAAAAACCTGTCAGGTCCATCAGGCTAACCACGCTGGGAACAGCAGCTGATGAGGACCTGACAGGTTTCAGGGGGCACTTCTGAGGAAGACTGCAGTTGGCAGTCGAAACATGTCATCTCCTCTATTCTTTGTCTAATAAAAATGACTGAATAAGCATCCAGTGCAGGGACATAAAATGATCTTGATCTATAGGGTGTTCTAGGGCTGCAATAAGCTCTTAGCTAACTGAAAATACAATAGAAAGAGATTAAAATTGTTGTAGTACTACTAGAATAAAAATGTTTATATAAAATCTGACTTATGCTTATGAAGTATGTATGCTATTCAATAGTAATGCAGGTAAATGAAATGTTAACAAGTCTGAAGTTTGGTGATTTTAACATAACTGAGATTGAACAAAGTTAAATAAAAATGTATTCTCGAGGTAGCATGGTATTGATTGCACTGGAAAGCTAGTATGTTGTATTAGTCACATTAATTCAACCAATAACTGAAATTGGGATGAAAGCAAGTCCCAATGTTCTAGTTCTTCCTGGAACTTTTAAAGTAACAGAGTTTAGTTTATGCCAAATGTGTCTTTTAAGTTCAGTGAGACACCCCAAGGTATTTAAAAACACTTTGTGCCCAAGTAAAGGATAATATGTTTTAAGCTATAGCAGAGATTGGAGTTTACTGTAAATGCATTTGATTTTGTACAATTAATTTAATAGCCTGATACTGTTCCAAAGTTGTTAATCTGGGTTGATCAGACACATTTAACATCATCTGCATATAACAACATTCTGTGTTCTGTTTTCCCAATGCTGACTCAATATATATATCAATGCTGGTTGGCATACCTTTGGCTAGGGGTTCTATGGCTTAATTAAAGAGAAATGGGGACACAAAAACAGCCCTGACGACATGCCTGACAAGCCTGCATGGTTTGCAGACATTTTTAAGGCCTTGGACGCATTAGGATTGGACAGCAATGTTGATGTTCTGTCCAGAATATTATCCATATGGCAACCGAAGTCCCCAGAAATTATTCAAAATCTGTCTTGTGCTTGCAAAACAAGGTAGTCGTATTGGTCATGAAGCTAGGACAACCCTTTATGGTCAAGAGCTCATAGTAAAGTGATCTCTTGACCATAAAGCATTCCACCAACTAAAATACCATCATAATTGCAATGTTCCTTAAAGGTGTAGTCAGCGATCTTCTAATCTTCTAATCTAACGCAGTATTTGTCAAACTCATGATGTTACCACTGACAGCATGTTGAAAAAAAAGTCCGGTTTCAATACACAGCCTTGGCTCTGAATTTCAGCAGGTAAATACTGTGGCTCCGGACGAGTCACCAAAACAGGGTACACCCCCCCTCAACATCCAGGGGGCGATCATACTCATGCGCAGATCAGACAGAGGGGGGAGAGGGAGTCGTAGGTTGCGTAGCGTGCGCAGTTAGCGTAAGAGAGAGATACAACATGTGCAGTAGCAATGGCTGAAAAACAGCACAAAAGAAAAAGGTCAGAGGAGTGAAAAGTGAAAAAGAAGGGCTATGACCATGAAAGAGCGAAGACCCGGGTCAACATTGGTGTTGCTTTCCGACAGTGGAGGGAACACCACGAATTAAAAGACCTGAAAACGGATGCGGATGTCGCTGTCTTCGTGCTGGATAGGTAAGCAACATTAGCTTTGTGGTGCTTCACATAACAGTAACAGCCGTCGGGCATTCATCTTATTGTCTAATCTGCCAGAATGTACTGTTGTTGTGATGTTATCAATAATGGAAGTCGAGTTGTCTGGCGAGTCAGGGTCACCTTAGCTACGTTGGTCAGCTACGCAGTTTCTACGGCCGTTTCCATGACGATGCATGTCCATCAGCTTTCGGGAGGCGGGTCTAAATTCGTTTATCAGCAACCTCTCCACTCATTTTCTCTCACATCGCTGACTACACCTTTAAGTGTCAAAAGAAGGTTTTTGCTGTTCCCCATTTTTAAGTTGAATAGTTTTAAAGTACACTTGTCCTATCCAATCTCTTTTAAACATGTTTTCGAAGGATTTCTTAAGTATTTAAGTCTTTTTTTCCTGACAGGTGATTTAATACATTTGCTAACAACTGTATTTGCCAAATATGTACTGCTAAAATGTCTGTAAATATCAGCAGTAATGTTCATATCAGCTGGTACAGATTTTTATATTTTGAAGCTATTATTTGCAGATACTGATATCATGCATCACTGAATATAACCAAGCCCCGGGTTGTAAAATGATGGACTGATGTACCAGTATCACTTATGTAGGGAGGAAAACATCATACCAAAGTGAGGAGAACTGCAGGACTCATGTTGGACAGAACTTCAGCAATCTGTAGGAGACAGACAGGCAGTAATTAGACAACAACAAGCACAAGTTTTCTTCTCCTTCTTCTGCTCTCAGGCAGCAGAATAAAGGTCACCCTGGCAGACGCTCTTGTGGCAACGAGACCCGTCTGCTGCTCAGCGGCACTCTGAATGACAAACCTCCAGCCACTTTATTACTCCTCTGCCAACTGCTTAAATGTCAGATAGCAGATACCAGACTCAGTGTTCACAGACAGGTGATATTTGAGTTTTTTTCTTCATAGTAACACTGAACACTGGTGTCTGAAACATCAATTCGACAGTCAGAAGAATAGGCTGTCCAACATTTCAAATCTTGATCATACTAAGAGTGATAGGCAACATTGAGGTTCCACCTTCTTTTTGATTACTGTCTTTTCTGCTGTGCAAATTACATTGGACTGGTTTCCATTTGGGAAAGCAATCATAATTAGGGTGTCTGAGAGTCCTAGACGTTTAACTCCAGAGGTGTACATAGATGGGATGCTGTGTCTCCTCTAAATGACCTTCAAATTGTTGGCTGCAGCTCAATAGATGTGAGGACACAGACCTGCAGAGGCGGACTGACGCAACAGTTGAGTGTGAATCTGAGAGAACTTTGACATTATTTTTTTCTAGGGAGCAAACCAAACTGCAAGCATGTTTACACAACCTGAAAAAATGTGACAATGTGCTGGGTTTTGGCCATTTGTTCACATGAAAACTTTTGTGTCCCTCAAAACAGAAACTTTAAAAACAGGAGCACCGGCATGAAGGTGAAGCTGCAGCTGTGTGTATACAGTCAAAACAACTACGGTTTTTTATATATTTATTAGGGCTGTAAAGTCCTAGTCGACTGGTCGACTAATTGGTTGATGCGTGCTCAGTCGACCAAAATTCTGATTGGTCGACCAAATGTGTCAATTTATTTTTTTCCCTGCAGTTCATTTCATCAGGAGAAACGTATCAAGTGAAATGGGGGTATTTTCTGAGCACCCCCATCATGTCTCAGAACACCATTTTAATGTATTTATCGTTCATTTCAATGTTTTTATTTAAGAACATTTCAATATTCTAGTCTAATAATCGTTTATTTGTTTTATAGCTGCATGCGCACCTGCCCGCTGCAACAGTGGCATCCCTCACCCAGTCCGTGCTGGATTTTATGCCTCATATAAACACCCAAATGCAAAAACGACATCACAGAAGGAACTGACAGTTTTATTTCTGAAGGTATGAGGCCCATTGGTGTCGTGGAAGGCCAAGAAAAACATTGAAACCTGGATATTCAGTGCCAGCGCGCCAGACAATTACGCATGCACTAACCGCCTCCCCCACCATTGGTCGATTTTTGGTCGACAATTTCTGTGTTTTAGTCGACCAACAATTTCTTTGGTTGATTACAGCCTTAATATATATAAATGCTGCATACGTACAAACAGGGCCTGAATCTGGTGCACACCACTTTACACACAAAGCATGTGATCAAAAAAAAAAATTGGAAAAAGAATGAGGGTTTTCCAGGTTGACCGTGATTTTTAAAGAGAAGATTGCATGACAGTTTGTGCGCTCATGCTTCTACAAATCTGAATGATGGTATTCTGGTTACCTGTAAAATTTCTGCTTCTTGGCACATGCATACATCAGGAATGATTTATACACATTGTTTCATAAATGAGACCAAAGGTCCTTATTTCAAATGTCAGTTTAATTCACTCTTGAGGTTGGGACTAGCCTGTGTCTTTATTCTCGGGGCTAGCTTTTAACAAATAATCTGCATTTTAGAACAAGAAAGCTATTAAGATGATAGATTTTTAAGACTGTAGTCTTAACTAAGACATGATCCTATAAGTACACTCAACAAAAATATAAATGCAACACTTTTGTTTTTGCTCCCATTTTTCATGAGATGGACTTAAAGATCTAAAATTCATTCCAGATACACAATATTACCATTTTTCTCAAACATTGTTCACAAATCTGTCTAAATGTGTGATAGTGAGCACTGCTGCTTTGCTGAGATAATCCATCCCACCTCACAGGTGTGCCACATCAAGATGCTCATCAGACATCATGATTAGTGCACAGGTGTGCCTTAGACTGTCCACAATAAAAGGCCACCCTGAAATGTGCATTTTTTTTGCTTTATTGGGGGTCTGGGGACTCAGAACCAGTCAGTATCTGGTGTGACCACCATTTGCCTCATACAGTGCAACACATCTTCTTCGCATAGAGTTTATCAGATTGTCAATTGTGGCCTGTGGAATGTTGGTCCACTCCTCTTCAATGGCTGTGCGAAGTTGCTGGATATTAGTTGGAACTGGTACACGCTGTCGTATACGCCGGTCAAGCACATCCCAAACATGCTCAATGGGTGACATGTCTGGTGAGTATGCTGGCCATGCAAGAACTGGGACATTTTCAGCTTCCAAGAATTGTGTACAGATCCTTGCAACATGGGGCCGTGCATTATCTTGCTAAAACATGAGGTGATGTTCATGGATGTATGGCACAACAATGGGCCTCAGGATCTCATCACGGTGTCTGTGTGCATTCAAAATGCCATCAATAAAATGCACCTGTGTTCTTGTTCTGTGGTCCGCGGTTGTGAGGCCGGTTGGATGTACTGCCATATTCTCTGAAACGCCTTTGGAGACGGCTTATGGTGGAGAAATGAACATTCAATGCACGAGCAACAGATCTGGTTGACATTCCTGCTGTCAGCATGCCAATTGCACGCTCCCTCAATGCTTGCGACATCTGTGGCATTTTGCTGTGAGACAAAACTGCACATTTCAGAGTGGCCTTTTATTGTGGACAGTATAAGGTACACCTGTGCACTAATCATGATGTCAGATCAGCATCTTGATGTGGCACACCTGTGAGGTGGGGTGGATTATCTCAGCAAAGCAGAAGTGCTCACTATCACACATTTAGACAGTTTTGTGAACAACATTTGAAAGAAATGGTAATATTGTTTATCTGGAATGAATTTTAGATCTTTGAGTCCATCTCATGAAAAATGGGAGCAAAAACAAAAGTGTTGCGTTTATATTTTTGTTGAGCATACATAAAAGGCTGCAATAGCCTCAGTCTTTAGGGAAACCAGCTGCTTTATACAATGTATCAGCTAGAAATTAAACACATTTTTCAATTTTTGATGGATACAAATCCTCCGATAAACTGCTTTAGAGAGTTGAATTTATTATATGCATGAATAAGATCTGCTCATGTGTGCAGGTGTTGTGAACCACAGGAGTAAAACTCACTTGTCAGTCAAGGAAAGCGAGATAAACCAGACAGAACCATTCTGGAGTTTGCAAAAATAAGGATTTTTCTTCTGAAACATCATAAAACTTGGAAAATCAATGAAGCCAGCATTAGCACTCCTGGGCTTCTCCAAATTAAAGAGTTCACTTTTAGCCCTCAAAGAGAAGTTTGAGAGGAGAAGTGAGAACCATGCTCAAAACTTTCTTCAAATATCATCACAGACTGAGATGTTTGAGTAGAGAAGAAACTGCCAAGAATGAATCATGAAGGTAAACACACGCAGTACTTAAAATAATGAAAAATACATAATTCACATTCCTCCTGCATTCAAGTGTTTGCATGTAAAGCAGCTCTCTGCGGAGGAAAGACTGCTGATAATATTCTCCATGTGTGTTTGAAAAATAGAAAACTGCTCACATATTCATGACCTAGTTTGGATAAAAGAAAATATTTTTCTCTTTTAGATCCTCCTGCAGGCGGCATCACGGGCTGAAACACCAGAGACTCAATTCTTTGTCTAATAACAGAACAAGTTAAACAAATTCAGCAGCAGTTGTTACAAGAATAATGCTTTTGTGTTGCTGTTGTTGTTTGACTCTGAGGAGTGGGGCTGCCGTTGCTTCATTTAGGAACGAGCTGTTGACTGAAGTGATAATTTGAATTCCAACCTGTGACTAATTAGAGGATGTAACACCTCAGGCAGGTGTCTGCAGATGTTAATATACTCAAAATAACACCAGCAGTATGAGTCATCAGCAGGTCACAGTGTGAAAACAGAGGTAAATTTAGGAGATCATTGCAACTGCAAACTTCTGCAGTGTGAAGTTTGTATTTAAAATGATCGCACACAAATGTGCCTTCATTTCAGACTGAGAGCAGTTTAATATCAGTCTTCACATTCATTTGCAAAGATGCACGACTACAAAATGAATCCTGAGCTGTCAACCCTCCACTTCACATCCTCTGGGAACCATTGTACTGTGCTAAAGATATATGCAGCTGTCAGAACATGTTGTAAAGTATGAATGCCTTCTCAAACAGAGGCCTAAGACACAGTTAGCATTTAAGCACCTCCAGTGCCCTAGGCTCAAAGCCAGTGGGATTTTAGACTAGCTTTTGGGATAAACACTTGAAATAAGATCTGTGAAAAGCACATTTCACATTTCATTTTGAAACAAATAATGCATCTGACATGGCCCAACTGTTGAATTCTGGAGCTTGATTGAATGGTACTATGGTTGCTAATGAAACTTTAACACAGACCACAAAAATCCTACCGCTATCACTTCAGATCATTTTTAAAAAGCACGAACATATATTTTGTTATGTTCATATATTCTGTGCTTCTGTCTTTATCAATAATATCTACCATTCTAATTCACATGGCATATTTTAACAGGACTGGATGTAGCTGTACCTTCGCATTAATGGATCTCATCTCACAAGAGTATCAGTGGGAGACGTAATGTGATTCTGTTGTTTTCTGAATAAACAGCATAATTATGTTTTTCTGCTTGGATCTTTTCATAGTGCAAAAGAGTGCACATGCACCTCTGTTTTAGGGTTTTTCTGCACGTATGAAGAGAGTTTGACAGGCAGGCTGTAGAATATATACCTGCTGTTATTGACAAAAGTGAACAATTATATCAGGGAATTTCTGAACTTCTCGTTCATGTTAGGTATCTGGACCCCAAAATAGGTGTTGAAGGGCTCTGATCTACAATAAGTAGAATTCCACTTTAAATTTACAGACTAAAAACCACTGATTTTAAACAACCATTTACAGACAGCCCACAAAAAACGCTTTTACAATAAAAAAAAAAGTGCTACCTTCGTTACCCTTAATAAACTAGTCTTTTAAATCTGCACACAGCTGTGGCTTCTTCAGTCATGTCAAATGCACAAAATACAGTCCTACTCATCATTATTGGCACCCATGAAGTTTAAGTACACAATGTGACAGTATAGTTTCTTTACAAACCTCTCTAACTTTGCTCTGCATCACTTTATCAGACTCAAACTTGGCAGAAGTAATGTTCACATATTAAGTTTTGTAAATGATACTTCATTAGCTACTATGATCATGCAGTCATATTTAGAAAAGGCAGTTTTAATTGCAACCACTTAAAGCCTACACGGAAAAGAACACCCTACCAACAATTAAGCATGGTGGAGGTTCCATAATGGTTTGGGGCTGCTTTGCTACATCAGGTACTGGAGGCCTTGACCGTATCACAGAAATCATGAATTCAGAGAATCATCAAGAAATTTTAGAGCAAAATGTCCGAACACTTGGTTTGAATCGGAGATCGTGGGCCCTCCAGCAAGACAAAGACCCAAAGCACACATCCAAAAGCACGCAGGAATGGTTGAAAAGGAAAAAAAATGGCCTGTTTTAAAATGGCCAGCAATGAGTCCTGATCTCAATCTGATTGAAAATCTTCAGTATGGCAGAAATCTGCCATTAGGGGAAAGAAACCTGCTAATGTTCAAGAGCTTGAACAATTTGCATAGGAAGAGCGGGAGAAAATACCAGCTGAGAAGAGCAAGAAGCTTATAGATGGCTACAAGAAACATTTGGAGGCTGTCATCAGTGCCAAAGGGTGTTCAACAAAATACTGAAGAGGGGTGCCATTATTGCTGCACATGCTTTTTTTCAGTTCTCTCTTGGAAATTACAATATGTAACCTGTATCCTGATTACATAAATTTGGCACATTTCAATTTATTTCTGAAGATATTGTTAAAGCAATGAAAATAGTGAAGGGGTGCCAATAATACTGAGCAGGACTGTATATGCAGTGATGCCGCCTTCTTCTTCAAATGAGTTAAAAGTGGCCTCACCCTTACCCTTTTCCAGAGGTTTCCAATAAAAGAATGATGACTTTCACCTTTAAAAACAATCTGTGGAGGTAGCAGTGTCCTTTACTGTAACTTCACAGCTCAGTGATTTAACATCAAAGTTCAGTCACTGCAAAGAAAAAAAGGTCCCACACACTGAGGCTGCGAAGACCAAAACAAATAAACTTACATCAGAGGCGTAGTGCACCTCGTCCACAGCATACTTCGCCTTAAAGTGCTCTCTGGGGTAGATCCTGTTAACACATGAAAACACACAAAGACCAGTAAACAGATTTAAAACAACTCCTGTGTGGAAGTTAAATACATGCTAATTAAATGTTACCTTCGTTTTTGTGAGCCCTTGTTTAAGAGAACATAACTCTACTTTTCTAACAGCTTCAAGAAAATCTGGCCTTCTCATCTGGTTCAACACACTGACTTCCACCTGTAGGTGCCCCTGGGTGGCCACTACAAAACAATACAGGTTAAAGGGGCCACAGCATTGCTTCCCAAATTATTCGCTGCTGATATCAGCAAAGAACAGGTGGCATTACATTGGGATATAGCTTTTTCAGCACAGGCATGTTGATTTATATTTAACTGAGTGGCACTTTATTTGTCTATATTTATATACAACTGCAAATGTATAACTTTTAAAAGACAGTTATAAACCTTCAATATATTACTTTTTTAGGCGTCTCTCTAAGCTAAATTAACTTTTATGGCCCTTTTCCACTCGCACGCCTTGACCCTACTCGATTAGCAGCGTGTTTCCACTAGCCTGGTACCTCCTAAAACAAGCTAGTTTTAGTACCTACTCCGCTCTGGCTCCAAGCGAGCTGAGTCGATACTGAAAGATGACGTCACCGACTGCCGGTCTGATTGGTCAGACAATATCGTCATCCACGAGTCATGAGCGCAATGTCCTAGCATGCTAGCGGTAGTTACCGTTAGCTTACCCTCATACGTCTTTTCTTTGCAGCCTGATTGCTCTCGTCCTCGGCTTCATTCTGTTGTATAGCTTCCAAAACTCTCCTGTACTTCTCAAGGGGTATTCTTTCTTGCCACCTGCAGCCTTCTTCTGCTTTCCTTTTTTACTCGATTTGTGACAAAAAGCCACAGATTGTTGTGTCGCGCTCAAAATGCCGTCACCACAGTGCTGCTCACCCCGTTGGACAGGCGACTGAGGCTAATGGGAAAGCAGCACAAGGCAAGTAGAGTAGAGTTGGGTAGAGTAGGGCTAATAGAAAAGGGCAATCAGTGACCTGTCTTCAAAATGTTACAAGCCATATGGAAATAACTAGGACAACTTAGTGCAAAAATGCATGTAAGCTCAGGAAAAATGCTGATTAAGTAACTCATAAAAGTTTTTTTAAAACAAGTCAGAAGACTCAAGGGATGATCTGAGGTCTGAGACAGAGGAAGTGAAAACATCTGCTGGGATAATCATGTGCTGTGGCTTCTGTCATGATCTTACTTATAAAAGC
Source organism: Scarus forsteni (assembly GCA_036419115.1). NCBI lineage: Eukaryota > Metazoa > Chordata > Actinopteri > Labriformes > Labridae > Scarus > Scarus forsteni. The sequence goes on along the minus strand of JAZDUH010000085.1, from coordinate 5,504,466 downwards.
ACCACTGCACCGGTGTCCATGTTTACCAAACTGCTTTGAAAGAAAGCCCCAAATGGTACGTAGTAGGGGTGAAATTAAAAAATGACGAAATAAAATTCAAAGATGCACAAAATAAATGCACGAAATAAAAACGCGAAGGGGCGCGTGCACGACTTTGATTTTTTCCCTCCTCGCCTACTGTAGCAAAACACTCCCTTCAATATGGAGGAAGACGAGGTCGAGGAATTAGCTGACGCTCCTTCATCAAATAAATCGGTTGTGTGGACCTATTTTGGCTTCCCATGTAAAAGACGAGAACGGTGAGAAGATTGCGGACAAAACAACAATCGTGTGCAAAATATGCCGCAACAGTTCGCTGTAAATTGCGGCGAGTACAACTACCAACTACTTTGAACTGGAGACAGACAGCAACTGTAAGTTTGTGTAAGTCTGCTTAAAAAACAATATTTGATTTTTGCATCTACTGTTGAATTGACAGAATTTGATCATACTTGAAGATCAGAAGTATATGCACTGTTATAGGCTAAATACTACAGTTCACAGTTCAGACATTTATAGGTCTAAACTGCAGCTCTGAGGACTGATATTTGTTTTCCTTTTCATTCAAGAATGTACTTATCCTGATTGTTACAGCAACAAAGCACTTTTTATTGAGATTTTATGTTTTGTTTATGCTGTCTTTTTTAATGCATTGCATCCATCGCTCCATTTTCTCTACTGCTTATCTCTTAAGGGTCTGGGACCTATCCCAGCTAACAAACGGCAAGAGACAGCGGTACACCCTGGACCAACTGCCAGACAATCACAGGGCCACATAGAGAGATGGACAACCATTCATGCCCCCACTCACATTTGAGGGCAATTTGAAGTCACCAATTAACCTAATGAGCATGTTTCTGGTCTGTGGAAGAAGGCCCGAGTATCAGGAGAGAACTCACTCATGCTCGGGGAGAAAATGCTAACTCCACACAGAAAGGTTCTGACCGACACGGGGATCAAACCAGCAACCTTCTTGCAGTGAAGTACCCGCACTACCTGCTGCACCACTGTGCCACCCAAAATGGGTTGTAAAAATTACGCATTTTTCAAAACAACTGAATGACAAACCTCAGTTGGTTGGCGATCTGAGTCTCTGATTGAGTGGGGCCTTTGTGTGTTGAGTTTGCATGTTCTTCCTTTGCAAAAGAGTTTCCCTGAGGCAGGGTTGAGCCTCTGGATGCTAAGTACAGTCCTCCTATTCCCTCAGTTTGAACTGTAAATCAAGTTAACCTACCAAAAACTGTACATACATGAAGAAATTACAAAAATAAAAACCAGAAAATATATCTGTGCAATAACTGACTGTAATTGTTTGTATGTCTCTTTTTATTACTAAATGTATTTTAAAAATAAGGACAAATATACAGGTCATTATGTCCTAAAAAGATAAGAAGTGCTCTGTTACTCATAAGAAAAGAAGCTCAAATTAATTATTTTAAATTTAATTATTATTTTTACTATTATACATTTTTATTTTATTTTATTTATTTGTATTATTACAAAATAAATGTTTTGTAATAATACAAATGTTTTCGGGAGAGTTTGTTTGTCTGTCTGTGAACAAAATAGCTCAAAAACTTAAGGATGGATTTGGATGAAATTTTCAGGAAATGTTCAGCATGGGAAGAGGAAGAACTGATTCGATTTTGGTGTTGATCCGGATCAGCGTCTTGCCGCCATGGCGATAAATTTGATTTTCATGAATAACTACTGAACTAAAATAGATATCATTATGAATCCAATTGCTAATGGTATGTTTTCATGGTCAAGGAATCTAAATATTTCGATGAAATAAAGGTAAGACTAATATTTATGGTCAAAATCACAATATGGGTGAGGACTGTGGTGCTGGCGGAGGTCTGCGCTCTCCGAGTGCTTTTCTAGTTATTATTATTATTATTATTATCATTATTATTAACATTGATTAATCAATTAATTAATGTATTTATTTATTTATTTATTTCAGTGGGCTGTATAAAGTTGCTGTGATCCTGGAGAAAAGCCTTCTCGTTCTGTTGATACATTGGTATTAACCCTTTCATGCATGAATTGTTAAATCTCAAAGACATATTTTTTAGTTTAAATTTTTACTTTGAACAAGTTAAAAGTTATGGTATTTTTTATGTTATTTTTGTGGGAGTTCTACATCTGTCCGTCACAGTGGTAATTTAGTGGAACTTAATGAGGATCCACTAACACGTCTTGGAAAAACATTTATTAGGAGTAAATTAGAAAATAAACTGAAGTATATATATGTTTGCAGTAATCAAACTATGTACCTTTGTCTTAGACCAAAATTTTAAATAAATACAAAATTATGTAATATCTGAATAAAGAAAAGCACCAAATTTTTCCTTTGTTGGCTGTTTTGGATTTATGATGCAATATCTCGATATGGAAAAAATATGCAAATATGATACTTTTATGAAATTTGAGACAAAGGTTTGGGAATTTTCCACCATGTAGTTGAACATGGTACTGCAACCTAAAGGGTATATTTTTTATTCCAAACGTTTGTCTACTGTAGTAACCACCATGCATGAAAGGGTTAACAGATTGACCATAAATTTGAATCTAAATCTGAATTTGAAATGGCTTGAATTCTGTAATAAGCTCATTAAACTGAGCATTAATACTTACCTAGTTTGATTTTTTATAAAGTTGATCAAATTTCCTATGACAGCTATGTTTTTGCTCCTTATGTTTAAAACTAAGTAACTGTAATTATGTATCCAAAAATATCCTACAAAATGCAGTGATTTGGCTCCTTAGGTGTAAAGACAAAACAAAGTGTCCCTCTTGTCAACCAAAGTTGCCCATCTCTGCTCTAAGGTCTGGGAGTGGTTGCTTGTCTCTATATGTAAGCCCTGTGATTGGCTAGTGACCAGTCTAGGTCTTACCGTGCTTCATGCACAGTGTAAGCTAGAATAGGCTTTCGCTGCCTGCAAACCTAAAGAGGTGAGCAATAAAGATAAAGAACAGATGAATGGTTACAATACAGCAAGGCTTGGCTTCAGTCCAGTTAACACCTGGGTTTTAAGGTGAAGAGAAAATTATGCAAAGAATGTCTCTTGCAGGCATTAACAATTCATAAAGGAGAAAAAACAGTTCATGTTTATGCGTCATAAAGGATGTAACTGTGTCTGCCTTTGTCAACCCTTTTCTTCAGGTTACAGCTCACGGCTCCAGAACAGCTGGTTCTGGTTGTCGGCCATGTGCTGCGCTCTCTGAAGATTAGTGTGACTCACTCTCCCATCCAAGTAGCGTAGCTCTCAGGCAGTTTGGGAACAAAAAGGATGGATTTCCCTGAGTCCACATCAATAGCTCCATAGCAGTCAGCCTCAGTCACTCCGAAAGCCCAGTGGAAGAAAGACTCCTGCAGAACGGAGAGAATCAGCCGCAGCATTAGTGATGGAGATTATAACGGCGCACTGGAAGAGAGGGAGTTAGATTTCTATTTCATGAGAAGTTATTTGATGTCTGTGATCAGGAGAGTGAGGACACACCAGGTGAAGCCAAAGCTCCACAACAGGAGTTTTTCCATGTCCCTGTTGAAATATCCAGATTACAGACATGTGGATCTTCTGTTGGGCGGTTGGTCAATATTGTTGCAGGAATGAGCTGATAACCAAACAACAGAGTCAGACCTGGACTTCACTGCAGGACAAACCTAATCAGGATTTTCTGAAGAGACTGAGAGATCTGTGGGTGCTTTTAAGGACGACTGCCGAAAGTTATTCAGACTTTAGGAAATGATTATTTCTTTGCACTGCTATTCTTAAGAGACAAGGTGAAGGGAGGCAGAATATTTCACTCTTTAATACTTTTCCAATAACACATACGACAGAGGTCATTCCCGGCTAAAGCAGACTTTTCTGTCTCCAGATGTAGTGTGTCCTCTTAAGATGAGGACACACTACAGAGTTTTGTCAGACCAATGTTTCTCATTCCCAGTCGGTCAAAGTCTGCAGTAGTTAGGGACAATCAGCATCGCTAGTTTGCTTAAAACTAAGCTAGTGGGTGGGGGGTACCTCAGTTGCAGACAGTCAAACATGTTTGGATTCTTTTAGCCGAGTCTGGATCCAGTCAGGGAGTGTGAGCTGTAGGGCTGGGACGATTCACTTTTCTCCCGATTCGATTTTTTACGATTTTTTTAGGTGCCGATTTGATTTAAATTGCGATTCTACGATATTGCAGATTTTTGCAATCTTTAGTTAGCTTTTTTAGCACCAGCGAAAAAGATGAACAATGACGATGCCTACAGACTATATCGGGAAAAATACACATCATATGCGAGTCCGATTTTAGGATTTATCCAGCAATTTATTTTAACCAGCTGTTTATACTCCCTCTTCAAAAGCCTGGACTGCATTTAAAAGTGCATCGGGCATCAGTTAGGCATCAGTTTTTTTCAAGAAAATATTCTTGAAAGATTTGAAAAGACTATAGTTTCAAAGTGGTTAGTTACCCAGCCATCATCATCATCATTGTAATTTACGGGCCGACCACGAACGCCCAGGCCACGGAGAGGCAAAGCATCGGCCTCGGTATGTGCTTTAGCTAGTTTGATATATCAAGTTGTTTGTGATCCCTCATCAGGCCATGGTTTAGTATGTGATCTCCAGGCTTCAAGCCATACAAATATCTACTGAAACCAGTCTGTTAGTGTGTCTTTCCAAAATCTGATGGACAGGTAAAAGAACAAGGACAATTCTTTAACCAGTATTGCCTCCACTGGACTTGTCTTTATTTTAGCGGGTTAATCTGGATAGAAAAACACACACTTTTTCACCTTTACTGAAACAAAAGGAAGTTGACCCTTGCTGGTAAAAGTTGGACGAAGTAGTCACCATTTAATGAAGAATCTGCATTCATTCTATTTCTAGCCTGAATGCACGGGGTTCTTCCTTCTTGTGGTAACTCTCAGGCCTTTTTCTTTTTCTTTGTAAACTAATACTGGCCTTTATTGGTGGAAACTTTACAGAGGAAATGGAAACAACTCCCTTACAGAGGTGAAAAAAATGGTCTTGTAAAAACAAACGGGTAAATTGCCTTCAGCTAATGTTGTTTTCAAAACACACAACATAAAGCCCTGCCTCTAATTTATTTTATTGGTCAGTGAAGGTGACCAGAGGCCTATATCACGAAGCGCAGTCAACTTATCCCCGGTAACTCACATCTATCCAGGATTAAGTAACAGCAACAATGGCAATCAGGATAATCGATAGCGCGCCGCAAGTTATCAACACGGTAACTCAATCCAGGATTGTTTTATCAAGAGCTGTGAACACGCACGTATAAGGGGAGGGCTCAGAGGCAGCTGACCAATCACAATCATGAGCGGAAAACACGCTGAGAAGCACTGGGAATACACTGACAGAGCTCCATATTTCACATATGAAGAGCGGCGTCTGATAATGTTAAAATATGAGGATGAAAAAGCCAGTATAATGGAGAGAAGAAACACCATAGCAGCTGTCAATCACAGACAAAATGCGTGGTGGACTGTGAAAAAGCACAAATTACTCATCATTGGCTAAATTTGACACTCATGAATCTCATGAAGCAATATACTGTTAAAGTGTGTTGCATGTCCGACAATAATCATCCCTCAGATGTAATCCTTCTGTAGTGAGGAGGTCGTGGGAGCAAAAAAAACAAAAAAAAACAAAAGCATAACTTTGTCTGGTAGGTTGATCTGTTTCATGTCATATCATGCTGCATTTAAGATTTAAGTCGTTGCCTCAATTAAATCATAAAAACACACCGATCTGAAGTCTGACCCAAATTAACAATTTAAAATCAGCAAGAAAAAAAAATCCCTCAAGCACATGAATAAAGAGCAGGAAAGACATGATGGACATGATGGAATAATGTGATGTTTCACATAAGAATTACATCCCTTTTATTTTTCAAGCACTTTATGATGCATTTGAATGTAAAGTGCTACAGAAGTGAAGTTTATATAGCAGGGTGATGCAAAATGACAGTGGGACAGTCGATGCACCGCTCCTGCGGGTCACGCGGGGAATAAACGGCTCCAATATATCACACAGGTAGATGATTCCGGGCCGTGAGAACCAGTACGTCTCATAATGCGTCGTCAGGTTGATCTAGGGGGTCAAAATCGGTATTGGGACACTCCTTCTCATCTTCATGCTCGTCTCAAGAGTTGTGCACCTCCTTCTACCGCGTTCAGGAGAAGAGGGCAGGGCATTGATTTGGAGAAGCTGATTGGCTAGTGCGAGGGTCATTTCGCAAGATCAGATTCAACCCCCAACTACTCCTGCTCCAGATCAGGTTAGCCATTCAGAGTAAGTCACCATGGTGATCTACTCCGATAAGAAATGAACCGGCTTCGTGCTATGGATAAATCAGGGTTAACCCTGAAGTTATCTCGCGAAGACATTAATCCTGCTTCGTGCTACAGGCCTCAGTGCTCAAGACGCTGCGTTATTTTAACCAAGAGTCCAGTGGCAAGAAAACAACAGACCCTGACGATGAAACTGTTCAAGACGTATGAAAAAATGTTGAGTTCTGGTGTTCTTCAAGGATCCAAGGATGGCGGTGCTTTTGTAAACAACATAAAATCTGAGTCATTTGGATAAAGTTAAAAATCCTTAATTGTGTCAGGGACAGCTACTCATAGTCTTCATCAGGACATGATGAACAACACAAAACAGGTGTTTTAAATTCGTAGGAGGTGTCATGTGACACTATCATGTGACATCAGATATTAAAAAAACATTTGAGGCCTGGCTGACTACACTAAACAAAATTGACAAAATAGATGATAGAAGGGGAGGGAAATCTATTTCCTCATTTAGACCATGGAAGGAGGTGGCTTTGAGAGTACAAACCCAAAATGTTTCTCGTTGCAAGAGACGTTTAAGTCTGTCACCTCCTCTCAAATAGGGCTGGGTATTTCCAGCAACTTCACGATATGATACGTATGCCGATACTAAGGCCACGATACGATACGTATCTGATGCATGTAAATTGTGGACATTGACTATGCTTGAAGCAAAATTTTTGACAAGTTTAGTTTTTTCTTATAGGAAGAAAAAGAAAAAGGATGAGTTTTAAGTGGTTCTACAACTTGAGAGACATAAATTCAGATCCTCAAAGATGGTAGACCTAAGTTCAAATTTAGAACATATGCTTCATGATGTACCTCGTCTTCGCCACTGTTAACATTACCCAAAGTGTATTTACAACAACTGTCAAAATATTTAGGCCGTATCAATTCTGTAGAATCCGTATCGATACACGTATCCCAAAGAAGTGCGATACGATATTTTGCCGTATCGATATTTGAGCACAGGCCTACTCTCAAAGATCTAGGGATTACACCAATTGCCATGATTTTGAGAGAATTTGGATTGGTATGTCCTACAGAACTGCAATGTTGTGCTTTTGTGTAGTTTGGGTTTAGAGTTTTTACGGCATACTTGTGTTCTTCCAGTCTTTCATGCATTGTTCTTTCTGTTCAACCAATATAAAACAACCACATTCACATTCAAGTCTATGCACTACAAAAAGTTAAGCTGCAGTTTGCAAACTCCTGGCAATAGTAAGATTTGTTACTAAAAATGTTCACAAATGTATTGTCTTTTTTATGGTATATCCAGAGGATGCTAAACACTAAAAAGGCTTCTTTTGTTTTGTATTAAAAATCATCACTTATTTTGCTTCCTCTGGACACATGACCCAAATAACTTTGAACAATAAGCAGTCACCCTTAATTTCTCAGTTATGGACTCCGTTTTAGCCCCTAACCAAGATAAAATCCATCTAATTTGTAATTGTGATGTGAAAATGCAAAAAAAGCTTTAGTACTAATGCCTTATACAGAGCATTTCAAAATCCCAACTTTTGAAGCTTCACAACACGTTCAGTGTGAACAACAACCACCCACCTGTCTAAAGAGCATGTCTGTGTCAGTGCAGTATCTCTGCTTCTGCTCTCCTCCCTGCAGCACTACAATCGACCGCGGCACCAGCCCCTCTTTGGCCTTCAGCCCGCTGCACAGGCGCTGGCGGTTCTCTGCAAACAGGGCAGCAGACACCTTCAGGGTGTCGTTACCCAGCCAGTAGACAGGTCTGAAGAGACAGATAAAAACAAAATGGCTTGATCAGAACTCAACACACCCAAGACAATGAACACGATCACAGTTTGGAACTTATGCTTTAAATCTAAGAGCCTGTGGCTATAAAACAAACCTGACAAGCCAGATGGGAAGCTCAATATGTCTGCCACAGAAATATTTCACCAGTCCATCTAGGTAGGAGCCCTTTGAATTTGTTTTCAGGGGCAGAACGTTAAAAAAAAACACAAGCTTGTGATTGGACAATCGTTTGGCTCGTCACATTCATCACAGACCAATCCACATCAAGCAGGGTTGGCTCCTATAATGTAGCATACATAGCGGCTAATGTAGCGGCTAATGGCTAACAACAGTTAACAACAGTTAATAGATGTTAGCCATAGCGCTAACTTAGCCGCTAACAGCTAACAATAGTTAATGACCGTTAGCCGCTAACTTAGCTGCTAACAGCTAACTTTTACTATTGTCTTACACTAAATTGTACCACACAGATGATTCATTTAACACTTATATGTGACAAGAAGTAAACTTCTGACGAGGGCAGATTTCGCCAATTTCACTAGGTAGCCATGAGGACAATAGGCTAATCGGCATGTCTGTTCTCAACTTCCGGTCCTCAACTTTCGGTTGTCGTCACGTCCGCATTCTGCAGCTCCTGCCTCTCTTCCCTGATTGGGCCATTAAAGGAGACATATCATGCTGATGCATGATTTAATACTTACATATAATATAATAATTTGAAAACAAGACCTTACACCCCCTTAATTTACAAAAAATGAGATATTGTATTTTTCTGATATCCTAGAACGAGATTTGATGCCTCTGAAAATAGGTCACTGCGAGATGTCCGCGAGACTTCAAACGTCGTGACGACACGAGGTACCTTTCTTTTTATTGGAGTAATCTGATAAAACACTTCCTCCTCTGTGATGTCCGTTAGCCACAAAACCGTCATCGAGGAACACATCCACCAGCAGCAGTATATAGAGCCCTAGCTCACACTCACTCATTACCAGCTCTGGCCTGTAGGGGGACTCAATACACAGTCGCTGCTTTGAGCCTGCCGGAAAATACAGTAGAAGAAGAAGGACAGACTGGCTCGACCCCCGATAGACCTGACCAATCAGAGCACAAAGGGCTGTGACGTTGCAAGGTAACTGTAGGTCATCCTGAGATCCGAGTGTTTCAACAAGAGCTTGATAATGGCCTAAAATGAGGATTTTGAGAACGCAATTGTGGGGCAATGAAAGAACTAAATGACTTGTACTGAGGGCAGAAATGCTTTACAGGCATCCTAGTCTGGCATAGTGAAAAGGAGAAACAAGCATGATATGTCTCCTTTAAGAATTCAGCCGAGTGAATTCGTTGGACAACGGAGGCTGGGAAGACAGAGCTGCAGGATTTCAGAATCAGGCAGGTCTGTCTGCTCTGCAAGGCTACCATAAAACACCAGATTGTTGAGAGTTAGAGACCCCGAACTTTAAGAAGAGATCTGAGGCAGTCAGCAAAGAGGGCATATCCGTGTCTGTTTGTCCTTCCAAATGGTCTTGTTTGAGCATTTATAAAAACCACATGATTTTAATTCTAAGAAGCTTTTTTATTGTTCTCTCAGATAATGCTGAAAGGCGCTCATTCTGTCAAGTAATTTGTTTATATTTATTACAATTTAAAGAAATCACAGTTAAAGATCAAGCAAGAGGAACATGTCTAAAAAATGTCTTCATCACATCAGTTCATGTGAAAGCTGCATTCACCTTCACCCGAGTCACAGTTAAGTTTGTTTCTATGTGTTAGTAACTCAGTTAAGGTTAAAGGTTAACCTGGGACAATTTTTCACTAGAGCATTTTAGTAATGCTTTACTTTAATATTTTTACTGTTTAGCTCAAGGGGACATATTTTCTGTTTCTATTTCATAAGAGAACTTTCACTTGAAATTAAAATTATAATCTTCCAGTAGATATAAAGAAACAAAAAAGTTTTGATAATTAAAGGTGTCCCAATGTATCACAAGCAGATCAATAATATTTTTTTAAAATAAATGATAGTCTGACTGTAACAAATGAATTCAACAACACTGTTAGTTGTGGATTTGCTACAGGCTCATTTTCATGATGTCAACAAATCACTCAAGCCCTCATTTGCCACTCCTTAAAGGTGCTATGAGGAGAATGTATTTCCGGCAACATAAAGACTCTGCTACCCATGAGCACACATGGCGACTGTCGTAATGCTGCGTTCCAGTAACCATGGAACTGGGTGTGACATCATCTCCAACTTATCGGCGTTCCAGTTGAAGTCGGAAAAAAACATGCTGATCTACCAGGCTATTGTTAGCTGTTGTTAGCAATTCCACCTTCGGGGGACGTTCCAGTTGCAGTTTCCTACTCGGAAATTCCTACTTCTGACTACAACTGGAATGCACCAAAAGACGTGACCCAAGCCAAAGCGTGTGTTTGTTGTGATGCTAATGAATGCAGTTCGGACCTTCCTCAGAACTCTGCATTGCTTTACAACTTCTTTTTTCAACAACTTACAGGATGCAAAGCGACGAGGTAATGTATCTCTTTCTAGTTACGTAGCGGTAGTTTTTGATGTGTGACAACAAGCAATTTTTGGAAAACTTAGTATCGTAGTTTTGTAGCCAGCTATATATCGCTACTTAGAGCCCGGTGCTCTAAGACGTATCCAAATAATATAAATTTGCTCTAGGTTTAATTGCCTTGTTCCCAAAGTTGAGTATCCAGGCCAGTCCAGCTCTGTCTGACCGGACCGTGAAGGCTAAGGAATAGCATTTATAGATAACCTATTTTGATGCTATAAAACTCATCTTAAAGTGTGTATTTACATCAGGCATATATATATAAATGAGACTTTTTTGTAATTACTTAGAAACTCCTCATAGTACCTTTAATTTTTACAGATTAAAGCAGTAGACTTTAACGTTGATCCCTTTTTCAGTATTTCATAACAGAAAAATGTTCATGCTTAAATGTTTACATTTGAGCCACTGGGGGTCTGTAAGGTTGATCAAATGACATAAACGGTTTACAGCACTTTGTTTGCTTTTCTTGCATTGAGTACATTTTATTTTTTTTTTATAATAACTTACAATCAAAAAGGCAGTTTATAAAATAGACTTTTATTGCTGTACTTAGATCATCTAATGCACTTAGAGTGACTGATGATCAAATGACAATGGATTTTAAAGAGTTTATGATGTGTTGTAAATTGATAAAAACATATTAGCAGAAAGAAATTCTGACTAAACATAAGATAAATTCTACTAACATTGAAATATCTGTTCTGTAGGTTGAATTTTGAGTGTTTTTTAAACCGTTTATTCTAGACCTTGTTTGAATAGCTACATTAACATTAAATGTGTGATCATCTGTATCGTACAGTGTCTTCTTTTCTGTTCACTGGCAAATAAAGAGGGTCTATGATGTTTTTAGATACATCTGCAGTTAATCTTTTGCATTGGACAGACAGTTGATCATTAAATAACAACCCTGTTAGCCTTCAGTCAGAGTTAAGACACTGGCAAAGACAGAGACACATCATTTTGACTGATAGTCTTGGTAATAAATCTGGATCTCTGGAAGTGGTTTTGTTGATAAGATATCAGAGATGACATATCTGGTTCACTCTGCTCTGTAACAAAGGTTGATCTATGACAACCGCCCAATGTCACTGGTGGATGAGTTGGGGGGTTTAAGTCCGTCTGTGAGGACAGATGAAATTATTAATTAAGGTGTTAAATTATGGTCTCATAGCAGAAGATCCACACAGTCCATGAAAATGGTAAAAGCCTTAGAATTAGAAAAAAACCTCCAGAGTCTACCATCTGAACATGTTAGCTTAGATATGTCATAAAAAGGGTTATTGTAAAACTCAGTGGTTAAACTGGCTTACATAATGACAGAGGGTGTGCATGATGTTTGCTCCAACCTCAGGCAGAAGTGTCCTGCTGAGTACTGAAAACTTCATGATTAGCTCAGCAGATTCTTCCAAGTTCTATCAAATGATTACAAGAAAATTACTGCAGCTGTCATGATAGCAGAAAGATTATTACTTAGAGATGAATAACACTTTCACTCACTTTACGCAACACATCCTGAAGCAGCAAATGCATGTTATGTTCATGAACAGTGTGTTGTTGCTTTAACTACAATCATATTTTAAAACATACCACTTTCATTAAGAATTTGGCCTGCAAACTCTTTTTTTTTTAATTTATTACCAAAACTTTAGAGCATAATTCATGCTGATTTGATTTCCTGGTCAACATATTTTTGTTGCATTCTTTAATAATTAAAAAACACCTTAGTATGGACTGTACATTGCACGATATTTCAGAAGCTCAAATTTATAGACTAATACCAATTTTATGAGTGATGCAATTGAACAAACAGCAACTGTACAAAACTGCTTTTGTTTCAAAAGACAGCCTTAAGGAATGAGTACTTTACAGTTTTGATTATCAAACACATTACAGTTCCCATTATTCAGTCCTTAAAGTCTTTTCTTTTCCATCATGTCAAACAGGACATCATTTTTTTAACCCATTAAATACAAATTTAAACCAAGATTTTGTGCCAAAGGATGGCCACTGCTGGGGAGAAAGTAGGTTTAGTGTTAGTATGCAAAAAAAATACTGATTCACCAAGATTTATTCTTTACTCTCTTAGATGTTTCTTACTTTTATTGCTTTGCTTTTTCTTGTATCTGCTGTTATACATTTTTATCATTTTAACTGAGCTTCTGTGGTGTGCATTAGTCTCCAAATCCCCTTGACCTCCTACCCACCATTCATTACAATTACAATGGCATACTAATTAGTAGATGGACCTCTGCTGAGTGTTAATTTGCTAAGTGGTAAAATGAAAGTTAGTGTCTTTATTTATGTATGTGTGTGTATATATAAGCACATATGCGTGTGTGTGTGTGTGTGTATGTATATATATGGATGTATATATGTGTATATATATATGTGTGTATGTGTATTTATGTGTATATATATACAAACATCCTTTGTCAATCTTTTGTCTTGATGTAAAGCACTTTGAGCTGCAATTGAATCTGTATGAACTGTGCTATATAAATAAACTTTGATTGATTGATTAAAGATATTGCAATATTTCACTGTATTGACATTCAACAGCACAAAGCCAATATTTTATTAGATTATCATTGACAGAAATTCAGGATATTTGTTTTGTATTGTTGTCCAGCTTCAATGGCTGCCTGGAAGCAGACATTCAGCTTTTGACTTTCCATCTCACTGAAATGCTCTGTCACTGGGAAACTGAATATTTAAGTGTTTAATATTGTGAATCATTAACAGTATTAAACTCTTACCCCAAAACTTGACCCTTAAATAACACCTTTGTCCTGCTAACGGTGTCACAATTCATCATTATATTATTAAGTCACCCTAATATGTAAATATAAATCAAGTTAACAGATTTTTTCCCAAACACAACCCTAATATGTTTTGTTATGTTGTGGCAAAGAACTGAAGAGTTTGTCGACGGCACACACAGTGTTATTGACTCTTTATGTTGAAATTTTATTATTCAGGTCTTTAACTTCATTATACTCTGCTTTTATAACTGTAGTACTTTGAAATGTGTTTTAAATGCGCACTGTTTTACAAAGTAAATGTGTTATAAGTATTTTTCATATTTGCATGTGCAACTACGAGTAGGCTTATTGATCTTAATATCGATAGTATCAATACCAAGCTGAGTATAGGTATTGTATTGGTATTGGATCGATACTAGCGTGATGAGATCGATACTGCAGTTTCTTTTATGTTGTCTTTACGTTCTTCCGCTCCAACCGCCGCCTCTAAACAGCGCACCTCTCTCCCTCTATGTCAACATGTTACTGTTCCTGAACAAAAACCCATAAATCTGTTGTCAATATGGAAACAGAGCCAAAAGGGCAACAAGAGAGAGGGCTTTGTGAGCAGAAAGTCAAAGTTAAGGTTAACTGTAGTTTACACTTTATTTGTGCAATGGAAGGTATTTTTTATTGTGATGTTGACATTGTTATATATTTTTTTTTCATTGCTGCTTTTTTTTGTAATTTTGCACTTGTGATTTATTTTCTTAAACGTGGAATAATTTGTTACTTTTATACAGTTAACATTTTGTTCTATTGTTGTGGTTCATCAATAAAAAGCATTTTTATAGCCTAAAATCTTTGTGCTGTGTTTTACCATAATCATAATCAACCAACTCAAGGCAAAATTACAAAATTATTCAATGATCACCACATCTCATGTAAAAAGTATCGGTATCAGTATCGGCGATACTAGCCCTGTATTTACATGGTATCGGATCGACACCAAAATTCCCAGTATCGCCCACCCCTATGTGCAACAGCACAGGATATGCTGTGACAGCTGTGACTCAGATCATGCTGTCATGCTGTTGTGTTTTTAAGACTTTACCCAACAAACGTGTGTTAAGAAAATGAAAATGAACCCAATGAATGCAGAGTCTGAAAACAGAGTTGTACAAAACACAAGCTGCAGACAATGTCTGCCTGGTGTTTTTCATATGTAGCTCATGTATCAGTAAGAATTAATCTGGTTCAAAATGTTAAATAAATGTTACGTCTCATTGAGGATGCTGACAAATAAACTAAATGTAATGTGAAATAAGATACATGTATGTCAGCTTTAAACGGTTTAAGTACTTCTCGTCTTCTTCCGCTTTTTGAAATGTGCTATAGTCAGCAACATGAACCATTTCTCTGAAAATGCAGACTAAATATTTACTAACATAAAATTCTAATTTTTGGTATGAGATAGTAACGAATGAAATGTAACTTAGTGTTAAAACTACTTTCATGTTTATGCACAGACGAGCCGACGAGCTCTGTAAAGAAACTTTAGTATTTTCAGCCTGAAGTAAAAACAAACACGAGTGTTTTTACTCCGGTACAGAAACAATCCCGACATTCATTCAATAACTGTCACAAACAGAAACCCTGAAACTCTTAACACTCACTGTGCTGCTGCAGCCATGTTGACGTCCGGGACCAGACTGTCACGTGCAGTCAGCAGTCAGCTGACGTGGCTTCGTGGTGCGTTCGAGTCTTCAGGAAAATACAAATGTGTCAGGAACAGAGAACTGCTCAGAGGTTTTCTGACGAGGCTACCTGCTCTGTGAATGAGATTAAAAAACCACCGGGCTTCGTGAAGAAGGTCTAAAGCAGTGGTCACCAACCTTTTTCAGCTGAAGATCACCTATGACGCTAATGGAGGTGGCAAGATCTACTTGCCTAAATTCACTGAGAACCATAAACAAAACTTTAGATTTTAATGATCATCAAACTTCACAATAGGGCTGAATAATTTGAGAAAATAATCTAATTGTGATATTTTTCCCCAATATTGCAATTGCGATTTACTCTGCGGTTATTTTAGTGTTCCTCATCTTATGTATTCTTAAACAAACATAAGCAGTAGATCGTTTTATAGTATAACCAATATGACATTAAATCAATCTAAGGATAAAAGATCTGAGAAAAAGTGAAGGAGTGAAGAACAGAAGCAAAATAGGTATGAAATTGTAAAAACTGGGTAAAAAAAATGGTATGAAAGTGGAAAAAAAGTGAAGAGGTGCAAAATAGGTATGAAACTGAAAAAAAAAAGGCAAAAAAATTCAAAAGTGACTAAGGAAAATTGATTATAGCAGTGAAATTGGGATTAAATTTCAAAAACCATGAAAAAAATCCAAACATGGTCTGACAGTGGCCAAAAAAAAGATGAATGGGAGCAAGATAGGCATAAAGTTGTAAAAACTGGGTTAAAAAAGGTTAAAATAGGCATGAAATTGCAAGAAACTACATCACAATGCCAAAATGTTCAACACATTTTGGGTTAAAAATATTGCACTGTCTGAGATTCGAAAATTGCAACAAGACATATTGTGATTTAATCTAATTTGCAATTAATTGTTCAGCCCTACTTCACAATAAAAGATTCAATCTTCAATCCAGATATGTGATAAAGGGCAGTCATTAAAAATAAAGATTCTGTGGATTTAAAATCACATGAGCACTTTACAATGTATGCAGCCTAATACAAAGCAAAACTCGTCACTAAGGACTGGAAGAATGTTAGCATAAAACACAATTTAGTTCATCTTAATATCTTTCTAATATTAAAAACTATTGAGATGGAAAAAAACAGTCAGACCCACTTAATCTTGCATCGCAGCTGGATTCACCAGATTTGTCATGGATAAGCAAAAAGGTCGACCTGTGTATCAGATGAAGGATGAAGCATCTAGTCTTAAAGATCTATGCGACTTGTCTAAAAGATCTACAAGTAGATCAAAATCTACAGGTTGGTGACCACTGGTCTAAAGAGAGGAAGTCCAAACATTGCTGCCCTGTGATCTTACATCATGTAAGTTTTGAGGAATCCTACTCCCATGAACGTCACATTATTTAACATCATATTTCATGCACTCACAATATAAATCGGTCTGATTTATTTATTCATATATATGATGAATATGGTATATATATGTTGTATATATTGTATATACAGTATATTTAGTACGTATGAAACAAATGTGTAGAAATGTAAAAAAAAAAAAAAAAAAGGCAATCTCTGTTTGTGTTCACATATCCCACTAAAAATAACGATTTTTGTGCATAAAAAAACAGCAAAAACCAGAAGCTAACATGCTTATAAACAAGAGTTACCACATGAGATATTCTAAGTTTCAAAAGCATAAAAACGTTCTGCCAAGCCTGATGTCTGTAGGATTTTGCTTTTAACTATCAAAATTAATTTAAAAAGTTAATCTTAAATCAATCAATTTACAAAGCTTCAAGATGAAACAATTATGTCCTTCAGAAATATGATCAGGCATTTAAGGACAAACACATTTTCTATGAGTATGAGTTAGTTGTGCTGAAAACAAGTAGCAACATTCATCAATGTGTCTGAAAAAAAAAAAGTTCAGTCCCTCTCATATAAATCCTCTACGCTGCTATCTTTCTCTATGGGTTGTGCCCATATGGACTTTAAATGTATCCCACGAATATGCGAAACAGTCCATCTGGTGTCTCAGGCTATCACAAAGTACCACTGCAGACAGAACAAGAGGCTTAGACAGCTTTGCATCGGAGAAGAGATGTTCTTCAGACCACTGTTGCTGTACTCGAACAGAGTAGGACTTTTAATGAGACTAAGTGCCTCCAAACGTTAGGTCTATCATGTGGTATCCAAATGCTTTAAAGCAATTATAATGGGTATTAATATGTGGTTTAAATTGAAGTAAAGGCAGGACCAAGGCAAAGCAGTCTGATCTTCAAATTAGATGCATAAGAGTATTCAGCAAGCAGCTTTTTTTTTTCAATTTAAACAGAAAATGTGTTTCAATGATTTTGGTGAAAAAATGTCAGAATACTTCAAAGATGTTCTTCCTTTTTTGAGCAACTTGATACAGCCAATAACTTGATTGGTGATTAGCACTGCAAATTAGATATCTACAAGAACTGAGGCTTAAATGTAAAACTTTAAGTTATTCATTGTACTGTGATAAAAATATGAAGTAAAATTGTTGATGTCAAGATTTGAACGACAGGAAAGATAGCAGACCAAGTTCAAAAAATTAAAAGCCATGATGAAACTAGAAGTGACCCAAGAAAAAAAAAACATCCATCAGGGTATATTAAGCATTGCTGAGATGCTGTCAAAATGTGGAAAGTCCTCCATATCTGAGCCTTATCTTTCTGAGGGTCAAAAGAAGACGTCTGAAGGGCAAAGCTAATAAGAAACTGCTAGAAATCTGATCCAGTGTTGCTCTACAGTAAAGACAGTAGGGGGAGATGCAACTCTCTTTTGTTCATGACAATGCAGTGAGTGTTTGTGAAATAATATATTATTATGTGTGAGTGCAGATGCATGACGCAGGTAGCTCTAAATAATGTGTTATAAACGCCAGCGTGCAGGATGAGGTGACAGACTGTCAGCAGAGCCGACACAAACACTGACAGAGAAACAGGAGCAGCTTTCACTGCGCTGACAGCTCCATGTATACGCTAACAAGATATGTTGACAGCTGCCTGTTTCCCTTCACAAATAAAAGTTTTTAATAGTGTTAAAAATGTATATGTGGGCGGATGAGCGTTAGCTGTAAAGTTCAACTCAACCCCAGCTTAGATAGGAAATGTTCTGTTTACTAAAACTTCTTGACAACAGGATGTTTTAAGCAGGGAGGGCTAACTTTGGTTTCCAGGAGGGTCATTTAAGGCTGTGCAGCAAGGGGCCAGTCTCCAGGGCTGCAGCTGCATACTACTGGAGGAATTTCTAATGCAAGGGCGTCAATTTTTAACAAATTCACTCTCAGTTATACTTTTATTCTACAACAGTGATTCCCAAACTGGGGGTACACAAAGTGACATAGGGGGTACACGAATACCTGTCAGGTTTTAACCAATTGTTTCAGTAGTTAGAGTTCAAACTGGTAAATGTTTGCATTGTGAGATTTGATAAAGAAGATTTGATGAAGTGTAAGCAGAAAGGCTGGAGGCCAGATTTGTGAGGCTTCTTGGAGAAGGAAATCGGTTTCAAATTGTATGAGATTCTAACATTAACATAAGTTCAGTAAGACAGCCTTCTCAATAAACTTGTGGTGAGTTTGTACTTTACAGTTTCAAATTTATTAATGAATATGTTCCATAAATTTAAGTCTCTTTTTTCAAAAGTAAAGTGGTGTTTCCAACTGAACTTGCTGGTAAATAAATCTATCATGTGACTTAGACTCAAGTCACACTCGAGTCACAATTTTGATGACTTTGGACTCGACTTGACAATATCATCAAAGACTTGCAACTCGACTTGGACTTTGACATCAGTGACTCGGGACTTGACTCCGACTTTAGTCTGATGACTTGAAAATACTTGAAATTTTCAGTAAGACTGTTGAATAAAGTGTGCACCCATTCAAAGTATTCCACTAAGTGACTGATTTTTGTCATTTCCAGCAAGACAATAATTTTCCCCACAGGATCTGCCCCATTGAATGCATCTATGAACATCCAATCAGGGTTTAGAAGAATAAACAAAGAGGGTGTGGATTACACAGTTACTTCCCTGAGCGCAAGACTGCAGGAGTGCGGGAACAACCCAGAGATGAGGACCCATGCTACCGAGGGTAATTTCATTTGCATTCACAAACTACGATGTCATAAACAAAAATCGAATTGCCGTTTGCTAAACCTGCAGCGTGAGAATAACAGACAGACACCTGTTATTCGGCACCTAATATGCTCCTGTTGGCCATTATTCGGCACCTGAAGCTGCACAAAGAAAGGTAAGTTGGTCTGGTACCTGTTGTGAGATCCTTTTGGGTGACTTCAGCTTAGCATCCATTAAATGCAACAACGGTTTATGTTTGCTCATAAACTCGCCGTGGCTGTTTATGGAGGTTGCTCTATGTGTGGCCAGGAAATGTGTTGCAGTGTCATGGAAATCTGATTCCCCTCTTTTTATTGACAGGTGGTCTTTTGAGATGGATAGTTGCATCCCCCTTGAAAAAATCACATATTGTCTCAGAAATCGATACATGTTTTTGAAAATTTGGCAGCCATATTTAGACCATATCGGTACATCTCTTACTCCAAGTACTTAATATAGTTGTTTGTATTACTTTGCACACTGACCGTTTTGTTTTGTTTTGTTTTGTTTTGTTTTGTTTTGTTTTGTTTTGTTTTGTTTTGTTTTGTTTTGTTTTGTTTTGTTTTGTTTTGTTTTTGTGTGTGTGTGTGTGTGGGGGGGGGGGGGGGGCTCTTTGTCTTTGTTAAGGTAAGGAAGTTCACCCTTTACGCCTTACTTCATGTTAAGTCCTTATACTGTTGGTATAATGATATGTTTGTAAATTGTGCAAAACTGAAAATAAAATAGTCCAAAAAAAAAAAACTTGCCGTGGCTAAAAGCTGAGACTGACATGAGCAGAAAATAATTGTAAATTTAAGGCCCAGGGTGACCAAGTGTCCTGTTTTCCCATGACATGTCCTGTTTTCATGTCCTGCCCTGACTGTCCTGGTTGGTTTTTATAAAGTGACAAAACTTTCCTGGTTTTTATTGGGGGTTTTTTTGGTCAACGGTCCTAATGACTTGGAAGGACTTAAAAATTTTAAGCCTATGACTTCAGACTTGACTTGTTTTATCTTTACTTGAGACTCAACTCGAGACTTGGGTTTAAAGACTTGAGACTTACTTGAGACTTGCAAAACAGTGACTTTCTCCCACCTCTGCTACCCACCAATGCCATATCTTTCCATTTCACTTATTAAAATGTCATACTCAATTGTATTCATATGCTTTCTTCAGATCAATAAATAACCCTAAATACTGCTCTGAAAATGGTAAAAGGGTTCAGCTGGAAACATTGGCAAAAATGTCTGTACCAATACTTGACCTTTAGGCAAATATCTGCTGAGGTCATAGTGATAACATTGTGATTTCGTATAGTCCATGTTTTTTTAGTTCTATTCGTCCCTAATGGGGAAATTCAACTATTTTCACAAAGCTGTTGAGACATGCTACACAAACACAGGCTGAAATACACATGTACATGTAAACAGGTCCTACAATCATGCATTAATGGACTGATGTCAGAGTGATTGCGGCTCCTTCTGAGCTTCCAAGCTGAGCAGTTTTGGGGTTAAATGCCTTCTGCAGCTTTCACATTGTTTATAGAATGAAGTAGAAAAATATACTCACCCAGAAGGCTACCAGACAAACTTCCAGGCATGGTTTAGCCTGAACTTGAACCAGCTACTCGATGAGCCCTAACCCAAGTCCTTACAGACTGAGTAACTGCTGCCTACATCATGTTAGGAGGATGTTGTAGGTATTTATTAAACCTTTAAGGCCCAAGACCATAGATTATAGCCAGAAAATTCTAATTTTTTGGAGATGAAATGTTTGTTTCACTTTCTGCTAAAATCCATAAAAATCAAAATGTCCATTTTTTTTTTTTGCCTTTATTTCAGCCAACAGGGCCAGACCCAGGAGGCAAGAGGAGGTGTGATTGACCAAGCCTAAATAAACTGAATTTATGAGATAGCATCTGGTTCTGGCCCATTTGGACTTTCAACATATAGATTTTTTGTTTAACCATTTTAATTAGGTGTTTTTGGCAACTGATAATCCATTTGAGGACATTTTTATCATTTATCTATTGCATTTAAACTCTTTGAAAGTGTGCTCTTATGATTTGGAGAGGACAGTTTTGTGGAAAGTAAGTCATGAAAACTTGTTAGGACGTCTAGCTATCACTAATAAGACTTCTAACCTTTCCACCAGCCCTTCTCAGTGTCAGTCTCAGCTAAATGAGGCCATTGCTCTCTTAGGTAACCTTAATTTAAAGTAGCGGCACTTTCACCGGGAGCTCATTATTTTCATGTATATTAAAAGTCATTTCTGAAAAGGCAAAAGGACAATCCAATTATACTCATGCTTGGTGTTTTTGCAAAGCACAACAAACTTACAGGAAATTTAAATTAATCCAAATTCATGGCTCCAGTCACACTCTTCCCAGGCTCACCACAACTATATATCCAAACATTACACACTCTTAATGTAGCTGTTCCCCCTCAGTGGCCCCCTGGCACAGAGAAATTGTTCCTGCTGGAAGAACAAAGAGAGACTCGGGACACCAGGCGTCAAGCCACGACTGACACTGTCGACCGGGTGCCAGTTCCCCCGCATCCTGAGTTTTATCTCTGCTGCCAGCTGTAAGTTGTTCTGATACAGTTGAGCTGCTCAGCTTTGAACCCGTGACTTAATTCCTCTGGGGGTTGGACATTTAAAATGGAAGGAGGAGCATCTTCAAAGACACCGAGGCTTTCAGGATGAAATATACATGAGCGTGTAAGCAAAGAAAGAAGTGGATGGGAACACACATTAGCATTACACTCTTGTTTAAAAAAGTACAAAGATTGAAAGTTGGGGAAAAAAGAGAAGTCTTAGAGCTAGAAAGTTTTTGTTGTGTCTATCCTCATGTGCTCTGTTGGCCACCCAGCATGAGCAAAGCTTGCTTTACAGACAAGAGTGGGCTTAAACAGGCAGCTCCACAATATTAGTCTTTAATTAGGCAGCTCCAATCTACAATAATTGTGAGCAGCGCAAAGTGGCCCAGCTCAGAGTCCTTAAGAGCAGGAAGAGGTGGAGCTACGAGCTAGTTGACAGCAGGAAGTGAGTATTTATATGAAGAACAGCTTCAGCTGCAGTTTTATCTGAACCACAACTCTTTATCAGATGAAAAACAAATTACACCACTACAAACATATCTATCAAAAAATATATGTTTGCTCGACCACTGACATTGTTACAACCCGGCTCTAAGGCTGCAACGAGACGAGGAATATGCCGTTTAGTCAATTTAATATGACACTGACGGGTTCAACACAACCAATACAACATAAACAATTTCGGCTCCGCGGTGCACAGTGTGGTCTGGTCCCAGAGTGCGAGAGCAGGGGACTGATCCAGGAGGCGGCTCTTAAAGGGGAAGCTGCACCGGGCCCAGGTGCAGCTCATTCTCCTGGTTAGCAGCTTTCACCTGCACCTGAAACCAGAAAACAAGACAACAGCAAAAAGACCAAACAGGAACACCTAGTGTTCTGGAGGGGTCGTCACAACATGTTTTGGCGAGGGTTTGTATCTACGAAGTGGATCACCTTTGGCTGATATCTAATTGGCCTGTAATGAATGTGATTGACAGAACAATCATCCAACCACCTGTAAAATTTGTTTTAAAGGCTCTCCCCATTCTCAAACACCTTCCATGGGCTCATTCTCAGATAGACAAGTGAAATGTGCTGAATGGTCCAGAGTTTGTCAACTGTGTAAAAGCACAGTTGAGAATAAAGAAGACAGTTGGAATATTTTTGATGTGATCGGAATTTACTGTTTCTTAAAGCTAGGGTCGGTAATTTTGGAAAGCTAGCATGAATTTGAATGTAGCATCGCCTTAGGGCTCGGTCTAGCCCCTCCCACCCCTCCTCCTAAATGATGCCCCCCTGCTCACATGCACGAGTGCCGCTGACTCACAACCAGAAGACTGATTCAGCTCCAAACCGGCCCACAGCACTTTTTTTTGTTTGTCTCAGTCAGCGGTAAGGAAACACCAAAACATTGTCTGAGTAAAGTTTAAAAAACCTGATGTTGATCGGGGTATAGGTAGTTCCTCTGCCATTCTCCACATAGCTGTCAAGTCTCCTGTTTTGGCCATGAAACTACCATATTTTACGTATTTTCTCCTCTTTCCCGCCGTCCTCCTGTATCAGTATTCTCCCGTAAATCTTCTGTGTGAAGATATAATAATAAAAACATTCCTCTGCCTCTCCAAACTGAACTCTGTCTTTAGCCTGAAGGGGGCGGTAATGCTCCAAAATGATGGATGCCAACCGCCGTAAAACCGAAGACGAAGAAAGCCTCATGAGAACTGCCACCTGCAGTAGCCTGGGTGGGGTAAAGGCAACAGCAGAAAATAACAAGAAAAACAAAGTGATTTCTTTAGTTTAATGTACACCTGTCTTAAAATGTGAGGGATACTGGAGCTTGGTTGGGGTTGGGGGACGGCTTCCCTTATTTTCAAAGCCAAAACTTGACAGGTAAGCATTCTCCAGCAGACTTGGATCCCTCTCAGCTCGGCTACATTGAATCAGGGCCAGTGCACGCCAGTTAAATGTACGCGCAG
Source organism: Scarus forsteni (assembly GCA_036419115.1). Taxonomy (NCBI): domain Eukaryota; kingdom Metazoa; phylum Chordata; class Actinopteri; order Labriformes; family Labridae; genus Scarus; species Scarus forsteni. Next base: position 5,480,579 of record JAZDUH010000085.1, on the reverse strand, counting down.
GAAGCGGGCAGAACAGCGACGGGATTGATTGGTTTAAATGTGGGCTACAAAGATGTGATTGTTTGGTGTGTTCCCTGGTATATTCCTGCTGTAGATAGAAGATATTTTTCACTCTATTTTAAGAACACATTATGAATTGATTGCCATCAGGTCATGAAGATCATTTTAATGAGTATTACAAAAAGTGTATCAAAATCAGATTACCAACCCCAGCTTTAAGTTTTGGTGTATGCTGTGTAATTGCTTATGATCAAGGCATAACATAGGGGGAAAGCTCTCTGGAGTCATGAAAAGTCCCATAAAAGTTTGTGAAGACAAGGTTCATCCCAACTTTAGACTAAGACTTCCTGTTATCTGTCAAGTATCTACACCACTTAATACTTTAGGGTGCAGATATAAAACTGACAAGTAAAGCCACCAATCACCAAAACACACTGACCAAACTTCTACTTTTAAACTAACACTTTTACAGCCAACAACAATCAGAGGACGAGTTAGACAGAAAAGATAAGGTCATTTAAAGTTTCCCTCGGGGGAGTAACCCCACCCCTGTCCTAAAGTTTCAGTCTATTAGGCAGTAGGTGGACTGTGAAGAGAAGCTCAATTGACTCAGATTATTTACTCTCCTCGATGACCGGAAGAGGCTTTAATTAAAACACAAAAAGCTGCCTCAGGCAGGTGCACTCTGCTGAGTGGATCTAGAGTCTAATAAATTCTGGAGAGCATGTCTCAGACAGCTGTCTGTGACAGAAGTGGGTTAAATATCAAAGTCTATCACAGGCATCACTTTACCATACAAACAAGATCTTAATTATTTAATTGTATTTTATGTAGTGTTCATTTTGTGCAGATAAGTCATTCACATTCACATCATTTAAAGGTGTAGTCAGTGATCTTCTAATCTTCTAATCTAATGCACTATATGTCAAATTCACCGTATTTCTCCTCTCCATCCACAAGATGTCCTCACTGACAGCATGTTGAAAAAAAAGTCCGGTTTCAATACACAGCCTTGGCTCTGAATTTCAGCAGGTAAATACTGTGGCTCGGGCCGAGTTACCAAAACAGAGTCCACCCCCCCACATCCAGGGGGTGATCATACTCATGCGCAGATCAGACAGAGGGGGGAGGGGGAGTAGGAGGGGGAGTAGGAGGTTGCGTAGCGTGCGCAGTTAGCATAAGACAGAGACACAATATGTGCAGTAGCAATGGCTGAAAAACAGCCCAAAAGAAAAAGGTCAGAGGAGTGAAAAGTGAAAAAGAAGGGCTATGACCATGAAAGAGCGAAGACCTGGGTCAACATTGGTGTTGCTTTCCGACGTTGGAGGGAACTCCGCCAATTGAAAGACCTGAAAACGGACGCGGATGTCGCCGTCTGTCTGCCCGGATAGGTTAGCAACATTAGCTTTGTGGTGCTTCACATAACAGTAACGGTGGTCAGACATTCATCTTATTGTCTAATCTGCCATAATGTACTGTTGTTGTGATGTTATCAATAATGGAAGTCGAGTTGTCTGACGAGTCAGGGTTACCTTTGCTACGTTGGTCAGCTACGCAGTTTCTACGGCCGTTTCCATGACGATGCACGTCCATCAACTTTTGGGGATGGAGCCAGGGGTGAGGTATGAAGGGAGAGGTGGGTCTAAATTCGTTTATCAACAACCTCTCCACTTGTTTTCTCCCACATCGCTGACTACACCTTTAAGAGCCTTTAAATTATAACATGAGCACAGGTACTAGAAGAAAATAGAGTCAGTCTTTTTGATTGCCTGATCATTTTAACTGCAGAAATACAACTCAATTTCCTTCACTAGTCCATCCTAGAGAAAGACGGAAATGCGTTTTAGAGGGCAAATTGACAGCCCCACTTTAACTTTGGTGACCTCCAGCAGCAGGGACACATTCATGAATGAATAAAATGATTTATTACAATAGAAGATATTGTACTGTCTTGTACAGTACAATATGTACTTCCATACATAACTTTGTTTACAAACCTCAATTCAAATGAAGTTGAGACATTATGTAAATAAAAACAATAAAATTATTTAACCCTCTTCAACCTCAATAAAAGACACACAAAGACAAGTCACTTAATGTCCAAATCAAGTGAAAAAGTTTTTTGCAAGTATTCATTTTTGATGCCTTTAACACATTCCAAAAACCTTGGACAGGGGTATGTTTACCACTCTGTTTCTTCACCATTTAACAACACTCAGTAAATGTTTGGTTACACTAGTTATTGAGGCTGAATTAATCTCCATTTTCTATTGATGCACAACTTCAGTTGCTCAGCATAGTGAAGTCTCTAAAGTCTGGTATTGCACCTTATAATGTAATACACATTTTCACAAGGAGACGTCTGGACTGTAGGCAGGCCAGTTTGGTATCCCCACTATTTTAACACAAAACCACATTCTTGAAATCACCAGGGCCTTCCTTGAAATGAAGAATTCTTGGATGTCAACATATTTTGCTCGAAAATCTATATGAGCCTTTAATGGTGCCATCACAGATTTGTTACCCATGTCATGGACACACTGTCTAATGCAGTGTATTAGATACTTATTACTAAGTGAAAGGGAAATATGGCCATATCCTAACAAAACAATTTAAAAAAAATGAGAACATTGAGGTGTGAAGTTTGCACAATAACATGTTAAGAGACAGCACAATAATTGTAACCTTTACGAATTGCTTAAATAAACTTGAAGGTAATTCAAATATATGCAAAAATCCTATATTGTACATCCCTAACATTAATCCTCCACGAGGACAGCATCCTGAAACACTTAGCAAAGTTGCAAAGGCAAGGAAGGTGTATAAAACTAAAGCAATAATAACAATGAAAAATGAAAAGAAGTGAAATAAAAACATCATTTTTTTCCCATTTTGGCATATCCCTAGAGGTATATAAAACAAAGTCCCGACTTCAAATTAAATAAAAAAACTTTTTTCTTCACCAGCCGTGTGGTCTTACTGGCAGAAGAGGCTGTATTATATCTCAATGTTGCTCTCCAGGTCACAATTACAGGACAGAAGACATGGAGAGACACAAAGGGTGCTTCCTGCTCATCAGTGTGAGTAGATCTGATGCCCCCCCCCCCCCCCACACACACACACACACATATATTTCTAATTAATCTGAGTGAATATTGGTTATTAACTTTTGGCCCTTTTCCATTAGCCCTACTCTACCCCACTCAACTCTACCCGGCTCTACTCTACTCGCCTTGTGCTGCTTTTCCATTAGCCCCAGTTGCCTGTCCAGTGGGGTGAGCGGCACTGCGGTGATGCCATTTTGAGCGCGACACAACAATCTGTGGCTTTTTGTCACAAACCGAGTAAGAAAGGAAAGCAGAAGAAGGCTGCAGGTGGTAAGAAGAAATACCCCTTGAGAAGCACAGGAGAGTTTTGGAAGCTACACAACAGAATGAAGCCGAGGACGAGAGCAATCCAGCTGCAAAGAAAAGACGTTTTGAGTGTAAGCTAACGGTAGCTACCCCTAGCATGCTAGGTCGCATGCTAAAACTAGCTTGTTTTAGGAGGTACCAGGCCAGTGGAAACACGCAAATCGAGTAGGGCCAAGGCGTGCTAGTGGAAAAGGGCCATTTCTGTTGCTAATTTTGCGGTCAATTCCAGTCCCTATGTCATATACTGTATATTACACAATGTTTTGCCACCTGCACAACATAAAATGAGCAAAAAACTTAAAAAGCCATGACAGTATAACATCATCTTCTGAGAATTGCTCGTGCAGTCTCTCTCTTGTCCTGATTGAGCTTTCAGTTGGCATTTATGCAGTAACATGACGTCCATAAAACTTGATTGGCTCACATCAAAGTCCTTTTTGACTTGGTGCTTAATGCGGCTCTTCATCCTTCTGTGCAGACGGAGCAGAACAGAACAACTTGTCCTCCTCACCATGCAAGGTTATTTATGCAGCTCTGAAGGTCTCCACTGGCTCCTACAGCCATGTTTATCTTGTTCAGCTCTCAGGAGATCGGCCTCTAGTGAGTCTCCTGACTACAGCGGCCCTCTCTGAGGCATATTAACAAGATGGAAACAAACAGAGCCGGCTTCCCTCGACCATCCATCTCTGGCTCTGGCACCTCGGCAGATGGAAAGGAATTGGCACATCATACTCGTGCCACCAGCATTGCACCCGGGGGATGCTAACACTGCAGCCGTCAGACTTTGAGGGATAGATGTCATCGTAGAGTGGAGACAACAATGCTTTGTTTTCTGCCTCATACAAGACAAAACACATCAGGATATATTCATGTCAGTAAGTTAGAATAAGTGAGAGCTGGTATGATGGTGTTTTTGTCTGCCAGTCCCCAAGGTCACCTCATGGATAGTTGTGAATCACTGTACAATAAACGTCTGAAGAAATGGGCGTCTGCGTGCCAATAAAAAGAAGTATCCCTGGGCTTGTAAAATAATTGAATGGCATTTTATTATGAAAAATGTTGGGAAATCAATAAGATGATATCCTGAAGGGTTTAGTCGTGTTATCTGGTAAGGACACACACGAGTGAACAGTCTGCATGACTGAGTTCCATAATGTAAAGACCTAAGAGCAGTGAGGCTGCTGCTGGATTCTAACTGCTAAGATTTTACACCACACATCATGTGACCAAAAACTCTTTTCATCCTACAGACACGTCGGGACTATGGTGGACTCGATGCAGTTGGCGCTGAGGCTGGTAGAGTTAGGCACAGGGGGAAGAGGAGAAGAACAAATTAGAAAGCTTACCAAAAAAAAAAAAGAGAATCAATGGTAAATGTGCAGAGCATGAACAGGTACACCAATGAAGAGCTGATTCAGTGTGGCAGCCTCCAGGTGAATCAGGAGAGCTTTTAAGGCTGCTAATGATTAAGTCTGAATGAGCTGAAGCTTCATCAGGAAGATCAGTCTACACAGGAGAAACGAAATAAAATCAAACACTAAACCATGACAGTTTACTTAAAAAAACTCAACTTCAATTCTGTTTCTCACTGGAGTGAAGGATGGTGTGGTAATTAGCCTGCTGCTCATCTGCTTCAGGAGCACCTAATCAGCTTAACTACACCTCAAACAGGCCCCCCGCTGAGGAAGACTTAGCAACATTTTTCCTTCTTCTGTTATCCCAGCCCTTTGTTCCATTTCTAAGATACTAATTAGTGTCTTAACATTATTTACATTATAAGCAAACTACATATAAACTAACCTCCCGGTCTTACTGTGTGGGACTAACTCTTGTTCTTAGATCAGTGGAAAAATGCCACACAATGCCACATCCCTGTCCACATGAAAACATACAAGTACTGTTTGCTATCCTTAAACACTGCCAGTGATATGCAACATTTTCTTAGGTGTTTTATGCAAAAGCAGCTTTTAGTTTTATATATACTCCAACCAAAAGTCAGACTGATGTTACCGTTTAGCTTTTAGTTATGTTAACTGATGTTTAACCCGACACACCAGATAGGCCGTTTAATGTATTTAATTAGTCCATTGGGGAAAGAGCCCATAAAAAAGTGTTTGGGGAGGGCAGAACTTTTCAAATGCACATCCAGAAGGTGATTGGATGATTGTTCCGTCACTCTGAGTCATTATCCGCCAAGGACGTTATGTTTTCGGGAGAGTTTGTTTGTCCGTCCGTCAGTCCTTCCGTGAACAAAATAACTCAAAAAGTTATGGATGGATTTTGATGAAATTTTCAGGAAATGTTCAGCATGGGAAAAGGAAGAACTGATTCAATTTTGGTGTTGATCCGGATCACCGTCTGGATCTGCCATGACGAAAAATGTGATTTTTGTGAATAACTACTGAACTAAAATAGATGTCATTATGAAACCAGTTGCTAATGGTATGTTTTCATGGTCAAGGAATCTAAATATTTAGATGAAATAAAGGTAGGACTAATATTTATGGTAAAAATCACAATATGGGAGATAACTGTGGTGCTGTCGGAGGTCTGCGCTCTCCGAGTACTTTCTGGTTGGCCAATAAATTACTGTAGTAAGAGGCACTTCTGCAGTAGGGAACAATTCAGAACTTCAGGCAATTTGTCAAACAAACTGTCAACGTTTTCGAGAGAGTCTGTTTGTCTGTTTGTCTTTCTGTCTGTCTGTCTGTGACCAAAATAACTCAAAAAGTTATGGATGGATTTTGATGAAATTTTCAGGAAATGTTCAGCATGGGAAAAGGAGGAAGTGATTCAATTTTGGTGCTGATCACCGTCTGGATCTGCCATGACGAAAAATGTGATTTTCGTGAATAACTAGTGAACTAAAATAGATATCATTATGAAACCAATTGCTAATGGCATGTTTTCATGGTCAAGGAATCTAAATATTTACATGAAATAAAGGTAGGACTAATATCTATGATAAAAATCACAATATGGGTGAGGACTGTGGCGCTGGCGGAGGTCTGCGCTCTCTGAGTGCTTTTCTAGTTTCTTTATAGAAATGTGTAGTGTTGTTATTTGTTTTCATGTAATTAAAAAAAATGTGGTCCAAATCTGATAAAACGACCACTGAAGCTTTTAGTATCTATGATAATCCATGGATCAGCAGTCACTTCATACTGTCATCCAGCCCTTAGCTCCCACCTCTTTTTGCTCTAATGACGCTGATTGGCTGCTCACAATTGTAGATTGGAGCTTGGCAAGATGGATCTATCTTACAGTTAATCAGGCTGATCCATCTACACTGCAGGGTGAACTAAAGCTAGCAAGCATATTGAGTGAATATTTGTCTGTTCATATTTTGACTTGAGACATATTTAAAAATCTTGATCAAATTCTGTTATTAAAAATGTGTGCACTCTTGTTGGGTTCAACATATGTTGTAACCATGGCATCCACAGATGCAAATGGCCAGGGGTCACCAATGACAAGGTCACTTGTAAAACTAGAACATTGTGGAATCATAAATATCAATCTGCATCATTGTGATCATTGTTGATGTAAATATCGTCCAACAGAGTGATCTAGTTAGTAGTTAGTTTTTAAACTGCATCACGGAACTAATTTGTTGCTTGCAGCAAGCAAGCCACATTTATTTCTATACTGTTAATCGGCTCATTAATATTCCTAGTAGTTGTGAGTTGTAGAGGACTGGGATGTTTATTACAATTTCAGGAGAATCTGCTGTCTTAATTTATCTTCGAAAACAAAGGCTCCAGGAAAAGCGCCTGGCTGTCTCCATTGGCAAAACTTTTCCTCTTCTCCTCTGTCTGTGAGCAGAGCTGCACGCACAGCATTCAGTGCTGATTGGCTGTTTGCTGTGCCCTGACTCGGCATGTAACAAAATCGTGTAACTAATCGAATGGTGCTGCGGGTGGGACAAAATACGGCCCAGTGTTAAAGGGACTGTGAGGAGTTTCTAAGTAATTACAGAAAAGTCTCACTTTTAGATATATGTCTGATGGAAATACACACTTTAAGATGAGTTTTATAGCATCAAAATAGGTTATCTATAAATGCTATTCCTTAGCTTTGCGGTCGGGTCGGACAGGGCTGGACTGGCCTGGATACTCAACTTCAGGAACAAGACAATTAAAACTGGAGCAAATTTATATTATTCAGACACGTCTTAGAACATCGGGCTGTAAGTAGAGATATATAGCTGGCTACAAAAATACGATACTAAGTTAGCCAAAAATTGCTTGTTGTCACACATCAACAACTACCGCTACGTAACTAGAAAGAGATACATTACCTCGTCGCTTTGCATCCTGTAAGTTGTTGAAAAAGGAAGTTGCAAAGCAATGCAGAGTTCTGAGGAAGGTCTGAGCTGCATCACATCAAATACACGCTTTGGCTTGGGTCACGTCTTTTGGTGCGTTCCAGTTGTTGTCAGAAGTAGGAATTTCCGAGTTCCGAGTGGGAAACTGCAACTGGAACGTCCCCCGAAGTTGGAATTTCCTACTGGATACTCGGTGAAACCTCACCACCCCCGAGTTGACTATGGAAGATGGATGCCCCCAGTGTGAACAGTTATTTAGCTCCTGTAATAATCAATTTATTTGCACTTCTGACTGGGGTGTGTCGCTCTAGATCAGCTGTATACATAGTATTGTTAGACTTATATTTGCAAAAATGCTGCCATAGTGATAATCACATTCTTCATACAACAACGCAGGGCGTGCTAACAACAGCTAACAACAGCTAACAATAGCCTGGTAGATCGACATGTTTTTTCCGACTTAAACTGGAACCATGAGAACCATAGACTAACCAGCATTTTCCAAAATATATGTTTCAAGTGACCTGAGCACCATTTACTTTGGCTAAGCTCACATGCAAGATTTCCATAATAAAATGTGACTTAAGTTGACTCATTGGACCTTGAGAAAGTCCTGAGAGTTTTTTTAAGCTGCACATCTCCACTCATCAGCTAGATCAATTGATTTACTCTTTATTACCCAATTTTTCTCAGCAGCACTTTAACTTGGAGTGATTTGGTTATGTAAGTCACAGAATGTGTAGGGGAGAATAAATTGCACTGGGAGGCAGGCTTCACACTGGGGAGGTGGCCAGTAAAGCCTTGCATAACTAAATTGGGCTGCTCATTCTCTGCTTGGGTCCCAGTGCTGATGTACAGCCTGTTCAAAGAGTTTATACTCCTAAATCACTCGTCTTTAACATAATCTCTTACATCCCTTTTAACAGGCTGCTTTCTGGCAGCTCTTCAGACACCAAATCAGTGTTAGACCGCTCTTTATAGAGGCAACGCTGATTAATGTCCTCATTAGATTTTAGCATGGCTGTATAAAAACTGGGTCAAAACAACAAGGAAAAGCAATTTTGTACTTAAAAGACCAGCTCATTAAACTGTGTGAATTAATACTCACAGAGAAGAACACAAATAATGGGTCAGGGTCATAGCTTTAATTTATCTTTAATTTATCTTGGTCTGAATATCAATAAATCATAAGCCCAAAATAAGAGTTAAAAGAGAAAAAGAAACATTTAGACTACTCTGATCCGAACCATTACCTGTACAATAAACTCAGCAGCCCCATTTGCCCCCATAACTGCTGTAATATTTCATGGCTTAGATTGAACTACATTGAAATATTCCTTAGATTGTGTTCCTCATTGACATGATAGTATCACACAGATATTTTATCTGCACATCCATAACCTCTAGACATCAGTTTGAGATGACCTGAGCTGAGGGACATGTGGCGTCATCCTGCTGGAAGTGGTCATCAGAAGATGGGTGGTCACTCTGTGGCCATAAAGGAATGGACATCAGCAACGGTATTAAGGTAGGCTGTGCCATTTTAATCATGCTCAGTTGGTAACAGGTCCAAAGGGATCCAAGATAATATCTCCCTCTTGATTACACCACCACCATCCTGAATGATGCTTAATTGGCACTGATGGGCCCAAAGTGTGCCAAGAAATACTCCCCACATCATATGGAAGTAGTTTAAAGGTGCTATGAGGAGAATGTATTTCCGGCGACATAAAGACTCTGCTGCCCATGAGCACGTGTGGCACCTGTCTTAATGCTGCATCATCTCCAACTTATCGGCGTTCCAGTTGATGTCAGAAAACAACATGGCGAACTACCAGGCTATTGTTAGCTGTTGTTAGCATGCCCTGTGTTGCTGTATGAAGAATGTGATTATCACTATGGCAGCATTTTTGTAAATATAAGTCTAACAATACTATGTATACAGCTGATCGAGAGCGACACACCCCAGTCAGAAGTGCAAATAAATGGATTATTACAGGAGCTAAATAACTGTTCACACCGGAGGCATCCATCTTCCATTGTCAACTCGGGGGTGGCGAGGTTTCACCGAGTTCCCAGTAGGAAATTCCGACTTCGGGGGACGATCCTGTTGCAGTTTCCTACTCGGAACTCGGAGATTCCTACTTCTGACTACAACTGGAATGCACCAAAAAACGCAACCCAAGGTACCTAGCTGTAGTTTTTGATGTGTGACTTTTGATGTGTGACAACAAGCAATTTTTGGAACACTTACTATCGTAGTTTTGTAGCCGGCTATATATATCTCTACTTACAGCCCGGTGCTCTAAGATGTGTCCAAATAATATAAATTTGCTCTAGTTTTAATTGTCATGTTCCTGAAGTTGAGTATCCAGGCCAGTCCAGCCCTGCCTGACCCGACCGCGAAGCTAAGGAATAGCATTTATAGATAACCTATTTTGATGCTATAAAACTCATCTTAAAGTGTGTATTTCCATCAGGCATATATCTAAAAGTGAGACTTTTCTGTAATTACTTAGAAACTCCTCATAGCCTCTTTAAAAAAACATCAACTCAGTTAAAGTATTAAAAAATTGCTTAACACTTCTGAGATGTTGAATAAATGCTCAGATGGATCGTGAATGGCAATGCAAGTTTATTTGTAGAGCACAATTCATACACAAGGCAATTCAAAGTGCTTTACAGAACAAGAAAAATGCATTAAAATCACAATACAAAATAAAATCAACATTAATCATTATAAAATGACTTTAAAAAATCACAATACAAAATAAAATCAACATTAATCGTTATAAAATAAATTTAAAAAGAAGAGTGCAGATAAGATCCTTTCAGTCATATGCACAGTTAAACAGAGCTGTTTTGAGCCTAGATTTGAACATTGTCAGAGTAGAGGCCTGTCTCACATCTTCAGAAAGACTGTTCCAGATTTTAGCTGCATAAAACTGGAACCCTGATTCTCCATGTTTAGTCCTGACTCTAGGCACCAGCAGAAGGCCGGCCCCTGAGGTCCTCAGAGTCCGAGATGGTTCATATGACACTAACATGTCAGAGATGTACTTTTGTGCTAGGCCATGGAGAGATTTGTACACAAGCAGAGCTGCTTTAAAGTCTATTCTCTGAGCCACAGGAAGCCAGTGTAGGGACCTGAGCACAGGACTAATGTGTTCGTACTTCCTGGTTCTGGTCAGGACCCGAGCAGCAGCGTTCTGGATGTACTGCAGCTGTGTTATGGCTCGTTTGGAGAGGCCGGTGAGCAGGCCGTTACAGTAATCTAACCTACTAGAGACAAATGCATGGATAAGTATCTCTAGGTCAGGTTTAGACACTATACCTCTGATTTTGGCGATGTTTTTTAGATGGTAAAAGGCTGCTGATGTTATTGATTTTATATGGCTGCCAAAGTTCAAGTCTGAGTCCATTATTACCCCGAGATTTCTAACCTGATTTGTAGGTTTTAGAGAGGGTCTGGAGGTGACTGCTGACACTTTCTCTTTGTTTCTGTGGACCAAACACGATGACTTCAGTCTTGTCTGAATTTAGCTGGAGAAAGTTGTTCTGCATCCACACACTGACCTGTTGGATGCAGTGACAGAGTGAATCCACTGGTCCATATTCACCTGCTGTCAGTGACACATAGATCTGAGTGTCGTCTGCATAATTGTGGTAGGACACATTGGTACTTTGTATTAACTGGCCTAAAGGCAGCATGTAGAGATTGAACAGGAGGGGTCCCAGGATTGACCCCTGGGGCACCCCACAAGTCAAGGCCATGTGGTCTGAGACACAGTTACCAATTTCTAAAAAGTACTTCCTGTCTTCTAGATAGGACTTCAACCAATGTAGGGCAGTCCCCGAGATGCCCACCCTGTCCTCTAGTCTCTGTAAAAGGATCTCATGATCGACAGTGTCAAAAGCAGCACTCAGATCTAGTAGGACTAAGATGGAGACTTTGCCTGCGTCAGTGTTCAGGCGGATGTCATTTGTCACCTTGATAAGAGCGGTCTCAGTGCTGTGATGGGGTCTAAAACCTGACTGGAAAACATCAAATGAGTTGTTCATTAGTAGAAAGTCAGTGAGCTGTTGGTAAACAACTTTTTCAAGGACTTTGCCTAAGAACGGCAGATTTGAGTTGTTCAATGGACTCCCCTGTGTGCACATACAGAAAAAAATATAAACATTGATGAATATTGTTTTTTCTGTTTGCCCCTCCTAGTGTGAAGGTGTATTACACTTCAACTTTTATCACAAGGGGAGATACCTATGGAGCATAACAACATAAATGCAACTAGTGTATACATACACTGGATATTATAAGAAAAGTCAAACAATTACAACCTCTGATCAAAATAATGCTGACAGAAGAGCAAAAACAAATCTTAAACATCGTCCTTTTTTAAACTTGGCAAATGCTTTCAATTATATAAAAATATACAGTGATATACAAACCCCTTGTGTTGTTTCAAAGATGATCATGATCAGTTATTTAGGTTTATGAGATCCACATGCTAAAGGATTAGTTTGTTTTTTTTGAAGGAGGGTTGCTTGAGGCCCATGACACTCGGAAATATGAGGGCCAATAGAGGAACTTGCGAGCTTTGTTTTGGGGACAAGCAGCCTTGGGCAGACGGTAGCAGTATAGTACAGAGCAGCACATGGTGTCATAGAAAGAGTTAAAACTACTCAGAAAACTCTGTTGACTCCACAACACACTTAAGTAAGTTTCTTTACAACATTTAACTTTTTCTTGACAAACCTTGTGTTTATAACTTAGCATGTGGGGACGTAGGGGTTATGTATCTCTATAATGTTGACGGAATATATACTTTTTAAAAATTATATTCGTCTTTGTTATTATTTATTCATTTAAACCTTGTAAACTGTAATAATTGATACAATTTTTTGTGTTTACAAAATTTCTATGCAACTAGGGAATGCTGCTTTGTTTATTGAATTATTCATTTTTATTGTCCATTTATTTATATAAATATACAGAATTAATCATGAAAAAATAAGAGTGTATGTTTCATTGTTAATTTTTCACTTGTGACTTGTTACAGTACATTAAAATCTGAAAAGTATGTTTTCAAAGCATGAACATTTCTGTTTCACTCTTGACGTGAGTCTACAGTTTGTCCTTTTGATTCTATGTTCAGAAAATTAAACATGAGTTCTCTTGAACACACTGGTAAACTACAAAATACACCCTTAAATAATTTATAACCACCTCTTTCATTCTCATCAGCAGCATAGATAGAGCATGGATATCATTTTATCATTTAGCATGAAACATCAACAACTTCTGAGAGGTGCTCAGAGGGCATTATTCTTAAATTGAAGAGCTCTTTCCCAAAATCCTATAAATCCATTTTCATTTAGAAAAAATGACATTATTTACCCAGACCCACCATTGGGTTGAACTGAACTTTGAAATACAGTTTAAACAGGGATATATAGCTTTCTAACGTTCAGTACTGACAGGGCAGGTATTATAATCAATATAAAAAAAGAATAACACAAAGTAATATATCTATTTTTTAATTTTGGCTTTTATAGCATTTTGGAAAAGAACTCTTCATTTATTCTTACATGTCCCAAACATTTCACAAACATTTATGATACTCTAAACTGTTAGTCAGGTTACACAATAAAGTAAAACATAAAACACTTCTAAGCACTCCCTATGGATATATTCTTTTGCATGTTCTTTCTAACTGTAAATGGTAGTTTGTTATTATTATTAATGTGTCAGTATAACTAAGCAGGTCTACATGATGATGAATAAATTCAGATTTTAAGGCCACTGAATTTCAAACTGAATCCACCTTTTTATACCTAAATTTGAGCTGCACTTCTCTGAGGAATAACGACATAATCAGGTATAACATTCAATCACTACTCATTTTTCTTTACAGGAACAAAAGTAAATAACTCATCTCAATTAAAACATAATAACATGCTTTACTATTTTTCTGTAAATTTGTAAATACATGGACAACAATAATAAGTTGTATTTCAATATAAAATGTATAAATCATTTAAAAAGCTTTTACATACTGGTATTTTAACCATTGCAGGAACATAAAAAAGTGATTTTGGTAATTTACCAGTGCTGTTAATTTAGAGCAGCTGTAGTATAAACCTACATTGGGCAGTGGTCTAATAAATTATGTAATAATCCTGTCAACCTTTCCAAATAAAACACCCTTTTGACTACAGCAGAAATTGATTTAGTTGTTTTTGTTTCTTTATGGTCCAGGGCCAGTCTGCAGCCCAGTGGTTGAGGACCTTTGGGCCCTCCTCACACGAGGACGGCCCCGTATTGTCTTGGCGTCGGCATCAAAACATGTATTGCTGTTTACACATCGTATTAATACATAGGCTTGTGCATTTACATGAGAACACAAAATCCTGATGGGTTGCCCGTCTGGTTCTGCTCTGAGGCAGATTCCACGTCAACAAGTGCTCATGCACGTGTAACATGCTGCGTCTCTGCATGACGCTTGTTGCTGTTGTTGCCGTAGCTGGTGTTGTTGGTGTTCTGTGAGCAAATGTTGGTATAAAAGTCGTAGCAATATTTCTATAGCTGCTGGAACAAGATCAGAATCAGCCCGGCTGACGCCATTGTTGTTGTTGTTGTGTGACAACATGGGTTGGGGGGCAGGGTGGAGGAGGGGTGCTATGAGGTCACCGTCTTTTCCGGACTTATCTGTTTATACCAACTACGGCATAAAGATGAATACCCAGATATCCATCTGCAGACCGGTTTCCAAAAAGATGTGGAGTCATTGACAAATACGCATCTCTGAGTGTCAATATCACCAGATCGATAGTTTATTTTACCGGAGTCTTACAAATTCGTACTCGTGTAAAGCCCACCTTGGTGACTTTGGCACAGTCAATTTGTACTTTGATAAAGACAACACCACATTTTAAGAAAAAAAACAACCTTAAGGCTATCAGAAGCACCAGTACATTTGTTTTTAAAAAGTACTTTGCATAAAAATGATAACAGCGTCAGGTGTAGAATAAGAAGGGCATCCAAACTGTTCAATAAACACCTGCCCTGGGCAGATGAAAAGGTCCAAACATGACACTTCTCTCTTAAAGAACATAATGAAAAAAATGACCAAGAGCCTTAAACTATTTATAACTGCAGAGCTCAATTTCATCAATAATCCAAATGATGATAATCTGATATAATAATCCGATGGAAAAATCTGGGCCTTATGTCAATGGAACGGGCGTGGTGTTGGCCACCAGGTTGGCCTACAATATTTTGTCTCTGTAGCAAACTCCAGGAGCTGTTCCTGCAGAGCATTTTCCAAATGTACTTTAAAAACAAGTGTAATAAAAGTCTGACAGATGGCAGGGAAAGGGGATCAGGTCACGGCGGGCAGAGCCAAATCCAGATCAAAGGCTGCTCACTCTCTCCCTCTCTGTCTCTGCAGGTTAAGCAACAGTCACATCTGTAACCCGGGACAGCTGTTTATGATTGGAGAGGATTAGGGACAGCACACATATTTCATCAGGACTTATCCTCCACAAAGTCTGAAACTGGATTGCTCCAAAGCCCCTTACTTTAGCTGGTAAATAATTTCAATTATTATGCAACTTTTATTTTTCCACTGGAGGTCAGCTGTGCCCGTGTTTCAGGCATTTGACAGATCAGTCTTTATTACCCTCAAATGCCCTTCAGGTTTTACAGCGGAAGGAATGAAAATAATCTGTTTTTATTTTAAAAATGACACAAATACGTCTCTCAGACAGACAGTCGATCAAAATAGAAGGACATAGTCGAGAAAAACTTTGCCCCTGAATCTGTTAATACCTGCTAAAATGAAAAAAACATGTTTTTTCTGTTTGGTTTCCTGTAAAAGAAAATGAGAGAGACAGCCAGGGCGAACAGGTCAAAGTCATTTTCATGTTTTATTTATTTATTTTTTTAACTATCACCCAATAACATCATGCACTCTGAATAAAAGTGGCCAATTTAACTCAAATCAACACAAATGTTTTTTGACAAGTATTATTCAGAAAAGAAAATGTTAAAAAATTTAATGATGCACAGTTTTGGAATTACATTTTCAGAGGGAGAGGTTAAATTGGTAATTCAAAATGTACTAAATGAAAAAGCTTTTACAACTAAAACAGGAACTGAACGCTCTTTCCCCCTTTCTCTATTTATAATTATATTGTTATTCCTGTTTTTGGTTTTCAGAACTTAGTGTATAAAAATTTGGTCCTATGTACATTGGTTACGTAAGCAGACTCAATCATTCAGAGAAGGATTTACGTTCTGAACCAGTCGAGGTCACTTTATTTATACAGCCCATTTTCAAAAAGATTAAGTTTACCAATATGCTACATAGTGACTATCAGGTAGAAATAAAATAAAATACTAATAGAATTCAAATTTATCTTACACAGTTTTTGCTGTATGGTCAGCTTACTAGTGGTGGGCGATACTGGGAATTTTGGTATCGATCCGATACCAAGTAAATACAGGGCTAGTATCGCCGATACCGATACCGATACTTTTTACATGAAATGTAATGATCATTGAATCATTTTGTAATTTTGCCTTGAGTTGGTTAATTATGATTCTGGTAAAACACAGCACAGGTGCGCTGTTTAGAAGCGGTGGTCGGAGGAAAGTAAAGTAAAGACGACATAAGAGAAACTGCAGTATCGATCTCATCACGCTAGTATCGATCCGATACCAATACTCAGCTTGGTATCGATACTATCGATATTAAGATAAATATGTCCACCCCTATAGCTTACATGACATTGTGAAGGATGCTTTTGAAAACCTGTTTTACTTTCAGTTCCCCTCAGTCTGCACATGCTGCAATCCTCTGTGCACCCTGTTAGTAGATCAGCTTTGCGCGTGCTATCAAATTAACATGTCATTTTATCAGAGATGCCCACGAGTCTCTGATTTAGAGTCTGAGTCCAGTCACAAGTCTTTGACCTCAAGTCCGAGTCGAGTCATGTATCTTCACAAACACACACACATATATATAAATATGATCTAGCCTCTGGTAAAAATACAGTATATCCAAATTTTTATTCAGACTTTTTTTTCTTTCTGAAAAAGTTTCTGCAGTGCACATGCATGCCATGGTCAGGTGCAAAACTAACTTGCCATGAGCAGCCAAAAAGAAACTATTTGGCATTTAACAATACAGTAAAATCAATAAAGTAGTAAGTAGTAGAAGCCGTGCTGTTGGAAGTTTGTGTAACAGTAAATCAATATAAAGGGTAGTGAAGCTGGCGGAGTTTCTCTGGCAGCTGCTCCATTTGTGCTTGCCATGATGACTGACAATGACTGACTGATGACTGATGTGTGGGTGGGGCGGAACCCCAAATTCCACGAAAGTGCGAGCGCAGCGGTCTTGCTCCGACAGACAAACCCCACTGAAAGCGGTGCGCCGCAGAGCCACAGGCTCTCATGAGAATAGCGATGTCACACGCTCATAAAGCATGTTATAGACTGAGAAAATAAATAAACAACACCTCACTTCGCTTCTCTAAGGTCCCTTTGCTGGTCTCAACCACACAGCCTCGTGATTTATTCAACTTCTATCCATCTATATCCCTTAGAAAAGATGTTTGGTGTCATGTATACAATGTTTTATATTTCTGTACCTCTAAGATTCACTTTTCTTCGTCCATGGTGTCATGATGTCTCTGGGACCCTCTGACTGCTGACCTGATGCTCGTGCCTCCAGTTTTGACGTAATGACAAACAATTGAGGAAATTTACGTGCAAGAGTCCGTGCATTGTGTTTTATTTTGAAACTTCCGGATACTCCACATGGTGACTTCCTGTCTGGTTTGGAAGTGGCCTCGAAGAGGGACGGACGCGAGGGAGGCAAGAGAGGGGAGTGGAACAAATGCTCCCGGCACATTCAAAAAACCCATCATAAAATAAAGATTGCCCACGAGTCTTTAATCTTGAGTCGAGTCTTTTAGGGTTGAGTCCGAGTGAAGTCTAGAGTCTCCAAAAATGCGACTCAAGTGCAACTCGAGTACAAGTCTTTAACTCGAATTTCCATCTCTGCGTTTTTTTACAAGGGAACCTTTAGTAGATCAGATTTTATATCTTGCATTTTCTCAAACATATTTTACCTCCCCTAAAAACTATTCAAATATAAACAAACTCTGGGCCATACAGGACTTTATTCTGCTCTCTCCGTGCTCTATAATATTTAGATAAAAATGAGGCTGTCTGAAGGCCAGAAGTGTCTTCACAAACCCAGAAGGACAATTATAACATTGAAGGAGCAGTGTTTGTTAATCTAATGTTCCACTTGGTTTAGCTGAACATTTGAGAAGCTGTGAGAGCACTTAATGTGGTATGCTGGAGAGAAAATTAAACTTGTTTAGATCAATTAGCTCAATGCAGTGAACATGGCATCAAAACTGAAATGAAAAAGGAAATACCATAGAGGAGAAGTTGCTCTATCTGCTTTGTTCATGAAGTGGGTTGTAATTATTTGAAGATGCAATGTCTCGTAAATATGGATGCTTATTGTTTGATAGTTTATTTAGGTATCAAAGCCCATATTTTACCTAAAACTGGGTTCATATATTCTTGTTCGATGGCTGTTTGAATATGTTCACAATCGATTACGTTCAAAAACCTTTAATAGTTTTTTTATACTGAGCATCGCTGAGCTGCAGTGCTGACCTGATCCTACCGCTCCTTAAAGGTCCTTGGTTGGTTGCTTACTTAGCACTGCTTGGCACCATGTTGTCAATGATTCTGCACTTTTTCTACAGTCTATACTCTGTACTGGGCTTTCTAGTGCTGCAACTTTGGCGACCTAAACAGGAGAAGAAGGAGAAGCCCTGATGCCATGGTCTTTTTGTCTTGTGCAGAGAAGTACTTTTACACAGTAATTCTGGTACAACAGGGCACACCAACTAAGAATTTATTAAGGTGCATGCATTTTCTTACACATCAGCAAATTCTTAGATTACAATGATTATAAAATCTTTTTGGGATAACTGTATCTGTTGACCTTGCTGGCTTGTGGGTCACATGACGTCACTCGGTTCTGTGGATGGTGCAAGTACCACTGCTGCCAATGGACTGTTGCTTTTTAAACTATAATTACTGTAGAAATACATTTTACAGGCACCAAAAAACCCCCAAATTATCATTACTGCAGAACAAAAATGTTACTGAGTCTTTCAGATGAGTCTAGACACCTTAATGGATAAGTTCGGTTTCTACAGCTTTCACATTGTTTATAGAATGAAGTAGAACAATATACTCACCCAGAAGGCTTTCCTGATCCAAATAGTGCTTCGGGAGATATTTAGATCCAAAATCAAGCGGCGGACATCCGTATAATGGTAGCACACAGGGCAAGTATAGCGCCGCTCCTAAAACTGCATTAATCGTCCAAAAACTCATTAGTTTCACCAATACTTCATCATGGTCCGCTCACGCTACTCCTCCAAGGCAGTCTGGTGTCACTCTACCCATGTTTTGTGGCTGTGCTGACCTCTGAACTGAAGAAGAAGAAGGTTTGCCTTCGCACATGCGCAATACGGCTCATTGTTTCAGGGGAAGACCGCCGGCTACACGACTTTCTTCTTCCAGTTTTGTGCAAAATGGACGAATATCTATCGGATGAAGATGTTGTGGACGAGAACTTTGAATATGATGGGTGACCTTACAGTTTCGAGCCAGAGTTTACAGATGAGGAGCACATCGAAAGGAGGACGCGGAGGCATACGTTCTTCTTCAGTTCAGAGGTCAGCACAGTCACAAAACATGAGTGGGGCGACACCGGACTGTCTTGAAGGAGTAGCGCGAGCGGTCCATGATGAAATATTGGTGAAACTAATGAGTTTTTGGACGAATAATGCAGTTTTAGGAGCGGCGCTAACATGCTTAATGTGTGCTCCCATTATACAGATGTCCGCCACTCGATTTTGGATCTAAATATCTCCCGAAGCACTGTTTGGATCAGGAAAGCCTCCTGAGTGAGAATATTGTTCTACTTGTTTCTACTTCTACTTATTGTATAAACAATGTGAAAGCTGTAGAAACTGAACTTATCCTTTAAGGCAGGGGTGTCCAAATGTTTTACAAGGAGGGCTCCATGAAGAGGAATACATGGAGCCAACATGAGCCAACTTGCTGCACCTCCCTTATAGTGTATTTAAGTTAAAGTTTTAGAGATTTGGGGTGGGTTATCACCTGTCAAGGGGCCCTTGCAACCCTGGGCTGTCACTGGATTCACATCTAGTCAGTCCAACAGCGACCAAAACAAGATTAAACTGCAAGAATGTTGGTGGTTGAAGATGAATATTACAATATTTACTATAAATGAGACCTTTTGACAAGGTAAATATGGCAGAAAATGTGCATGATTGATGGTATTTGCTGCTTGAATTGAAATATCTCTACCAGTCAACTGTTTCAGGGGCCAATTCAAAATGGGCAGCGGGCCGCATTTTGCCCCCAGGCCATAGTTTGGACACCCTTGCCTTAAGGTCTCACAAAGAGAGAACAGAAGTGTAGTCCAGACTAAAATAGGCTCAACATAGAAAAAACAACCACTGTCTGGCAAAATATTTACAGGATCTTTCCAGGGATCATGACTGGCATTTATTTTGGATCCAAGAGGATACTTGTATGAACACAGAGTACACACAGGACAAAAAAAAACCTCTCCTGATGGAGACTTTGTGGGTTTGAGTGATAAATGGCTGAAACTTCAATGGGAGCTGGAGAACACGAGAACATCTGGGTTACCCGATGATGCAGGTGTATACGTTTTGAGCCCATGATGTACCTTAAGTGAAATACCAGGATGACTTGGTAAAAACACTGCAGGATATTTCAGGATAAGTGGTTAGGCTCACTAATGTGGGTAAATCTGCAGTCTGTGGCACTTATCATGCAGATCCTCCTGCTGTAATGAACATTTATACTTGTACAGAACCAAATCACAGTTTTAGAAACTCAGAAAGCAAACAAGCCAAATTAAAGTTTTTTCTTCAAAGGAAGTATTTGGCTTGCAATAATTGCTTCTTGGATAAAGACACAGCAGTGTTTTTTATGATAAATTTACTTGATGATTGCTGGCTTCAGAGTTAGCCAAAGAAGACTTGAAGATGTATAAAACTGACATTTAAAGCTTTGTTATGGTAGACCACTACACGGCAGGAGATTATTATGGTTCAACATGCAGGTTAGAGTTTACCACAGGGATATTCGTGTTCATGTAGCATCGACTCACGTGCTGGATGGCATTGTTTTTGATGTCCAGCTGAAGAGGAATGACCGATCCGCAACCCAGAGGATAAGCCTACACCCAGCTCTGAGGGCCAATACCAGTGTGACAGACGCAAGCACTGGACTGAGTTTGTGGTTTTGGACAATGCTCATGATGCCATATTCATACTGAACAATTCAGCAGCTTTTAACCTCATAAGGAAAGACTGCAGATTTGACCAGCTTTCCAACATCAGTCTTTGGTTGTGCAGCGTTCTCCTGCAGAATGAGCTGGTGGCACAGGGATCAGACACAAAAAAAGAATTCAAAGCCTGGTCAACTGCAGCTAACAGAGTTTGAATATCGGATTATTCCCTGCTGAGAGGAGCAAGTGTGAAAAGCTGTGTCAGGGAACTACCCAGGCAGACTATCCTGATAATATCAGGGTTGCATGCAAACAGGGTGATAGGAAGTGTTGCATGTTTTGTAGGGAAGTATCTGTTGTGAAACCATGACATGTTAAAGCATGTGTCCTTAGTGATGACTGCATGCCAAGTCCAAAGATGACCCTTTAATAAGACTGCTGTTGTCATCTTAACTGTTGGTTAAATCAGTATATGGTACAATGGTCATTTGGTGCCTTTAATTTTAACACAAAGCTAGTTTACTGCTGTCCAGATAATAAGAGAAGTGTGTAAACAACCCTGATCCTATATCAGCCATTATCAAACTGAAGTCTGGGAGATGGACATCATCCGCAGTCCCTCCCAGGTTTCCTGCAGTGCCTGTATGATTCTGGGGTTGCTTTTTGTAATAAATCCATTATTCTAAAGCAAGCCAGTGTCATGAAGCCATAGCTGTCATGTCTCCCGTTTTGGCCGGGAAACTACCGTATTTTACCCCTCTTTCCCGCCATCCTCCTGTATTACTATTTTCCCGTAATTCTCATATTAGAAAAAAAAAACATTCCTCTGCCTCTGCTCCTTACTGAACACTGTCACTAGCCTCACAAGAAATGCCACCTGCAGTAGCCTGGGTGGCAGTTGTTGCGAGGTTAGTGCCGACAGGGGGAACAAACCCGGGACAACAGAGGAGAGAGATGGATGGATGTGAGGAGGGAGAAGGCATTCTTGCCAAAAAAAAAAGTCCTGTAAATATCTCGAAAAAATGGGACAGCGAATTTACTTTCCTAAAGAGGAGCTGGATGGGGCACAGTCACGTCGGGGTGGTGGGACAGCTCACAGCAAGCACTGGAAAATTTCCCTTATTTTCAAATCCAAAACTTGACTGGTATGCATGAAGCTTCCTTCGATCTTCTGCACATCACAAGTGGTCAAGATACGACAGTAGCATTTAAATGTGTTGAATATACATTTTATACACTTTGCACTTTAGCATCAAAGATAATGAGTACTGTTTGGGCTGTTCTGATATCACAGCACTTTAAGTTCTGGGTCATAAATACTCATTATATGAAGAAAGTGAGAGTTGGTGAAAGAGGCAGATTAATGAGAGGAAAGCAGACTGTGTGTGTTGGCATGGCATTGTAATGAGCTTATAATATGCGTAACCCAGCAGAACAAGCACAAACTGTGCAACATAAATGTTATTTACACTTTGCAGAGGAATGGAGGGGAGAAGTTAATTGTGAGTACTGGGCTTTATATTCACACAGTGATGCCCCCTGTCCTCAGCGTTGTGCTCTGACAACCACCGATTCATTTAGCTGTGACACTCCATCAGCAAAAAATAATTGCTTCTCCTACCAGAGATAGTATGAGATTAAAATATTAATATAATTTGCCCTGATAATGCATGCAAAAGTATTTCCTTTCTATGACAAAGCGCCAAGGAAGATACAGTATTTCTTGGCTGGACCAAGAGTTAACCCCCTCCTCTAAAAATATCAAACACTAGACCTGATGGTGCTGCCTCCACAGGTTGCACATATGTAATAAAAGCACAGAGGGAGAGGGGCTGGGTTAGTTTGACAGAAATCCCTGAAAGGCTTCTCAGCTTATCAGGTTCACAAGAAAGGAATAATCATATAGCATGTGGGTGTCTGACCTTGTCCCTCCAAAATACAACAAGTTTATCCTTTAACATTTGTGGGAAATTTGAATAAATTCCTGAAATCATATCTATAATATCTATTCATAAACAAATTATTACTGCAGTGTTGTTTTACCTTGACTTCTGACCTCAGATTACAAACATATATTTACATCATCCATGAATTACATCAGTCAATCCACTAATCAATCTTTATTTGTATCATAAATGACACATATTATCTCAAGACACTTTGTAATGACACAGGCTGAAGCCATACACTTTTATCTCACACTATCGAAGCTGTGTTGAGGGTAGGAGTGGGCAGAGTAGGGGAGGTGGGCAGAGACAAAGAGTCTGCAATATGAATTATGATAGTGACAAAGTCGACTCAGACCACGAATTTGTCCTCATCAAAAATATCTCTACTGAATGAACATAAATACTGAACTGAAATTTATAAGAGGTTAGCCCCTTGAGATGCGAGATCTCTCATTTAGGAGGGTAATCCGCTCTATACGGTTGTAAAGGTAGTTATTATGGTGCTATAATCAATAGCAACCATGGATGGCGAGGTCATTCTGATATTAACATTAACATCCATAATGACGATTAAGCAGTGGTGGACAAAGTACTCAATGCCAGTACTAAAGTCAAAGTATAGATACTCTTGTTCAAATACTACTCCAATACAAGTGACAGTTGCTCAGTCAATTTTTTACTTAAGTTAAAGTACTGGAGTACCTGCTTTTGAAAATACTCAAGTATTAAAAGTACATTTTCCCGTTGACCTTACAGAACGTAATGACTAAAACAATCTACAGAATGCACTGACCTGCTTATAGATCATGTAGAATAAAGAGTTTGAAAATATGCTACAAAGCCCATGGAAATGCAAACTGAAACACTAATGAATCAACAAAAGGACAGCCATTGCCATTTTTTTTAAAATTTAACTCTGCTAATATTATAAGCATTGTTTGAAATGTGTAAAAGCGTGTATATTCATCGTTTCTGTTCGGCGAAATGCTGCCAAATCTCATTAAAATGCCAACTAACTTACTAATGTTAGTGACCGTCACATTAAACTGCAACTACTACAAGCGCATAAAACTGTCTAATATTTATCTGAAAGTAAACAAATGTTTACACCATTTTACCTTATTTTC
This sequence comes from Scarus forsteni, assembly GCA_036419115.1. NCBI lineage: Eukaryota > Metazoa > Chordata > Actinopteri > Labriformes > Labridae > Scarus > Scarus forsteni. The sequence goes on along the minus strand of JAZDUH010000085.1, from coordinate 5,456,375 downwards.
CACATGCTTTCTCAGGTTGGATGGTGAGTTTTTGTAGGCGGTGAAGTTTGCGTGCGGCAAACAGAGCACACATTTGAACCGAAAAGAATCATTCTTCATTTCGACCACCTCAAACATGGACTTCAGATATGGCCATGGTTGCTCTGGTGTGGAATATATGTCTTTTAACTGTAGTGAAGTAAAAGTCACAAGTTAAAAAAAAAAACTCAAGTAAAGTACAGAAAGTCAAAAAATGTACTTAAGCACAGTACTCAAGTAAATCTATTTCGTTAATGTCCACCCCTACGATTAAGTGGAGAGGATTGATGATAATATGGCAGCATTTTACTGAAGTGCAATAAATTGGGTTGAATTGATTTAAAAAATGTAAATTTCTGCTAAATTATGTTGTTTCTGCTGATTGTTGATGTATGATTAAGCACTTAGACTCAATCAAAGCTGCAGCAGTAAGTCATTTATGTTGGTACTCAAGGCTACACTACACTTAAATTTATGTGCAGTTTGCAGAGACTAATGTGTTTGATTTTGTTGATCCCTATAAAGTTTATATCAAGAAGTGTAATGGTAATGGAAGGGGGCTAAAGGAAAGGCCAAATACTGTGTTCGTAACTGTAGTAGCTGAAGATTTTTAGGTCTGCAGCAACAGGTCATCCAAAGCAACAATCCAGAGCAACCTACAAAATAGACACAGACAGGAGCTGCACGCTAACAGACAGGCGAGAAAACTCGATGCCAGCGTTGTTTTATTCTAAATTGCATGTGTATATTGGGAGTTGTAGGTTGCAGTTTTTTAGGCTTGTTCCAGTAGTGCAGTTGCTCATTTGGACTTGATGTGCCCTCAAACCCAGGAGGGATCTGGTGCATGATCTACCATCAATATAAACCCAATTCAGAAGTTATTAAAATGATTTTATCCCACCCTAACACAAATTTACATTTTTCCTGAAAAAAGGATGTTTGCACCTAAAATAAATTCTTAGATTTATTTCAATTCTTTAAAGCCAGAATTAAATTTATTTCTAATGTAACTATTGCTGTTTTCACCATGATACAGCTGTATAAGATTAAGATACAACTTAATCTTACAACGAAAAGGATGTTCCACCTCCAAACAAAGGGATGTTTAATAAAGTAAATTAAGAGAAAAAAAAGAAGAATTATAACTTTGAAATTAAAAAAATAACGTGGTTAAGAATTAAAACATGCTTCATGTAGGTTTTTCTCTTTAAAAATGCTAAATTCAATCGCAAAATCGGGCAACACAGCTAGCTGCAGCAACGGTGAGTCTGGAGCTTCTGTGGAGTTAAAACTGGAGTTTACAGGATGGAAGTAAAAGAAGTAAAAGGTAAGAACACACGTGTGAAGAGTACATTATGTCCTAAAGCAAAGTGTTTGTCTGTCGTTAGTAAATCTAAAATCTAGAGACCAAAAACACCGAGAACTCCGCTGATGATGTCAGAGCTGCTGCAGCAGGTAACAACAAGGAAGGACACAGAGACGTAGACACACAGTTCAAGCAGAAAAAACGGTTTCAAAAAAGTAACACGCCAATTACTTTACCTGGTAACTAATTGCATTTATGAAGGAGTAATTCCATTAGTAACTAGTATTTTTCTGGAAGAGTAACTAGTCACTATAACTAATTACTTTTTTAAAGTAATTTGCCCAACACTGGTTCCCCCACAGACATGGACTGACACTCCGTGAACTGTAATGAAAACAGTCTGTCACGGTTGTTGTCACACAGCTACACAGCAATGATTGGCTGTCGAGGCACAGCTACACACGGCATCTTCTGAAAAGTTACATGTGTCAACTTTGGCAACTGAGTGACATGACCGAGCAACGCTTCCAAAGCGACCCCAAGGGTACTCGTCTGTAGGGACAAGGTCGCTGCCATATGTCCTCCAAAACATGGCTAAGTCGCCCAGATCACGTCCGTCCGTTGCATTGCCTGAAATCTGTGGGCACCTGGTCACACCGGATTGTGCCTGTACATTGACTCTGCATGGAGAGTGGTTGCAAAGGTCATGTCAGTCGGTGTGAACTCACCTGTAGAGTGTAGCTGAGTAAATATTGCTTTTGAAATATTTACATTGCTATTTTTCTTGAACACTCTCAAAACTAATTTTGATCTGTCAAGGACAGTGTTAAGACTATTTTTGTGTTTAATCAATCTATATTATGAAAACGATTTCGTAAATAGTATTTTTTAGTTCTGCATCACCTGTTGTAGCAAGGGGGAAACTAATTAATGGGACACTCAGGAATACATACACAAGAGAGCTGCGTGTTCCCACCAGATACGGGACAGCTTCTGTTGTGGTAGGACACGTCTTTATGCTCTCTCTCTTTGTTGTAAGCTAGTAGGGCTAAAAAAATGTTGAATCCGGTTTAAATTACTCAAGAATGAACTGTGAACTTATTTAGAGCCTGTATGTGACTTTTATTATGAGTTTTGTTGTCAAATTCAGCGTTAAATTGGGTTCAAATGATCTGAAGTTTTGTCTCATGTACGTTTTGTTTCACCCGCTGCAGGAGAGATAGAGATTGTGCTGCTGCCATTGCGTGTGTGTGATATGTGCCCCTCTGCTACATCACAGAATTAAACGCAGGTGATCCTGATCCCGCCTGAGTGTGTGTGCCTATCCATCTCAAGTCTGCTACAGGAGCAGTACATGCAGTGCCGGCTGGCCAATAGAGGGCGCTGTGATATTAAATGTATTTACTTTATTTTGAAAAAATGAATATTACCAAAAATTACTTATCTAAATATGTAATATAACATAAATATAACATAAATATATATATCCACTAAGATATAAAGTAATTAATTTTCACTAATGTAGAACAAAAGTAAGCCTTCTCGTCTCTGTCTCTGTGTCTCAGGGGCGCTGAAAATATCGCCCCTGAGACAGTGACGACTAGCCAATAAGGGACTGTTACTAGGGCAAGATAAGCGACTAGCAACGTGAATTTGGCCAATCAGCGTGGTTGAAAATAATCTCCGAAGGGCGATTCTTATTTCGCCCCTCGGGTTTATTCGGCTTGTGTCGGCCATGCCCGGAGTGACTAATCGGGAGGACCGGGACAATTTCCGGTGGGCCTGACGTTTGGGCCGTGAGGGCCGGTGTTAATATACATTTTTTAATATTATTATAATTTTTGGTTTGGTGTTCATTCATGGCACTGAGTGAGTATTACCTCCATGCTGTTACCGCTGTCCCTGTGGGCCGTCTCCCTCGGCAGCTTTTTTTTTTCAGAGGCATACTGACGTAACAACACGTCCGCGCAGGCTAAAAACAATTAGCTCCGCCAGTCGGAGTCTGTGAGATGAGCCAGATAGTAGCCACGGTGCTGGACTGCCGACAAGATGAACAAAAAGCGCAAGGGTGGCGCGGAAAAGAGAAGAATTAAAAAGAGGAAAGCACTTGAAAATGATGCGGCAAAATGTGCAAAATAGCGACTTTTTTAACAAAACGGGCTCGCGGTCTGAAACGAAAGAGGATGAAGATGAAACTGGTAAGGAAAGGTGTTGAATAAAATGACACTTGCACCGTGTAATGATGGCGTCACATAACTGGGGAAACTGTCTTGTTGCCCCTCAGAAGAGATGCAGCAGTACCAAGCAGCGGCCATGAGCCCATCACAGGTGCAGAGTGGGCAGGTAGGACTGTTCACTGAGTGAATGTTAGAATTAATGTCAGAGTAGGGGAGAGTGGGGTAAATTGAGCCAGTGGGTAAGTTGACCCAGCCCCTGTTTCTGGGAAACAGTAAATAATTCTTGTCATGAGGCCCTAAATTCAGAAAGCCCTTATCATTTCACCCTGCCTCTGTTGAAGAGGAGCACCTGGCACAAACAGTTGGTACTTTTAACACAAAAAACTCTTTTGGTGTGCCAGAGTAAATTTACAGCATGTCTTTGAGCTTTTTTTATTAGTTCCAATTTATCCAGGTCTAAAATGGTGTAATATACATATTTGTTATTTACCAGTGTATAAAACTATATGACTCATTTGGCTACAGATGAGCCTGTAGTTTGCGTCGAATCGTAGTGGGATGGTTGTTAAAAACTGAGTGTTGCACAGTACTGCCCCACCAAGAATATTTTTCACCAGCCGCCGCTGAGTACATGTTTCCCAACCTTATCTCCTAGGAACCCCCTGGATTGTAGAGAAGAAAAATCAAGGCTCCAAAATCAAGATATAATGGGCTTGAAGACACATTATAATGCAAAGACCTTTCAAGAAAGTACATAATATGTTTTATTTTGGTCAATTTATGTAGAACCTCTTTTTGACATCCTCAAAGCTGATGGAGCCCTCTGAGACCCTACAACACCCCCTACATGTAGCCTACAGTTTTTAGGATACAGTCCACAGATTTACACATACTGATACAAACTGACAACACAAAAGAATGATGCCTCTGGCCACAACTGGCACAAAGGCAGAAAACACATCTGAAAAGACACAACTTTGCCCAGACTACTCATCCTACAGCTTTTCAGTCAGATGCAGTGTTTCAGAGAAGAGTTTTAGTTCTACTCAGCACTTCTTAGAGGGAAAAAAACCCTCACTTTTTCACCATGGAGGGGCTACAGTGTATAACTTTTGTTTAAACTTGTACAGCACCATGAAGGTAATAGATAGAAGCACAGGAAACATCAGTGAAGAGCAGCTCATTGGCGCATCTTGCATCAGAAACCTTTGGTATGAGTGCCAGAAGTAGTGTTTGTTTAATGTAAGAAAAGATGAAAACAGCTGTGAGCTACAGGCTTTATGCAGGATCCTCAAAGGGGATGCAAGGAGACCAAGGGAGAGATTTTTTAAGAAAAGAGATTTTTTAAAGAATGCTTTGAGCAAATATGGGGAAAAAAAGTAAACCAAGAGAGACTACCTCCCTCAACTTTTTACTCTATTTATTTACGTTTTAAATCAAGTCATGCTGGATAAAGCTGACAGAATATGGTGTCTCCTATCATCCATAACCCATTTATGCCCAAATGTTTTTCTGAGTTGTAAGGCATATAATTTTAACTGTTGAGTCCCTCTGAATCATGTTATGTATTTCTTTGTTCCATTATGTACTTTGTTTTAAAGAAAATAGCATTTTTCTGACTGTAGTCACACAGCTTGTCTCTAGGTCACTGTCCCAGAGTCCTGCCAGGACCTCTGTTACAGAGTTACAGAGAAACATGTGGAAGCCCTTTAAAATAAAGGAATTTAGGGAACTTATAAAGTAAAAAATAAATACTAAGTCAAAATAATGAGAAATAAAATCACAATAATGAGAAAAAGAGTCACATGTATGAGATAACCAGGTCATTATTATGACATAAAAGTCATAATAATGAGAAAAAAAAACAAAATTTTGAAATAAAGTCATAATTATGAGATAAGAAACTTATTATTATCAGAAAAAAATTAAAATTTATGAGATAAAGTCATAATTATGAGAAAGGTATGTTGCTATAGGATCGTCCATGGACGTGGGGCACATGCACAAATGGTATCTCATAATGTCGACTTTTTATCACATTATTATGACTTAGTATTTATTTATTTATTTTTAGTTCCCTGATTTCCTTTTTTTTAAAGTTGCAGAAACGGGTTTCCATTCTGATGTTAGTTAACAGAGAAAGATTGCTTAGCAAATAGCAAGAAAATTTATGGTAACGTATCAAAATCCAATACACACAGGTCTTGAATACCTGTGAATTTATTTGGCTTGGAAGAGTACTCTAAGAGAACTTAAATGCACCAGTGTTCATCATTCTACAATTTGAAATAAGTAAATTATGAGGTATCTTTCAGACAGTGTTTTCCTTTAGTTAGTTACAAGCTATGTGCCCACTGACAACTTTTGTTGCCACTCATCGAAATAAGCCCATGAACAAATAAATATTATTCAAGAGACTTGAATGATTAAATAATCATAAATATGTTTTTGGGGAAAGCATTAGAAATTTATGAAAATGACCTCTTTCCAGGACAATTTGCATCCGTCATGTCTTCCACCGGAAGGAGCAGGAAGCAGATGATGTCATGTGACAGGAACCACTTGAAAACTATATTTTATAAACCAAAATCTTTATCTAAGTTGTCTACTAACACATAAGTGCAAAAAGTTGCATTACTACTGCTGACATTTTTTGTTGTGAGCAGAAAATGACAGCGATATACTTTGGAAACAATTGTTGCCGGTGGGGCAGAATGGGTTAAGCTAATGCACCCAGATGTACAGTATCTGTCTCTCAATAGAAAAGACGGCAGCTCAGTCCAACACTTTCTTACTTTCCTTTGGATTCAGTACATTTTATACATATGTTTTGAATGAATAAGGAGACATTGTGTGAGCTTTGGCACAAGCCTTATCCCAGTCCTGCTCTGTGATGCTGAGTGACAAAGCTTCATCTTATGACAAAAAATGTTTCAACATCCTACAGAATTCTTAGATAAGAGCTTTTCTCAATCAATTATTGGTCATCAGTTTTTCTGAAGTCTGGGGAGGCCTGTTAAGATTATTAGGGGCTTGAGCTTTGCAATGAGCCACTCTTTCCCATAGCGAAGCGATTGTTCTTCCATGTGTATATTTTTATTTATTTATTTCCCTAGCTTCTTCTTACAACATTTAACATTTTTTGCAGGACTTTTAATTTAACATGGTTATTGGCATTTTTGAATATTTCCTGTCATGCAATTTCAACCTTTGTTCTTCAACTTCATTTAAAATTTCATTCTACTTTTCAGTTTTTTTCCAGTACAATTTTGACTTCTCAAACCAAATTGTAATGATGATATTACTGTATATATTTGAAAAAATCCAACCCCTTGGTTTCTGCTCAACATTCCAACATTTTTCTGGAGAACATAAAAAACATGCCCTTCTTCTCATTATTTCTGTGTTATGTCTGTCCCTCTCCCTCTCATGTACATTCAGGTTTCCTGAGGCATGAAAAGTGTTTTTATCATCAGATTAGCTCCAGTCAGTGACTTTAAAACCATTTTCCTCCTTCTTTGAGGCTTTCTGTGGGATCACAAAGCTTCTGTGCAGTTCATTCTGGAAGGCGTGTCTCTCTGAAGTTGATGATTGGGAGTGATCTTGCTGGTTACTGACTCAGAATCAGTCAGGGCAAATTCACACAGCCTATCTAACCCACCTCCCGCTCACATCATTAAGGTCCTCTGCTGTCTCTGATCCTTATTGCCCAGTGATGCGATGCCATACTGATCCACTGTTTGCATGCCCTCTCCGACTGCAGACTTATATTGTGAGTGCCCTGGCATGCCACAAATCAAAAGAAAGCCATGACTTGTTATCTCATCACAGCGTTTTCCCGGCCTTTGCTGAGCAGCCATATCTGCAGCTTTGATGTCAGAGCCGCTGGCGATGTCTCAAGAGCTGCTGCCATCAAGTGAGCGCTTCTTCATTAAATCCTTGAGCTGCCTCTAATTACCAGCTATATCAGGAGGCCCTCAGTGCTGGGCGCTGGGGCAGAGAACAATGTGCTTGACACCAATGCCAAAAACCACAGGGGAGGCGTGGGGGACTTAAGCCGCAGCGGACCAGATGAACTGTCTGTATCTCTCTGCAGCTTCATTTCAAGAGAAGACTTTAAAACTGAAGTCACAACAGAGCAGGGAAATAAGGATGGAATAGAGAGCAAGTTATCATACAAAACCCAAAACCAGTGAAGTTGGCACATTGTGTAAATCGCAAATAAAATCAGGAAAACGATGATTTTTCAACTTATATTCAATTGAATACACAGCAAAGACAAGATACTTAACGTTCGAACTGAGAAACTTTATTTGCTTTTGCTAATAATCATCAACTCAGAATTTAATGGCAGCAACACATTGCAAAAAAGTTGTCACAGGGTCATTTTTACCACTGTGTTACATCGCCTTTCCTTTTAACACTCAGTAAACGTTTGGGAACTGAGGAGACCAATTTTTGAAGCTTTTCAGGTGGGATTCTTTCCCATTCTTGCTTGATGTACAGCTTAAGTTGTTCAACAGTCCGGGGTCTCCGTTGTTGTATTTTAGGCTTCATAATGCGCCACACATTTTCAATGGGGGACAGGTCTGGACCACAGGCACGCCAGTCTAGTACCCGCACTCTTTTACTACGAAGCCTGTTGTAACACGTGCAGAATGTGGCTTGGCATTGTCTTGCTGAAATAAGCAGGGGCGTCCATGAAAAAGACGTTGCTTGGATGGCAACATATGTTGCTCCAAAACCTGTATGTACCTTTCAGCATTAATGGTGCCTTCACAGATGTGTAAGTTACCCATGCCTTGGGCACTGATACACCCCAATACCATCACAGATGCTGGCTTTTGAACTTTGTGCCTATAACAGTCCGGATGGTTCTTTTCCTCTTTGGTCCGGAGGATATGACGAGCACAGTTTACAAAAACAATTTGAAATGTGGACTGGTCAGACCACAGAACACTTTTCCACTTTGCATCAGTCCATCTTAGATGAGCTCGGGCCCAGCGAAGCCGCCGGTGTTTCTGGGTGTTGTTGATAAATGGCTTTGGCTTTGCATAGTAGAGTTTTAACTTGCACTTACAGATGTAGACGAACTGTAGTTACTGACAGTGGTTTTCTGAAGTGTTCCTGAGCCCATGTGGTGATATCCTTTACACAGTGATGCCGGTTTTTGATGCAGTACCGCCTGAGGGATCGAAGGTCACGGGCATTCAATGTTGGTTTTGGGCCTTGCCGCTTCCGTGCAGTAATTTCTCCAGATTATCTGAACCTTTTGATGATATTACGGACCGTAGATGATGAAATCCCTAAATTCCTTGCAATAGCTGGTTGAGAAATGTTGTTCTTAAACTGTTGGACAATTTGCTCACGCATTTGTTCACAAAGTGGTGACCCTCGCCCCATCCTTGTTTGTGAATGACTGAGCATTTCAGGGAAGCTGCTTTTATACCCAATCATGGCGCCCACCTGTTCCCAATTAGCCTGTTCACCTGTGGGATGTTCCAAATAAGTGTTTGATGAGCATTCCTCAACTTTCTCAGTCTTTTTTGCCACTTGTGCCAGCTTTTTTGAAACATGTCGCAGGCATCAAATTCCAAATGAGCTAATATTTGCAAAAAATAACAAAGTTTACCAGTTCGGTCGTTAAGTATCTTGTCTTTGCTGTGTATTCAATTGAATATAGGTTGAAAAGGATTTGCAAATCATTGTATTCTGTTTTTATTTACGATTTACGCAACGTGCCAACTTCACTGGTTTGGGGTTTTTATTTAGACAGATTGCATTTTCAAATTTTTCTTTTAATTCATTGGTTTTACTTGACCAATTTTGTTTTAAAACCTCTCTAATTTTGCTCTACTTCACCTTTATCAGAATTAAAATTGGCAGAGGTATAACTCACATATTTTGTTTTTCATTTTAGAGATCTAAAGCTGCAACTGCATCATTAAGAGATATTGATGATTGAAGTGTTTTTTTCAAGGTGAAAACTACATCTTTCATTTATGCTGTGTCCCATCTTCATTTACCCTGACCCAGTAACAAATAAACTGATATTTACACATCTGAACAAATCTAACAAATGTTACCTTTATTATGACACCAAAATTATTCAAGCAGACCTTGTAGTTGCAGAGATATACTCTTTTCTCTATGGACGTGTAATTTTGGAGCTGAAGGCTTAAGAAGAGACTGGGGTTTAACAAGACTGTTACGTTTTTGCATGGATGGACACATAGACTCAAACTGCTGCAGATTATTGATGCAGAAATGTTTGGGGTATTGATACTCTGTGTGATTCTCTCCTTGGACCTCCATCTTCTTTTACTTATTCAGAGCCAGAGTCATTGAGGCAGCAGGCCAAGCAGGTCAACACAAACATCCTTCTTCCTTGTAAAATTTTCCAGCTCATTATGGGGGAATCTGAGGTGTTTCAAGGCAAGACGAGATATATAACCCTTCAGCAGGTTCAGGTTCTGCCCTGCCCTCCCAATTAGGCCTATCAAGAAAGCCTCCACAGGAGAGTGACAAAGATGCATCCTACATTGATACTTGAACCGCCTCAATTGACCACTTTCAATGTGAAGGAGGAGCGGCTGTACTTTGTATTCCTCCTGGTTTTTTTAATGTATTTTTTGGGCATTTTGTGCCTTTATTGGTAGGAGAGAGACAGTGGAAAGGCTTGTCAAAGGGGGTGAGAGAGTAGGGGAAGACACTCTGCAAACTGGTCACAGACTGGATTTGAACCCGGACCAGCAGAAGTATGTATATGGGACGTGCATGGTTGCTAACCACTCCGCCAAACCAGCACCTCTTCCTCCTGATGTTTAAGCTTCTCACTTTATCTCTAAGGCTTAGCCCAGTCACCCTTCTGAGGAGTCTCATATTTACAGTTTGGATCCACCATGTCATTCTTTTGGTCGTTACCTATAACTCATGACCATACCTGAGGGTTTGAACAGAGATGGAGTGGTAAATTGAGAGCTTGAACTTCCAACTAAACTCCCTCTTTACTACCACAGTTTGGTACAAAGTCGCAGCGCTGTAGATTTATTTATTTATTTTATGCTTATTTGACAGTGACGATACATACAACATTGCCACAATCGGAAAATGTGAACGTATATAAGATGTCTAGCTTCAGCTAATTTGCAGTCTTTGTCCCTGGTCAGGATTTACAGTACAATAAATTATACAGAATACAGATACAATTTTACAAATAGAGTAATACAGTGAATACAGTCAATAAATACCATGAATAAATAGACACAGTTGTAGTAAATTAGAGCTAAAACACAAGTTACATTTAATATTAAAGATTATTAAAATAGTATCCTGATAGTTACTTGTGAGAAATTAATGATCACATTTCTGCTGCTGTTTAACTTTTGCACTGAACTTTTTAAGTTCTGTTTGAGATTTAATTTCAGATGGTAAGGAATTCCATAGGTGTACGCCTTGCACTGAATGGGATGACTGCCCAAATGTTGTCCTGCACCTTTGGATTTTACAGCTTTGTTGTGTTATGTTCCTTGCTGTTCCTTGATGCTGCACCAATCCGCTCAGATAAGAGGTGCAGTCATCTCCAGGTGGAAAGGGCCTTGGTTAAAAGTGTTTAAAACCCACCACCAACAGGAAAGGTGACCAACAGCACTGAATTATAAAAAAAAAGACAATCAAAAAATTTGGAGGTTTGTGCGCAAGAGATGATATGCTATCTGGTAACAGCTTTTAGCTTTCGTATATTCTTTCTGACATTTTGCTATCTGCTGATATGTCATGTCACCTAAGTAATAACTTCATAGATACAGCCTCTGCAGGCCAACAACTGACGTGCTAGGCTAATTGTGCCAATAACATCTGACCAGTAGGTTGTTATAAAAGAAAAGTCTTTCTAGTACCAGTGACGGTCACTACAACTTCACTCTTCTGTAACTTTGACTTATACAGACTGGGGCCCCAGTCTGTATATCAATCTACTCCAAACCTCAGTGCAGAAGTTTATGAATTGATCTTTAAACACAAGTAGCTGCTCTCCTACCTTAGGGCACATGTCCTCAACAGTGAACATTCACAAATGTCTGTCCAGTCTGCAAACTAGCAGCAGCAAGTTGAAACAGATATCTGACGCTTAAAGGAGACATATCATGCTGATGCATGATTTAATACTTACATATAATATAATAAATTTGAAAACAAGACCTTACACCCCTTTTATTTTCAAAAAATGAGATATTGTATTTTTTCTGATATCCTAGAACGAGATTTGATGCCTCTGAAAATAGGTCATTGCGAGATGTCCGCGAGATTTCAAATGTCGTGACGACACGAGGTCCCTTTCTTTTTATTGGAGCAATCTGATAAAACACTTCCTCCTCTGTGATGTCCGTTAGCCACAAAACCGTCACCGAGGAAAACTTCCGTCCAGCAGGGGTATATAGGTCCCTAGCTCACAATCACTCATTACCAGCTCTGGCCTGTAGGGGGACTCAATACGCGGTCGCTGCTTTGAGCCTGCCGGAAAATACAGTAGAAAAAGAAGGACAGGCTGGCTCTACCCCCGATAGAACTGACCAATCAGAGCACAAAGGGCTGTGATGTTGCAAGGTAACTGTAGGTCATCCTGAGGTCCGAGCGTTTCAACGAGACCTGGATAATGGCCGAAAATGAGGATTTTGAGAACGCTATTGTGGGGCAATGAAGGAACTAAATGACTTGTACTGAGGGCAGAAATGCTTTACAGGCATCCTAGTCTGGCATAGTGAAAAGGAGAAACAAGCATGATATGTCCCCTTTAACTTCTCTCTTAGGATTCAGTAATTTCTAAAACACACAAGCTTCTGTTTCCTTTGTGCTTACTAAGGCCCCATCCACACGAAGACAATACGAGGTCTAAACGCATACATTTTTTGCCGAATCTGCGTATCATCCATATGAAGATGGCGTTTTGGGGGTCTGTAAACGATCATTTTTTAAACCAGGTTCCAGAGTGGAAAGATTTTGAAATGCCGTATACGCAGCTCCGTGATTACTGGCTCTCCATAACTTTTCAGATACGCTTACGTCATAGTTTCATATCGTCATTGACACGCATGCGCCAAACGCGGCAACAACAACAATGGCGGCGTACTGTGTATCATGTGTGCTGATGAAGCTAATGACCCTACTATCCCTGTTGCAGCAAAATCTCCTTCTCAATCACCACCGAGTTGAACAAACAAGTATCGCGGACACATTACGGTGGTCTCTGTTTACAATTTTCGCCGCAAGTGCGCATGCCCATTGTTTTTTCGTCTGTTTCCGCTTGTTTCCGTCATATCGTTACAGCGCTCCTAGAGGTCTGGCATGTGTTTTATAGCGTTTTGATGTGTATCGAGTGCATTCATGTAGACGCACACATTTTCTGAGATGCCTTTGTCTTTATGACGATCGTTTTGGAAACTGTTAAGCATTTTGTCTTTGTGTGGATGGGGCCTAAGAGTATCTCTCGGGGCAAGTTCTCCTTTAAGTTAGCAGGTCGGCAGATTGAGATTGTGGAGTGGATTTCATGTGCATCCTTCATCCTGAAAGTCTCGGTTCCCTCGTCACCTCCACTCCCAGCTGCTCTATTTATAACTTGTAACCATAACAACTGGTCTACTCTCTTCACCAAACCATCACATCCTGTCACTGGGTGTCTTTGTGCCTCAGAAAATAGAAGGGTTGGAGAACACTAAAGTTTTAATGTGTTTCACAACATCATAATGATGGTAACATTACAGCGGCTTTAGCAAAGATTTAAACAACTGTCTTGTTGAGAGAATATCCCAGTGAAATCACAGCCTCATGAAACTGAGGAGCAAATGTGGAGCACTTTGTTCCTGTGAGATGAATAAATTGTCTGAAGAGTGACTGGCAGAGATGAAGAAAACTTTGAAGATAAGAAGAGACTTTGACTTTTTCTGAAGTTTCCTTTACTTTGCATCTGTTTTAAAGATGAAGAATAGCTGACAGATCTGAGAAGACCTCTTCTGGGAACATTTGATGGGAAGACAAAAGAAAACACGTCTGATGTGTGTTTAATAGCGAGTACTTTGTGGTTGACAATATATGTGGATAGATTTTACCCAAATTTAAATGCTGCATTATTTTACCCAAAGAAATCAGTCAGTTTGCACCGTAAATGAAATGATTTCACTTGAGGGGTCCTATCTAATGACCTGTGCAAAGTGTTTTGGCATGAAGGGCAGTCGTCATCCATAATAAAGCCCCTTGTACAGGTGTCAGTAATAAGCAGACAATTGCCCAAGTCCCTCCGATCTGAGTCCCAAGCAGATCTTGAGTCATTTGATCTGAGTCCCAAGCAAGTCCCAAGTTTTTTCTGTTATGGGCAAGTCGAGTCGAGTCGAGTCACAGGTTATGACGAGTCGAGTCCCTCACCACTGTTCCCCAGTCCACCCAAAAAGCACTCAGATTTTTATCTTGAAGAGAGAAACCTTATCTTTCCACACATAGAACACACGTACATCCTCTTAGCTAATGTTAGCTTTGCTAGCTTCATATTGACCACAGGTCGGGCTAACGTTCCTGCCATATTAACCAATGGCTGGAACGTTAGCTACCTGGCTAACGTTTGCAGGTTTCACTTACTTGGCCTCCTGTGTCCTCAGGTGGCGGTTAAGTTAGATGTTGTGCCCTCTTTTTCGCTTATCGAAGCACTTGGCGTGTCTTTGTTTTCCATCTGATTGAAATTCTTTATATGCAAAAAAAATAACTTTGGGCACAGAAGACATAGCGGTTGCCAAATTGAAACCCGCGTCCCGCGCACCCTGCCCACTGCTCATCACTGTAGCAGAACCTGTGGTAGGAACCTATGTGTGTAGTACTTTGTCGTGTGTGGGACAATAATAGGTGACGGACAAGTGTTCTGTGAATGGAGCATCAATAAAGTGAACCTAAAGGAAAGAGCGGCATATATATCTCCTGTCTGGCTCTTCATATAAAGCCTGAGTGCATGCAATTTTCCGTATCATGTTGTCTCAAGTCAGGTCAATTCTGGAGGCATCTCTCGAGTACGAGTCAAGTCTAGAGTTTTTAGCTCCCTAGGCCGGGTCGAGTTGCAAGTCATCTCATTAGCGGCTCAAGTTGCCTCGAGCCCAAGTTCCTATGACTCGAGTCCGATTGTCTGGTAACATGCCACGGGCCCACATTGTTTAATACCAAATCTTCTCAAAAATGAATATTCAAGACATACCTAAAACTAAATAATTGTTGTCCTTGAAGCCTTCTGAGTGAATGAATACTGTTGGTCTCTTTCAAAGGTCACTGTGGGTGCTATAACAATTGACTCATGGTAACATGATCACACAAAAAGCATTTTTGCTCCTGAAATGTTTTGCCTGCCTTCTGTTCTGTCTCCTAAACTTCCTCCTGCATCTCCAGCCCATGATCCCCATTAAACAGCGGACAAAGGAGACATCTACAGGTTTCATGGAGATCTGCCGTCTTCTTTATCTGCCTGTGTTGGTCACTTCTCTTTTACAGGTGAGAACTCATGTTGACTTAACAATCCACCCCATGAGGTGTATTTAAAGGGACTGTGAGGAGTTTCTAAGTAATTACAAAAAAGTCTCACTTTTAGATATATGCCTGATCAAAATACACACTTTAAGATGAGTTTTATAGCATCAAAATAGGTTATCTATAAATGCTATTCCTTAGCTTCGCAGTCGGGTCGGACAGAGCTGGACTGGCCTGGATACTCAACTTTGGGAACAAGACAATCAAAACCAGAGCAAATTTATATTATTCAGACACGTCTTAGAGCTTACACCGGACTGTAAGTAGCGATATATAGCCGGCTACAAAGCTACGAAACTAAGTTTTCCAAAAATTGCTTGTTGTCACACATCAAAAACTACCGTTACGTAACTAGAAAGAGGTACATTACCTCATCGCTTTGCATCCTGTAAGTTGTTGAAAAAAGAAGTTGTAAAGCAATGCAGAGTTCTGAGGAAGGTCCGAGCTGCATTCATTAGCATCACAACACACACGCTCACGTCTTTTGGTGCATTCCAGTTGAAGTCAGAAGTAGGAATTTCCGTGTTCCGAGTACGAAAGTGCAACTGGAATGTCCCCCAAAGTTGGAATTTCCTACTGGGAACTCGGTGAAACCTTGCCTGACCCCGAGTTGACAATGGAAGATGGATGCCCCCATTGTGAACAGTTATTTAGCTCCTGTAATAATCAATTTATTTGCACCTCTGACTGGGGTGTGTCGCTCTAGATCAGCTGTATACATAGTATTGTTAGACTTATACTTATAAAAATGCTGCCATAATGATAATCACATTCTTCATGTGATATTTGTGAACAACAATGCAGGGCGTGCTAACAACAGCTAACAATAGCCTGGTAGATTGGCATGTTTTTTTCTGACTTCAACTGGAACGCTGATAAGTCGGAGATGACGTCACTCCCAGTTCTGAGGTTACTGGAACGCAGCATTACGACAGTCGCCGCACGTGCTCATGGGTAGCAGAGTCTTTATGTGTTCGGAAATAGATTCTCCTCATAGCACCTTTAATGAAAAGCAAAGCAGCAAAAAGATCACTTAAAAAGAAGCTGAAGCTTTAAGCTGACTTCCTTCACATTTAAAGCAATCTTGGGATGCTTTACCAGTACCTCACGGTGCAAACCAGAGACTCCTTTATTATCATGTTTTTTCTCATTATGTAAAGGTTTTTCTCAAAACTGAAGCACTGGTTCTCTGTTTACTATACTAAAGTCCCTCGAGAGACACTTTCCAAGGTGGTGAAGAATGACCAGTAAGATCCTGCGGGGCATCTTGTACAAACTGACAAACAGGTCGTGGCCAACCAACTGGACAAACACAAGAAGAGGGAATGGTGGGAATCCCAAGCTACATCAACATCCAAAACAAGGAGCATGGGAAGCTGAAAATTACCAAAGGTTGAAAGAGAAACTGTAGAAATGGTGGGGGGTTACGCCATAGTGGTCTCCGTGTTAGTAGGATCACTCAGGGCTGTGACACCTAGACAGGGAGAGTGGCTCCAGCAGATTCCAGGAACAACATACATCCAGAGGAACGTGGGAACAGCTCAACTGAGCAGAACAGTCAAGCTCCGATAAAAAAAAAACAGAGTTTGGGAAAGGGCATAAGACATATTACAGACAATGTCCTGTGTGTCTTGTGCATTTCTGGCACATTAACAGTAGAAATTCTCAGTTTTTTGTTTGAAAAAAACACTAAAACAGTGTGTACATGATGTAGATGGCAAGAGCACAGTGCTGTTAGAGGGAAGCAGAGCTGACAAGAGAACTCCAAATATAAAATCAACTCAGTTACTCTGATAAAAATGTATAAAAGGTCAAATGATTCTCATAACCTTTCTAACATTAATGAAAGCTTAAGCAAATATGAGCACAGCCATACAGACTCACCATAAAATCACCTGTTAACTCCACTCCTGTCCCGTCCCACTCCCAGAGAAAAAATCCCGTCCCATCCAAATCCCAGGCCGGAGTAAAAAAATGAATCCCGTCCTGTCCCACTCCCATAGAATGAGTTCCACTCCCATCCCGCTCCCTCTCAAAATTACTCCCACTCCTGTCCCATTCCCGTTTGAATAAAATCAAACTTGTTAAAAAAATGTTGCATTTTTTATTTTAGGTAAAAGTTCAGTGCATATAAAAGGCCTTGCCTTTAAGTTTCACATGCCTGACATTCGTTGGGTGTAATCAGCTCTCTTTTCGATGTGTCGTCTTCTCCTTCTGTTGTTTTGCTATGTGTGTCGCCAGCAGCCACTCCGAGTCGCTTTTCACTTCCGGTGGTGACAGGAAGTCAAACCACTTTTGTAGTTCTTTTGTGTTGCTAGCGCGGTCAAGAGTGTTGGCTCTCACTGAGAGATGACTACAAAAATGGACGCATCTGTTCATCTGGTTGTTTAACACGGCTGAAAATGATCATCTATTAATGTCGCTCCCACTCCTGCCCACTCCCGTTGCTTTTTTTTCACGTCCCGTCCCAATCACGGGATTAATTAAAAAATGACTCCCATCCTGTGGGATTCCCGTGGGAATCACATGACCCACGGGAATTCCCAAAAAATGTCATCTTCTGCTGTTTACACAGTCACTGCTGAACCCAAAGGTTCGGGGTACACTTTTTTCCCCTCTGCCTCTTACAGATTCATAGCTTCTATCATGACATCACACAGAGCAGCAGGTTGTGTTGAACTGTCTGAAATCACTGTGAGCCGGGTGTTTGAAGCCATGGAGCGTTCACACAGAAACACGAAACGCTGTCAGACCGCCCCCTCTGGAGCCCAGACTAACAGGCGTTTAGCTGACGGAGGGTTTGAGCCACTGTCTGACATCTCGCTGCTCCCACCATCCCACATCTTTTAGCGAGGACTAATTGCTTCCAGAGGGACCAATCCCACGGTCACACCTACATGAACCTGACCCCGGTGCATTGTGGGGTAGTGGCATGATTGTCTGCACCGTCTACAAACTCATGGACTGGCATATGCATGATCACCTCGACAACATGGGCTGTGCGAGGAGGGGCAGGGGGAGGGGCTTGAGCTTTAATTCCCTGCAGTGAGTCGAAACCATAGCAGTTCATCTGCAGCGGCACTGATGGAAAATACATAAACAACGCGTATTGTGCTGTGCTGAAACAGTGGGGGTGGGGAGGATGAGGATTAAAAATGATTATCACAATCTTATTACTTCTGAATGTGCTCTGACCTTGTTTGTAATGTAATTTGGAGCGCCTTAAAAGATTATGATGAGATGAGTCACATCCTCGCTCTCAAATGAAGGCACAGAGGGGTCTGCAGAGGGGCCCCAATGAACGCTAAAAATAACTCCTCAGTCCATTTCAATGCCAGTGCAAGGTCGAACAGTAAAAGACCCGATCTGTCATTGAAAACTTAATGAAGCTTCAGGAATATTTACACACTGAGAAAAATCAAACAGGCTGCTGTAATGTTAATGATGTGTTCTTGAAGCATATAAAAAAGAAGCAAAGTAGAACTTTAATTGTTTTCTGAACAGAGTAGTTTAAAAACGGCATCAAAATTATGCCCCATCAGTGGCACAAGCATAATGGTGTCAGAAAGAGTGGAAAATACACACACAGCTAGTTACGTTTTTCTCTTTCACTTTACTACTCATCCACAAACAGCTGCAGTGAATAAAGTGCCACTAGAGGTCAGTGTTTCCTTGATTAAAAGTGTTTTATTGAAACGTGACAGTGGTGCAGCAGTTCGTGCACTTGCCTCACAGTAAAAAGGTTGTTGGTTCAATCCTGCGTCAGTAAGGGTCTTTCTGTGTGGGATTTGCATGTCCCCTTGTGCATGCATGGGTTCTCCCCTGGCTTCCCCCTACAGACCAAGAACATGCTCATTATACGGCCCTTTTTCATTACTCTACTCGACTCTACCTGGCTCTAATCTACTCACCTTGTGCTGCTTTTCCGTTAGCCCCAGTCGCCTGCCCAACAGGGTGCAGTGTCGCTGAGCGGCTCTGCGGTGACGTCATTTTGAGTGCGACACAACAATCTGTGGCGTTTTGTCACAAACCGAGTAAAAAAGGAAAGCAGAAGAAGGCTGCAGGTGGTAAGAAGAAATACCCCTTGAGAAGCACAGGAGAGTTTTAGAAGCTATACAACAGAATGAAGCCGAGGACGAGAGCAATCGGGCTGCAAAGAAAAGACGGATGAGGGTATGCTAACGGTAGCTACCGCTAGCATGCTAGATCGTCGTGCTCATGACTCATCGATGACGACATTGTCTGACCAATCAGTAGCTGGCAGTCGGTGACGTCATCTTTTAGTATCGACTCTGCTCGCTTGGAACCAGAGCGGAGTAGGTACTAAAGCTAGCTTGTTTTGGGAGGTACCAGGCTAGTGGAAACACGCCGCAAATTGAGTAGGGCCGAGTAGAGTAGGGCCAAGGCGTGCTTGTGGAAAAGGGCCATATGCTGACTGGCAACTCTTGCTGAACTCATTATAAACAGGGTTGGAGCCTAGTAATATATAATATATTATATAATATATATGTAATATATAAGTAATCAGTCGATTAATTACAAATTACATATGAAATAGATAGATAGATAGATAGATAGATAGATAGATAGATAGATAGATAGATAGATAGATAGATAGATAGATAGATAGAAAGAAAGAAAGAAAGAAAGAAAGAAAGAAAGAAAGAAAGAAAGAAAGAAAGAAAGAAAGAAAAAGTACATTTTAGTCAGTTGGTAACCAGGTAAAAACTCAAAGGACCCTCCAGTGATCTCCTCAAAGACAAAGGTTTCTCTAGATTAATTTGGGGCGTTTTCACAAGCTCTCTCTTGCAAACGTTTAATGACCGCTGTAAATTATATCAGCTTTAAACTGAGAGGTTTTTAAGTAATCTCCTGGTTTTCCTTGTCTTTTCATACATGTCTATGCTGTAAAGATCTTTGCAGCATTAAGCGCATGAGCATATCTAGACAGGATTATGGAGTAACGGCATGAAAATCTATTTAGTTTTGTTTCAGCTTTAGAAGCAGGTAAAAGGGATTTATGATTCCCTTTCTCGTAGTGGTCAGCCATCAACATATCTCAAAGAGCCTTCTAGAACGTTATGCTCCCACAATGCTGGCCTGCTCGCCCATCAGTCTCTGAAAGTAGAATAGGAGATAGCACCTTTAGTTTTCAGGCTCCTCTTCATTGGAAACATTTATCAATCACAGTTCAGGAGACAGATATTCTCTCTACATTCAAGGGTAGACTGAAAACCTTCCTTTTAGATATAGCTGTTGGTTAGGAAAGGCTCAGGTTTGGACCAGCTCATAGTAAAGCTGCAATAGACTTAAGCGGGGTACACACATAAAGATTATTTGGCTGTTTTTGTCCTGACTTTACCCCTTCCCGACCAAGGATGGCGGATGTCTGATTATCTTCTGTCTTATATGATTATCCTATAAGATTATCCTGTATTAAACTTGTTCAACAGTTATGACCAAAAATATTCATGAGTATAGGGAAAGCTGAAGACTGAAGACTCCCGAGTCATGACTGCGGGAATTGTGAAGTGGAATGGAACATAGGCAAAGAAGGGAGCTGACCGAGGAACAAGAAGCAGGCTTGAATAAAAACAAGCAAGGACGACCTGAAACATAAACATAAGGTTTGTGCTGTCACTGGGCCAGTCGATCGCAGGGCAACATAGAGAGACAATTTAGAGTCACCAATTAACCTAAAGAGCATGTTTTTGGTCTGTGGGAGGAAGTCGGAGTGCCCAGAGAGAACCCACGCATGCATGAGAAGAACATGCAAACTTCACACTGCCCCCTAAATAAATTAATAAATAAAAATACACGATAGCTCCTGCAGATATCACACATATTTTTTGTTTTCATGACTATCACCATCAGTCCTCTGCGCTTTATAATAATTTGAACCGTTAATTTTTATACTACAAACATTATTTCTATCTTTAGTTCTTTTTGATTATATCACTATAATAACTATAACTAAGCATTAAGGAGCTCAACTGCTGAGCAGCCAGCACCATGATGGTAGCCACTCAAACGCAGAGTGTGAAATGTGTGAGGGGTCTTGTAAGAAGGTTGGAAATAGACAGAGACCTGTTTTCTTCTCTGTCCTCTGCTTCATGGAGACCTGGCTGTGTGGAAATACTGGCAAGGACTGGCAAGTGGAACTCTGGCAAGAATAAAGGTGGAGGTATCTGCTTTTACATTAACTGTAGCTGGAGTAACGATGTGACTGTGATCTTGAAACACTGTTCTGCCAATATGTAATCTTTCTTCATTAACTGGAAATCATTTTACTCACCCAATGGGTTTGCATCATTCAATCTGGTCGACACTTACATTCCTTCAGCTGGCAGTGCACAGGAGGCCCAAGGCATCCTGGCAGCCCTTTTCCACTAGCACGCCTTGGCCCTACTCTACTCGGCCCTACTCGATTTGCAGCGTGTTTCCACTAGCCCAGTACTTCCTAAAACAAGCTAGTTTTAGTACCTACTCCGCTCTGGTTCCAAGCGAGCAGAGTCGATACTAAAAGATGACATCACCGACTGCCGGCTACTGATTGGTCAGGCAATGTCGTCATCGATGAGTCATGAGCACGACGATCTAGCATGCTAGCGGTAGCTACCGTTAGCATACCCTCATCCGTCTTTTCTTTGCAGCCCGATTGCTCTCGTCCTCGGCTTCATTCTGTTGTATAGCTTCCAAAACTCTCCTGAGCTTCTCAAGAGGTATTTCTTCTTGCCACCTGCAGCCTTCTGCTCTTCTGCTTTCCTTTTTTACTCAGTTTGTGACAAAAAGCCACAGATTGTTGTGTCGCGCTCAAAATGACGTCACCGCAGAGCTGCTCAGCTGTTTACAGCGACACTGCACCCCGTTGGGCAGGCGACTGGGGCTAATAGAAAGGCAGCACAAGGCGAGTAGAGTAGAGCCGGGTAGAGTCGAGTAGAGTAGGGCTAATGGAAAAGGGCCAATACAGTGTATTCAAAAAAGCCAAACTAACCCTTTAGACAAAGTTTAGAATTCATACCAGATATTATAATTTGTATTATTTTATTCCCCAGAATTGCTTTATAAATTCCTGATCTTTCATGTAGAAAAGAGTAAGAGGATGTGTGTCTGAATATGATTTCTAAAATGGAGTTGTCATTATTTGTGCTATTATCTGGGATGAAAGCAGGTCAGAAACCAGGTGTGTTACATATGAAAAGTATTCTTGGCAGAGCGCCGAGTGTCAGACACTTTGGGTCACTGACTTTGTCCTCTTGTCATAAACTATCCTTCACAGTGGGCACACAACTCTCTCACATGACCTTTCCACAGAGCCCTGCAGTCCCCTGTGTCCACAGCACTTCTCCTTCACCTTTACCTGCTTGGCTTCATCCTGTCTGCTCTCTAACTAACACGTCCTCATTAAACCTCTCAAGTGCCTGGTACACTGTCTGGATGCTCGAATGAAACAGATGACAGATTAAGAAACCCCTCTGTGATTTGTCTCTCCTCCTATAATCATCTGCCCACCGGGTCAAGAGCTGCATCCACACAAAAATGCGAGGACAATAAGAGAAACTGATAGGATCGCAGGTACAATCCCATTTCATCATGCTCCAGTTCACAAACAGGACAGGCTGAGCACATATGAGACTATCTGACAGAGATATCAGAGGAGATCAGTGTGATCAGAGGCTCAGACATACATCACTGTGTGTTATCTGTAAGCTGTAGGTCCAGATGAAACACACAACAAGCCTCTGGATACAGCACAGATAAACTATTACCCCCCATCCTGCGGCGTTTTGTATGAACATGATTTTTCTGAGAAGATAAGACTTAAACAAAGAAAGGGGAAGTCTGAGAGATTCAGGACCAAGACTGGCATGTTCAGGGGGATCAAAAAGGAAATAAACTGTTCATGAAAGAGATCTGATTCTTTCATGAACAGTTTTGTATTTTACTGATTCTGTTCAATAAAGCCACCATGATTTAATGTAAAAATAGATTAATAAAAAATCTGTGTGGGCAATGTACCTGTTATCCAATTACTTGATTAATTAATCAATCAATCTTTATTTGTATAGCACCAATTCATAACAAGTGTTATCTAAAGACACTTTACAGTACAGCATAAAACTCTTCATTTTGTGGATACACATATATGCAATACACATATACATATATATATACCAATGTATACATCCACCACCCAACTTGAATCCATATAGCCAATCATGAATCCCTCCATCATGGCTCAAGAAAAAACCTTCTGTTAAGCAGCAGGAAATCTTGAAGGTGGATCCCAGTCTCATGATGAACAGCAAATCCACACGATGCTGTGTTGGGTGTGAGGGTGAAGGAAGGGAGGTAAGAGGAGACAAGTGGACTAAAGTAAGAACTAAAGTTAGTGACAGATCCATGAACCATAGACCTGTCGTCTGATTTATTAGAGGTTAGCCTCTTGAGATGCTACATCTTGTTTTCAGGAGGGTCCTCATGTCTGAATGGTTGTGGTGATCAGTTATAGAAGTATAATCAAAGACATTCTTACTGAAAATAAGAATTTATGGTAGTGACGAACTCATGGATGCCCAGACCACAAGTGCATCCCTACCATATTTGTCTCCCTTAAGTATAAATGTGTTAAAGGCCTCTTTAGATGTGGCATCCCATTTTCAAGAGGGACCTCATGCCTATGTGGTGATAAAAAAAAATAGATACTGTAGATCTATCGATCACAGATAGGGAGATCGTGCTAATATCTACATTAACAGCTATAATGATAATGGGAATGGAATGTTCCAAATGAAATGGCCAGCTATGTGTCATGTCTATTAATGTCTATTAATCACTGGATAACCAACAAAGCACTAGATTAATAAAAGTAATCGATAGCTGCAGCCCTAGTACTTTTCCCATGAAGACCGTGTTATTTTTGGAAAGATCTGATTTCTGTGGAATTAATCAAAAATAAAAGATGCAGTACCTGCCTGTTGTAGATAGAAGGCGGTGTTATCAACTTATCTTGACATAAAGTGAAAATCCACACCCTAGATGGACCTTCCACTCCTGAGTTATAGATAAAACACTTTCGACCATTAGGGAAGCAGCACTTCCTAACATCATACTGAATTCCAGTCAGCACCACAGGAAATTTAGCAGTACTTAATGGTTTCAACTCTCTAGAGTTTTCAAATCAAGAGCTATTCTGCTTTGAGTCTTGCATGTGGTGTGGATCTTGACTTAACACCCCTTTTGGCCCCTAGCCCTAGGGCTCACTCTTGAATTCTTTTAGCTCCTGAATCATATGTCCTACATGGTTGAACTTTCTCCCCCATCTATCCCTGGGACTTTACTCAGGATGGGAGCACTCTCTGTGGGACAAATGGCTCCACATTCACCCCCAATACTATACTTCTGGGAATCTGGCACACTGGGCTCTGTCTCTCTAACACTCTCTCTCCATTTTTGGCTCTGCCCCTTTTTGTTTGCTCTTGTACTAGTCTCTGGCTCTTGTCTTGTAGGTGGTCTGGGATCCTTGCTGTAGACATTTCAATTTATAACCATGATCTCCCTATACATCCATAGTACTTCCATACTGTGAGGAAATCAATTTTTATTTGTGTTTAATATAGTTTTTTTCTTGTAGAAATATGGCCCTTTTCCACTAGCACGCCTTGGCCCTACTCTACTCGGCCCTTCTCGATTTGCAGCGTGTTTCCACTAGCCCAGTACTTCCTAAAACAAGCTAGTTTTAGTACCTACTCCGCTCTGGTTCTAAGCGAGCTGAGTCGATATTAAAAGATGATGTCACCAACTGCCGGCTACTGATTGGTGAGACGATGTCGTCATCGATGAGTCATGAGCGCGACGACCTAGCATGCTAGCGGTAGCTATCATTAGCTTACCCTCATACGTCTTTTCTTTGCAGCTCGATTGCTCTTGTCCTCGGCTTCATTCTGTTGTAGCCTATAGCTTCCAAAACTCTCCTGTGCTTCTCAAGGGGTATTTCTTCTGTTTGTCAGTTTGTACAGGTTGCCCCGCAGGATCTTACTGGTCATTCTCCACCATCTTGGAAAGTGTCTCTCAAGGGACTTTAGTATACAAAACCCCAAACCAGTGAAGTTGGCACATTGTGTAAATCATAAATAAAAACACAATACAATGATTTGCAAATCCTTTTCAACTTATATTCAATTGAAAACACAGCAAAGACAAGATACTTAATGTTCAAACTGAGAAACTTTATTTTCTTTTTCAAATAATCATCAACTTAGAATTTAATGGCAGCAACACATGGGAACTGAGGAGACCAATTTTTGAAGCTTTTCAGGTGGAATTCTTTCCCATTCTTGCCTGATGTACAGCTTAAGTTGTAAGCTTAAGCTTAAGCAACAGTCCAGGGTCTCCGTTGTTGTATTTTACGCTTCATAATGCGCCACACATTTTCAATGGGGGACAGGTCTGGACTACAGGCAGGCCAGTCTAGTACCCGCACTCTTTTACTACGAAGCCACGCTGTTGTAACACGTGCAGAATGTGGCTTGGCATTGTCTTGCTGAAATAAGCAGGGGCGTCCATGAAAAAGACGTTGCTTGGATGGCAACATATGTTGCTCCAAAACCTGTATGTACCTTTCAGCATTAATGGTGCCTTCACAGATGTGTAAGTTACCCATGCCTTGGGCACTAATACACCCCCATACCATCACAGATGCTGGCTTTTGAACTTTGTGCCTATAACAGTCCGGATGGTTCTTTTCCTCTTTGGTCCGGAGGACACGACGACCACAGTTTCCAAAAACAATTTGAAATGTGGACTGGTCAGACCACAGAACACTTTTCCACTTTGCATCAGTCCATCTTAGATGAGCTCGGGCCCAGTGAAGCCCGGACGGGTGGGTGGGTGTTGATAAATGGCTTTGGCGTTGCATAGTAGAGTTTTAACTTGCACTTACAGATGTAGACGAACTGTAGTTACTGACAGTGGTTTTCTGAAGTGTTCCTGAGCCCATGTGGTGATATCCTTTACACAGTGATGCCGGTTTTTGATGCAATACCACCTGAGGGATGGAAGGTCACGGGCATTCAATGTTGGTTTTGGGCCTTGCCGCTGACGTGCAGTAATTTCTCCAGATTCTCTGAACCTTTTGATGATATTACAGACCGTAGATGATGAAATCCCTAAATTCCTTGCAATGGCTGGTTGAGGAATGTTGTTCTTAAACTGTTGGACAATTTGCTCATGCATTTGTTCACAAAGTGGTGACCCTCACTCCATCCTTGTTTGTGAATGACTGAGCATTTCAGGGAAGCTGCTTTTATACCCAATCATGGCACCCACCTGTTCCCAATTAGCCTGTTCACCTGTGGGATGTTCCAAATAAGTGTTTGATGAGCATTCCTCAACTTTCTCAGTCTTTTTTGCCACTTGTGCCAGCTTTTTTGAAACATGTTGCAGGCATCAAATTCCAAATGAGCTAATATTTGCAAAAAATAACAAAGTTTACCAGTTTGAACGTTAAGTGTCTTGTCTTTGCTGTGTATTCAATTGAATATAAGTTGAAAGGGATTTGCAAATCATTGTATTCTGTTTTTATTTATGATTTACACAGCGTGCCAACTTCACTGGTTTTGGGTTTTTACATTATCTTAAGCACAGCACACAGCAGAGCTCAAACAAATAATTCATGTCTTTTGTATTCCTAGAGACACATGTCTGGAGTGAAGGGGAAAATGTCTTGTGCAGCAATACTGGTCTTTCAGGAGTCCTCTGTGATGGCCTCGGTCAACTTTTAAGTGACTGACAGAAAACGCAGAGTTTCTTTCCCCTAAAGGACGAAACTCGTTACCTATGTTTTCAGGCAATGATGTGCTCTTAAATTTGCTGTTGGCTTGTGAAGGTGACTGAGTCTGAGAAACACCTGAAGGTTGAAAATAAGAGTTTAGTAACTGGAAAAAATTACAGGGTTCTGTCTCCGTGTCCATCAAAAGCCACCTCCTCTGTCCTGTTGTCCTCTGAGAATTTTCTTTGAGTTGCAGCTTAATGTTCAAAGTGAATCAAGTCACTTGTCCACCACCTCTCCCGTGGTCAAGGTCGGTATGTCTGACAGTGTTACTTCACAATCGAAGAAGACAAACGGACTGCTGAGTCATCGCATCGACATCACATCTAATCATTATTCTCAATGACTGATTTGTTTGCACTGTTGTTCAAGGACTTGTCAACAGATGTGATTGTTTTTTCTGCTCCAGAGCAAATTAGACTTTTGCTACAGGCTGTGCTTTTTCTGGACTCGAGCCATGTTTCATCCTCCTTTGCTCTGCTGTTGATGAAAATCCTGCAGGGGAAATGTTTGTCAACACAGTTGTCAATCTCAACATGACGTCAGCTACTTTCATTTTCTTTAAAAAAAAAAAAAGGAATAGATGTTGTGATAATTAAAGTCTGAACGGAATCTGGGTTTGGGAAAGAAAATCAACTCTTGGTTTATTTTGAATTTATGATTTGATCCATGTGTTTGCATGGAGGAGGTGGGTTTTATGAACAAGACTGGAGTTTAAGTGATGTTCTAGTCATGTTATAAGAAACACAAATGGTACATTGTAGAGGTGTAACAAAATGGTCAACTCACGAAACGATACGAAATACAAAACAGGGCTCACGATACGAAATAATCACGATACAAAATAAAGAGTATAGAAAATCCCCAACATTGGGAAGTTGTGCAAAAATCTCATTTTCTTTATTTTCTTTCTAATGCAGACATACAAAAATATTGCTGCATCAGTACAAATTAAATGCTCTTTGAAAAAAAACATTTTTTTCCCCCTTATTTAGACTACAGTGCAAATACAAACATAAAATCTCAATAAAAAGTGCTTTGTTGTTATAACAATCAGGATAAGTACATTCTTGAATGAAAAGGAAAACAAATAGCAGTCCTCAGAGCTGCAGTTTAGACCTATAAATGTCTGAACTGTGAACTATAATATTTAGCCTATAACAGTGCATATACTTCTGATCTTCAAGTATGATCAAATTCTGTCAACTCAACAGTAGATGCAAAAATCAAATATTGTTTTTATGCAGACTTACACAAACATGCAGTTGCTGCCTGTCTCCAGTTCAAAGTAATTAGTAGTTGGTAGTTGTACGCGCCACAGTTTATGGCGAACTGCAGCGACATATTTTGTAACCGCACCAAATGTAGGGAGATGGAGCGGACCGAGACCACCCCTTCTCGGAGGTCTTGGACCGGCTGATTTGGTGCGCACCAAAGTGCGGTGGTTGCATTCACACTGATGCTAACGTACCAAACCCTGGGCCAAAACTTCTTTGGTGCGCACTAAATGTGGTCGTTGTGAAAATACCTTTAGTTAACGGGACCCTGTTTGTGTCCAAGGGAGAACAAGACAGACCGGTGAAGCCAGATGAAATTCACACTTCAGTTGACTATTGTTCATTCTGCCGTGCAAAAAAAGTTGATCTACTAGGTCCCCCAAAAGCTCTAACAAAGCTTTGAGTTTGACCTTGAGTGATATTAAACAGTAAGTGGGAATCCTGCAGTCAACTGTTCTAAACTTTATCTCATGAAATGCCCTTCACAATATTCTTTGAAACTTGACCCACCCCTAAACTCACCAACTGTGTGAAAAAAACATTTGCATTAAAGGCAGCTTCTTACTTAATCATCGGTACTGAAACAAGTTGTTTAACAGCTCTTATTTGTATTTAAATGAGCTCCACACCCTTCTTTTGACCTTGGCTATTAAAAAGCAGTGATTTTTATTCTCTGTCTGTTGCTTTTGTAGTGCAGACAACTTCATCGTGCTGATGGATAATGCACCTGCCCTGAAGTGACACAAATGTAGGCCAAGCACTGTGTGATTCTGAAAAGGTCTGCTCTGTAGCCATCCAACACGGCCTCATCTCCATGGACAGCTGAATATAAAGTGACCGGTCTTGGGGAAAACTTCATATTTTTAAAAATTGAGCTGGTGCAGGGAAAGAGGACATCACATTATGGCTAGGGGAGATGGGGAGGTACGTGATCAGATACGTTAAAGAGGCTCAGGTGCTGGGAACAGAAATTTAATGATGTCCCAAGAGGAGGTAATGCCAAAGCAGACTGACCCTGTCAAGTCAAAGCCAAGGATAGTTGCCTTGTCAGGGCACAGGACATGTAAATGGGCCTGTTCCTGTTCACACTTTGACATTTTGACTCACTAAAATATCTTCCACATTGAAACTTTAGTGTGTCTAGCACAGGGTAGGCTTGAGTGCAAGCTGATTGTCAAACAGAGTAAATAAAAGGAACATTAATCTACTTTTAAGCATTTCTTTTAACACTCCAATCAACATGTTAATACAGGCTAAGCAATGCTGCTTCTGCTGCCCTGTCATCCATTTAAAGAACTTATGGTTGAGTCCCCAAAAGTTTTTGGTCCTTTTTTAAAAAAATATTCACCCAGTGTTGAAGTCTGTGTTGAAGGAAGACCAAAATGAAGAAAGCTATTCAGCTAGGCTGTGGAAGCTACACTTACACGACAAGCTAATCAATGCATGTCATGTTTAGTGATGCATTTGAGGTCCAGTCAGTAACACTGTGACATCACTCTATTAAAGCTAGGGTCTATGATCTGAAAACCAGTTTGTTGTGTTGAGACAGATTTGAAAAACGCAGCCTGCCCCCCCTTCACTCAGCTCTCCCCTCAGTGTTCCAAGACCCCGCCCCCCAGCTCGTGTCGCCTCCTAACAACACGCCCCCTCTGACAGAGCAACAAGCCGGCGGCTGGCAAAAAATATCAACAGCTACAACAACCAAAAACAACTCAGCTCAACTGAAAGTAACAAACACAACAGTCATCCCCCTTGTAACACACAGTGGTAGCCATTTCAATTGGACTGGCGGCGAAGCGGGTCTGGCGTCGCCAGAGCAGAGCCGATTGTGGGTGAGGATTTACGTTTCTCGGCGTGTCTTCACCAGCTCAGTTTACAATGCTAACGATGAGTGGCTAACTTATGCTAAAATCTACTGACAGAGCCTACCCGTTCTGACCAACAACGTTCAGTCATTAGCCAGTATAGGCACAGACTAACCAGTTATTCAGCAGACATCTCCCACTGTAGTAAACAAAGCTATTACCTGTTCAATCAGGGGCGGAACGGCCGGTGCTGCAGGTCGGCCGGCGGCTGGTGCTGCAGCCGTTCGCCAGCCGGCGCCCAGTGCTTGGGCCAGTGCTGCGGTCATTCGCCAGCCGGTGGCCTGTGCTGCGGCCCGGCCATTCAGTAGCCGGCGGCCGGCGCAGTGTTCAACAAACCCAAATCATTCTGCAGCTTTTTCCACCGTAC
This sequence comes from Scarus forsteni, assembly GCA_036419115.1. Lineage (NCBI taxonomy): Eukaryota > Metazoa > Chordata > Actinopteri > Labriformes > Labridae > Scarus > Scarus forsteni. Next base: position 5,425,979 of record JAZDUH010000085.1, on the reverse strand, counting down.
GATTCTCCAATGTTGAGTCTCCGTTGGGACCTGTTTTGCTCATATTTCTTCCTTACTTCAGCCTTTTCCTCGAAACTTTTACGTTTCCTTCTCTTTGATGTGGAGGGTAACAGAAGCAGCCTCCTGGCTTCTCCAGCTCCATGACGCTTCAGTAGCTGTGCAGCTCGCTGCTCACCAGTACCTGAGCGAGGTAGTGGGGAGGAGGTGGGACCATGGGCAAGACAGTGCGGAGCAGGGGAGACAGGGGATTGGATTGACTCACGGACCAATCGGTTCGGATTGGTCAACTATTATACTGCTTTGCAGCGGATATACTGAATGGATTTTTTTCATTCTTTTTGGTCTTTATATTGCGTAGATCGGACCATAGGACCATAACGGCATTATAAACAGTGTTATTAAGATGTACCAAGCCTCCAAATCATAGACCATAGCTTTCAATGAATATATGGTGACGTAAAGAACATGATGTGGAGACTGGAATAGATACTGCTAAGTATGTAACTGTTATTTTTATGTATTGACTTTTTAATTGCTTTTTTGCACTATTTTGTCCTTTTGGGATTTTTTTTTTCAGTCTATCAATGGTTTTGTTGATTCACATTAAAAAAAAATAATAAATGAGTCATTTCATTGTATAATTCAGGTCTTCTTTCTATATGAGACTTCATTGCTCCATGAGATCTGTTGTCCTGCTTTATTGATCAAAACTCAACCAGTTGTTTAAACAAAACACAATAAATCAGTATCGGCAGTATTAGTTTTCAGTATCAGCCACAAAATCCTGAATGGGGCATCCCAATTTATCAAGGACAGCAATTACTAACTTGACTCTTATTAAGTACAGCCAGAGCAGCTTCAAATGTTTGGGAGCCACTGCTGTTCTTAAGTGTATTTAACTTCACAAAAATGACATGAAAATAATACACATGGATGCAGTGATAAGGGAATTTATCATCCCACCAGTGGAAAAGTGTGGGGTCCAATCACTTGTGCATGTCAGAGTAAGGTTCATTTAAACAGAGTCAGAGAGGGCAGACCTGCAGGAGTGTTTTCTGCAGTGACAGATGGTGCAGTCAGCTTGAAAACAATGTTGAAGGACACAGCAGCCAAGATGTCACAGAGCGTCCCTGCCTCCATCTATATTGACTTACTGCGAGAGCAAGTGAGGTGACCTCACATTGGGCTCCTCTCATAACACAATTGTACACAGTGTATACAGTGTGTGTCTCTTTTCCCTAGACCAAAGCCTGCACAGTACCCTCTCTTACAAGGGTCAAACGGCTGTGGGGTCCATCTCTTGTCAGATTTACAACATACCAGAGGCCTTGAGCCACATTCTTACAGTCTGTCAACATAGCATATGACAGAGTGGCCCATCCTGAGGGATGTAAGCCATATTATTTACAGTGGTCTTGGAGAAGCTCTTTGTTTCACAATGGCAATTAAATGCTGCAAAATGTCGTCAACATTAAATTATGAGCTGATTGTTCCACTGTTGTCACCTTAAACTGCACGCAATCACACAATTGAACTCACGTAATGTTACACCATAACGTTTTGCCAAAGGCCTAACCACTGTCTAACTAGTAGGTATTAGATGTTTTCACAGCTGATGGAGTTTATTTGTTTATGTGTTTCTCTACAGATGATAGTCCACAACTGCTGTGTCGAATCTAGGGAAGCGAACATGTAGAACTTTTACTAACCGCGTGCACAAAGCTACTAACCAACGTGTACATGGTTACAAATCAGAGATTAATGATCTTTTTCAAACGCAGTTGCGCTTTATAACCACTAGAGGGTTCAGTCTCCTTTAGAATACCTCCTTATTCCATTAAATCAAAGACATTGCAGTAGTTATCAGACAAAAACTTTATTCAGCGAGCAGAACTTAACAAGTAGGCAATCCATCTCGCCATTTTAATGCTCAGGTCTAATTATTACAGAAAGTAAAATGAGTTGAAAATAAAACCATTTATAATTATGACAGACAAGAAAATGTACAAGTGAAAGCTGAAAGAGGTATAGCCTTCTTTTCAATTCATTGTTTTAACTTTTGCTCACTATTGTACAATATTTTTTTAAACTTAAAGTGCAAACTGCATCCCTCTTTCACAACTGGAGCCATGTCTGAATTTAATATGTCTCATAGTAAAAGTAGTCTGGAATTGGCGAGAAAAAGTGACTCAAAAAGAAGCCAAAGTAAGCTGTGAGAGGAAAAACCTTCATCTTTATATGTACCAAGTTAAAAAAAAAAAAAGTAGAGGGGGACTCTCATGTCAATTAACTAAACTGTGGAAAAATTGTTTTCTTCGTCCACTTTAGACGCTTTTTCCACTATACTGTCTCACACATGCATGCATTCTTCTCTTACATGCATGCATTCTTCTCTTGCATATATTTTCTTTGTGCATATACAGATGTGAACAAAATTGTTGGTACCCTTCAGTTAAAGCAAGAAAAAAACCCACAATAGTCACTGACATAGCTTGAAACGTACAAAAGTTATAATACATAACATGCACGTTGTTGAATTGTGGTTTACTCGAATAATCTTAAAAATATAACTCATGAAACTGGCCTGGACAAAAATTATGGTACCTTGAAGTAATTCTTTGTGGCACAACCTTTTGAGACAATCATTGCAATCAGGCAATATCTGTAACTTTCAATGAGACTTCTACACCTGTCCACAGGTATTTTGGCCAACTCCTCTTGAGCAAACAGCTCCATCTGTCTCAGGTTTGAAGGTTGACTCCCCCAGACTGGATGTTTCAGCTTCTTCCACAAATGTTCAATAGGATTTAGATCAAGGCTCATAGAAATCCACTTAGTTTAATGTTCGGTTCGGTAGTTTAACCGAACATAGTTTCATGTTCGGTTCTCCAGATTTGTGTCATCTTTCCAAATGCCATCCCAGAAGCTTTGTGGCTCGTCAACATGCATTTTGGCAAATTCCAGTCTGGCTTTTTTTGTGATCTGCTTACAACAGTGATGCCCTCCATCAAGTCTACTTGGGCTCAAACAGTAACAGATGTTGTGATCTGATACTGATGTACCTTGAACTTGGAGTTCACCTCTAATTTCTTTGGAAGTTGTTCTGGGCTCTTTGGTTACCATTTGTATAATCTGTCTCTTTAATTTGACATCAATTTTCCTTTTGTGGCCACATCCAAGGAGGTTGGCGACAGTCCCGTGGACCTTAGACTTCTAAATAATATGTCCAACTGTAGACACAGGAACACCAAGCTGCTAGGAGATGGTCTTAAAGACTTTACTTTTAACATACTTTTTTGTAATTGTCTTTCTAATCTTCTGACACAACTTTCCTTAGCTTTTGTGGCCCATGCTAAGTGTGGTACACACTGCAATACCAAACAGCACAGTGACTGCTTTTCAGCCTTTAAATAGGCAGAATGAGTGATTACAAGTTTGAAAACACCTGTGATTGACACGTTTGCAGGTAGGACCCAGAAGCAAGCAGTTTGATTTGAACAGTCTTTATTAACCAAGTTCAGAAACAGTTCAGTGCGGGTTGCGAACCCGCGACCAGGAGATCTGTGGACAGGCGCTCTCCTGACTGAGCTAACCCGGAGCTGAACAGCTGTCGGTTCCCACAGCCTTTACAGGGAAGAGGCTGAGGACGGAGAGGAGCACAAACAGTCTTTACAGGGGAGTAGCTGATTCTTGAGCGGGGCTTCAACCCGCACCAGCGAACTTAAGAGGTGAACACTCCTCTGATTGCAGCACCTCAGAGGAGTCCAAAACTGACACCCACACCGTTGAAACAGAGAACAGGCTGTGGCTTGAGCGGGGGTCGAACCCGCGACAGCTCGGGTCCACAGTCGGACGCCTTACCGACTGAGCCACCCAGGCGATGCAGTGACAGAAGCTCACACAGTCTTTATAGAAAGAGGTGAAGCAGGCTTGACTCACGCACAGACGAGCTGAGGCGCCAGGAACACTTGGAGGAGGATTCAGGCGAGCTCGGCGTTGTCGAAGACAGGCAGGAAGTCAGACACCAGGCGATTGGCACAACGAGAGCAGACTGGGTTCGCAACTGGAGACGGAAGCAGGGTCAGATACCAGACTCGGGGTCACAACGTAGAGCGGGCTGGATTCGGCAACAGGAGACGGAAGCAGGGTCAGATACCAGACTCGGGTCACAACGTAGAGCGGGCTGGATTCGGCAACAGGAGACTTCAGCAGGATCGAAAGCCGGGGATTCAGACAGGCGGATGAATACAGGACAGAAGCTAGTCGATACCTTGGAGTCGAGCCGAGGGTCAGGCGGATGAGGCAGAGTCTGGGACTTAAACTGGTCGGCACCGGGTGATCAATCCGGGAAACAAGTCTGGACCTTTCAGCATGAGTGCGACGACAGTCTGACGCTGGTTGAGTGTGGAGCTGGGGCTTAAGTAGCTGGCTTGATTACGGAAGATGAGCTGCAGGTGAGCGGCGGCACAGGTGAGGTGAGTGAGGACTGATTAAGGTGCAGCTGCGAGTGACAGGCTGTGGGAGAGGCTGAGGCTGCAGACTGAGATTGGACAGAACCCTCAAGGGACGGCTCCCGCCCACAACATCAACAGGGGTGGGGGGGGTGGGAAGAGTACCTAGTACTCCTCCGAGGCGGAGTCCTCACGGACGTCAGGTGGATGGGGAACCTCCTCCTCCTCTTCAGAGGCCTCCGCGGTGGGAGAGCCTACAGGACTGGCGAGTGAGGGTTGCCGAGCTGGACGTCCCCGCCTTCCTAGGGACGGCTGCTCCGGACGGTCCACGTGAAACTGCCGCACCAAGGCTTTATCAAGCACGTCCCGGAAGGTACCCATGATCTCTCCTCTGACCATATCCTTCCCAGTCCACGAGGTACTGTAGGCCTCTTCCTCGCCGACGGGAACGGAGCAGACGACGGATGGTGAATGCCGGACCTCCGTCGATGATGCGTGGAGGAGGAGGAGGAGCCACGACTGGAGACAGGGGACTCTCATGGACCGGTTTAATCTTGGAGACATGGAAGGTGGGATGGACCCTCATGGATCGGGGAAGGACCAGCTCACTGCCGTCGGGTTAACGATTCTCTGTATGGAGAAAGGACCAACAAACTTAGGTGCGAGCTTCCTGCTCTCAACCCTAACAGGTAGGTCTTTGGTAGATAACCAAACTTTCTGACCTACCTGATAGGTTGGAGCAGGAGTCCGACGGCGGTTGGCAGAAGAGGAGTAACGATGGATCTGCCCTCTGGAGTGCAGCCCTGGCTCGGCCCATGTCCTTCTGCATCGACGGGCGAAGGCAAGGGCAGACGGGCAGGAGACCTCATTGTCCAAGGCCGGAACAACGGGGCTGGTAGACACACTGGAATGGGGACAAGCCAGTTGAGGAGGAGACCAGGGAGTTGTGGGCGACTTCCACCCATAGGAGCTGCTGAGACCATGTAGAAGGGTTCTGGGACACAGTGCAATCAAGAGCCGCTCCATCTCTTGGTTCATCCGTTCCGATTGTCCGTTGGTTTGTGGATGGAAGCCAGAGGATAAGCTGGCGGTGGCTCCCAGGAGGTGGCAGAACTCCTTCCAAAAAACTGACGAGAACTGAGGCCCACGATCCGACACCACGTCCACTGGAAGGCCATGGAGGCGAAAGACCGCATGGAGGACCAGCGGTTTCTTTGGCCGACGGAGCTTCTGCAGGGGAATGAAGTGTGCCATCTTCGAGAATCGGTCAACCACGGTGAGGATGGTGGTGTGACCATCGGAGGGAGGTAGTCCGGTGACGAAGTCCAAGGATACATGGGACCAAGGACGATGTGGAATAGGCAGAGGTTGGAGGAGACCGGCAGGAGCCTGGTGAGAGGGCTTGTGTTGGGAGCAAACCTGGCAGGCTTTAACGAAGTCCCGAGTGTCTTCCTCCAGATTGGGCCACCAGAACCTCTCAAGAACCTCCTGAGTGCGAAGGGATCCAGGGTGACAGGTCAGATTCGAGGAGTGGGCCCATTGCAGAACTTCAGACCGAAGGGCGTCAGGAACGAAGAGACAGTGAGGAGGACAAGAACTAGGACCAGCCTGATCCTGGGAGGCAGCCTTGACTCTTTCCTCGATGTCCCAGGTGAGGGTAGCGACGACACAGGGGGAAGCCAGAATGGGGGCAGGTTTCTCTGGGTTGTCCTCGTCTCTGAGGTACAGACGAGAGAGGGCGTCAGGTTTGGTGTTGCGGGAGCCAGGTCTATAGGATAAGGTGAAGTTAAACCTGGAGAAAAACAGGGACCACCGGGCTTGACGGGCATTCAGTCTCTTGGCCGTTTTGATGTACTCCAAATTCTTATGATCGGTCCAAACCAGAAACGGATCCTTGGCCCCCTCCAGCCAGTGTCTCCACTCCTCCAGGGCTAACTTGACAGCCAGGAGCTCACGGTTGCCGATGTCGTAGTTTCTCTCTGCCGGAGTCAATCGACGAGAGAAGAAGGCGCAGGGATGGAGCTTGTGGTCTGACGGGGATCGTTGGGACAGAACACCTCCGACTCCCACATCGGAGGCGCTTCACCTCCACCAGGAACTGGAGATCAGGATCAGGCATTTGGAGGATGGGAGCAGTGGTGAATCTTTCCTTCAGGGTGCGAAAGGCAGTGTCTGCATCAGGAGACCAAAGGTAAGTCTTCTTACTGCTGGTGAGTGCAGTGAGGGAGCAGCGACAGTGCTGTAGTTTCTGATGAACCTGCGGTAGAAGTTGGCAAAGCCCAGGAACCTTTGAAGTTGCTTATGGACTCAGGGACAGGCCAGGAGGTAACGGCAGAGACCTTAGCCGGGTCCATTTGGATGTGACCTTGAGAAATGATGAAGCCCAGGAAGGAGACTGTGGGGACGTGGAATTCACATTTCTCCGCTTTAACAAAAAGTGAGTTTTCAAGGAGTCTCTGCAGCACGGACTGGACCTGATGCACATGGTCACTGAGGTTCTTTGAGAAGATGAGGATGTCGTCGAGGTAGATGAAGACGTATTTGTTCAGCATGTCCCTGAGTACGTCATTCACCAAGGCCTGAAACACTGCAGGGGCATTGGTTAAACCAAAGGGCATCACCAAGTACTCATAATGTCCTATGGGGGTGTTGAAGGTCAGCTTCCACTGCCCCCTCCCTGATGCGGACGAGATGGTAGGCATTCCTGAGGTCAAGTTTGGTGAATACAGTGGCTCCCTGAAGCAACTCGAATGCAGAGGAGATGAGAGGCAGGGGGTAACGGTTTTTAACCGTAATGTCGTTAAGTCCTCTGTAGTCGATGCAGGGCCTCAGGGAGTGGTCTTTCTTCTCGACGAAGAAGAACCCTGCACCAGCAGGGGACGAGGAGGGGCGGATGATGCCAGCGGCCAGAGAGTTCTCAATGTACTCCTCCATCGCCTTTCTTTCTGGAGCCGAAAGGGAAAACAGCCTTCCCTTTGGAGGTGAAGTGCCCGGAAGGAGGTCAATGGCACAATCATACGGACGATGAGGGGGCAGAGAAGTGGCATTGACCTTGCTAAACACAGCGCTGAAGTCGTGATACTCGGGGGGCACACTGGAGAGTTCAGGCTGGACCTTGGAACAGACAGATGGGTGTGGGGACAAGGCATCCTTCAGGCAGGTGAGATGACAGGAGGACCCCCACCCACGGATGGAGCCAGTTGACCAGTCCAAGACAGGGTTGTGTCGCCGGGCCAGGGATAGCCGAGGACCAGCGGCACCTCAGGATGATCAAGCACGTGGAACTGGATGGTCTCTTTGTGATTTCCTGAGATGAGCATGGTGACAGGGGAAGTTTGGTGACTGATTACCCCCATCTCGTGGCCATCCAAGGCTCTGGCAGGAATGGAGTGATTGAGGGGAACCAGACTTAATCCGAGTTGTTCAGCAACCCTTTTGCTGATTAAGCAGGAATCGGACCCAGAGTCAATGAGGGTAGCCAGGGTCTGAGGTCCGTCAGGCAGGAGCAGGCGAGCAGGAAGGGAAGGACGAAGGACTTGAGGAGTCTGGGAGGATGAGCTCACTGCCTCCTCCCTTACGAGTGAGCTCTCTTTACCGGGCAGTCTTTGACAAAATGTCCTTGTCCTCCACAGTAAAGGCAGAGTTGAGAGAGGAGACTCGCCGCTTCCTCTCGGCTGGGGTGAGGGAGGCACGCCCAGCTGCATGGGTTCGGGTCCCTCACCAAGGAGCAGAAGCCTGTTGGGGTGCACTCCTGTGTGGTGGGCAGGTGATGGACAGGTGAGTCGGAACGAGCTCCTAACTCCTCTTCTGGCCCTGATGCGGAGATCGATCCGGTGGCGCAGGTCGATGATGCCATCCAGGGTCGAAGGAGTTCATGGGAAACCAGAGCGTTTTAATGTAATCTGCCAGTCCATGAACAAAGGCATCAATTTGGGTCAAGAGTTCCACCCACTGCGGCTGGCTTGAGTGCGGAAGTCTATGGAGAAGTCAGCCACCGACCGACCTTGTTGAAGCTTCAGAAGGCCCGCTGCAACTCCTGCCCTATCGGGATTCAGTCCAAACACTTTGGAAGTTCAGAGGTGAATGTGAGGAAACTGGAACAGGCAGGAGATTGGCGATCCCACTCAGCGGTTCCCCAGAGTCTCGCCCAGTCAGGTGATTGATGGTGTAGGCAACCTTTGCAGCTTCAGAGGAGAAGGTGCGGGGCTGTAGAAGCGAAGAGCAGGGTGCAGTTGGTGATGAAGGCAGAACAGGTCTCAGGTTCACCATCATATCGTTCAGGAGAGCCCACTTTCGTGGTTCTGGCGAAGCAGAAGCGATACAAGCAGGCTGAGGAACAGGTGCAGGGGTTGGAGTTGGTGGTGACTCTCGAAGCCTGGAGGCGAGATCAGTGACAGTCGGGTGAGAGTATCCACAGCACTCTGAAGGTGGCTAGATGGCGTGGCAATTAGCCCCTCATGATGAGCCAGCAACCCTTCAACTCTTTCCAGTCTGTCCATTGCTGATGGTGAACTGCTCGCTGGGTCCATCTTCTGGTCAGACTGTACTGACACGTTTGCAGGTAGGACCCAGAAGCAAGCAGTTTGATTAGAACAGTCTTTATTAACCAAGTTCAGAAACAGTTCAGTGCGGGTTGCGAACCCGACCAGGAGATCTGTGGACAGGCGCTCTCCTGACTGAGCTAACCCGGAGCTGAACAGCTGTCGGTTCCCACAGCCTTTTCAGGGAAGAGGCTGAGGGACGGAGAGGAGCTCAAACAGTCTTTACAGGAGTAGCTGATTCTTGGCGGGGCTTCAACCCGCACCAGCGAACTTAAGAGGTGAACACTCCTCTGATTGCAGCACCTCAGAGGAGTCAAAACTGACACCCACACCGTTGAAACAGAGAACAGGCTGTGGCTTGAGCGGGGGTCGAACCCGCGACAGCTCGGTCCACAGTCGGACGCCTTACCGACTGAGCCACCCAGGCGATGCAGTGACAGAAGCTCACACAGTCTTTATAGAAAGAGGTGAAGCAGGCTTGACTCACGCACAGAGCGAGCTGAGGCGCTCAGGAACACTTGGAGGAGGATTCAGGCGAACTCGCGTTGTCGAAGACAGGCAGGAAGTCAGACACCAGGCGATTGGCACAACGTAGAGCAGACTGGGTTCGCAACTGGAGGCGGAAGCAGGGTCAGGTACCAGGCGTGGGTCTAGCGTAGAAGCGGGCTGGATTCGGCAACAGGAGGCGGAAGCAGGGTCAGATACCAGGACGTGGGTCTGGCGTGAGCGGGCTGGATTCGGCAACAGGAGACTTCAGCAGGATCGAAAGCCGGGGATTCAGACAGGCGGATGAATACAGGACAGAAGCTAGTCGATACCTTGGAGTCGAGCCGAGGGTCAGGCGTATGAGGCAGAGTCTGGGATGAAACTGGTCGGCAACGGGTGATCAATCCGGGAAACAAGTCTGGACCTTTCAGCATGAGTGCGACGACAGTCTGACGCTGGTAGAGTGTGGAGCTGGGGCTTAAGTAGCTGGCTTGATTACGGAAGATGAGCTGCAGGTGTGAGCGGCGGCACAGGTGAGGTGAGTGAGGACTGATTAAGGTGCGGCTGGGAGTGACAGGCTGTGGGAGAGGCTGAGGCTGCAGACTGAGATTGTGACAGTGATGCTAATTACAGGACAAACCTTAGTTTAACATGACCCTGTGTTCAAATCATTTTTAATCTTTTCTAGGGGGTAACATCATTTTTGGTGGTAGCTATGGGGGAGAGTGGGTCGTCGTCAGAGATTTGGAAATCATGAAAGATGGACGAAAGTATTAAAAGGCCGGCTTTTAAAAAGTTGTAGCGTCCAAGTTAGACTAGGTTCCCCCGACATAGACGCTGGAGACGCTGAACTGGAGTTTTCTTCCAGTTGACGAAAATAAACCACTACGTTACGTCCGCCCACTGTCCAATCAGAACCGTTCCTAACCCCCAGGCCGTGTATAAATGCAAAAAGGATGTTTTGTTTTGCATGAAGTTCATCAAAATTTATGTAATGTTCCTTTATTACTGTTTTGTGCATTTTCGGTTTCGAGAATATTCATGTTAAATTTAGACATGCAAGGCTCTGTTATTTGTTTAGACTTTTATTTTGAAGGTTGGTGCTCTGTGTAATGAGCGGAAGTCAGCAGCTCGTCCTCTTCGCTGCCTTGACTTCATGTGACGGTACGTTGTATGCACAGCTCCCCTATATATCTGTTTTAATATTCTAGGCAGTAGTTTTAAAGTGAATAAAGTTTATGCAGAGTGGCATGGAAGATATGCACATTTACTGAAACGGACATTTCCTGAATGTTTTTATGCATTTCTTTGTTAAGTCCAGGATAAAGTTGCTAACTCGTTAGCGCCGATAGCACTATATCCTGTCACCCACCTGGAGACGTATAAAACTTCACTGTGCTGCATTGTGTTATGTTTACCTTGTTGGAGCAGGAGCTGTGTGGATAACACCAACCATGTGTTTTCTGCCATTTTGTATCTGTTTACACAGGTATGTGTTTTGAACTAGCTGTTAGTTATTGAGATAGAATTTAAAGAGCCTCTGCATGAATTTTGTAGTATATTATTGTGATAATTCCTTGTGTATTTTGTCTTTTAAAAACATTTAAAGCAGGTTTACAGCTAAAATATTATATGAAGATGTTAAGGAAACATCTTCATATAAGATGTTTGTTACGGTCTCCTAAACATAATGTAAACAGGCTCGAGACCGCAACATAAAAGGGACACCACAAGCAAGTTTGAAGAAAATAAGAATATATTTTTATTGCAGATAAATCAATGTTCAGCAAAGTAAAGCAAGAAACCAAAAAGGACTGGAGACCCTGGCCGAAATAATCAAAAGATGGGAAGCTGCCGGGCCAGCCACGCATTGGACCGTCGTACCCAACATCTTCCCCTAACCTAAAAACAACAAATAAATCCAAAGAAAACCTGATAACTGGACTACCGGAGATCTCCAGCCCAAACTAAAACAACAAAACCTGGATAAGAGAAAGGAGACAAAAAAGACAAAAGTTAAGCAAGGAAACAAACAAGCATGAAAACCTGTGTGCTGTTCGCAGATGGGAGAGAACGACTCTGCCCTGTCTGTCCCCCTAAATCACCTCCGGCTACCTGAGCGCTGACGGCATTCAGGTGCGCAGCAGGCAGAGGGCGGAGGGACCATCGAGGCAGAGAGAGAGAGAGCTGCACGTAGCAATGTTAAGGAAACAAAAACTATACGATCACCTTTTGAATGTTGTGTACGCTCTCTTCGCTGCCTTGACTGCATGTGAGCAGGAGCTGTGTGGATAACACCAACCATGTGCTTTGTGCCATTTTGTATCTGTTTACACAGATTCTATGGTTAAAGTTGTGAACCTGATTTTTGAGTGGCGTCATCATTCCGCGAGAATTAACCAGAACCAAGGGGTTACATAAACAATCTCAGCAAAAAAAAAGAAAAACCAGCAGGAGAACAGAGCTGGCATGATTCAGCCAAAGGGCCCTCAGCCAAAGACTCCTCAGCAAGAGACAACACTGAGAAGGCCATGGATATGAGACTGGTGCCCCATCAGCCTGAAGAGACTCAGAAAGAGCCACAGGCTGTTGAGGAGCCTAAACTGTCTAAGCAGGAGAATGGTGAGAAGAAAACAGCAGATTCACTTGAGTACAAACAGGAATCAGATTCTAATCTTGACAACATCAATGCTGTGGTCAGTGAGAGAGGCTGTAAACAGGACCTTACTGAGCTAACCCCTGACAAAGCATTTATAAGAAGCACACATTTATTAAAAACATGGATTAAAGAAGTTATCTTATGTTGTGTCGTTATGCTGCATTAGACTGGCATTAGACATCTTTATGTTCTTCACCGACCCTGGAGATGACTGTGGCATTTTAAACCCCAAGCAGCTTGCTCTCTGATCTTTGCCAAACAAAAGAAAAATAAAGCAAAAACCCCTTACTTTATATTTTTATATTCAAATTATTCATTTTTATCTTGGAGTGTTTCAGCATCATCTGGCGGTAAAAAAAATGAGCTACCTTTCTATCAATGTGTCCACTTTATTATTGTTTTGGACTATTTTGTCAGCTTTGTCCGCATTGTGGAACTCAAATGTGTTTTGCAACTCCAGAAAGATTTGTATGTCAGTGTGAAAGTGAGAAAAGATGTATGTGCAAGGAGAATGAATGCATGCAAAATGAGAATGCATGTGTGAGAGAGAAAATGCATGTGTGTGAGAAGCTAATACAGACCTGATCAAAATCTTAAGACCAGTTGAAAAATTGCAGGAATATGCATTTTGCACTTTTGGACTTTAATGAGATTTTAAATAGAGCTACAATATGCAAAAGCAAGAAGGGGGAGTGTGACAAAAAACACTTTGAAAAAGTAATTTATTGAAAACAACAACTAAACTGAAATAGGCTGTTTATCAGCTGATCAAAAGTTAAAGACCATCCCTCAAAAAATTATAAAAAACTCTCCAAACCAGAACAAAAATGTTTCTCAGTAGGACTCAGTAATGAGTAGCTCCACCGTTCTTGTTAATCACTTCAAAAATTCCTTTGGGCATGCTTGATGAGAGTGTTTCCAGGAAGCTTTTGGGAACATTGCTCCAAGTGGTGAAGATGGCTTCATGAAGGGCATCAACTGTCTGGAACTGATGTCCATTTTTATAAACTTCCCTTGCCATCCATCCCCAAATGTTCTCTATGGGATTTAAATCAGGGGAACATGCGGGATGGTCCAAAAGAGTGATGTTATTCTCCCTGAAGAAGTCCTTGGTCAAGCGAGCATTGTGAACTGCAGCGTTGTCCTGTTGAAAAACCCAGCTGTTACCACACAGACAAGGGCCCTCAGTCATGAGGGATGCCCTCTGCAACATCTGCACGTAACCAGCCGCCGTTTGACGACCCTGCACCACCTGAAGCTCCAGTGTTCACTGAATGAAAAAGCACCCAGATCATGATGGACCCCCCTCCACTGTGCCGGGTAGAAAACATCTCAGGTGGGATCTCCTTGTCATGCCAGTAACGTTGAAGCCATCTGGACCACCAAGGTTACATTTTTCTCATCAGAGAATAAAACTTTTTTCCACCTTTCAAATGTTTGATGCTCCCTGGCAAAGTCTAAACGGGCAGTTTTGTGGCGTTGAAGGAGACGAGGTCTTTGAATTTGTTTTTTGTTTTTGAAACCCTTTTCCTGCAGATGCCGTCTGATGGTAATTGCGCTGCAGTCGGCACCAGTAAGGGCCTTAATTTGGGTCGAGGACCGCCCTGTGTCTTGACGGACAGCCAATCAGATCCTCCGGCTCAGCGCAGGTGTAATTTTTTGGCTCTACCACTTGACTTTTTTGTTCCATAATGCTCAGGATCTTTTCAAAAAATGTAGAATGACTGTCTTACTGCGTCAAACCTCAGCAGCAATGGCACGCTGCGAGAGGCCTTGCTTATGCAGCTTGACGATTCGACCACGTTCAAGAAGAGAAAGCTTCTTAGCTTTAGCCATCAGGAGGTCATGACCGTGTGAATGCCTGACAGAAAATGAACATTTTTTGCAGATTTTGGCTTTAATAGCCTGTGGTCTTAAACTTTTGATCAGCTGAGCATATTGTATCTCTATTTAAAACCACATTAAGGTCCAAATGTGCAAAATGCATATTCTAGCAATTTCTCAACTGGTCTTAAGATTTTGATCAGGACTGTATATGTGTGTGAAAGGGCCAGAATGAATTAAGTCTTTAACGACCCCTCATAGTAAGAGACATGAAACTGATACTGTAAGACATAAATGACTGTGAATGAAAAAACACTTGTTACATTCGATCTTACAGACAGGCTGCACTACACTGTAATGGAAGTATCTGCTCCTGAGAGCCACTATGGATGTTATTCTACGCCCTTGGAGGATCATACTAACAGACACAATTTGCTAAGATAAATTTGCACAAACCCACCCAAATGCACTCGCCCTGACCCAGACACTTTCAAATGTAACAGTGATTTTTTCCCCCTCATACGTGTAATCCATCGTTTTTAACTCGGCAGTGGCCCCCAGAGCCCTGCACTTCTCTGAGTACCCCTGCAGCTATAAAGGAGAGAGTCTCAGCTGTTCAAAGGAGCACAGATATTAGTCTTCATCAGACCAGAGAGCCAATGGCACTCATGAAGACCTATGTCATTTAATATACATCACCAGCTTTAAAGCTTAAAATAGGAGAGGAAAGCAGGAGCCAGTGCCTCGGGCAGCTCAAGGCTGGACTCACCAGCAGGCACACAGAGAAATCAGTCCCATCATTCAAGGCCACACCTGCAACTGCATGAAGAGTAGAAGGATGCTCTACTGGGACTGAAAACGGTGCAAAATTACCAAATATTCAGGTGCATAAAAGCTTTCAACACTTTAATGTTTCAAGTTTAAAAATGTGTATGAAGACAGATTATAACGTGTTCACCACTTGCAGTTGGGTTAAAATAGGCATCAACACTCTGTCCTATCTTCCTGTACAACCAAAACAAAGCACCTTTGAATGCAACTGAGATGCAACAAAACACTCTGTCCACAGTTCAATACTTTCCTCAGTATTTTAGGTCCCTATTTGCAGTAAAACTTGTTCTCAACAACTTAGTGATTTAAGCCCCCCCTCTTTTTTCATTTCTATTTGGAGGTGTTTTAGGCATTTTTAAACCTGTTCTTTGTCTAACTTTTATGTTACAAAATAAAATCAATAAGCATATTGGGTGCAGTGTGTGACAATAATAATAACAAATGAGCACTTCGAAAAATGACCTTGTGCTATTTATTCTTCGAGAACACCTGTTGTACTTTTTGTTACAGTGCTGGATCATCAAAAGCTCAAAACAAACTATTGAACACCTATTAAAATGTTATGTTATAGAATTTAAAAAAAAAGTAGTCAACTCACGAAACAATGCAAAATACAATACAAGGCTCATGATATAAAATACTAATAGAAACAAAGATTTGCTGCAAAAATGTGAACACTGTGACCTTGTGGGTATGTTTTGCTCTGCAAATAAAGAATGAATGAAAACAAATTTAATTAACCAATCCAATTGGTAATTATTTTTCTTGAACATAAATGTTGTGAAAACTCAAAACTTGCTCCTTTTTTTTTTTTTTTTTTTTTTTTTTTTTTTTTTTTTTTTTTTTTTTTTTTTTTTTTTTTTTTTTTTTTTTTTTTTTTTCCTCCTTCCCTATGTGCACAAACAAGCAAACATTTGCCAACCTCTGCCATTCTCATGCATAACATGATAGTAAAATTATGCTTGAGGTTACTTATGGCAGTCCATCGTTGTCGATGACAACTTCATAACTCCCGGGATGGGGGGTGGGGGTTAGCGCTTGGTGGCTCATGCCACCTCATGTGGCTGTGTAGACCAATTGCTGATCCGCACACTTTTCCACATGTGGCGCAGGTGTGTGTTGGACCTGGTGGGATAGTCCTCGCAGCGCACTCATGCCGCTGCCTGCGCTTCTCTGAGCGCCTCAGTGTTGTCTTCTCCTCCAGATGGGAGACTCCTGAGAGGCAGGAGGAGCGCCAGGTGTCACGGTCTGCTGCTATCGTTTCCAGGTTGTTAGGGGGTATGTTACAGTTTTTAAGTAGCACCTTCATGTGGTCCTTGTACCTCTTTTGTTGCCCTCCCGCAGACCTCTGGTCGGATTGGAGTTGGCCATACAGGATCTGTCGAGGTAGACGAGTTGCAGGCATGCGGATCACGTGACCCAGCCAGCAGAGTTGCCTACAGGCTAGAAGTGCCTCTATGCTGGTGGAGTTGGTGCGTTCATAGACTTCAGCATGGATCATGTGGTGCTCCCAAGTTATTCCCAGGATCCTTCACAGACAGCTGATGTGGAAGGCCTCCAAAGATCGTATGTGCCACCTGTAAGGTGTCCGGGCTTCAGAGCCATACAGCAGTGTGGACACACGTACTGCATGGTACACTGCAGACTTAGTTGATGCCTTCAGGTTCTTGTTAATAAAAACCCGTGACCTTAGGCGACCAAACGCAGCGGAGGCCAGGTTGATGCGGGCTTGGACATCTGCATCAACGTTGCAGCTGTCTGATAGGATACTGCCGAGGTACCTGAAATGTGGTACTGCTTCGAGAGGTTTATTGTCAATGAAGAAAGTTGCTGTGGGATTCTGCGTGGAGCTGGGTTGGTGGATTATTTGTGTTTTCTTGATGTTGACCTGAAGACCTATTGCTCTATATGTAGCAGCTACCACGTTGAGGGCACACTGGAGGCATGCTTGAGGTAAGGTGAGGGTAAAAGGCTCCATAATATTATCTTTAGCATGTTAATATAAATGCAGCCAGAAAGTTACGAGAATAATATCAGTTACCAGAATAATCTCTGAAAGTTACAAGAATAAAGTCATGAAGTTATGAGAGTAATCAGCTGAGACCCAGACCTTTCCATCAACACCATAAGTAAGCTAGTTTCATACGTTGTTGTATGACCAAAACTCAGGAAACCAGCAGCCAAAGAAGACATGGGGGTCCAAATAAAGTGTCTTAGCTTTGATATTTTGTCATAAATAATCAAATTTGAGAGCTTCTGATTGTTCTATGGTGATGCACATAGCCTCCATTTTTGTTTAGGGCAAAAAAACCTAAATTTTACGAAATTTGTGGATCAACTAAGCTGAGGAGGGCTGGATCCAGCAGATTTGAGCCCTTTTAATTGGCCCATGAAGCATGTGGGAGGGATTTGAGCTTCAGTTCAGAAGACAAGCCAACTGTGGTGTGAACAGTATGAGGTCTCAGTGGCTCAATGGGGACATCAGATTATCAAATATTTCAGTTTTTAGGCTTATTTATAGGCATTTTTGAGTAAAAAAATGCCAGAATAACAACCCAAAAGAGTTTATAACATGAAGGAAGTGCTGCATATACATTTTAGAGACTACACTTATTTTATTTTGCTTTTATTTCACAAGGTACATATATTTCTTACTTTTGGCTCAATATGCAGTCTTTTCAATATTCTTGCCTGACATTTTATTATAAAACCTCTTTAATTTAGCTCTGCATCACTTTCTAAGAATAATCCGTTGCAGAAATTATGTTTACATTTTCTTTTTAGTTTTTGAGTTATAAAGCTGCTACTGCATCATTTCTCAGAATATTTGCTGCAAAACGTTTTTTTTTTTATTTTATTATTTTTTTTTTTTGCAAGAATGAAGTCTTCCAATTTTTCTGTCTTCTATCTTCATTTACTCTGTCCCAGTAGCACATATACTGATAATTCCACATCTGGACAAATCTCAAAAATGTTACTGTTACATGACACCAAATGATTGTGATAGACCTTGTGATTGCAGATATACTCTTTTCTTTATGAGTATGTCAATTTCAAGCAGAAATCTTAGGGCACATTCACATTAGGCCCACTTGTTTCGAACGGTGCTGTGGCGCAGTTCGACCCCCTCCCCTTCCCCGCCGGCTTGCACTCACACTTGCAACATTGAACCATGCCCGGGCCCACTTGCGTATTTACTCAGTTTGAAACAGCAGGGGGCGATATGCACGTAACTGGTTATCAAACCTGCTACGGAGGAGAACAAAGAAGAGGCTACCATGGTAACAATTTCCCGCACCAAACAACCATGTGTTTTTTTGTATGGTGTTTGAGACGGCATCAGCGACCCTCATTGTAAATCAAAACAAAGAAAAGTGCATATGGAAGAGTTTTGAAGGTGTTTTTATATTAGAGAAGACTGTGTTTAAGTACTGGCAATGCAGTCCTTTGTACTTTTATGGGTGTTTTACATTGTTTGAGACGCAAGCAGCAATCCCACATTTATTGTGCAGCTCGGAGGACGAAATGGGCCCGTTCTGCACGGATGGTTTCTGGAGAGGCAGGAGACGTTGAAATTTGCCTTTATATCGCTTTTTCTACACGTCAACTCGCAGTCTTCCGTAAGGTGAGTGATAACAGACCACTCCTCGACTAGAGTCTAATGATTTCCACAAGGACTTTCCAAAGAAGTGCGGACAACCTGTAGTTGTTAGAAGTTACAGTGACCACAGCACAGGCAGAGCCAAGTGGGCCCATGCCCAGTGCCCGGCCGTGGTTTGTTTGCATTCACATTACCAAAACAAACTGGACTTTGGGCTCAATCGCACCCGGATCAGGGCCCGTAGTGGGAAAGCACCCTTAAAAAACTGTCTGGGACTGAAAAGTTAAAATAAACACTGCCCTGCAGAGCATGCCTACTTTCTATCTCCAAGCTGCTCTGATCATGATTTTTTGATAAATGCGATGAGTTTGAGTAAGCAGCTCTACTCCCCTGTGGCAGGCCTGTCCGGCCTTGCAAGGCTTCGTGATTTAGCAGGCTTGAGTGGAAATCCTGTTAGTGTAATGCAAGACCTCCGGCTCCTTATCTGTCTTAATCAGAGGCTGGGAGACCAGACAGCAGCAAGCAAGTGTGAGATCCTCCTCTTCTGATCATTACATCAGCCTCTCAGCCTGCTCCCTGAATATTCATCAAATATCTGTTTAACTGAGCATGAATACAGACCAAACCGCTGATGCTGGATATGGAAAACAGTACTTCATATCCAAACCCTTTAGACACCTACATCAATTTTGCTATCAAGGCTATATATTCTATTAAGTCTATATAGTCCATGAGCATGACATGACATGTCCTGTTTTCATGTCCTGCCCTGACTGTCCTGGTTGTTTTTTATGAAGTGACTAAACTGTCCTGGTTATTATTGGGTTTTTTTTATTTGGTCAACGGTCCTTGTGACTTGGAAGGACTTGAAAATTTTTAAGCCTATGACTTCAGACTTGACTTGGCTTGTTTTGTCTTTACTTGAGACTCCACTTGGACTTGCACGTCTTTACTTGAGACTTGACTCGAGACTTGGGTTTAAAGATTTGAGACTTACTTGAAACTTGTAAAACAGTGACTTTCTCCCACCTCTGAAGAATAGTTACCTGGCAGCAACCTTTGGGCCTGAAAATGGAGGTCCATGCAGAAGTGACAAAAGTTGTACTTTCTTGAGTGTTCACTTGAGGTTGGCTACATGAACCCCAGAGGTGTTATAATTGTATGAGAAATGGACATTGTTCTGGCTTCAATAAACATCTGTAAATCCTGATTCAAAAACAGCTTTGGTCTAAATATATATTACATCAATGTGCTCTCACCGTACAGACTGTGATTATTTTACATATCACGTCCATTTTATTTTATTTAAGATTTCTGGTTTGGATATAGGGGCATGCATGTTCATGTGGAGCTGCTAATAGCTGGACAGTGACTCTCTCCAGCACAGCCCGTGAGTAGGTTAAGATGACATACTGTACGGCAGTGTCCACTATAAGGCAGTCACACCTTTACAAAAGCTCCTCGATGATCAAATAGCTGACATCACATGGCTTTATCCAATTCTATTAACAGTCTGTTAGTTACTGAGGAGGGAGAGCATATCATGTATTTGGTTTGAGTATTGAGTATCCAGGGACTAGCTATTTTTAGGCAAACTACACACTCTGGCATTTTTAACCACATTTATTGAACATTGCAAGGAATTTCCAGCATAAGCAGACCTTCTGTCTGCCTCCCTCTCTTATTCTGTCTCTTGCTCTGTCCTGCTGTCCTAAAGAAATTCTCAAGGGAGCTTTCTCACCGTCTGTTCTCTCCTTTTTTCTGTAAAGCCCCCCGCCGCAATTCTACATGCCTTCACCTTTGGCACTGGGAGGAAGTATTGGCTATAACCTCACAAGATAATTGTATCTGTTTTCAAAAGCGTGGGGGGATGGAGAGACCACTCTCTGTGAGCTGGTTTTGGCCTCCCAGACAGAGCTATAAGCCCACCCACTCCGCTGTAATGGTCTTCGTGCTTGCCTGGCTGCCCTTGGCATTAGATGCAGACTTTTATTACTCCACAGGAAGCTGGCTCATTATGAGCACGCTCCACTCCTCAGCAAACTTTCTATTTCTTTTCTCCCTTGCTTATTATCAAAGATTACCAAAGAGAGTTCAAGGGCTGAACCGTTCTGATGATGTAACGTTTCTCAAATGAGCCATGGCGCCAGTCAGGCACATCTCCCTCTGGAGCAAAAATATTGACTTTTATTTCTGGCAGAGAATGAATTGAAAATGTGTGTTTGACTGTTTCATAAATGGAAACGACTTTAGTGACAAAACCTCCTGACACATTGGGGTGTCGCCTTGAATTAATTAAGAACATGAGAAAGTTTAGCAGAGATCAATGATAGCGAGTGACGTCACAGCTGTAACCATGGGTTACTGCTTCTGCTGTTATATCCGTGACACTATTTTTGTAAAAACATTAATAATCTCTGGTGTCTGTTGCTCGGTGAGTCACCGAAGGAGGTGTCACTGTTGAAGAATCACCAGGCAGGATCATAGGAAAGTGACTAAAGATAGACCATCAAAAAGACCTCGCTAACAAGATACCAACTGATCTCCCTGACATTTAGAAAGAATCACTGCATACCAAGAAATAAGGCTACAGAGCAGTAATGAAGATAGGTTAATTATATGAAAAATTATTGGAGTTCACCAGAGGAACTTGGGCACAATCTGGGAGGAACAAGCAGCTCAAAAAGCAAAGAGAATTAACAGCCGACCAGATCATGTTCTATCAAATGAATTTTCTTTTATGCCTTCAGGCAGACGTTATTATGTGCCCCAAAGGAAAACTAATCACGACTCAAAGTCCTTCATTCCCTCTGTTATTAAGCTCCTAAATACAGACTGCACCCACTTTAAATGACTATTTATAGAGGATATTATTTATTTATTGTCTTATCTGTTTTCTCGCTGTTTTTAAAGTTTTTACAGTTTTTTTTTAATCTTACCTTGTTTTATCTTGCTCTACAATTTGCATATGTAGGCTACTTATGTCTGACATCTCTATATTTATGTTGTTGACTGACAGTATGAATGCATATACACTGGGAAGCTACAAATGAATTGCCCCTTGTGGGATAAATAAAGTTGTCTGAATCTGAATCTGAAAACACCTCAGAGGAGTATCATGCTCTACATTATGAAAACTATGGACTAACAATGGTTTATTATCTACATTGCTAATTCCAGTGAAAATACACTCAATTCCTTTAGCGCATTCAAAGCAGATTTAGAAGTGTTTGAAAATGGAAACAATTAAACTAAATCAATCGGCAGATTTTACAGCAACAGGGCTTTTATACTTTTGACACAACATTCAAAAAGCAGAAGGGCAAGAAATAAGTGAAGAACTCAGTAAAAGAGAATGGAAGTCAGAGCCAATGAAATGGTGCTATATTCAAGCATCATGCATCTGTACAATCTATTTTAAAGCTTGGTCAGCACGGTGGTGCAGCCGGTAGTGCTCGTGCTTCACAGCGAGAAGGTTCCTGGTTTGATTCCCAGGTTGGACAGGGGCCTTTCAAGGCCTGGTGACGGTGGCAGAGAAGAGAACTATGGACAAACTACTGGCCATTCTGGACAACACCAGCCACCCTCTGCACACTGTCATCAGCAACCAGAGATGCCTGTTCAGTGACAGATGCAGCACAAACAGACTTAAGAACTCCTTTGTCCCCTTTTGCCATCAAATTGTACAACTCTTCACTTGGAGGGAGTAGGAGGGGGAGTGGGAGGACAGGGGAGGAGTGAAATAGATCTGTATGGACCACAACAAAATTCCAGTTGACTGCACTAATAACCGTAAGTTTTTGTTAACATATAAAACAACTCAACTGCTTGTATTACTGCCACTGCTGTATTTTTATTATACTGACATTCCCACTGCTGCTGCTACAGTGTACAGTCTATCTGCATTGTAGTTTATTCATACCCGTCACTTTAATTGCTGCTACAGTGTTAAGGTTTATTTACTAGTGTTACGGCCACTGCCGTACAGGAGTCTCTGTCCCTCTCTCCCCTTTGTTTGTGTGTGTGCGTGCGTGTTCACGCTAGCGTGTGATTGTGTGCGTGAGAGTATTTCACAGGGTGCTGCTGCAGGAGGCCGACTGATTTGGAGCAGGTGCGATGAACGACTCTAATTTTCGGACTGAAGCAGCCAATCAGGGGAGCCAAAGGAACCACATAAAGCCGAGGCCCACCAGATCCCCAGGAGCAAGCTGCATTCAGCCATGCTCACGATAGGGACAGACAGACTTTGTTATTTAGACTCGTGAAATCTTGTGAACTCTTGTGAACTTTCAAACTCTCTGTTTTTGAGGCACTAGTTTGTTTTGTTGTATTGCTCACACGCTAGTTTGGTTTAAATTAATTTGGGTGCTGTTTTCAACTTAATTTATTAATCTGCTCCACAGTAGGGTTTGCCAAGAAGCCATCTAGGTCAAACGAAGCCATTGTACTTACCGAACACGCGCAATTTAACTTTAGTTTCAGAAAAACACAATTTTTTTTCTTTATTTAACAACAACTAAATTTGTACCGGGTCTCCTTTAACGGATTTTAATCCCGACGAGCCCCCATTTATGTTACAACCAGTTCTAGGGGAAAAGGGAAGTAACATAAAAACCAAGATGTTGGAAGGTTTAAAAGTTATTTATTAAACAAAAATGATAAAATTGTGTTTAACAGAGGGGTGAGGCAATTAACTAAATGAGTGCTGTAACAAAACCAAAACGAGAACAAAAAGAGACTCTAACCTAGAGTTTTATAACCTAAATCCTAATTAAAATAAATTAAGTTGAAAACAGCACCCAAATTAATTTAAACCAAACTAGCGTGTGAGCAATACAACAAAACAAACTAGTGCCTCAAAAACAGAGAGTTTGAAAGTTCACAAGAGTTCACAAGATTTCACGAGTCTAAATAACAAAGTCTGTCTGTCTCTATCGTGAGCATGGCTGAATGCAGCTTGCTCCTGGGGATCTGGTGGGCCTCGGCTTTATGTGGTTCCTTTGGCTCCCCTGATTGGCTGCTTCAGTCCGAAAATTAGAGTCGTTCATCGCACCTGCTCCAAATCAGTCGGCCTCCTGCAGCAGCACCCTGTGAAATACTCTCACGCACACAATCACACGCTAGCGTGAACACGCACGCACACACACAAACAAAGGGGAGAGAGGGACAGAGACTCCTGTACGGCAGTGGCCGTATCTGCTTGTGGTTATAGTGTTGCCTTACAAGGAATTGAGATGGGTTATACTCCGCAGCCTGTGCATGAAATTTACGTTAACTCTGATTTGGTAAGTGGTGTTTTCCCTGTGGCTGTGTGCCCTGCTCTGCCCATAAAAGGGATAGTGCTTTTGATGGGAAATGACATGGCTGGCGGTAAAATAATCCCTGCTCTTGAGGTATTGGATTCCCCTCAGAGTGCCCAAATTGTAACTGTCTCTGAATCTGAATCTAAATTGTTCCCGTCTTGTGCCGTTACTCGAGCACAAGCTAGAAAAATTGATGAATTTTCGTTGTCTGATTCTGTGCTTATGTCTGCTTTTTCAGAGGAAAATGCAGAAACTGTGACGGAGAAAGCTCCTGTATCTCCGCCCTCAGAGTCCGCTGGGCCGGTGTGCTCTGACAGTTCACCCCCGTCAGACCGTCTGACGCTGCCTGTGGACAGTGAACGCCTCACCGCTGCGCAGAGGGCTGACCCGACTTTAAAACGTTGCTTTGAAAGTGTGGTAAGTGAAGACAAAGCAAGTGTTGAATCCGTAGCATTTCTCCTGAATAAAGACACACTGGTGCGTAAATGGTCTCCTTCTTTAACTGACTCTGACAGTGTTTACCAGGTTGTTGTGCCAGTAGCATATAGGCAACATGTGCTTTCCATTGCTCATGAAAACCCATGGTCAGGTCATTTGGGAGTAACTAAAACATACAATCAGATCCTTAAATATTTCTTTTGGCCTGGTCTAAAATCTGACGTGGTAAAATTCTGTCGCTCCTGCCACATTTGTCAACTAGTGGGTAAACCAAACCAGAAAATTCCACCTGCTCCACTCCATCCTATCCCTGCTATAGGTGAACCATTTGAGCGTGTCCTTGTAGATTGTGTTGGACCATTGCCCCGTTCTAAATCAGGTAACCAGTACTTACTTACCATCATGTGCGTCACCACCCGTTATCCAGAGGCCATTCCGCTGCGTAAAATCACAGCCAGCTCCGTAGTTAAGGCCCTCACAAAATTCTTTTCCACTTTTGGTCTTCCCCGCGTAATCCAAACGGATCAAGGCACCAACTTTCAATCTCGACTTTTCAAACAAGTCCTCAAAACGTTAAAAATTAAACACTCCATGTCCAGTCCGTACCATCCTGAGTCCCAAGGCGCCTTAGAAAGATGGCACCAGACGTTAAAGTCGATGCTCCGGAAATATTCCTTAGAATCAGGTAAGAGTTGGGATGAAGGTATTCCTTTCGTTTTGTTCGCTGCCAGGAATGCTGTTCAGGAGTCCATAGGATTTAGTCCAGCAGAATTAGTCTTTGGACACACACCCCGCGGTCCACTTAAATCCTTGCAGGAAACTTTGCTCTCCTCTGAATCCTCTAGTTTAAACGTGCTTGATTATGTGTCCAAATTTCGTGAGAGGTTGCACCGTGCTAATTCCCTCGCTAAAGAGTGTTTGTTATCCTCTCAGTCTGTGATGAAACGCCATTATGACCGTTCTACCATGTCTCGCTGTTTTAATGTAGGCGATCAAGTGTTGGCCTTACTGCCTATTCCTGGCTCCGCGCTCTCCGCGAAGTTTACTGGCCGTATGAGGTCCGTGAACGCCTCAGTGAAACAGATTACACTATTGCTACACCAGAAAGAAGGCGTAAAACCCGGGTCTGTCATATTAATATGCTTAAGCCGTATTTTACGCGTGACAAAAATCTCACTGCCGCTTTACACTCGAAAACTCAAAAGCCTGACGTTGCTGCTAGTGCATTAATTGTAACTGAGCCTTCTTGCACTGATGAAGATTATTTAAAGACGCGTCATTCATCTCATCAGACTGCTCGGTTACCAAATTCTGAGATGTTTAAAACGCTCCCGTCCCAGTTAAGCCACCTAACCTGCGCGCAACAGAATGACATAACTGCGTTAATTGGTCGTTTTAAATGTCTCTTTAATGATATTCCCACTCGCACCACCGTTTTGCAACACGACATTGATGTCAAAGATTCAAAACCCATCCGGCAACACCCGTATAGAGTAAATCCTGTAAAGCGAGAGTTGATGAAAAAAGAAACAGAGTATCTGTTAGAGAACGGATTGGCTGTGCCAAGCTCCAGTTCGTGGAGTTCGCCCTGTTTACTCGAGGCAAAATCGGATGGTTCCCCTCGTTTCATCACCGATTTTCGGAAAGTTAATAATGTAACTGTGCCTGACTCGTATCCTCTTCCAAGAATGGAAGATTGTGTTGACACCCTCGGCTCCGCAAAATTCGTGAGCAAATTAGACTTATTAAAGGGCTATTGGCAAGTCCCCTTAACTGAGCGCGCCTCTAAAATCTCCGCATTTGTGACTCCGGACTGTTTCCTACAGTATACAGTCATGGCATTTGGCATGTGTAACGCCCCTGCTACATTTCAGCGGCTTGTGGACACAGTATTGTCAGGTTTGCCAAATTGTAATGCGTATCTAGATGATTTAATCGTGTACACCATGACGTGGGAGGAGCACCTCCACATCCTTGAGCAGGTGTTCACTCGTCTTGCGCGCGCGTCCCTCACCATAAACCTTGCCAAATGTGACTTCGGCAAAGCCATCGTCACCTACCTGGGTAGACAGGTGGGCCAGGGCCAAGTGAGACCCCTCGATGCCAAAGTGGCTGCCATCAATGATTTCCCGGTTCCAAATACGCGTAAAGCGTTGCGCCGTTTTCTGGGCATGGCCGGCTACTACCGCAGCTTTTGTCGTAATTTTTCGTCTGTTGTTCAGCCCTTAACTGCGCTGATGAGCCCCAAAGTTGACTTCGTCTGGTCCAATGTCTGTCAACATGCTTTTGAAAGCGCAAAATCGCTCTTGTGCCACGCTCCTGTCCTCGCAGCTCCCGATTTCACCCGTGCGTTTAAATTAGAGGTGGACGCCTCTGCCGTGGGAGCTGGGTCTGTATTATTGCAGGAGGATAGTGATGGAGTAGACCATCCAGTGTGTTACTTCTCGAGAAAATTTAACAAACATCAGTTAAAATACTCAACAATAGAGAAGGAAACACTTGCTTTGTTGTGGTCACTTCAGCACTTTGAGGTTTACGTAGGTTCTAGTCCTCTGCCAGTGGTGGTCTTCACTGACCACAACCCACTCGTTTTCCTTAGGCGCATGTATAATCACAACCAGAGACTCATGCGGTGGGCACTGATCATGCAAGACTACAACCTGGTGATCCAGCACAAAAAGGGGTCAGAAAACATTGTTGCAGATGCGTTGTCCAGACTTTGATTGTTTAATTTTGTTTTCTTATGGTACTGTAACAAACCTTGTTATAACAGGTTTGTATCTTAAGGGGGGAGGTGTTACGGCCACTGCCGTACAGGAGTCTCTGTCCCTCTCTCCCCTTTGTTTGTGTGTGTGCGTGCGTGTTCACGCTAGCGTGTGATTGTGTGCGTGAGAGTATTTCACAGGGTGCTGCTGCAGGAGGCCGACTGATTTGGAGCAGGTGCGATGAACGACTCTAATTGGTTCGGACTGAAGCAGCCAATCAGGGGAGCCAAAGGAACCACATAAAGCCGAGGCCCACCAGATCCCCAGCAGCAAGCTGCATTCAGCCATGCTCACGATAGAGAGAGACAGACTTTGTTATTTAGACTCGTGAAATCTTGTGAACTCTTGTGAACTTTCAAAACTCTCTGTATTTGAGGCACTAGTTTGTTTTGTTATATTGCTCACACGCTAGTTTGGTTTAAATTAATTTGGGTGCTGTTTTCAACTTTGTTAATTTATTTTAATTAGGATTTAGGTTGTAAAACTCTAGGTTAGAGTCTCTTTTTGTTCTCGTTTTGTTTTTGTTACAGCACTCATTTAGTTAATTGCCTCACCCCTTTGTTAACACATTTTATCATTTTTGTTTAATAAATAACTTTTAAACCTTCCAACATCTTGGTTTTTATGTTACTTCCCTTTTCCCCTAGAACTGGTTGTAACAACTAGTATTGTAGTTTATTTATGTCAATTATTCTACCTGGTTAGTGCTAATTTTCATTATTTTATTTTTAATGGACATTCTACTTACCTCCGCCAAGGAGGTTATGTTTTCGGGAGAGTTTGTCCGTCCATCTGTCCGTCCGTCTGTCCGTCCGTCTGTGAACAAAATAACTCAAAAAGTAATGGATGGATTTGGATGAAATTTTCAGGAAATGTTCAGCATGGGAAAAGGAAGAACTGATTCGATTTCAGTGTTGATCCGGATCAGCGTCTGGCCGCCATGATGAAAAATGTGATTTTCATGAATAACTACTGAACCAAAGTAGATATCATTTTGAATCCAATTGCTAATGGTATATTTTCATGGTCAAGGAATCTAAATATTTAGATGAAATAAAGGTAGGAGTAATATTTATGGTCAAAATGACAATATGGCTGAGGACTGTGGCACTGGCGGAGGTCTGCGCTCTCCGAGTGCTTTTTAGTTTCTACTGTAGAGGTAACTTAATGTTTTTGCGGTTTATTTATGCTGGAATTCCCCACTGCTGCTAGAGTGTAGAGTTCAATTATTACTATTATTTGTATTTTGTTGTGTACAACCTGCGTTTTTATGTTTCTTATTTCTATCTCATCTGCACATTTTTTCCGTACTATGGTGTTACCTGCTGTGGAACCCTCCCAAGGGATTAATGAAGTTCCTATCCATCCATCCATCCATCCATCCATCTATCTATCTATCTATCTATCTATCTATCTATCTATCTATCTATCTATCTATCTATCTATCTATCTATCTATCTATCTATCTATCTATCTATCTATCTATCTATCTATCTATCTATCTATCTATCTATCTATCTATCTATCTATCTGTGTGAAGTTAGCATTTTCTTCCTTTGGATTATCTTTATCAAACCCAATATAAGCTAAATCCAGACCAGTTGATCTTGACCAACTAAGTCAAAAGCACTTTTATTTAGTAACAATAAAGGCAGAAATCCAGGTCATACAAGTTAAGGTTAATCAAAAACCCATGGAAAATGTAATCAATACCGGAAATTTTATTAAATCTCAGTCAAAACCAATTTCACAGATTGGAACCAAGTTAAAACCTAATCAAAACAAGATCACCAAATTACAAAAAAGTAAGATCTAGTCAAAAAACGTACATTTTGATTAAAAAAAAATGATATCAGGGCCCCATTCAGGACTCTTAAAATCACCCTAAAAACACACACATTAAAGAAGAAGCAGCGCAACAGCAGAACAATCAAAACAAAGAACAAATTGAGTGATAGTATTATCAAGTGGGATATGCCAGCCTGAACAGCTGAATTTTGAGATTTGTTTAAAAAAGTGATGTTTTTTTTGGTAAGAGATCTGAACCTCTACATGAAGAGTATAGATGACCCTGTTTGCTTCTGCACAAAGCCTCAAGTGGACACTCCAGGAACTACATCTTCCTTACTTTCAAATTGACTCTGTTTTTCAACACAAGTGGTTGCTGATATGCCAGCCCTCCACCTAGAATTTAGGATATATCATTACGTGATCCATGCGAGCTTGGACAATAGCAGGTTCAAGGGCAGAAAATAACAGTTGTCCATCACATTTGAGCATGAAAACACATTAATAAGATGCTCATGCAAACAGCAAATTTCAGTGGCCGTTCCTGCTTCCTAATGTGTCAATCTTTCCACAGCACATTTGAAGTGTCCCATCTTGTCATTGCAACTCTTTCATGGCAGCCATTTATTTCATGAGGTGCACTTGTAAAAATAAAAGATTCCCCTCACTTTGAAACTGTTGGAAATATTTGAGGTACTATAGTTCTCAACCAAAATATAACATGTTCATTCTATTTTTGATTAATTCAGATATTTCAGTGCAATTCAAATCTTGCACCTCTGACAAATTTCACGTAGAGAAAATAAATCCTGGAAGCTGGAAAAAAAAATCACAAAATATGAAAGCAAACCCAACGTGTAATTGACAGAGCTTTTTTTGTAGCTGTCAGAGGGGAAAGACATGCAATGAAAAGTCATGCTGAGATCTTTCAGCACATTCCAAAATCATTTGCACAAAATGAGACGCAGGAACTTATTTGAAATGGCAGCGAGGCTTGAAGAGGAAAATTGCAGACGGTGATTTGTTAAGAAGTTCCATTAGCTCTATGTTTAATTTGGTTGGACTTTGACAGCAATCATCTGCTGTTTTGCATCTCATACTGCTTGGAAAAAGAGGGTTTCTTGCTGCCTAAACAAATTGACTGCTATGTATGGAAAAAGCTCCAAATTAAAGTCCGCCAAACCTCAAAAACTGCTCTTGTGTGGCTCAAGGTTACACACAAAAACATGTTACATAATGCTGAGAGTTACAGTGTGTTAAGGGCAGTCACACCAAGAGCTGCTGATGTAAAAATTCTCACCTGACCTTGCCAGCAGTCGCACGATAAGCACAAATAGCTGAAAGTGAATAAAAATGTATGAGGTTGGATTTTGCACTGATTTTCTTCTCTTCTCCCCAAACCACAGTAAACCTGACACTAAGGCACACTTGGTGTCATTTTCTTCCTGTTCATTATGGCAGTTATAACCAGTGTGCAGAACAGAACTGCACACTGGTTATTTTACATTTGAAACTTGTCCTTAATGTCCTTACATCCTCATTCCTAAGCAAAGCCTTACTTAAATGTGAAATAGCCCTGACTACATCCTAAGCAGGCACAGTCGAGCACCTCTGCAGAAGAAGTACATGGGGGATTTTATTGATTTGTAGAGTTCCTATCTACTTTTAATAAAGAGTAGAAGACTCAGCTGTTTAGGAAACACTTGGGGACTTTGTTTGACTCTTCTCCTCCGTAATCCTAAGTGTTGAAATGAGTTTGAGGGTTTAAGACCCAGGTTTTTGTGAACAACTTAGCACTAACTATGTTGATGCAAAATATCACGGATGCCAATGACAAGAGGACATGATGAAGATGAAGATGATTATTGTGAAATAAAAGAAAAAAAAAAGCACTGGCTCTGAATGCACATGGTAGCAACTATGTAGAATCAGGCTCCAAACAGTTTCTTGCACTTTCTAATGTTGTTCCCTCCAGTCTTGATTATTGCTTTTGTCAAACTTAGATGTGACTTTGCTTTAGACAGAATGAAACTGCAGCATCATCGCATTGTAACATAATAACATTAGGATCCTTTTCAATCCACATCCCAAAAGGTTAAGCTAGAGGCAAAAATAGCACAAATGAGGGCAAACATTACTGTCATCATAGACGAACAGGAAAAACAGGAGTCAGACATTTTTTTTATAATACATTTACTTAAAGATGCTATGCACTTTTAGATACATGCCTGATTGAAATACACACTTTAAGATGAGTTTTATACCATCAAAATAGGTTATCTATAAATGCTATTCCTTAGCTTCATGGTCGGGTCAGATAGGGCTGGACTGGCCTGGATACTCAACTTCGGGAACAAGACAATTAAAACTAGAGCAAATTTATATTATTTAGACACGTCTTAGAGCACCGGGCTGCAAGTAGTGATATATAGCCGGCTACAAAACTACGATACAAAGTTTTCCAAAAATTGCTTGTTGTCACACATCAAAATCTACCGCTACGTAACTAGAAAGAGATACATTACCTCGTCGTTTTGCATCCTGTAAGTTGTTGAAAAAAGAAGTTGGTAAAGCAATGCAGAGTTCTGGGGAAGGTCCGAACTGCATTTATTAGCATCACAACAAACGCACGCTTTGGCTTGGGTTACGTCTTTATGACAGTCGCCGCACGTGCTCATGGGTAGCAGAGTCTTTGTGTCGCCAGAAATAGATTCTCCTCATAGCACCTTTAAACCCCATTCACATTTGGAAAAACCTCTGAAAATATCCAGACTTACACTGCTGACACCTTTATATACAGACTTTCCTTTCCTTCCACCAACCCCTAGTATTTTTTTCTTTGCACAGTCTGGGTTAGCTGAAATATTAACACAGCAGTAAATCAGGGTCATTCTCTGGGGGGGGAGGGCTGATGACATCATCAAGTGTGACCGGCACAAAACCAGAAAAGGGAGACTTTACAAGATGAATAAAAACAACTACTGTTGCTGGAGAGGTTTTTTTTTGCAAGGAGATAAACCCAAACTGAAAGTGTTGTTTTCACTACACATGATCCAAGTTTGTAGTGAGTCTGCTAAAAAATTGTCTTCACCGGGCTTTCTGCCTACTTGTATAGCGCCAATTCATAACAAGTGTTATCTCAAGACACTTTACAGTAGAGCATAAAGCTCTTCATTATATGGATACACATATATGCATAGACATATATATACATGAATAAAATACACATATACATACAACTTTAAACATCCAACACCCAACTTGAATCCATATAGCCAATCATGAATCCCTCCATCATGGCTCAAGAAAAAACCTTCTGTTAAGCAGCAGGAAATCTTGAATGTGGATCCCAGTCTCATGACGAACAGCAAAACCACACGATGCTGTGTTGGGTGTGTGGGCGAAGGAAGGGAGGTAAGAGGAGACAAGTGGACTAAAGTAAGAACTAAAGTTAGTGACAGATCCATGAACCATAGACCTGTCATCTGATTTATTAGAGGTTAGCCTCTTGAGATGCTACATCTCGTTTTCATGAGGGTCCTCGTGTCTGAATGGCTGTAGTGATCATTTTATAGGTAGTGACAAACTCATGGGTCCAGGTTCAGCAACATTATGTGCCCAAACAATGAGGTCAGCTGACTACCTGAATATACTGACAGTATGACAGTACCGGGATACATTGGGCTACAATTGTGAAAGAGTGGTTCAGGAAGCATGAGACATCATTTTCACCCATGGATAGGCCACTACAGAGTCCAGACCTGAACCCCATTGAGGATCTATGGATGTGCTGGGAAGGCTTTTGTGCAGTGGTCAGACTCTCGTATCATCAATACAAGATCTTGGTGAAAAATTAATGCAACACTGGATGGAAATAAATCTTATGCCATTGCAGAAGCTTATCAAAACAATGCCACAGCAAATATTAGAGTGTTTGACTTTCTTTCTTGGTGGCAACATTTTTTTGGCCTGGCAATGTATATCAAAATGAACTGTGCCAGATGGAGAATACCCACATGTACTTTACTACAAGTCAAATCCTTAAAATTGCTGTGAAATTGCAGATTGTTTTTATAGAGGCAAATAATCCAAATGTTTCAGATTGCTGCTCACTTTAAGTAATGATCTCTCTGTGGCATAAATACCTTAAATAAAGGTTGAGTGAAATCTGCAGTGTGTGTCCGTCCTTCAAGACACCATCACTGCTGAGTCAGACCAGCTCTGCATTAAGTGCATTATGTTAATTCAATGTGTTGAATTAAACACTATTTATGATTCATCTGAGGCTCATTCAAATATCCAGAGCCAACAGATTTAATAAGACCGATCTGATTCATTTTCACCCCGTGAGAAAATTGATGCTGCTGGTTTGTCTGCAGCCTCAGTGAGTGGGTGACATGATGCACACTGAAGGCATACTGAAGTGGAGATGCACTGCTCATTAGCAGCCAAATACTGGGTGAGCAAGATACACTGTGAGGTTTATAGAGTGTGTGACACTGGCCAGGGTTCATGTACAATATCGACTTATTGAAGGCCAAGGCTCAGAAAGAAAAACAGAAAAGGGAAAAAGAAGCAGCTCAACAAGCATACCCCCACATCACTTCTATATAGAGTCATAACCTGAAAATGATGTCCATTAATCTTCATGTTGGCACTTGGAGGAGGATAAACCACCTTACAGCTTCTTGTCTAAACAGTGATCAGCAGTGCAGGGTACATTTCAACCACTCATTTTATGAAGTCGAGCTCATTTAAGAATCACATTTCTAATCATTAAGGACCCTATTGTATGCCTGGTGCATGCATTGTGTGCAATTATAATATCTTTACTATTTTTCAACTGATGCCTGATTAGAAGCTCTTGTTGCTTATAAAGGTCACATTCTGCATTTGTGTGACTGCTAGGGTATGTTCACACTCACCACTTATAAAAAACCTTCCACTTTTCATGTACAGACCACTCCTGATAGTGCTGTATTCTCTGAGTGTTGGAGTTTCTGCCTCTTTAAGACAAACATTCTTGACTCTTCCCTTATGGGAAATTCATTTTTTTAGTTACAATCTGTTGAAAGTAATTCTGTTGTTTATAACATGTTACACAAAACAGGTCCTACAACTATGCGTTAATGGAGAGATGTCAGGGTGACAGCATGCTGCTCCTGATGAAGTGCTACTTTGCAGTTTTGAGGAGAGGTGTCTTGCTCATCAGTACCCAGGGAGTCAGCTGTCAGCTGCCCAGCTCCCAAACCAACTTCCAAACATGTTTTGGTCCACCTTTGGGTCCCCCCAACCTAGAACTACTGCCACCCCAGAGAATACAGAGGCTGGAGAATAGAGGAGAGATACATTTTGTCACTGTGACTCACCTGCAGTAAATTTAAAGGTGCTATAAGGAGAATCTATTTCCGGTGACATAAAGACTCTGCTACCCATGAGCACGGACGGCAACTGTCGTAATGCTGCGTTTCACTAACCTCGAAACTGGGAGTGACATC
Organism: Scarus forsteni; assembly: GCA_036419115.1. NCBI lineage: Eukaryota > Metazoa > Chordata > Actinopteri > Labriformes > Labridae > Scarus > Scarus forsteni. The sequence continues at coordinate 5,391,794 of JAZDUH010000085.1, read as the reverse complement.
ATCTCCGACTTATCGGCGTCGGAAAAAACATGCTGATCTACCAGGCTATTGTTAGCTGTTGTTAGCACGCCCTGCGTTGTTGTTCACAAATATCACATGAAGAATGTGATTATCACTATGGCAGCATTTTTGAAAATATAAGTCTAACAATACTATGTATACAGCTGATCTAGAGCGACACACCCCAGTCAGAAGTGCAAATAAATTGATTATTACAGGAGCTAAATAACTGTTCACACTGGGGGCATCCATCTTCAATTGTCAACTCAGGGGTGGCGAGGTTTCACCGAGTTCCCAGTAGGAAATTCTGACTGGGGGGGATGTTCCAGTTGCAGTTTCCTACTTGTAACTCGTAGAAATTCCAACTTCTGACTAAAACTGGAATGCACCAAAATGTTGTGATGCTAATGAATGCAGCTCAGACCTTCCTCAGAACTCTGCATTGCTTTACAACTTCTTTTTTCAACAACTTACAGGATGCAAAGTGACGAGGTAATGTATCTCTTTCTAGTTACGTAGCGGTAGTTTTTGATGTGTGGCAACAAGCAATTTTTGGAAAACTTAGTATCGTAGTTTTGTAGGCGGCTATATATCGCTACTTACAGCCCGGTGCTCTAAGACGTGTCTGAATAATATAAATTTGCTGTAGTTTTAATTGTCTTGTTCCTGAAGTTGAGTATCCAGGCCAGTCCAGCCCTGTCCGACCGGACCGGAAGGCTAAGGAATAGCATTTATAGATAACCTATTTTGATGCTATAAAACTCATCCTGAAGTGTGTATTTCTATCAGGATTTTGTAATTACTTAGAAACTCCTCATAGCATCTTTAAAGGCAAGGAGAGGCGTTCATTTGATTGGTGAAGATTACACGTGGCTATGTTAAACTCACTCAAGGCTTCTCTCCTCTCTTGTGCCAGTGGGAGGGGTGCGCCTTGGTGTGCCGTTCAGGAAACTTGCAAAGTACACTGGACACACCCTGTCAGAGTGGCGCAGCACAGGGCAGGTGCGTGGCGCCTGTGCCTGATCTAGAACCCTTAGAACCCTTAGTCTACATAGGAAGCAACATCTATAAGCAGAGGTAGCTTGTTGCTCATTTAATTCTTGGCAAGATGGCAAAAAATACTCATCGGCAGGAGGCTATTTTCTGAGGACTATTGAAAGAGCCTTGTTAACCCCAAGTAACAAGGAGGAAAAAATCCCACCCCCTGATTTCTGTGGCGATGGTTGAGCACAAAAAAATTAATCAATCAATCAATCAATCAGCCTTTATTCGTATAAGGTCTGGTCATAACAGGTTTTATCTCAAGACACTTTACAATAGAGCAGACAGTAGCCATATGCTTCATTTCATCTATACACTTATAAGCATATCTGAAATACACATCTAAACACAAATGCATGTACAAATATCCAGAGATTTATCAATCCAAATGGAGACAAAGGGACCAAAAATGAGAATTCATGACATCAACAAACACAAATCATAGAACTGTTCTCATCACATTTGTATCTGCCATATACAGATCCAATTAATCCTTACCACAAACTACTTTAGCTGTGTTTTGGATCATTACCAGCAACAAGGTCTTTAGCAGACATCAAAATATAAAACTTTAACTTTCTGCTCTTTGTGAAAATCTTAACACAAAACTTATGTCCCTATTTTTTCAACTCAAATATAATTGACAAGAGTAAAAAGCTTTTATCGAGCTACTTTGGAACTACAACACAGCAGTTTGACTTAGAAGCAGTTAAAATAATTCCAGTAAATAATGTCACACTTGAGAAATTCATCATGATCAGATTACTTGATTAAGTTTGTCCGTCATGTCTGTGGCAATGATGTGTGAATTATTGATTTTTAAAAAATGATCATAAATTGCCTGCATTTGGGTTCCTGGCCATTTCTGTAGTCTTATTAGCAGATTGTTACTGTCCCTTTTAAGACTCTTAAACTCGAATGCAGACAATATCAGATCCATTTTTATAATTGATAGTCAACCCTTGCAGCTGAAAGTCATTTTCTGCTTTTTTTTGGCCAGCCTGGACTTTTTAAAAGTGTAATAATGTATATAAACCTAAGCCCAGCCATGCAGAAACATGTCTAAGACATCTTGTTTTTCCAGGGCAATGCTGTCTTGATGCCAGATTTATGTGTGACAAGTTGTATAACCAAAAATATTAATGGACCTCAATACAAATCACCCAGAATTATCAGAAACAGTCCTTTCCAAATCTGAATAAAATGCTATCAAAGCCTGACTGGAATGGGATTAAATAAAAGTATGCAGAGACTCAAAGCAAAACTATTCATATATTCACACATTTCCTGGTCACTAGGGCACAACTTGCTACAAATCGCTAAATTCTAACGAAAATCTGGTCTGTGACTGCATTGAGTTATAACCAGGCCCAAAAAAATGGGGAACCACAGTTCTTCCACATCTTACAAGTGAACAGGGACAAACTAATCTGATGGAAAGTCTGAGCTGTGATTCTGACTCCACACAGGATTGCGTCTCACATGAGCAGTGATGCAGTTTTATAGCTCCCTTGGCACACAGAGCGGAACATTTAAAAGGCACGGCTCAAACGAGCTTAGCACACTTTATTACCCATCTGCAAACAGCTTAAGTGTCAAGCAGCGCATCCTGGAGTTGGTAATGTTCGCAAGCATACAAAACGATGAGGGCAATTGGCCTTTTGAAACTAACATAGGTGGTACAAAACCCAGACGATGCAAAGCTTTTATTCAAACTGGAGTGTCGAGCAATGCTGCACTCCGCTGTACAAAAACCTGTACATCATACGAATGTGCACACAGTAACTAAACTGAGAGGAGACTTGGAATAGATGCAAGGTCCAAAATGTCAAAGTTCATCAAGAACCTTTTGCAGGAAGTTCCCCAATGCTGTTTAGTAAAACAGATTCACCTGCCTTAACTCCTGTTTAATTATTCACAGATATTTTAAATATCTGTGTTTTCCCTCCATATGCTTTACCACTAATTCCTTATTATTAAGTGATACTTAACCAATGCTTTAACTTGTTGTTATCAGATGTTCTAAGGCAAGACTGGATACGCTACAAGACTGGGGGTTTATCTGATTGTTTATTCGGCTGGTTCAGAAGAAGTCTGACAAAGAGCAATAGGTAACCACTGGTTATACAGACATGTATGTCACATCTATGGCAAGAACATCATGAATATGTATACTTCCACTCCAGAGATGGTCAGCTGTGAGACTTCTCAATTCATGCTCTCTATTTCTGGCAAGCTGCCAGACTTACAGTCTCCTTGCTCACAGACACATTTAGCTCAGCATAGATTAGTCTGTATTGGTTAATACACACATAACTTAATATATGGATACATGATAGATGTTACATGAATTGGTCCATGACTAAATTGATTGATACACGAGTTAAAATGATACATGATCTGAAATGATACATGATTTGAAAATTCATGCTATCACTTGTGTTCTGCTGATGCAATACTTGAACTTGGTCTTTTAAACCTTTAACATGATTTCACAATTTCAAACATATGGTTTACAAAAGCCTCCCATTTGCTTTATTGTTGCTTACCTAATTCTTCTTTACATGCACATTATAAATGCCTATAAATAAATAATGTTTCCCAAATGCTTAGATGCTCATTATTTAAAAAGCAAAAAAATGTATGGGGGAAGAGACAATGCATCAGACACTGAGTCAATGGTCGACATCATGAAATTAGAATGGGGCACAACACATTTTGCTGTCTTTACACTATGCATGCTGGTAGTGGGGCCACCTCAGAGATTTAACCCCCTACAATAAACAGAAGCTCCTTAATGTTAAATAGGACGTAAGCCACTTGAGTGCTCCATTTGTTATTCCAAAAACTTTTTTAGGCATAAAAGGACTGATTCACAGCAGCAGCTAAATATGAAACAGAGGAATTGACCATGTACAGACACCTTACTAACATGATGCCACTCTGCTCTGTTGATGGCAGAATACTGCTGCTGTTAACTGCCTCTAAATCATTTTAAACATAACATCAGAGATGCATTTTAGAGACACTAAAGTAACCAAAATTATCAAGTAAACTCCACTCAAATGTTATTGACCCTAACAAATATGTTGGTTGACCTCACTGATACTAACCTCGCAGTTCAGTAATAAGGCAGATCCATCTTGTCAAGCTCCGATCTAATGCTACGGCCACCCGGACACGAATTGTCGAATTTAAACGCGTGTAACGCCCGAGGCTGGACGCTGGACCATTTTGACAAGCTGAGGGGCGACGCGCATCACTGCGCAGTGGCAGTAGAGAGCCGGAGCTTGTCGGACTCAGTGATGACCTGTGCAGGCAAATCCAGCTGGAAACTAATATTTACAGAACTTAAAAAATCTGTCTCCTCAGCGACTTTCACCCAAGCCTGCTCCTTTTTGTTCCTGTCTCTGTAGAGTACACACGTCGAATCGTATAGCTCCGGATGATAGCAAACAGCGCAGATCAACCTCTCCTCCATCTTTCAGAGGGGTTTGAGCCGAAGCAGGTGGCCAGAGCATCACACGTCATCAAATCAGTGACGTCGGGGGGGATGTCGTCGCTGATTGGCTGCCACGGCACAGCGTCACGTGAATTTGCGTCGAAAGTTCAATATTTTAAACTCGAGCTTCGAGGTGTTTGATGCCCCAAATGCCCCAAATGCGCCACGCCAAATGCGTCCACTGCCAAAGAAGGAAGAGGTGGGAGATGGGTGCATGACAAAATCAGGGAGAGACTGCTTGTAAAGACATTAGCATAGATACAAACAGCTTTGATAGCAGTTTCATCAGATCTGGACAGCATTTTTCTATTAAATGAAAAACAAATAACAATAGTACGAACTCCACAATAGAAAGGATATTTTGCTCCCAACTGACATGTTTTGCTGAGTTTGTTTTATGCAATGGCTCACGTTCTGTGTTTTACACTGTGGCAGTAGCACCTGCCTACTACATTATCTGATGAGCCTGCAATGAATCAGACTGATGAATCATTAAGTCACCTGCTTGATATGCTTTCCAAAAGTTCTGCCTCTTCCCAAACACTCTCTGTGGGCTCTTTCCCAGATGGACCCATCTGGTGTGTCAGGTTACGCTGATACGTCTTCGATTGAGCTTTTGATATTATGAATCTGAAGATGACTCTTGCTTTCACTGATAATTATGTTTACATCCATTCAAAGCACTGAGTACTGCTGAAATACTTTACTGTATATGATTTCATAGTGGAAAACTGAACTTAAAATTCACAGCCATATAGCCATGTATCCTCCTGTATAGACATGTGCACATATCCACTTATTACCATCCTTCCTGGGTTATCTTTCTTTTTGCCAGCAGTGATTTACCTCTCTAACATGTACTGCTGTCAAAACCAGTGCCTCAGTAGTGATGTTGAGATAGTCTAAGGTCAAGTGGAAGTGATTAAATAAAGATAAATGGTACAAATGTGAATGTGAGTTTGACAAATGCTAAGGGAAATAAAACAAGACATTTGTGACAGGTTTGGTAGAGTACATGCACCATGGGTATCTTTCTGTCAATCATCCAGTCTGGTGCTGCTGCCTGACTGATTAGGGATGTCCACACTGCCTCCAGACAATAAAGATACCAGAGCAAGAAGCAATTCAGGGGAGTTTAGGGAGAGAGCTTTTGTTTCTAACAAGCAGCAGAGGTCTGGCTTTCACTTTGTCAAGTCTCTATTGTCAGTCAGAGTAGCTGGATTAGAAAGGCTGTCAACAAGTTTGACGCAGTTTAAAGTTCAAACGTCACATGTCTGTCTGCTTGAGAAAATATTTTTTTAAATCACCGTGCTGAATTTAGAATTGGGGCAAATTCACCTGAACCAGCAGGGTCAGCATTCATATATATCTTTTAATTTAGGAAAGGATGGTGTGCAGTCACAGGCATCAGAGTGCTCACAAGCTACACATTTTACAGATGTTGTATCCACAAAAATTGACAATGAACGGTTCTCTATTTGTACTTCAACACACACATTTCTCACTCCAAATAAACAAAAATTTAAAGAAGTGTAGAGCCAAATTTATTCTGTTTCGGCAGATACGTATGTCCACATCAATACAAAACATAAAAAGAAGATGAACACTGTACAGTTACACATTTTCAAACCTACATACTGCTAACTAACAGTATGTAGAATATACTTGATACTGCATACTGCATTTGGTAGTAGTGTGTATGATTATTAGTGTTGTGTGTAACGCGTTACAAAGTAATGTGTTACAGTAACGCGTTACAGTAACATAACTACTTTTTCAGGTAAAAAGTAAAGTAACGCACATCTACTGAAAATATGGTAACGAAAGATTTTATTTTTTTTATCCGGCGCAACATTAATTTTCCCCGGACAGACGTGACACTGATGCTGCCTCTTCAGCTGCCCGCATAGACACCAGCAGCATTACCAAGTCCGTTCGTTAAAAGCCTCTAAGGGCCGGAAATCTCGTGAGTCAGGGGTGCAAGTTTTTTGGGCTTGTTTCTAAACATGAAGTTGCTTCTTGGTTGCTTCTCTGTCTGTGTGAATCCCCCTGATTATCTCCCAGCTCCCAATAACAAAACAAAACACGAGTGCGGTAGGCAGTTTGTCCACTTCCTCGTTTCCTGGTTATTGCGCACACCCCCAAACACAGTCATGCACATGGCGCATGCGCCAGAGCCAAAGTTGCCAGGTCTGCTTATTATAAGCAACAGTGTTTTTTTGGATAGATGCTTGGCACTGTGATATTGAAATGTAATGTAGATGAAAATTAACACATTTTATGTAGATTTCTACTTTGTTTTGAAAAAGTAACATATCACATTAGGAAAGGAAATAGCTGGAGACTTCTTATTATGGGCTTGTTTTTATCAACCGGGTTACTTCTTACAGAAGCAAAATGTGGAAACACTGGACAGGAGCTCTTATTCCACAGGGTATGTGACATGAATTTGTAAAAAAAAAAAAAAAAAACACAAAAGAAATAACTGTTATATTCTCTGTAGTAAAACTTTTATGTAGGCCTTCACATTTAGGAACAGATATGGGGTCCTCTCCAAAGTCCAGCAATGTAAAAGTAACAAGAAAGTAACGAGTAACATGAAAAGTTACTTTTAACATGAAAAATTACTTTTTTGTCTTGTAGGTGGTCTGGGATCCTTGGTGGAGACTTCCTGCTGCTGTGGAGCCACAAAGTCTCAATTACTACAATTACAAACATGACACATATTTGGCCATTTCATTAGGAACATTTCATTCCTATTATCATTATAGCTGTTAATGTAGATATTAGCATGATTTCCATATCCATGGTTGATACATCTATAGTATCTATATTCAGCACCACACAATCATGGGGTCCCTCTTGAAAATGGGATGTCACATCTCAAGAGGTCTTTAATACATTTATACTTAATATTCTGATAACTCTTGCAGAAAACAGCACAATACATGAAATTTTATTTTGAATGGGAACAAAATATGCCATCTGGTGGAAGTCCAAAATAAATCATAACATAAAGAATGCATTAGTTTAGGTTAAGATAAATGTGGGATTAAAAATTTCATTTTAAATGGTTTTCAATTGGACATTTTTTCTTGTTAGGAACAACTGTGTCGGCTTTTTGCGTAGCTCAGCCATTTTATGCTAATTTACAGATCTGAAATGACAGTCCTAAAAATCTTTAAATTGAAAGCCATCCGTCTCGGTAACCAAAATTTCCCATCCCCGATACCACCGAGACATCTTTCAATACATTGTAAAATAATCCTGACCATTTAAAGTAGAAGATCTGAGTTTAATATGCAGAAAGTTCATTCAGTGTATTCTGTGTTTGCAGCACTTCAGAGGTCTGCTTGTCTAAGACTTTCAGAGAGGCTCTGGAGAAAACCTCAGGGGCAGAAGAAGAAAAGCAGCAGACCTTCAGTGAGCTTACTCAGCATGCAGTAATGAAAGACTGAGAGCTCACCTCCATGTCAGAAAGATTGTCGGAAAAATCCTATTTATCAACATACTTAAAACTCACAGGGGTCTAAGTGCACGAGAAAATCCTTGCTACTAAGCTGATGTACGAGGGCAGTGATGGTCATTTAATTCTGCTTAAACGACCCACTGGGAACAGAGCACAGGCCATCATGTTGTTAGGACCGCTCTCATCCTCAGTTTAAAAGTGCATTACTGATAGTGGGGCTCCAATCACTCTTTGCTTTGCCCTTTTGGGTAAACAAATGCTCTTAAATCCATTTGATGTTGAAAGGCCCTTGTGAGCATGATGCATTACTTGGTTTATGGCCATAAAAATGATTAAAGGGAATTTAAACTGAAGGGCATAGTATAATTTTGCACTAGAATGCCTAAATTAACTGTAAAATAAACCATATGATGTATAGTTATGTACTTACTCTACATTAGGGTCACATTGGCCCTTGTTTATTAAACATGTATACAAGTGGCTGTACCATCATTTCCAAGCACAAAGAAGATCAGCTAGAGCAACACTGTTTATCATTTTTTAAGACACCATGATACCACTGCTCTTTAAATGCATTTTATGAACATCATTCAGAAGAATTACTTGATAACTGGGCTAGGCTGTGAGTGGAGAGGGGGTTAGGATGAGCAAGGGGCAATCAAGAATGAGGAAGCGGCTGTGCACATAAACAAGAAAGAAAAACTTAAATTGATGATCCAATTTATGCAACTCAGTTTATTTAGAGGCCGTTGAACAACATTGCAGCTTGTTGTTTCAGCCTGTAAAAAAATGCCCAACTTTAAATAGCCTTTCAAGTGCCTTTGGTGCACAGTTCTTCCCGCATGTGCCCCCATCCCCATTTGGATGAGTAAGAACTATAAAACCGATATAAACCACATCTTTCATGATACAAGTTTAGACTCTGTTTAACTGTAACCTGTTCTTAAATAAGTTGCCCATGGGAGTCTGTTAAATAGCCAAAAACTCTGTCGTGCACTAGTAGGGGGCAATTTGGCTGTTGGATATTGATATTAGAGGTGTAGTCAGCGATGTGGGAGAAAACGAGTGGAAAGTTGTTGATAAACGACTTTAGACCCGCCTCTCCCTTCATACCTCACCCCTGGCTTCACCCCCGAAAGCTGATGGACGTACAACGAAACGGACGTAGAAACTGCGTAGCTGACCAACGTAGCTAAGGTAACCCTGACTCGTCAGACAATAGTAGCCACAACTCGACTTCCATTATTGATAACATCACAACAACAGTACATTCTGGCAGATTAGACAATAAGATGAATGCTCGATGGCCGTTACTGTTATGTGAAGCACCATAAAGCTAATGTTGCTTACCTGTCCAGCATGAAGACGGCAACATCCGCGTCCGTTTTCAGGTCTTTAAATTCGCGGAGTTCCCTCCACTGTCGGAAAGCAACACCAATGTTGACCCGGGTCTTCACTCTTTCATGGTCATAGCCCTTCTTTTTCACTTTTCACTCCTCTGACCTTTTTCTTTTGGGCTGTTTTTCAGCCATTGCTACTGCACCTATTGTATCTCTCTCTTACGCTAACTGCGCACGCTACACATCCGACTACTCCCCCTCCCTCCTCTGTCTGATCAGCGCATGAGTATGATCGCCCCCTGGATGTGGGGGATGTACCCTGTTTTGGTGGCTCAGCCAGAGCCACAGTATTTACCTGCTGAAATTCAGAGCCAAGGCTGTGTATTGAAACTGGCCTTTTTTTTCAACATGCTGTCATGTGGTGACATCTTGTGGATGGAGAGGAGAAATATAGGGATTTTGACAAATAGTGCGTTAGATTAGAAGATTAGAAGAACGCTGACTACACCTTTAATGATAATTTAAATTAATTAACCGATAACCACATTGACAAAATCAGAATTTAGTTTCAGAAGGTTTGAAAAATCAAAGAATGTAGTCCGAGCACTGACTGTTACGACTCCAGCAAGTATCACAATTATATAACCACAAAAAACACAAACAATGACAGATTGAATTGACATAAGGTTTATTTAAAATAACAGTACTTAATATAAACTATTGTAATTAAAGTAATAAGCAAAACATTAACTACTAACTACAACCAATAAAAGTGTGACAACAACAACATCAATGACTGCACTGACTGCAGCAGCAGGAACCCACAGTATCACCGCTAATGATCAACAGCACATCACAGCAGCAACAGTAAATGTAATCACTGATGACGAGGCATATGTGTGTGTGTGTGTGTGTGTGTGTGTGTGTGTGTGTGTGTGTGTGTGTGAAGGAGGAGAGAAAGAGAGGGAGTGGCAAAGAGATCACATGAGGGCGTGTCCTGAACTAAAATGGCGACAGAAGGACGTGTCCTGTCCTCTCTAGGGCCAAGACGGTGACTCACTACATGAACAAAGGAGAGACAAAGGGGGGGTCTTTGAGCCCCTCACTGAAGCGACCTTTAAAAATGTAGGCGGCACCTTTAATGTCTGTGTGGTGTGAAGGAGGTGTGTGTGTGTGTGTGTGTGCAGGAAATAGAGAGGGAGAAAAGAGAAAGACAGAGAGAGAGAGTCCCCGAGGAAGATTGTCACCTACAGTTAATAATTACAGTATCAACAGAGCCAGTAAACTGAAGTCTACCTGGTCTGATATTGGTCCCTCAACCAGTGATACGCTATTTATGACCTCATCACAGGTGGACGACCGAAAATAAAAGATGCAGCACAAATTGAAACAGGTCTCACAAGAAACACACGCTAAACTAATTGTCTCTGCCCAGACATAGGCCTCTTACTTTTACTTGAGTTGGTCCTCTGGAGTTTGGAAAAGAGTCCTCTCTTTTCGGACATTCACAGCCAATCACTGTGAGCGTCCGCTTTGAGAGTCCACGATTGCAAGCTGAGTCCGTTGTGCGCTCCTGCTGCGCTCTGGATCCGCGGTGATCTCCTCCGCAGTGTTCAGGTGGTCCGTCTCACGTTTTTCTCACGGTAGCTATATACAAGTTTGTCTGGTGGCAGCAGTGACAAACCATAGATGGAGGACGAGATGCTTTCTTAGGCTTCTAACAAAGTTGGCGCACTCGTCCGCTCAGTGGGGTGATCAGCTGCCTGCGCAACGGTCTGAGTCACGTAAAAAGAACTGAAGAAAAAAACAAGCAAACAAACAAACAGCAGCCTGGTCGACCCACGAGTGAAAGACTGGGACCTAGGTTGAAGATATGACGAAAAAGAAGAACAAATGTTTGTTGTGTGCTCCCTTTTGGTGGTCATGTCACAGAGGAAGTACAGAGCTTTTGCACGGTTTACCTGGCAGGGGCAAATTTCCGTGGGTTTGGGTTTGAATAAAAGTCACATGTAAAGCCGGGCACCCATTGCACGACTTTTTCGATTGTGGTGTTCAGCTGCTGCTTATACTGTAAGAGTGAATCGCAGGGGTTAACAGTTCACAGCTCACAATTCTTGTTCTCACACTATACAGCCCGATGCTCGGATGCGATCTGACTGCTCACACTGTTCGTCCATGTACAGCACGCATGGGTGTATTATAAGAACTTATTATAAAGTCTTATAATACATCCATGATGACACGTCAGGCTCTTGTATCCGGAAATGCAATGTTAAAGTAGTAGTAGAAGAAGTAGGAAGTGGTCGGATGCTCACAGATGCGAATGAATAACAAGCAAAAATGCATTGGCCAAATAGGCTCCGCTGTGATGCCATGCTGCTCCGTCTTGTGCATTTGTTTTCTCTTCCGTATCTACGTTTGCACATTTGTGTAGTGTAACATAGCCTTACGAGGGGCGACCAGGATTTCAAACAGGTTTAATTTTCATCCGATCGATCGGGAGGTGGCCGTGAGGCTTTAATTGCTTCTCGTGACCTCGTGTATACTACACGATGTGAGACGCACGATTGAGCCAAAACTCAGCCCAATCCCCAAAATAGTCGCACGGGTGAAAAATCGTGTCAAAAAGGGCCAAAAATCGCACAATGGATGCCTAGCTTAAGTGAGGAAACAAGCAGGAAGTGGGGCCTACTCCTGACAGTCATGAGAGACTCTAGGTCAGGCTTTAAAAATTGCACGTAGGCCTCTCCTTTGTCCTCAGGCCCACATGGAGTATAGATCCCAACATCTCAGAACAATCAAAAACAGTTAATCAAATATGTTATTTGGGCAGCAGAAAGTCTGGTCTTTCTATTCTGAATTTCTATTCAAACAAAAACAGATCTCCAGTGTCCATTTGCAGATGAAATGTCTGTTAATCCAGATAAAACTCGCATTTTAGACAGCCCAACAGAACTTGACTATTTTCTTTTTCTCTTGTGATCATTTCCGCCTCCAGGTCCTTAACCTTGCATCTTTAGGGGAGTTTAATTTAAATGATGATTGTTTTCAGCCACTGCATTTGTCAACACATGGTTGTTTGCAAGCTCTGATAAACCAAAAATGCATGTTTAATGAGAACAAACTTACTACACAATCAGTGCAAGCTTTTATATGCCAGATTGATAAATGGCAGGTTTGGGCGTGCCTATAAACCTCTGCTTCAGCCCTGCTCAGAACAAGCTGTTTTAGAAAAAATAAATCATGAGCCTTTTCTTACCAAGCCTCTCTGAAAAATGTGTCACAAGCACTGTCCTCCAAAGTTACTGTGGGTGCACAGCAAACATGCCGGGATGTATTCCTTCCTGTAAACTAAATACCTTGCTAAAATAATGGCATTTCACATGATGACAGCATTGGAGAGACAGAAGGAGGAGTGTTTGAACATACATATCCTGAAAGGTCAAGAAAGCAACAAAAGGAGAGGTAAAGACAGGCTATGGACACATTTAAAAAAAATCATTATAATAAAAATGTTTTCACATGAAATGGGACCTCTAAATACCAGTTTTCAAAGCCAGTGGTATATAGTTTTTCATTTATGGGCCAGGAAATTTTCAACCTGACACACCAGATGGACCGTTTTACAAGTCCATCTGGGCACAGGTGATAGAAAGTATTTGGGGATGAGCAGGAACTTCAAAGCATATCCAGCTGGTGATTGGACAATCTTTCCGTCAATCACATTTATTAAGATTTTTTATTATAGTAGGTGGGAGCTACTGCCACATTGTAAAGGAAAACAAACTCACCAAAACATGTCAGAAGCAGAGTGAAAGTATCTCATTTTTTGAGAAATTCTGTTTACTGTTGTTGTTTGTTCTTCATTTAATAAGAACAATTTACAACTTAAAGGAAAAGTTCGGTTCCTGCAGCTTTCACATTGTTTATAGAATGAAGAACAACAATATACTCACCCAGAAGGCTTTCCTGATGCAAACAGTGCTTCGGGAGATATTTAGATCCAAAATCGAGCAGTGGACACCGATATAATGGTAGCCTGTCGGGCATGGATCGCCGCTCCTAAAAACTGCATTAATCGTCCAAAAACTCATGTTTTTGCTGTGTGGCTGTACTAACCTCTGAACTGACGAGTTTGTTTACGTGCCCTTCGCGCATGCACAGTACTCTCTGGAGCGTTGCGATCGCTTCCTCCTTTCGATGAGCTCCTTATCTGTAAACTCTGGCTCGAAACTGTAAGGACGTCCATCATATTCAAAGTCCTCCTCCACAACATCTTCATCCCATAGATATTCGTCCATTTTGCACAAAACTGGAAGAAGAAAGTCGATTTGTAGCTGCCGGTCTTCCCCTGAAACAATGAGCCGCACTGCGCATGCGCGAAGGGCACGTAAACAAACTCGTCAGTTCAGCCACAGAGTGCTGTGTGGAGAGACACAGACTGCAATGATGGATCATCCGGAACGTATCATGATGGAATATTGGTGAAAAACATGAGTTTTTGGACAATTACTGCAGTTTTTAGGAGCGGCGATCCATGCCCTACAGGCTACCATTATATCGGTGTCCGCTGCTCGATTTTGGATCTAAATATCTCCTGAAGCACTGTTTGCATCAGGAAAGCCTTCTGGGTGAGTATATTGTTGTTCTTCATTTTATAAACAATGTAAAAGCTGCAGGAACCGAAGTTATCCTTCAATAAAGAATTGGGATGGCGATGTGACAAAACTGCTGCTGACACCATTAGCATTTATGCTAATCTGTGTCTGAGCAGTCACTTCCTGCTGTCGTCTTGCTCATAGCTCCTACCTTTTCCTGCTTGACCTTGAGCCGCTCACAGTTTTTGTAGAATGGAGCTCTGCATAATGAATCTGTCTGATTGGAGACACTGAATCAGGCAGCTACATCTGTTGTACAAGATCAGGTAAATTTGGCAGCTACCATGAATGAGGGACCATCATAAGATACAGCATGTCCACTGTTACCACAGAAACATTGGGGGGGTCATTCCGCCAAAGGAGTGCAATTTGATTGTTGTAACTCTTCAAAATTAAGCTTCATTTTCATTCCATTTCAATATAGAATTTAGTAATATACGTATTTACTCATTCAAAATGAGTACTGGTCAATCTCAGGCTACTTTAATTAATTTATTTCAACTTTTGAAAGTTTATTATCAGTGCAATTTTTTCTCTTCTGTTACCAAAACTCAAATGCCATTTTAAAACCATGTTTAAAAGAATATCAACCACATACAATGTTTTCCCCTTAGAAAAAAGAGTTAATTTAGAAAAAAAGATTGGTTAAATGATGAAAATACTAATATTTATGACAAAAAAAGACTATTTTTTGCTGTTACTCTTTGTTTGAGTAACAGCAATGAGGGTAACAGCAATGAGTTTTTAGCATAAAATTAGCCATGATATGAAATCTAGCCACTTAGCATCTATGCTAGTAGCTTCAGCACATGGAGCACATTCTTAAGATTTAACTGAATCTTTTACTTTTGATATCAACAACTGTTGTCTTAGAGATACCTTAGGTAACAGCAGTGGCGACTTCTGAAAGATTTTTCAGGGGGGGCAACAGATGTGGTGCTGGCTACGATCACCCCTTCAATAGCTAATAATTTAAAAGTCAGATAGCTTACTTTACAGTGT
Source organism: Scarus forsteni (assembly GCA_036419115.1). Lineage (NCBI taxonomy): Eukaryota > Metazoa > Chordata > Actinopteri > Labriformes > Labridae > Scarus > Scarus forsteni. The sequence continues at coordinate 5,376,782 of JAZDUH010000085.1, read as the reverse complement.
CATAATTACATTGTTTGATTTGTTTCCCCTGTTGATGGCAACACCAGACATAACATGCACATACTTTACAGTATTTTCGTTAAGCTAAATCAAGTTAATGTCTAAAATGCTATACATTTGGTTCCACAGTACACACTTACTTATTAGGTGGTCCCAAATAACTCTTTGAATACTGTAATTATAACAGGCAACCTGGCCTTTCTTTGTCAAAAAATGTCTTAAATGTCCTTAGAACAAATTTTATTCATCCTATGTTCATAAGAAATAAATGTAAACAAATCTGGCAAGTATTTGGCAGAATTATCTAATAAATGCTAAGTGTGTAATTACAAGAAAAGAAAACTGATATGAACTTTCAACAGGTTTGTCTTTATAAAAATTGTAAATGAACATGTACACATGTTTTTGAGATGATAAAAAAATATTAGCATGCACTCAAACATTCTGTTGGCCTACTGTATTTAGTGTCCATGTTACAGTTTGTTATATTAGACCATGTCCAGGTGTTTTTAATTGACAATAAGTTCCTGAAGCAGTTCCTGTCCATATGAAGACAGAGTCCAAGTTTGCTGTCCTCACATCCATGGAGGGATTTTTCTGCACAGTTCACTGCTTCTCCCCCTTCCTCCCTCTGTCATTTCTCAATATGCTCTCTTTTATTGTTCTTTTAGGGAGTTTTTATCGATCCTCAACTGGAATTTGCTTTTATACCTGTCCTTGGTTTTAGTGTGTATGTTAACATGTGCACGTAACGGCGAATATATGGCAAAACACGGTAAAAACATGGTGAATACACGGCAAAAACGGCAAATAAACAGCAAAACACGGCAAAAATCAGGCAAAAGAACAACAAGGAAACACCCCAGAGTTAAACTAATGCTATTATTTGCAATACTTGTACACTATTTACTCCGAAAATACTGATAATCCACTGATGAATCACTCACGTTAACTTTGAATCATCTCTCTCGCATGAGCACTGTGCGTCTGGTCCGAGCAGGCATCAGTGCGTATGACGTTATCACATTGGGGCAAGCCCTCCCTGAGCCCATAGAAATGCATTGTGAGGTCCGAAATTTGAAAAAAAGAGCCTCTCCATGTAAGTCTATGAGAGCGCCTGGGGCGATTTCGAGTCTGACTGAAATCGCCCCAAGGGGGCGGGGCTGCTGGTTGGACAGTGACATCGCAGCGATAGTCGGGCTGCTGATTAAACAATAATATGAAGACTTAGACAGGAACAATCAAGGCACTATAAACTCTTTTCTCTTCATTTTTTTCACGTGGATTAAGGAGGGCGATGCACTATCGCCTACTATGGGCCAGCCGCCCCTGGGTAACAGGGCTGAGTTTTTAGATTGACCATCTCTAAAACAGCTAATACATCATTTAATTTAAGAAAAATAAAAGAGATAATGCGTCGTTAACCCCAGTTTTATGTTTTTCTTTTATGTTTGGGACTACAGATGGAAATTAGCATTGTGCTAAGCCTGATATAGTAACAGAAATCTTGTGTGAACTCCCACAATACTGTTCATTAACATGCACTGTTTAGTTCAACAAAATGTTCAAATAAATAGAAATACAAGCAAAATAAGTGCTTTCTGGTCTCAGAAGGTGCTTGCTTGAGGTGCTCTTTGAAATTGAAGGGAAAAGGACTCTCTTTGAACAATTAAAAGGCCTTTATTTTAACAGCAGTCATTTAAACGTTAAAATAAACCTTCAACACATAAAGCCTTGCCCAGGAGGTCATACAAACACATTTTAAAGTGGTGCTCCAGCAGTAGGAAATTAACCACTCAGGATAGAAGCTTGGCTCTGAGATGGTGAGACCATACAACACCTGCAGCAGGTGGTGGTCTTCAGGTCAATAGAGGCACTAAGTTTTAAACTCAAAACCATGTGTGAAATTACACAAAACAGATATAAATGGGTGAAAATATAAATTTATTCTGGTTTATAAAGGTACAAAACTTCATGCAAGTACTATGGATGAGTCCAAACATAGTCCTTCCCTGACAAGAAAGCAGTATAATTCTTTACTTCATGCAGTCTGGAGTATTTTGTGGCCTGTAGTTTGTCAACCCAGAATGCTTTCTTTTGGCTCAGTTTTCTTTGTCTGTCAGCTTTTCTGATGGTCAGCTGGGTGTGGACTCAACTTCTTTTGTGAAGTTGAGTCCAACAGTGTCTTTGTCTATAACATTTGAGCAGTGGTTAAAGTGGCTGTGTTTATAAGATCTTTTTGAATGATGTCCCAGCCATGAAATGAAACTGTCAGGTTTGAGACTGAAGCAGTTTATCTTGACATGTTGGGCATCTTCTGAAACTGACAGGAGGAGGCTGCGGAAATGTGCTGCTTGGTTGTCCATCACTCATTTCACAGTTTTTGGTTTTATTATTTTTTCTGCTTCAGTATTGTATGTGGTGACAAAAACTGACCAAACCATTAACGTAAATGTATTTAATGAGGATTCTTTTTCTCTTCACCTGTCAGTAATCGTAATGTTGTGCCTGATCGGTATGTAACAGGGCTCTATAAGTGGTTAGTGGAAGTACAACACTGACTTAGTTAAAGATGCTATGAGGAGAATCTATTTGAGGCGACATTAAGACTCTGCTACCCATGAGCACGCACGGCAGCTTTTTTGTAAAGTCTAACAATACTGTGTATACAGCTGATCTAGAGCGACACACCCCAGTCAGATGTGCAAATAAATGGATTATTACAGGAGCTAAATAACTGTTCACACTGGGGGCATCCATCTTCCATTGTCAACTCGGGGTTGATGAGGTTTCATTGAGTTCCCAGTAGGAAATTCAGACTTCGGGGAACGTTCCAGTTGCAGTTTCCTACTCGGAACCCAGAAATTCCTACTTCTGACTACAACTGGAACACACCAAGACGTAACCCAATGTAATGCTAATAAAAATGCAGCTCGGACCTTCCTCAGAACTCTGCATTACTTTACAACTTCTTTTTCAACAACTTACAGGATGCAAAGCGACGAGGTAATGTATCTCTTTCTAGTTATGTAGTGGTAGTTTTTGATGTATGACAACAAGCAATTTTTGGAAAACTTTGTATCGTAGTTTGTAGCCGGCTATATATCTCTACTTACAGCCCGGTGCTCTAAGATGTGTCCGAATAATATAAATTTGCTCTAGTTTTAATTGTCTTGTTCCCATAGTTGAGTATCCAGGCCAGTCCAGCCCTGTCCAACCCGACTGGAAGGCGTAAGGAATAGTATTTATAGATAACCTATTTTGATGTTATAAAACTCATCTTAAAGTGTGTATTTCGATCAGGCATATATCTAAAAGTGAGACTTTTTTGTAATTACTTAGAAACTCTTCACAGTCCCTTTAAAGAACATATCTTTCCAAAGAAGTCTCTTTCATACTTGTTTTCCGTATGGTTAAAAGGATAGTGAAGGGTTAAACTCTTGTGTTTATCATCTCAGATATGACCTGTATACCTTTTCCTCACAGACGGAGTAAGAGGTTGCTGCAGATTGTAAATCCAGTGAGACCTAAAATATACTTTTGATTCAAGTGGATGAAAAAAACTCTAAAAGATGATTACGAGTTAAGTGGAAAATGATGATCATTACAACAAATCAAGATGGGCTTGTTTGCATACTGCAGATATGTTGAGCAGATGTAATTACAGCAGTGGGAGAAGAGGCTTTTCTGCAGAGATAACCTACAGTGGAAGAAGAAAAGGATGACTCAGACGAAGGTTAACACCAGAACTATCAGGGGCCCTGTGTCCTCATACAGTACAGGCCAAACGTTTGGACACACCTTCCCATTCAATGTGTTTCTTTATTTTTATCACTACATTGTAGATTCTCACTGAAGTAATGATGGCCACTTGTTCCTCTTAATTTAGCTGATTGGTTCTTGCCATAATATTAATTTTAAAAGTGTCTAATAGGGCTGTGGGCTGTTCATCAGCCTGACTCCTGAACAACACAAATGATGGTCCAACCCCATTTAAAAGTCGAGAAATTCCACTAATTAACCCTGGAAAGGCACACCTGAGAAGTGAAAAACATTTCAGGTGACTGCCTCTTGAATAAAGAGAATGACAAGAGTGTGCAAAGCAGTAATCAGAGCAAAGGGTGGATACTTTAAAGAAACTAGAATATCAGACATGCTTTCATTAATTACACACTTTTTTGTTGAAGGGACTGTGAGGAGTTTCGAAGGAATTACAAAAAAGTCTCACTTTTAGATATATGCCTGATGGAAATGCACACTTTAAGATGAGTTTTCTAGCATCAAAATAGGTTATCTATAAATGCTATTCCTTAGTATTCCGGTCGGGTCAGACAGGGCTGGACTGGCCTGGATACTCAACTTCGGGAACAAGACAATTAAAACTAGAGCAAATTTATATTATTCAGACACGTCTTAGAGCACCGGGCTGTAAGTAGCGATATACAGTATAGCCGGCTACAAAACTACAATACTAAGTTTTCCAAAAATTGCTTGTTGTCACACATCCAAAACTACCACTACGTAACTAGAAAGAGATACATTACCTTGTCGCTTTGCATCCTGTAAGTTGTTGAAAAAAGAAGTTGTAAAGCAATGCAGAGTTCTGAGGTTCCGAGTAGGAAACTGCAACTGCAACGTTCCCCGAAGTCGGAATTTCCTACTGGGAACTCGGTGAAACCTCACCACCCCCGAGTTGACAATGGAAGATGGATGCCCCCAGTGTGAACAGTTATTTAGCTCCTGTAATAATCAATTTATTTGCACTTCTGACTGGGGTGTGTCGCTCTAGATCAGCTGTATACATAGTATTGTTAGACTTATATTTACAAAAATGCTGCCATAGTGATAATCACATTCTTCATGCAATAACACAGGGCGTGCTAACAACAGCTAACAATAGCCTGGTAGATCGGCATGTTTTTTTCCAACTTCAACTGGAACGCCGATAAGTTGGAGATGATGTCACTCCCAGTTCCGAGGTTACTGGAACGCAGCATTACGACAGTCGCTGCGCGTGCTCATGGGTAGCAGAGTCTTTATTTCGCCGGTAATATATTCTCCTCATAGCACCTTTAAGTACATAATTCCACACATGTTCATTCATAGTTTTGATACCTTCAGTGAGAATCTACAATATAGATAGTGATGAAAATAAAGAAAACACATTGAATGAGAAGGTGTGTCCAAACTTTTGGCCTGTACTGTATGTAGAGCGGACATTACTTTCTATAATCTACTCTTAATTTGCTACATGATTTAAATTGGCAGAATGATCACTTCTTGATTTAATAGGCATGATGAATTTCCTCTTTTATAAAAAGGATGTACTCAGACCTATGCACTGATTGCTACAGGGTGCCAACACACTGAAGAACATTGTTTCTGCTTGTGACTTTCTTCATCAAACTTTCAAGATCTCAGCAGACTCTCTCAAACTACTTCTGACTCAATACTCCCAAAAAGGAGCAGAGATGAAGGTTGCTACCTACTAGTGTTTCTGTGACAGGAATTCAGAACAGACTCCTGTGAAATTCAAACCTCACAGACTGACAGAGTAGATTAGATGTCACTTGCTTTGTGTTTATTTCAAGACTGTTTTCTTCCAAATTTAGTCTCCAGAGGATTTTCTTCTGAACCAGGCCTGACTGACTTGATGAGCATGTGCATGTTGAAACTTGGGTGAAGATGGGTGATCTGAACTTCAACAAAACAAGACAGATTTTCACTCTAGTTTTATGATATGAAGATATCCCATCACTCTAAATGATGGATTGTTTGCTGTTTTCCTGTCAGACCCGCATGCACCTGTATTTTGTTTTCTTTGGTGTCAAATGTGGGTCAGTGCTTGTTTGGTCCTGCTCGATGTGGATTTGGTGATGAGAAAGTGGACAGTGTGACTCTGATGTTCGGAGGATATGACAGTTTTCTTCTTCTTCTGGTTATTCTTCTCATGATAGATCTGAACAACCTGACAGCAGCTCCACTGGAAGGACTGTAGATCAGATGGGTGGCCATGAGTAACATCTGTCCCTCAGGAAACCAAGACTCAACAAGGTGGGTGAATTAACAGTGTCAACTCTAGGTAAGGTTTATTTATATAGCACTTTTCCTACAACATATGTAACTCAAAGTGCTTACAGCAGAGAAACAATAGGAAAGGGAGGAGTAAAAATAAAAAACAATTCCAAACTAGGCATCTATCAGAGGAGCACAGTGAGGGATTGGAAAAAAAAAAAAACCTTAACACATGAGTCAACAAACACAGAGACAAGCACATGGGGTGGGGTGGAGTCAGTGGGGGTGTTGATTCGAAAAAGGAGTCCAGTGACCTTGTCCTAGCTCAGACCTCACAAAGTCTCTATTGTCTGATAAGTTGACTGTACGGCCTTGAGAGAGAGAGTTTCTGTTCCAGAGCAAAGTTCACAGGATGAGGGAGTGGAGGGGGGGATCGAGCCTCTGTAAGCAAAACTTTCCAGGAGAGTAGATACCTCTGCTCAAGGACAGATGGGAAGCCATAACTAAAAGAGGTAAGGAATAGTTTGGGTCTGACTAACTGTAATTTTCAACCAGCCTTTCTAGTCTTTTGGTCTCTCACGATGATGTTCCGAACAGTGTTGCCAACTCCTCAGCATCGGAAGTAGCTATAGGCTGCCCAAAAGTAGCTAGAAGTTGCCAGATTTTTTTTTTTTTCTTTCCAGCGAATCAAACATACACCCCCTAGGCGGTGCGTAGGGGGGTACTCCTGCGAAATTTTGAGGGTTTTTTCCCCCCCACGGTGTAAAAATGAGTTATTTAGCTTAGCCTGCCTACCCATAATCACCTTTCTGTGTGTGTGAGTGAGTGAGAAAAAACAAGGAAGCAACAGCCGCGCTGTTCTCAACTCCGCCCCCCATCCCTCTATCTGCCGCTCTGCCCCTCTCTCTCTCTCTCTCTCTCTCTCTCTTTCTCCCTCTGAACGGGGAAAGAGAGAAAACCGCTTTTTTTTACTTTTCCCCCGTGATCTTGGAGCCTCTGACCACCAAAAAAGGCACTAGATTTGTCGCTAGTCGCTTTTCTCTAATTTTCTCGCTAAGGGGTCCAGAAAGTAACTAAAAATAGCGACAAAATCGCTAAGTTGGCAACACTGGTTCCGAATCCGTGGGTCCATTCAACCGAGCCGAGCTGGCAACTTCTCCAAGGCGTTGTCCTGCTTGCGAACAAGTTCGAGAATTGCATCGGGCTTGCAATTGAGCTCCCAAATCGCTTGAGTCTGAGTGGTGACAGCCCTGCACATTCCTTCAGTCATGACGGGCAGCTTCTCAAGAGCCAAAAGTGCTGCCATCGTCTTCTTAACTTTGTGATAGATCAGGTAACTGCTAACTCCAAACAGCAGGAAACCTGTCATCATAAATCCAATTATGTCGGCATCTTCCACTTCTCCCAGGGGTCCATTGTGTACCCAGCCGGGAAAGTACCATCGGGACAGGCGGGTTCTCCTTTACCCGCTCTTCTCGCCGAGAAAATTTGGTCCATGGCGTTGAGAGACCAGCTGATTAATTCCATGATTTTAGATTTTGGAAAGAAATGCAGAGAGAGGCTGCAGTAGACACAGACAGCATGCAGGGCAGATAAGGGCAGGGAGCAAAAAGAAAAGTGTCCGCCCTCATTGAGAAGCAGAAGAAAAAGCCTCTACCTCTACATACTCCTGTCTCTCGCCCGATCTAAGTGCAGTTATCTTGAGAAGTTTCATCCAAGTCCACTGAGCTGCCGTATCCAATCACTGAGTTACCTCCTGTATTGGCAGTACTGACACTAAACTCACTTTGGTAAAGTCTGGTCTGTAGTTGTAGAGAAATGACATTGTCCTTAACACTATGGATGGGGAAAGACCAACACATTTAATAACTAATGCACTGTGTGTGTCTGTGTGCAAATGAATGTTGATCTGTGTGTGTGTTTCTGAGACCTTGCTCCAGCAATCAAGAGCCTTGGTGAGGAACACACCTGAAACTTAATCTCATCTCATTAGTATCAGAATCCTGCTGAAGTTCAACTCTAGGCCAGATTACTACTCTATTTGGTACTTTTTGTCTGCTCTGTGCATTTGTATCATAGCATTCCCAACCGTGTTTTTTAATTTGTGTTTTCTTTGAGCCCAGACTCAGCTCTCCAACCTCATTTGAATCCACTTGACACTCTACAGAAAGCCAACAGCGCCAGAATTTTAATGCAGTCAAGCCAGTCTGGCCTGTTTGTTCTACCATAAATCTTTTGGAACTGTGACTAAGATCATGTCCGCTTCTGGTTCCTTTGTTGTGGAAGCCTTAACATACACTTTAATGGTTCTATTTCCTAGACTGTGCCTCTTGACCAAAAACTTTCCATCAATTCAGACAAACTACCTGCAGCCTGGGCACTCCGCAGGCAGCTTTTTTCAAAAAATAGAAATATACCTCTTTAGTTTCATACATTTTACAGATTAATTACAGCTCTTTTCCATCCATCTTGAAGACTGCTGTTGTCGAGCCACTGTTAAAGAAATTGAACCTGGATGCATCAGAGATAAACAACTACAGACCCAAATCAAACCCTTCATTTTTAGGTGAAATCATTAAAAGTATTTTTATCAACAATCTTGAAGATTAAAAAACGAAGCAACTGGACTGTGTTGATCCGCCTCGATTTTTGAATGTTCTTGGGTCTAACAAGTCTTTAAAAACACTTCTTGGTCTTTATTCCCACCCGACCACAGTACTGAGACAGAACTTCACATTCATATTGCTGGACAGGTGGGTGGGACTTTCTGGTGCTGTATTAAATTGGTTTTAACCATATAAAGCCAATTGTGACATATTTGATACATACATTTATAATACCTCTACTCAATATGATCAACAAATTACAAAAAAAATATCTGAATACGATCAGATAAATGATAAAAATGTCCTTAAATAGATTATCAGTTTCCAAAAACACCTAATGTATCAAATAAGATACGAAAAATCTATATGTTGAATTCTATGGACATTTTGATATTTTTAGTATTTTAGCAGAAAGTGAAACAAACATTTCAGCTTCAAAAAATTAGAATTTTCTGACTATAATCTACGGTCTTGGGCCTTAAAGGAATACTCCGACGATTTTGGACCCACGCCCTTTCCCTATCATTGACAAAGTGAGACAAGCTCAAAAATACCTTTTTTGTGTCTCTGCGTCCAGTGGCTGGCTCCGTAGGTAGCTTAGCTCAACGGCTGGAGATCAATAGGAGTCAGAGCCGGACTGACGAAAGTGGACAAAATACTCCTTACAGTGGTCCAGGGGATGGCGTATTAACACATGAAGTAAATCCGAATGGTTATAAAACATTTTAAAAGACGTGTTTTCTTTTCAATCCGTTAAAATAACGTTTTGATACACACAGACCTGCGCATGCGCAGTGCTCCGTGGAAGGATATACCGGCGCACAGTTTACAAAGCCCGGTGAGTTTTGTAAACCAGTGGCTTTTTTGGTGGAAGGGAAAACATCATGCCTGTGTCAGTAAACTCTCGTTCAACTTCCTCATCCATCGTGGCTCTTGCAGCTGTTGCGAGGCTACATAAACATGGTTACGTCCGAGGGTCGCCTTCTTCCAGCTGCTACTGCTGTTCCACGGAGCACTGCGCATGCGCAGGTCTGTGTGTATCAAAACGTTATTTTAACGGGTTGAAAAGAAAACACGTCTTTTAAAATGTTTTATAACCATTTGGATTTACTTCACGTGCTAATACGCCATCCCCTGGACCACTGTAAGGAGTATTTTGTCCACTTTCGTCAGTCCGGCTCTGACTCCTATTGACCTCCAGCCATTGTGCTACAGCTGGGAGCCAGCCACTGGATGCACAGACACAAAAATGGTATTTTTGAGCTTGTCTCACTTTGTCAATGATAGGGAAAGGGCGTGGGTCCAAAATCGTCGGAGTATTCCTTCAAAGGGTTAAACAAAAAACTTAACTTAAACTTTAAGACAGGGACTACTTTGTGTCTCTTGGTTATTATGACCCTGAGCATAAAAAAGATGACATGTGGGATTCCACAAGGATCAATCCTAGGGCCCTTTCTTTTATACACCTATGTTGCCTCTCCACAAATTGCAAACTATTATAACATTTCTGACCGAAACACAATTACAGTCCTTTATTTTCACTATACAGGTGTGTTGAAGAAAGTAAAAAATAAAAAAGTGTTAATTGACCTGGTTCTGCTTTTTTGATAAAACTCAAATGTATTGCATTATCATGGAAAAATGTTGGAAGAACCAGTACCAGCCAATGAATGAGGCAGATGATATTCAGCCTTCCTCTGAAAAGAATAACATACAGACTAATGGCTAAACAGCAGACATTTAAAAGCTTGTTAGGACCATTCAATAATTACAACAAGTAAATGACTTGATCTTGGAGAACAATTGAGTTTTCAAGTTTTCAATTAATGGGGGAAAAAGCCCATCAACCCATGTAAGGTTTATACCACAGCTGCCCTAAGTAATGACATTGGTAATTACTTGTGTAGTCATGTAGCACTTTGGTTAACTTTATTGTTCTGAATTTGCATTATAAACAAAGTAAATTTGATATATTTTTATCACAACCATAATCCAATATCCACATATTTTTTTACAAGCCTCCATGAAGGAGTTCATGCAGTGCAAAGTTGCCATACATGTTTCCAAGGCACCCAACTGCAAAACATCCACGGTTTGTATAAAAGCTTTTGTATAATCAGGTGACTGCCTTTCAAGAGTGAACTTCTGCACCTTTACCGTTAGGAGAGCATGAAATGTGAATAAGACAAAAGGTCTGACGTGTTAAATGCAAAACCTGAAAGAGTTGTACAAACCTGATCCTGAAAAACAGACCACATATTAATCAGCTCCTCTGCAAACCAAACGTTACTAATCATGGAGTAATTATGAAAGGAGAAATTCTTTACATTGTGCAGTTGTTTGGCAAACAGCAGAGTTCCGTGTGTTCATATTCTCAGCAGGGCCTTGCTTACATAGCAGGATCAAAAGCTCTGGAGAGGAGATATCAAACCCAGCCTGGATCTGTGTGCTGAGAGAAGTGTTCACCCCGGGGGCAGAGCACACAACACCTCCACTTTCATCAGCAGTGCAGGGCTCCCTCCGAGCACAGGATGTCGAACAATGCTTGTAAGGAGCCAAACACTGTTTTTTTTCTCTTCAGAGGAGCCACATGAGTATTTTTTGTCACTGTGCAGCATAACACCGTAATGGCTGTTGTTTCTCTCCTTAACAAACCAAAGAAGATCCTCAACAGCGTGCAGGACTGAGAAGCACAGCACGCCGGTTTAATCGTTTCCAGCCGCCTCCTACAGTGAGTCACAATACCATGATGCAATGCAGCTGAATTATTGACCAGCCTGCACAGATTGTAAAGGTGAAAAACTGAAATCCAAAGGGAATCCTATTTTCAGACTGAGCTGTGGATCTATTTTAGAGCTGGAACTGGTCCCCACTGAAATGTAATGACTCACCAGTGATGCATCACTGCTTATTCAGCCTGACTGAGAAGGACATAAAACAGACAAACTTTTGCCTCTCTTAAAAGAAATGAGTGCTTGTGGGATACCTGCCCTGTAAATCTGCACACTTTTCCAGCATTTCTTTCTTCTTATTGCCTCAGGAAGCACCAATAAAAGTTGTCATGTAAAAAGACATGCAAATAATGTCAAGAGGTCGCTTTGAAATAAACTCACGCCTCACATGGTTGTTGTTGCTTAGCGACTGGGCTAATGGAGATGAGACTCCTAACAGTCGGACTAACTGCTAAAGCAAGCCAAAAGAAGTGAAACTGTTTAATATGATCCAAAAAGAAACATTGTCCCCTGAAAAACTTTTTTTTTTTTTTTTTTTTGTAGAAAAACAGAAAAAGAGAGTGACAAGTTCAGCTTTGGTTCAAATTTAGCTTTTAAATACTCCCTTAATCTGACAGTGAACACCAAAAACAGAAGAACCTTCTGAATCTTCCAGTAGAAATTAGGCAAAACTCCTAATTTTTACAACAACAAAACACAGACATCAGTAGTTAAACATGAAATTTGATTTAATTCTTAAATTCACAGGCTGGATTTATCTACAGCTCCCATGAGAACAAATAGAAATGCATGATAGACTGCTTTACAAATAAGCTGATCATGCTACTGCTGCCATTCTGTTTCTTTTTCTCATTCAGTATTTGTGCTGCTTACCTGTAATGGACAACCTTTAATCTTTACTTGCTGTCCGTTTTGTCATCCAAACTTCTTTCTGTATTTCCACCACCACACACCCTTAAATATGACTCCAACCTGAATTAAGACCTGCTGTCTCTTTTTTCTGCATTCAGCGTCCCTGCTCTTTTGGAATTGAGGGCAACAAAACTTAAAGCCATAAGCTGTAATCACAAAAAAGCAAACCAACATTTCTGAATCTCAGATGTAACATAATTAGAGAAAAGCCCTCTAAAAGTGACAGCCTGAGTCCTGTGAAGCGCCCCCCAGAATATGCTTTGCGAGTACACAGCAAACCACTACTAACACAAACCAGGAAGTACTTTTTCTGTCTTATTATGCAAAATTTTCCATGAAAGTGAAACACTGGTTTTCTGGCTAGTATACACACAACTCATGAAGTGACATTGTTACTGCATAAGGTCCTCACATTAAAGAACAGTAAGCAGTGAAGGCAAGTGGAGGTCACTGGGTCACTACATCTTGACTCATCAGCGGTTGTTTAGTTTAGTATAGAGCCTCCTGGTGGACAAGTGTGCCTAATGTGCCTTAAAGCTGTTGGTGTCAATATGACAAAATTCCTGATCACAACAAAAGAAAGCGATGACTGCATGTAATCATGCTGTAACTCAACCTTTTGTTGGCTCTGCGATTGGTTCATCAACTGACCAATCAGAACTAAGGAGCCCCTTATCAAAACAGCCTTCCTGGGTTACCCAGTCAGACAACATCTGTTTTGGCTTGGTCTTTTTTAATGCATTGTGGTGAAATTGTGACCATAACTATCTATATTCAAATGTCAGACAGACCATTTTTATACCGGCAATTTTTATACCACAGAGATTATGTTTTCACCAGGGTCTGTTTGTATGTTTGCAAGACAATGCAAAAATTACTGGAAGGCTTTACATGAAAATTTTACAACAAGTGTGGTTTGGTCCAGACAGACACCATTACATTTTGGTGGTGATCCACATATTTGTCTGGAGGCAAAAAAAAAAATCCCCAAATATGTGAAAAATCCCCTGACATAACATTGGGACGTATTGAGAAAAATCATATCTCTGACATCACTGAAAGGATCTGCTTGAAAAAAAAAAAAAATATATATATCTATATATATATATATATATATATATATATATATATATATATATATATATATATATATAGATATAGATAGATATATGTATATTTATATATGTGTGTGTGTGTATGTGTGTGTGTGTGTGTAATAATTCTATCATTATGGTCAATCTCATCTGGATCAGATCCAGACTGACCTCACAAGAACATTTACGTTTATATTGGCATGTGAAATGTTTTTAATTTTGTACCCCCATCAGGATCCTGGCAGGGCTGTTCTGAATGCATCAGGGCCTTTGAGGGCTCTTGCCAGGGATCCTTATTTTACCATAACTGAAGCGAATTTCTGACATGTGGGTATAGATTTCATTAATTTAAATAGTGTCCTGGGTGCTGCACTGACAGTTTACATTAATATCTCCAGATTCTTCAATAATGATCACAAGCTCTAAAACCACTTTCATAAAGTTTTACCCTCTCTTAGCCATTGTTGTGTCACTTTGTTCAGTGTCCCTCATTAAGTAATTTTCCTTCAAACAAGCAGGTGTTGAATCTTAAGAGACATTGGGTAAGTGTCAAAGCAGAGCATGCATATTTAATCTTAATGCGCCATATGCTGCAGAAAGACAACTAACAAGAAGCTAATTACCATGCAGGTCTGCAGGGATACAGACTGTTTCCATGGATGTTTCGTCCTCGGGGCTTTGTTCTCTGTTAAAGGAAGAATGAAGACAGAAGAGATATATGGGATGTTATCATACACTCACGAAGAATGCTACATTTTTCATTACATATTGACAAATATAAAATATGCTCCATATATTACTGCATGGTATCTTTGGGAAAAGATGTCTTGAAAAGAAAAATCCTTATTGTGTAATCTAAGACATATTTGTTTCATAATCAGGTCATGCGCTGCAGTAAAAAACAAGACAAAGCTGTAACAATACGCAATCAAAACCAGAATATGAGCATGTCCTCTCTTAATGGTGTTTTCCACCATGTTATGTGATGCCCTGCTCTCATGCTGCACGCCCTGACAGCACACATACAAACACAACCTCTCCTAATGAACCAGCTACAGGGAGGCAGCGGTGGAGGCTCCTTACACAGCCGACTCATGAGCGCCGTGGTTAGCCTGCCTCCCGAGGGTGCTTACATCCACACTGTCAGAGTCACAGCGACTTTGTTGTGAAGGTCAAGCAAATGAGTCAGGTGGGATGGCTCACTGCTGGGAGAGGCAGAGCGACCATCCTCGATCAGTCACGGCATGATACCGCTCCTCTGTCATGGCATCGTGCCACACAGCCACATGTGGCTCAGTGTCACAGCAAGAAGGACACAGGTTTCATTTAGCTGCTTTGTGGAGTTTGTAGCATCTCACAGAGTGGGCACGAGAGTGACGGGTGCTCCAGTTACCTCATGGCACATGGAAGGCAAATGGGAGACTCACAGAAAAAAGACAAGTGACAGAAAACTTAAGACTATCAGTAAAACGTGTCAAAGAGAGAAGCTGTGGAGCAGGCGAAGTATGTTATGTTTTCAAGTCGAAGAGTAACCCCTATTCTTTGTGTTAAACCATTTTGTAAAAAAATCAATTGTTGGACATTTCTGTTAAAATGGGGTGCACACATTAAAGGGACTGTGAGGAGTTTCTAGGTAATTACAAAAAAGTCTCACTTTTAGATATATGCCTGATCGAAATACACACATTAAGATGAGTTTTATAGCATCAAAATAGGTTATCTATAAATGCTGTTCCTTAGCCTTCCGGTCGGGTCGTACAGGGCTGGACTGGCCTGGATACTCAACTTCAGGAACAAGACAAATAAAACTAGAGCAAATTTATATAATTCGGACACGTCTTAGAGCACCGGGCTGTAAGTAGCGATATATAGCCGGCTACAACTACGACACTAAGTTTTCCAAAAATTGCTTGTTGTCACACATCAAAAACTACCGCTACGTAAGTAGAAAGAGATACATTACCTCGTCGATTTGCATCCTGTAAGTTGTTGAAAAAAGAAGTTGTAAAGCAATGCAGAGTTATAGTCCGAGCTGCATAACAACAAACACGCTTTGGATTGCAGACGTCTTTTGTTGCGTTCCAGTTGTAGTCAGAAGTCGGAATTTTGAGATCCGAGTAGGAAACTGCAACTGGATCGTCCCCTGAAGTCTGAATTTCCTACTGGGAACTCAGTGAAACCTCGCCACCCCCAAGTTGACAATCGAAGATGGATGCCCCCAGTGTGAACAGTTATTTAGCTCCTGTAATAATTAATTTATTTGCACTTCTGACTGGGGTGTGTGGCTCTAGATCAGCTGTATACATAGTATTGTTAGACTTATATTTACAAAAATGCTGCCATAGTGATAATCACATTCTTCATACAACAACGCAGGGCGTGCTAACAACAGCTAACAATAGCCTGGTAGATCAGCATGTTTTTTTCTGACTTCAACTGGAACGCCGGTAAGTCGGAGATGATGTCACTCCCAGTTCCGAGGTTACTGGAACGCAGCATTACGATAGTCGCCACGAATGCTATGGTAGCAGAGTCTTTACGTTGCTGGTAATAGATTCTCCTCATAGTCCCTTTAAGATTATTAAGCTGTTTTGTCCCAAATTCTCCCTTCTCAAAACAAGGCCAACAAACGGCAGATAATATTGTGTTTTGTAAGATTATCCGATGGTATTATCCTGTGGTCTGAGAGTGAATTTGTCCTGATAGTCAGCTCTGAAACTGGTCAGGCAAACACTTGTATATGTAAAACTTCAATATTTTACAAAATTGTTCACGTATGTGGAAAGTCAATGATTCTCAAGTCGTGACTCTGTGAATTGTGACATTGAAGCCAATCAAGAAGCTGACTGAGGAACATGAAAGAAGGCGTTAATAAAAACAAGCATGGCCAACCTGAAACATAAAGTTTGGTGGACTTCAGAAATGAAGGACCAGCTCACGAGTTCATGCTGTAACCAGAATTTTTTCCACAGTCTTTTCTTTTTTTTAAGTTCAGGCTTTTTTTGTCAAATATATATTAGAATTCATCAATCATTTAATTTAAAAATATGTACACTTACTAGCAGTTCATTGGGGCTGGTTTTTAGTTTGGAGCTCAGAATTATCAGGCACAAGGTGAGGATTCAGGCAACAGAGACAGATCAGGTTTTGCAAATCAGGTCTTCAATCCGGAATCAGTTCGAAAAGGCAATCAATCAGGCTGAGCTACAAGGTCCATAAGGCTAAATCAAAACAAGAACAGGCAGGGTTAAACACAAGGAGTAACTAGGGAACAATGGAGCTTAAGTAGGAAAGGGGAGTGAGATTACAAGACACAGGTTTTCCATATATATATATATATATATATATGGTGTGGGAAAGAGCACGATAGGAACTGAAAAAGACAGAGACTAGATACAATATTGTATAGATGACAGTAATTCTGTAAGGTACCCATACTGTAAATTCACAGGAACTTACTAAATAATGAAGTAAACATTGTGAACACAATACAGCATCATTGTGATTTCACAATAAGACACCGGGATTTTAAAGTCATACATGTTTAGATTACAGGGAAGTAAGTTTGCAGTTAATTCTTGTGAATCCACGGTACTTTGTAACGTTACTTGGGACATCGTAAAATTACAAATGAGTGTTGTGAAATCACAGTATTTAATGCTTTCATATAACTTGGGATGAACAAAAATTGACTGTGATGTTATACTTTGTCAATATAAAATTGCAATTGAGTGTTGTAGAAACAGAATTATATCGTGAAATGCTAATGTAACTGTCGATTCTAAACAAACTGATTTTACAACATGGTAATTTAAAAGTATTTCTGTGTAAGAGTAACTTTAAGAACACTACTTATTTTCATTTTCAGCAATACTATACTTTAAATTTATCCCAATTATCCGCCCATAAGATACTGTGAAATTGCAGTGATATTTTTTAACAGTGTGACAACAGTATCCCAATATTTAACATTTCTTATTCTACCCCAGACCACTGACAGACATATTCTTCCTATAAATAAGGCAGAGCATATTGAAAAGACTTTGGCTATGGTATACAATCTTTAATTTTGTAATCCTCTCTTACAGCGTTTCAATGGGCAAGATGCCCCACAAGCTGTTTGCAGGCAATTAAGGATATAACAGCTTATACTTTGCTGCTGCGCCCATAACAGCTATATCAACAGTGACATCTTGGGAAAATAAGACGCTTACTGTGTGAGGAAAAACGTATTCCAGTAGGCAAGCCTCCACAACCACCACAATAGTCAAAAAGATAAGCCAGCAGTGCTCTAATTAGTCCAACAGAGGAACTTTTAAGAGCTGTATCAGAGCCAGGAGCTGAATAAATACATATGAATCTAGAGAGAAAGAGGAAAGTAAATACCTTTCATTGTGTTCAGGCCCAAGCTGAAGCACTCCCCTACAGGGGCTCTGTGTGAGAGCCTCTTTCTGATAAGCCGGATACACCCATTCAATCTGCTGATTAAAGTCATATCCGGCAGAGCTATGACAGCTGAGCTTCTGCAGAAAGATAAAAGTCTGAGGTCTACAGAATCACTTTCAAAACACCGTCACTTCTCCACACACCAAAGAGGATGAATGCCACACATATGCATAGAAAAGCTCCTACATTCAGGATGAAACATTTCATTTCAAAGAGGGGCCACTCCTCTCTGCTGTGATGAGGCCCAGACGTGTTGAGTGATTTACTCTCAGCCTGCAGTAGAGGAGGCAGCTCCATCACGGCCTCCATCACGCCGAAAGCCCCGACGGAAAACCTCATAAAAGCAGCAAGTCCATCAGCCATGTCCCTGCATCTCGTCAACACAGCACACAGATGTCCTTACATGTCAAACCCTCAGTTAACACAGTCGTCAATGTCATAGTCGGCGAGCAACTGTGTTTGGACTTAAAGCTGGGGTTGGCGATTTCCGCCTAGCACGCGCAGCAGGCTGGCAGAATGGCGACGGGATTTGATTGGTTTAAAAACAGGTGTCCCAGCATGATTATTGGTTGGTGTTTTCCCTGTTTTACTCCTGCTGTAGATAGCGGATATTTTTCGCTCTGTTTTAAGATCACATTATGAGTTGATTACCATCAGGTCATGAACACCATTTTAACCGGTATTACAAAAAGTGTATCTAAATCAGATTGCCGACCCCAGCTTTAAAGTCTGAGGGACACAATTTACTGCATAAAGGTTTAAAGGTATAGTGTCTAAACCTGACTTGGAGAGACTTATCCATGCATTTGTCTCTAGCATATTAATTACTGTCACGGCCCGCTCACCGGCCTCCAAACGAGCTGTAAGAGCTGCAGTACATCCAGAACGCTGCTGGTCCTGACCAGAACCGGGAAGTACGAACACATTAGTCCTTTACTCAGGTCTCTACACTGGCTTCCTGTGGCTCAGAGAATAGACTTTAAAGCAGCTCTTCTTGTGTACAAGTCTCTCCATGGCCTAGCACCAAAGTACATCTTACAAGTTAGTGCCATATGAACCATCTCGGACTCTGAGGACCTCAGGGGCCGGCCTTCTGCTGGTGCCAAGAGTCAGGACTAAACATGGGGATC
Source organism: Scarus forsteni (assembly GCA_036419115.1). Lineage (NCBI taxonomy): Eukaryota > Metazoa > Chordata > Actinopteri > Labriformes > Labridae > Scarus > Scarus forsteni. The sequence goes on along the minus strand of JAZDUH010000085.1, from coordinate 5,357,847 downwards.
AGGGTTCCAGTTTTATGCAGCTAAAATCTGGAACAGTTTTCCTGAAGATGTGAGACAGGCCTCTACTCTGACAATGTTCAAATCAAGGCTTAAAACAGCTCTATTTAACTGTGCATATGACTGAAAGGATCTGATCTGCACTCTTCTTTTTAAATTTATTTTTTGTTTTTATGTTTTATTGTGATTTCAATGCATTTTTCTTGTTCTGTAAAGCACTTTGAATTACCTTGTGTATGAATTGTGCTCTACAAATAAACCTGCCTTGCCTTACTGTGGATTTACGCTGTATTCACTTTTTATTTGTAGTAGTAAGCTGCATACAACAATGTGCAATTTGTATGTCGTGATGGCTTAGAAAACCTCTCAGTGTGCTCCACACCCAACACGCTTTATCTGAGTCAAATAAACTGGCTGGATTTTGGAAAGGTTGGTTTTCGAGCGGTGTGAATGCTCACACAAACTCTGGCGCAGAGAAAAGAACAGAACTCTGGTCCATCAAAAAATAAAGGGCTCTCAGTGTAAATGGCAGTGAATTTTGTTTATGATATTTAGTTCTGCCACTTTATTTTTGTGACTTTTATTTTGAAGAGCGCTGCTTGTACTTTGCTACTTCCTGTTTTGCCAAAGCCAGACTTCTTGCTCCCGTCTCAGAAAACAACATGCTCACATTGCTCCAGAGCTGGTAAAACATGCAAACCAACTATTTACTTCTTGTATGCTGGGTTGGAACTTGTAGAAAGTTATTTTATTGTGGTTCGCTTCGTGTTTTTGTGTTTTGTATATCTTGTGTAAGGAGTGTTACCGCGAGGTGTGTGTGGAAGACAGGCTGCTAGCAGGCTGAGTTCAAGCTTAGTGCCCTTGGAAAGCAGGAGGTATGATGAGACTAAAGGTGCGTTCACACCGGACGCTACTTGTACTACCTCGGCGATCACTCTCCATTCAAAGTCAATGTACAGCCGCGATGGGGCGGGACTAACCCTCCCGCGATGCGACAGCCGCGTACAAGACGATCACTTCACTCATTGCTCGATGTCAAAGTTAAAAAAAAGTTGATCTATTCGGGCGATGTCGTGTGTGGCTGTGCAGCATCAGCCAATCAGCGGTGTGTGTACGTGTGACGGTACCCTAGACAGAAAGTTATACGGACTACAGGGCGGACGAGTTCCGTCTAGGCGGAACTAATGTCAGTGAGGACATTAGTTCCGCCTTGACGGGCCGCGGTAAACTCACAGATAATGCTGCTGCAGGGCATCAGCTGCAGTGTTTTGTGGTTGATAAGTGAGTGAAAAGGATACAGCTGGAATAATGTCCCCTCATACATCCTATTATGTGATATATGATATGATCGCGGTGAAACTCGAGTGGACATGACGTCACCGAGCGACGGCCGACAGCTACGGTGACCAAAATAAGGTATTTATGGAGGCGCGATGCTACGTTAGTGGGCGACGCGATTTTGGTAGCTGGGTCGCTTGCGGTGTGAATGCAGCATAATGGTGTATTCCTTGTGAAACAAGTGTTTAATTTATTTAAAAACAAGAGAAATTGTCATTATGTTTATTTACATAAGACCTGTAATTCATTACTGTTTAAAAACTGATTATTTTATTTAAAATTCATTATTTGAGTTTACTAAAAATGATTGTTTAGTAAGTTAAAAATGTGAACATGATTTATGCATTATTTTCTGAAATATAATACCACGGCATTTGTGTTTTTGTCTGTTCTCATTGTTTTCACTGTGTCATAAGGTGACAAAATGTGTCGAAAGCCAGTGGTGAGAAAAGAGGAGAGAATTTAAAGAACACCAGTCGAAGCTCTCTGCATCTTGCGTGTTAATTCCACGTGGGCCGCTACACTCAGTTCATGTCCAAGCTGACATGAGTTCAGTTTGCAGTTCTGGCGAAAGCGATCCGAAACAAAGAAGAACCAAACAAGGTAAGCAACCTAAAGGTTAAATTGGGGCTTAGGTTTGGCAGAACAGCACAACAAGGAAGCTTTAGTATTCACTGACAATATAAAGAAAAATGCTAGCATTATCAGCACCACCAGCCTTCAGTTCCAACTCCTCTGAACAGGTTACAGCTCCAACTAGTGGTGGGAGGCTGGATTGCACAGCATTTGACAGGCTTTGGCCTCACTGAATTGGTACTGTGTGAAAAAAAAATGTCATGACTGCATGCCCCAACCAAAACAATCTACTGAATTTTAGGTGTACGAAGCTAAATTAAAATCAATACAACTACAGATGGGGGCCCCTCATGAGAAAATAGATTATACCATGTGCGATGGATCTGTAGCACTATGTCCTGCCTCTTGTGAACATTTGCCTCCTTGGCATGTTGCCTTCCTTTCTGTTGCCCCCTTTTTCTCCTTTGTCCTTTTGATTACTGCAGCTTAGTGCAGGTCCTGAAATGGTTGTACATGCTCAAAAATGAAAGGCCAACTATCAAGCTGAGCTGGCCCCCAACAGCCCCAATATTGCTGCTATTAGGGGAAAACAGAGCCTCACTGCATTGCAAGACAAAGGGGTTCATTTTTTTAAAGCTGCAATTTATTAAAGGAACCAGGAATATTTGAGTGTTTTGTGTTTAGCAAAGCTTACTGTCTATATAAAACTAACCTTTTCTTTGACATGTATAAGCTCCTCAGTGAGGCAGTGTTATACATTTGGGCATGTAAAACATTTCAGTATTATAAGACATAAGATGCCATTTTAATCTGTATAAAACACTGAGAATAAGTGACAAGAACACCTTTAAACAGACTGTGAAGTATTTATAGCCTCTGATGCACCATTTTATTTTTAGACTTTGATATCTCTCTGCTATCTTCATAAAAATAACAGCAAATATGTTTGCAAAGATAACAATATTTGCCCAACTTTGAAACAAAGAACAACTGTAATAAAAATTCTGCTACTTAAATCAGAGTATTTTAAGATGTAAACACTATCAGTCATTACATAATGTTCAATTGACCGTCTATTTAAAAACTGATTCAAAAACAGCCACGGCTCAAATAAACACAGACAAGTCTTTAAATATGTGAGGTCTCTGAGAGTGTGATTTAAAGTTAAATCATTGCTGGCAGCGGCAGATACCCTGTTAAATTACAACTATTTGTAAAGGTTAAACTCACTTCAAGATGCAATGAGTCCACATAAATAACATTAAAAAGCCGAACATGAATAAAAAAACACAAAGCATTAAACTTAAACAATGAGGGCCTTTGTTGAAACCTGTTGTTCACAGACTAAATTCATTACAAGTCTGAACTCGGCCTCGCTGCCTCTGGGGGCTGATTGATAGGATTGCTGCTCATTGCTCCTTTCCTGCACTTGGTGGACAAGGTGATGGATGATTGGCCGTGGACAGCTGCTGCTCTGCCTCTCAGGGGGAAAACTAATAGAACAGGGGCAAGTGGGGCGGTGCAGATTACAGGAGTGAACAGGACGATCTCTGTTCAAGTTTTTTTTTAATCTCTTATTCAGACCCAAGAGCTTCCCTTTTATTAAATCATGCTTTAACTTAAATGATAATCAGACTTCTGAGAAATGAAAATGTAGTAATGGTGCAGTTATGCCAAATATAAAGTTGCATGATATACTTAAACTAAAACTGTCCTGACATCACTACATTCCACATGAATGTTAGCCTGAGTAACAAATGCTCAAAGATGATCCTGCTGTACAGTGTACATTTTAGGACATCCTCAGTCTCAGGAAAACCTCTGTCATTTCTCAGACCAAACGGCCTCAGGAGAACCTCCGTCAGACCATACGGCATCAGAAAAACCTCCCTCAGATAATACGGCCTCAGCCTTCAAAATAAAAGTCATCAGACAAACGCATCAAATTAAACTGCCTCAACCAAAACGACGTCAGCTAAAACGGCCTCAAAATGAAAGCCATCAGACAAAACACTGGAAAAACTGACTCAAATAAAAAACAGCGTCAGGTCGTAACAATTTCATAATTATCATAATATCATAAATGTTGAATCCTCTTGAGATGGCATTCAGCTAAAAATCAGCCACTAGCAAACTTCCTGTTTTCAAAATAAAAGCATCTTTTATTATCTCATTTTAGTTCTTTACGCTTTTGTAAATGGGCTCTTGTTTCGGAGCCGACCGGAAGTTTCTTTGATGGCATAATGGCGCGCATAACGGAATATCCGAAATGTCGAAATGAAATTTGTATCCGTGCATTTTATGGCTCAAATGACCACATTTTGGTATTCTATGTGGTGACCTTCTTGCCTGAAATGCTCTCTGAATTTTCAAATGTGGCGAATCAACAGAGATATTTGATAGCCTGGTGTGCTTCTGATTTTTGTTGTTGGGGGTTTGAAATGCATCATGGGAAACTTACTAGTATACTACAGTGTGAACGGTTGGCATTCTAATCATACTTATAGTATGTAGTATACAGTATATACACATAAGTATGTAGTATGTTGTACCTTTGTATGTCATTTCGGACATATATAATATAATAATAGTCTATGGCAGTGGCTCTCAACCTTTCAAAGTCGCAACCCCCAATTTAACGTTCAGTACTGTCCGCGACCCCCCTCCCCCCTGAACGCAATGAAAATTCGCTGTTCGCGGTGCTGAAACAACACCCGATCGATAAAACGTATGTCGGATATACAAATCAGTAATTGATTTTGAGTAATAAAATGCTTGTTTGAGACCAATCACTTGTTGTCCTTTAACGTCCGGTCGGACGCCACATTAATTTTGCGCATTTATATTTTTCCTAAATGATTTGGCGACCCCCAGAAATCATCTCGCGACCCCAACTGGGGTCGGGACCCCAAGGTTGAGAATGGCTGGTCTATGGTACCGACTTTTGATGTCATGTGCACTTCCGGTCTCTTAAATTAATGTTCAGTTGGATGTTACGACCTGACGCTGTTTTTCATTTGAGTCCGTTTTTCCAAGTATTTTGTCTAATGGCTTTCATTTTGAGGCCGTTTTGTCTGATGACTTTTATTTTGAAGCCTGAGGCCGTTTGGTCTCAGGGAATTTTTTCTGAGGCCGTTTGGTCTGAGGCCGTTTGGTTTGACAGTGGTTTTTTCTGAGGCCGTTTGGTTTGACGGAGGTTTTTCTGAGGCCGTTTGGTATGACGGAGGTTTTTCTGAGGCCGTTTGGTATGACAGAGGTTTTTCTGAGGCCGTTTGGTCTGAGAAATGTACACCATACTGCTAAAAATAACTGAGAAATGGTGTCATTGTGGCTCAATTTACCTCCTCAACAATGGACATGCAGTGTATTTTCATCATATAAATCATGGCTTCTTCCATCACATAACAAACAGGCTTTTGGACCAAGTTCTGTCTTTGAAGATGAACTCTCATCTGTCGTTAAATGTTTTACTGTTCTTCTTTTAAGACAAAAGGTGTGGTTACCTTGACATGTTTCGACGTTACTCTGCCGTCTTCTTCGGAAACTGTCATCCTGACAGCTGTGGCGTGTCTTTATCAGCTGTTAATTCCGGAAGCAGCAGGCGGGACAGGTTGATCACGTGATCTGTTTCGCCGGCTGCGTCCCCCGTTGTCTGGTGGTCTGATAAAGACACATCACAGCTGTCAGGATGACAGTTTCTGAAGAAGACGGCAGAGAAACATGTCAAGGTAACCACACCTTTTTTTCAGTAAGAATATCATTGGTTATACTTCTATAAAATGATCACCACAACCATTCAGACATGAGCACCCTCCTGAAAACGAAATGTAGCATCTCAAGAGGCTAACCTCTAATAACTCAGACGACAGGTCTATGGTTCATGGATCTGTCACTAACTTTAGTTCTTACTTTAGTCCACTTGTCTCCTCTTACCTCCCTTCCTTTGCCCTCACACCCAACACAGCATCGTGTGGATTTGCTGTTCATCATGAGACTGGGATCCACCTTCAAGATTTCCTAACAGAAGGTATTTTCTTGCCGCCATGATGGAGGGATTCATGATTGGCTATATGGATTCATGTTGGGTGTTGGATGTATATATTTGTATATATATATGTATATGTGTATCTTTATATGTATATATGTATCTATGCATATATGTGTATCCACAAAATGAAGAGTTTTTGCTCTATTGTAAAGTGTCTTGAGATAACACTTGTTATGAATTGCCGCTATACAAATAAAGATTGATTGTTTGACCTTTTGTCTTAAGAGAAGAACAGTAAAACATTTGTATTATAAGAAGACAAGATGAATCTAATAAGTAAACTCTCATCTTTTTTTTCATGAGTTTGAGATACTGTGAATCTGATCTGCAAATAGGCTATCCTGTTTGTTACAACAGGGAGATTCTGCATGATGACTGCTGCAGACTGCAGAGGCAAATTTTAAAGCCCCTGTTATGATGGCGCAGTAGAAAGTGCACATGCCTCACAACAAGAAGGTTGCTGGTCCCTTAAACCTGTGTCATTTGGCCCTTTTTGTTTAGAGTTTGCATGTCCTCATTGTGCATATGTGGCTTCTCTCTGACTACATCTGAAGACCCTTGTTTATTGACAACAGCTAAACTTTTGACTTGTAGATATTAACCTGTTAACAAAACTCTGGTCTGCTTCAAGCCACCGTGACCCCTGTTTCTTGGTGGACCACAGGTCACCAGCAGTGGTGGACAAAGTACTCAATGCCAGTACTAAAGTCAAAGTAAAGATACTCATGTTCAAATACTACTCCAAAACAAGTGAAAGTTGCTCAGTCAAGGTTTTACTTAAGGTAAAGTACTGCAGTACCTGCTTTTGAAAATACTCAAGTATTAAAAGTACATTTTCTCGTTGACCTTACAGAACGTAATGACTAAAACAATCTACAGAATGCACTGACCTGCTCATAGATCATGTGGAATAAAGAGTTTGAAAATATGCTACAAAGCCCATGAAATTGTATACTGAAACACTAATGAATCAAAAAAGGACAACCATTGCCATTTTCTTTCTTTTTTTTTTTTTTTATTTAACTCCCCCCCTTTAGATATGACCATGGGTGCTCTGGTGTGGAATTGTCATCTTTATCTGCCGTAGTAGCCATCATTACTGCCAAGACTAACTGTAACCACCAACGTTAGCTCAACCTTTACCTGCCCGATCGCAGTAGCGCATGCACGTCTTCTTCTTCTTCTTTGTTGTTTAATGGCGGTTGGCAACCAACTCAAAAGTGCATTACCGCCACCAACTGGACTGGAGTGTGGAACAGGATGCACGAAGTATAGATAGCACCACTTGAACAAATCACATTTTAGAAGATAAAATAAATTTCATCCGCTGACTTCATGCCTGTACCTAAAAGTAACGAGTAACAAAGCTATTTATAGAAATGTAGTGGAGTTAAAAGTAGAATATTTGTCTTTTAAATGTAGTGAAGTAAAAGTCATAGGTTCCAAAAAAAAAAAAAAAACTCAAGTAAAGTACAGATACTCAAAAAATGTACTCAAGTACAGTACTCAAGTAAATCTACTTTGTTACTGTCCACCCCTGGTCACCAGTGTAAGCTTTCACACTACCTCAAAAGAACCAACATTCCAAAAAAGTGAACCAGAGTCCATTCTGTCCGTACTTAAAGGAGACATATCATGCTTGTTTCTCCTTTTCACTATGCCAGACTAGGATGCCTGTAAAGCATTTCTGCCCTCGGTACAAGTCATTTAGTTCCTTCATTGCCCCACAATAGCGTTCTCAATATCCTCATTTTAGGCCATTATCAAGCTCTCGTATAAACGCTCGGTTCTCAGACTGACCTACAGTTACCTCGCAACGTCAGTTCTATCGGGGGTAGAGCCAGCCTGTCCTTCTTCTTCTACTGTATTTTCTGGCAGGCTCAAAGCAGCGACCGTGTATTGAGTCCCCCTACAGGCCAGAGCTGGTAATGAGTGAGTGTGAGCTAGGGAGCTATATACTGCTGCTGGGTGGATGTGTTCCTCGGTGATGGTTTTGTGGCTAACGGACATCACAGAGGAGGAGCTGTTTTATCAGATTACTCCAATAAAAGAAATGTACCTTGTGTCGTCACGACGATTTAAATCTTGCGGTCATCTCGCAATGACCTATTTTCAGAGGCATCAAATCTCATTCTAGGATATCAGAAAAAATACAATATCTCATTTTTTGAAAATTAAGGGGTGTAAGGTCTTGTTTTCAAATTTATTATATTATATGTAAGTATTAAATCATGCATCAGCATGATATGTCTCCTTTAATGTGTTAATTGTGAAAGCGCCCTCATCCAAAGTGGGCACCAGTACAAAGTTAGAAGTAAATCCCTCACAGCATTGTTAAGCTTTCAGTAATCTCGTTCAGTACCAAAGCTGAAAATGAAGCAAGATGACCTTTAAAGTCCAAGAAATGCTTTATATAACTTGATTCAATATTCCTTTCAGCCTACACATCAGTCTCTATCTAATTGCCTTTTTTATTGTTTCTCACCCTCACAGCAGCAGTAAAACGCTCAGGTCAACCTCTCAGTTTTATATTTCTTATAAAACTTTTCTCATTTACTGTCTCACATCCCCCACATCCACACTTGACATGGAATAAAGAATTTAGAGGCAAAGTTACACAACAGGACAAGAAGCACTCAGTTTGTAACAGCAATCAAAACCAGAGAATGACGAAAAGAAACAAACTCAAAGAAAGTAAAAGTGCTTGGGGGTTTGATGCCTCTGCAACAACAACTGCGAGACAGTTACAGCACAGTAATGGCTAAAGAAGGACTGCAATGTTCTTTTATTGTTGAGAATTTCTAGAAATCATATCGGCCAGGAATATGCATATGTCCTTATGATATTGGCCCTTGACCTAATGACTTGAAAACTGAATAAGTTGATTGTTAAAACGGGGATGGTTGAATTAAGTCTGACAGAAAAAGCACCTTTTGAGATGTCATGTCCACAACCAAATCATGACCCCATTTTCCAGGACATTTTACTTTACCCTCGAAAGCATAACAATTTCAAACTTGAGTCCCTGTGAATATTTTTTTTGATTAAAGACAATTTCTTAAGCCCCAGTTCTAAAGCTGTAGATCAACATGATGCCTTGTAAACTTTGATCTTGAAAATCTAATCAGGCAGTGGGGAAAGGGGGCTGCAGGATCCGTGTACTTTGCGGCCATTCGTTTTTCGTGTTGATGTGGGTAAACGGGAAACCATCCGCTTTTCCAATTTCCGTTTGGATGAAGGGAAACGAAAAACGGGAAACGACTCGTCGGGAAACGAGGCTTACCTTGTTTGTAATGTGTAACTGCCCATCTGGTAATATGTGTTTAGAATGTAGTTTGACAATTGAAATAAATGGCCATTTATTAATACATGGTAATAACAAATACATTTATTCGGAACTAAATACAATTTACAGAACTAGCATAATATTTAATCAATGTCTACAGTAAAAGAAGGTCGCACACTAAAAGAACATAGATATATAGTGAGAATTTGAAACTCAATTTATAGAAAACAAATTATGGTTACGGATGATGCTTCGAAATGGGCTTAAAGGATAACTTCGGTTCCTGCAGCTTTTACATTGTTTCTAGAATGAAGAACAACAATATACTCACCCAGAAGGCTTTCCTGATGCAAACGGTGCTTCGGGAGATATTTAGATCCAAAATCGAGCAGCGGACACCGATATAATGTAGCCTGTAGGGCATAGATCGCCGCTCCTAAAAACTGCATTAATCGTCCAAAAACTCATGTTTTTCACCAATATTCCATCATGATTCGCGCCGAATGGACGGCCTTTGTAGCCTGTGTCTCTCCACACAGCGCTGTGTGGCTGAACTAACCTCTGAACTGTGAAAGACCGGGTACCTCTGCGCATGCGCAGTACTCTCCGGAGGCGTTGCGATCACTTCTTCATTTCTAAAACTCCTTATCTGTATACTGTGGCTCCAAACTGTAAGGACACCCATCATATTCAAAGTCCTCCTCCACAACATCTTCATCCCATACATATTCGTCCATTTTGCACAAAACTGTAAGAAGAAAGTCGATTTGTAGCTGCCCTGAAACAATGAGCCGCACTTGCTTGCCAAGAGCATGTAAACAAACTCGTTGGTTCAGCCACACAGCGCTGTGTGGAGAGACACAGGCTGCAATGGCCGTCCATTCGGCGCGAATCATGATGGAATATTGGTGAAAAACATGAGTTTTTGGACGATTAATGCAGTTTTTAGGAGCGGCGATCTATGCCCTACAGGCTACATTATATCGGTGTCCGCTGCTCGATTTTGGATCTAAATATCTCCCGAAGCACCGTTTGCATCAGGAAAGCCTTCTGGGTGAGTATATTGTTGTTCTTCATTCTATAAACAATGTAAAAGCTGCAGGAACCGAAGTTATCCTTTAAAGCGCAGCAAACTAATAATTTCACTAGAGGGCAGTAATACGCTGTAGTGTAGCTTCAGAAGCAGAACAAGGAGAAGAAGCAGCAGCGCAGAAGAAAGAAGTGCTTCCGGGTGAAGGCAAAGCAAGCTTTACGAAAGGAATTACGGCCGTATTTCATGTCCCGACTTGTGTATAAATAAACCCGTAACAGATATGAGATAAAGGCTCGTTTTCCGTTTTTGGATTTTCGATTACCAGACGAAAAATGGGAAACGAGTCGTTTCCTGTTTTTCGTTTCCCTTCATCCAAACGGAATCGGGGAGGTGGGTCGGTGCCTTGGATCTTGTGGCTTTTCCTGGATCTGATAGCTTTTGGGGGCCATGTGGTGGGTCTCGGGTGCCCTGGTGGCTCAAGGGTGCCCTTGGCCATGGTCCCCCTGGGTATGGGCAACTACTTGGGTATCACCTCACATTCCTGTACAGATACTCAAGCTCCTGTCGACACTTGCATTAGAAGTGATTTATTCCGTCAGAACATGCTGAGTTGGGCACTCACACACATTTTCTCACCTCCTGTGATGCATGAACACTCCATATCTCATTCATATGTGCCCACCCCCTACTATAAAGACCCCACGTCTGGTGTCCCTGGTTTCTTACAGCCTTTACTTCCTGTATGGACTTAGAGAAATGATGATACTTTAAAGGCCTGATCTATTGACTTAGATCAGCACAGCACTTGGACTACTATCTGAAATTAATAACACTGCCTGTTTGTCCTCCTTCCCGTTTGTCTTGTCTCATCCTGTCTGTCACTATTTCCATTTCTTTTACACTGTGGTGTAACACAGCCCTCCCCTCCAGCTCACATTAGGGGTTAAATCAAGTTTGACTTGATGGAGTAGCCTACAGGGAGGGCTGGTGATGGTCACGAGTAGCACTGAATCGTATTTACATATACTGTCACTGCTAAAAAACAAAATGCATCGGACGGACACAGTGCACAGCTGAAAAGATAATGCAGACAAGGGGCAGAGAAACAAAAGAAAAGAAAATCTAATCAGGCCACCTTTCAATGATTAGGACAAATGTGCAACTACTCACAGCTATTTTTGTGACATGTAAATGTGACATGATATTTACTTTTAACCCATGACCCCTATGTCTTAACTTGCTCATAGTAGAAATGTATAAAAAGTTAGAGGAAACACATTGATTCTCTTTCAAATAAAATCTTCAAGGAAAAGTGAAAAAATTAGCAAAATTGGATGAGTGCAGTGCTGATGGTGGATTCATGTTAGGTTTAATGATAATAATAATAATTTTATTTATATAACACTTTTAAAAACATAGTTTACAAAGTGCTTTGACAAGCGTTCAGCACAAAATAATAAAACACAAACAAACAATGAGCACAATGAAGTAAAAACAAAAAGCACAGCTTAAATCAAGACTAACAGAAAGACACAAAGGTAAAAAGACACGAGGTGAAAAGACAGAGGGGCGACGGTTGATACTGTGTTAATACTCCAGATTTCTTACTGAAGGCCCTTTTCATACTTTATAGGAACCCAGACAATACAAGAACCATGCAGCATAAAAAGAGACCACGAGGACCAAACATAAAAACATAAAATCAGCAAGAATAGGAAACGCACTAAAAAGAGGATAAAAGCAGAAATCAGGTCAGAAAATATAAAAAGATGAAATGAACAATGATGATAAAATTACAAAATAATAAAAATAAATGGCGATGATAAAATACAGTAATAAACATGAGCAAGAGATAAGACAATTAAAAAGGTCTAAAAATTATCTATAAAGGAGTGTAAAAAGGTGAATCATTAATAAGATAAAATCATAATTAATAGCACACAATAGTATTAATAAATTAACAAAAAGGAGTAAAGAAGGTAAAGCAAAACAAACAGTAAAGCCAAAATAAGATAGAGATAAAAGACATTAAAAGACAGTAAAAGGTTTGGATGTTTGTATATGTGTTTAGGTATGTTTTATACATCAATAGGCATACAGTTGGAGCCTCTTAAATTCAAAGGCCAAGGTCAAAAGTCAGTAGGTCTGGTCTCTGAAGCCTTGCAGAGCCATGGCTGCCAGGCTTTAGTTATGATATACCTTTTTTTTTTAATTAAAAACTTAGCTGGAGCTGAAGATCCAAGTGAGCCTTGAATCATTAAAATTATGCTCTCTGGCTGTTGCAGAGAGAACAACAAAAGGACATTTGTGCTTGATGCTGAGAGTGCTTCACAGCATGTTTAATTCAGAGCAGGTGATGCACATTAAAAATGTATGCTTTGGCTATTATCTCAAGTCTGCCAAAGAGAGGCAGCTGTAACAAGTGAGCCTCAGATTGTTGCTCATTTTAGTGTGCCATACAACTTAATGTGCTGCTTAAGGAGGACAGTTCAGACACTCTTTCCTTAAGTATCATCATTATTTCTCTCATCTTTAAGTTAAAGTATGAATAGATGTAGAGATGGGATAACCTCTGCTCTTCAGCATGATTAATGAAAGATCAAACTCTTTCTTTGGCTGTGAATGTGGCCAAGGCCAGAAATAAAATGTTTTCTGTTTGCCTGCTAAGCCCTGTCCATATGCACAGACACATCCATCTGTGTTGAATATGTTTATGATAAAAAAGATCCTGATAACGGGATAGAAGATCCAACAACAGAAACTAATAGCATGAAACAATTACTTTATTTAGCTGTTTAACAACATATGGTCAGCTTAGCATTTGACTTGCAGCCTGCTTCTCATTGCTCTAGGCCCTAATGGGATAACAACACAAACTTCTCCCATTTAGTTATTTGTGAAAATGTGCAAAACTGCTGTATCCAAATTGTCAACAAATCCTCTAGAAAATTCCTGGATCCGCAACTGTATCACCTCCAAAATCCAATCACCTCTTTCTTGTGCCATGGCCAACAATAAGAGCAGAACACAACATACATGTTATTATATTTTGGAAAAAAAAAAAAGATTCACTAGAATTAAAACTTGAAACTGGTAGATTTCTAAATAAAACGTAAATACAATAAGTTTAGGTGTTGTATGAAACTGGGGATGGGCACCACCTAACAAATTACTACCACAATTCTCAAAAACTCAAAAATATATTGATTCCAGATTGTACAACTTTCATTGATAAATGTAAATTACCCTCTGACAGCCAATACGGACTTAGTTTCAACAAGTCATTTGCAAAACTCTGTATAAAAATATTAACCAACTAACTCAGCAATTGAGGACAGAGCAATTCAAGAGAAATACATACAGCGAGACAGAAAAAAAACAAAACAAAACAAAAAACAGGTGAAACGACTACAAGACAAGAATTAAGATGTATTTTACTCCATTAGAGGCCCTCCTACAATCAGACTGATTTTCTAACAACAATTTTAAAGGTGCTATGAGTAGAATCTATTTGTGGCTACATAAAGACTCTGCTACCCATGAGCACGCGCGGCGACTGTTGTAATGCTGCGTTCTAGTAACCTCAGAACTGGGAGTGACATCATCTCCAACTTATCTGCGTTCCAGTTGAAGCCAGGAAAAAAACATGCCGATCTACCAGGCTATTGTTAGCTGTTGTTAGCACGCCCTACGTTGTTGTTCACAAATATCACATGAAGAATGTGATTATCACTATGGCAGCATTTTTGTAAATATAAGTCTAACAATACTATGTATACAGCTGATCTAGAGCGACACACCCCAGTCAGAAGTGCAAATAAATTGATTATTACAGGAGCTAAATAACTGTTCACACTGGGGGCATCCATCTTCGATTGTCAACTCGGGGGTGGCGAGGTTTCACCGAGTTCCCAGTAGGAAATGCCGACTTCGGGGGATGTCCTAGTTGCAGTTTCCTACTCAGAACCTGGAAATTTCTACTTCTGACTACAACTGGAACGCACCAAAAGACCAAAGCCAAAGCGTGTGTTTGTTGTGATGCTATAATAAAAAGCAGCTCAGACCTTCCTCAGAACTCTGCATTGCTATACAACTTCTTTTTTCAACAACTTACAGGATGCAAAGCGACGAGGTAATGTATCTCTTTCTAGTTACGTAGTGGTAGTTTTGGATGTGTGACAACAAGCAATTTTTGGAAAACTTAGTATTGTAGTTTTGTAGCCGGCTATACTGTATATCGCTACTTACAGCCCGGTGCTCTAAGACGTGTCCGAATAATATAAATTTGCTCTAGTTTTAATTGCCTTGTTCCCGAAGTTGAGTATCCAGGCCAGTCCAGCCCTGTTCGAATCGACCAGAAGGAATAGCATTTGTAGATAACCTATTTTGATGCTATAAAACTCATCTTAAAGTGTGTATTTTGATCAGGCATATATCTAAAAGTGAGACTTTTTTGTATTTACTTAGAAACTCCTCACAGTCCCTTTATTGTGGAAAGTATGATCTGTTACTTACTGTTACTCTGTTACTCATCTTTGCACTACTAGTGACCTCCTAACATGCTGAGAGTGATGGAGGTGCTGGGACACATCTAAATAATGCCTCCAGCAACAGCAAGCCTGCATTAACATCCTTGTCTCTGTTTTTCATCTGTGAAAAATAAAAGCAACAAGAGTCCAGGAAAAGCTTTTTATATCTTGATTCAATATTCTTCTCAGCCTACACAGCTGCAACAACATAAATCTCTGGCTAATTGTCTTTACTTTCCTCTCTTTCACAGAACCAGGAAGAAGCTCAGGTCAACCTCTTAGTTTTATATTCTTTACACAAAACTTTTCTCATTTTCTGTCTTACATCCCCCCACTCACACTTAACAATTCAAAAAGGAATAAAAAATGCAGGAGATACTGCTCTCAGACTGTAACAGATATCAAAACCTGAGAAAAGAATCACAGACAAACAAAAGTGAGGCAATTAGTACGACTGCCTGGCTGTCTTCAAAAGCTTAACGACTGCCAGACAATAAATGTGCAGCGGTGGGTAAAGAAGGACCAGAGTGGATTTTATGGTGGTTTGATGAGAAGCAATTTTCAAGCAAGGGATGAAATGAGGCCAATATCCTTGAAGTTGGACATTGTTTCACAAATGTAATTAGTTATCTTTGTCTTACAAAAGACAGTTGTCCTAAAGCTGAGAACACGCAACAAGACTTTTGGCCAGATTTTACCCACAGACTGGACCCGGTAAAAGGTGGGTGGGGTCAGTTTCCCTGACTGACTAATGCTGCGTTCACACCGCAAGCGACCCAGCTACCAAACTCATGTCGCCCACTGACGTATCGTCGCACGTCCATAAATCCCTCATTTTGGTCACCGTTGCTGTCGGCCATCGCTCAGTGATGTCACGTCCGCTCAAGTTTCACCACGATCATATCATATATCATATAAAAGGATGTATAAGTGGACATTATTCCAGCTGTACCCTTTTCACTTACTTATCAAACACAAAACACTGCAGCTGATGCCCTGCAGCAGCATTATCTGTGAGTTTCCTGTGGTCCGTCGAGGTGGAACTAATGTCCTCACTGTCTAACGTTTCCCACACAGACATGGATTGTTACTCTGTATTCCGAATGAATAACTGTCTGTATGGGGTACTGTCACACGGGCACACATCGCTGATTGAGCAATGTTTTTTTACTTTCACATCGCGCGACAAGCTATGTGGTAGTGTGAAAAGCAGCTGTCACATCGCGGGAGGGTTAGCCCCACCCCATCGCGGCTGTACATTGACTTTGCATGGAGAGTGATCGCCGAGGTAGTACAAGTAGCTTGCGGTGTGAACGCAGCATAAGGTATTGACTCATTGAGGAATGATAGCTTAAATCTGCACCTGTGGGGGCGCTAATGTGCTGAAAGGCACATTAGCATATTGAACTTTTTAATGAAAAAGAGTCAGGGGGAATACAATACACAGCCACAGGCTGGAGCTGAGTCTGAGTTGCCACAAGAAGGGCCAATTTGGAGACCACCCTAAGATTTTCATTGCCCCCTGCTGGTCCCCTGATGAGTTAAGTGCGTAATCCCCAGGCCCATCTGCTAACGTCAACTCAACATCAAAAACTGTAAAGACTGCAGAAGTTTTGCTTTTTGATATTGCCTCTTAAAAATCTTCCCAGGTTATCTATAAGACCACAATGGACATTTGTGCAAATTAATAAGAAAATATCTTAAACATTATGTGAGAAAATACATTCATGGGGAAGGGGTGACCATTGACCCTCGTCCTTCAAAAATAAACAAGACTTTATGACCTTGACAGTTGACTCCCTGGCTTAAATCTATCACAAATAGAAACTGCTTTCCACAAATTTAAGATGGCCAGAAGATGGCTGCCTTGATTTTGTTCTTCAGTAATCAGCAACTGAGGCCCCAGGGTCACACCAGACCCCCCAACCAGCCCCTAATTGAACATTGTCCAATTCAGAAAATTTGAGGATTAAATGAAGCAAAGCCCGCGAGCTAGTTCAGGCAGGTTCACACGTCACACTCCTCTCATCAATCACACTCTACACCTCTCAATTTGGTGGTGTATTTAAACTGGGAGTTTACCCCTCTCCCTCTGCACGGCAAATGTCTATGCTGCCAGACACTGATTTGTTGCGTGTTCTTTCACCCCCACCTCCACCCCAGCATCCACCTGCAGGCTCCGGGGGTGTTGCTATGTTTTGCTCATCACCCCTCCATGCCTTCATGTAAACCTTTCTGCAAGGAGTGATGAGACTGGAGCCTGGATGCCAAACCTGTAATATGTATTTGCAGTTACAATAAAATAATTTAAGGTGAGCTGATTGACTGAAATACAAAGAAGTGTGAAGCTCATCTCCATTCTTCAGTTTCTGTTAGGTTTCACTCAGAGATTGGATCTCAAAAATGCAGAGGAGATGACCAGCAAGTTCCAAAAAATTATCACAAACAAAAAACAAGAACAAAAACAGGCAGGCTGTGGAAGCAGGGTTTGTCAAAAATGCTAACAAACTGGAGCAGCTGTTGATTCTCCTTAAAACCTTACATGAAGGAATTACCTGGCAGTGTGGTCGACTCCAGTCCAGGTTTTAAAGGGAACTTGATTGCCAGAGTGACCACAGGTGTGCCTGATCAGCTGCAGCTGCTTCACACACACCTGCAGCAAAACCAGGAAGGGGGGGCAAAACATCAACAGAACTAAATGGGAACAGAACAGTTTCTTCAGTTTTTAAATCAACCCATAAACAATTTGATTAGGCGTGACTTCATGTTTAATCCATTTAACTCATCTGTAAGCCCAAACTGGCTCATAGTCAGTCCCAGGTCAAGCAGCTACTGCACACAGGGCTAGGTGAGAAGTCCTGATGATGAAGACTTTTTGTGTTGTTCAAAGAATAACTCTATTATGGAAGCATATAAATCTCGAAAAGTATAATATGGGCTCTTAGTAAGTTGGGCTGATTCAACTGTTTGATCGAAATAGAATTAAGTCACCAATAAGCAAAACAGAACATAGCCTATGGCCTCTGTGTTTCCCTGGATAGCACAGTACAAGGGCCAGTTCAAAGATTGCAGGAATCTTGTCCATTCACCTGATCTTCATAGTTTAACCCAGGGTTCTGGTTTGCCTTTTAAAATCAGAGTAAAGAAGGTATAGCTTATCTAATAAGGCACCACCCTTTGGTGACACACGGTGAAGGCAGAGCTCAAGGGAACTTCATCTACTTTACATTTCAAAGTCTGTTTACAGGACTGGGGGTGTAGCGCTGCATGTGAAAAAAAGAAGTATAAAGCTTTTTGTGGCACCAGTGGGAGCTGAGAAAAGTCTTCTAAATAGCCTAAAGTGATGTCAGTCGGGGTGTCTGTTGGGGCTGAGGATTACGAGACTTCAATGTACAAAATGTACCAGACTTTGAGTTTGATTCGAATGAGTTCACAAAACATCATTAATCCATTTTCAATCTCTGCTTGGGTCTAATAATTTCTAGATTAAAGATACCAGTAACTATGACTGAGGGTTGGGCTGTTGTGGGAAAAGTTGTAGCCAACAGTGGGAAAAGGGGCAAGGTCATGACAAAAGAAAAAAAATCCAACCTAAAACATAAATAAAAACAACAAACATGTGCCTTTACTGAAGGATAAGCACTAAGTAAAGAAATTATTCAAATCCTATCATACTCATTCGTTTATTGGCTCCCAAATCTCAGCCATGGACTAATGGGCTGACTGGCTGAAGCAGAAAGCAAATGTTACCATGGAAACCAGAGCAAAGGTGAAGCATAAAGTAAGACAGACGAAGGAAATGGAGGAACAACTTCTTTATTTCTAGGAAAATGAGGGTCAGCAAAGCAGAGAAGATAAACTATATAGCTACAACAAACTCACAAAGAGAGTTGCTGTCAGGAAAATATATCTGCCAATGTCAAAGGAGGCTAACCACTAGCTGCATTTAGCCTCAATTCTTACAGATATTGTATTGTATACACTAAAGCTGCATTTCATCACATGTGAGATTAAAAACTGTAAGAGGTGGGCTCTGTCTACTCTTTGTGGCCCTCACACTACAAGAACAAACTGATAAATCTGCCATAATTTGTCCACATCTGTGGGCTCTCTCACTGTTTCAAAATAGATAAGATTTTAAAAACCTTCATGTGTGGGCCTGACCTTAGGCTCTACAGTGCTGCAGATGAGGCCACGAGCTCTGCATGATACTCTGAATGGTAGGTGACAGACAACTGAAAAACAGACCTTGGGGCATTGTTAACTGTACTGAATACATTTCAAGACCTTTGCACTTCTCCTAGCTACAACCCCTTTGTCCTGGTACTACGTCATTACAGGTGGAAGGACAAGTATGCTCTGCCGAGTGCCAAAGCTATATCAGATCAGAGGGTCTTGCTAGTGGAAAATGTTTAATTGCGCCAGCACTGTTTTTTTTTTTTTTTTAATAAACAGTTGTATTCAGAAAATGTCCTGGGCCCCATCCACAGCAATGCAAAACCCATATCCTGTGTGGGTTCTCTCCACACAGGGGCAGATCACAATCACTGTGGCCAAAGTATTTACTGTTAAAATCAAATCAAATCAAACTTTATTTATAAGGCACTTTACACACTTGAAAGCAACACAAAGTGCCTCACAGAGGCTAAAAACAACATAAAAACAGAAAACCCGGCTATCCCCCTCCCACAAATAAAGAGACATATCCAGACACACACTTGCGGACATCAACATACGCAAACACACACACCAGCGCCCACACACACATACCCACAACATTCATACGAGCTGTCATAAAAGAGAGAAAGACAGACATGGCTGTGCACCGAGGACCCAGGTAAGGAATAAGCCACCTTTGGGGGCCATCAACACTGAGGAGGGCTCCCGGCCCATAAGGAGCGCAGCCGGAGACTTCTATCCTTCTGCACAGACACGAGGCCTCACAACACAGTGCAGGGGCCTATGGCCATGCAGGTGGAGCCATCCCCCAGCAGCGGCCCCAGAAGTGGACCAGGAGCAGCTCCCAGTGTAGAGAGCCCCCATGAGGAAGCACTGGAGCTAAAAACCATCACACTAAAACAATAATAAAAATATAAGAAAAGAAGAGAGATAAATAAGGAATAAATAAGTCGATCAAATCAATTAAAGCTTGATTAAAAAGGTGGGTTTTAAGCCTCTTTTTAAAAGTATCAACAGACTCTGCAGCCCTGAGATTCTCCGGCAGGCTGCTCCACAAACGGGGGCCATAATAACTAAAAGCCGCCTCCCCGTGTGTCTTAGTTCTAACTTTTGGTATGGTTAAAGGGCCAGTGCCAGAGGACCTCAGGGTCTGTGAGGGCTGATACGGTAAAAACAGGTCAGATAAATAAGTAGGCGCGAGGCCGTAAAAACATTGATAAACCAGTAAAAGAACCTTAAAATTCATCCTGAAACGCACGGGGAGCCAATGCAGCGATTTTAAAACTTGAGTAATATGTTCCCGCCCTCTGGTCCTCGTCAGCACTCGTGCAGCTGAATTCTGTAGTAATTGGAATAATCCTAATACAACCACACTCTGATCCAACCCTTCAAATTACTGCAGTGCATGTGCTCATTTGGACTTGTGCTAGCTCAAAAATATACTTTTTTTTTCAACTACTGGAAACAAATGGAAACAAACTATGCAGTGTGTCATGCGCGACCATAACAGATCTGGTTATAACTCTACAGACTGCAAGGGGATGACTGCCGTGCAGTGGGGGTGGGCAAGAGGATGGGGATTTGCTATAGGGCTCAGATAACTGAAATTGGTTCACAAAGCAAAAATGTGAGTTTGTTCATTTTAAATAAACTATGTATTTAATAACCAAGAAAATAAAAAAACCCTGCTTAACAGGCTGTTGACAGCAATGCCTCAAACAGAAAGCATACCCACAGGGATTTTAACAACGCTCGGAGCTCCACCTTAATTGGACCAAATCACCAAATGGGGTTTAGTAAACCAAAGGGGGAAAATCCCCAACAAAACCCATTTAGTCTCAGCAACATGTAAATACTGCCAATATTTCAAAGACAGCGACCAGTGATAAAATCTTCTGCCTTGGGACGCCTTTAAGCTTCCTCATGTTTTTTTCCCCCAACAGTGGCTTTCTCTTCTTCTGAAAAAGTTGTCTGGTTCTCCATTTTCCCTCTTTGTTGAAGGAAAATACCATAAATATAGAAGCGTGGGAAATCATGTATGGAAATAAAATGTCAAAGGTCAAAGCAATTACAATGAGCTGTCAGGAAATTCTGCTTTACAACAGTTCAGTGGAAAATAACTAGAATTTCAGCTCAGCTTTGGACAGTTTTCCAGTTCTGAACAGTGAAAGTTGGGTTGTAGTTGGGTTGCCTGATTTATTTTGGTAGCAAAATCTTAATACCTTATCAGTTCAGCTGTTTGGATGCATGTTTTATAGGAGGATTAAACATCTCAGTGACCTTGATTGGTAACTCCCAAACTATAATCAGGCCATCTCTGAGTCACAGTGGACACTTTTTATTACCAGGTTTGTCCCATTGAAATGTGAAGATATCTTTTCAAGGGAGACCTGACCAAACATGGCAGGAATACAGTTTCATCACACAGTCACACAAACACAATGCAGCATAAATAAGTGAGGAAACAATAAAAGTCATCGATTAAAACAATGACAACCAGAGAGTCTGTTTTCCAGAGTTTTCACTGCAGATTTATAAACATTCAGAGACCCGAAGTTTTGCAGTTTAAATTCAGTCTGCAGATTATTACACGCAAAAGGTGCAGAGAACTTAAAGGCCTTCTTTCCCAATTCAGTTTGGACTCTGGGACCAGCAAACTGCTTAAAGGTCAATGGTCTCAGGTTATGTAATCCATCCTTTAAGATTTTAAAAGGACAGCCTGTCTGGAGTTTGGCTCAGAATGGCTTTGTAGATGAACACGTACCAATGTCCAAGACAGCGTGTACTTACAGAAGTCCAACTGACTTTAGAGCATTAAGTATAGTGTTGATGCAGAAACTCACAGTTTGAGTTCCATGGCTCACACTGTCCAACGTTTGCAGACTCTGTGCAAAAGCATTCATGTATAAAACCATATAAACCATAATCTAGGAGAGGTAAAAATGTAGACTTGTCTCCTCCCTTTTTTACATTATAAAAGAAACAAGACTTATTTCTGTCGTAACACCCAAGTAAAACTTTATTTTTTCTAGCAGCATGCAGAATATGCTCTTTAAAAGACAAGTATTCATCAGGTAAAAGCCCCAGATACTTAAAAGAAAAGTACCAGTTCAATTTCTTGGCCATCAATGTTAACAATTTTTCCAGATGTTCAGTAATTTGGGAAACATATGATCTGTCAATTTCATCACTCATGATGTAATTTTGAGCCCTAAAATGAATGTCACTGTGTTGCCTCACCTCTAATGTAAATGTGGTGGAAGCAGAATGGGGGAGACGAGATGATCCCCTCTTTGCTCCACCTTCAAAGTTAGCAACAGATACTGGATAGAAGGAGGCATATCGACCCACAGCAGCAAGAAGAAGCTCCACAAGTGCCTTTGTGTATATGTAAGGTACGGTGTACATTTTAGGACATCCTCAGTCTCAGGAGTCATCAGACAAAACGGCGTCGAATTAAACTGCCTCAACCAAAACGATGTCAGATAAAACGGCCATAAAATTAAAGCCACCAGACAAAACACTGGAAAAACAGACTCAAATAAAAAACAGCGTCAGGTCGTAACAATATCATAATCATCGTAATATCATAAATGTTAAATCGTCTTGAGATGGCATTCAGCTAAAAATCAGCCACTAGAAAACTTCCCGTTTTCAAAATAAAAGCATCTTTTATTATTTCCTTTTAATTCTTTACGCTTTTGTAAATTGGGCTCTTGTTTTGGAGCCGACCGGAAGTTTCTTCAATAGCATAGTGGCGCGCATAACAGAATGTACGAAATGTCGAAATGAAATTTGTATCCGTGTGTTTTATGGCTCAAATGACCACATTTTGGTATTCTATGTGGTGACTTTCTCACCTAAAATGCTCTTTGAACTTTCAAATGTGTCGAATCAACAGAGATATTTGATAGCCTGGTGTGCTTCCAATTTTTGTTGTCGGAGGTTTGAGATGCATCATGGGAAACTTAGTAGTATACTACAGTGTGAACGGTTGGCATTCTAATCATACTTATAGTAGCCTATGTAGTATATAGTATATACACATGAGTATGTAGCATGTTTGTATGCCATTTCAGACATATATAATATAATAATGTCTATGGCACCAACTTTTGATGACGTCACGCGCACTTCCGGTCTCTTAAAATAATGTTCAGTTGTATGTTATGACCTGACACTGTTTTATTTCAGTCCGTTTCATTTTGAGGCCGTTTTATCTGATGTCGTTTTGGTTGAGGCAGTTTAATTTGACACCGTTTTGTCTGATGACTTTTATTTCGAAGCCTGAGGCCGTATTATCTGAGGGAGGTATTCCGAGGCTGTTTGGACTGAGAAATGGCAGAGGTTTTCCTGAGACTGAGGATGTCCTAAAATGTACACCGTAGTGAGGGCACAGGCCGTGTCGTGCACATCCAATCCATATTGCAGCCTGAACTGACAAAGAACTAAAGAGCAGATGTTAGGAAGAGACACGACAGAGGAGGAACAAAATACCAAATGAGAAATCTACATGTATGAGAAGCATCAGGCATTGATTATTATTGATTATTTGGATTATTTCACATGACCTGATAAGTTATTTAAACAAAAAAATGATTCTTTTTTTCAAAGCCTGAAAGCAGATTAAAGTATTTTGTGTTGATCAATTGTGTTTCCCCTGACAAAGACACAGAAAACACAGAGGAGCCTTCAAAATGGTCCTTTTTTTTCCTTACTGAAGAAATGAGCGTTGGCCATGATGAGGGCTGTTCGAATTCTCCAAAAGTTGAGGGAAGGTCGTTGCTTCCTTTGTTATCTCCAGCTTAGGAAACACAGGACCATCCTTTACAAAAGGAAGAGAGAAAGGATTGCCCATAATGCTTTGTGGCAGGTGTGCATATAAAACGGCACTAACGGCACTGTTAAGGAAACCTATGAAGGAGAATGGACGAGTTTTGTGGGATTGTGAAGATATGTATATAATACTGTATAAATGTTTTTTACAGGTATAGAGAAAGAGATGTGCTTCAAAGTCAGTGCTTTCAAAAATATAATCGTTAGTTTATTTCTTTTTTAATCATTTTTTAATTGGTTGGCTGACGAACAATTACATATTGTCATTTATAAAGCACTTATTCAAAAAATGTCTTTTTCTTCTTAACCACCCACAATGTTGATAATATGAAACATACAATTATGGTAGTTGTTTCCTATATTTATAGAAAATAATGATCATATCACCATCTTTCTTTATTTATGAAGTAAATCATGCCAATAATATGACAAAACAATGGATTCCCCAATAATAACGTTTATAAAAAAACAACAAAAGGACAAACAATAATACTTGAAATGTAACTACAGATATATATGTGAATGAAAACAGAGATAATAGTGCTTTTGAAACATGTATTATCAGACTTCAGGCTTTCAGTGCCCTGTCAAAGATGTCATTATTTATTGATGCTCTCAGCTTAACTCACAGCTGTGGGAAAAAAACACACACTGCATGACCAAAGGACAAAACACTAGTCACAGGTATATCGTGTGATCATGGGTTGTTAATGTTGATAGGTAAAACCAATTCAAGACAACGCTGTGAGATAAAGCAGACTACAAAGATGCTTCTTGTAGTTCATCATGGCTTACCTACATCACAAGAAACTGTTGTTGCATAAATGACACTAAAGTGAAAGTGCAGTCAAATTAATCTTTTACTGCAGTCCTCTTTTCCTTTTATTCCCTCCTTTCCTTGACCCTGTGGCATTTTCCATTGGGGTTAAGGGAAAGTGGCTAGGAAAAAACACACCAAACGAGAAAAGGAGCAAAGTAGCTCAGTTCCACCCATAAATTGTTATTTCCACCCAACATTATAGTCCTATATCTACCTTATATGCACATTGTGGAATGAAATATATCAATCTGCAAGAAGGGTGATTATTGTTGACATAAATATCCAGTAGAGTGACCTAATTAGTAGTGAGTCTTGTAACATGAGGACTGGACCAATTTGCTGCTGCTTGTACAGAAGCTAGTGGTGTGCGTGTTGCGGTACTTCCAGTGGGCGATGTCATCTGTTGGATGGAGTAAAACCATGCCGCTTCAGTGCGAGGCATGTATGCTCTGTGTGGACTTTGGGGGTTAGGTATTGTCACCAGCACACACAGACTACTGTTCTGATGGACTATTTCCATATTGACCTAATCAGCAGAACAACGCTAGGGTTTCTCCTTTGGCAAAAATTCCTCCTCTCTGCATAGTCTGTAAGCAGAACTCTGTGTGGAGAACTCCTCTCCTGGCATTGCAAGGAGAGCTGGGAAATGTAGTGACATATGCTTGAAAACTAGCCGCAGTTTTCAAATGGACTACAACTCCCATAATCCCGTAAAAGAATGAAATTTACAGTTATAAAATGTATTGTTTTTTGGTGAAATTAATCTGAAACGGATCAGCACCAATGACACGGAGGAAGTTAGGACCCAGACGCAAGACAGACTCTGCAGTTCACAATAACCAGTTTTATTTAACAGACACAGGAACAGTTCAATAGTGAGCGGGGATTGAACTAGCGAACCTTGGAACACAGGGCCGTGACGTGGACTACTCAGGCACACTGGAGACACACACTCAGATTGCAACTCAGAGTCTTTGAGGAAGAGCAGGATTGGACTCGCTCTGTCTTTCCACTCAGGAGATGGTTTAGATTGCCAGGAATCAGGTTGCCACCACTGAATCAGGCACACAGACGGGTACTCGGCGTCACACACGGACAGAAGGGCCAGATACCGGAGAACAGATGGCCACCACAGATCAGGATACACGAACAGGTACTCGCCGTCAGGAACAGAAGGCAAGGTCGGCAACCGGGGATCAGGCAGGCAGGTAGGTGCAGGACAGAAACAGGTCGGTACCTTGTAGTCAAGCCAAGGAACAGCCGATAAAAATTGAAACAGGAACAGAGCAGATTGGCAACGGGTGATCAGTCCGGTTAGCAGGTCTGGAGTACTTGGCGTGAGAGCGAAGACAGTCTGACGCAGAGTGTTTGTGGAGCTGGGGTTTAAGTAGGTGGCGTGAGTGCAGCTGATGAGGTGCAGGTGTGAGCAGGAGCGCAGGTGACAGGAGTTGAGCTGATTAGGCTGAGGCTGGAGTGTGGCAGGCTGAGACTGAGACTTAGGCCCCATCCACACTAATACAAAACGCTTAACAGTTTCCAAAACGATCGTCATAAAGACGAAGGCATCTCAAAAAATGTGTGCGTCTATATGAATTTACTCGATACGCATGAAAATACTGTAAAACACATGCCAGACCTCTAGGGGCGCTGTAACGATATGACGGAAACAAGCGGAAAAAGACGAAAAAACAGTGGGCATGCACACTTGCGGCAAAAGGTGTAAACAGAGATTGTGATAAAGTGATCATAAAGTCCTGTAATGTGTCCTTGATAATTGTTTGTTCAACTCGGCGGTGATTGAGAAGAAGGAGAATTTGCTGCAACAGGGATAGTAGGGTCACTAGCTTCATCAGCACATATGCTTCATGTACGCCACCATTGTTGTCGTTGCTGCGTGTGGTGCATGCGTGTCAATGAAGATATGAAACTATGACGTAAGCGTATCTGAAAACTTGCGGAGAGCCAGTAATCACAGAGCTGCGTATACGGCATTTCAAAATCTTTCCACTCTGGAACCTGGTTTCAAAAATGATCGTTTACAGACCCCCAAAACGTCGTCTTCGTGTGGATGATATGCAGATTCGACAAAAAACGTATGTGTTTAGACCTTGGTTTGGCTTCGTGTGGATGGGGCCTGAGGCTGTGACAACCAAAATGTTTTGTATTCTTCCTTTGACCAAACCACACCTCTGGTACAATCTGGCAAATCCATCTAGTGGCTTATGTGTGATCTTGCTAAAAGTCAAACAGGAAAACAAGTGGACAGACCTCAGGCGAGAACATAACCTCTTTGGTGAAGGTAATAAAACTAAACTAGCTGTACTACAATTTCTTTTACGAAATCGATGAACAAAAGAACTAACGGTTGACAAAATATGATCAGTTCATCCTTAAGTTTAAAGCAATATCTTTCTTTCAAATGAATACATAAAATATTGCAATGTATTGGTGTTTCAATATAATTTTCTTGTAGCCTACTCCCAAATTTATGGCTCAGCCTATATCAGGTATCAATGGTCTGACTGTACATGACAGCAGTAATTCAATGTTTATGAAAACTGACAGAGAAAACCTTTTCACAGGTCTGTTTGTTTGAGGAACATCACCTGGGAATTCATGTACAGCAAGCACTTCTACAGGAACCACAGCAGGATTGTGTCACAGCACAGGTGCTTTCAGTAAATATAATTTGTGGTTAAGTTAAGGGGATGTAATTACCACTTAGCCTTACAGCTGTACCTCTAACCAATCGGCTGCTACAAATGTTAAGGGCTGTCAGTGACTCTCCATCACAGTCCCAACAAAAGAACGCCCTCTTCTGCACAGCATGGCATTCCCCTCATCTCTCCCTCTGCCCTCTTTCCGTCTGACAGGCTCGCATTAGGCTGGACTCTCCTTTCTGACATTTGCCATCCACTCTACAGAACAAATGACAACCTGTGAGCGTGATAATAGGATAATGTTCCCGAGTGAGGATGGCTCCTGAAGGATGGCAGAGAAAAAAGCAGACAGTTCTGGGGTTGAGATCATCATTGGAGCATCACAGCACAAAGTTATCCTCCACTTAAGCACATCATGATGGTGTGCAACTGACCCAGAGTGCAATCTTCAAAAACAGGGGCTATATGAGAATGGCAGACATCTGAGACATTTTATCATTAAAAAGAGGATCTTGTGGTTACAGGATGTCCACAGACAAAAGTCTCAAGTGTTCCGTTACAGAAGGAAAATGTATTTTGGTAGATAAAACCAACTATTTATTTGCTGGAGGTATCTTCCCATGTTAGATGATAATTTATTCCTTTCCTTTATTAGTTTCTGTACTTATGTATTACATATGTTAGACAATTATGCTATCCTATTTCATCCATCAACATATTTATTTATTTATTGAGATATTTTAATCTCTGCTGCTCATATTCCCCCCATTACCATCGCTTATTTTGTTATCTTTCAGTGTTTCAGTCTGCTCCTTTTTATCTGTCCTGTATATACTCTAGTCAGTCCATTCTCCTGAGGTGATGTCATCACCCAGTCCAATTATATTAGACTTATTATCTTCTTCTCCTGTTTGACTGTTTTGGTAATGTCTTTGTTAGACCCGATTGTTGGTTGTTATTTTATTGTTCTCATCGTTTGCTTTGCTTTTCTGTCAAGCACTTGGTAAATCAGTTTTAAAACAGCTAATTGCTGCACTATTGACCGCACAGCTGCACTTTCCTTCCTTGAACTTGTAAATATTCCTGTATGCTTGTAAATATTCCTGATGCACATTTTAACCCGTCCTCTTTTTTTTACACTTACATTTATTTTATTTTATTTTATTGTGTCTTGTTTGTGTCTACCTCCTTATACGAGAGAAAACAACTGCCGGAGTCAAATTCCTTGTATGTGTTGCATACTTGGCAAATAAACCTGATTCTGATTCTGATTATTATCATTTTTCATTCCATTTCTATACTGTTTATCCCTATCAGGGTCACGGAGGGTGGGGTGGGTGGATGGGGGGGAACCTAACTCAGCTGTCATTGGGCAACACACTCACACTCACACCTAAGGGCTTTTAGAGTCATCAGTAAACCTAATGAGCATGTTTTAATCTGTGGGAGGAAGCCAGAGTGCCCAGAGAGAATCCACAAATGCCCGGGAGAACATGCAAACATCACACAGAAAGGCCCTGCCCGATCAAGGGATTGAACCAGGGACCTTCTTGCTGCGAAGCATGTGTACTACCTGCTGCACCACCTTGCTAATCATTTTTGTGTTTGGCTGTTAACAGCATCTACTGAAAATTTCAGCCAAATCTGCCCAGTAGTTTTTTTCTAATCTTGCTTCCAAACAAACAAACAAACAATCAGATGCTGGCAAAAACATAATCTCCTTGGAGGAGGTAAGAATGTTGTGGCAAAACCTTTAAACCAAACTGTGTCCACAGAATTTTAGGTGTGAAAGTGACCTTCCTTGACAACCAGAGGAGTCTTTCTTTGAAATATTTTGAAAGCATGCCAGTAACATTGGAATAAAGCTGTTGAAAAATGTTATAATCAGTCATTTTTTCTTTTAGACTTTTTTGGTTTCAGTTTAAACCTTAACAAACCCTTTTGAATAAGCTGGAGCCTACATAGCACCGCTTTAGTGACTCCTACTAAAGTGCAGGAGTCGGGTATTGGAGAGATAAAAGTGTTAGCCAGCTTTTCGAGCCTGTCAGCAGTACAGTTGGGTCAAACAGCTGGGACCAAATAAACTGCAATAGCACAAGTCAATGAGAGCTGATGTGGAGTCAAATGTCAAGCTCTGACATCTGACCTCAGTTAAGTCATATGAGAAGAGAGATCCGTGCAAGACGTGCTGAGGATATTCAATGTGAAGAGAGAACGGATTCCCCGTTCACTGGAAGAGCTCTGCAGAGAAAAATGATAAATTCCATCTGCCTCCATCTACTTTGTTTTAATTTACACTGAATCCATTTACTGCACAGGTGGTGGTTACATTCTGAATCTCTTATACTCTGCAGATAGCTTTTTGTTTAATCTACCATGCATCCTCGCTCCCTGGAGGCTCCGCTCTGGAGATAATAACAGCAGACGCTTCACTGGGCGTGGCTGTCTGCATCATGCATGCAATGGGAACAACAATGCTCCTCTCCACGAGCAGGAGCTGGGTGTTCTTATTGGAAATGCATCGTCAGCTGTTAATGGTTGTATAAACACAGTTATTGGAATTGTTATGACAGAGAAACAGCCCTAACAAGTCACTGTAGGGAGCACTTGTACTGATAATGTTTGCAGGGTTAGAGGTCTGAAAAGGCTCCCAGGGCTCAAAGGCGTGACTTTCCAGGCAGGATTTGTTGATGTGGTTCCATGGGGAGAGCTGAGAGGATAGGATGGTTTCATTTGGGTCAGGTCAGTCGTGCAGTTGGAGCCCCAGAGTACATTAGGAAGAGCTGAAATCACGCTCTCAGGCCAGGCAGGGAGCTGTGCTGAGTGGTGCTGCTGCCCAGTAGTGCTTTTAGCATGCCCTGTGGATCCTCTGCGTTCATTAAGTGGTTTGGGGTTTGTGGCACAAGCCATTCTACAACCTGCTGTGACTTCAGAAATGTCCTTGACCAAAGGAGAAAAATGTAAACACCACAGGCAATGCTGGCAGGAAAACCCTGGAGAGCAATGTCTCTGGAAGCTTTTACGGGAGTTAAAGGTTATTGGGAAGTTTGCCTTCTATACAACAGTACTTATAGGACAGGCACTACATGTTCATGGTTAACGTGGAAAAACTGGATGCTTAGACTGCAAGACAAGGAAGTGAGCAGGGGTGCTGCCAGAAATTTTGGGCGTCATTAAAAAAAAAACAAAAAACTTATTGGTTCCTATCCTTGATTTTATCAGGGTTTTTAACCTGTTTAATGTGAGTATGCTTACATGACTCCAGTTTTGACCCAAAACTGAAATCAGTCTTTATATGTATAGCACCAGTTCATAACAAGTGTTATCTCAAGACACTTTAAGCCCCACTCACACATTCCCGTTTCTCATAGCGATTGTGCACGATTGTCATAATCCTGATAAAACGTGCTTTGGTCGTGGTGCATGCACTACTTGGTCTGGATCAGCCTTGTATAATCGTGGATGAACGGTGGGGAAGGTGGAAGGGTCCTGACAGTTTTGAACTGTTCAAAAGCGTATTAGCGTGGCATGTACGGCGCTCAGTCGGGCAGATCATGGCTCAATCCTGAAAGCTTTATGAAGACGACTGACAAGGATGTATCCGTTTGTGCCCCGACTGTGTCCCGTTCAAGATGGCGCAAGCAACGGGGCTCAGTCGGGGCTTACGTGACGCGAACTGAGCTTGAGCAGGGCTGACGTCGTGTCAGTGGGATGGAAATTAATGGAATCCTCGTCATATTGCTGTATTAACCTAACTGGAGCGGGACGAACACCCCTGAAGTGCTGTAGAAGCGCTACTGACGGTGTATTTACCGGGTGTGTCCAGGGGTGAGACAGTCATTTCATCCCGTATCATAGCAATCACACCAGCCTCCTCAATTGTGTACAGTCGTGCACAATTGCTATGAGAAACGGGAATGCGTAACTTAGAGCATAAAATTCTTCATTTTATGGATACACGTATATTCATAGATACATCTATAAAATACACATATACACATATGTACACATACAAACATCCAAAACCTAACATGAATCCATCCATAATGGCAGAAAGAAAAAAAATTTTGTTTAGCAGTGGGAAATCTTATATCCGGATCCCAGTCTCATGATGAACAGCAAATCGGGTGTGAGGGAGAAGGAAGGGAGGTAAGAGGAGACAAGTGGACTAAAGTATGAACTAAAACTAGTAACAGATCTTTGGACCAATTATAGACCTGTCTTCACCATAACTGTCTCAGCTGAATATAAATTTATTTGAGATTTATGACAGTGTCCGACTCATGGATGCCCAGAACATAAATCCGTCTCTACCACATTTGTTTCTGTTGAGTATAAATTCAATCAAGGTAATCCTCTTACGATGTGGCATCTCATTTTCAAGAGGGACCTCATGTCTGTATGGTGCTAAAGATAGTTATTATGAATGCATAATCAAGCATGGATATGGAGATCATGCTGAGGTCTACATTAAAAACTATAGTGACTATGAACTGGAATGGAGCTGGCCAAAGAAATGGCCAAATATTTGTCTTATCTGTAATTGAAGTTACAGGTACAACAAATGTAATTACAACTATAATTGTGGTTACAGATATAAATATTTATAGCTCAAAAATCAAGTGCAGAAAGTTACTCTCTGATCTTTTTTTTTACACAAACTGCTGTTGGATGCTGCTGTTCAGTCTGCGATTCCAGTCTATCTGTCTGTCTGTCTGTCCGTCCGTCCGTTTGTCTATCAATCTATCTGTCTAATTTTTTTTGTTTGTTTGTTGTTGTTGTTGCAGCTAACTTGCAATGGACCCCATTAATGTTGCACACGCTGTCAAACAGTGCCCCCCAATAACACGAAACTCCTTGCATCCCCAATCCACTTACCCACCGGCCCCCGACCTTAGGGCCCAGTTCAACATTTCCAAAGTGACATGCTTCATGCGTCATCTACTCTTACTTATTTTTTTCTGAATTTAACTTTTTTTTATTCCCTGGAGGTGGAATTGACACAGCATGGGATTAGAATACTGTTTTACCATTGTATATTGTTTTTTTTCTGTTAGTCTCTTTAAGGACCTCAAACATAGTGAAACTTTATGAAAAAGCTCGAACAAGCTTTCATGTATTAAAAGTTTTACTCCTACTTTAAAACATGTCACGTAGATTTCTATAAGAAAACTTTACTTTAGAACAAAACTGCATAAAAGAATGACAAAAAAATCTCAAGCTGTTCCTTCCTCTGTGAGTTTCAGTGATCAGAGAGAATGTGATTTAAGGTGATGATATGCAGAGGAGTCTGCCAGACTGCTGCTACAGGGCTGAGAGTGCTCCCTTCAGCAGAGAGCACGTGTTGCTGCATCGCTGCCTCCAACTTAGAATTCAGCAGAGAGACAGACTCAGGTCCGCTGGCACTTATGCCAGACCCTGACTGCCTTAGATATTTATACTCTGTTCAATATCCGGCTGAAATATAGTTGGACTCATACTTTTAAAAGGAAGTAAAGAAACGGTGAGAAGGAACCGCTCAGAGTTTGTTTATGGTGGCCTTGAGGAAAGGTTCCTGACTGGAGAGAGGACTAGAAAACATAAGCTTTCATTTTTGAAGGTGATCATTCTCTAACACAAGATTATTATTAAAATTATGCCAGTATACTCCTCAAAAACAGTTAGTAATTTCTCCCATTACCAGTTGGTACTGCATGTTATATTGTTGGAAAACCTAATTAGTCACTTTTGCAACAAGGTACAACTTGTAAGGTTTCGTGTCAATGGATCAATATCTCTGAGGAATGTTTCCAGCACCTTGTTGAATGGATGCCATGTAGGTCTAATGCTACGGCCACACCGGACGCTGGACCATTTTGACAAGCTGAGGGGTGACGCGCGTCACTGCGCAGGCGCAGTAGAGAGCCAGAGCCAGTCGGACTCAGTGATGACCCGTGCTTGCAAATCCAGCTGGAAACAAATATTTACAGAACTTACCTTCAAAACCTGTCTCCTCAGAGACTTTCACCCAAGCCTGCTCTTTTTTGTTCCGGTCTCTGTAGAGTACACACGTCGAATCGTATAGCTCTGGATGATGGCCAACATCACAGATAAGCCTCTCCTCCATCTTTCACAGGGGTTTGAGCAAGAGCAGGAGGCCGGAGGGTCACACATCATCAAATCATCGACGTCCGGGGGATTGTCATCCAAGTTGGCTGCCACACCACAGAGTCACGCGAATTTGCCCCGAAAGTGAAATATTTTCAACTCGAGCGTCGAGGCGTTTGATGCCCCAAACGCGCCGCGCCAAACGTGTCCGACGCGCCGCCCGGGGCGAATCTGCGTCCAAACGCGTCTTTGCATTGACTTTGTATGTAATCTAGACGCGCGTCTTTGCGAATTCGCGTACAGTGGGCATAAAGGGTCAGCATACTGTACCTAATTAAGTGATCTGTGAACTTGGACTGTAGATAAAATGAATCAGTAAATGCCTTCAGTATCAAAAGAAAAAAATAGAGAGGCAAAAACAGTGTTACTTTATGCCTCAGTCACAGGGTCACTAAATCCTTACAATAAGTGGAATTCACCAGCGTGAGCTGCATGTGTGAATCGCAGCAAATGGCTATCTGCTATTCCCCCCTTCCCTATTCCTCTGCTGACTGACAAACTGCAAAAAAAAACAAAAAAAACCCACCTTACCTGCAATTCAAAAGAGAAAAGGTGTCCCTGGAACATTTTGGATAGGACCAGACAACCTCACTCAAACTCTTTAAGCTTTAATGAGCCCATTGAGGGGGTGGTAACATTTACAGTCCAGTGTTCTCCCTCGACCAAGGATTTTAGTCCCAAGGTGTCAAACTAAACGGTAACGAAAACAGCTTTGGTCCTGCTGCTGTGGCTGAGCTGAACAAGCTGTGGGGAGATATGCACATACAAATCTCAACTTGTTTTTACCTTGGCTTTATCCACGATATCAACTTTGAATTTTTTTCCCCCACAGACTGTATACCCCCTTTGGCCTTACCGAATATACAAATCAACAAAAGAAATAAAATAAAATAAAAAAAAAAATAATAATAAAAAAATATTATTGTTTCTATTATAATTATTATAGTTATAATATAAAAACAAACACAAATATATACACACACATAAAATAAAAATATTAAAAAAATATATAAATATAAATGTATAACATAAATAAAAATCAAACATAAAATATACAACAGGCTTGTGATGTATTGTACCTTAAGATGATCGAAGAAGCGTACCTTTATTAAAACAGTTGCAGCAGGTTCATTTTGACTATGTACTAATGTGGTTTTGCACCAGAAAACACTCACAGGATTCTTAAAGTTACAAATTGTAGATTACATTTATTCACTTTATATTATATTCCAACGTGAGCTCCATCCAATTTTTGTTATCTGGTATAGCTACACTTTTTCATATCCTGAGGATCACCCTCAAAAACACACAAAACATGTTTAACTCACACCAACAATTCACAAATAAACTTAATTTGGCTTGCAAACTCAAAACATTATTCACAAATGAATGCATTTTGTTTTGCAAAGTAGAAACCTATCAAACAAATAAATGGTGCTTAAGAAACAAATCTTTTGTTTTACACTAAAATCTTTTTAATTACAAAAAATGTCCTTCAAGTGCAAAAAACAGAACAACCTTCAAGTAGAAAAAATCCTTAAAGTACAAAAAATAAATGCCCTCAGATCACCACATCGAAACCAGTAAACTTTCTAAGAAATGTCCTGTAATTCACACTCCACAACAGCAAGTAGCACTGTGATTAAATGTTAGGCTGATGGTAATGCTAATTTAACATTTAATTCTATTTCTATCTTATTTAAAGGTGCTATGAGGAGAATCTATTACCGGCGACATAAAGACTCTGTTACCCATGAGCATGCGCGGCGACTGTCATAATGCTGCGTTCCAGTAACCTCGGAACTGGGAGTGACATCATCTCCGACTTATCGGCGTTCCAGTTGAAGTCAGAAAAAAACATGTTGATCTACCAGGCTATTGTTAGCTGTTGTTAGCACGCCCTGCGTTGTTGTTCACAAATATCACATGAAGGATGTGATTATCACTATGGCAGCATTTTTGTAAATATAAGTCTAACAATACTATGTATACAGCTGATCTAGAGCAACACACCCCAGTCAGAAGTGCAAATAACTTGATTATTACAGGAGCTAAATAACTGTTCACACTGGGGGCATCCATCTTTGATTGTCAACTCGGGGGTGGTGAGGTTTCACCAAGTTCCCAGTAGGAAATTCCGACTTAGGGGGACGTTCCAGTTGCAGTTTCCTACTCGGAACTCGGAAATTCTTACTTCTGACTACAACTGGAACGCACCAAAGACGTGACCCAACCCAAAGTGTGTGTTTGTTGTGATGCTAATGAATGCAGCTTGGACCTTCCTCTGAACTCTGCATTGCTTTACAACTTCTTTTTTCAACAACTTGCAGGATGCAAAGCGACGAGGTAATATATGGCTTTCTAGCTACGTAGCGGTAGTTTTTGATGTGTGACAACAAGCAATTTTTGGAAAACATTGTAGTTTTGTAGCCAGCTATATATCGCTACTTACAGCCCGGTGCTCTAAGACGTGTCTGAATAATATAAATTTGCTCTAGTATTATTCGTCTTGTTCCTGAAGTTGAGTATCCAGGCCAGTCCAGCCCTGTCCGACCCATGGACGGCTCCACACCGGGGCTAGGGGGTGCTATAGCCCCCTCAAAAATCTGTTTAGCCCCAGTTAAGCCCCTCCAGAATTTTATTTCATATTATAATACATGTATATTAAGTTAAAAACAATTTCAATCATTACATTGTATATTTTAATATATATTTTAAGTTAAAAAACATTAAAAAGTTCACAAGTTCCAATCCATCCCCGCTTGCCTGTTTCCCATTGATTAGTGTAGCCCAGAGTGAGGCCTATGTGTGTGTGTGTGTGTGTGTGTGTGTGTGAGGGGACAGGGGGGCGCGTTTTGTCACCATGGATACACGCGCGTTCGGCTAGGCTGGCTAGCTAGTCCGCTGCCTGCAATATGGATCGTTTCATTATAAAGAAAAAAAGAGTGGTAGAAGAAGATGAAGAAGGAGGAGATAAATCAAAAAATTGTTCTGAGGGAGGAACTGCTGAGCCAGAACATGAAGCAGCACCAGAGCAGTCCATCGCTGCAAGCTGCTCTACGGGTCCTACCTGCACTGCTGCTGACACAGGTACCGCTCCCTCTGATCTAAGCCAGTCACCTGTTGATGAACCAAGGCGGCCTCTTCTCTGGCGTTATCCGGCCACAAAAGTTGGACACCAGGATCGCTACTTCAATCGTAGATGGTATGAGGATTACAAATGGCTGGAATATTCTATTTCAAAGGATCGTGTTTTCTGCTTTGCCTGCCGCCACTTTCAACCTATGAAACCAACATTTTAGCCATTGCTTTATTGTGGTCGCTTGTATGAGGCTTAGTTATTTTATTGAATATTCTTTGGCCAAATTCAATTAAAAAAAATACTCGAATATGCTTGTGCTGTGTATCATATAGCTGCTTTTATTGAAAAAACGATAACCTCTTTATAAAGTTACCAATCATGAAAAATCGATTATTTTCTTAGCACCCTCACGTATTGGTCAAGCCCCCCCTTAGCACCGGTAGAAAAAAAATCCTGGCGCCGTCCATGGTCCGACCCAACCGCGAAGCTAAGGAATAACATTTATAGACTAGAGAATTTGCATTTCCATGCAGGAAATGCGTTGAAATGCTGAGTGTGACTGCTGAAACTGTGAAATGAAATTGCTAAAAGTAATGCAAAGAAAGTTGAAAATGTGACATGAATAGTTGTAAGCAGTAAATCGGGCTGAAAATGTGTGAAATATGCAATAAAAATGTTTGCAGAAAATTATAGATACTGGAGCTCAGGTGTGCAGGTCACGTGACCCCGCTGTAACTTCAAAGAAAAGTGCAAAAGTTGATACTGCTTCAATAGTCATATCTCAGAAACTGTAGCAGATAGTGAAAAGTGCACTAAAAACTGTTTGCAGTTGTGAAAGAAAGCAGAAAATGAATGACTGTTTTGCAACATGGTTAAATGTGTTGATATCTGTAGATGTACCTAATAAAGTGGCCCGTCAGTGTAATACGTCCAAAATAAGGCTGTGTAAAGACAAGCATGATTACGCTATTGTAATGAAGAACCTGTACTGGATGGAAAGAAAAGTATATCCGCCTCAGCCGGGACTTGATCCCGGACCTTTCTCTCCATAGTCCGCTGCGCGATCCGTTCAACCACGGGGCCAAATACGCTGAGTCATGGAAAGCACGGTACTTATCCTTTGTGTCTCATAGAGCACTCTAATAATGCTCGGTACTTCCGGGTAAACAAACGCTCGCTCTGTCTAAACCGGGATAGATATCAGGAAAAGGATTTCACCGTGAGCAATCCCAAGAACCTGCTGAAACGTTTAATATAATTCTCATATCTGTACTGTTCAAAATGTTAACACAGTGGCGAGTTAAGAACGCACTTCAAAGTGAAGCACTCGGCTGTCAGGGGCTTCGGTCTGACGTGCTCTAACAAGAAGGATTTCCTCAAAAGTTGGTGTTGCTTAAAAATTCATATTTAAAAAACCGTAGATGCCAGCAAAAGGCTGAAGATATGTAAAAATATCTGAGAAGTCAGTGCAGCTTTTAAAGCACGAATGACGTCTGTAGGTGGAAGCATGCCCAATCTGTGGAGCTTCAAAGTTGCTAAAGTTTTCAGCAGACCTGCGGAAATGTCCCATTGATTTCAATGTAAAAATACATGCAGAAATTATTTTTTACTGTAAAAAGTATAACTGTTAAACCTGTGGAAAATACAAGCGCACTTCTCCTGAACATGCTGCATATGTCAATTTTTTTCTATGTATGTATGTATGTATTATGCATCTGTAAATGATCGAGATTTAGATGCATTTGTTAAAGCAAGAATGGAGTTTGTAGGCGTAAGTATACCAAATCTGTAAGGCTTGAAAGATGAAGCAGGTTCAGCAGAACTGCATAAATGTCCAATTCATTTCAATGTGAAAAATTCAAAGTATTTTTGTCTTTTAAAACTATCACAGTTAAGAATTTGAGAAAAAACAAAAGACTTCTGTTCAACATTCTGATTTGCGCAATTTTTTTTCTCTGAACATTACGTGCAAGAGTCCATGCATTGTGTTTTATTTTGAAACTTCCGGTTACTCCACATGGTGACTTCCTGTCTGGTACTGTCTTAACGACAGTGAATTTACGATGTTTGGAAGCGGCTGCGCTGTAAACAGACCTTTACGGTTACCACGGAGCGGTTACCATGCCCACTTCGTGTCTCACCAAAACCTCTGCTGAATGTCTCGGTTTCACGGAGGCTTTGTACATCAGCTGCGGGTCTGTTCCTCAGTGCTGAGCCGAAGCCGCTAGCGCTAAGCTAAGCTAAGCTAAGCTCCACCTTTCAAAGTAAGGAGCTGAGGGAAAAGAGCTGGGTACTTCCGGGTAAACGAACGCTCGCTGTGCCAAAACCGTGATAGATATCAGAAAAGGGATTAGACTGTGAGCATCCCAAGAACATGCTGAAGCTATGGGTGTAATTTTTATGTCCATAAAGTAAAGAATGTTGACATAGTGGCGAGTTAAAAACAGGCTTCAAAGTTAAGCGCATAGCTGTCCGGAGGTGAATATTTGCATTAGTCTAAACGGAAGATTTTGAGGCATACCGCAAAAGCTGAAGCTCACTGAGACAAAACAATGTCAGATTAAACTTTGAAGCGGATTTCACATGTAAGAGGAGAAGGGTAGCGACGTTTTGATACAGAAATTATGTTTGTGGAGGATGTTTTGACGAAGTTATAACAGGATAATTCTGCTGAGTCCGCGAGAATTCTTGTGTGTCTGTCCGCTCTGAGATCACGTCACAATAGCTCTAAGGCCATGGATTTCCTCCAAAGTTGGTGTTGCTTAAAAATTCATATTTAAAAAAACTGTAGAAGCCAGCAAAAAGCTGAAGATATGTAAAAATGGCTGAGAAGTCAGTGCAGCTTTTAAAGCACGAATGAAGTCTGTAGGTAGAAGCATGCCCAATCTGTGGAGCTTCAACGTTGCTGAAGTTTTCAGCAGAGCTGCGGAAATGTCCCATTGATTTCAATGTAAAAATCCATGCAGAAATTATTTTTTACTGTAAAAAGTATAACTGTTAAACCTGTGAAAAATACAAGCGCACTTCTCCTGAACATGCTGCATATGTCAATTTTTTTCTGTGAAAATCTGTGCAAATTTGAAGCCTGTGAAAGGTGGCAAACCTGAGGAATTAGAAGAAGAAGAAGAAGAAAAAGAACAAAATGGAGTTTAGGGAGAACAATATGTTGAAATGCTGACTCAGCATTTCAACATAACCTATTTTGATGCTATAAAACTCATCTTAAAGTGTGTACTTCAATCAGGCATATAAACTCCTCACAGTCCCTTTAAAGAAATGGTCCATCCTGAACCATAGGCTGTGTGTGTAGCTGCATTCATGGATAATCTCTGATTTTGTGACCTTGAAAACATCTGTAATCACCAAATATCATGTCTTTCATCACAAAAGTTCTTCTTGCAAATCTTACAGCCAATACATTCATTCCCAGTCAGAAATTATCCCATGTATCACTGTTTCTGTTTCTCTTTTGACACCGGCATCAAATTTATGGCTGTAAAGGCATTGTCAAGTCAGACACCATCACTCTTCAAAAGACGGGTCATCCTTTTAGCCCAAAGCAAATAATTTGTTCAAACTTAAACACATCTCAAGGTGCATCACCAGAACTGTAAAAAAGTGCCCAAAACAGATACGACACTGAGGCTGTTAACATTCCTTCGGCACAGGAGAGGCTAAAGAGAAATATGTGAAGGTAAAGGGAATACAGGGTACAACAACAAGAGAATAGGCATGATAAAACAGCATAAAAACACTGCACTTCAAGACAACAGCAAAGACTTTCACCTGCAGCAAAGTCAGTTGACTTTATATTAACTGTCTGCATTTTTAAACATCACCCCAAGCCAAGCTGAGTCTGTCTGAGCGTGTGAAGATAATTGGCACACAGAGACAATGTACAGCCGATGGTTTACCCTCCTACACATCTTCATGCCTGGTGTAATGAGTTTTGTCCACACCCCTGATACTGGAGCACTCAGCCAGGGGATTGGCTGCCCACACGGTGCCTCGCTCGTCAATTGATCAGGGTCTGACTCCAGCTTAGTGCACCCTCACTGCAAACCTCAAATGAGGCACAGCACAAATGCATTCATCTTCATCTGAGACACGCAGAAGAAAGTATCAGGGAGTGGTTGTGTAGCAAAGGTGGCTGGTTACAGGAAAACACAGAAACAAGATTTTTAGTGCTTCAAGTGTTTCTGCCACCACATACCAGCCATAAGAATACAACAACACATAGTTTATTAATCTGTTCATTTCCTTTTGAGAAATCTCAGAGCCTTGGCCAAGAATTGTATAAATGCATGGACCTTATACGCTGAATCATTTTATCTTGTCTAATAACTTACATCACATTGTGTTTATCTTGTCTAATTGAGGCCTGTTGTATTTGATCATTTATGGTGTAATATTGCAGGCCCTATCTTGACAAAAATAAAAGGTGTGTTGTTCGAAGGCATGTGGCGTTTCTTTTTTGGGGGCGTGCTGGTCTACTGTATTTGATGCAACGACAATAAAACTTATATTCTATTCTATATTGTCTTAACTTGAAGGGTGCATAACAACAGCACACAACACAGAAGACAGATTCACTCCCTGCCTCGATGATGCTGTACTTGGATGTGCTTTTAACGCGTCAACCCTTACTCTCTATAAAACGCTGTAATCTTGCCCACTGGTGCAATCTTGTTCACGAGGTTTAGCTATATGTATTATGAGACTGCACTTATGAGGATAAAACCACCTGGTTTACAGTCTGAGTGTTCTGTTTCAAAATTTGGGTATTTATGCACAACTGCTGTAAGTTTCTAATAAGTGTCCCATTTAGTTCACTACTAGCCCCTAAAGCTATGTCCACAAGTAAGCAGGTGTTTTTGTAAACCAAGGTTTCCCTGTGCGTTCTGTCCACGTGTTGAACAGCATTATAGGAGACTCAAAGTATATTCTGGAAATCTCCACACAAAGTGAAGATCGTTGAAATCGCTCTTTTGGGGTTTGAATCTTCGCCCATGCTAACGTAACACTGACCCTTTCCATGAGCCATTCTCACTGTTGCTTACATGTGCCGCAGCACACATTGTTTTATTGTTGCTTTTTAAAAGTGTTGATAACTGGATTATTTACATGCTAACACTGACTTTCTGTCATTTCCCACTAACATCCTGCTTTAAAAATCCTCAGCTGGTACCAACATTTTCGACAAGGCCTGATGTTTTACAAGTGACTGTGTAGAAAGGTGACCCATGGCCGCCTGTTCTGTGGTGAAATTTGTTGAAACCATCATTAGTACCCAGGATTGAGTTTAATAGTAGGATTTTCTGCGACGGCCACACCGCACGCGAATTTGCAAAGAAGCGCGTTGAGATTACATACAAAGTAAATGCAAAGACGCGGTTGGACGCAGATTCGCCCCGGGCGGCGCGTTGGACGCGTTTTGCGCGGCGCGTATGGAGCGTCCGGTGCGTTTGGGGCGTCAAATGCCTCTACGCTCGAGTTGAAAATATTGAACTTTCAACGCAAATTCTCGTGACGCTGTGCCGCGGCAGCCAATCAGCAATGACATTCCCCCCAACGTCATTGATTTGATGACGTGTGACGCTCTGGCCACCTGTTCCGGCTCAAACCCCGCTGAAAGATGGAGGAGAGGTTGATCTGCGCCGTTTGCCATCATCCGGAGCTATACGATTCGACGTGTGTACTCTACAGAGACCGGAACAAAAAGGAGCAGGCTTGGGTGAAAGTTGCTGAGGAGACAGGTTTTGAAGGTAAGTTCTGTAAATATTCATTTCCAGCTGGATTTGCCTGCACGGGTCATCACCGAGTCCGACTGGCTCCGGTTCTCTACTGCGCCTGCGCAGTGACACGCGTCGCCCCTCAGCTTGTCAAAATGGTCCAACGTCCAGCCTCGGGCATTACGCACATTTAAATATGCCAATTTGCGTCCGGTGTGGCCGTAGCATTAGAGTTGATCAGATATGTCTTGGATTGAAATAAAAATAACTATTATTCAACTATCATCAGTTAACCCTTTCATGCATGATTTACTGAATCAGTTTTTTAAATGTGTGTTTTTTCTTTAAAACAAGTTAAAAATCATTTGGATTTTTTTCAGTGTTATAGTTTAAGGGAGTTATGCATCTGCCCACCAAATTGGATACCATGCATAAACATATAAAAAGTAATTTAGTGGAACTCAATAAAGATCCACAAATGTCTTTGACAAACATCAAGAGTAAATTTAAAGAAGGATGAATTTGAAGTATATGTATTATTGCTGATGAATCCAACTATTCTTTTAAAATTAAAAATGAAAAAGTATGTGAAATGTGAATACAGGCACAATGTCCAATTTGTCCTTCACTGGCTTTTTTGAATTTATGATGGAATATCTCAATATGGTAAAAATATGAAAAGATAATATTTTTATGAAACTTAAGGCATGGGTTTTGGACTTTACCACCTGGTTGTTGGACATGGTACTGCAACCTAAAAGGTATACATTTTTTTCCAAATATCTGTCGACTGTATCGGACATCATGCATGAAAGTGTTAACATAGTCACAGGTTAAACCGTAACACCAGTAGAACTGGTTGTTGGAATAGAAATGTAAAAAATGCTTTTGCATAGACACTGAAAACAAGTACATACATAAGTACATACCATTGACACAGCTACAAGGGAATAAAAAGTGTTTAACAGTGGATTAATACATTTTGGGGTTTTTCGTGTGGACTGTGATATTACTTAAAAAAGCCTGTTTTAAAAAAAAAAAGAACCCACCCATGTGTGGACATAGCTTGATTGAAGTGTT
Organism: Scarus forsteni; assembly: GCA_036419115.1. Lineage (NCBI taxonomy): Eukaryota > Metazoa > Chordata > Actinopteri > Labriformes > Labridae > Scarus > Scarus forsteni. The sequence goes on along the minus strand of JAZDUH010000085.1, from coordinate 5,314,504 downwards.
GTTAGGACACTTTTTAATTTGACAATTTTTTTTTTTTCAAATTTGAAACAGCAGCTGGATCTTTGTACATTTCCCGAGGTGTTTGGAAATCGCTGCATGAGACTTGCGTAGGTTTTTAGATGGCACAAAAGATTTTGTGAAGACAGAGAGGGTGTTTTAAGAAGATGAATGTCCTTGGTGCCTGTGCACGAATCATTTGAAATGACTGAACTCAGAACAACAATGGCAGCAGAAATGGTCTACACTGATAAAGAGACAGTCTGGTGATTTTTTTAAATGAAAATTTGAACATGACAAAAGTTTGTGCCAAAGCTGTTCCAAAACACTTCAAAATCTCTTCTAAAAATGTTGGGTTTTTTTTAGTTGGTTGAACGTTTCTCCACAATTTTTCTCATGCTTGCAGTCATCAATCCGCCCCTCTTTGATTATGTCAATCAACGCCAAGAACATGCATGTTTGTTTGTTTTCTTTATGTATTTTTTGGGGGCATTTTTGTACCTTTATGATAGGAGAGAGACAGTGGATAGGTTTGTGAAAGGGAGCGAGAGAGTAGGGAAGACACTCTGCAAACTGGTCACAGGCGGGACTCGAACCTGGACCGGCAGAGGCGAGTACATGGGGTGCCTGGTTGCTAACCACTCCGCCAAACCAGCACCCTGAACATGCATGTTTTTGATATTGTCTTAACCTCAAAAAGGACTATCCATCTCAAAAGAATTCTTTATCTGTACTCAGTGAATTCACTTTGATATGTGTGGCATCAGTGGCTTTGCCGTGTAGGAAACTCTGCTATCAAAAAAACGTTTAGTTCCAGCTCTTACATGTTGATGTGTCCTTGGGCAAAACACAGAACCTCAAATTGCTCCGACTAATGTGAAATTGGTGTGTAAACAGGTATGTTAGTGTCGGGAAAGAGGCTGGTGAATGGGTGTACAAGCGTAAATGTGAGTTGTAAGACTAAAATAGTGCTGCATGAGCTCAAGTCCATTTCTCATTTACACACGAGAGCAAAATATTAGGACTTAGCTTGAAGTAACCCATTTGAATTGATTTAAAGTAATACAAATACTAATTCCTAAATGGATATGTGGGTACTCTTGGGCCTCACAAGCTAACGGTACATTTCAGATTAGACATTTCATTAAGTTTGTGCCTGAATATGACAAAAGTTACAACTATGAAGGCTTCATGCCCTCAGTTTCACACCATGTTTCGCCTTATCTTCATTCCTCAGGGGCATCTTTGTGACAAATCACCGCCGTGCTGGGGTCTAAGTGGCAGGGATGAAAAAGCTATCACAATTTGAATCTTTGACCTGTGTGAGATTGGAGACATTTGTGAGCCGTTTACCAGTCAATATCAACAAATGAAACCGCCCGCTCAGATGGAGAATGCTGGATTTATTCTGGCCAGTGTAATTTATTAAACTGTTGCTCGTGCACATTCATCATAATCAATCAAAGAGCAGCCGGGCCAAAAGAGCAATTTAGAGCACTGCAGAGTTACGCCATTGCTGAGTCTGTAATAAGTTTGAGGGAGATTGTATAAGGCAATATTGCACCTTGGGGTCCAGTTTGTGTCAGTATGTAATGAATCATTCATTACTTTAGATCCATAGCTTACAGATTCATCCACAGGTTAACAGAAAAGACAGTAAGAGATGAGCATGATTTATGAGTGAACATGAGAGTTGAGCCAAAGTAACAAAGATTCAGCGGGACAGATGTTAAAAGCATATGGACCAGGAAGCTGTTTTTCAAACCACTGAACATGTCAGAACATTTCACCTTCACATCTTGATATTCTGCATAACATCTATGCAACTGAAGCACTGATAAAACAGAAACTTTCTTAAAACACATGCAGTTCTCCAAGACTGTAATAATATTCTGCGGGTCTTTTTTAATTGTTTGCTCTGGGCAGACTTTGGATCCCAACACTATTGATTATGAGTAACACCAGATGCCAGAGTTGGATGAGCGATGAGCAGTGAAAGGATGGAAGTGATGAGAGTGCCATGAGGGGGTTGTTTGTCTTTTGGCCAGGGAATTGTGTCAAGGCTTGCAACCTCCAAAATCCATCAGAACCTGGCTGTCCAATCGTCTACATGTTCATTAAAGCCCCCTGGATGTTTGGGAAGACGGTGAAAGCATATATCTGATAGAAAAGTTGGGGGTTTAGAAATTGTTTCACTGATAAATCTGTTAAACCATTAAAGGGTTAGTGGTTTCATCTTTTTGAAGTAGGGTTTCTTGAGGCCCATGACACGAAATATGATTGCCAATAAAGAAACTTGCGAGATTTGTCACAGGGGGTGGATGATGGCTCGTACATAGCAGCACATGGTGCCACTGAAAGCCTCATAAGTAACCCACTTTTGGTTAAAACTACAAACACAAAAAGCTAAGTTGGCTCAGCAAAATGATTAGGGATGTATATCGTTATGATTTTATCAATACGATACAGATACTCCTTATCGGTATCGATACTTATTGATACTGTTATCGATACTACAACACGTAATTTTGTGTAAAAAATAAAGACTTTACAAGATATTAAAAGATTCAACCTTTTTTTATTACCACAAGGTAATAATAAAGCTTCAACAGAACAGAAGTAATGCATTACAAATACTTCTCAGAGGCAAAAAGAAAGCTAAGGAGATGGCAAAACCCTTTCATGCCGCCCAACAGACTGCATGTACAGACAGACCCATATATCTGTGGTGCTAAAATCAATGCTGTAATGATGACTACCAGGGCTCTCACTTTGTATAAGATATTCAAATAACCGTTCCAATATGGGGATAAATATCCATAACTGAATAGTAAATAAATATTCTAATGTAAAATATAATATAATAAGTGTAGTGGCACATCAGGGCACCTGGAGCAGTGGACTGTTTCATCCAACAGAGGGCGCTGTGAGCGCAGCTTTACTGTCAGTCACATCCGGTGCTCTCGGCCTCAGTAAACAAAGAGTTTCCACTCCGAGCGGACATTAACAGTTCCAAATCTACAGAGAGCTGTGCCGTCGGCTTTTCATTCAAGTTATACGGGGAGTGCAGCGGCGCTTCGTCAACAGTTTAACCCCATGTGACTGTGTTGTTTTCGGCAGGGTCTTTACCAAAGGGGCGGATAATAGAGTCTCTGTCTCTGTCAGTGCTGCAGTCTTTAGTGTCAGTCAGGCTGCTAACTCTACTCGTGTTGTTATAGCAATCAAACAGCCCGCTCTCCTTTAGCTTTATACTATGCGTGCGCTCCAAGTGCTTGTTGATGTTGCTAGTATTTCCCTCCTTGGATGCAACTTCTCTCTGACAGAGATTGCATCGGGCCGAGTTTTCATTAACTTTGCTAAAGTGAGCCCAAACCTTTGAGAGCTTAGCCCTCACCGACATGCTTGAGCAGGACGGCAGTAGTGTCATAACTACGTGATAGTTGAAGACACATTCAAGTACCGTTTTTCCAGATTCTTAACAGTATTTGGGTACCGACCCAATTAGGTATACATCCACGGTATACATCCATAAATATTATTCAGTAAGGTTCTAAACAGCAATTTACTTTTCCCCTGTGTTTAGAACTAGGAAAGGCTACATATCCATCCGCCAGCAGCTCCTCTTATTAGATCGGATCAGTTCTGCAGTGGGGTCAGGTAGGGATCACTGGAGCCCAAACCCATGCAAATCACTACATTTGGCTTGTTGTTTTAAATATGGGCATCAGGATTCACCTCTTTGCAGGGACAGTGTTGGGCTTCACTGCCAACCTTATCAATCAGGACTATTACACATGGCAGCAAGTTGAAGGATTACCAAAATTAGCTCAGCTGAAAGGTTCAGGAGAAGCCATGTTAAAAAATCCCACTGGTGACAGCGATGGGCCTCCAAATCTACAGACATGGAATCACAATTCATTAATCTTCACCACTAGGTAACTTATGATCTGTCCTGCTCCTCTGTTCTCCATCCGTCTTTCTACCTGTGACTCAATCTGTACAAGTTCTTCCTCTGTTTACTGTGGTTCATAAAGATATCCTATCATAGCAACTGATGGCATTTTGTTTCTACTGAAGTCAAAGTTCCTCATTTTTAGTTCAATTTCAGTGAAGTCAGTCTTTGTTGTCTCCTCTGGCTAGCTGACCAGCTGATGGCGGAGCGGAGTGATACGTAATCCGTACGTCCCAACATACAACACAGGGTCTTTGTCAAGCTGAAATGAAGCATGGTAAAACATTTTACTACAGAGTATTGTTGAGCCAACATAGTTTTCCGAGTATTTTTTAACCTATAAGTGGTTTAATTACGAGGCTTTCAGTGGCACCATCTACTGCCGTCTACCCCCCAACATCTCCCCCATGGACAAAGCTCACAAATTCATTATTGGCACTTAATTTACTAGTGCCATGGACCAACCAAAAAAAAAAATCTTAACTTAACCTTCAGGAACATGTTAGGTCTTCTAACATAGTTCTTCTATGTCCTTGAAAACATTGATAAAACATTTGTTTGATACACCAATAATATTTCCTCCATGCACAGCACAATCTGGCTGAGCAGAACAGGTTTTGCTGGTTTGTTTTCTTATCAAGTGTCTCCCCTGAGGTCCCGCTGTGGGCCCCTGGGGAGGGCCACCTCACACATTAAAAGAAGCTGATTTACATGATCGCTAAGATTTTCTGCCCCTCAGTCGCTGTGATGGTGATAAAAAGACACTCTAAGGCCAACATTTTGTGTTATTGATTCCCAAGTATCTGTGTTGAAAGGTGACCTATGGGCACTCGAGTTTGTAGATGGCTACAACAGATGTTGAAGATCTGATTAAAGTGCTACTGAAGCTGATGGGTCTGATTATAGACATAAATCAGATAGATCCAGCTGCACTGCAAAGTTAGTTTTAAATGACATACCTATAGATTAAGTTATATCGCTTCATTGATGATAAGTTTCCTGTTTAATGATGCTTTAATATTAACCAATACTGTGTGGTCTTTATAAAAGTTTACTTTTGACATCACGATAAATGCTTTTATTTCCATTAAAACAAAGCTGTGCTGCATATGAAGAAATTCACTAAGTGTACTTGGTGTATTTTCTTTCTCTTACAAAGTGACACAAACAGTCAACAGTGAGCAGACTCAGCATATTTCCCCACCAGGTCTGCTGATACCACACGCAGCTATCAGCCCACAGTCCCTACAGAGACGCTCAGCAGCTGCTGTGCCTCTGTTTCTTAGATCTTCAGGACTTGGGCAATGTTTTGCCCCACTTACATGCAGCAGCTTTGTGAGTTAAAAGGGCTCCACAATAAAACCTGCTTGTGTTGCAGTGGATAGCGAAGCCTTCCTGTGGGTCTGAATTAGTGTTCTTGGACTTGTACCCAGAGTCCCTGCAGCCAAACAAAGCAGTGAGGAGATATTTGTTCTTTGCTTCCTCATGCCAGCAGAGGGAGATGTGCTCAAGTCAGGAGGAGGAAGGATGAGAGCGTGTGAGCTGTGCTGGAGCTGGAGGATCGGATGTTTCCCAGCAGCCACACCCTGGAATATGAGCACTTCCGGACTAAACCGCACACTCGTGCTGGGGTTTATTATATTAATGAGAACATAAACACTGTGAACATGGATTCATTTCCACTGTTTCACATCTGTTTCAGATGCAGCCAGGCTATATGTGAGCAGTAACATCTGACATCCCCACATGCTTTACTTGTTATGGTGGTGATAAATAAGAAGACATCGCCCCTGAAAAACTGCAGGAAGCAGAAACCAGCATGTATGGTAGTTAAATAATTCAGATTAATACAAACATCAGAGAAGTTAAAGACCTTGAAGTTGGACTTTTGCTGAACGAGGTTTCACTAAAAGGAACAATGGTAAAATTTAGATCCAATTTTCTGAAACACTTAACATATTTATTTATTTATTTATTTATTTATTTTCAATTGAATACCCATTGAGAGGCCAAACACTAGCTGCTTTGTGTCGAACAATTAGGGCCACTAAAAATGATCTTTAGGATGACAATTAATGTTTTTTATGTCTTTGAAAGAAATCGGACGTCTGAGATTTAAGTCAGAAATCTGAGTACAAAGTCTGAATTCTAAAGGTCAGCATCCTGGGCAAAATAAATATGAAAAAATATTGACATTAATCTCAGAATTATTAATTAGTTCATATTTTGAGAAAGAAGTCAGGATTTTGAAATGAAAAACAGAATTCTGAGCAAAAAGTAAGATTTTTTTTTATGTGTTTTAAATCAATTTGCCATTAAAAGTTAATGTTCTACCTTTTTTTTCCCTCAGAACTCAATATTGCTGACGTTTTGAGATCATTCATTATTTTGAGAATGAAATTAAACTCCTCAGCATTCTAAGACTTAAGTTAGAAATCTCAGAAAACAGCCAGAGAATCTTTACTTCTTTGAGATAAAAAGATTTTGAAAAATAAAAGTCAGAACTCTGTGAATAATCTCCGAAATCTGTCTTTTTCTGACCAGACCCAGGCTCCAGCAGCAGAGGTTTTCCCTCATCAGGCCAGAGCCAGGCTCCAACAGGGGCACCTTGGGACCATTAGCTCAAGCTGTGGTTTGCCCAGGTAGAGCCCAGTTTCCAGCAGCAGAGGGTTTTATCTTAGTAAACTAAAATATAAGAGACCTTTGAAATTCAACCAAAGAAAGGACATACAACAGTACAGGATGAATTGGAGGAGATGAAAAAACCTCTTCACCTTTTGTCCGAAGAACTCAGCTAATTGACTTGACAAAGAGGTGGGCTGCAGTTTATTTATTTATTTATTTATTAGAACCCCATTAGCTGCTGAAATTAAGAGCAGCTACTCTTCCTGGGGTCTCACCAATCCCATCAACCAAGAACCAGTAAACATCAAACACTATTACATTATATCCCATTCATACTAACAAATACACACGACTCAGATTGCAGCTCAACACTTAAACAAAATAAATAATGCTCACTTGACAATGCATTTTCACAGTTATACATGTTGGGTAAACAGAAACAATTTAAACTTTTCCTTAAAACACATCATATTACTGTCTGAGACCAGAAAAAAGGGTAAGGCATTCCATGCCACCATTGCTCTGTAACACATCGTCCTCTGTTTAAAGTTGGTTCTACAACACCAACACCAACCGATGTTGCGATGACTGTCGGGTAAAATGATAATGAGTATCTGAAAAAAAGTCTGTCTTGTGCAGTATTTCTGGTGTTTTTGTTGTTAAAATATTTTTGATGAGACATATTAGTGAATATCTCACCCGGCATTTAAAGGATAAGTTCGGTTTCTACAGCTTTCACATTGTTTATAGAATGAAGTAGAACAATATACTCACCCAGAAGGCTTTCCTGATCCAAACAGTGCTTCAGGAGATATTTAGATCCAAAATCGAGCGACGGACATCCGTATAATGGTAGCACACGGGGCATGTATAGCACCGCTCCTAAAACTGCATTAATCGTCCAAAAACTCATTATTTTCACCAATATTTCATCATGGTCCGCTTGCGCTACTCCTCCATTACAGTCTGTGTCGCCCCAGACACGTTTTTATAACTGTGCTGACCTCTGAACTGAAGAAGAAGAATACTTGCCTCCGCAATGCAGTTTTAGGAGCGGTGCTGTATGCCCTATGTGCTACCATTACACGTCTGCGGCTCAATTTTGGATCTAAATATCTCCCGAAGCACTGTTTGGATCAGGAAAGCCTTCTGGGTGAGTATATTGTTCTGCTTCATTCTATAAACAATGTGAAAGCTGCAGAAACCGAACTTATCCTTTAACACCTAACCAGGCTAAACTATCAAACATTAATCTAACATTTGTTTGGAATGGGCATTGAAGGATTAAACGGGCTGCTTTATTTTGGGCCACCTGTAACCTATTCATAATACTCTCTGTTGTACTCGACCATATTATAGAGCAATAGTCTACGTGTGACAGCACCAGTGCCTGCACCACTTGCTTTAGTAGATGATTAGACATTAAATTTCAGCAGCGTTTAATCACAGCTATACCACTACCCATCTTTTTAACTATATGGTACCTGGTTGTTCCAGGACATTTGACTGTCTACAATAAATCAGAATAGTTTTACCTCTGTTACTTGTTCTACCTCTGTGTCACCCGAAGATGAGTGAAGCTTAGGTGTTTCTCTTCATGAATGTTTAGAGCCTAGAACTATACATTTTGTGCTACAGGACCTGGTGAAAGAAAAAAAAACTAAACAACTGAGTTCTTGGCAGTATAGCGCCAAGCAGAGCTGAAACTGACCAATCACCACAGAGCAGACTGGTCAACCAATCAAGAGTGAACTGGGCCCAGGCAGGGAGGGGAGCCTTAAAGGGGCAGGAGCTTTAACACTGACTGAGAATACAGGAGAATCTGGAGTTATTACCTCCGCCAAGGCGGTTATGTTTTCGGGAGAGTCTGTCCGTCTGTCTGTCTGTGAACAAAATAACTCAAAAAGTTATGGATGGATTTTAATGAAACTCTCAGGAAATGTTCAGCATGGGAAAAGGAAGAAGTGATTCAATTTTGGTGTTGATCCGGATCACCGTCTGGATCCGCCATGACGAAAAATGCGATATTCATGAATAACTACTGAGCTAAAATAGATATAATTATGAAACCAATTGCTAATGGGATGTTTTCATGGTCAAGGAACCTAAATATTTACATGAAATAAAAGTAGGACTAATGTTTATGGTAAAAATCACAATATGGGAGAGGACTGTTGTGCTGGCGGATGTCTGCGCTCTCCAAGTGCTTTTCTAGTTGGTATCTGAAAACTAGAAGCATTTTAAGTATTAGCAAATATAAAAAGAGTCATAGCGCTTATAAAAATGGTAAAAGTAAATGTATTAACCAGAATCAAGGCAAAATAGGGGTCCCTAAGAGGACAGTGATAAGGGGAAAATTTCTGATATAACTCTTTTGAGCATATAATACAGGAAATGTGTCAGCCATTGTAAAAACACTCTTACGTGTACGGCTTTTAAAGGTAAAAGACAACTTAACTAAAGTTAGCAGTGGAGGTGGGCGGTGCTGATTGGTGTCTCTGTTTCACTACTATTTTGATTGAAAGCAGTAGACTGTACACAGGATTCATTTTCAAACAAAAGTGTTAGGCACACCGCTCTTGTAAACATATATGTGATCATCCTCCCTCCTGCACAGCGCACAGGGCTAATATTATGAGTGTTTAAATGACAAAAACAGGCTAAAGAAAGCCCTCCTCTGCTGGGCTTTATGAAAAAGTCTGCAATGAATTATGCACATCCAGCGGCTTCTGATATCCATCCCACAGGGCCTTTTCTCCTTTCATTAAAGCTTTATATTTTTCCAACTATCTGTCCTCTTTTTTCGTTTTCTTTTTTATAGAAAATGACTAAGCAAAGTCCTCTGGTTCAAATCAGTGCAAGATTAAATAGCTTATTGTGTGTGCCTTTTTTGCCCGAGACCCAGGGCTGCTCACTGGCTTCAGGCGATAATATTTTTTACTGCCCTAATGGAGGGGAAGGAGGCGTTGTAGTAGTGACAAGACCTCAAATCACAGCAATTACACTTATGGCAATCATACTCTGTGCCACTGAGAAGTGGTTGCAGTCATTTTGAGGCCCTGGGCAAGGACCAACACGAGGTCACTTCCATTATAACCAAAGTGGTTTTAAGCCAAAAATATACTTGCAGGTTGTCCTTGCTACCTTGTTTGCGTTTGTTCATGTCATGAGTGTTTTTATTTTACTTACCTGTATGCGAAGCAGGTTACTAAATCACACCATTTAGGCCTGTCACGAATAAAAATGTCCTAGATAAGTTTGCCGACCTCGATAAATTGACACGCGCATGCATGTTTGTTTTCCTCCTCACTCTCTCTCTCTCTCTACCAAACAGGCTGGATGAGAAGAGGGCTCACCCTGTACATCCGTCTAAATGCCTGGGTGTGTTGATTATAAAGCAGAATGAGCGGGGTGAACCCTCTGTCAGTCATTCAATCTTTGTTGGGGTAGGCGGGGCCACTCGCACGTACACACAGAGAGAGCTGCAAGTGAGCATCGTGAGGAGTAAAATGGTAACAAACACTTATATGAATGAATGCACAAAAGCAATGGTTCATAAGTCGGATGCCACAGCCCCAGTGTGGGAATATTTTGGTTTTAAACAGAGTGAACAAGGTGTGAGCTCATGAACACTGATGAGCCGATATGTCTTATTTGTTTGAAAGTAGTGGTGACAAAGAAGGGGAGGTGCAGCGGAGCCTTCGTTTCATGAATACTGTCAAAGTTGTAAAGTTAACTTAAAGATGCAATGAGGAGTTTCTAAGTACTTACAAAAAAGTCTCACTTTTAGATATATGCCTGATCGAAATACACACTTTAAGATGAGTTTGATAGCATCAAAATAGGTTATCTATAAATGCTATTCCTTAGCTTCGTGGTTGGGTCGGACAGCTGGCTACAAAACTATGATTCTAAGTTTTCCGAAAATTGCTTGTCACACATCAAAAACTACCGCTTCAAAACTAGTCGCTTTGCATCCTGTAAGCTGTTGAAAAGAGAAGTTGTAAGGCAATCCAGAGTTCTGAGGAAGGTCCGAGCTACATTCATTAGCATCACAACAAACACACGCTTTGGCTTGGGTCACGTCTTTTGGTGCGTTCCAGTTGTAGTCAGAAGTAGGAATTTCCAAGTTCCGAGTAGGGAAACTACAACTGGAATGTTCCCCGAAGTCAGAATTTCCTACTGGGAACTCGTTGAAACCTCGCCACCCCCGAGTTGACAATCGAAGATGGATGCCCCCAGTGTGAACAGTTATTTAGTTCCTGTAATAATCAATTTATTTGCACTTCTGACTGGGGTGTGTCGCTCTAGATCAGCTGTATACATAGTATTGTTAGACTTATATTTACAAAAATGCTGCCATAGTGATAATCACATTCTTCATGTGATATTTGTGAACAACAACGGAGGGCATGCTAACAAAAGCTAACAATAGTCTGGTAGATTGGCATGTTTTTTTTCTGACTTCAACTGGAAATGCCGATTAGTCGGAGATGATGTCACCCCCAGTTCCGAGGTTACTGGAACGCAGCATTAAGACAGTCGCCGCGCGTGCTCATGGGTAGCAGAGTCTTTATGTCGCCGGAAATAGATTCTCTTCATAGCACCTTTAAGTGAATCCATGATCACTGATCACCTTTACGCAAGATCATGGCTCATCTTGGCGATCACAGGAGTTTGGGATCCATCAGCCACACAAAAACGTTCAGTCTTGCGTAGTGTGCCATAATGACCCACAACAACAGACCAGTCTGGGACACCTTCTGATCCCACGACCTGAAAGTCTAGCAGGTTTGATTTTTGTGCTGCCTCCTCCGTATGGGAGACATTGACCAATGAGAGCACAGGGAGCTCTGCATGTTTCACAGTGACAGTGTCAACAAACTAAAATTTAGGGACTGAGAGACTCAAGACAGAAGAAAGTTTGTCAGGCTTTGAAAAACAGCATCCCTGCCCTTAAGTTACTTCAGACTATGAAGAAATGTTGGAGGGAAACAGCAGATTCAACAAAGTATACAATCTAACGTATCAGGCAACAAAAGTTTTGTAGATACAAACAAAAATACTGTGCTCTGTATGTTTGTTTGCGGTCTTGGGTGTTGACTCTTCTTCTTCCAATGACCTCATGTTAATCGTGAAATGCAGTCAGTTTCATTCGTGTAGTCTTTCATGCTTCAGGTCACAGCACAAATTTATGGCTATGTGGTTGCCTAACCTGACACAGTGAATGTCATAACTGATGGTTGTGTTGATGCTGTTGCTGTCGGGCAATAACCTCATCTCAATATTTTATTACTTTCATTTTTTCTCAGAAAATGTTTATTTACCTTCAGTGTTGGAGAGAGGGCATCAGAACATTTTAACCAAATCAAAGTTTAAAAAAACTTTTTGTAGTCAAGACAGTTAAACAAATAATTCATTCTTAGTGTGTCATATTTTTTGTTTGAAAAAATTCAGCGGAAGAGTGATTGAATTATTTGGATGTCACAACAAAAAGGGAACCTCAAAATCACGACATGTTCTTTGATTTTGTATTTTGTTATGAGGTAGAAAAAGAATTTGATATCTGGAGGCCTGATGAGAAGCTGTGGGGGGCCTAATGTGGGCCCTTGGCTGCCAGTTTGATGAGCACTACCATTTTTATGGTAAAAGTGTGGTACTAACACAAAACACGTTTAAATATCTGTGATTAAATTATGTCTTTTAAAGAACTGTAGCAAAAGATTAACAGGACCTTTTCTAAAGTAAAAGCCTGATTTCAGCTTTAACTTCTCAACAGCTTGCTCATATTAAGCGTAAAGGCAACAAATAATAATAATTTAAAAAAAGGAATTTATATGAAGATCCTGACTCAATAACATCACCCCAAAATACTACCATAGACGGCAGGTTCTGTGACATTTTCTGAGTTTGGGAACTCCCTGAGATTTATTTTGTCAGGATTCAAGAGTAATTTTAGCTCACACAGATTACCTTATGCTCTATCAAAGGTGCCATGTAAAAGACAGAGGGTGCATCTGAATAGTCATTTTTTGATAAGGAACTTTCCTTACTGAAGAAATGACACGGAAGCATTTAAGCATCGGCCATGATAGGGACTGTCCGAATTCTCCAAAAGTTATGGAAAGGAGGGTCGTTGCTTCCTTTATCATCTCCTCCAGCTTAGGAAACACTGGATCATCCTTTCCGAAAGGAGAGAAGAAAGGAATGCCCCATAATGCACTGTGGCAGGTGACGTTTATTTATATTTATAACATCGGCATAGTATAGAAACTTACAAAGGAGAAAGGACGAGTTTTGTGGGACTACCAAGATTTGTAGGCTATATAATACTAAGAAAACATTTTTTGCAGACAGAGAGAAAAATGTATGCTTCAAAGTCAGTGCTTTCAAAAATATAACCTTTAGTCTTGTCTTTATTGAACAGTTTTGAAATGGTGGACCGATAAACAATTATATTTTATAATTTATAAAGCACTTAATTTCAAATATTTTTTCTCCATACTCGTCTACAATGTTCATAAAATAATAAACAATTGTGGTCCTTGTGTACTATTTTAATATTAAATATTAGTTACCACATTTTGATCAATCTTCATTTTTGAAGTAAATCATGCCAATAAGGCAGAACAATGTGGCTCTAAAAACATTTATTAAAAAAAATCAGTTAAAGAAGGACAAATGAGGTATTTTACAATACTTCAAATATAATAACACTTTTTAACAATGTGTGTAATGATATATTTCCTTGTGTCTTTTTCCCTTCTTCCCTTGACCCTGTGACATTTTTTTTTGTCAGGGTTAAGGTAAAGTGGATAGGAAAGGACTTAGGAAGGACTATTCGGATCCACCCAGCCTGATGCTGTGTTGGAAAGGTAAATAACTGTGTCATCAGCATACAAATGAAAACTGGCATTTGAAACAATTTGGATAATGCCATTTCCACAAAGTTTAAACAAGTGAATACAAATAATTTCTGGGGAACAAGTACCGTCCTTGTGTTTGGACAAATGTGTTTAAAATAAGACAGGGAAGTGTGATATAATTAGAGTTAGTGAAATGACATAATAGCTAGAAAAGTTAAATATTTGTATTTTTGGAAAAAACTTTTCCTTTAGAGTTTGACCCATTCTTTGGAATGTGTCCAACCTACAAGTTAAAGAGTTTACCCACAATTTTACATCTAAAACATCCACAATTATCTGTTTAGAATGTTTTAACCACAAGCTTTTGGAGCAAAGACACATATAACTGACTGAATACCACCGTATCTACACTGTAATCCACCAGTTCTTTTTTTTTCCTCCTCTAGTTCAAGCCCTTACAGGAAATTACCTGGAATGTGTGCGTGTGTGTGGGTGTGCGTGTGTGTGTGTATGGGTTTTTCACTGTGTTTAAGAAATGCTTAAACATAGTCAAAAACCACAGACGTTACTTTTGTATCAGTAATAATTCACCAGTGTTTGAGCTGTTAAAGGCAAATTTGCTCTGAATAAATTTTGTAAGTGTTAGCCAGCTTTACTCGTCTTAGTATATACTTCAACGGTATTCAGGTGGGTTAACTTAAAACTACAATATGTTATTACAATTCACATTAATGTTGGATAAATAAATAAAAACACTTTAATGAATTAAAAAGAAATTAACTATATAACAAGGGTGAAACTGAACAGAACATGAGCAGCTATTAGCTTACTGTAGGTAAGCATGGTCTGTCTAATAAACAGGTTAAACAATGTCATTTTAAATACAATTATATTTTACCGCTGACTTTGCTGATGCTATTTTCGTTGAAAAAGATGCAGATATCATGGTTGATCTTCATATTTGGCTTCCATAGTTTAATCCAAAAGAGATACATTGCTGTGTTTATGTGGTCTGTACAGTCTATTCTCTGATGATACCTCATATCAGTGTCACATGCGCCTCGTGCACACCGTTTGACCATTGCTTTAATTCCTTGGGTTGCCGTGGTGGTGGGGCCCAGTTTGACATCTCTTCATGGGGGCCCCCAGTTCCTCGCAGCACCCTTGAATGAGGAAAGGCGCCCATGGTAACTGTTTTCCTACTGTGTTTTTTAAATATGTCTCACAAAAACAAAACAAAACAAAGATTTCTTGCATCCCTAAGTTTTGCACTAATTGAGATGTCATCTGGCTCTCAGCAGCGCGCGCTCTCTGACTCTGCTTTTAAAGTCATTATTAATAACTCATCTATAATTGATCCCTGCCGCGAGTCTTCATTGAACTGCTGTATCTCTGCACAGATCGAGTTGAAACTCTCTGCCGCCTCTACTGTAGCTCAGTTGCATTTCTAACGGACGTGCACATCCTACTGTATCCTCACGCAGCCCGGTCATCCCGCCGTTCAGAGCACAAAAACCGGGTTATCACGATGCCGGGACACGGAGCTCATCCATATTAGAGGAGTCTTTAATGAACTCGGAGCGTGCAGGGACACTCCCGAAGCTTTTCAGACGCTGCTGCGCGGAGAGGGACATCCCAGAAGCTCCATCTTTATCCGGATCTGCATCGCCTTCAAGACAAAGAGAGAGCCGCAAATGAGGATGTGCTCGGATCGCAGGAGGAGGAGGAGAAAAAGCCAGTTCTAAAAAAGTGTTTTCCTCCTGCAGCCGTGCCCGCCCGGAGGCAGACAGCCGCGGCGCGGGGAGTCCTTGGAGACTCTTAGTGGATGCGCAAAGATGTGAGTAAAGAGCGCGGGGCGGCGTTGTGATTGGTCATAGTCTCTGTGAAAGCATCAGACACACGACGAGGCATGTTCGCTCTTGCCGGAGAGGGAGCGAGGTGGCATCAAACTTAAACGCGTCGTCAAGGTGCGCAGCGTTCACGGCGTCGAAGCGGACACACGTACCGATTCTCCCACAGAGGAGGACGCGCTCTCCGTGGTGCTGAAACACAAACACTCCGCGGATCAACTAGTGAACGAGAAGAAGAGGAAGAGGGAGGCACTTTTTACTCCGCCACCTGCTCTCTGCTGCATAATATTTGGAGGCTACAATCAGGTAAGACAAGCACAAGAGACTAACACTGGGCTGGATTGTTGGAGACCCGTTTCGCCATGTGATTCTGTTCAACAGCTTCTGTAAAACCACTTCATGTGGGCTGATCCGTGTGGTATATTTGGTGGTGATCACGAGAGTCTGCGTGGGCTTTGTTTTGAAGTTTCATCCTTACATTAAGCACTTTTTTCTCCGATCGTTTTGGCTCCTTTTGGAGACGGTGCTAGTGCTCTGTGAAGTGTGTGCAATGGTTTCAACAATTTTATGGCACTGTTCCACTCTACGATATTTTTGCAAAGGGTGGTAACCGAGAACATGTTTCAAAACCTTATTTGATGCCAGTTTATTGTCCATTGACTTCTAAAATGCAAAGATATTCAGCTGCTTAAGCACTTAGATGTGAAGTTAAATTATCCAGCATTTAAAAGAGAAATATGTCAGAAAGCTGAAAGGAGCGAACAAAACTTAGCATCACTTAACAGAAGGCTAAGGTGATCACACTCTCTATACTGTAAGTGCAGTTGTCACTACAGATTAGCAGTGTATATAAAGATATATGCTGCAAAAATCAGTGTGATAAAGCATAATAATAATAAACTTCGCACTTTTTCACACAAGTTTGCAACACTTTCACATTTGAGATTTTGTCCAACTTAATGAAAAAGATAAATATACATAATTAAATGGTTATACCACTAATAATACATACATACTACTACTACTACTACTACTACTACTACTACAACTAATAATAATAAGAATGATAATAAGAATGATAATAATTGTACTAATGAAAACAATATAGTTTGAGAATTTTTCAAGGTAGCCTTCAGGCTGATCTTAACAGACAACAACAGTTTTATAATTTAATTTTCAGACATGCTTAAACAAGGCAGAAACCCCAAACCTGCCATTAATGTTCATGTTTACTGACAGGTTTCACCAAAACATATGACTGCTTTCTTCACCATAAATGATCATATCACAGATCACATCATGGTTATTTTTAACCACAAAACTTAAGTTCTATATATACATTGCTAAATGGCTACTTAAGACTAAACTGGAGTTTCTCTAAATAAATAGATAGATAGATAGATAGATAGGTAGATAGATAGGTAGATAGACGGTCATTATTTTCATCATGCAGATAAATAACCAGTTTCCACAGACTTACACCAAAAACACTGCATGACATATCCATGCTACAGGTTTTATATAATTAAACTTGATATTTAGTTTTGGTCAGTGAGTCATTTACTCTGACTTTGTGCATTTCTATCATTTGCTCCAAGACGTAATGTTCAGAGGTTTAAATTAAATGAACTGGAAAACCTCCCATTTAAGAGGATGTGAGGAAGGTATGAACTACTTTTACAACTACTATTAGTAATAATAGCTATTATTATTATTATTATTATTATTATTTTACTGTTGTTGCTGTAGTTGTTATTGTTGTTATTATTAAGAAATGTATAACACAAATTAACAGCATTGTATTTTGTCTGACAAAGCAGGGGCAGAGTCTGACTAATAAACATCGGTAATCCGTCCAAACAGACATGATGAACAAAATAAAAACAAAACAGAAGGACATGTTAGAGTTGAAAAATATAATCCAAAAAAATGCAAATTAAGGAATTAAACAAAAACAATTCATTTGAGGCATTTTGAAAAAAAGGAAGTACAATTGAAAAAGTGATTAAAAAGGCATGGACAAGGTTAAACATAAAAGATGATGATTTATTGTTGTAATTAAGTCTCATCTTCAAACTCACAAGAGTTTTACTCAATCTGCTCTAAAGCACAGCACTGATTCAGGTTATTCCAGGTGTTGTTTTTGTTAATATTGTGAAATCACTTTGCAAAATTTCCCATGTTGTCCATTCAGCTGTTCTATACAATGTGATTTTTCTTCCTGCTGGGGCATCACTTCTGTGTGCACACTTTGAATCTGAATATAGAGCTCATTATGGCATTATTGTTTTGGGTGCTGCACCTCATTTCTCCTTAAAAACAGTGAAATTGGGTACAGGTCAAACTCCATGTAAGAGCGTTATGTTGCCTCTGTACTGTTATTCTCAGTCTGTGATCTTAAAAAAATATTCAACTCATGTTAAGTTGTACAAAGACAGATAACTCCCGACATGATTCAGGGTGTATCCGTACACACTTGTGCTCCGTGCACTGACGAAGTCTGGTTGTGCTGGCGTAGAGACTGAAGCCGCCTGCTGTAGCTGATGACTTAATGCAGCAAACATCCACATTGTTTTGCCTTTTTGTTTTATTCAATCATTGATTTTTTATTTAGGGGAGCCTTTCAGTTCACTCAAGGCCACCTAACAAATAGAACAATAACAACAGCACAGTGGCATAGCCTGAGTAAAATAATATGAAGTAAATGACAGAAATGATTTGTGATCAGATGTCAGAAAGAGAGGCATTTTAATCAATAAACAATTAAGAAAATGTGACATTTTGGGACAGGAGTTGAAGTAGGAGGGGAGTCAGAGCAGGGCTGGATGATATTGACTAAAAATAAAACCTCTATATTTCTGACTAAGTTTAAACACACATTTATACAGGATGTAAGACATTACAATAGCTTCCACTTTGACATGAATCTGGTGAATAATAACAAAAAAACGACTTTTCAATATTTTTTGCTTTCGTCATTTTTTCCAAAAAAAAAAAAAAAAAAACTTGTGCTAAATTTGGACTTTTTGGTCATTTTTTATGATGAAAAAATATGCTGGAACAAGACAATCGGGGCAGTTTTGAGTCATGATAAAACTGGTACATGTGATTTGGTCGTTTTTACCTAAAATGTGACTTTCAGCATTTTTTGATTTGTTCAGATTTTCAAAAAACCACACACCGCTATTTTTGATCAGTTCTTACAGAACATGACCTTTTTTTTTTTTATCAAAAAGGGACTTTTCTGCATTGTTTGCTTGTGCCAATTAAAAAAAAAGATGACTTTTGGTCATTTTAACTTAAATGATTTAGATATGCATTTGACACCACTTCAGCATAAACAAATGTAATGAGCTGACAACATTGGACAAGTTTCCATTTTTGATTGAACATTGTATTGCATCAAAACCATACGCTTCATTGCAATCCGTAGAGGTTGTCAACCATGTATATGCTTCTGGACACCATTTGACAAATCTATAAAATCTTCATTATTTTAATGACCAGTGCCATCAAGAAAGACATTCATGCAATCATCCACAGTAAAAATATAGGGAAGGATAAAGTGTAGTCTAACCACAATAACATTGGCACCTTTTAGAAGAAAGACCTTATCACTAAGGAGTAGGGGTGGGCGATATGGCAAAAATATCATATCACGATATTTAAAAAAAAAATCATGATCACAATTTTATCACGGTTCTTTTTTACTTTGATTTTTCTAGACTAATTTGCATGTTTGACCATTTGTTCCCTATGTTTAACATACAGTATAAAACATGTAAAACCCTAAAAGAAAAAAAAGACAATTAAAGCAAAAGAAACTTTCTGAACAGGTTTCAATTTAAATAGTGCAGTTTTTATAAAAATGTGCAATAAATGTAAACATAAAAGGTAATGAACAACAATATCAACATTATCTCTTAAAGTGCAACAATTTAGAACAAATGTTATCTAACTGCAATGTCTATAACCTGAGTGAATAATACAGCTGCTTTAGAACAGATTTTAGTTCAGACATCTTCAAACTTTTATCTTCTTTTCTCTTTCCACCATGGCTTCACGCTACATAACCAAACAGGAGATCCCACCATGCACTGCGCTTAATGTGCTACGATTGGTTAGTCGGGTGCGTGTCAAAGTCTCTGCGTCCACACAGACGATCTGACGATTTTTCTGCTTTATGAGATCATCCCCACGTTATAATCCTTAACTATTTAATATCGTCATATGCACACCCCTACCAAAGAGTGAGGGAAACCTTTTGTTTGTGCAATTAAGCCTTGTGCAGGAGTCTCCTTGCAATTTTTGTCTTAATTAGCTGAAACTACTGCTTGGCAGTTTGATGACTCCACAAGCTACATGAGTGCCAGATAATGAGAGCACAGCAATAAAGAAGAGAGGCTGGAGTGGTACTCGTGGCAGTGGCCTCTGTAGCAGGGGTCACCAACAACTGACTGATACTGGACGCTGTCATGAACAAAGAAGGATGAGAGATGCATTCACTTCTATACCTTCAGCTCATGCACACTTCCACTTGAGTTTCAGATGAAGGTTTGAATTTATTTGACTCGGCTTAATATTTATAGCTGGAGATTCAATATACAGGTTATACTAAGAAAACTCAGATCATTAATGCTGACTGATGAATAAAACACAGAACAGTTTCCACAGCATTTTTTTTTTGCACTTAGGTTCCTTAAATTTCACTGTCAGTCAGCAGGTAAAAATGAATGTCTCTTAATTAGGTTTTAAAACACGCTGTTTCACTCTGATCCTGCGTTATTGTGAGTTACTTTAACCAAGAAAAACGTAACTGAAGCAAATTAAAAAAGCTGAGTATCGTGGCTTAAATCTTGCTCCATATCACTATAGGAGTAAGCTAACATAGCACTTTCATAAAGCATTCAGCATAGTGGCTAATGTTAGCATTTTTAGCACCGTTAACATCTGCTCCAGTCTGAAGATTAACATCTCCAGTTCTGTGCAGATTCTCAATCTGTGCAAGTGCAAGTGTCACGTGAGAGCCTTAATTTAGCATTTTCTTTATTACTCAGGTACTGCTGAGCTACTTTGTGATAACTGGTGCTGTTACTTGATACCAGTTTTCTATTTTGGGTCATAGTGCAACAATAGGCTTGATGATTGAGACAAAGACCACAGCTAACTAACCAACTAGTGTCAGGTGGTTACGTGACGCAGACTTTGGTCTTCTGGACAGGTCAGTAGAAAAGAAATCTAAACCAAATGAAAATTATATCAGTGTTGTAACTTTTCCACCAAAATAAACTGATTCTGCTGAATTTGTATGCAAATGACCTGTTTTCCTGTTTGACCTGTTTTGGGAGTTTTTATTTTGTAGAGAGGTGGTTTAAGTGATGTATGGTGGGAAATTTAACCTAGACTTCTTGTCAACCCAACCTCAATCATAAACACTGGGAATCCCAACAGACCCTTCAATTATCTGCTTTGTGTGACAGTGTTAATGTTGTTTTATTCTACAAAGAAAAAATAGATTAAAATGTTTGAGGCTTAATCCAGTCTGAACGAATTTTCATAATGTAGAAAGTAGAGACAAGTTATGAATATATCTAATCACAGCTACTTTGGTTGTGTGAAAAGGTTGGATTAGTTATGTCGGCTGTCCAGTCACAACTGCCTTAGCTTTGTGGTGGCAGGATCCAAGTGTAAAAGAGGACTTCAAGTTAAAGGTGCTATGAGGAGAATCTATTACAGGTGACATAAAGACTCTGCTACCCATGAGTACGCGCAGTGACTGTCGTAATGCTGCGTTCCAGTAACCTCGGAACTGGGAGTGACATCATCTCCGACTTATCTGCGTTCCAGTTGAAGTCGGAAAAAAACATGCTGATCTACCAGGCTATTGTTAGCTGTTGTTAGCACGCCCTGCGTTGTTGTTCACAAACATCGCATGAAGAATGTGATTATCACTATGGCAGCATTTTTGTAAATATAAGTCTAACAATACTATACAGCTGATCTAGAGCGACACACCCCAGTCAGAAGTGCAAATAAATTGATTATTACTGGAGCTAAATAACTGTTTCCCACTCGGAACCCGGAAATTCTTACTTCTGACTACAACTGGAATGCACCAAAAGACGTGACCCAAGCCAATGTGTGTGTTTGTTGTGATGCTAATGAATGCAGCTCGGACCTTCCTCAGAACTCTGCATTGCTTTACAACTTCTTTTTTCAACAACTTACAGGATGCAAAGTGACAATGTGATTTATCTCTTTCTAGTTACGTAGCGGTAGTTTCTGATGTGTGACAACAAGCAATTTTTGGAAAACTTAGTATCGTAGTTTTGTAGCCGGCTATATATGTCTACTTACAGCCTGGTGCTCTAAGACGTGTCTGAATAACATAAATTTGCTCTAGTTTTAATTGTCTTGTTCCTGAAGTTGAGTATCCAGGTCAGTCCAGCCCTGTCCGACCCGACCATGCAGCTAAGGAATAGCATTTATAGATAACCTATTTTGATTCTATAAAACTTATCATAAAGTGTGTATTTTGATCAGGCATATATCTAAAAGTGAGACTTTTTTTTAATTACTTAGAAACTCCTCACAGTCCCTTTAAAGGTATTCAAGGACACCTAAGAAATGCCTTACACTTAGGCTAAAGACTATTACTAAAACTAACTTAAAAAGTGCTGTTAAAATTATCACTTGTATGTGTGAATCACATTTTTTTTATATTATAGACAAAACCCTGATTTCATCATAAATCTGTTATAATGACTTTGATTTAATTATAATCAAACTTCCCTTCATTCGTCCGTTATCTATGCTGCTTATCCCTCTCAGTCTCACAGTCGACTGGAGGTTATCACAGCTAACACTGGGCAGGAGGTGGGGTACACCTTGGACCAGTCGCCAGTCAACTGCAGGGCCACATAGAGAGACAACTTTTCACACACTCACGAACATCTAGGGCCAATTTATGGATGGACACAGGGCTCAACCACCTTGATGTGAGGCATGTGCAGTACTTTTTGCACCACCGTGCTGCCTTTAGTCAATTCCTTTTTTTTAAATGTCTTTACAAAATTGGTAAAATATACCATTATAAATCATTCAAGATTTTTCTTTGGTTCATGAAGACCACTCCCCGACCCTCCTCCTGGTGTTCGGGGACTCAGTGGGGGAGCCTGATCGCCACTTTGAAAACAGCTGCTCTGTGTGCTCTGAGTGATGAGCTGCAAAGTGAGAGGAGAGAGGTTTAAAGAGCTGGCTTGAGTTTGGTGTAAATCAGTACAAGTATAAAATCCACCATGTAAGTAACAGCAGGTCAGGCTACATGCCCAAGGCTCCTAAAGAGAACAGGGTCAATATTCTTTAAGTCTGACATATCACACAACAGTGCACAAAAATGGAGTATGTGAGTATATCTGATATCTCACTTTGTGCCCAGATTGTGCACCATTTAACCAGATATTGAAGATGAGGGCTGTCGGTGATCTGTTTCATGGCTTATAAAAGTATTTACTTCCCTCTCAGCCGGGCAAACCTGCAGCTGAAGTACAGTCCGGAAATAGAGCCGATCAGGACAGAGTTTGTGTGTGTGTGTGTGTGTGTGTGTGTGTTTCTGTTCAAGTGTCACATTGAATTGTGTGTTCACCAGACTATAAAAATAGCCGCTGCACACTAACTGGCCTGGGGCATTTATTTTTGGGATATCCACTTTTATGGTGCAGATGATTTTGCTACATCGTCTAGAAACACACCGTAAAGCTTGGCAGTGATTCTTCAAACTCTTCATCAAGACGGTAAATTTTAAAAGTTTTGAAGTGTGTTACTTTGTGCTTAACACCTTTTTACTTTTTTATCCTTGTGCACTGGTGGTCAGCTAAAAAGACTGTTTTCAAAGTTTAAGATCTTGAAGATCTTTGACAGCGTTGTAATTGCAAATACTGAGACTTACCCGTTTTAATTAATCACCCTGTTGAGCTGAGAGGGAGCGTGGGTGTCATCAAAGCAGAACAAGAGTCCTTTGAGGAAGGAAACTCGCTGCGAATGACTTAAGTTAGATCAATTTTAAACAGGATGACTTAGTTTCAAAGCCTTTGTATTGGAGCACTTTGGATGTTTTGTATTAGAGCTGTTAGCTGCAGACTATCAGCTTGCACAGAGGCGAGTACACGTTGATGGCTCAAGTCTGAAGGTCCAACCTACAAGAGCCAAGTGGTTTTGATTATACTAGGCAAACAAGAGGGAAATGTAACATAAGTTTTTACTCATTTTTGACGTTGCAGTGCAGATGGATTAGCCTGATTCAGTATGCCAAACTCCAGTCTACGATGACAGTGAGCAGCCCAATGCAGGACTACCCAATCAATGTCCTTTAGAGCAGGAAGAGGTGGGAGGTACAAACGAGTCGGCAGCAGGACTGAGCTGAGATAGCATAAATGCTAACAGCTTCAGAAGCAGTTTAATCAGACCAGGACTAAGTTTCTTTATTACATGGAAAACATATCTGGTAGCAGGAAGTCACTGTGAACAAAGGAGTCATAGATGTTATGTCAGATACAAGGCAATGATGGACACAACTGGCTCAATTTGACAGAAATGATGGTTACTGTGTAGTTTCAATAGCCTGTGTCAGTGCAGAATGTTTGTGGCATTTTTTTACCACAGAAAATCTGATTGGGTTGACATAGCTACAAAGAAAATCCAAAGGAACTGAAAGGATTGGATCAATAAGCAGAATTGATAATGGCATTAATATCAGTGAAATCTTATCTATCATCATCCCTAATTGATACAGAACCTTACAGCGGCAAAACTGAACAATAAAAGCAGTGTTTGTAGAAGACAAATCACAGATATGCATCAGAGAAGATGATATTAGAGCAATGTAATTGAAACAAAGTAAACAGCTCAACTGGATCCGCAGAAAAGTATAAAAATCCTGATTATAATGATGACGAGGATGATATCTGCTAAACAGATGAAAATTTGCTTGGATGTAGTGAGCGGCTTATGTCATGTTATGGTAAGTTCACCTACTACTTTTCTTTAGGGTGTAGTGTTAGTGTAATGAAACTGATCTTTTTCAACAGTAACTCATGACTTACATCCATCGCCTGTACCACTGATCCCTATCGGGGTCACATGAGCTTGAGCCAACCTTAGTTGACATTTGGCAAAAGGCGGGGTGCACCCTGAACTGGTCACCAGCTGCTGCAAAGCCACATGGTGAGAGACAACTATCCACCCTCACAGTCATACGTAAGTGCATCTCGGAGTCACCAGTCAACCCACTGAGCATGTTTCTGGTCTTGGTTCTGTGGGGGGGTTTTGGAGTGGCAAGAAAGAACCCACGCATGCTCAGGGAGATTAGTAAACTCCACACAGAAAGATCGAAACTTCTTCCGTTTTCCCAGTAACGGGTAATCTAATGAATTACTTTTTCATGCGTTACAACGCCATTACCATTACTGACAGTGAAATGTGGCGCGTTACTTTGCACCGATGTCAAGCAGCTGTCTGACCTGCCTCACTCCCAAATTCCACGGTACGCGGAAGTGGCGTCTTGCTCTGACAGATAAACCCCACTGAAAGCGGTGCGCCAACACCTCACTTCGCCTATCTAAGGTTTCTTTGCTTGTCCCAACCGCACAGCTTCGCGATGTATTCAACTTTTAACCACCTATATCCTTGTATCCTTGTATCCTTGTTTAGTATCATGTATACAATGTTATATATTTCTGTACCTACCATTCACTTTTCTTGGTGTCCATGGTGTCGTGTTGCCTCTGGGACCCTCTGACTGACTGCTGACCTGATGCTCGTGCCTCTGGTTTTGACATATAGTGACAAAGAATTGAGGAAATGTACGTTCGAGAGTCCGCGCATTGTGTTTTAATTTGAAACTTCCAGATACTCCACACGTTGTCTTCCTGTCTGGTGCTTTCTTATTGACAGTGAATTTACAAGGTTTGGAAGTGGCCGAGCAGTTAATCGCTGTCGCTTCACCAACGCAGCACTGCGTGGTGCGCCGCCCTTGAGACGTACTGCAGAGCACTTCGCTTTAATTCTGGTCTATCAGGCAAATTCCACTGCAGGCGCTGCGACGACGCGCCGTGTTGGAGAACTGATGATGTCAGAGCTGCTGCAGCAGGTAACAACAAGGAAGGACACAGAGACAGAGACACATAGTTCAAGCAGAAAAAGCTTTTTCAAAAAGGTAACTCATCAATTACTTTACCTGGTAACTAATTGCATTTATGAACGAGCAATTCCGTTAGTCACTTAGTTACTTTTTTGGTAAAGTAACTAGTAACTAATTACTTTTTTAAAGTAACGTGCCCAACACTGCCTACTACACAACCATGCTACCCATAACTTCGCTTACTAATTCCACAAGTAGCTTGTCCATCAATGCCTTATCTTCTAGTTTTAAGTTCTTATCGTGGGCAATTTTTTTTAAGCACTAAACCTGGAATCACAACACTGATCCCAACTCCTAATCTATTCATTTTAGAAAGACCTTTCTTTAAAAAATATATGTATGCAACCTCATATCTTGTTTGCAGGTACCTTGCAAAACCATACAAGTAGACACTAGTTTCTCAGCCCTAGCAAGAAACTCTAGTGTCTAGGTCCTTTAGATGTGAAATAATCTTCCTCTAATCTTACCAGACTCTGGAATCCCTGAAAAAGCCTCGAGTATTTTCACATGAAAAGCTTGTTTGGATACTTGACCTGCAAACCAGATTTTGATATTCACTCTTCATGCACAGACAAACGCCTCTGCAGGATCATAAACAGAGCTGTAATTGCTGGTAAGGTTGCATGGCGGCTTTAATCAATTACCATCCTGCAAGTCGGGAAGAAGAGGGGAGCGCAGGTGTTATCAAAGCAGAATGAAGCTCTTTTGAGGTGTGTTGTCGGGGGGGCTGCACACGGGACTCAATGACTTCACTCAGCTGGGTCACTGGACACACAGCCTAGCTTTGACGCGTACAAATCGTGCTTGAAGATGCTGCGT
Organism: Scarus forsteni; assembly: GCA_036419115.1. Classification (NCBI taxonomy): domain Eukaryota; kingdom Metazoa; phylum Chordata; class Actinopteri; order Labriformes; family Labridae; genus Scarus; species Scarus forsteni. Next base: position 5,288,197 of record JAZDUH010000085.1, on the reverse strand, counting down.
TGATCCTGGGAGGCCTCTGCGGCTGGCAGGGGACCAGTCGAGCGGGGGGACGTTGCACTCCAGATGGCCCGGAGAGGCCAGAGGAAGAGAGCCGTCCAAGCCCAGCTGGGAGTCAGAGAGGCTGGATGGATGCAAGTGTGTATGTGGAGGTGATTCAGCACAAGGAACAGAGAGGGGAAGAGGTGATTCTGTGTGATTTAGGGTGTGTGCGTGTGTTGACTGGGAGAGAAAAGGGCGGGTAAGAAAGAGCAAGAATGAGCGGGAAGGCGCCTGTATGTGTTTGCATTGAAGTAGTGATAGGAAAAGTGTGGGAGTGAGAAGAAATAAGAGAAGATGAAGGAGTTTGTGTGTTTGTGCATGTGTGTTGAAGGAATGACGGGGAGGCAGAAAGGGTTGGAGACAGAAAATGAAAGACAGAGAGAGAGATGGGCGCTAGCGTGTGTTCTTGTGTGTGTGGGAGGGAGAGAAATGAAACTGGGAGAAGCAGGCATTTGTGTGTTTTTAGTGTTTGTGTGATTACAGAGGATCGAAGAGAAAAGGCAGAAAAACCCCAAAAAACAGAGAAAATAGAACAAGTGTGTCCCTAGTTTGGAGAACAACAGTGGCCACTCGCTCTTTCAGCTGCTCTGGTTCTTAAAGTAGGTCTGCATTAGGTTTCTAAATTTTATTTAGCCCTCAAACGCCTGGAAATACTGCAACTTTGCAACTATCTGAAGACAGATAGACATATCTTTGACTCATCTTTGACTTTAATACATTGTCGTAACACAATTATATTTTATATTAATTTGAATCAACTGCAAATTCTAGCGTTGAAGCGTGATGCCTCTGAACTTTACCACCACAGCAACCCCACAGTCATCACAGGGACAGCTCGGGGCTCTACCCAACACAGAGCAAACTGTGAGCCTGGTTCCTTTGGGAGATGTGCTGGGATGTTCAGAAGAATCTGTTTTGATCAGGCAGAACAAGAAATCAAATCTGAGTCCATCAGGGAGTTAAGACTCTGTTGAAGGGGGATTCAAGGCAGTAAATTACTGTCAGACCCACAGAGTGGAGGACAGTTAGAGAATATCTCTATAAAAAAATCTGGCTCTATAAGCTGAGCAGGCTCTAGACTGTTCGGTGCCATCAGTTGGTGCCCCTTGCTTTAAAGCCAGTAACACCACCGATCACAGCAGTTGTATCAAAGACAGATCCTGTTCAACTTCACATTGAACATACAAAACCCAAAACCAGTGAAGTTGGCACGTTGTGTAAATCGTAAATAAAAACAGAATATAATGATTTGTAAATCCCTTTCATCCTATATTCAATTGAATACACAGCAAAGACAAGATACTTAATGTTCGAACTAAGAAACTTTATTTTCTTTTGCAAATAATCACCAACTTAGAATTTAATGGCAGCAACACATTGCAAAAAAGTTGTCACAGGGGCATTTTTACCACTGTGTTACATCCCCTTTCCTTTTAACAACACTCAGTAAACGTTTGGGAACTGAGGAGACCAATTTTTGAAGCTTTTCGGGTGGAATTCTTTCCCATTCTTGCTTGATGTACAGCTTAAGTTGTTCAACAGTCCAGGGTCTCCGTTGTTGTATTTTAAGCTTCATAATAAGCCACACATTTTCAATGGGGGACAGGTCTGGACTACAGGCAGGCCAGTCTAGTACCCTCACTCTTTTACTACGAAGCCACGCTGTTGTAACACGTGCAGAATGTGGCTTGGCATTGTCTTGCTGAAATAAGCAGGGGCGTCCATGAAAAAGACGTTGCTTGGATGGCAACATATGTTGCTCCAAAACCTGTATGTACCTTTCAGCATTAATGGTGCCTTCACAGATGTGTAAGTTACCCATGCCTTGGGCACTAATACACCCCCATACCATCACAGATGGTGTTACTGGCTTATAGAGCCAAATCTTTATAGAGATATTCTCTAATTGTCCTCGGCTTGTCATAACTATTACTAACTCTAAAATAACTGCATGAATAAATTTTATAACTCTGTTAACCACACCATTTTAGTGTGGTGCATTTATGTTGACCTTATGTTGCTTCTTTGCAGATGTGGTAACATACTGACACTGAAACACACTTTTAAAAATGACGTTCCAGCAGTTATGTCTTTTCTGTTATGCACAAATATCTGTCAACGCTTCAAACTATGACAACAGATGACAAATCCAACACTTTTTATGGACAAAAGTGTAAAATACTAAGTACACTAACTTGGAAAAAAAAGTAATATAATGTAAGTCAGTTTTTAATTTACCCATTTCTGTTTGTAAATGTTTTTTGATGATTAATCATGTATGTGCTTTAGCTATTTTGCTTCACCGTCTGTATGTTTCTGTCTGCTTGTCAAAGCACTTTGTGAACTTATGTTTATTTAACTTTATGTCTTACTAATGCTAATAATGATTGTTCTATTATTATAATTATTTGTGAAAAAAAATTAGCATGCATGTTAGGGCTGGACGATTATGGTAAAAATAAGAATTCCAATTATTTTAAGTGATATCAAAATCACAATTAATATACACAATTATTCATTTATTCAAAAAGTTCAGTATTGATTTAAACACAACTTTAAAGAACCAGTGAGCGGCACATGCAGTATTATTGATCCACATAAGTCACACACACTCGCTGTGGCTGCATGTGGAACACAGAAGCGCTATGAAGCTTCAATTACAATGTTTTTATGATTGTCAGATGGCAAAAATGAAATCACGATCAAAATCTGATTAATTGTCCAGCCCTAACGCATGTAGTGATCATCTTTTGTCATGTTGCTCTTAAATAGCTTGCCACGTTGTCGAGGCTTTAGCCTTAATGCGGTGATTCCCGTCATCAGTAACTCGTACCTTAGCTCATTATACTTTAGGAGTAGCTTACCCATCACTGCCTGTGTGCTTGATGATTGTGCTGAGTGAACTTGAGGAAGCTACAGGCGTAACACCTTGTTATCACAATAAAGCAAATAAAATCATTTTTCATGCAGACATTCATTCATTCAGACTTGTTTCTGCGGCTGACCAGCACCTCAGTAGGTAGGTGAGCAGTGCACAAGGCTCCTGTTTCTTTTCCTCAAACCTGTTTGAGTTGCTGCTGGTGCCTTAGCATTTGCCTATACTATCCGTCTATTCTGCTTCAAGTCATTTTCTATGCACTTGTGAGCTCAAATATTCAGATAGTCTCATGCTTTAATTATCTTTCTCATCCGTCATGATGGCCCAAATGATCTGCTTCACCCCTCCAGAGCTCATGGAAGTGTACTGTGTATGAGCGATGCTCTGTTGCAGTGACATTGCCTCCCTTGTGTGTAGTTAAACTATCAACAGTGTTGTTTGCTGATAGCACTAAGCTGCATGGAAAATCAGACATAGAAACCAATAAGGAAGGTGACCTCAAACAGGAATAGCAGTTTTTTCATCCCATCTCTTTGCTCTGACCTGTCACCCGCTGATCTACTTTCTTCATGTGCTTCTTAAGGAGCCACGTGATCCTACGTGAGGCGGTGACGGTGTGTGAGCTTTATGACGCATGGCTTCAGGCTCATGCCCCCCCGCTGTGAGCTCAGAATCTGATATTCACTCCTCTGATCTGATTGTGGGGACGTGTTGCATGTGGGACACTCCTTTTTCTTTCTGCAGCTTGTTTCATCTCGGGGGCGTTGCACTGCTGCTAAAGTGAAGCCACCTGAGAACGAGCGCGACATGCACACACACACATCTCAGAGAAGGAGATTCGCCCTCGCTGTTTTTCCATTTGGGAAGCCGCTAGAGAGCAGGCAGAGGAGAGAGTGTGCACTTCTCTTTCTGCCACATCTGCTCTGTGATGGAATGGAGCATGATCTGCACTTTGATCACTATGAATAATTCCTATGCCTGGCTATAAATATGGTCTGTCTTCAGCACCCAGTCTCTCCCTCTCTCTCTTGCTCTCTACTTGAAGCTTGAATCTGTGCTTGCCTCAGAGTAGCGCTCCTGTGAGTGTGTCACTGCGGGCACACTGCAGCTCTGCTTCTCTTCTCACCATGAAGGAACCAGAAGCTCTGCCTCAGTGACAGACTCTTCTGGAGGAGACTCTGATGTGCCTCCTCAGAAAAAAAATAGATTCAGCGCGCTACAGAGATAGCTCTATATGGTGCAAAAAGTTTCATATAAGAAACCACAAAAGAGCTTATGGGCTGACACTGCCGTTGTTCTATATTTATCCTTCAACATCAAATTGGAAATATTCAGTCTGCCTGTGAGAGCTGTCTGACTTCTCCTCCTCTGTTTTACACCCGAACAGCTCGACAACCAAGCCTGTTTCCATTTGACTTCTGCTGTTTGGTTTTGTTTCTATTGCAATGAAGCAGGAACATATCAGTGCAAAGCAACACCTCGCCATAAATTTGAGAGTGTGGCGAAATGCTTTACATAAAACTCACATTGTTCACCACTGCTGATTATGTTTGAGTTGAATGCTTCATGTATGTTACTGTGTTTTTAAACTCTTAACTGTACATTCACACCAGAAGCAGTCTGAGCGTCGGTGGGCGTCCAGCTGCCATTCATTTTCTATGATTCCTGGCGTCGAAGGGCGATTGAGGCGGAGGCGATCATGGGCAGCGCGTTGTGAGCGTCACGAGCGGCGCGATGGAAGCATTGCGAGTGATGAGCTGAAGTTGGGAGAAGCTCATCTTTATGCAAATGAGAAGCAGCGCGAACGAGGCGTCAGCCAATTATAGGCCGAGAAAACAAGGGAGGAAAAACTTATTATTCTGTCTCCAGCCCCCCAGGTGTGATCCACGGTGAAAGAGGGAAGCCAGAGTGTGGACAAGCGATTTTGACGCTTTTGGTGTGAACGTACAGTAAAGCTCACTGGCTGCACAGCTGAGTATTTACCTCCAACACTGTAGAGATGTCATGGTTTAACATGGAAGTGTTTGTCTTGTGACGTAAGAGTCTTTCCTTGTCACAGTTTGAACATATTTCAAAGATGTCAATGATTAGTCTTAGTAAAAAAGAAAAACTAGAAAAGCACTCCGAGAGCGCAGACCTCCGCCAGCGCCACAGTCCTCACCCTTATTGTCATTTTCACCATAAATATTAGTCCTACCTTTATTTCATCAAAATATTTAGATTCCTTGACCATGAAAACATACCATTACCAATTGGATTCATAATGATAACTATTTTAGTTCAGTAGTTATTCACAAAAATCACATTTTTCGTCATGGCGGCCAGACGCTGATCCGGATCAACACCAAAATCTAATCAGTTCTTTCTTTTCCCATGCTGAACATTTCCTGAAAATTTCAAATCCATCCATTACTTATTGAATTATTTTGTTCACAGACTGACGGACGGACAAACAAGCTCTCCCAAAAACATAACCTCCTTGGCGGAGGTAATTAGAAAATGGTAAAGGGGAAATAGTTGTTTATTGAAAAAACAGTAAATGTTCAATGTTTTGTTGCATCATAAAAGAGACTTAAAATGGCGTTAATTTAAAGTTGGCCTACTTCTCAAGCTCATTCAATTGTGTTGAAGATATTAATGCATGAATCTGTTCTATGTTTTAGATTTTCAAAGCTTTATATTTGCTATATTTGTCTGTACATGTATTTTATACAAAAAATAAACATTTTAAATACCACCTAAGTCTGAGATTTACAGAAGTAACAAAGTAATGACAAAACTAGAAAAGCATTCGGAGAGCGCAGACTTCCACGAAGATACAATTCTGGACCACCACACGCTCTGATGTGACGACCAAGTCTCTGCTCATGTCCTTCCATGTTGAGAGCTCCTCCACTGGCATTGCAAGGGAAGCTGGGTAATGTAACGACATAGGCTTGAAAAATGTTGACCTGAGTTTGCAAATAAACTACAAATCTCATAATGACGTACAGGGAGCAAAACCCTCACAGCAGCCGAGGAGAAATGAACGGGATTTGCCATAATAAACTTAATGGTTTTGTTGTGAGCTGAATCTGGATGTGATCCAGGTGAAATTAACAGGCAACATTCCAGGCAACCAGTAAGTCGTTTTTTTCCCACCTGTAACTTGGAAAGCGCGCTGGAACAGCAGTCGAACCAGATCGCTGTACTCCGAGCTATGACTTGGGACGTCACATCAGTGCCTAAACAATATGGTAGCCTCTTAATAATGACAAACACTGGAAAGTATAAGCTTCTGTTACCTTATGCGCTGTTTCCCTGCTTCTGTTTCACTCAAATGAGTTAGTTACTAAAGCATAAATCTTATAATGCCTGCCATGTTGGTTAATTTACATACCAGAATTCCTTGCACCCAAATCGAAGTCGTAATTTGCCTCGAACGCTTTCAGGTTGGAACTCGGAGATTTCAACTGGGAAATTCCGGAGTTACGGGTCGCCTGGATTATTATACATATTATATAACTTATATTAGAAATAAATTTTGAAGCAAATCCATCTAGTGATGACTGAGATATAATTTTTTAAAATACAGCCCAATGTTAAATAATGCCTTCTTCATTAGACCAAACCACACCTCTGGAAAAAAATAATGTATCCATCCTGTAGTTTTTGCATTATCTTGCTAGCAGAAACAACAAACAGACAGACCCTGGCAGAAATATAACCTCTTTGGTGGAGGTAATAACACTTGAGGTCTGATCCTTAACCTGACACACCAGTTCAATTTATTTCACGTCCATCAAAAACATTTATAATGGGCAGAACCTTTCAAAAGCAAATTCAAGTGATTGGATGGTAGCTCTGTCAATCACATTCATTAAGGACCTGCAGATAATGTAATTGGTAAGTTGGTAGATGCTACTGCCTTGGTGTAAAGTTAAAACACGGGCTACTTTGTAGAACAAACTCTCCCAAAAGAACATGGAAGCAGAGCAAAAGTGTGATTTCTATACAGAAGTGTTTTGTGTTATTTCTTTTTCATTGAGTGAAGCGATTAGTCCAGATCCACTCTACTGACACTGTTAGCATCAATGCTAATTTCTGAACAATCAGTCACTTCCTGCTGTAGCCTCACTCAAAGCTCTCATCTCTTCCTGCTCTAGAGAAAACCTGATTGGGGAATGCTTTGGGCTGCAAATAGTCGTTGTACAGTCCTGCTCAGCATTGTTGGCACCCCTTCATTATTTTCATTACTTTAACAATATCTTCAGAAATAAATTGAAATGTTCCAAATTTATGTCATCAGGATCTTTTAATTGAAGGTCCTTTACTTTAACTTTAACAATACTTTAACAAAAAAAAATATTTTTATAAGTTACATATTGTAATTTCAAAGAGGCAACTGTAAAAAGCATGTGCAGCCATAACAGCACCCCTCTTCAGTATTTTGTTGCACACCCTTTGGCACCGATGACAGCCTCCAAATGTTTCTTGTAGCCATCTATAAGCTTCTTGCACTTCTCAGCTGGTATTTTCTCCCACTCTTCCTATGCAAACTGTTCAAGCTCTTGAACATTTGCAGGTTTCTTTTCCCCAATGGCAGATTTCAGCCATACCAAAGATTTTCAATCGGATTGAGATCAGGACTCATTGCTGGCCATTTTAAAACAGGCCATTTTTTCCTTTTCAACCATTCCTGCGTGCTTTTGGATGTGTGCTTTGGGTCTTTGTCTTGCTGGAGGGCCCACGATCTTCGACTCAAACCAAGTGTTCTTACACTGGGTAGGACATTTCGCTCTAAAATTTCTTGATAATTCTCTGATTTCATGATTCCTGTGATACGGTCAAGGCCTCCAGTACCTGATGCAGCAAAGCAGCCCCAAACCATTATGGAACCTCCACCATGCTTAATTGTTGGTAGGGTGTTCTTTTCCTTGTAGGCTTCAAGTGGTTGCAATTAAAACTGCCTATTCTAAATATGACTGCATGATCATAGTAGCTAATGAAGTATAATTTAGAAAACTTAATATATGAATATTACTTCTGCCAAGTTTGAGTCTGATAAAGTGATGCAGAGTAAAGTTAGACAGGTTTGTAAAGAAACTGTACTGTCACATTCTGTACTTAAACTTCATGGGTGCCAATAATGGTGAGTAGGACTGTAGGTTGGAGCTTGGCAAGATGGATCTGAATGATTACAGGCATTGAATAAGGTGGATCCAGCTCCACGCAAGGTCACATAATGGTAGTCATCTTTTGTCAACTATATTCTGATTACATAGGGTTTGCTAAACCACTCAGGCTTTGGTTATGTTCTTACATATACATATGGAAGGCCTCCTGTCCAATCAAATTTCATGGTCGGTCAGACTCTGTGGTTGTGTAATGTAAAGCACTACTCTAAATATGCATAAGATCCAAACTGGTCCTCTATAAAATTAATTATGTAAGCAGAATCAGTCCCACTCGCAAATGTACACATTGGCCATCCAATGATAAAATTCACGTTAAAACAAAAGCTTGTTATGGATTTATGCACAGCCAGTGTGAATGTGCCGCAGCAGCTATGGTGTGTGGGATTCTCTCAAAATAAACTGCAGTTGCCATGTTGATTGAAACAAAGGGACATGTCATCCTGTTCAACAATGCCGCTCACTGATGTGCTTTTAATAGTATTTAGATGACAATAGACATCTAGGACACAGAGGAATAAGATATATCTGGTATAAAGGTTTCAGAAGTGGGACCGATTATTGATTTGAAAGAACTTTTGTCGATGTTCGAGGAAGAAAGGTTCAATGCCATTGTTTCTGTATAAACTTCAGTAGAGCTCAAACAACTCCACACAACACATAATGATAAATAATGCAGAGAAAGCATCACAGTTATGGAGTGTTGTAGGAGTGATGTGCTTTTGTACGTCAACCAGGAAGTGAGCATCCCTCCTGTGAGTTTTTCCTCTAGGTTTTTTAGATTTCTGCTGCTTGACATTGTTTTTAAAGATAAGCAAAATCGATTAAGTTCAATGCATTTCACATTTTGGCAACAAAATTCCATATCGGCACTGTCACAGTGTTAAAATTAGTAAGCCATGCTTTTTGCAACTACCTTTTGTAGGACATGACAAGTTTGGAATTCACAAGAAGGGCTTTTCCAGGTTTCCCTTGGGTTGAATAAATGTTTTAATCTGTCAGTCCGTCATAAACAGTATGAAACAGTATGAAAATGTGATGTTTATTTTCATTTCTCTAAAATATCTGTAATAATTTATGATTGGAATCCTTAATTTCAACGAAAGTCAGCAGAGAAGGCGGGTGGGGATGAGTTAAATCAAGATCACCCTGGTAGCCGGGGTGCTGATTTGGCGTAGTGGTTAGCACCCCATGTACATGCCTCTGCCGGTCCAGGTTCGAATCCCGCCTGTGACCAGTTTGCAGAGTGTCTTCCCCTACTCTCTCTCACCCTTTCACAAGCCTATCCACTGTCTCTCTCCTATCAATAAGGGCACAAAATGCCCAAAAATATACTAAAAAAAAAAAAAAAGATCACCCTGGCAGCCAAATGTTCTTCAGTGTTTATACAGTATGTTACTTCATTAAACATTAAACTTATTCAAAAGTCCACTAACTTCAATATTATCAAATCCTAAAATGCTAACTGGCCTTTGGGCTTCAAACCTACGCTGTACATTGAAGAAAATACAAATACAATGACCAAAAAAAAACAAAGAAACCCACAAAAAACAGATAGGAAGACCTAATAGCAAAAAGACCCAGACAAAAACCTGATATAATGGATCATAAACATGCTGATAAAAGATGCCACAACAAACAAAAGACAAAATAACTAAATAAAAAACAGAGAACAATGTAACAAATAGACAACAAAAAAAGAAAAATACTATGTGGTTAAAAAATTGCAACCAATCAAAACTTGAAAACTAATGAAAACATCAAAATATACAACACCGTAAACTGAAAGTCATTAAATGAAACATAAAAAAACAGAAGCAAAAAACAAAACTTAAATGGAAAAAATGAAACCAAAAATAGAACTTATCTGCATCATCTAATAGAAAAAGCTTTACCTCAAAACAAAAAGTTAAAAAAAAAAAAAATTGGCATGAAAAAAGATACATCTCTTTGTAGTTGTGTTTTTATTATCATATTATAATTACTTGATAATGTGATTTTATCCATCACTGTCTTTTTTGAATCTTTTTTTTTTTTGTTTTCTTAAGTTTTGGTGTGTGTTTTAGTTTTTGCAGTTGTCTTTTTATGTTTTGTATTTTCTGTGCTATTTTTATTGTGTTTTCTTATCTGTTGTGTATGGAGTATATTTTTTATTTGCATTTATTCATCTTATTTGTATCGGCCTTTATTTTTTAAATTAAAAAAAAAGGAAAATATTGTATTCATGTATGTATCCTTCACCCCCCAACTCTACATCAATCAATCTTTATTTGTATAGCGCCAATTCATAACAGGTGTTATCTCAGGACACTACAATAGAGCATAAAGCTCTTCATTTTACGGATACACATAAATGCATAGATACATATATACATATAAAGATACACATATACGTATTTTATATATACAAATATATACATCCAACAACCAACATGAATCCATAAAGCCAATCATAAATTCCTTGCCACTATCAAGAAAAAACCCTCTGTTAAGCAGCAGGAAATCTTGAATGTGGATCCCAGTCTCACGACGAACAGCAGAATCAGGATTAGCAGCCATCCACTGAAGCCATGTTGGTGGTGTGCTTTTGTGTTTTCTTATATGTTAATATACAACAAGCAAAACACTAAAAAACCCTGCATTTCTCATGTGTGTTGCATTTTTAGTATAGCTGGTCTTTCTTTGTGTTTTATGGCCCTTTTCCCCAAGCACGCCTTGGCCCTACTCTACTCGGCCCTACTCGGTTTGCAGTGTGTTTCGACTAGCCTGGTACCTCCTAAAACAAGCTAGTTTTGGTACCTACTCCGCTCTGGTTCCAAGCGAGCTGTCGATACTGGAAGATGACATCACCGACTGCCGGCTACTGATTGGTCAGACAATGCCGTCACGGATGAGTCATGAGCGCGACGACCTAGCATGCTAGCGGTAGCTACTATTATTAGCTTACCCTCATACGTCTTTTCTTTGCAGCTGGATTGCTCTCATCCTCGGCTTCATTCTGTTGTATAGCTTCCAAAACTCTCCTGTGCTTCTCAAGGGGTATTTCTTCTTACCACCTGCAGCCTTCTTCTGCTTTCCTTTTTTACTCAGTTTGTGACAAAAAAGCCACAGATTGTTGTGTCGCGCTCAAAATGACGTCACCGCAGTGCCGCTCACCCCGTTGGGCAGGCGACTAGGGCTAATGAAAAAGCAGCACAAGGCAAGTAGAGTAGGGCTAATGGAAAAGGGCCATTAGTGTGTTGTGCTTGCTATTGTATCATTTCATTTTCACTTTTTTTTTTTAATAGCTAGTTGTGTTTTGCACTTTAGGGCCACCGTAGAAAGACAGGCGACAGAACAGTTGCCAGTTTATATCAGGTGGTGTCGATTTACAGGATGAGGTACATCATAAAGATTCACAGCACTTTTTTGTCAAATTCACTAGACTTCTGTTGATGCTAGAATGTGATTTATTTGCATATAATCTTTTCTTGCATCCTTTTTATTTATCATAGTTATTGCATTTGTCGTTTCAATAGTTAAATCTGATGCTTTACGGTTTATTCACTGAAAAACAAAACTGATTGTTGGATGATAAGTTTTAACAGACAAACTGGATAAATCCAGTTTTGCTTGGATTGACTTGATGTTCACACTTCATTTCTGATTCTCAGATCTGACTACAAGCTCTCGACTGGCATAATCAAAAAGCCTCTGATGTGTCAGGAACAAACCGCAGCACAATCCTTAGGAGGACGTGGAGGTAGCGACAAAGGATTGGCTCCAGGCTGTGCTTTAGGAACAATCAACACAGGCTGAATATATGTCTCTGTGTATCAATGCATCCCACAGGGACGCGCTGCTGGGTTTCTTTTCTTAGCAGCACTGCTCAAATCCCAGAGTTTGGCTAATTTTAATGCTGAAAATCCCTCCTGAACATGACACACCCAAGCCTCACATACAAAGTACGGCGCTATCAACCTATCACCTCTAATGGGAACAAAAGGTCAGGCCTTAATTATTCATTCGGGATGTCAAACAATGCTGGCCGGCTGTTATTTAGGGTGGGGGAGACCCTTTGAATTATTCAGCCACAGGATTCTCTTTCCTTAGAAAAAGCGGAGCGGTGGTTCAGATGTTTGTGAGCGTCTTATCTCCGCGCCGGAGCCCTCTGTCATTCCTGTGCTGACCTTGGTTGTCACTGCTGCGGCAGCATGGGTGGCACTTTCAATAGGTGGAGGTATGCAGCCTGGAGCCTTGAGCTCAAGGGCGCAGCAGTAGCACCATGAAATACGTGTCTACAATTACGTTCAGTAATAAAAACATGCAACTTTAACGTTCTACTCACTGTCTTAATTACATTAAAAGGTTACTAATGTTCAATGTTTGGACAAGTTTGTGAAACTGGCTAAAGAGGAAGACTACAGTCATCGTTTCAGTGTTTTCTACATTTATTATAATAGTTTTTAATAACTGATCATCTTCAAACTCATTTGCTGTTTTAAAGGATATTGTTTTAATTCAATGTTGGCAGTCTGTTTATGCATCCGTTTCTTTTGGTTAAAAACATCACAGAGTTTTTCATGATCCTGGTTTGATACTCAAAGAGATTGCATTATCAGCTAAATTCATATTTATTTACTAAAACAATACTGAAAGTTGCAAACTCCTAACATGTCTCTAAAATGTGTGACGTGTTTTAACCTGATTCTTTTGCAAATTAAAGTCAGGCTGTCGTTATTATCTTAGATATACTTTCTATGTAGTTTCTATATCAGAAAGTCCTCTAATCCTCTCCTCCTGGCACTGTCCAAATGTGCTTTCACACCAAACAGGTTCTGCCCACATCAAACAAACTCTGGTTTGCTTTTTTGGAAAGTCGGTCTGATTTGGGGTGATGTGAAAGCCCCTGACAACTTTGATGCAGACCAAAGAACTCTGGTCCCCCTGAAAACAGGGGGTCTTTGACTGCCTCCAACAAACTAGAGTTCAGTTTTAGTTTGAAGTAGTGCTGTCAGGCGATTAAAAAAATTAATCTAATTAATTACAGGATTTATAATTAATTAATCTAGTTAATCGCGTTTTAATCTCATATCTGCTTAAAGTCCCCACATTAAGAATTTGAATTCTAGGATATCACAAAATTGTAGTGGATGATTAATCAAATGAATACACTAAAAAGAGAAGATTGTATATCTACATTTTTATTGGTGACTAAATAAAACCAAAGTCAGGGCAACTTGCTTGTCCAGAAAATTCTAAGCTCAATCAGGCAACTCAAATGACACTTTAAGTGTGTTTCATAAATCAAATTCAAAATAAGAAAAAGGTCGAGGACACCCACCAAACCAATTAGGCCTGCTGCATTATTAAAGAATGTAGTACAAATATAGATAAATTAATTCAAAAACAAAATAAAGCAGAGTCTCAAATATGCCATTCCTGTTGTCACCTGGGCTTTGTTTGGTTTGACTAGTGACGCATGTGTGAAGTGACATGCCACTGCCATGTACGAGTCCTCCAGCTGGCCAATATCTAAATGTTTGTGTGCTATGATTAATTGCGATTAATTTTTTGAATGCATTAATTTGTGTTGTAATTAATTAATCTAATTAATGCACTAAAGTGACAGCCCTAGTTTGAAGTAAAACCAATGATCCAAACTAGGACAAAACAGGTGAAAAAAATAAAAAATGAACACACTGTGGTTTAAATTTGGCCAAATATCATAACAGAAATCAAGCTAACAAGCATCAATAGACCAAACCAGTAGGAAATTCTGACTTCAGGGGGCGTTCCAGTTGCAGTTTCCTACTAGGAACCCGGACATTCTTACTTTTGACTACAACTGGAACACACCAAAATCTCTTTCTAGTTACGTAGCGGTAGTTTTTGATGTGTGACAACAAGCAATTTTTGGAAAACTTAGTATCGTAGTTTTGTAGCCGGCTATATATCACTACAAAATTATAATATAAATTTGCTCTAGTTTTAATTGTCTTGTTCCCAAAGTTGAGTATCCAGGCCAGTCCAGCCCTGTCCAACCCAACCACGAAGCTAAGGAATAGCATTTATAGATAACCTATTTTGATGCTATAAAACTCAAATTAAAGTGTGTATTTCGATCCGGCATATATCTAAAAGTGATACTTTTTTGTAATTACTCAGAAACTCCTCATAGTCCCTTTCAGTTCTTTTCCCACCACTTAAAATATACGGCACACTAAAGTAAGAAAAATGACAAACTATAATTGATTATCTCCTTACTTTACTTGTGCAATATTTGTATCAGGTATAATCAGAAACAAGCCCTTCTTTCAATAATCCATGGAGGCAGAGATGAAGTCCCAGGCTCTAAAATTGCTAACATCACATGCTATGATTGCTTTTAGCTTACTCTTCGCAAGGGGCCTGCAAATTACTCTGACTGCCCCTGACAGAAGGTGGCAGGGACTCGTGTTCTTCCCGTATCTGTAGCCCTCCTCCACACAGACAGAGTGAGTAGGAAGCACTACAGGGAGCTGGCTGCTCCTCCGCTAAGTTCCCTCAGTGTCTGTTTACAGTACAGCATGTGCCACGCTGAGCCAGCCTGGTGCCAATGTATAATGATAATAAAAAAAGAGGCAGATTTATTCTCCTACAATGGATTTTTTACTGCTTTTCACCCGAGGTATGTCTCAGTATTGGTACTCTTTGCCATGTGGATTGCTCTTAAGCGGCTTTCTTAAGATGTAAGGGGTGTTTATTGCGGCTGAGGAGGCAAAAGCAGATATTAATACTATTAAAGTGCATTAAAGTGAAGAATACTGTAATGTGAGTCACTTCCAGGGAAGGATTAGAGGGAGGCGGCATGGAGAGGATTCTGCGAGGAAATGTTCATCTTGTTATGTGAGAGAGAGAGAGAGAGAGAGAGAGAGAGAGAGAGAGAGAGAGAGAGAGGGAGAGAGAGAACACCCTGCATGATGCCGGCTCGCCCAACAACATGGGAGCATACACAGACTGATACAGAGGAGGTCTTATCAAGGAAGAGATGGCAAGCAGCCCAGAGGAAATCAAATCAGAGGCATGTTTGTCATTTTGAATGCCATCGACAGAATGATCCCATCTTCTTATGGCCGATATCTCTCTGCTGTCTGGACTGTAGCACTCGATAGCAGCACGTGGGATCATTCTGACTGAGGATACTCTGCAGTTAGAGATAAATACAGTGATCCAGACATACGGCTGGAATACAGGATACACCTGCAGCATACCAAGAAGTGTAATCCACTTGACCACGTATGGATCTGATAATTAGCTGATCTCTGATAAGTATTTTCTGATAGTGTTAAACAGACTATCAAATGACTAAATCATGAGATAATCAACAGTTCACTGAACAAGGAGGCACAAGAAGAGTAAGTAATGATTGGGTCATTACTTATTAATCAGTTTCTTACTAGTTTTGTGCCACTTATTAGCTGATTTATTGTTAATCACTGAGCTGGTATGTAGAGATTGATCAGTCTGTCAATACGCTGATGTTTATTGAGCAGAGGCCTGCACACACAAAGACGCCTTTCTCAGTGGATTATGATGGACGGTTGTCAAGAAAAAAAGGCTACAGAGGGACCGAGAGAGCAGTCAAACTAAAGAAAGTCCCTTTATTTAAGAAAATATTAAAAGAGATGACAATCAAATTAAGTGCGAGATGCACTGAAGCAAAAACCCATAGATGTTTCAATCAGAAGAGACTAGGGGTGGGCGGTATGGCAAAAATATCATATCACGATTTTTTAAAAAATAAAATCACGATCATGATTTTATCACAATTCTTTTTTACTTTGATTTTTCTAGACTAATTTGCATGTTTGACCATTTTCCCCTATGTTTAACATATAAAACATGTAAAACCCTAAAAGAAAAAAAAATAACAAAGCCAAAGAAACTTTCTAAACAGGTTTTAATTTACATAGTGCAGTTTTTATAAAAATGTGCAATAAATGTAAACATTAAAGCTACTGAACAACAATATCAACATTATCTTTTACAGTGCAACAATTTAAAACAAATGTTATCTAACTGCAATGTCAGACAGAGGGGGAGTAGTAGGTTGCGTAGCATGCAGAGTTAGCGTAAGAGAGAGATGCAATAGGTGCAGTAGCAATGGCTGAAAAACAGCCCAAAAGAAAAAGCTCAGAGGAGCAGAAAGTGAAAAAGAAGGGCTATGACCATGAAAGAGCGAAGACCCGGGTCAACATTGGTGTTGCTTTCCGACAGTAGAGGCAACTCCGCGACTTGAAAGACCTGAAAACGGATGCAGATGTCGCCGTCTGTCTGCTGGATAGGTTAGCAACATTAGCTTTGTGGTGCTTCACATAACAGTAACAGCCGTCTGGCATTCATCTTATTGTCTAATCTGCCAGAATGTACTGTTGTTGTGATGTTATCAATAACGGCAGTCGAGTTGTCTGACGAGTCGGGGTTACCTTAGCTACGTCGGTCAGCTACGCAGTTTCTACGGATGTTTCCATGACGATGCACATCCATCAGCTTTCGGGGGTGGAGCCAGGGGTGAGGTATGAAGGGAGAGGCGGGTCTAAATTCGTTATAAACAACATCTCCACTCGTTTTCTCCCACATCGCTGACTACACCTTTAAGACACATCGACTGTATGATCAGACACAGCTCATGAAGAGCTACACTAGAGCAGCCTGTTCTGATCAGGGCTACAACAGAGAGTTTTGTGAGCATGCCATCTCACATCTGAGTGGGAATTTAAGAAACTTGAGGACACAATGTTGGATATTTGCTTGGATATTTGATATGCTGATATGTCTTGTGTCCATGGGTTCTCTCCTCCCACAGATCAAAAACATGCTCATTGGGTTAATTGGTGATTCTTAATTGTCTTTAGGTATGAGTGTGAGCATGAATGGTTGTCTGTCTCTCTATATGTGGCCCTGTGATCGACTGGCGACCGGTTCATGTTGTGCCCTGCCTCTCGCCCAATAACAGCTGGGATAAGCTCCAGCACCCCCTGCTACCCCGAAAGGGCTAAGTGGGTATAGAAAATGAATGAATGAATGTATATATATGGTTTGACTTCCATACACTTTTTTATAAAGTGTCTTGCGGGAGCATTTGTCATGATTTGGCGCTATATGAAAATAAGACCAACTGCTTGATTGAACACCAATACTGTTTTGATTTTATTGTGCATCTCTGTGAGAAACTTCAAGACTATGTTCTGGGGACATCTAGATCCAGTGTAACCTGGCTAGGCAGTAAAAAAGGAATGAAATAGTACACATTTTTCCTTTAACTAGGATACTGTTTTATAATAATAAAAAGAAGATAAAGCTTTAAGTACTTTTGTATGGCCCTAAAAACAAAACCCTTAAAGGAAAACTTCGGTTCCTGCAGCTTTTACATTGTTTATAGAATGAAGTAGAACAATATACTCACCCTGAAGGCTTTCCTGATCCAAACAGTGCTTCGGGAGATATTTAGATCCAAAGTCGAGCAGCGGACATCCGTACAAACGTAGCACAATAGGGCATGCATAGCGCCGCTCCTAAAACTGCATTAATCGTCCAAAAACTCATTAGTTTCACCAATATTCCATCATGGTCCAGTCCCGCTACTCCTCCAAGACAGTCTGTGTCGCTCCAGACATATCTTTGAGCCTCTGCTGACCTCTGAGCTGACGAAGAAGACCGGGTGCCTCTGCGCATGCGCAGTACTCTCTGGAGCGCTGCCTCCGCTACCTCCTTTCTATAAGTTCCTTATCTGTAAACTGTGGCTCGAAACTGAAAGGACACCCATCATATTCAAAGTTCTCCTCCACAACATCTTCATCCGATAGATATTCATCCATTTTGCACAAAACTGGAGGAAGAATGTCGTTGTGTAGCCGGCGGTTGCCCCTGGAACAATAAGCCGTACTGCGCATGTGCGGAGGCACCCGGTCTTCTTCGTCAGCTCAGAGGTCAGCAGAGGCTCAAAGATATGTCTGGAGCAACACAGACTGTCTTGGGGGAGTAGCGCGACTGGACCATGATGGAATATTGGTGAAATAATGAGTTTTTGGACGATTAATGCAGTTTTAGGAGCGGCGCTATGCATGCCCTATTGTGCTACGTTTGTGCGGATGTCCGCTGCTCGATTTTGGATCTAAATATCTCCCGAAGCACTGTTTGCATCAGGAAAGCCTTCAGGGTAAGTATATTGTTCTACTTCATTCTATAAACAATGTAAAAGCTGCAGGAACCGAACTTTTCCTTTAAATTACTTGTTTAACATGTCGGATTTAAAACTGCATGAGACCAATTGTATGTCTGCTGTCACATCTTTGGATTCTACTGCCATTCTGCGGTTTATTCTGAGGCCCATAATTTGTAACTCTCTTGCCAAATAACAGCAATGATGGACTGTTGACAAATCCTTTTAAAAAATCCTGGATCTGCACCCAGATTCAAATTACAACCAAGATCTCATCACTTCTTCTTTGTGCCATGAGCAACGTTTCCTCAAAATTTCATGAAAATACAATACAAGCAAGTGATATTCAGTTCATGTGACCCCTGTTTGCCATCATGATCGTAGCCCTCCTATCGTGACACTGTGCCCTTTTTTGCACCTGCTATTCAAACATATTAAATTTAGACGCAAAAACACAGCATGCAATCAGTTGTGAGTTTGATAAATCACATTGCAGGTGCTAAATGATTGCATTTGCGTCTCCTCCCAGTATTTTGCATCTGATCTGCATATATTCTGAATATTCATGGGGGCAAAACACTATAAATAGACCATGCATGGTGTTTTGCTCATCTGATAGACGCAATCCTCATTGCACCCTGTTAGTAGATCAGCTTTGTGCACTATAAAGTTGCAAACCTTTAGTAGATTGGGCCCACAGTGTATACTGTCATGTAAATTCCAAACAACCATTTCAAAAATAAAGATAAATCTATCATCTTAACACACCACTGCCTTGTTTGCAGTAACTGAGGGTTGTGTTGAAGTTTGTGTATGAGCAGCCAGCCTCTGTGTCTGTTCTGTTGTAGAAGTAAATGAAAAATGTACCGGCTACAAATCATAAACGTTTAGTGAGGGTGTAAAGTGTGGTGTGTCAAGTCTGAGGTGCACAAGTTTAAAATTAAAACTTGACTTCTTGTACCACCTTGACTTCAGCTCAGGATCCAGACTGATGAATTACAAGCAGAATGTTGTTTGAGGACACTGACACTGAGGTTTGGCGTCTGATGCTTGTAGAGATTCTGCCCTTATTGCAGTGGTACTATGTGCACGGCAGTGACAACACTCATTTGTCTTGGAGCTGAAAAAAAAGTGTTTGAGGAGCAGCAGGTTCCATCGGGGTGTCTCTGTGTAAATATAGAGGATATGGATCGGCTTGGAGAAGCCGAGGGGTGAGGGGCGGCTCTCTCTCTCAGGCTGACAAGGTGACCGGTTCAGAGGCTGACGCTCTGCCAGGTGCTCTTTAAGTTTGAAGACAGCAGGACGCCTGGAGAACACAGAGCCAAGGACACACACATGCTATATATCAGCCTCTCGCTGCACTGCAGGGCTGGAAAAGCCTGAACTCTTTTGGAGGCACACATGACCAGGTGCCAGGGTGTTGATCAATTAGGCCTGAGTACTGCTGCCCAAGTTAATTACAGTAATTTATTTAGCCTAAGCTTGACAGGCAGGACTTGGCATCATATTGAGGTTTCTGGATGAAGTGCCAAGGTCTTAATTTGTACATATGGGCCCGAATGGCTGCTACATCCCCCAAGAGCCATCAGATAACACAGCAATTAGAAAATGAGGACATTAGTAGTCAAGTAGTATACTGTACCATCAATTGGAAGGTCATGAGTTAGACCAGGGGTGTCCAAACTTTTTACATTGAGGGCTGCATAAAAGGAATATATGGACAACTGAGCCACTTTCTGCACCTCAATTTTAGTGTATTGAAGTTTAAGTTTAAAGGTTTATGGGTGGTCTATCACCTGTCAAGGGGCCTTTGTAACCCTGGGCTACACCAAGTACGGACGAGACCTTTTGAGCAGCAGAGATGGGAGAAACTGACATCTTATCTTATTCAAACAAAAAAAAGAGTTAACTGCAAGAATGTTTGTGCTTGAAGATGAATATTGCAATATACTTTGTAAATGAGACCTTGTGGCAAAGTAAATATAGCAGAAAATGTGCGTGATAGATGATATTTGCTGCTGTAATCAAAATGTCTTGATTCCTCAACTGTTTTGGGGGCCAATTCAAAATGAGCTGCGGGCCGCTTTTGGCCCCTGGGCCACAGTTTGGACACCCCTGGGTTAGACTAACCCTGCCCACTCCCCTTCATTGAAGCAGGTATGGTGTTATGGTACTGCTAGTTCTGTTTATTTTGTTTCCTTTTGCCTTGTGTTTCTTGTTTGGCCTCGTGTGTTTCCTGTTACTGTCTTTACCCTGTTCTTTGTTTTAGTTAAGTTACCCATTTAGTGTTCATGTTTTAGGTCTTGTCTGTTTTATTTTGAAATCCCGGTGTTCCTTGTGGTGTTTTCCTGCCCTCCCTTCTGGGTGCCTTTGCTTGTGATTTCCTCCACCTGTGTGATTGTCTCACCTGTGCTTGATGTTTCCCCAGTGTATGTCGTCTCTGTGTTCCCTTTTGTCTGTGCTGGGTCATTTGTCTTCAATGTCACACTCCCTGAGTAAGTCTCTTACCTCCAGTGTCCTCCAGTGTGTTTGTAGTTTCTGTTCCTCAAGTGTTCATCCTGTTTTCTGTACATAGTTTGTCCTTTTTGGTTGAACTTAATTGTGATTTTTGATTGCACTTTAACCCTTTAAGGCCCAAGACCATAGATTATAGCCAGAAAATTCTAATTTTTTGGAGCTGAAATGTTTGTTTCACTTTCTGCTAAAATCCATAAAAATCAAAATGTCCATAAAATTCAACATATAGATTTTTTGTATCTCATTTGATACATTAGGTGTTTTTGGCAACTTATAATCCATTTGAGGACTTTTTTTTATCATTTATCTGATTGTATTCAGATGTTTTTTTGTAATTTGTTGATCATATTAAGTGGAAAGAGGTATTATAAAAATTAGTGCTGTCAGGCGATTTAATCTAATTAATCACATTTTAATCTCATATCTGCTTAAAATCCCCAAATAAAGAATTTGAATTCTAGGACATTACAAAATTGTAGTGGATGATTAATCAAATGAATACACTAAAAAGAGAAGATTGTAAATCCACATTTTTACTGGTGATTGAATAAAACCTAAGTCAGGGCATCTTGTCCAGAAAATTCTAAGCTCAATCAGGCAACTCAAATTACACTTTAAGTGTGTTTCATAAATAAAATTAAAAAAACAAAAAGGTGGAGGACATCCAGCAAACCAATTAGGCCTGGTGCATTATTAAAGAATGCAGTACAAATATAGATAAATTAATTCAAAAATAAAATAAGACTAAGTCTTAAATAGGCCACATTGACTACGCTTTAAGCAAAATTCTTGACAAGTTTAGTTTTTTCTTATAAGAAGAAAAAGAACAAGGATGAGTTTTAAGTGGTTCTACAACTTGAGAGACATAAATTCAGATCCTCAAAGATGGTAGACCTAAGTTCAAATTTAGAACATATGCTCCATTATGTAGCTCGTCTTCTACCTTGAACTGTGCCACTGTTAACATTACCCAAAGTGTATTTATAACAACTGTCAAAATATTTAGGCCGTACCGATTCTGTAGAATCCGTATCGGTACACGTATCCCAAAGGTGTGCGATACGATATTTTGCCGTATCGATATTTTGAGCACAGGCCTAGTCATGTGCTTTATTTAATCTTGCGATTATTTTTTTTTAACGCATTGATTTGCATTGTAATTAATCAATCTAATTAATGCACCAAAGTGACAGCCCTAACAAAAATATGTATCAAATATGATACATTGGCTTTATAGGGTTAAGTTTAGTTTCGAGGGTTCATCCTTATTAGGGATGGGAATTGATAAGATTTTATCAATACCAATGCTGTTAACGATCCTGCTAATCGATCCAATTCTTTAATGATTCCCTTATCAATTCCAGCAAATTTTGCATGTGGGCAAGTGGTCTGATTTTCAGTGGCAACAATGCCAAACATACATCACAGTATAGATAACTGCTTCTGCAAGTTGCTGGTGTTTCCACTCACTTTAGGTTGTGCAGTAGGTGTAATTAAAATTAAGCCACAATTTTGACCGCTTCTGAACCCTGTTAATTGAATGGAATTGATAAGGGAATTGATAAGCAAAAAGATTAATGATATCGATTCTCTGATGGGTCTGTTAACGATTCTCAACAGGAATTGGTTTTCGATTCCCATCCCTAATCCTTATGTATTTGAGTTTATTATTCTTTAAGACTTTGTTGAGATTGTTTGTATTTTGCATGTTTTGTTGGTAAAGGATTAGTTTTGGTTTCCTGATCCCCTGTTGTTAATTTAGTTCTTATACTCCTAGCGTCTCGATTGTTCCAAGTGTTTCCTTGTGTGTGTAGTGTGCATTAATTCTTGTTGAACTTTTCAGTGACATTGATTTGTAGTTTGAGTTTTCTTTCTTTGTCCGCCTGTGCTGATTTGGTCCATCGTTAGGGATATTTGTTTTGTAATTTGATTCTCTGTTCGAGGTTTTGTTTTTTCATTGACTTTTGTTAAGGATTAGTTTTTAGGTTTATGATCCTGATTTAGTTTTCAATAAGGCTTTTTCTGTGAATATGTATTGGAGTCCTTCGCCTTGTTTTTGTTTTTTGAACGTCTCATGATAGTGGGTGCATTTTGATATTCCAGTGTCAGGGGGAAAGACAGAGCCAGACTGTATGCAGACTGGGTTAATCAAGATTTAAAACTCATCTTACACGTCATCAATTGGAACTGAAATAAGAACAACAGCAGACAGAAACAACTCTTGACTGTTGACCATTGCCAGTGTTGGGGAAGTTACTTTTAAAAAGTAGTGTTTGCTCGTTACTTGTTACATCTGAAAAAAGTAACTCTATACTTTACTTAGTTACCCTCTATGAAGAGTAACTTCTCAAGTTACTTTTCCATTACTTTTACATTGCTTGATCATGGACAGAACCCCGTATCTGTTCCTAAATGTGAAGGCCTACAAAAAGTTCTACTACAGAGAACATAACAGTTTTTTGTGCTCTTTATTTTACAAAATGTCACATACCCTGTGGAATGAGAGCTCCTGCCCAGTGTTTCCACATTTTGCTTCTGAAATAAGCAACCTGGTCAATAAAAACAAGCCCAAAATAAGCAACCTCCAGCTGTTTCCTTTCCTAATGTGATATACTACTTTTTAAAAAGAGAAGTCTACACAAAGTGTGTTAATTTTTGTCTACATTACATTTCAATATCACAGTGCTAAATATCAAGAAAAGACCGTCGCTTATAACACGCAGACCTGGCAACTTTGGCTGTGGAGCATGCGCCATGTGCTGAGTGTGTTTTGGGGCGTGCATATAACCAGGAAACAAGGAAGTGGACAAAGTGCCTACCGCAGTCGTGTTTTCCTTTATGTTAGGAGCTGGAAGATAATCAGGGGGATACACACAGACTTAAGAGCCCCAAGAAGCAACTTCACGTTTAGAAACAAGCCCAAAAAACCACAACCTGCGGCCGTGACTCACAAGATTTTCGGCCCTTAGACGCTTATAACGAGAGGACTTGGCAACGCTGCTCGTGTCTGTGCAACCAGCTGAGAAGGCAGCTTCAGTGTCAGATCTGTCCGAGGGAAATGTAACGTCGCGCTGCATTAAAAAAGGAACTACGTTTCGTTACCAAATTTTCAACAGTAGCGCGTTACTTCACTTTTTACCCGAAAAAGTAGTTTCGTTACTGTAACGCGTTACTAACGCGTTACACACAACACTGACCATTGCATTCTGCACAGTTGTACCCAACTACAGTTTTAATCTAAGACTAACTTCATTGCCTGTTTCATTCCTAATGACCAACAACTGGACAGCGTTTGTATAGTATTGCTAGTATATTTATAAAGCTCCTTTTCAGCAAAAAGGGAATTCAAAGCGCTTCACACAACCTATCAGAATTTTATGACAAAAGGGAAAGTATATAAAAATAATAATAATATAAAAAATAATAATGTAAAAAAATAATTCTGAAAAAAAAAGACATTTTAACAAAGATTTTTTAAAAAAAAAAGAGTGACTAATGACTTAAATGGTTCCTGTTTCCCAGCCCTAGTTGGCCTACAAGTAAACTGCCTTGTTTTCTTTTATAAATCTGATCAGACATTAATGAAATCTTTAGTATTTAATGTAATAATTTCATCAAGACTCATTATTTGATCATTATCATTAAGAATAATTAATCATGTATGCTTTTGACTACCTTTTATTTACCTTTAAACATCTAATCATTCAATCCCTGACATCAGGATTTAATTGAATCAATACAAACTCATTTATCTTGATTGTTTTTTAATGTTTATTGTTAACTGATCAATCTGTGCACCTCCATAATTACCCACCCCCCATGGGAGAAAATGAATCACATTTTTTGTTATCTGCTCCTGCTTACGATTAAACAAGAACCAGAGGCATCAGGTCGCTCATTCAATTAGTGTTTCATTTACCACATTTAATTACCCACAATCCCTGCCCTCTGTGACCCCTGCAGAGAGCCTCATATGACTAATGACTGCATTTACCTGATTTCTGTGCCAGGAAAATCACAGCCCTATCATCTGCTCACAGAGAGGGGGGATATAAGGCGTCTGAAGATTAAAGGATGCTTTTTTTGGAGGGGTGAGTGTATATTCTATTTACCGGGCAAAGGTTTGAAGTCTGCATTGAAAGCCCTGTGATGCTGCCAGCTGGTCACCTCTCTGCAGCCAGACACTTTGATCTTCTGGGAAACCCACGCAGCAACATCAAGTTTTAGATCACATGGAGCTGTCCGACAGAAAGTTCACATTTATTTAGTTCACAGACATCGGTGGCTGCATCAGGGTGGGGTTAGCTTTGATAACAGACCAAGGACAGCCTCCATATATACACATTTACCAACTTCCTCACCATTCGTCTGCAAAATCATTTGGAATATATCCATCTATCTATTTGCAGAGGTCCTGAACCACTTACTGATCTATGGACCAGCTTTGGGTAAATTATTTGTTACCCAGCTGGAAGAAAACAAAAGTACGTAATTCATTTAATTACCTTTTTTTTTTTTTTGAATAACTGAAACTAAAGGGTGTTTTATTTTGAAAGGATCACCAGATCCTAGCATATTCATCATTGTAGGCATGGTCAAGCCTTGTGCTCTTGCACTGTTCACATGTGCTCTGGATGTAGTTGTGAGCGTATTTGACTGTACAACAGGGATCATCAACCACATTTGTACAAGGGCCAGTGTTTTTCCTGACATATGCTGTGGGGGCCAGAAAACAGTGATACATAGTACAAAACAAAATGAAATAATGTGGTCCATTACAATATTATTTATCAGCCCCATTTCCCAGTCCTGAGGCACAAACACGGGGTCTCAAGTAGTTTGTGGTATTTATAGACAAAATCTACTATCAAAACAACATATTTTTAGCCTGCACACATTCTCATTTTGTTAACACGGAACACCATAAGGACCAAAAAGGAGGAAAGACTCCAGGTTGAAATTGTTTTAATGTCTGAGAAAAAAGTCTGAATTCTGACATTGATATTTAGAATTATAATAAAGTGGAGAAAAGGTAGAAGTCTGAGAATTAAGTCATACTTTTAGAATTCAAAATTTAATTTAATATTTTTGACATTTTCTTAAAGGAACTGTGAGGAGTTTTTAAGTAATTACAAAAAAGTCTCACTTTTAGATATATGCCTGATCAAAATACACACTTTAAGATGAGTTTTATATTATAAGATGAGTCGGTCTGACAGGGCTGGACTGGCCTGGATACTCAACTTCGGGAACAAGACAATTAAAACTAGAGCAAATTTATATTATTCAGACACATCTTAGAGCACCGGGCTGTTAGTAGCGATATATAGCCGGCTACAAAACTACAATAATAAGTTTTCCAAAAATTGCTTGTTGTCACACATCAAAACTACCACTACGTAACTAGACAGAGATACATTACCTCGTCGCTTTGCATCCTGTAAGTTGTTGAAAAAAGAAGTTGTAAAGCAATGCAGAGTTCTGAGGAAGGTTTGAGCTGCATTTATTAGCATCACAACAAACACACGCTGTAGGTGGGTCACGTCTTTTGGTGCGTTCCAGTTGTAGTCAGAAGTAGGAATTTCTGAGTTCCGAGTAGGAAACTGCAACTGGAACGTCCCCCGAAGTCAGAATTTCCTACTGGGAACTCGGTGAAACCTCACCACCCCCGAGTTGACAATAGAAGATGGATGCCCCCAGTGTGAACAGTTATTTAGCTCCTGTAATAATCAATTTGTTTGCACTTCTGACTGGGGTGTGTCGCTCTAGATCAGCTGTATACATAGTATTGTTAGACTTATATTTACAAAAATGCTGCCATAGTGATAATCACATTCTTCATACAACAACACAGGGTGTGCTAACAACAGCTAACAATAGCCTGGTAGATCAGCATGTTTTTTTCCAACTTCAACTGGAACACCGATAAGTCGGAGATGATGTCAATCCCAGTTCCGAGGTTACGCAGCATTACGACGGTCGCCGCGCGTGCTCATGGGTAGCAGAGTCTTTATGTTGCCGGTAATGGATTCTCCTCATAGCACCTTTTTTGAGTCTGTTTTCTTTCAGTCATAAGAAAAGTTTGATCCTTAAAAGATACTCATAATAATCGGGGGCCATATGGAGAGCTTTGAGGGGCCTGATGTGGCCCCCAGGCCCCCAGTTGGTGATCACTGCTGTACAATGTAAAAAGGAAGGACACTTGAGACTCAAAACCCCTGAACTTTCTGATGGAGGAGTTCAGAGAAAATAATCATCTGCTATCAATTGTGACATCTGATCAGGTTGCAGTAATGACAGGGATGAAACACACAGTATTTTCTTCCACGCTCAGACGGTGTTGGATTAACTTTTATCTGACTGCAGTCCTTTTTTGACAGAAAACATGTTTGTCAGCAGTCATTCAAGCAGATCAATTTCTTCATAAGAATTCATAAAGTTTCATTGTGGTTTTGATTTTGCCTCCTCAGTAAGCTCTTAAATAGGTCTGAAAGAGGCTTACATCATCTTTTGAATGAAATAATTCAATTTTGCTTTGTATTGATTAAGGATGCAGCATCAGTGTTGTAACTTTTGGTTTGATACAAAAGGAAAGAAAACCAAATAGCTCTACTTTCTCACTTTTGCTCTACTGGGATTGTGTCTCACACACAGCTTGTGGCAGCAGAAGAAATACTTAGAGAAAAAGAAGTGCTTTATGATTACTGCTCTTTACTGTGGGGACTTGCTGCTGCTGCTGCGTGAGACTTAAAACATCTATTAGCACGTTGTTTATAAATCCAACCCGTACAACTGTATGGGACTGTGCTGTGCATCACCCTTAGTGAAGGTTTTAACATCCATTCATTATGTTGTGTTTTAGCTCCTGTGCTGCTGAAGAGACTGATTAAAAGAACATGAGTGATATACAGAACTACATCAATACCTATTAATGAGCTAAATGTTGAAACCAAAATAGACGATGAGTCATGGGTTATTTGGAGAAAGCAGGCGATGTCATCTAAATTTAGACCTTGAAGACCCTCATAAAGCTTGAACTGACATTCTTCTTTAATAAGCAGATATTCAGCTCTCACAGACGGCTGAAATTAAAGCTCTTACTTAAAGGATAAGTTCGGTTTCTACAGCTTTCACATTGTTTATAGAATGAAGTAGAACAATATACTCACCCAGAAGACTTTCCTGATCCAAACAGTGCTTCAGGAGATATTTAGATCCAAAATCGAGCGGCGGACATCCGTATAATGGTAGGCAAACATTCTTCTTCTTTAGTTCAGAGGTCAGCACAGCCACAAAACATGTCGGGAGCGACACAGACTGTAATGGAGGAGTAGCCCGAGCGGATCATGATGAAATATTGGTGAAACTAATGAGTTTTTGGACGATTAATGCAGTTTTAGGAGCGGCACTATACATGCCCTATGTGCTACCATTATACGGATGTCCGCTGCTCGATTTTGGATCTAAATATCTCCCGAAGCACTGTTTGCATCAGGAAAGCCTTCTGGGTGAGTATATTGTTCTACTTCATTCTATAAACAATGTGAAAGCTGTAGAAACCGAACTTATCCTTTAATTTACCACTGTAACAATAAGGTAACCCATAGGCATGCAGATAGATGTTGAAAAAAATCACTGGTCTTGTACATGGTATTGCAACATATATTTGAATCCATAGCCTTGACATTAAAAACTTTATGAATCCACAACACTCACAACAGTGCCAACAGTGAATCAGCCCATAGAGAGACCTTTACTCCGAGCTCACGCTTCTGCATGGGTGTAAAGTGGAGTGCCTCCAAGTTGAATAAGTGAGGCTTTTCAGATTGGAAAAACTGTATTAAAGTTTAATACCAGCTATTAGCTCGCAGCTGAAGAACATATTCAGTAGAATAATGTCTCACATGTGGCAATAATATATACCTGCTGTTGTGCCCATTTAGCAGAGGTATGTTACTCAGTGTAAGTGGTTCACATTCAATTTTAATGTGGAATAGCTTTTGATAAATAAGATATATGGTTTCAGCTATGGTGTTCGGCTGCAAGCCTCTGAGTTGATTTTGTTAAAATGACTGTGATGAGTAATATGTTGCATGTACTGTTAATACAAGCAGTATTTTTCAGCCATTAAGGACTCTCATTAGCATTAAATTTCTGTTTTTAAGCTCTCAATCAGGTGTGAGTCCATTATGATTTGATAATTTCAGCCTTGTGTAAAAGCAGGCATTAGAGCTGGCCAACATCATGAGATCAGACTCAAATTGAAGTCCACAGTGTTTTATATGATTCATATATTCATATCACCATCCTGGGTTTGAGACTCAGCACAGCTGCTAATCTGCTGCATGTGACATTTTCAAGGGTAAAATTGGCTTTAAATGCCAAAACAGTCAAGGCCTCATATTGTTCAGCTTTTCAAGGATATAACTCAGAACACACTTGGATCCAGACTGAGAAGAGAATGTCGCATAGTTGCAGCAGATTTGTCGGCTGTACATCTAGAGCTGAAATGATTACTTGAATAATCGTGATTATTACAGTACAAAATATCCTTGAGGCAAATTGTGTGCCTCGAAGCCTCGTTTGATATATATAATTATACATATAAAATATATATCTGGACTACTGTACAGTGCACGGTGTTTGACACGGACGGTCATTTCTGTGGCACAACGTGCCTGATACCTCTGCTGCTGCGCGGCTTGTAAAATCATGAAGGAAGAGAAAAGAGAGGGACAGAAAGGAGAGAGTCCGCAGAAGAAATGGCAGAGAGTGCCCCAAGTGTGTGGTCACTACAAGAAGGGACGAAAAGAAAACACAGTGCAGTGTGTCTGATGTCAAACGGAGTTAGCTTAGCACGTAGCTTAGCATGATAGCACGTCATCAATGCTGCAGCACGTCAACAGTAAACATCTGGTCTGTGCGTCAGAGCGACACAACAGGATGACACTCATGATACATCAACAGAAGCAGCCAATGTGATCAATAACTGAGATATGGGCTAGTAAATAACCTACTTTGATTATGGCTCCATGTAAAGGCTGGTTCAGAACGTAAATCAATGCGGAGGCTACTTGACCAGAATCATGTGTATTTTGTTCACATACTTTTCACATCCAATAACTTTACATTTAATTTGATTGCAGAGAGTAGAAGAGGAAACACTGACAGTGAGTAGAGGAAGCAGGTGTAGGGAATGCTTTCATATGTTATAGAAATGTACATTAGCTAGTTAAATTATCTTAGTATCTAAGTATATTATTATGTCCTAGAAATAATGTAAGCAAAATAAGATCATCAATATGGTACAGTAGTAAAGGCAATAATTTGGCAAAAAGAGAAGCATAAATACAAATGAAATAAAAATAACCAGACTTAAATATGGCCCAGAGTAAAAATAAAAGTATAGATTTTGATTTTGAGATCCCATTTATGCTCAGAATGTTCAAAATAAGAAAAATAAGTTGTTATTTAAGTGACCTGGCTTTTCTGTTTTGTGTGTTACTAATAAGAATAATGCAGAGTGATTCAGTGTCAAAAAAATAAATTGCAGTGAGCGCAACGTAACTTTTATCTGATTACTCGATGAATTGACAAAAATTTGATAGAGTAATCGATTACAAAAAGAATCGACAGCTGCAGCCCTATGCACATCCAAAAGTCCTTTTTCACCACCATCTCAAAAATCTGGTGAATGTGGAGTTTCTGGTGCAGTGAGCTGAACATCCATATTAACATGGACATGAGGAGTCAAAATAAATTAGAATGAAAACACGTAAACCTGTCATTCTAAAGATTCAATCAGAACAAGCTCATTGGGACAGAAACTTCATTCAGAATGAGAGAGGTGGTTTATGACGATCGTTATTCTGAAGGACATTCCTGTAAACACTCATTCTGAATGAGTCCTCTTGGATCACTTTCTCCTCTTCTCTCTACTCAAATGTGGATGTGTGGAGCTGCTCAGACATACTCAGTCGAGGAGGGGGGTGTGCCCCACTCTCAGGGTAATGATCCCACAGTATGAACCTTATTTTCTGCTGCCAACTTAGTTTTTCTGAATTTTGAGTTTCTCTAAAGACAGCAGGAGATAAAAACTCGCCCAACATAATACATCATTTGGGTTCATTTCACAGTAGAAAGTGAAGATGTCTGTGTCTGCAGCAGGGGAGTAAAGTCTCTGTCTCTTTGTGAGGGTGGACAGGGGATGAACATGGTGTATGATTTTGACAATGGAGGAGTCAGGGACTGTAATGTTCTGATATAGGGATGAACTGAAATACTGTATATAAACCTAGTGTGGAAGCTAACTTCTAATACATTTGTCCCTCAATACAGAGAAGATCCTGATCACTCTGGGCTCATGAAGAGACTCCCATGTGTCTTATTAAAGTGCTTGGTGACTGCCACTAAATATGCTTTTTAAACATTGAATTAATACCACCAAATGTATGATGTCTTACAAGTAACTCAGAAAATTCTAATCTGAATTATTTCAATCAGAGTGAGGAAAAACTGCAGATGTTGTGCTTCAGAAACTAGTTTGAGACGATATGAGCTTTATGACATGCTGTGTTAACCTGCTGGAAGTAACCATCAGAGGATGGGTACACAGTGGTTAGTGGCAGGTTGGATCCGTGCTTCCATGCATTGACCGTTGTTGGTATAGAGAATTTACCAACAAAGTACTTCCATCAATGTTAACATTTCTCAGTATGCACATGTCCTTTGGTATGGCATTGTCCAAAAGTGGATGCGTCTTCTACAAGATCCCCAGATGGCTAAAATAACACGATCCTGTCTGATTATTTTGGGGTTTTTTTAGCCAATAATTCAGAAAAGAAACTATTTACTGCAACTTTAATCCAATTCACACTAGAAGGGCTCAGAGTGCAAGAAGCACCACCAAGGCATTTCTGACAGTCTAAGTTGAGTTATTATCAAAGATGTTCACAATTGCCAAATTAAGCAGTTTAACAAATCCTTAAAAAAAACTCCTGGCTTCACATTTGTGTTTGGATCAATGCCAAAATCACATAGTCCTTCACTGAGCCATGACCAACTTTCCCTGGAAGTTTCCCCAATTTCCACTGAGAAATTTGAGTCATGAGCAAAAATCTGGGAAACTCTCCTGTCTTGCAGTGTTGACACATCATTTTGGAAAAAATATCTGGATCTGTATCCAGGTTCTAGCCTTGCAGAGTAGACAGACCTGCCTGATTCTGAAATCCTGGAGGTCCGTCTTGCCAGCCTCCGTTGTCCAACAAATTCACTCGGCTGAATTCTTAACTTTTGCACAGTACTGACTAATGAGAGCTATTTCTGGGAGACAAATCCAGTGAAGTCGCCCTGTTAGAACAGCCTGTCTCATCACTCATTCAGAAACTTGGTACAGTAGATGTTCACACTGTGGACCAGCTCAGCCACTGCTGCTGCAGCCTTGCGAACAGTTACTGAGAGTTTCTGAGAGCATTACTCATTCTCTTTCTCCATCCAAACTCTCCCAGCTGCTTCAGGAAATCACAGCTGCAGCTTCCTGATCACAAACCTTCCTCTGTTACCTTCCTGCTTGTCTCACATGCTCTCTGATCCTGCTCATGTTTGAACCTTTTACTCCACAATAACAGGCTTCTGTACTGCACTGTAACACCTGTCCATGTCAGCAGAAGCAGAGTTTCCGAGTTCATGTTCAATACTTTATCTGCATGTCAGCTGAGTTAGTGGGGAATTGAAGGCAGATAAAACAATGAACAAGAATGGGAATATGTTTCAAGTCTGGTCTGAAACACAGCAGACAGACATCACAGAACACAAAGTTGGTCAAACTCACTGCAAACTTTTTGCTTTGCTTCAAGGTTGTCCTTCAAAAACTTCATTTTACTTTACTTTTGACACAAGAAATCTTCCGTGACCCTGAGTTAACATTGCAAAAGTCCCAGCTGATTCTCGTCTGCTGCAAAATAAATGAATCTGTTGCTGTTGAGGTCATGGACACTTCCTTACAGACACTTTTCTATTTTTCTGTCTGGTTTTCTGATATTTCCTAATATGAGAAGAATTTCAAACAGAAAAAAATATGTCCTGTTAGAATCTAGCAAAATGAGTACGTGGAAAGAAAAAATAACACCAGAGACGATGAAAGGTTCAGCTTAAAACAGGCCACTATATTAGGCACACCTCACTCGCCATGGCAAAAGCAATTTTGTTTTAGAGCACATTTCTTTGCAATCAAATTTAATGTGCTTTACATTACAGGTACACACATAGGAATTCATAAATCACTATCTATAAAAAAATACAAAGCCTGATTTATGTTATATATTTCACAAGTCTGTGAAGCAGTCCATAGAAAGTGTGTGGGAAGGGGCAGATTTTCAAAAGCATATCCGACAGGTGATTGGACAAACATTCCATCTATGGGCCATTTAGCTATAAGGTAGTCAAGTGCTACTGCTGTGGTGTAAAGAAGAAACTCTTGGCAAAAATGTCAGCAAAGGGTGGGTAATTGTCATGAATTAATGCAATTTTATCTTTTAATATTACAAATTAACTCTTGTCTTGTAAATACATTGTTTGACGCGCACTGTTTTTCTGAAAATACCTTTTTTTTTAAGCTGGAGCAACAGAAACTTTCTGAGCCCAAGTGTCAAGAGCAGCTACAGTCAGCTGATCTTTCTTACAACATGTCTCTTTCATGTGATAGAGCACTTCTGTGAGCAACACCAGATACCTGCAGCTTCAAAACTTCTTCCTCTCCTTATTTATTTTTGGCTCTAATAATAGTAAAACATTCCCTTCCTTGAGCCTGCAGGAACAGACCTGCCAGTGTGATGCTCTACCACTGTTGTGTCAGCAGTTCAAACAAATGAACTTACTATAGCAAGCACAGTGCAAATCAGAGACAGCAGAATAACTGCAGAATTTTTGACCATATGGCTCGGACCAGTGCTGAACTGACTGATTACCACAGAGTAGACTGACCACTTAGAGCAGACTTGGTTCACGTGAGGAGTCTTGAAGGGGTGGAGGCTCTCACAGAGCATGTTAGACAATGAGTGAAACAGCTGTATCAGGAGTACACAGGGTATGGAAACATTGAACATTATTGATTATAGACTGGGGATGTAACAGTTACCGTTAAAATGGTAAACCGTGGTAAAATTTCCCACGGTTATCATTACCGTGTCCTATAAAATTACCGTTATACCGCGTTTGATAACCACACTGCGTCAAAAACGCACAGAGATGCTGCTCTATGACTGGAAATGCCTGAACTATGAGTCTGTTCCTGGATGAAGCGGCCTCATGGGAAGCAGTTTGCATTGTTTCATTGCATTCATCTCAGCAAAAGTTAGAGACAGCGGAGATTTCCCTCTGGAAACGGACTCTTAAGTCTGGTTAAATTTTGGATTTTACAGGGTTGCAGAGGGGAAACTGATAGAAGACAGTCACCCTGTCGAAACACGAAGCTGCGGTGAAAGAAAAAGACGTGCACGATTTAAACTGCTGTAACTCCTCGAATAAATGAACTGACCGAGCCGTAGAGAGAGAGGGAGAGAGAGAAAAGATTCAGTGAGCCGAGAGAATTACAGGTAGTTTGTCGGTATTCTCTGTCTAAATAATGTATAAATCTTGTGAATATTGGCATTAGTATCATTCTGGAGTGTATTCATGTCGTTCTTTTATCTTGTATTCGTCGTATTTTGAAATTGATCGTCTTTTTCCGTCAAAGTTCGTGCTTTATGGATTTAATTTAATTTAAATATCGAGAATATCTGCCAAGGAGAGGGGAGACCAGAGGAGAGTCATGAAGGGGGCTAACTGCTTCAGGGACTATCGTCAGTAAAAAAAAAAAAAAGGCCTGGACATGGTTTAGATACATGGTATGACGAGCTATAACATGGACAGTAATGTTGCAGGCAAACAAAAATCTGTGAGTGTATATAAAAAAGGTTATTTGTTGTTCATTTTCAATTATTTAAGAAGAGAATCCTTTTTAAAGTTCAAATCCGTTGCTTCCTTTTCTTGTAATCAAACACTGTTTAAGCATTTATAACATAATAATGAAAAATACTTGCTAGAATTGTTTACTTTTATTCCTCATGAACGAAGGGTAAAAAATGTACTCAAAGGGCATTTCTAGACACATTTATTGACAAAAAAGACAAAAAGTAGTTAATATTCTAATATTAAAGGGGTTAAATGATTTCAATTTTGTGTTAAAGTACATTTTGAACATTTAGAGCAAACAGCAACAATACCGCGATAACAATAACCGTGATACAAGATTTTCATATTGTTACATCCCTATTACAGACGTACTCCAGATGTCAACTGAAGTTATGATATGAACCTAATTTTAGACAAGATGTGCAGTCATTTTCTGCTTCCTCCAGCTTTGTTCCTGACCAAAAGGTGGTAATTAGATAAGCCACATGCAATTCATGGCAAAACACAGCATCTGATAGGGTCCCTTATATGGTCTTTTAAACTTTCAAACTCAGGACTGGAAAATTTTGCATTGCAGTGGTTTTTAAAGTGTAAGAAGGGCCTCCACAGGGGGGCCAAGAGGACTACAGGGGAGAAAAGAGATCAGAGAGCAATTCTGTCAGAAGTGTGCTTTACAGACAGATTCCTCTATACAGGGATCAAATTAAGTTAAACTTTATTAAAACACATGGAGAGGAAACAGTTTCTAACAAATATAAGAGGCAGTAAGCTACATCCACGGCTTTTAAGTTTAAGTTTTTATGAAGTGGTCATGATAGCTCACCTTAGCCCCTGTCTGTGATTTATAAAGATTTGCACCAGTAGCCTATTTGCAGTTTACCAGCCTCACCCAAAAGAGAATCAAGGTCTTCACACTCAACAGAAATGAGTACATATAAATAGAAAAACATGGCAGATTGTTGACTTATTTGCAAGTCAAACATTATTGCAAGAAACAGAAACTTGCAGGAGCATTTATCTACACAGAACAGCATTGAATATCAGGAGTGTTATGTGTTTGATATTGCTGCAACCAAAAACCTGTTTTAGGCAAATTTATGTTCAGACAACAGAATCAGCAGGAGTCGATAAAGGCATTGTTAAGGAATCAGACCCATAGGCCGTATTGGCATCAGTAAAATCTTGTTAAATTCCATTCCTATTCTGCAAAAATATATATATAACTTGTTGAGAGTTTCAGAACATACTTGACAGAGTTAAACTGCTTGAAATGGTCTTAAACTGCAAAGTTAAAAAAATGTTGAGCCTGTTTTTGATTTGCTTTAAAAAATATCTGAAGCTGAACCAAAGATTTTTTGCTGTAGTTTTGACATTTAAAAATTTCTAAGGGGGTACGGTGGCTCAGCAGGTAGTACACATGCCTCACAGCGAGAAGGATGTCAGGTTGATCCTAGAGGATAATGTTTTTTGGGAATTCCCGTGGGTTATGTGATTCCCAAGGGAATTCCCAGGGGATGGGAGTCATTTTTTAATTAATCCCGGGACAGGACTGGAAAAAACAGCAACGGGAGCGGGCAGGAGCGGGAACAACATTATTAGATGATCATTTCCAGCCGTGTTAAACAACCAGATGAACAGATGCGTCCATTTTTGTAGTCATCTCTCAGTGAGAGCCAACACTCTCAACCGCGCTAGCAACACAAAAGAACTACAAAGTGGTTTGACTTCCTGGCACCACTGGAAGTGAAAAGTGACTCGGAGCGGCTGCCGGCGACACACATGACAAAACAACAGAGGGAGAAGACAACACGTCAAAAAGAGAGCTGCAGGACAAAGTTAAAAAAAAAACATAAAGGCATGGCCTTTTATATGCACTGCACTTTTACCTAAAATAAAAAATGCAACATTTTTCAACATGTTTGGTTTTATTTAAACGGGAACGGGACAGGAGTGGGAGTAATATTGAGTGGGAGCGGGATGGGAGTGGGACAGGATTTTTTTTTCTGGGAGTGGGACGGGACAGGAGCCTTTCTGTGGAGAGTTTTGCATGTTTTTCCTGTGCATACTGGGTTCCAAAAACATACTCATTAGGTTGATTCATGAACCCTGTACCCTAGGCACACTGTAGAAAAAAATCGGAAAAAAACGGTAATTTTCCGGCAGCTGGGGTGCCAAAAAAATACCATGAAATAACAGAAAATTGCTTTCTCATAAAAATACAGTGTCTTTCCGAAATTAAAATACAGTCTGTAGTTGTAATTTTAAAAAGATTTTGCCTTAATTTAAGGTTCTTTAATGTTTAATTACAAACATTTAACATTAAAAAATAATTTAATTACCCAGAAAGATGGTAAATCGACATTGTAATATGTAGAATTATGCTTAAATTTACAGGAAAGTACTGCTAATAGTTGGTTTTAATGACATTATTATTTTTTACGTATTTTTTTGGGCATTTTGTGCCTTTATTGAAAGTAGAGAGACAGTGGATAGGCTTGTGAAAGGGGGAGAGAGAGTAGGGGAATACGCTCTGCAAACTGGTCACAGGCTGGATTTGAACCTGGACCAGCAGAAGCAGGTACATGGGGTGCCTGGTTGCTAACCACTCCAGCAAACCAGCACCTCTTAATGAAATTATTTTATAGAAAAAGTTTTTTTTAGAGTTGTGAAGTTGAATTTTACAGTTTATTTCCTTGAATAACAGAAAAATATTTGTAAAATTACAAAACACTTGTTAGCGTATTTTAACAATAAATATTTGTATTTCTAAGGGGGTTTCTATGTAAAAGAACAGAAATATTGTGTTTTTTCACAGTTACAGTAATTTCCTGTTATATTACATTTGACATGTAAAATCACAGTTTATTTTTGTGAATTAATTGGCATTTTGAAAATACAGAAAAAACTGTAAAATAAACAGTAAAATAGGGTTGTATTACTTCTTTTTTTACAGTGCAGTATAGATAATGGGTGCGTGAAAGATTTTGATTTCAATATGAGAGTTAATGAAAGATTAAAGCTGGGGTTGGCGATTTTGGAAAGTAGCATCTCCTCAGGGCTCCGCCTTTCCCTCTGCTTTAAGAACACATTATGAGTTGATTACCATCGGGTCATAAAAACCATTTTAACCAGCATTACAAAAAGTGTATCTAAATCAAATCACCAACCCCAGCTTTAAAAGCTAAAGATCCTGTGGCTTTGATTTACTGAAGCATCATTGTTACACTTGTTATTGACACCAACTCTTTATCAACTGAGAGTAAATTTTCAGGGATTTCACTGCATCCAGAGTATAATTAACTCTGCACATTCTGAAATTTGCTCAGTTTGCCGTATAGTGTGTGGCTTTGCCAAATCCTCATCCTGACAGGATTGCAATTAAAGCTTTCATTTCATCAACTGTCAAACGCTGATGTAACATTGTGTTTGCAGAACAATTTGGAGACAAAGACACATCTTCACATCTTCACAAAAGCAGATCTCAGAGAATAAAACACAGTAACACAAACTTTACTGAGTACATGTGTGTGTTAGCGGTGGTTCATTTAAAGATGCACATACTTTTTATCAGACAAGAGTGTAGTTTTCTGACTGTGAAAGCCGACTGTAATTTGATGAAGCATCACATTATTTGATCTGCTGTGCTTTGTGGTTTCTTGGCAGAATTCAAATGATTTTCAGAAATAAACTCTTAACACTCTCATACCTTTTGCCAAGCTGCCTGTGGAAACAAGAGTGTGGTGAATTGTTGAAAAGAAAGTCTGAGTCATGCTTCTTAAAATTTCTGTAACCATCCTGCTGTGGCATTACAATACTTCTGTGGGGAAATACCCTCTAACGCTCACCCACAGAACACATTTATCCAGCAAAATCACCCACACCCCTCCATCCATAATTCATGAATTGACCCTCAGAGATTCGTTTTGTTTTTATGAAAGTCTTACATCTGAGAAACAGATATGATTGTAAAACAGGCCATGTACAATGTAAAAGTGGGATCACACCACTTTTGTTTGTAACATCATTGTTTTCCTGTGAAGTCTCACTTTGTAATAACACTTCCCACTGCAATATCTTTTTCATTTCCCTCACAGGAAACATCCCCCTCTTGTTTATTAAAAAATGTAGGCTCTGGTTTTCTTATTCATCTTTTTCAAAGCCTCAGTCGTAGATGGATCATATGACCACACAGCATTCATGTCTCACAGTGGCAAAGATTGTGTTTAAGGAGGGAATGAGATATTTACACAACAAACAAACTGATTTTTATTTTTATAAGATGAATGACATTATATGCGTTTGCAAGTAGGGGTGTGCGATATGATGATATAAAATCGTTAAGGATTATAACGTGGGGATGATCTCATAAAGCAGAAAGATCGTCAGATCGTCTGTGTGGGCACAGAGACTTTGACGCGCACCTGACTAGCCAACCGTAGCACATTACGCGCAGTGCATGGTGGGATCTCCTGTTTGGTTATGTAGCATGAAGCCATGGTAGAAAGAGAAAAGGAGATAAAAGCTTTAAGATGTCTGAACAAAAATCTGTTCTAAAGCAGCTGTATTATTCACTCAGATTATAGACATTGCTGTCAGATAACATTTGTTTTAAATTGTTGCACTTTAAGAGATAATGTTGATATTGTTGTTCATTAGCTTTTATGTTTAAAAAAAAAAAACTGCAGTATTTAAATTAAAACCTGTTCAGAAAGTTTCCTTGGCTTTAATTGTCATTTTTTTTCTTTTAGGGTTTTACATGTTTTATATGTTAAACATAGGGAGATAATGGTCAACCATGCAAATTAGTCCAGAAAAATCAACGTAAAAAAGAATCGTGATAAAATCGTGATATATTTTTGCCATATCGCCCACACCTAGGTTGTGGTGATCTTGACCCTGTACCTCCAAAATCTATTCACTTTGTTCTTGAGTCAGGTTTTAAGGAAATCCCTCAAAGTGTTGGTGGGACACTAATGCATGCTGCGGCATCAACCATCAAAATTCTTCAATGTAACTCCTGCTGTGAACCCGACTCTCTGAAGAATGCCAATGTGATGTATTTCGGCAAGCAAACTGTCATTGCAAGGGAAACAGCAACTTTCTGCATCGGTGGTAATTGGCAGCTTTAAACAAACAATACTCCCCCAAGGACATTTCCAACTTGGTCTCGTGAGTTATTATAAAAAAATATGAAAACCATCCTATCTCACACTGTTGACAAATTATTGAAAAATTCCCGGAACAGCATCTGGATTTGATCTCCATTAAAATCTAGTCACTTCTCTTTTACACAGCTAACATTTCTTGAAAATGTCATTAAAATCCATTGTGAACACAACTGTTGAATTATAAGAAACTGCTATTTCTTATAGTGTTTACAGATTCTTCAAGAAACTTCTGGATCTTATTCGGATCAGCACTAAAATTAAGTTGCTTCTTTCTTGTACCACAGCCAACATTCACTTACAATTTCATCAAATTTCATTTATAACTTTGGACAATTCCTGTTAATAAACAAACAGTCACATTAACTTACTAAGTGACTAAGGCCCCATCCACACGAAGACAAATGGAGGTCTAAACGCTTACGTTTTTCACCGAATCTGCGTATCATCCATATGAAGACGCTGTTTTGGGGGTCTGTAAACGATCATTTTGAAACCAGGCTCCAGAGTGGAAAGATTTTGAAATGCCGTATACGCAGCTCCGTAATTACTGGCTTTCTGCAAGTTTTCAGATACGCTTACGTCATAGTTTCATATCTTCATTGACACGCATGTGCCACACGCGGCAACAACAATGGCGGCATACGTGAAGCATATGTGCTGATGAAGCTACTATGCCTGTTGCAGCAAAATCTTCTTCTCAATCACCACCAAGTTGAACAAACAATTATCAAGGACACATTAAGGCCCTTTATGATCACTTTATCACAATCTCTGTTTATTTTTGGAAACTGTTCAGCGTTTTGTCTTCGTGTGGATGGGGCCTATGCCAGCAAAAACAGAACCTCCTTGACAGAGGTTAGGATGTCCACCTCAAACTAAAGCAGCCTTCCTGGAAAATCTCTGGACTGTCAGATGACCAGTTCAGCCCAGGGACGAGATATGAATAGTCCCATTCACTCGAATTGTTTTAAGTTTTTATACCAAACATATCTTCATTTTAAGCTTACCATTGAAACCTGGAGCACTTCTTGCTACATTTGCCATGCACTGATGACAGTGTTTTTATTGGGCTTGCCAGACCCCCTCCTCATTACCAGGCCCTCCCTGGCTCCACTTTGTGAATCGCTGCCTGAGCACATCAGTGCCACTTCCAGGCTTCTGACATGTGTCCAAACAGATGTCATTTTGTCTGAAAGGATAGGGCTGCTGCTCAAAATATGTGCACGTCTGTGCTTGTGGGGCACTTAATTAGACAACCATAAGTAAAATGTGACTTATTTTCTGAGCCTTTTATTTTGTTTGAGCTTTAGATTTTATTTTTCAGGATACTACAGTTATGACCCTGGTCGTATTCTGCAGTGTATTGTTTTGTTTTTTTGATGTTTGATTGCGAGGGTTCTTCTGCGCCCTCAGCGTGAGTGTGTGTGTGCGTCAGTTTGTTAGAGTACAGGTAGTATCACGCCTTGTGCATCTCTGATTGATTTTAGTTGTTTGTATTGTTGTACTGAATATTGTTTGTAAAAATAAATTGTACCGCTTGAGGGTAAAACCTTCAGAAAGACTCCCGTGGCTGCTTGGGACTCGGTGGAAACGGGGTCTTTTCATGTTGTCTTGACAACATCTAGACAGGGCATAACACTACATAAAATTTTAAAAACGCAGGGGGACTTTATCCTCTAAAACTCAGCTTTGACACTCAGTACAGGACAGTTAGAAAGCTCCATTTTTGTGCTCACTTTCCAATATTAACAAGTCAGTTAGAATGATTTTAAGCAAGAAATATTTAAAGTAAAAAGAACTCAAATATAGTTCAAAATGGTCGGAAATCCACCAGACCACATTAATTCAATTAGATACATTATTCTTTGGTCTGATCTTGCAGTGCAGTTAGATCGGTTTAATTCAATGTCAGTAATCAGGCAAATTCATCTCACAAGACTTCAGGCTGGAAAAATAGTGCTTGAGCTGCAGAGGCACTAACCAATCAGCATACTTTCAGAAAAAAAGGTTGCTTGTGGGGCACTTAATTAGACAACCATAAGTAAAATGTGACTTATTTTCTGAGCCTTTTATAGTGCTATTTCAGCAGAACATTTAGTAACACTTTTATTTTTCAGGATACTACACCGACACCTGCTTCTGCAGTATATTTTCCTGTTCTGACAGGTTTTGGATGAACTGGCTTTGTTGGCTGTACTTCACTTCTTCGCTGCAGCCCCACACCTTCTACATCAGTGGTCACCAACCTTTTTCAGCTGAAGATCACCTATGACGCTAACGGAGATGGCAAGATCTACTTGCCTAAATTCACTGAGAACCATAAACAAACCTTTTAGTTGTTTGGATTGTTGTCACTGAATATGAATGATTTGAGAAAATTAATTGTACCCCAGTATTGCGATTTACTCTGCAATTGTTTTAATGTTCCTCATCTTATGTATTCTTAAACAAACATAAGCAGTAGATCGTTTTATAGGTTTATAGGTTTTTATAGGTGCAAAATAGGTATGAAATTGCAAAAAAAGGCAAAAAAATCAAAAGTGACTAAGGAAAATTGATTATAGCAGCAAAATTGGGGTTAAATTTCAAAAACCATGTAAATATTCCAAACATGGTCTGACAGTGGCCAAAAAAAAAAAAAGATGAATGGGAGCAAGATAGGCATAAAGTTGTAAAAACTGAGTTAAAAAAGGTTAAAGAGGCATGAAATTGCAAGAAACTACATCACAATGCCAAAATGTTCAACACATTTTAGTTAAAATATTGCACTGTCTGCGATTTGAAATCCACCAGACCATATTGTGATTAATCTAATTAGATGAATTATTCAGGTCTGATCTTGCAATGATTAAATCTTCAATCCATAAATGTGAGTAATCAGGCAGTAATTAAAATAACAAGATTCTGTGCATTTAAAATCACATTAGCACTTTACAATGTATGCAGCCTAATACAAAGCAAAACCCATCACTCAGGACTGGAACAATATTAGTATAAAACACAATCTAGTTCATCTTAATATCTTTCTAATATTAAAAACTATTGAGATGGAAAGAAACCAGTCAGACCCACTTAATCTTGCATAGCAGCTGGATTCACCAGATTTGTCATGGATAAGCAAAAATATATTTCCAATCCTGTTCTGACAGGTTTTGGATGAAGCATCTAGTCTCAAAGATCTATGTGACTTGTCTAAAAGATCTACTTCAAAATC
Organism: Scarus forsteni; assembly: GCA_036419115.1. Classification (NCBI taxonomy): domain Eukaryota; kingdom Metazoa; phylum Chordata; class Actinopteri; order Labriformes; family Labridae; genus Scarus; species Scarus forsteni. Next base: position 5,245,074 of record JAZDUH010000085.1, on the reverse strand, counting down.
TTCTTTAGCTGCAGCCCCACACCTTCTAGATCATGAATGTGATTGATAGATATGGATTTGTCAAATATATCATGCATTCATGAACTATGTGACATATCAGATTATCCATGACCCACTTATGAAGAGGGTAGGGTCTCATCACTGCTTCGAAGAGTTTCTGCTGATATTCTTATTGCACTTAAATCATAAATAACAGAGATTCCTCTCCGCAGGTCTCTGCCTTTGTATTTATGACCTTAAGAAATGTGTGTCATCATTCTTACTTTAGAATTGTAAATAACCAAGAATATGTTGTTAACCATCTGAATAATCTAAAAAAACAACCATTTATTAAAAGGACTGTGAGGAGAATCTATTACCGGCGACACAAAGACTCTGCTACCCATGAGCTGAGCACGCGCGGCGACTGTTGTAATGCTGCATTCCAGTAACCTCGGAACTGGGAGTGACATCATCTCCGACTTATCAGCGTTTCAGTTGAAGTCTGAAAAAAACATCCCGATCTACCAGGCTATTGTTAGCTGTTTTTAGCACGCCCTGCGTTGTTGTTCACAAATATCACATGAAGAATGTGATTATCACTATGGCAGCATTTTTGTAAATATAAGTCTAACAATACTATGTATACAGCTGATCTAGAGCGACACACCCCAGTCAGAAGGGCAAATAAATTGATTATTACAGGAGCTAAATAACTGTTCACACTGGGGGCATCCATCTTCTATTGTCAACTCGGGGTGGCGAGGTTTCACCGAGTTCCCAAGAGGAAATTTTGACTTCGGGGGACATTCCAGTTGCAGTTTCCTACTCGGAACTTGGAAATTCCTACTTCTGACTACAACTGGAACGCACCACAAGATGTTACCGAAGCCAAAGCGTGTGTTTGTTGTGATGTAGCCCAGACCTTCCTCAGAACTCTGCATTGCTTTACAAATTCTTTCTTCAACAACTTACAGGATGCAAAGCGACGAGGTAATGTATCTCTTTCTGGTACATCATCAGGCATACATCTAAAAGTGAGACTTGTTTGCAATTACTTTACTTTAGAAACTCCTCACAGTCCCTTTAAATCAAGAATAAATGCTTTGTTCTTCTATTGAAAAATGAATTTTCCGTCATCACAATTAGAGTAGTTGAAAGGTTCAATAACATACACTAATCCTGTGATTTACAGTACATTATGAGACCTATTTCCAGAGGTTTAATCAGGCTGATTTATCTGCTGCTCTTTCCACTGAACACAATATCCATTAATCAAACCCAGACTAATACCAACAGGCTTTGACTTCTTAATGCCAACCTGGATTTCTCCTTTACAGCCAAAGCGAAGCAGTCAAATTATCATTTTCATTTCAAATAGCTACTGGTTTTTCTTGAAGTTAATTGGCACACCTCATGGATATTAATTTGGCGCATGGACTTCCTTTGGTTTTGAGGTCAATCTTGTGCCATTTCCTGCTGAGAACAGTCAAACTTCATTATTTCCAGATTCAATCGCTTCTCATAAAAGGCTCAACTACTTTAACTCTTCATTTTCAACATTTTTTGTGTGTAATTAACCACCAAAGTCCGTGACTGTTTGAGGCTTTGTTAGCTTCACTTTCTGCTGAGTCATGTTCACAGTGAACGAATTAATTGTGTCCTCACTCAGAAGAGAAGATCTAACGTGTCGGATATTGTGTGTGATGTCTGAGCTGGAGTTGCAGTGTTGGTATCTCTGTTCAGTGTGGTGATTTGAATTAGAAGTGAAGCTTCTTGTCCACAGGTAGTAAGTGTTGGTACAGTGAGCTGGGGTCAGACGTCAGCTGTGTTTATGTGTGTCCACACCTCAGGCTGATAGCTCCCTAACGACAGGTTCCCTTTATATGAGAGGATTACAGGAAAAAAGGCTGATGATGGCTTTTTCAGATCATGGAGGGTTTACCAGATTAGTTGTTGCAGTCATGCTAGCTGCGTGGCTATGCTAATGTTGTTCTGGTCACAATGTGTGGCAGCTAGAATATGTTTAGCATTTGTGGTGACTTTTCCTCACTGCTGTGGTGCCAGGTTAACTCTTTATGGCTCAAAATCCCCGCAGATATTGTATTTTGATGTACAAGACTTGATTATAAAATGATAAAATTGTGCTTATGAGGCTATAGCCTGGTTGACAGTCGCACTGTGTGTTAGTAAAGGTACTCCTGCCCAAGTGCTGTAAGTTTCCAAAAAAGTGACGTCTTTAGCTTACTGTTAGCTACTCATTGAAATGCATGTGTTTTTACTAAGTCACTGAAAAATTGTAGCTTAACAGTTTGGGCTTAACAGAGCATTAACTTAAATCTTTTGGTGAAATTAAAGAGAACAGCAGAGTAATGTTTACACACATTAACGGAGTTGTTCGAGGAACATTGTGTGACTTCTGCACATACAGTACGTGTTAAAATGACACAGAAGATTTAATAAAGGTACAAAGAATGTCTAAGACAATGAATGTCTTTGGTGCCATGAACATTAAAAATGTCTAAAACTGAACAAATTGAAAAAAAAACATTGGGTGCTGGTTTGGCAGAGTGGTCAGCAACCATGCACGTCCCATACATACTTCTGCCGGTCCTGGTTCAAATCCAGCCTGTGACCAGTTTGCAGAGTCTTTCCCTACTCTCTCAACCCCTTTCACAAACCTAACCACTGTCTCTCTCCTATCAATAAAGGCACAAAATGTCCCAAAAATACATTTAAAAAAACTGAACATAACTAAAGTGTGTGCCAAAGTTGGCCCAAAATGTCAGACTCCTGATCAACAGGGCAAAAAGTACATTTGTTGAGACATTTTGGAAAAAATAGAAAGATGTCCAGTCTTTTTAGGAGTGCTTTCAAGCTTACAAGCAATGAAACTTGGATCCTCCAATATGATTATGAGACAAAACTGCTGTTAATGAATTGGAAAACACCATTGTCACCACGGACGTAGAAAGTAAGACAAAGCAAATCCAAATTCAAGACCATGTTAAATGCTTTCTTTGACATTAAGGGGGTCATTTAGAGGAGTGGGTTCCAGAGGGGTCAACAGTGAATTAACACTAAATGTTCCAGAAAAACTGAGTGAAATTCAGAAGAGACCACAGGTGTGTAAACCTGGTGTCACTCTTCATCCAAACATTGTGCCAGCTCACACTGGTAAGGCAGTAATCCAAGGTACATTACAGTTTTTACATAACTGATCTAAAAATAAAAAAAAGCTAAATTAATGACGCAGTCATTAGCTAGCGACCAGAGTTTTACTTCCAGCACTGTTCTGGTAACTAGGATGGCCACTATTACCCCTTTCAGTCTGGCAAAAAAAACTGTTTAACCCCGCTAACAGTTGGCTCCTGTCAGCAGTATGCAAGGGTTTAAAGGAATATTTCACCCAAAGAATGATATGCCTTCATTTTCTACTCACCCTCATGCTGAGCAACACTCTGGAGCACTTTTTTGATGTCTCAAATGCAGGTAAATAAAGTCCCGAAAGAATGCCTATTTCCGCCGTCCTGCTCGTCGCTGTAATTTTCGTGTCCTTAATTTGAAGCGGTCCAAATGGGTATTAATTGAGCTTTTCATCATTAGTATTTTTTGAGCTTTTAATCCAAGTGTACATTTTTTCTCGCAGTGCGTCTCTGGCGCTCCACATGCCCGTAAGTAGCCGTCTGGATTGGTCTGCAGCAGCGTACGTAGTGAAGCGCGCGCTGCTAGTGCGAGTGCTCAGCATGAGATCATACTGGACATGATCAAACAAGGTTGACTGACCCTGCAAGCGCACAAGTTTTAATTGGCTTGCCTCCAATCAGCTTATTTAAGGGTAACATGCCCATGGCATAATATGGCGCCCGTCCCTGCTGTCTCTAACTTATGTGACTCTTTCCCATCTCAGCAACAAATTCCATCATCTTGTGTATCATTAGCACCAAATTTGTAGATTTTTAAAGTGTGACAAAGGTACAAAGTACAGAAGACCGAGTCCACGTTTTCCATGCTCCTTTCCATTGTTTACATGGATGCGTTTTGTCCAGCTCGTCTGCTACCTGTTAGACTCTGTTCTGCTGACAGTGGTAAAGGAGTCACTTCCTGATTGTTTGCGGGTTAACCCACGGTGAAAAAACCCGCGTTGACCCGTTAATTTTAGTGTGAAAGAGGCATAAGTTAACAAAAGTAAGAGACCCTGTCACGGTCTTAACAACTTAAGAGTTGAGGTAATTTGTATGTAAACCTATTGCTGGTGACACCCCTAGACAACATAGAACTGACACAGTGAATCTGATCACAAACAGCACAGGCTTATAAATGTGTCCCATGCAGCAGCCTCTGTGTACAGTAGTGCTTCTTTAAAGCAGGGCAGTTGTCACAGTCACAATAATGTGCAGGTTCAAGAGAATACACAACTTGAGAAAGTTGCTGAGAGCAGCACATAACAAAGAGGCAAGAATGTGCTGCGTGTTAAAGTTACAGATGTACAAAGTAACTGCAGCTGTGGGTTTCAGCTCAGGGAATTGAAACTGCTGTGTGGACCTTGCTGTGACCTTGTGAAGCTCTGAATGAGAGGCAGCAGGGGCAAAGGCTGGACACAGAGCAAGGTCATACTACCATTTACTAATTATCCATAGTGAACAGTAACCAAGTAAATTCAGTTTCTTACTATTTGAGTCTTGAACTTGAGTGTTATACTCCTTTTAATCCACAACTTATGCAGACATAAATGTTTCCTCTGATGACACGTCAGTGCTTGTAGACTCAGTAAAGGTAAAAATCTTGACGCTTTAGAGGCCATTATGGTCATTTTGATGGTTGTCAGATTTAATAATCATTGCTGTTCAGAAAAACTCCTTTCTCCATTTTTAAGCATGTAGATTTCATTTTTCACATTTCATTTTTCTGAGTTTGTTTAAAAAAATGTAACCATGTAGAAGTACAAAAAAATGATTTCAGGTCTGGACAGTGCAGTATTCATTTATTCAGAAAGAGAGGATTTTTTTTTTTTTTTAGGAAAAGTGGCAATTTTTGTGCCCAAAAGCAATGATATGATACAATTTGCTGATTTAAAATTCACAGTGGTGTTTGTCCTTCACTTTAACCAAATGTGAGTAGTTGACTTCCAGCCTCCTGGCTAAACCTTTGCCTCTATTTAAGCTGAAAGAATGCTAACTAGTATTTGGGGATTTAAGTAGCCCTGAAAGGTTGTGCCAGTTTTTCTATTCATTACTGACATCCTCAATTTTGTTCTGATCCAGCATAGCTATGATGTCTGACATTACAACCAACAGAGTTTTGTTCAGAGGAGACAAACTCAGTCGGAGCCACAATTTAAAACACCGTCTAAAATGTGGGCTAAAAACAGGATCAGCATTTATTGAACAGTCTAAAACTATTTATTAATCAGACATTTTAATTTGAACAACACATTTGTTTCTGGGCTTAGGTTTCACTTTAAAAACTATTGTCCAATGCATTCATTTCTTGACCACTGGTCAGTGTGACATAAAGGTATGCAGACTTGGACTGCATGTAAGCTGTTGCAGTTCATCTGGGGATTTAAGATTTGAGAAGTGGAAATGCTATTTAAGGGAGGGCCATTAAAAATAGGCATGTGAAATTATCTTGTGGACTTATCTGGTTGGCACCCAATGACCAAAAACAGACAAACAAACAAAAAACATCTCTGAAGTGTGATAGAATAATATGTTCTTTTTTGTTGTTGTTTTGGGAAGTGTCGAAAGTACAGAAAGAATTTATAGTTAGAATGAATTAATGGCTAACCACAATGGACCTTAAAACCTCCACCTCCCTCCAACTTAGGGGCAACCTTCACTTAAGCAAAGCAAATGATTTTACAGAAAAGTTTAAAGTGGTTGTTGACAGCACATATTTTGCTAATTATGCACCCATCCATCCAGCATCTATACTACATGTCCATCTGTGGTGACATTACATGGGCAAATTAACACAATCAGAGTTACTTTAACACTTCTTAAAGGGACTGTGAGGAGTTTCTAAGTAATAACAAAGACTTTTAGAAATATGCCTGATTGAAATACACACTTTAAGATGAGTTTTATAGCATCAAAATAGATTATCTATCAATGCCATTCCTTAGCTTCGCGGTCGGGTCGGACAGGGCTGGACTGGCCTGGATATTCAACTTCAGGAACAAGACAATTAAAACTAGAGCAAATTTATATTATTCGGACACGTCTTAGAGCACCGGGCTGTAAGTAGCCGGCTAAAAAACTACAATACTAAGTTTTCCAAAACTTGCTTGTTGTCACACATTAAAAACTACCACTACGTAACTAGAAAGAGATACATTACCGTGACACTTTGAATCCTGTAAGTTGTTGAAAAAAAGAAGTTGTAAAGCAATGCAGGGTTCTGAGGAAGGTCTGAGCTGCATTCATTAGCATCACAACAAACACGCGCTTTGGCTTGGGTCACGTCTTTTGGTACGTTCCAGTTGTAGTCAGAAGTAGGAATTTCCAAGTTCCAAGTACGAAACCGCAACTGGAATGTTCCCCGAAGTCAGAATTTCCTCCTGGGAACTCGGTGAAACCTCGCCACCCCCGAGTTGACAATGGAAGATGGATGCCCCCAGTGTGAACAGTTATTTAGCTCCTGTAATAATCAATTTATTTGCACTTCTGACTGGGGTGTGTCGCTCTAGATCAGATGTATACATAGTATTGTTAGACTTATATTTACAAAAATGCTGCCATAGTGATAATCACATTCTTCATGTAATATTTGTGAACAACAAAAATTGTTCTGCAGTTTTCATGACATAAGCTTGTGGCATCTGTTGGTACTTGTCCAATAATAAGGGAATCGTGGGATGATTGGCTCTACAAGCGTTCCCTGTAGATTCAGAGGTCAGAATTTGCTGTGTGGCTCTAAAGATGGTGTTGTGATGTGTTGAATTCATTGCAAAAGTCGAAGTATTGTATGAAGAGTGCTTTGTATCCTGTACTCCAGTTAAGCCAAATTTGAACTAGCAGCCCTCTCTTGCACTCAAGTAAAATATCTAAGCACAGCTCTTTGTTGCAGTTCATGAAGTTGTATGTTTTTCCACTCGTGCTGATAATTCATGAGTATCAACCCTGCAGCTGCTTCTGCTTTCTAGAGCTCATCCTTTTTAATAAGGCCAGTTTATTCACAGAAGTCATGAGTTTGTTTCATTTTAAGTTGAGTCTATGAGCATAGTTTCCCCAGAGCAAGAGAGTTCTCCCAAAATTTTGAAAGGTGCAACAAAAAAAGACAAGACCAGACAGTGAAACAGAAAAGGATTGATTTTTTCCTCTGTGGTTTCTTCAGCTATCCTTTAACTCCCTCTGGCAACCAGACGTCAATATAGAAACTCCTGCTTTGTGAATATTGACGGCTTGTACATTCTCCTGTCAAATTCAATTGTGAGCGTCATCTTTATTTTCTTTTCCTCTCTTTGTTGTTTTCAGTAAAGAATGTACTCCTTCAAATAATATCCACACACTCCATACTGTAGAATACATAACTTTCCAGGTGTCCTGGTTCTTCATTTAATTTTTATGTGCAACCTGCAGAGAATGACATATTATTCATCCTTGTCAGTCTCTTTCTTTGTTTCTGTTCATTTTCTGGAGTCAAAGGAGTTGTTTTAACCTGGATTTGTTTCCATTTTTTGAGCTGTTATATGGACGTTGCATATCTTATCAGTAATGGGCAATAACGTCATTACTAATAGCAACATTAGGAGCTTAATGACATTTTCAAGTAGCTTTGTGGTTTTGTTGTTCTCTGAGCACCTTAGCTTTTCAGTAGCTGTTTTATTTTGTAGATCAGATCATTCAGAAGCGTCCCAACAAACTACCAGCTGGCTGACGAGCAGGTGCGCTTACACTGTGAGTACACACACTGGTGTTTCCAGAATTAAACACAAAAACACATGAACATTATTTATCACCAGCAAAAGATGCTCATGTATTCTATCAGCAGCTGAATATTAGGTGCTCGATAAAAGAGGAAACAATGGATAAGTTAGATATCAGCTAAGGGGAGACAGGGAGAGTGAGTAACTGATATAAGCTTTTTACCTCTTGCATTACGTAAAAATTGTATTTCTTTGTTGTCAGATTAATGACTGATGTAGGTCTGATAAAAAAGATATCTATTATCACTGCCATGTGGAAATGTTTAAATTTTACTTGCTAATACAATACCTTTATCAAATTCATGCAGAAAGGCAACTACTTAAGTAAGCAGTCCATTTTAACAGTTATTTTTTAAGAGCAGGCATCATTTAGTGCTCTTATAAAAAGTAAGGCTGTCACTTTAGTGCATAAATTAGATTAATTAATTACACCGCAAATTAATGCGTAGTAAAAATTAATCGCAAGATTAATCATAGCACACAAACATTTTAATATTGTCCAGCTGGAGGACCGGTACACGCCAGTGGCACGCCACTTCACACATGCGTCGCTAGTCAAACCAAACAAAGCCCAGGTGACAACAGGAATGGCATATTTAAGACTTAGTCTTATTTTATATTTGAATTTATTTATCTATATTTGTACAACATTCTTTAATAATGCATCAGGCCTAATTGTTTTGCTGGATGTCCTCGACCTTTTTCTTATTTTGAATTTGATTTATGAAACACACTTAAAGTGTAATTTGAGTTGCCTGATTGAGCTTAGAATTTTCTGGATAAGTTGCCCTGACTTTGGTTTTATTTAGTCACCAATAAAAATGTGGATTTACAAATCTTCACTTCTTAGTGTATTCATTTGAGTAGTCATACACTACAATTTTATAATATCCTAGAATTCAAATTCTTTATTTGGGTACTTTAAGCAGATATGAGATTAAAATGTGATTAATTAGATTAATTAGCACTAATAAAAAGATATATAAAAGCTTTTCTTTTGCTTGCTTTGTACTTGCTAGCATTAGCAAATATTCTGCTACTTTAGTGGCAACACATAATTGAAGTGCTTATTCACAGGAAAGACAGCATTGATATTACAAGCTGTTTAACGGCAATATCAATTAATTTGCAATTTAATATTATGCACACATCACACACACAGCCATGCCTAGAGTTGTTTGTTTCCAATTATCACTTAAAACTATTAAATTTTGACAAACTGGTAAATTTGAAGTTACTATTTCTTCAATGCTCCAAACTGAACAGTTCCAAAAACTGAATATGCCAACAGACAGCAGCGCAAACATAATTTGCTGAAGTGCACATAGTCTTATTGACAAAAACCTTTTATTTAGTACATACAAATAACAAGCACTGCTAGTCTGTTTATATTTTCATTTTCTGAAACAAGTGTCCTTATAAACAAATGGTTTCTATGTTGAAAATGGTCAATAAGGATTAGTAGGGTAAATTAGTAAAGAAATTTAGTTTTCATAACCATTTTTATACACTGAAGCACCTCTACAGCCCCAACAAATATATTAGACCACCATCCATTTAAATGGGAAAACTTTAATTATTTAGAAATCTTAAAAAAACAAAACTTTCTCAAACTGAAAATGCTTTTTTGTTTTTGGACTTTCATTATGCACAAGGATAAGAAATTTCAAACAAAGTTCACCTTGATATTTGATTAAAAATATTTTGGTTACGGAGCTTCATACTAATGCATTAAAATCATAAAAACATCAAAAAAGGTTTTGGTAATTACCAATGCTGTTAATTTAGGGCAGCGGTGGCATACACCTAACATCGGGTGGTGGTCTAATGAAGTTGGTTGGCACTGTGTACTCCAGAATTTTCCACATGACATGCACCTACATCCAATACACCCCAACCTTTTTCCTTACTTCTCTCTCCAGAAGTCATAAAACTTAAAGGGGCACAAATCTGCAGCAGTCGTACTACTTGTGTATAATTACGTGATCCCAGGCCGGGGTGGTATCCTTGGACAAATCCAGCCTACTCAAAAGTTGCTCTAATTCCACCTTCCTCTGGCAAACTGCTGACATAAAAACCTGACAGCAGCAGACTGTACGGCAGGTAACAGACAGTTGGAGGTGCATCAGTGACAGGAATCATCCCACATCCCAAAGTTCATGGGTTATATTCCAGCACCAGCCAATTTGTGTCCATCAGCGGCCGTGTGTTCTGTCAAAATGCCCTTTAACAAATGCTGACTGTTCCTCACCTGTCTCTAAGATAAGAGTGTGAAGTGGAATGCAAATTTCAAGAAACAAACTAGGCTGAGGACATTTTATTTTAAGGTTTTATTTTTAAAAAATACCGACAATACTTCTATTCTCTCCTCTGTTTACTGTTTATGTAAAATGGTGCACAGTTTTGAACTGGATGTTTAACACAGGACTGACAGCCTGGTGATAATTACTACTTTGAGATTAACATTAATTGTGTAATTCAGGCATTTTAAAATGATCATAACAGAGCGGCAACTTGATGCCACTTAAAGTAATGTCTTTGTGGTTTCACAGTGGTGAAAGAAGGACACAGCTACTCCTTTGAATGCCTCAATTCTTTTAAATAATGTCTTAGACAGCTCAGTAGACAAGTCCAAAGTAAACTGCGCCTTGTAATTCCATATATTAATCTTTTTATAACCTTGTTAAGCTATTGTTTCATTTCTTGATCCATTAAAAGTTCTTACTTTCATGTGAAGCTAATGTCATTTCCTGAGGTTATGTCCTTTAAAACAAAGCATCCTCATCCTACAGATGTCCAGCTAAGTAGCTTAACAATGAATCACCTTCAATTAAAAAAAATTGTAAGAATGAATGAGTCAGTGAACTGATGCGATTATAAATGCTGTTGTTAATGGGGTTTTCACCCCTGCAGCTCCGTTTCTTTGTTCTGATAACCTTTATTTTTGTTTTCAACTTTATCTGTCAAGGTCATGGAGCTTTTTGCATATAAACAAAATATATAAAAATTTGTTCAAGGCATTTTTTTTTATTAGATTCTGTGCAAATACCCATCTTGTGTGGTGGGTAAACAGAGTGAATTTTGGAGGCCATGGGTGAAAGTTCGAGGTCATAATTCTGATCAGCATTATCTTTTTCTGAAATCGAATAGTGAGAAAGCATAATGTCAAGAATACCTATGGAGATTCTCCTCAGTCTTTGAAATAATGTCCAGTACTGTAGTTTGGACTAAAACAAGGCACAATTGCTGTGTTCATATGTGATGAAATGATAGGTGCTTAACAGGGAATTACATTGGTAGCAATACCTTCTCAATACATAGCGCTTTGCAACAAGGTCACTCTGTAAACAGTAACACGGGGGCTGTGGTCGAAAAGTCATTTTTGCTTCAGAAAGTTCCAAACGGAGTGAAATGAACCAGAAGTAGTTTGTGATTAGAGCTGTTTGAATAGTCTAAATGCAAAGGAAAGGTGGCTCAATGCTTCCTTTAGCATCTCCTTTAGCATAGGATACACCGGACCATCCTTTACAAAAGGAGAGGAGAATATTCTGTCCCACAATTCTCCGTGGCAACAGCTTTTATAAACAGCGCGTATTCCGACTGCTTCCGAATTCAACCGAATAATAGCTAACAAAACAAACAGACCATGTGAGTTACCACTGCTGTTCATCCTTTCTAAAGTTTACCAAAACCTGCCTTAACTTTCCAGTAGTCTGATTCTTTAAAGAGAGCAGGATATGAGACATTTGATGTTGATAATGTTTTAAACATGGTTCAATATTAATAATGTGTACACCATTAGATTGTGGTCTTAATAATTTCTGCCTTTCTTTCATTCAGTTATCATTTATTTTCATGCACTGATTGGTGTTCATGTTGATATTTAAATCCTCATTTACAATATTGGTGATGCAGATGTAATGTTTACCAGGTTATTATGTTCAGTGTTGTCTAAAGGAACAACATTGTCATGATGCATGATGCGTCTTTTGTAGTCCACCTTCGGAAAATTGTAGTTTCACAGCAGCAGTGACATCTGCCGTCACATGATGACGTAGCGCAGTGAAAGTGTAGTCGGATTCTCTCTGCATGGCAGTTTTCCTTTCCTAAGTTCTTCTGAATTCTCCTTTCTCCTTTCCTTAACCTCATGACGTTTTCCATCAGGGTTAAGGAAAAGTAGATAGGAAAGGGCTTAGGAGGTGACGATTTGACTGCAGCCAGGGCCTCGCCTGATTTTACCTTAGTTTTTATGATTGGAATGATGTATTAAGCTGCAACATAGTAGGAGAGTAACTCCCAGTAATGAAAATAGTTTCATTGGTTACATTAAAGCAGAAATAGTTTAGCAATGTCAGCCACAGTTATAATCCCATATAACAAGTAATATTGTTGCACAATCATAATGCAGTGAGGAGACACCTGTGCACAGTGTGAGCTCAAGCTCAAAAACCACTTATTCCTTTCTACACATAAAAGGAAAGGAGTTTCTAGTGATATTGTAATCTAAAATGATGTTTTAATGCATGCAAAGGTCATAGCACACAGACAAAGCTATGTGTTAGAAACTACACGCCTACTAAGGACAAGGCCGTGGACTATCAATGCAGGACTTCTTATAGGACCCAGACTCTCTCAGTACATTATCTAAAATCTTTTCTACTTTCACTGGTTATATGAGAGCTGGTTACTGTGGGCCATGATGTGCTCTGTAGCCTCTCTTCATTCACACCCTTAAATCCCCAAGGAACTTAGCTGACATTCCACCAGCCAGACACCCATTTGATTTTAAGTCCCTGAAAAAAGTCTCTTTATTCTCAAAATCTGCCAGAGAGGACCAACTCAGGGTGATAGAAATGTGTTTCTGGAAATAAAATTTGCTTCAGTCTAGTCCTCTCTTTCTGTTAAATATCAGTTTCTCCCTCTCTGATATACCATGACCCTTTGGCTTCACCTGCTATTCAGTCAAATTTAACCTCCATTGTAATGAAAAAAATCCCTGAATGGATCCATTTGTCCCTGATTTATAGCCGGAAGAATAAGTTAGAATACATACTGTAACTTGGATTTGTCTGGGGTTTGGTTCTACATTGCCCTTATTTCATGCATTTCCAGGGAATTGTGTATTTACTCATTTAGCTGGTCCAGGTCAGTAACAGTACATTGCATGCATAATTCATATTTTCCACTAATACATGGCTGTGAGAAAGGGGCTATTTGTGCCCTGTCCTATTCAAATCTCTTTGGTTTATGGCACATCTGTCTGCATCAGTCCAAATCCATATTAGGCTGACATTTGTTATCTCTCTACTTAATATTACGAAAGCTGCAGTAAGATGGCATTTCATATCAGAAGTGGCTATCTGCACTGATAATGACCAAATGATTTATTCTAGGAAATGTGGAGAGTGATTGTTAATGCATGTGGATATGGGAAAACATTTACAGATATGATTGATTGGTATTATGGTATGGAAGTGCACTTGTATCTTGTCAGTTGCTTAATATCATGTAACTTTCTGCACTCCCTGACCTCGAACTTGTATCCAAGCATCATGAATACTGCATCTCCTATTGTAAATTGTAAGAAAAAAACAAAAAACCTTTGTTTGTTGTGCATTTGCTCTCGTCTAATTGCCTAAAGTGATCATCACCATGAGTCAGGCCTATCTAAGGTCATGTTGGACCTTTGGAGGGCTGGATGAATGTGCTATTTTAAGTATTGTGAGGAACAATTTGACTCTTGTATATATTGTATTTAGTTTTTTCTTGTGTATTATGAACTTTCCTGAATTCCTGTAAAATCATTGCTTAGTGACCTGACCTTAAAGACTACTCGCCTTGTGCTGCTTTTCCATTAGCCCCAGTCGCCTGCCCAACAGTATGCAGTGTTGCTGTAAACAGAGAGCGGCTCTGCGGTGACGTCATTTTGAGCACGACACAACAATCTGTGGCTTTTTGTCACGAACTGAGGAAGAAAGGAAAGCAGGAGAAGGCTGCAGGTGGCAAGAAGAAATACCCCTTGAGAAGCACAGGAGAGTTTTGGAAGATATACAACAGAATGAAACCGAGAACGAGAGCAATCGAGCTGCAAAGAAAAGACGAATGAGGGTAAGCTAATGGTAGCTACCGCTAGCATGCTAGGTCGTCACGGTCATGACTCATCGATGACGACATTGTCTGACCAATCAGTAGCCAGCAGTCGGTGACGTCATCTTTTAGTATAGACTCAGCTCGCTGAGAACCAGAGCGGAGTAGGTACTAAAACTAGCTTGTTTTAGGAGGTACCGGGCTAGTGGAAATACGCCGCAAATCGAGTAGGGCCGAGTAGAGTAGGGCCAAGGTGTGCTAGTGGAAAGGGCCAATACACACATGACCGTACATAGCCCTCTCAGCCCTCTCGTTGCCCTTTCTCCCTAGAAACTGAAGTTATTCCCATGAACTTGCTGAACTTACTGTACCTGCCTCACCAAAAACAACCTCACGTGACCACATACAATGTTAAAAAAGGGAGAAGACACTATACTAGTTTTCAGTTCAACTCTCAGACTGCTTGTCATCTGTTTGGTTGTAACTCCTTGTCCGGCAAGTAAAGCTCCATTTGATTGCATCCAGCTGCTTTTCGTCATTTTTATTCTGAATAAATGTCAGGTGTTGGTACGAACCTGAAACTGAGCTATCTTGGGACTGTAAAAGGAAAAATCCTGACAAGTATCTTGGTTATATTAACACAAGCATGCTGGATCAGCCCTTAAGAAGAAAATACAGTTGATAGTTTCCGAGTCTTGACTGATTTTTAGAACCTGGAAGAGCACAGACACAGATGTCTTTTTCTTACTTTTATTTGAAGTCTTATTTGAACTAAAAGTACAATTGGGGGGATTCAATGTTATTCTGAAGTTTGTGATGTCAGTACAGTTATTTTGCTGTTTCCACTGGGTTTGTACCTCTCTGGTATCAAACTGCAAATGTAATTTCATATTACATTTTTAGGTCAAGTTGTCTTTAGATGAAACCCAGGTAGATGGAACATAAAGGAGCATAACTGTCATAGAGGCAGTAAGGACCCAGTCGCGAGACAAATTTTGCAGTTCACAATAACCAGCTTTATTTAGCAGACACAGGAACAGATGAGCAGAGATCGGAGTTCGAACCCATGATCCTTTGAACACGGAGACGCGTTGTTGTCTGCTCGGACAACCCACACACACCAATGGCAACATATTTTCGGCTTGGCCCAATTCAAGGGTTTGTCACAACAGTTTTGTCCTAATCATCCTCAAGCAGCATTAATTATGCTGGATAATTAAGACTCCAGGTTGGGCTGCCTTTGGCGCAATACCCAGGCAGCCACACAACTAATGTAAACACAATTACCTTCTTCAATGCCAAAATTTCCCAACTGTTCTTTAATCGTTTTTGTTTTCTGTTGCAATAAACAACTCGGCCCAAGGCAGCTAGCAGAGGACACATGTGGTCACGGTACCAAATTATACTGTTACTCTTAAACCACATTAGATTAAAGAAAAGGTAGAAACATATGTTTAATTATCTTTTATTACCAAAAACAAGGAAATTAAAAATGAAAAAAATAGATAAAAGAGGATATAGTCCAACTGTCCGTTTTTTGTTTAATTAAAGATGCTGTGAGGAGTTTCTAAGTAATTACAAAAAAGTCTCACTTTTAGATATATGCCTGATTGAAATACACACTTTAAGATGAGTTTTATAGCATCAAAATAGGTTACCTATAAATGCTATTCCTTAGCTTCGCGGTCGGGTCGGACAGGACTGGACTGGCCTGGATACTCAACTTCAGGAACAAGACAATTAAAACTAGAGCAAATTTATATTATTCAGACACGTCTTAGAGCACCGGGCTGGAAGTAGCGCTGGATAACCGACTACAAAACTACGATACTAAGTTTTCCAAAACTTGCTTGTTGTCACACATCAAAAACTACCACTGCGTACCTTGGGTCATGTCTTTTGGTGCATTCCAGTTATAGTCAGAAGTAGGGATTTCCGAGTTCCGAGTAGGAAACTGCAACTGGAACGTCTCCCGAAGTCGGAATTTCCTACTTCGTACTTAGTTGACAATCAAAGATGGATGCCCCCAATGTGAACAGTTATTTAGCTCCTGTAAAAATCAATTTATTTGCACCTCTGACTGGGGTGTGTCGCTCTAGATCAGCTGTATGCATAGTATTGTTAGAGTTATATTTACAAAATTGCTGCCATAGTGATAATCACATTCTTCATGTGATATTTGTGAACAACAACACAGGGTGTGCTAACAACAGCTAACAATAGCCTGGTAGATTGGCATGTTTTTTTCCGACTTCAACTGAAATGCTGACAAGTCGGAGATGATGTCACTCCTAGTTCCGAGGTTACTGGAACGCAGCTTTACGACAGTCGCCGCGCGTGCTCATGGGTAGCAGAGTCTTAATGTCGCCAGAAATAGATTCTCCTTATAGCACCTTTATATGTGCCCCTAATATAAATTATAAGTTATACTTTAACTTTAATTCTTTCGTCATGATGTTTCATGAGCTTCTGGGACTGAAGAATCACCACTGTAAGGTCATTACTGAAAACAAACATATAAGTGGACATGCAGTTTGGCCAAGTCATCTGATGTGTGCATTTCATGGACGTAGAATCAATCAAGCTTTTGATTTATCTTTGGTTTTACAACACATTAGAAAACCTCCCTGTATGTTGCCAGTTCAGGTGATGTTTGGAGTTTCCTTCTTCCTTTTACCATCCCGAAGTTAAGGTAATAAAACATTTTGTGATCATTGCTTGAATCAAGAATGAGCTATGACTAATGGCCATAATGGGCCCCATCTTGAGCAGCTGGGCCTCAGAAAGCTTTGCCCATTTTCTCCTCCTCACAGGCTCCCTGTGAGTGATCAGATGAGACTGAAACAACACAAAATCATCTTTGAAGTTCATTCAGCTTCAAAATCTCAGGTGGTCTGCTGTTGTGATGGTCTTCACGGGGGGGAATCTTTAAGTCTGCTTTTAAAACATCTATTTTTGTGTTTTGTAACCTGCAGTGATGAAACATTTTCAAAGGAAAGAAATTTGATACACTTGCTGCTTCACTATGGTCCACAGTATACAGGTAAAAGATAAATGCAGAGTAAACCTTTGAAATATCAAAAGGACTTCATCAAAGTACTTCTATTTTGGAGGAACAGCAGATATATGTGTGTATGTACACCTGTAAAGATAAACGAATACGATCATAATTGATCCAAAACACTCATTAGTATGCTTATTATTAGTTTGTCTCCTTTGCTGCATGTACACATCAGAGAAATACACTTAATCTTAAAGTTAGAGAACAGGACAAGTGTGGAGGATCCTCTAAAAAAATGTGGTAGCTACCAGATGGTGTAAGATGGTATCAATGATACTTAACATTTCAAAGAGAGCATCTGTAGATCAATAAATACATTGCTTTTGATTATTCCGACAGTAAACAAACTTTAAGCTGAGAAACAGGACCTGTTTTTCTTTTTTTTTTCAAATGAATATCAACTTAAATTTTACTAATGGTACAATTTGTCTTCCATAATATCAGATTTGAGAATTGGTCAGCTTACTATTCTAATTGCGGCCTGTATCGAACTCTAATGTGACCTGTTCACGGTCCAAATGACCAAATTTCTCATAGTCATACCAGATTTAAGAAGTATTCATGACTGCTCCATACATTTTTTTAAATGTATTGATTACTGCATTGATGATGTTATCTTAAATGAGTAGTAGGGTCAAAGTAATTCTTAAAGCCCCATATATTGGGCCTTATAAGTGCCCTCAGCAAGTCTTATCTTATTCTGAAATGTATGAGGATTTATTAATGTGCATATTAATGAGCTAGTGATTAATTCTGAAACTCTGCTCCCTCCTCGTCAGATTAGAAATCCTTCAAAGGCAATAAAATGTTCTTCTGCAATAATTAATGCAATAACCTCTACATGTTCTCACTTTTTTAATTTTCTGTGGGATTTTTCAAGCTTAAAGGGATGTTTAAGTATCTGTTCAGACTACCGGCAAGATACGCTGCTGTTATGGGTACAGTTATATTATGTAATCATGCAACGTTTGCAGAAAAACGAGCCACTAATTTATTTTTGGTTGGAAATGCAATACGGTGAAAAATACCAGAGTACTTTATTTTTCCTCAAGGATGTCTTTGTCTATGGGTTTTTGGTTAGGAGTGTGCGATATGACGATATTAAATCGTTAAGGACTATAATGTGGGGATGATCCCATAAAGCAGAAAGATCGTCAGATCGTCTGTGTGGGTGCAGAGACTTTGACGCCCACCAAACTAGCCAATAATAGCACATTACGCACAGTGCATGGTGGGATCTCCTGTTTGGTTATGTAGCATGAAGCCATGGTGGAAAGAGAAAAGGAGATAAAAGCTTGAAGATGTCTGAACAAAAATCTGTTCTAAAGCAGCTGTATTATTCACTCAGATTATAGACATTGCAGTTAGATAACATTTGTTTTAAATTGTTGCACTTTAAGAGATAATGTTGATGTTGTTCATTACCTTTTATGTTCACATTTATTGCACATTTTTATAAAAACTGCACTATTTAAATTAAAACCTGTTCAGAGAGTTTCTTTGGCTTTATTTGTTTTTTTTTCTTTTAGGCTTTTACATGTTTTATATGTTAAACATAGGGAAATAATGGCCAAACATGCAAATTAGTCTAGAAAAAAACAAAGTAAAAAAGAATCGTGATAAAATCGTGATCCTGATTTTATTTTTAAAAAATCGTGATATGATATTTTTGCCATATCGCCCACCCCTAGTTTGGGTTTAAAGAAAGGAATTATTCTTCTTTATTCTCCAGCTCATTAAGGTAACCTCATGCATCCACAGTAAAATGAACGTCATTGTCAAATGAGCCAAAAACACTTGATGGCCACAGGATGAACACTTAGCTATTTGCTGCATCGTAAAAGTGTCAAACACAGAGACCTCCTGGAAGTAAAATGAGGCATTCTGAAATGTTTCACTCAATCATACATTCGACCCAACACAGCTTTGTCGCTAGTTTTTACATATAGCTCACACAACTACTTGAAAAAGTGTGCCTGTTAACAGCTGTACACTCTACAGGTAGTCTGCCAGGAGCCCTTTCAGCCACTTCACTGACTACTATCAAGTACTTCAGACAACCCAACTTCTAAAATACTGAACTATCCAATCAAAATTTCTAAGACATCATCTCATCGTAGGGAATTGCAGGAAAAGTAAACAAACAAAATTTCTGATTAATGGGGTGAACATTGAAAGGGTAACACAAACCAAATTTCTTGGGTAATAACAGATGAAAATCTTAACTGGAAACCGCACGTAAAACATCTACAATCCGAAGTCGCAAAAATGATTGCCATATTAAATAAAGCAAAACAGGTTCTGAACTATAAATCACTTCACATTCTGTATTGTTCTCTAGTTTCACCATATTTAACCCACTGTGCTGAGATTTGAGGAACACCTACAAGAGCTCTCTCCAATCTCTATTCATTCTCCAAAAAAGAGCAGTTAGGGTCATAAACAGAGCAGCTTATAGAGATCACACACATTCATTGTTTTTGCAGTCAAAACTGTTTAAATTCACTGATCAAATAGAATATCAAACAGCACAAATTTTGTTTAAAGCAGAAAATAATCAACTACCTGGAAATATAAAGGGCATGTTCAAGAAAAGAGAGGGGAATTATAACTTAAGGGGATTGTTTCATTTTAAGACTGTAAACGTGAGAACGACCAGGAAAAGATTTTGTGTGTCGGTGTGTGGGGTAAAACTTTGGAATAGTCTGAGTGATGAATTAAAACAATTTCTAAACATCGAGCAGTTTAAGAAAAAGTATAAAACCATGATTTGGAAAAGGTACAGGGATGAGATTGTACTATTGTATAAAGATCACTGCAGGTGGTTTTAGCTCCTGTTGTTCCTTTGTTTATTTATTTATTTTTATTATGATTTGTGTTATATTATTTATATTTTGTGTATTTGGTTATGTGTGATTATTTTGTCAGTACTGTCTTTGTCACTTGGAAGTGGGTAAATTACTGACTAGCTGTGTAAGGTGAAAGGGTGGGACTAGACAAGTTTCGACTTCCTCCTACTTCCTTTTGAACGTGCAAATGACACATTTTGTTGTTTTGCACTTTGGTTGCTGTTTTTACTTTTTCATGTTCAAACATATTTTTTGTTATAAATAATTAAAAAATAATCATTGAAATAATCTTTGCATGAGGGGCTGAGAGTAATGTTAAAATATTTTTATAACTGCACATTAGGGCTGGACAATTAATCAGATTTTTATCGTGATTTCAATTTTGCCACCTGACAATCATAAAAACATTATAATCGAAGAAAAACAATTAATATGCCACACAGTGTGGAGTGACGTGTATGCAAGTTCCTGTGCTTCATAGCGCTTCTGTGTTCAACGTGCAGCCACAGCGAGTATGTGTGACTTCTGTGGATCAATAATACTGTATGTGCCACTCGCTGGTTCTTTAAAGTTGTGTTTAAATCAATACTGAAGTTTTTAAATAAATGAATAATTGTGCATATTAATTGTGATTTCAATATCACTTATCACATAATATCACATAATCGAGATTCTTATTCTTACCGTGATCGTCCAGCCCTACTGCACATTATCCATGATATATAAATATACTCACGTTTAATTTCTCGGGTCGAGTGTTTCTCCCTCAAACACTCTTGATAAAGGCTCATAAGGATTGAAAACTTAATATGGTCAATGAACTGGGGTACTGATCAAAAATAGAGTTTCTGTCCAAAAGGACTGAGGCAGTTTTTTCCAGCACAATTTTATAACTGATAGCCAGATTATAAAATGTGTCCTTTAAAAAAATAATCCTGGTTTTGTGTGAAAATAATGACTTTGGAGCCTTGTTACTTGTCCCCTTTCCAAGGTGATCTGGTTTTTTAAAGTGAATGGAAAGTGGATAAAAAGCAAACTGTTTCAACAAGAAGACTGTGAAAATGGCAAAATCAGAAAAAAATAACACTAATCAGAAAACTCACAAAAAACCTCCTTATGAAGAAAGATAAGGCATAAGCATTCTGTTGGACAACATTTCTATGAAGAAGGATTGAAATAAAAAGGAGACATAGATCTATATGCTAATGTTGGTCGTGTTTCTCCTCTCAGTTTGAAGTTTAAAGGAGTATTGATTTTGAAACGTGTCTCTGCAGTCATGCTAATCCACAGTGTTGTTGTGTCACCACGCTCTGTATACTGCCTGAGTAAATGTGGAGAAAGGTCACTGACAGATTATTCACTCTTAATGTGAGAATGCAGGATCCATACGCCACGGGTGACTTTGTGGTTTAAATGCACGGCACAGATATGCCATGAAATCTCATGACCCATGGTGGTTTGATTCTAAAAGCAGAAAGATAGTCTTTGTATGCCACATGAACTAAACCATGCTTGTACTATGCAATGTGAAGGGAACTCTCAATTTAAAGAATGCAGTTACAATTACAAGATTACAAGCAGTTATTAATCTGAATTGTATATATAAAAGTTCAAATGCAAGTTGCAGTACGAGGTCCAATGAGTTGAACACAGAATTTAAGCAGGTTTTGTGTCTTTTATCATCAAAGTTCCAGAGTAGTTATTGGTTACAAAGTATAATTTGTTAACATTATTATCCTGTTCTGATAGTTGCATAAAAAAAGTTTAACAGAATCAATAACGGCCAGAATGATCAGTTCTGTGGCCATTAGGACACCATTTGCCTGGCCCTGCATCATGCAGTATCATCAGTTGTGTAACAGCTATCATCCACATATCCATTCCTTTTTGAATCTGTCCATCAACCTACCTATCCATCAATCTATCCATCCTGTTTGTATCTTTTTGTCATAATTATAGATCCTCTCATTCACAAGTCAATATGTTCACTCTTTCATTCATCTAGTGTTTATCAACCTATCCATCTGTCTGTAAGTCCTATCCGTCCATCTACCCATGTGTTCTGTAGTTTATCAATTCAACCATACATTGGTAGATCTACCTGTCCAATTCTTTACCCATGTATTGGATAAGAAACAGAGGAAATACTTTATTAATCCCTTGCAGGAAATTCAAAATCTTTACACCCTGTTGTAGACATGCTTATAATCCTATGATCATGCAAGAATGGAGGGATGCCAGAGTGATGGCTTGTTGCTCCTGATGAAGCACTTCTGAGCAATTTAGGGCAGGGTTGGCTTATAGTCTCTCTGATTTAGAGCTTTGTACATATTAATAACACCGTTTACTAAGGCTGTTGTATGGTCTATAGTCCTGATTCCTGCAGGAATAAAGACCAAAAAGAATAAGAAAAAAATCCATTCAGTATATCCGTGAAAAGCTGCTGTGGGAAATCAAACCCTAGAACCTGCGACTAAGTAGGTCCGTGGGAGTTACCGGTCCGATGAAAGTCCCATCAATCCCCTGTCTCTCTCACTTGAGGCGACATGCGTAAAGTGCGTCAGATCTATCCCTCTACCTCATTGAAACAGCTAGTTAGAACAACTATCATGGGCAGAACAGATTCATCCATTTTTTAAGCGCCCGGAGTCGAAGCCCGCCTCTCTCCGCGCGGGAGCCCCAAGCAGACTCTGCCCGGCGAGGTTGAGGCCTGACTAGCGGAGCGACGACTAACGCTATGACTTGAGCATGGTTGTCGACCTTCGCATCGCCGTTTTGCCCCTGGTTTACTAGTGAAGAATGTCTGCTGAATTACTGGTGTTTGTGCCTGCAGACTAACCTTTTTGTAGAGGCGGGTTAGCCTGTGCTAATGGGTTTGCACTGTAAGCTGAGCTGGGGAGGACGAGCTGAAAAATTAATCCTCCCTCACACTCGGCTCAGCTCTGGGCGGCGCCAGACATGCAGTCAGGTAAATAGCTACTGCTGTGTGTTACAAGGATGTCTGTAGTGTTGCCACCCATTGATATCCATCTATCCATTGGTAGATCCTTGCATCCACCTGTTCATAAATCTATTAATTAATCTGTTTTTTGGTCCATTCATCTTTGAGTCTACTCATCCATTCATCCTTTCCCATACTTTTTTCTTTTAACCTTACCATCCACCCATCCAATCCTCCATTTATCTTTAGTTTGCAGATCAAATTCAAATTGCACTTTTGTTTTGTCAAATTGTTATATCTGGTTTAAATGATCCTCATTATTATGATGGTATTATGTTCTGTTTTGGTGACAGCATTCACATCGAAAGTCCTGGAAACTTAACTCGCTGTAACATGTTAAACAAACTTTTTTCCCTACATGGAAAAAAATCCAATGTGCAAACAAAAACTTTTTGAGTCAACTGCTGTTGAAACTTTATCAACTTCTCCAACCATACATCTTTTATGATGAAGTTGGAGCTGCATATGTGTTATTCCTTTAGATAGCCTACTACTAGACTACAGAAGTGTGCTGTAGTTGTACTAAGCTTACTTTTTGTGCAGTGGGAGCTGATTGTACAAAGATTTGAGTGATCTGTTTCTTTTTCTTTGAAGTCTTGATTTGATTTTCTGACAGCTCAGTGTGTTAGTGTGATGCCGCTTGGCAGCCCAGTCTTGAGTGTGGGATGTCCAGAGCTTTACACAAGCACATGAATGCACCACAGAGTACAGATTCAGCTGGAGCGTGACTTCATTTTCGTCATTTTAATTTGACTGTTTTTCTTTTCTGACTACAGTAATTTTAACTTAAATGAAATCATTTGTGAGTTGTAAATGTTTTGTGTAACAGTTTACAGCCTAGCACACACTCAGCCAGGATATACTTCACAATTTTCCTACATGTTTTGCCCAGCTCAAGAATTGGAGTGTCATGACCTGATTCGAGGCTTGTTTTGGCTGTCGATTCATCCAAATACTCCCTAAGTGTGAGGTGTCAATACAATCATTTTACTGCTCCCAAATAAGTAAGGGCCTTTGATGTTGGTGTAGGCTGCTTAACAGTGTGTACAACAAGCCACTGACATTTGAATAGTGCATTAACAGAGTTAGACCGTTCGATTTGGATGGAAGCACAAGTCTGGGTTAGATCAGTTAGCCAACCATTTATTGACAATATGCAAAGCAATACACAAATATAAAAATCACTCAGCTGCTGAGGTCTCTGATCTACTCAACCCCCCAGGATGATCAGAAAAGAGCCCTGAATAAAGGAATATACATAATCTTATACCCTTTGGGATTTAAGGTGGTGTCTTCACACCACATGTTGAGATCTTGTGTCATGCCTGGCTTCATAAGTTACGTCTGCCATGAAAAGGTAAGCTTTAACTGTTAGAAAAAGGTCAAATTCAAGTCAAAGGGGTAATTGGAAGCTCTTTACAGCTCATCCTAGTCGACGTACACAACAGGAGCAGAAAACGAGAAGCAGGCCTGGATGCCACATTTTACAGATTATATAACATCTTTAAACTGATAGGCATTAACATGATACCTTTGAATATATGTTAGCATAAAATCATATCTTTGGATAAATGTTAGAATAAAACCATAAAATATATCACAACAGTATGTCACAGAAGAAGATGGTGATTTTTGGAAGCACTTTTCAGTCTTGGTCCAGAGTTATGATAATAATAACACGTCAGCTCTGAACATTTGCCAATAACTCAAGTCTCTAAAGCTACATTAATGATAAATATGACTTTCAACAAGGTTTAAACAACTTAAGTCCTAAATAATTATTCTACCTATCTATCTATCTATCTATCTATCTATCTATCTATCTATCTATCTATCTATCTATCTATCTATCTATCTATCTATCTATCTATCTATCTATCTATCTATCTATCTATCTAAAGAAATAACGTGTTTTCCCATTTTCCATTTGACCCATTGATTAAGTCAGTAACTGGTTCAAAGAAGTGGGCTGAGGCTCTAATCTTGGTCAGAGAAGCTAAAGAAAACACAGTATCTCTGATTTTTTTCCCGTAACTTAACCACAAATGGTCCATAAATGATAAAACATGCAACTTTCAACATGTGTTTCACCAGAAGTCTTGACTTGGTCTGCGTGCACTCATCCCACCAATATTATGCATTTGACAATTCTTCTGGAGATAGAAGATAATGTCTTATGCTGTGTTCACACCGGACGCTACTTGTACTACCTCGGCGATCACTCTCCATTCAAAGTCAATGTACAGCCGCGATGGGGCGGGGCTAACCCTCCCACGATGCGGCGGCTGCGTACAAGACGATCACTTAACTCGTCGCGCGATGTCAAAGTTAAAAAAAGTTGATCTATTCAGGCGATGTCCTGTGTGGCTGTGCAGCAACAGCCAATCAGCGGTGTGCGTACGTGTGACGGTACCCGAGACAGACAGTTATTCATCCGGACTACACGGCGGAACTAATGTCAGTGAGGACATTTGTTCCGCCTAGACGGACTGCGGTAAACTCACAGATGCTGCTGCAGGGCATCAGCTGCAGTGTTTTGTGTTTGATAAGTGAGTGAAAGGGATACAGCTGTAATAATGTCCGCTTATACATCCTATTATATGACATATGAAATGATCGCGGTGAAACTCGAGCGGACGTGACGTCACCGAGCGACGGCCGACGGTAGCGGTTACCAAAATGAGGTATTTATGAACGCGCTATGCTACGTCAGTGGGCGACGCGATTTTGGTAGCTGGGTCGCTTGCAGTGTGAACGTAGCAATAGAGTACCATGATCTTGGAGTGTTGGTTTTTGCAGATTGGTAAGCAAACATGTCCATCCTCTATATGTCTAGGCTGGCCCAGGTTTGATTCATCCGAAAGCCCATTTGCCCACTCTTTACTCTCTCATTCTGCCCCATCTGATAAATACTAGAAAAGATGAAAAAACTTACCATGCTTATTTGAAATAAGTGTTTCACAACATTGGTCATGTTACACGTATGTGGTTTTGTTTTGAACAGCCAATTAAACCAATAGCCTCTTGAGGATTAGCAGAATATTTCTCTTTCTTTCTGCTTGTCTATCTAATCTATCATCCATCTATCTTGCAGCTTGTCAGCTTGAAAGATTATTCAGTCACAGCTCTTAAAAACTGATCTCACACAGACTGAATCATCTGTTTTTGTGCACAGACATATATTTTGTATTTCTTTACAGGCTTGTTTTACTTCTTACCCTTGAAAAGCAATTCAAATGAATAACAGCCTTTAATCTCTATCAATACAATGTAAAAACATGACCACAACAAGCAAAAAAAAGAGTTGAATTCAGTTTGTGAATGTTGATCTTATTTCATATAATGGACCTCAAATCACAGTTCCTCCAACTGTCCCCTGAAAACAAACAGCCGAGGGTTGAACCATTAGAAAACATTTTCAACATAGTCATTAGAACCAAAGTGGAAAACAGGGCCCCAACGTGTCCCTAATTATCCTTAAGTATGTGTCCCACTTTACTTTTAGACATGTTACTAAGACTGATTTTTCTCAGTCTTATATTTTCTTGTTTCCAAAGTTTTGAGTTTCATTTCACAAACTCTTGCAAAGGCAAATGTTGACCTTGCAGATAGAAAACTTTAAAATGTCTGTTTATAAATTCATAAGCAGAAGGCAAGGACTTACTGCAGGAGAATATTGTCTCATACCTGTTTCTATCATTCCCTAAAATCCTTGTGGGTTGAAATGCTTGATTGAAGAACACATCAGTGTGAGGATAACACATCTCTGCGTTGCTTCAGTCTTGCAGGAAGACCTGGTAAGCCTGTGCTCCTGTGGGAAAAGCATGCGTGATGTGTTGTGCACACTGAGTGATATTGACAGACATCGTCAACAGACGTACACCCTGCACATTGTGCAAAGGTCAGAGAGCTTTTTGAAGGTTGTTGTTGTTGTGGGGCAAAATCGGAAATAGGTCATTCTTATATAGCACTTTAAGCACAAGACCATAAATCCTCCAATCACGTTTTATAGTTTGAGCATTAAAGGGGACAGGGTTATGTGGATGGTTGTTAACTGGGAACAGAATGAACTAAATAACTCTCACTATCAGCCACAGTGTTAAACTGCACAGTCGACAAAAGCCACAGAAAAGCACGTGTTTTACTGCCCATTGTTTGATCTTGTCTCTATGCAGTTTCCTGTCCGTCTGTCTGTCTGTCTGTCTATCTATCTATCTATCTATCTATCTATCTATCTATCTATCTATCTATCTGTCTATCTGTCTATCTGTCTGTCTGTCTGTCTGTCTGTCTGTCTGTCTGTCGTAAACCAGTGCATCAGTAACTTTAGGTTAGGGAGGCTTCATTGAGGCCCATTCACCAAAAACATTAACTGGTAGATTCTGAATGATTTTGTTAAAAACTTACAGTAATTTCTCTGGCATGTAAACACTCAAGGTGAGTAGTGAATGACCTCATGAATTATTGGTGGGGGGTTTTAAACCCACACTTAATGCACTTTTAAACCCAGGATCCTCAGGAGACCGCAGGTTTCCTGTCTGTCTCTGTGATGTGTATTGACTGGTGCTAAACCTTGCATGCCCTGCACCGGGCCCTTTGGAAGTGCTATAGTAAATATTCCACTCTGTTCAATTTGATTGTGATCTATTGGAGCTGCCAAGTCTGATCAGGTAAAAGGAGCCTGAATAAACAAATGTTTGTTACTGTGCTGTGCTCAGAAAACTGTGAGCGGAGTGGGAGCAAAAGGAGAAAATACAACAAAAATGTTTGTATTAGAGATCCACTGAATTCATATTTTTATCCACATTTTATCATAAAACCTTAATTTGGTCTTATTATTGTATCATGTAATATGAGCTGTCAGCTCAGGAGTGAATTAAAAGGCCAAATATGAAAAAAATGAAAAACATTTAAAAATTCCCCGCAGAGCCCATTCTAATGCATTTTCTTGTCATGAAACACTCTAGGCACAAAAAATCTCAAAGGCAGATGAATCAGGTCTGTAAGGCAAAAAGCAGGGTTTATTACCTGTCCAGGGTTCAGTACATGTGCAGGCAAAAACAATTGAGGCAAAGGTATCAGACGGACTAAAGGCCAGAGGCAAGAGGCACGGTAAAAACAGGTCTATGATGTCTGTGAGATAAAGTGCTGTGAAGTGACTCGAGGTTCAATAATCTGGCAACAGGACAGGGGAAGACATTAGGGTTAAATACATGAGGTGATGAGACACAGCTGGAGAACAATCGGGGATCAGGAGTGACGATGCAAGACATGAATCAAAACCTACGAAGACAAGGAGAGACCAGTAAATTTTCAAATCAAACAGGGAGTACAAGTCAAAACATAAAACACAAGAACAAAATGGATAACTTAACTAGGGCAGAGACATGATCATGGCATCTCTGAAATGTTCCATTTTTGATCAACAGGAAAAAGTTTTTCTTTGTTTTTGAACAGATCTTTGGGGCGTTTTCACACCAACCACATTTAGTGCGCACCAAAGAAGTTTTGGCCCAGGGTTTGGTACGTTAGGATCAATGTGAATGCAACCACTACACTTTGGTGTCAGCCGGTCCGAGACCTCCATGAAGGGGTGGTCTCGATCCGCTCCATCTCCCGACATTTGGTGCGGTTTCACTGGTGTGAAACAAAGTGGTCCGAACTGATCTACGTTTGATGCATTACTTCCTGTTAACCCAACAGTTGAATCTTTTGCTTACTCAATTTGTCAATTTGTTTATTCTGGTTGAGGATTACGATGATTTACGAGGGTCCAGAAGGTCGCTGATGCTGTCTCAAACACGATAAAAAAGCACACTTGAAGGAAATGAAAATGGAAAAAGAGAGCGAGACGTGAACATTGGTTGTTTGATGGAAATGGTTACCATGGTAGCCTCTTCTTCGTTCTCCTCCCTAGCAGTTACGTGCATATCGCCCCCTGCTGTTTCAAAGTGAGTAAATACACAAGTGGGCCCGGGCACGGCTCAATGTGGCAAGTGTGAATGCAAGCCAGCAGGAGAGAGGGAGGTGGGCAAACCGCGCCGCAGCACGGTTTGAAACAAGTGGGCCTAATGTAAAAAACGCCCTTAGATTTTCATTTTAACTAACAATACACATCTTAAAATCTAACAAACTATTATAATTTGTGAAACATGTAGAAATTGATTGTACGGTTTATAATTATGACTTATGGCTTGTATGGCATGTTTAAATTTAAACCATGCCTTTCCCCTCCACAAAAAAAAAATCAAATTATCTCTCAAACTGCCCAATTGGCTCACTAACCTGACATGCCAGATGGACAGTTCCATATATCCGCCACAGAAATAATTCATAGTCCATCAGGAAGAGTCGTTCAATAATGTTTCCAGGGCAGAACCTTCAATCCACAAGTTGACGTAAGAGCTTAACCCTGTTGTTAGTTGTTAGCTTATCCTGTCTCAGTCCTTAGATGATCGCGGTATATTAAATTATACCACACAGATGTATCATTTACCACTTATTTGTGACACAAACCTCATTAACAACAATCCCTACCAAGTTCTCTCTGTAAACTTCTGAAGACAGCATATTTAACCAGATATTGCTGAGTAACCATGACTACCATACTGCTCGGTGTTGTCTGCAGAGGATTTCCACATCTCTCCCAGTTTCCCAGCAGTGGTCCAAAGTCTGGAAAAGAGCACAAAAACGTGATTTCCCAAAAGAGAAGTTTAAGTGACGTTCCTTTGTCCTCTTTTAATGAAGAAATAGTCAGTTTCTGATAAAACCGCAGATATTGCAGCATCCACGGAGACCTCTTCAGAAGCGACCATGTTTTCAAACATGCAGTCGCTTCCTGCTGATGGCACGTCTTCAGGTCCCGCTTCCTTCCCGATTGGGCCGTTAAGCATTTAGCTGGTGAAGTTGTTGGACAATGGAGGTTAGCAAGGTGGTCCTGCGGGATATCATACAATGAACCAAACAGCCAAAGCAGAGCATAGGCTGTAGTTCTGTTGATCAGGAGCACACTGTATGTGAATACTAGAGGGGCTTTGGAAAATTTGTTATTATGAACATAGTCTATCATCAGAATTAAAAACTTCAACCCAAAAAAAAAAACATAGCCTCAATACTGGAGTTTTGACTTTGCTTGTCGAAGTTTGGATTTCTATTATAAACAGAGTCGAGCTAGCCTTGCAGAGCAGACAGACCTGCCTGATTCTGAAATCCTGCAGGTCCGTCTTGCCAGCCTCCGTTGTCCAACAAATTCACTGCTGAATTCTTAACGGCCCAATCAGGGAAGAGAGGCGGGAGCTGCAGAATGTGGACGTGACGACAAACAGAAGTTTGGAACGGATATGCTGATTAGCCTATTGTCCTCATGGCTTCCTAGTAAAACTTGGCGAAATCTGCCCTCCTCAGAAGTTTACTCGTAGGGATTGTCTTTGACGAGGTTCATGTCACAAATAAGTGTTAAATGAATCATCTGTGTGCTACAATTTAGTGTAAGACGATTGTAAAAGGCCGTTAGCTGTTAGCAGCTAAGTTAGCGGCTAACGGCTAACTATTAACTGTTGTTAGCTGTTAGTGGCTAAGTTAGCCGCTATGGCTAACATCCATGAACTGCTGTTAACTGTTGTTAGCCATTAGCCGCTATGTATGCTACATTATAGGAAGCAACCCTGCTTGATGTGGATTGGTCTGTGATGAATGTGACGAGCCAAACGATTGTCCAATCACAAGCTTGTGTTTTTTTTTAACGTTCTGCCCCTGAAGACAAATTTACAGGGCTCCTACCCAGATGGACTAGTGAAATATTTCTGTGGCAGATATATGGAGCTGTCCATCTGGCTCGTCAGGTTAGTGTCAAGCATCTCTTACCAAAGAGTTCAAAGTCTGGAGACTCTGAAATCAGCTACGAACAAAAGAAAAGTTTTGTGGTTTTGTGATCTGTGTCCCTCTGTTGCATTATTTGTATGCATTAATCTCATGCTGACTGAACACATTTGTGCAGAAAACCGTCCTTCAGTTAAATTACGTTCTAATTAGCATTATTCAGTGTTCAGTGGTTCAATCATTTTATAGAGAGCTGAGAGCATAATTCACTCAAGGACAGACCAAACGAGTACAGCTCTGTAGCTGTGTTCGCTCTACCTGAATATAAGCAGTGAGTACTTTCTTTCAGCGGCGGCTTTAACAATTTTAGAGAACTATTCTGTGTCAAACAGGAGAGAAGCACCTTTTTCATGTGATCCTTCCTTTGAACTACATTTAACCTGTTCTGAAATTGTGCTAACAGTAAATATGCAAGGCTGCTGTGATGTTTTCTTTAATAATTTCTAATTCATCACTTGCTATGCAGGGTTCTTCTCCCCACTTAACATGGAATAACAAAAGGGAGCCAATAATTTAACCACCCAACTCTCCTTTGTGCTGCTCTGAAATCAAAGAAAAAAGAAAATAAGGAATCCAACAGTGAGCTCACACAGAATTAACAAAGCCAACGAGCATCTGGCAGATCTGAAAGATGTGGTACGACCTCCCTCCTGGCAATCTGAGGAAGTCTTTGACAATTAAAGAAATAGGTGAAGAAAAATGAGCAGGATCAGCACAGATTCAGCACTATTGATTTGTAGGAGTGTTTACCAGAGCGGAGGGCCAAGGCAGGAACACGGTCAGAGCTTGAGGCAGTAAATCCAGAGTGGGTCAAGGTTTAGCGGATGCCTGAATGAGCCATAGGACCCTTCTCCAAAAGACTAGGATTTAATAAGCTCTTAAGTCCTCCGCTGAATGTGCAGGAAGAATTAGGCCAAGGTGACAACAGAAAAAGCCTTTCAGTGAAAAAGCATCACTTTACAGAGCATGTTTGTTGATGAGTGGAGCTAACCATGCAAAGATGGTGAACTGAGTGGGTGGTGGCATTCACAAAGTTGTCTATTCAATCCGGGTGAGTCATTTTACTGAGTATCTGCTATATCCTTTGGTAGGGCTGGGGTTCAAGGAGAGTTGAGGGGACGGGGGGAGTCCCTCGTGGAGGCTAAGATGTAAATCTTAGCCAAACTCCTTCTTTGGTAAACTGATAAATATTAATGCCAAGTCGACAAATTGAAATTTGCTTTCTTGTAATATCACAAAACAATGGGTCACCTCAGAATTCAACACTCTCAGTTTCCAGCTGCTTCCTTTAAAGTTTAATGTTAATTTCTTTAAAAACAAACTCAAAACCTACCTTTTTAGTCAAGCTTTTACCTGAATTACCTTTAGTGTTTTTATTTATTCTAATTACAGGCCAGTTTTTATTTTATTTTATCTTATTTTTTATCTTTTCTGTTTAAATCTATTTTTCCTTATTTTATTTTCTAGCTTTCCTATTTTATTCTTCATTTATTATTATTATTATTATTATTATTATTATTATTATGTATATTTTAACTTAATTTCAAGTCATTTTTTATTCTTCTTACTTTTTAAAATTCATTATTTTATGATTTTATTTCATGATATATTTATTTTTACACTTATAACCTTACCTCCAGTGTTTTCTCATTTTTAAACCTTTAAGATGGCGTTTCCTCAGTACGTACTGGGGTACAGCAGTGTGCTTTATTATTGTCTTTTATTTATGATGCTTTTTATTGACACAGTGTATGGATTTCTGTGTGGGTGGGTTCAGGGGCTGGGTGGAGTGGGTTTGGGTTATAAGTCCTTCATTTAATTCATTTGTCTGCTTGTAAAGCACTTTGTGCTACATTTTTTTTGTATGAAA
Organism: Scarus forsteni; assembly: GCA_036419115.1. Taxonomy (NCBI): domain Eukaryota; kingdom Metazoa; phylum Chordata; class Actinopteri; order Labriformes; family Labridae; genus Scarus; species Scarus forsteni. Next base: position 5,212,419 of record JAZDUH010000085.1, on the reverse strand, counting down.
AGTGCTATATAAATACATTTTGATTGATTGATTGATTTAACCAGGTTCAGTTTTCTAATAAAAGGCTGCAATAGATGCACCAACAAATGTTGGGAGAAACCTGAAATACATGTCTGCAAAGCTCAATATCAGAGAGAAATCTTATCCTGAAATAAAAGTTTGTCTTACCTTGATCAGAATATTACTTTTTTTTTTAAAATAAAATTACTTCCAAAGTAAATGACACTGACAAAATGATGTTAATGTATTACAGAGGATTTTGAAATCTCACCAATCAAAAGGCAATAATATTAATTTTAACACACTGGAATTACAGAAACACTCAAACAGTATCTGTAGACTTTTTATCTTGGCAGCTGTATAAAGGCAAGGATTCCCCATTAACTTTTTGGAGACCCCTGAACTGACATTCTGGCAAAGACAAGACAGGGTTGTTTAATAGTCTTCCAGATCTAACTGACCCTCTTAACTTCAAGCATTTTTTTTTTTTGTTGCCATTTTTGGTCTGCCTGCTTTTATGTTTTTTTTATTTTTTCATTTTTGTATAATGCAGAAAAAACATGAACCCTCCTAAAACAATAAAGTTAAAGACAAATATTCTTTAAAGGGACTGTGAGGAGTTCTAAGTAATTGCAAAAAAGTCTCACTTTTAGATATATGCCTGATGGAAATACACACTTTAAGATGAGTTTTATAGCATCAAAATAGGTTATCTATAAATGCTATTCCTTAGCTTTGCGGTGGCTGGATCCTCAACTTCGGGAATAAGACAAATAAAACTAGAGCAAATTTATATTATCAGGACACGTCTTAGAGCACCGGGCTGTAAGTAGCCATATATAGCCGGCTACAAAACTACGATACTAAGTTTTCCAAAAATACCTTGTTGTCACACATCAAAAACTACCGCTACGTAACTAGAAAGAGATACATTACCTCGTCTCTTTGCATCCTGTAAGTTGTTGTAAAAAGAAGTTGTCAAGCAATGCAGAGTTCTGAGGAAGGTCCGAGCTGCATTTATTAGCATCACAACAAACACACACTTTGGCTTGGGTCACGTCTTTACGACAGTTGCCGCGCGTGCTCATGGGTAGCAGAGTCTTTATGTCGCCGGAAATAGATTCTCCTAATAGCCCCTTTAAACAACAAATATGGGGATGTGTCCTCTAAGGTGTATTACAACATATTTCAATGATTATATATGTAATTGATTCAATGTTCACCCCCCTTAGACAAGCCTGTCTCTCTGCTCTGGCAGATGCTGATACATTTTAGTTCTTCAGGATGTTATATTATCATAACACACATCCCTAGATCCAAGTATGACCTTCACTGTTTTTTTGTGTTTGTTGGTAACACTTTACTTTAGAGGTCCGCAAATTTCATCACACTTAGGTAATAATTAGACAAAGTTTTTTCTTATTTCTCTGAAATTACCCCCGAAATTCCATGAGAATTTGGTGAAAATTAGCACATAACTTCTTTAAAATAATGCCCAAATTTATTGTCGCTAGTCAGAATTGGTAGGTTACTGTTTTTGGTAACACTTTACTTAAAGGTCTAGTTTATAATGCATTAGAAGCACATGCATAAGATGTTATGATGCATGTATAATGCTTCATAAGTGTCATTATAATGGTGTAACCATGTATAAGAACTTGTACCAAGGTTTATAAAGTATTACAAGTGTGGACATAATGTATTATAATCAAGCCTCTATAATGTTTTATACCTACATACTCTATGCAGGTATAAAACATTAAAAAGCCTATAGCCTTATAAAGCCTACATTATAAAGCCTTTATAAAACATTATAAAGGCTTGATTATAATACATTACGTTCACACCTGTAATACTTTATAAACCTTGGTACAAGTTCTTATACATGGTTATACACCATTATAATGACACTTATGAAGCATTATACATGCATTATAACGTCTTATGCATGTGCTTCTAATGCATTATAAACTAGACCTTTAAGTAAAGTGTTACCCTGTTTTTTTTCCAGTTTCTTTGAAATTTACTCCAAGGTAAGAAGTTGATGATTAGCAAATAATTTATTTGAAATTTAATCACAACCCACCACCAAATGTGTTTAGAGGTATCCCAACATTTCTGCTATTTCCAGGAAAGCAGGTGATAAATATCTGCTTAGTTCCTGAATACAGAAGTTCGGTTCATTGTTTCCTGTGATAATTAGTTTTGAAATGTTAAGTGAATAATTCAATTTCCCAATAAGCAGTTGTTAGTTAGCTATTTGTTATTTAATTTCACCAAGTTCTTTAGTACCGAGTTTGTTTATATGCATAATTGAGATCACATGCAAAATGATAAGGCCTATAATGTTTTACATGATACAATTGAAGGCATCAGATGTGATATTCACCAAGAGCATTCAAGAACTAAGCACATATTTATCACCTGCTCCCCTGGAAATTGCAGAAATGTTGGGATACTTCTAAAAACATTTTTTGGTGGGTTGTAATTTAATTTCAAATAAATTATTTGCTAATCAACACCTTCTTACCTTGCAATTTGGAGTAAATTTGAAAGAAACAGGGATAAAAACAGTAACCTACCAATTCTGACTTGCGACAATAAATTTGGACATTATTTAAAGAAGTTATGTGCTAAATTTTTACCAAATTTGATGAAATTTCAGGGGTAATTTCAAAGACATAAGAAAAAACAGTGTAATTGTTTGTTTTCTTTTGCTGAGGACATGTTGAAAATCAGTTGAATTGTCTGTCTCTCTATATTCTGCCATTAAAAATCGTCCAGTGTGTGCAGCCTCGACAACCAGCTGACGTCAGTAAGACTTTGATCAGTAGTTTCTAGCCGTGCTGTCCAAAATCACCTGGAGACACAATTTTAACCAGAATGCTTCACAATGTCAAAATAGACCCATTTTTCTCCTATTGAACCTCCATGGCTCAATTTAGAAAATTTTAGATTTTACTGACAAAAACCTTTTGTAAAAAATAAACATGATTTTGAGCTATGATAGTGCAGAGAAGATCCAGGCTGTATTCTTACTCTGCATGTATTGATACCATTTGACATTCGATCAGAGAAAGTGGTTGCACTGAATGTTTTCTTGAACACATACCTGAATGTCTTCTTCACCTAAATGACCGATTTTTTCAAGTCCAGCCCCCCCTTGGTCTCTTTTTCCCTTTTTGAAGCCTTGAGGTAGAAAATTGTGAGAAAAACCATCTCAATGCTGAATTGCACCAACGTTGCACCATCTGTCTCTTGGTGAGTTAAAGCATAAAAGTTCCTCAGCCTGTCTCCTCCCATCCATCTACCTCTGCCTTTCATGACTGAGGTGCATTTAAAAGCAGCTAGAAACACAGCACACAGCAGATTTCCTGTGAATTTTGTTCATGTGTGAGAGCCGAGCCAGCAACCTCCTCCTCCAAGCTTTTAATTAGCTGGAAGGTGTTGGAGAGTTTCAGTGCACCATTACCAAGAGGAGCCCATTGAGTATAATTATAATAGTTTTTAATGGTAATAAAGCTTAAGACAATACAGCCTGAGTGTTTTCCAGAAGAGCCATTAGACTGGTGTAGCTTCTACCTTCTGTGTGGAGGCCATTTAATACACATACTGTATATATAAAAATTGATATTACTGTCCTTGTAGAGCAATAATTTAAAAGATACTAGATACCCTAATTTTGAAATAGAATAGAATATATACCCCGTACCCCCAGTAAGTATCATTTGTCAACCTTATCCTTGCAAAAATAAATATTATAAAATATCTAGATTACCATATAGACCTGGATAAATCCTTCTGCTGCATTCGAGACTGAAACACATCACTGTGTGTCACAAAGCAAAAGGTGTGTGCATAACAGTTAAAGTGGAGTAAAGTAAATAAGGTAACACTTTACTTGACGCCCACCTCTATAACGCATTAAAAGTATATTTATAAAGCATTATAATGCCATTATAGCACTGTATAACGACAGTTATAAACACTCATAAAGCTTTATAACAATCATAACACGATATACAGCATTTTATCATCGCTTACAAGGTCAGGTATTATAAGACATTCTAAAGAGTTTTAATTTATAACAACTATAATACCATTTGATCCTTGCAACAAAAATCAGTTAGCAAGGGACCATCAATCATAAAGGTTTATAGTACTTGATCTTATAAGCTATTATAAAATGCTCTATAATGTCTTAAGCACATTTTTATAAAGACTGAAGATTTATGGGTGTTTATATTGATAGATATAGACGTTTATAAGCATATCATGAATATATGTATACGTCATTATGTATGTGGGAATTGTCAGTGAGTTGCTAACAGTTATAATGTATTATAATACCTGACCTTGTAAGTGATGATAAAATGCTGTATAGTATGTTATGATTATTGTTATAAAGCATTATGATCATTTATGAGTGTTTATAACTGTCGTTATACAGTACTATAATGGCATTATAATGCTTTATAAATGCACTTATAATGCGTTATAGAGGTGGGCGTCAAGTAAAGTGTTACCGTAAATAATTAGACAGTGAAGGTGCAGTCTGGAATGAATGGACTAATAAAAACCATCCATCCTTCCTTTCCTCCATCTCTCCATCCATCCAAACCCCATGTCTACGACTCTTTAGTTACCAACTGCCATAAGTGTCTAAGGAAGTCACTTTGCATCTCCCTCGAGTCCAAACCAACTTCCAAGGATTGTTTATGGCACCTCTTAGGTACATGCACTTTGAGATGCGATGTATTTTGAAACTTTCATTTTAATAGGACATAAGTAGGGATTGTAATTGATCAGATTTATTGATACAAATGCACAGGGACGAAGACAAAAGATTCATTTTTCATAAGCTGGACACTCCAGACTTTGTTCTTTTCAAATTGAGGTGACCAAGTTCTTTAAAGCTCAACCATTTTCTTATCTTTTTTTTTTTTTTTTAACTTCATCACTCTGTTCATCAAACATTCACATAATTCACACTTTACTGTGCTAGTCGGGCTCTAACATATAAGCCAGAATCTAATCTGTAGGCTCATCGGTGAGGACTTCTGCAGAGCTCAGCTCTGCCCTGTGGCAGGTTTAGGGCTGACATGATATGGTGAGGATGTGCTGCATTTGAGCATGTCTGATTGTGCTGGATCTGTCATCACCTGCACAGCCTGAGCTGGTTCCTATCCTGAGGCCAGCGTGCTGGGTCACCGTCACGCAGATCTTACATTTGTGAGGGATATGTAGCAAGGTTTTGTTGTCTCAGTTGTCGGCTGCTCATTGTGACAATGCAGGGTGCTTCATTCATGAGGCTCCCTCGGCTGTGAGCTTTTGTTCATTTGGCTACAGTGCTGATGGAGGCAAGTTGGAATCTACCAGCGAGATAATAAAATTCACTGTTACTGTATGGGGACTAAATTTAGAAAAACTAAAGGATTGATTTGGTCTCTTGTTAACAGGACAGGTGCCAAATGTGTACCATCAAATAGCTCCAAACATATCACTGAGGGACTTTCTGATCAGGTTGGTTTTACTTCAAATGCTGATCACTAATTAAAGGATAAGTTCGGTTTCTACTGCTTTCACATTGTTTATAGAATGAAGTAGAACAATATACTCACCCAGAAGGCTTTCCTGATCCAAACAGTGCTTCAGGAGATATTTAGATCCAAAATCGAGTGGCGGACATCCGTATAATGGTAGCACACGGGGCATGCATAGCGCTGCTCCTAAAACTGCATTAATCGTCCAAAAACTCATTAGTTTCACCAATATTTCATCATGGTCCGCTCACGCTACTCCTCCAGGACAGTCTGTGTCGCTCCAGACATGTTTTGTGACTGAGCTGACCCCTGAACTGAAAACTTTCTTTACGTTTGCCTCCACGCATGCGCAGTACGGCTCATTGTTTAAGGGGCGACCGCCGGCTACTCAACAACTTTGTTCTTCCAGTTTTGTGCAAAATGGACGAATATCTATCGGATGAAGATGTTGTGGAGGAGAACTTTGAATATGATGGGTGTCCTTACAGTTTCGAGCCAGAGTTTACAGATGAGGAGCTCATCAAGAACAGAAGCAAAATAAGTATGAAATTGTAAAAACTTGGTTCAAAAAAAGTTTCGAAAGTGGGAAAAAAAGTTAATAGGTGCAAAATAGGTATGAAATTGCAAAAATAAAATGGCAAAAAAAAATCAAAAGTGACTAAGGAAAATTGATTATAGCAGCAAAATTGGGATTAAATTTCAAAAACCATGTAAAAATTCCAAACATGGTCTGACAGTGGCCAAAAAAAAGATGAATGGGAGCAAGATAGGCATAAAGTTGTAAAAACTGGGTTAAAAAAGGTTAAAATAGGCATGAAATTGCACAAAACTACATCACAATGCCAAAACGTTCAACAAATTTCTGGTTAAAAATACTTTTTTTTCCAACATATTGAAAATTGCAACAAGCCACATTGCAATTTAGTCTAATTTGCAATTAATTGTTCAGCCCTAATCATGCCCTGACGTAAGCACCTGCTTGAGGTTCAGATTGTGTCTCGATGAGTTGGGAGTCACATCAGTTTCTCTTCCACAGCTCTAGTCGACTACACTGGGATCATGAGGCCCACCTCTTCTCTATTCCTATTGGTCAGTGGGGCAGAAAGGACACTGACGAGCAGTGTTTTTCAAACAGCCACAAAGTTAAACGATCTTTAATTAAGAGCACTGTGAATGCTGAACTTTGTGGTTTTATACTGACAGTGAGCACTGCCATCATAGGAAATGGCAGTCTCAGTAACTGGAACCAGAATGAAAATAGCAATGATGATTCAGAACACCACCCTCCTTTTTATATTATCATCTTATATCCAGGACATTGTGAGTATATTTTGGGGTTTTAATTTCCCCTGTATATGCTAAACAGAGGAACTCTTTCTGCCAGAATGAGGCAGTATGAGATAGACATCAGGCTTCATGTCTGATCTCACACTGATCACACTGATTTCTGAGCCTCATCACAGTGGTGTGGAGAATGAATTAATTCATCCCTGGGATCACCGGCTGTCATAAATAAAGACAATTAGTAATGCTTTGAACAGGATCCTATACCAGCCCCATTCTCCCCTCATCACTTTCTCCTGCACGAAATCATTAATTTATAAAACAGGCCTGGCAGCCGCTTCCATTTCCTTTTATTTACTTGCCAACACTGCTCGTTTTCACTGACACATTGGAGGGAGACGACATGATTAGAGAAAAAATACACACACTGGAACATCTTAAATGCTTTGAACCACCTGGAGGAAGCAGGTTATTGGAAGATGAAAATGTATACGAATAAAATTTTATTTTTAGTGCTGCTTTTCATGCCAGTGCACAGACATTCAGCCTACATGCAAATGACTAGTTTCATTGGATACTGATATTTAAAGAATATATTTACCAGACCCCATGGGAAGTTGGAGTATTTCTGGCTACAAATGGTGTAAAACGTGACACAACAGGCTATATAGCGTGTTTTACGCACACAATAGAGAATATAACCAAGGATTCCTGCAGGGAAATGAGAAAATAAATTGCTTAAAGCCCACAGGTATTTGATGTTTAATGCAGAGGCATCTTCAATGCACATATAGGTCTGTTCCTGCCAGTTTTAACTGGAGATTTAAACCATAAATGAGGTTTGCTTTTGCTTTTATGTGAACGTGTCTGACTTGTCTTTTGGATCGTTCCTTATGGGATGCTCTGATGAAAAAAAGCACCTGAATTTCAGCATTCACATTCATGTATCATCCAGTGATCTATGAGTGCTCTTTGAGTGAAGTGGCACAACAACAGGAAAGGGATCCAAAAATCCAGCCAAAATTTAGACCAACAACTAAACCTGCTGTGTAAATAGCAAAACACCAGTTGAGTGGCACACACTGATTGAAAGGGAATGAGAGCTGACACTCTGACTGGTTTGATCTACAGTATGGTATGTCCAAGACACACCATGTGTAATCAAGGCACAACATCCATCTCCTTTTTACCCTGTTCCTGACTGTGACTTAAGAATGTGGATCCTCAAAATAGCAAAATAAAAGCCCCAGACTAATGTGTACTTTTCAGCAATGAACTTCAAGCCATTAAAGAATAGTGACTGTAGTGTCCTTGTGATTGCTTTATCACGTAGTTTCTTATTATACTTTCAAAATATGCTTATCAAATGGGTAGCACAAAGACTCTGCTATCCATGAGCACAACTGTCGTTATGCTGCGATCCAGTAACCTGAATTAACACTTTAAAAAAAAAAACAAACAAAAAAACAATGATTAATATCACCACACATAGTATAAAAAATGTTAAATAGATAGAAACAGCCTTCAGCTTTCAAACTTCATCAAACTTCAAGAATGTGATTATCACTATGTCAGCATTTTTGTAAATATAAGTCTAACAATACTATGTATACAGAGTCAGAAGTGCAAATAAATTGATTATTAATAATACAGGAGCTAAATAACTGTTCACACTGGGAGCATCCATCTTCACAAACCTTGTTCCAAACAGGAAGGTGCTTGAATATAATTTTATACTGTTGTGTGTGTATATATATATATATATATATATATATATATATATAGATATATACACACACACACACACATACACACACACATATATATATATATATATGTACACATACATAGACAGAGAGACACTCAGACAGACACACAGACAGACTTACAGGATGCAACAGACAGACAGACAGACAGACAGACAGACAGACAGACAGACAGACAGATAGCTGGCTATATATCCCTACTTACAGCCCGGTGCTCTAAGACGTGTCTGAAGAATATAAATTTGCTCTAATTTTAATTGTCTTGTTCCTGAAGTTGAGTATCCAGGCCAGTCCAGCCCTGTCCGACCCGACCGGAAGGCTAAAGAATAGCATTTATAGATAACCTATTTTGATGCTATAAAACTCATCTTAAAGTGTGTATTTCCATCAGGCATATATCTAAAAGTGAGACTTTTTTGTAATGACCTAGAAACTCCTCACAGTCCCTTTTTAAGAAAATATTGTCCCTTAGTAAGGTATAGTTAGACTGCTGTTAGAGAAGGTGTGTGAAAAACAAAACTAATACTTGCCCACAAAAATACAGCTAAAATATGCGCAAGTCAGAGTATAGACCTCCTATTTCACAGGGGTGAAATTTGTTTTTTTTCCAATGTGTAACACTGTGGTGTTAAACAAAAACTACCCATTGACAGGCCCTTGTCTTTAAAGTTACATTGAGTGAGTGCTGGGGTGTGTGGGTAAGCTAGAATGACAGCAGTGCAAAGTGCCATGCTGCTGTGAGAATAACAGCTCAAAACTTCTCTCCATAATACATTTTTTAAGCTCCCAAAATCAGGTATTTAAGGCATCAACAATCACAGAACAAGCTGCTGAAACTCTTGAGGGAAATATGAAAAACAAAAAATATTTTTTATATTGATCCTTGGATATCATAACAGGGAGAATTTAGAAGAATATACTTAAAACTGCATCACCATAAATCCTTTTAATATAGGTAAAGTCTACTATCCGACTCCAAAGGTCTGCCTGCTCACCCCTGTGGAGTAGTTTGTTAAATTTGCATCTACATGGTCTTTAAAGTCTCTCATTTCCTGTAAGCCCATGAGACCCTGGTCTGACACTTTTAGCACTCTGCTATCGCACCAGCACATCTGTTAAGCTCACAAACTCTTCTCAAGAGAGATTAACTGCCATAAAATCCAGCCCAGCAGGTGCAGAAAGGACACACAGGTCTCAGGGTGTCCCCGTTTCAAATCTGTGAATATCCAGCTCACCTCAACCTCTAACCAGCTAAGGACGAAAACATGCTGGGATGTGTTTCTGTGTAGAGGCCAAGGCACGTGATAAAAAGGCTGGCATCCCTCAATCCCATAAGCACTGAAGCTAGTTTGAATGTAGCAACACATGCCACAGAGCATCAAAAAATAGAACATGAAGTTTGTATCAAAAAACTGAAGTGTCCGAGATGAAAAAATGTATGGGTGTAAGTTACCCCTAATGAAAGATGGACTGGCTCTCTAACTTATATGTTTTATTTTAATTCAAGTTGTTTTTGACATTTTTCCTTGTAGGGCCAAAAACCTTGAATGCACAATGAATTAACACCTTAAGATCAAAAAAAACAAACAAAAAAAACAATGATTAATATCACCACACATAGTATAAAATAAATAGAAAGATAAATAGATAGAAACAGCCTTCAGCTTTCAAACTTCATCAGAACTTAAAATAATGATAATGATAATGATAATAATAATAATAATAATAAATAATAATAATAATAATAATAATAATAATAATATAATAACCATGAAGTGCATTTTTAAATCTGAGAAAATACAAACCTTGTTCCCCAAACAGCAAGGTGCTTGAATATAATTTTATACTGTTGTGTGTGTATATATATATATATATATATATATATATATATATAGATATATACACATACACATACACATACACACACACATATATATATATATATGTACAGATAGATAGACAGACAGACAGACAGACAGACAGACAGACAGACAGACAGACAGACAGACAGACAGACAGACAGACAGACAGACAGACAGACAGACAGACAGACAGACAGACAGATATAGATTAGGGCTGGACAATAATTGCAAATTAGATTAAATCGCAATATGGCTTGTTGCAATTTTCAAATCGCAGACAGTGCAATATTTTTAACCCAAAATGTGTTGAACATTTTGGCATTGTGATGTAGTTTCTTGTAATTTCATGCCTATTTTAACTTTTTTTTAACCCAGTTTTTACAACTTTATGCCTATCTTGCTCCTATTCATCTTATTTTTTTGCCACTGTCAGACCATGTTTGGAATTTTTACATGGTTTTTGAAATTTAATCCCAATTTTGCTGCTATAATCAATTTTCCTTAGTCACGTTTGAATTTTTCTGCCTTTTTTTTTTTTTGCAATTTCATACCTGTTTTGCACCTAATAACTTTTTTTCCGCTTTCGTACCATTTTTTACCCAGTTTTTACAATTTCATACCTGTTTTGCTTCTGTTCTTCACTTCTCCACCTTTTCTCAAATCTTTTATCCTTAGATTGATTTAATGTCATATTAGTTTTACTATAAAACAATATACTGCTTATGTTTGTTTAATAATACATAAGATGAGGAACGTTAAAACAATCGCAGAGTAAATCACAATTGCAATATTGTGGAAAAATATCGCAATTAGATTATTTTCTCAAATCGTTCAGCCCTAATATAGATATTAGGGGTGCAACGGTTCACGGTTTAAAACTGAACCGTACGGTTCGCCCTGCACGGCTCAATTCGCCTTTATGAAGCGCGTTTTTTCGGTTTTGCACTTAATTCATTTCTAACAGCTGTGAGGCGGATTTCTCGCCTGTTCTCCGGCTGCAGACAACCCCTCCCTCCTCCCATCCTCACACAGCTCTGTACAAAACCCCGCCCCGCTAGTAAATATCCAATTGCTATACTGTGTAATAGGAGCCGAGCACATGGCCGAGTGGGCGGCGTCTCTCACTCTGCAGCTCGGCTCGGCTCGGCCTCACAAAAGCTAAGACGAAGAAGGTGGAAGTTAAGGAGAAAGAAAAAGTTATGGCGAACGGAGAGGTGGAGAGACCGGAGTTTGAAGAAGCACTGGCATCGTTCAATCTGTGATGTGGGGACATTTCGGTTTCCTTATGGATTATAATGACGAAGGAGAGAAAACAGTGGACGAAAATAAATCCATGTGCAAGCATTGCTCAGCGCTCGTCCGACACGCTAAGGCGAACATGTCCAACATGAGTCAACACCTCAGTCCTCATCACCCAGAGGTTTAGCGTTCTCAGGCTACGTTCACACTGCAGTCCATACTGCTCAATTCCGATGTTTTGTTTGTCTGTTCAGATCACTCGTGTAAATGTGGCCTGACTGCAGACTGTGATGTGGACAGCTCAGGCTGCAGAAGTGACGCGCATGCTCAGTGTAACATTAATGACTCACACAGCATGGTGTGATGAGGGGCAACAAACACAGAGCAAAAGTGAGCTTTACAGTGCTGGAGAAGTTTGTTCCCATAACGTAGAATCTGAGGTTACAACAGCTCACCTTGAGTAAGCTCTTATTAAAGTAATTATGGCTATATTTCATTTCTTATAAACGTAAAGGCCGACGCTCTCTCCCGCACCGGGGTCAGGATATCAGACTGTTCACTGACTGACGCTGTCTCATAGGAACATACAGCAGTGCGCAAATACGCACAGATGAGATAGACAGCGGTATCATCAGAGTGTCCACGTCCTGTAAACTTGTTATTTTAGCCTGATTAATCCATTCAAAAAGTTGGCGCAGTGTGAATAAACTAAGTTTATCAGATATCATAATACAAACGTTTGATTCATTCACGTTTATTGTTTATTGTGTGTGTAATAGAGATGCCAGTCGATCGCCCCAGCACTCTCTCACTTTTTCTCCACTCCTCCTTTTATGCATTGTTTAATCATGATTGTAGCTGGAAAAACAACTAAAACTCTTTATTGTAGGACAAAAAATGCATAAACTTTTTAATAATCATGTCTATATTAACCTCTGATTATATTTTGTTCATGTATAGTGTATATCATGTACAATACATACTAAATTGTATTTCAGAAGTCAGTCATTACGCTAGCCAGGGAGCTAAGAGGCACTCTAACCATGTGTTTACATTTGAAGTGTTTTATATAAATGTCATGATACTTTATTTAAGCCAAGTAATAGTTAAGACTAAGAGGCATTGTCATAATATATTTTTCTTAAAAGCAAAATAAAGGGAGTCTTTTGGAAAGTCAAACTTCTTTTTTTTTTTTAATGCAAAACATGAACCGAAACCAAACCGAAACCGTGATCCCAAAACCGAGATACAAACCAAACCGTGGGCTAACTGAACCGTTGCACCCCTAATAGATATATATGTATATTCATCACAGCTTTTAACCTTTGATTAGCATGTCTATTGTTTGTTTTTAATGTAACTTCCTATTTTTACACCTTGAAAATAAGAGCAGTAGCCCCATGATTCAGAGCTTTCCTCTTCATACCCCCTTACAGATGGCCTTAGACATGAAGAGCAGCAAAGGTTAACCAAGCATGTCCACTGTGTTTTGTAACATAGATGGGGAAATCCACCATTTACAATGATTTTTGACACAGTGCATGAAGTTAGACGGACTAGAACTGGTGGGCCGGGCTGTTGAGACATTGTAAAAACATGGTTGTTCACACAGGTAAGTGTTTCTGTTTCCTGATTTGAAGGTACTTCAGCTCCTCCTGTTAATGTGAAAACATACATTTTCTCTCTGAAATTTCAAACAGTAATATTTCATTGCATCAAAAAACAGTTTCTTGTATCAGCAGAAAAGTTAATGTGTCAATTTAGTGTATAGAATCAGAAGAGTACATCTGATTTAGGAGACAGGTGCGTCAGAGCAAAAAGTTGATGTAAACACAAAGATGGAGTCCCACACACTGTCTGACTTGCAAGAAATTCATTTATTTGCTTAACGTTTCGGTCTTAGACCTTAATTAGGCAAACTGAGGATGTTGCAAATAAGAAAATAAATTAATTTCTTGCAAGTTAGTCAGTGTGCGGGAGTCCATCTTTGTGTATGAATTAAAGTAGAGAAAGAGTAGAAGAATAACACCCATAGTCAAATTTGTGTCGTGGAGCCCTGTCCTTGAAGACACAAGACAAATTTGTGTTTGATTAAAGAAAAATGACTGAAGTGTCTCTGATTAGTTTACAGTTTGTATTCATTCCCTTTTTAATCATTATTTGTCTCATTTCACATTTGCTGTACAGATGGCATCCTGAAAAAAAAACCTGCTGAAGCTTTGTTCATAGCTAACTTTTTCATCTTAAGCAGAGTTTTGCTTCACAGCAGAGTTTGAAGGGCATCACAGTTAAACACTTCCTTTACTGCTTGTTGTAGACTCTCATTTAATAAGAGCGTTTGTTTTGGGGGCATCATTTGCATTAGCTTGAAACCAAAAGGAGTCGTCTTTGATGTGTTTTCTACATGAACATCAAACAAAGAATCTCCTTCATTACCGCTCCAACACAGAATGGTTCCTTCCCCTTATAAAATGGGACATGTTATGTCATTTCTTGGCATATACATCTGTTTCCAGAAGGAGAACAAAGGCATTGTCTTTAAAAGGAGTGTTCTTTGATCGTAATGAGTTGTTTGTGTCAAGTTGCAGTTTTCAGGGATTTTGTCTCTATCTTTTGTTTAATCAGAGAAAGTAGACTGTGAGGAGTGGGCCCTTTTCTGCTCTGCCCTGCTGCACATTTAAATAGGTAGACATAAAGCACAACTTTAAGCCATCGCTTCAACAAACGAACAACAGCTGATTTATGATTTAAAATTTTGTTAGAAATTCCTTCATTCACAGAAGTTTTTGAGAGCAGTAAATTCTTAACCTTGCTCATCCCATCTCTGTAATCAGCCGATTCATCAATCTCCAATCTATGACTGGGCTTTGTCCAAAGCAGCACAGCCCGATCAACTTTCTGGGGTGAAACCAAATTTCGTGCCACGAATTTCAAATGATGAAATAAAAGCACGAAATAAAAACGCAAAGGGGCGCGTGCACAACTGGGGATTTTTACCATCCTCGGCTACCGTAGCAAAACACTCGCTTCAATATGGAGGAAGATGAAGTGGAAGAATTAGCTGATGCTCCTTCGTCAAATAAATCGATTGTGTGCACCTATTTTGGCCTTCTATGTAAAAGACGAGAGAACGGTGAGAAGATTGCGGACAAAGCAAGAACCATGTGCAAAATATGCCGCTACAGTTCGCCGTATACTGCGGCGAGTACAACTACCAACTACTTTAAACTGTTATGTTTGTGTAAGTCTGCATAAAAAACAACATTTGATTTTTGCATCTACTGTTGAGTTGACAGAATTTGATCATACTTGAAGATCAGAAGTATATGCACTGTTATAAAAACTACAATTTTGATTTCATTTTGTGTTGATGCAGCAATATTTTTGTATGTCTGCATTAGGAAGAAAATAAAGAAAAGGAGATTTTTGCACAACTTCCTACTGTTGGAGATTTTCTATAATCTTTATTTTGTATTGTGAGTATTTTGTATCATGAGCCCTGTTTCATATTTCGTATCGCTTCGTGAGTTGACAATTTTGTTACACCCCTAGGAGATGACAGCAGAAAGTGACTACTCGTACAGGAATTAGCATGGATGCTAACAGCTTCAGTAGCAGTTTTAGCAGATCTGAACCACATTTCTCTATTGAAAGAAATAACAAACAACACTGAAAGCATTTCTGAATAGATAGGATATTTTCAATCCACCTCTGACATGTTTGGAGAGAGTTTGTTCTACAAAGAGACCAATGGTTTGTATCTTGCAATCTGATTGTCCTGTAATCGATATGTATTCATCATCCAATCACCTGCCAGATATGATTCTGAAAGTCTCCGTCCATTCCCAAACACTTTGAAATAAATTTAAAGGTTCATCTGATGTGTTAGGTTGGCAAAGTCTCTCTGGAAGGTCTAACCTCCTTAGTTTCTATTAATAGGTCCCATTTATGTAAAATATGCATGTTTTTGTATCCAGTGTCCATCTGCAAACCATCCCACCATGTCATAAAATATTTCCTCTTCTTCAGCAAATGTGTGCTCAGACACTCTGAAAATTGTTCCCTGATGATGTCATTAGGGAATATACCACCCACTCCCTGTACCAGGACTTTGTTAAGCCTACAGCCTGCCTCAGAGGAAAGAACACCAGACATGTCCGTGCAGCCACAGTAAACATGAGAGCACAGTGCTAGAGACCAAAAGCCTGATCCAGTTTTTGAAAATGTCTATGGATATTTTCAAAGATGTAAATTTTGTTATAGGTGAAAATAGAGAATCAGATCTAAATCAATTAATGACTGAAGAAGCAGAGTCCTCATTCCCACAGTCAGTCTGGGTGCAGCATTTGCACAGGCGGGTGAGTCCAGACCCTAAAGGCCCACCGATAACACTGCATCTGGTTGGCAGAGGTTGCCATGTTTTCAGAGCCATGAGCATACTTTAAATAAATAAAGTATGAGCATACTTATTTTGGAATTCACTTTGTTGTGTCATTTCTGCCTCTTTCATTTGATATTTTCATTTTTTCTGCATTTTTTTTTTCCAAATATAATTTAAGTTTTTGTATTTTTGTCTTAGGGCGGCACGGTGGTACAGCAGGCGCGTGCCACACAGCAAAAAGGTTCCCGGGTCTGACCGCGGCCTTTCTGTGTGAAATTTGCATGTTCTTCCCATGCATGCATGGGTTCTCTCCGGGCACTTTGGCTTCCTCCCACAGACCAAAAGCATGCTTGTTAGGTTAATTGGTGACTCTAAATTGCGACACAAGTATGAGTGTGAGTATGAATGATTGTCTGTCTCTCTATATGGTCCTGCGATTGACTGGCGACCAGTTCAGGGTGTACCCCACCTCTCGCCCAATGACAGCTGGGATAGGCCCTAGCCCACCTCCCGAAAGGGATAAAGGGGTATAGAAAATGAATATTTCTGTCTTATCATTGAACTTTGATTTCCAACTTTTTTTGTCTGAAAACAAAGTTTGACCTTTTCAAAACGTTTTTATTGTTTTGAGCCACTTTGTCTTTTTCATTTTGACTTTTGACAAAGTTTTTTTTTCTTAAAGTGAACAATAAAACAACCTTCAGTTTGTTCTTTTCTCTGACAGATCTAAAAAAGCAGTTCTGAATTTATTATAATTGAATCAGTCAGATTTGGATTCCTTCACCTGTTCTTTTTTCATCCAAGGCTTTTATTTCTAATATTTACTGCTGTGGTTTGGCAACATGACGATGTGCTCCTAGTTTGCACAATAAAAAGGAGTTGTGCAGTTTACTGAAATGCCAAAAGCATTCTCACAGCTAAGAGGCTTGTGTGCAGCTGGACTGTTTCATCAGACTAAAAATTCAACTTTTGTGTTCCTTTAACACATCTCCCTCTCTCACTTTCTGTGTTGGTCTTGACTTGAGGTCTGAACTCTGAACATCTGTTGTGCACTTTCAAACAAATCTCTCCAGTAGCCGGAAACAACAGTCGGGTGTTTACCTGACCCCAATATTTGGTACAACACTGAGGTGATGAAACTGTGAAGAAATTCATGAAAAGAGCTGGAAACATATTTCTTTGATAAGGTTACAGTCTGGGGTTTTGTAGTGTCAGAATCAATGAGATATAAAATGTGAAATGCTGTCTGGTAAACATGAAGAAAGGATAACTCTGTTGGAAGTTTACATTTTCTGTCTGGTACAAAGTAGTTTCAAGGTTAGTAACAAACCTCAGTGTGTTTACATGGTTATTTGAAAGTTGATTTGCTGTGTTAGTCTTGGAGAAGACTCTAAAATAACAGTAAACATGTTTGTCTGACTGAAGTTGGATAAAGTTTGATTTTTTGAAGTTGGTCCAGCACACCAGTATAATCCAAGTTGGAGTCTCTGTTTTTTTTTTTTTTTATGTATTTTTTGGGCATTTTGTGCCTTTATTGATAGGAGAGAGACCGTGGATAGGCTTGTCAAATGGGGAGAGAGAGAGTAGGGAAGGCACTCTGCAAACTGGTCTCAGGCGGGATTTGAACCTGGACCGGCAGAAGCGAGTACATAGGGTGCCTGGTTGCTAACCAATCCGCCAAACCAACACCCCCAAGTTGGGGTCGCTTACTCCTGCATGTTTACATATTCATTGGACCCAAAATGGCCTTTGCCCTCTGCACATGCCTACCAGGCTTAAACTATAAGCCGGACGGCCTTTGTAAATCTGTTGGAAATGGTGGGATCAGGAATATCCACAGTATGACACGGCAAGAGCTTATTAAAATTGTCAGTGCCTGTCCTGGATGATATAGCTAGTTTAGTGTTTGCTTCCATGTTTTTTGGTCCATTTCTGATGAATTCAGCCCTCCAGGTTTGTACATGGTCCAGGAATCTGGCATAACTCATCTTTATAATATATTAACTGTCTGTGATCTGTGTGGAAATGCACTGAATGAGTCGACAGGTTAGTGCCCTGTGGTCTTAAACTTAAGCAACAAATGTTCAGAAATTGTGTGATTTCAAATTTCAAAGGTCCCATGAGCTGCAAAAATCAATTCTCACTGCTTTTTGTGTTGTGAAGGGGCTTGGGGGACAGAAGAAAATGACACCTTTTACTAAACTCACTGGGAATAGATTCTGGAGGATATTTTGACATCCAAGAAATATTTTTAATTCTTAAAATAAGGAAAACATGACTTGTGGTGGATTTGTACCAGTTCGACCTAACACCCCACAGCTGTATGAATTAAACAGCTTTAATATGAAATAGTCTAGTCATTGAAAAGATGGATTTTTTGCTAATTTCTTTTGAGTTTGTGTCAATTTTGGCAATTTGCTATGGCAGTTTTGCTGATTTGGTCCTGTACAGATCTGAACCTTGGTGGCACAAGCAAGTAACCCGGGCATGTGTACTGCTGCTTGTGTTGGTGGCACTCCACACATTTGTGAGGACTAACTAATTTTTCACGCGTTGATATTACATACAAAGTCAATTGAAAGACGCGAATTGACGCTGCATCGGGGCGAGCATAGAGCGGCATCGAGCGTTGAGTGGTGAGCGTTTCCAGCGAAAAAACGCTCCCCCCTCAACGCTTGAGTTGAAATAATTGAACTTTTTGAGCGAGCGAGCGTGTTGACGCGCAGGGACAGCCTATCAGCATGGAGATCGTCACTGACGCAGGGCATTCTGGGGGTCAGAGTCTTGCTAATTTGACAAACTGCTAAAGTCACCGGAGACCGATGGAGAGGCGCTCTGCAGCTGGACTGTCTTGCCTGTACTTGGTATCCATGCGGGAGAGTACCGACGTCAGCACCTAGCCCGCAGCCGACTTCTCCACAGCAGGTACAGAGCAGTGATGGTGGTAATCAGAGCCATGTTCGACGATGGAATGATATGATGAAATGATAATAGCGGACTTTTCGTGCAACAATGCCGCGGTGACCGGCAAGCAATGAGCGTTTTTTGCGTATTTGTACCAGCGTCAAAACTCGAGCGTCTAGTGCGGCGCGATTTCACTTGACACGTGAATACACTCGCTTTCAACGCTTTCGGTGGCAACATGCCGTAAGAGTGTTCTGTGAATCATATTGTGTTGTGCTGTTTCATTTTGCATCATGTTGCGCTATAATGAGTCCTGTCCTCAAGCTGCTTTCAAGAATCTGTCATAAAAGGCTCTTTTTTTAGACATTACGAGACTGTGAATGAACCTTGAAGATTCAGGAGTAATCACATCGATGTTTTATGATTGTGAAAGACAACAAGATGAATACTGTTTTGGCAAGTTGTTTCAGTTACAACCCCTTGCAGAATGATACCCCTGCAGAGAGGCAGACAGCATGCTCTCCAACATCATTAAAGACACAGTATGTAGAATTAGCACTGACCCTAACCGCTGATGAGTTGAGGCACAATAATGCAGTTACTACCACCCGCCTTTGCTATTTAATGTTCTTTTAATTGAGGACTTCATTAAGTGAAGACATCAGTGAGGTGTGTATGTGAAACAGACAACAGGTGTTTCAGTTTTGGGGAAAAGCTAAATAATAAGGGAGAAAATAATTCAGAGAAGACTTCCTGGAGTGCATGTTTGCAGTATGAACTCAAAGCTTTCTGGGGCATGCTTTGTGGGACTCAGGATGTTACTGTCAGTTTTTTTTTTCCCTCATTATGTGAAATGTATCCATGAAACAGAAATGTTGGTTTGCTGTGTAGTGAATACACCTCATGGAGTGATGTTCTTGTCAACCAGAGTCCTCAATTCTGTAAGAGAAGGGAAAACAGTAGCAACAGAGCCAGTGTGGACCCCACTGGAGACTGACTGACCATCCCCAGATCCTTTATATTCTTGAACTATCAGCACAGAAGATCTAAGCTGTGTCTAATGTGAATCTCAATCTGATCAGGATCCGCTTTCACCTGACGCGTGATGGTCATGCTGTCTTCAAAATCTGATTGCAAAAAGGTCATGGTCTCTTATTCCTGCAGTGAGGATGCAACTGACAAATAAAAAAAACACACTTGCAGTCAAATGCCAATTTTACTTCAATGCGTTCTCTTTTCACCTCTGTCCAGGGCATCTTAAGCATCACTGCAAAGACTCATAAAGTTCTAGAACCCTCCCAAAGAAGGTCATTTTTTGCCTGAAATTCAAACTTTCAAAAAAATATGTTAATATTTGTCCCAGTACTCATGAGAATATTCTGCAGTACAAAGACAAACCTTAAAAGACAGAGCACTGTTGACTTTTTCATCATGTTGCAGTTTTGTTCCTCATTAGTGAAGACATTAAATATGGGGGTCAGAGAGTATCTTACCTCTCATCATTAATTGATAAAAACCTGTTGTGGCTCGCACTGATATTTTTGTATCTTTTTTTTAAATCCAGAATTAGGCAAACAGACAGAGACATGCATTTTTAGTTTTTTAATTTAAGAAAATGAGCATCCTAATGAGCTGATGAAGATGAAATCAGCTACAGGAGAAACGATCATACATTAGAAAAAGATCCCAAAGGTTCTATGTCCTGTGGGTTTGACCATTTGTGTCTTGACTCGGTTGTCTGTTGAGCAAAGGTTTGATTTAAATTGAAATGAAAAAAAGGAAAAATGTTGTTTTATCATCATCAGCTCTTTTTCACTCCCCTTTGGAAACGCTTGGATCTGAGCGTCAGGAGGCCGGGGAGGCTAAGGCCCTCCTCACACGAGGACGGCCCCGTATTGTCTTGGCGTCGGCATCAAAACATGTATCCCTGTTTACACATCGTATTGTACATAGGCTTGTGCATTTACATGACAACGCAAAATCTACACAAAATCCTGTCGGGTTGCCCGTCTGGACCGTAACATGCTGCGTCTCTGCATGAGCACTTGTTGCTGTTGTTGCCATAGATGGTGTTGTTGGTGTTCTGTGACAACCAAAAAGTCATAGCAATATTTGTAGCTGCTGGAACAAGATCAGAATCAGCCCGGCTGCCGCCATTGTTGTTGTTGTGTGTGACAAAATGGGTTGGAGGGCGGGGAGGAGGAGGGGTGCTATGAGGTCACCGTCTTTTCCGGACTTATCTGTTTATACCAACTACGGCATGAAGACGAATACCCAGATATCCACCTGCAGACCCGTTTTCAAAAAAGATGCGGAGTCATGGACAAATACGCGTCTCCGTGTGTCAATATCACCAGATCGATAGTTTATTTTACTGGAGTCTTACAAATTCGTACTCTGAAGCCCACCTCAGATAATGAGATCTGCACTGACTGGCTCCCCAGATGATGTCTGATGGGAGGAGGGGTCATTAATCTGGTTGTGACGAGTAGAAAGCACATGCGTGCAGAAGCTGTATAGCTACTGCACCATAAACCCCAATTAGTATAATCCTGAGTTTTGCAAGGGACACTTTCATATAATAAGAATAATAATTCTTTTTTTAAAAGTGCCTTTAAAGACACTCAAGGACACTGCACAAAGTATATATTAACATAAATAACGTATATTAAATCAACAATAGACCAGTAAAATCAGGAAAAAAACACCACAGACAAAGCAGATGTAGGGATGTAGATGGCAGGTTGTTGTTAAATAGAGTCTGAACAGGTGGGTTTTGACTCTGGATTTGAAGTGGGGTAGAGAGTTCAAGTTTCAGAGGTCTGGTGGGAGAGAGTTCCAGAGCTGGAAGGATGGGAGTTTAGAAAAAGGTGTCATGTTCCTCTGCTCCCCAGGCCTCATATAATTGAGACTTTGGTATTTTAAATAAAACACTAATGTCCTCATAGGCCTCTTAAACACCACCAGCAATGTATTCTGTCAATAAAATGCTCACCCACTGTAATGAATACAGAGACAATTGTGTCCATGATGAAAAGAACATTTCCATCATCATTTTCTCTTTGCTCATCCCTCCCTTAAATGAATCTGCAAAGCAAATCAGTTTCCCTATTCCATGCTTTCTGTGTTCTATTTGCATTTGAATATTTTCCATCTTTCTTCCCATGTTGATGCTTTTATGTCTTTTGTGTCTCTGCATGTTCCCTTGATTGATTTTATGCTGATACGGTGCTATCAGTCTATCTAGATTTTGATTCACTTTATTCGCTCTCCATGAATTTGTGAATCATTTGTGCATTTTATCACCCTCATAAATAAGTGAATATATGACCAAAATACTGACAGAAATAAACCTGCTCCGAGCCTCACAGCATGAAATACATCCCATTTGTTTTCAGACACCCATAAAAAGATTATTTAACCTCTGGTCTAAGAAAGAGACATAATCTAAAGTCCTGACAAGATGGAAAGTTGGTCTGTGAGAGCGTGTGCTGGAATTTAATTTACATATTAATTTGTAGACAGATGCTCCTCTGTCTTTGTGCAGTATGAACGGAGCTCAGAGTCTGTCTGCAGTCGAGCCAGTCCAACTGGACTCATGTTTACGCAACTGCATCCTGACAAACAGAGCACACATTTCTTTATTTGGAGGAATCGGCTGTGAGTTTGTTTTGCTGCAGCGTTGAACGTCTGAAAAGCTGGGATACTTTGAACCTCCAGGATTTTATGATTCCAGTTTAAATAAACGCAGGTGTTAGATTTTAATAGAGATTTTCTATTTTGAATTTTCTCTGTGAATGTGTTACCTGAAATAAACTGCTTTAGCTATTAACCCTATAAAGCCAATTGTATCATATTTGATACATACTTTTATAATACCCTTTTCTACTCAATATGATCAACAAATTACAAAAAAAAAACATCTGCATACAATCAGATAAATGATAAAAATGTCCTCAAATGGATAATCAGTTGCCAAAAACACCCAATGTATCAAATGAGATACAAAAAATCTTTATGTTGAATTTTATTGACGTTTTGATTTTTATGGATTTTAGCAGAAAGTGAAACAAACATTTCAGCTCCAAAAAAAGTAGAATTTTCTGGCTATTATCTATGATCTTGGGCCTTAAAGGAGACATTTCATGCTTGTTTCTCCTTTTCACTATGCCAGACTAGGATGCCTGTAAAGCATTTCTGCCATCAGTACAAGTCATTTAGTTCCTTCATTGTCCCACAATAGCGTTCTCAAAATCCTCATTTTAGGCCATTATCAAGCTCTCGTTGAAATGCTCAGTTTCCAGGCTGACCTACAGTTACCTCGCAACGTCACAGCCCTTTGTGCTTTGATTGGTCAGTTCTATCAGAGCTGCAGAGGGGGCTGAGCCAGCCTGTCCTTCTTCTTCTACTGTATTTTCCGGCAGGCTCAAAGCAGCGACCGCGTATTGAGTCCCCCCTACAGGCCAGAGCTGGCAATGAGTGAGTGTGAGCTAGGGATCTATATACTGCTGCTGGACGAATGTGTTCCTCGGTGACGGTTTTGTGGCTAACGGACATCACAGAGGAGGAAGTGTTTTATCAGATTACTCCAATAAAAAGAAATGCTCGTGTTGTCACGACGATTTAAATCTCACGGACATCAATGACCTATTTTCAGAGGCATCAAGTCTCGTTCTAGGATATCGGAAAAAATACAATATCTCATTTTTTGAAAATTAAGGGGGTGTAAGGTCTTGTTTTCAAATTTATTATATTATATGTAAGTATTAAATCATGCATCAGTATGATATGTCTCAAACAGATAGAAAATGAAAGTGAAAGATGTTTTTTATGGAAATAGTGGAAAAAGTCTTATAGATTAGTAAAAGTCAAAAAGTCCAGACTGAAGACATAATGCAGAAATTAATATAAATAATAAATTGTATAAAAGTGTAGCACAGTCACTACAGTAAAAGGTGTTATTTCAGACAGCATTACCAGAGTTCTGCCCATGGCAAAACATCCATCCATTATCCATCTATTTCACTATTTCACTCATCTGTTTTGGAGTCTTGAGGTCTTATCCCTGCTGTCACTGGGCAAGAGACAAATGACCATTTACACACAAACTCTCACCTGAGGCCAACTTAAGGTCATCAACTACCCAAACAGGTATGTTTTGGGTCTGAGGAAGGAAACTGTAGTGCCAGCAGGAAACCCACTCATGCTCAGGAAGAACATGCAAATTCCACAGCAGCATCATGTGCTACATCACCACTCAGTTTGAATTGTATATTATTATTATTACTATTGCTATTTTTTTCTTTTCATTGGTATTATTAAACCAATGAATACCAAAGTATTTTTTTCTTATTCTTTTTCCTTGTTAGTTTACCCAGTGTGCATTTTAACAAAGTTTCACATAATCACTTGTGAGCAGCCACTAAACTAACACATTCTCACACTGCAGAGGAAATAATTTAAAATCTTTTAAAATCTTTTTTTAACATATCTACCAGCTTGGTCTCACATGCTAGTTATGACATCCAATTCTCTTTGTTTTCTCTGCTGAGTCATTTTCTGCAAGTAAACAGTATAAAAAACACTTATGCTGAAAATAATTAGGCCCAAACATCACCAAAAATAAATAATCCCTTGGTGGCTGTTCCTGTCTCCCCTGATCTGAATCCATGCTTGTCCAAACATGTTTGTATAGATCAGCCCATAGTCAGCTGCTGGTAGTACATGAGCTGCTTTTGTTGGTGCTCTGGCACATGTGTTCATGGTGTGTGCTCTTATTTTAATGCAGCAGCAGCATGAATGATGCCTGTAAGGCTTCATCGTTGTGTCATGAAAAAACACAGTCACTGTTGTGTTTTGCACCTTTTACTCATCCCCCTTAAGGGTGTTGTTGAGCTACAAAAGAGCACTTGGCTGCAACTCTACTGTACACCTCTGCTCTTCTTCTCTGATGGGGGAAAATGTAGTTTGTTAAGATGCTACAGCACTACTTGACCAATAACATAACCAGGCTACTAAAAATGCAAGTGGACTCTTACACAGACCCTACCACAAAGCCTCTGGAAAATCCAGTTAAACTACTGACGTTATAGTCCTTCACTGCCGAGAGTACCTATTTGTCAGATACATACATTTTACGTTTGGCGTGTTGTAGCATGTTGTGCATAAGGCAGCACATAAAGCAACAAATAAAACATTAGCTGTTGTAAAAAAAAAAGTTATGTTACAAACCTAATACAGCTCAAACACAGATTAGAATCATTTTCTGAAATATTAATTTAAAATGTCGAATACACATAATGATTCATGATGTTGATGATCCTTGACTTACTTTACTTTCATCTCTGTCTATCTTCCCCTCCTTTTTCCTGTTTCCTGTTCAGTCTTGTTCCCTCCAGAGCTTCTCACATCAGAGTCTGACTGTGACACATCATGCTGTGGATGAAGTGGAAGATGGTGGCGGACTCCCTGCGAGGACGAAGGAGGCGGATGCCCTGCTCGCTCTGGTTCCTGCTGCTGTTCGCCGCTGGAGGTCTGGTGCTCTTCATCCACCAAAGGGATCTGTCCGAGATGGTGCAGCAACACAGCCCAGGTCAGTCTTTTTTACTTTAACTAACGAGTTCTGCCAATTAAGCTCACAAAGATTTTGGTTAGATTGCTGCACATTTACAAACGGACAGAGATAAGTTGTGATGTAATCAACCAAAGGGGCTGGTATACTTTACTAGCAACTTCTGCACAGTAATAAAAGCAAACATTTTCTTTTCATTTGATGCAATACTTTGAAATAAACAGAGCTGACATGAGAAAGTTGCACTCTCAATAAAACCCACTATTGTGAATTAAGCCTTCACCAACATTTTCAACATTAACCAGCTGCTTATTGGCATGCTAATTAGAAGGCAATTGCCCAAGTCCCTCCGATCCGAGTCTCAAGCAAGTCCCAAGTTTTTTCTGTTGTGGGCGAGTCGAGTCGAAAGCACTCAGATTTTTATCTTGAGGAGAGAAACCTTATCTTTCCAAGGTCAATGTCACAGGTCAGGCTAACGTTCCTAGCCATATTAACCTATGGTAGGAACATTCGCTACCTGGCTTACGTTTGCAGGTTTCACTCACATGGCCTAATGTGTCCTCAGGTGGTGGATAAAGTTCGATGTTGTGCCCTCTTTTTTGCTTATCCAAGCGTTGCAGGTTGTGCACTTGGCGTGTCTTCGTTTTCCATCTGATTGAAATTCTTTATATGCAAAGAAAATAACTTTGGGCACAGAAGACATAGCAGTTGCCAATTTGAAACCCATGTCCAGTGCACCCTGCCCATTGATCATCACTTTAGCCGTGTGTGGTAGGAACGTATGTGTGTAGTACTGTGTCATGTGAGGGACAATAATAGGTGATGGACAAGTGTCCTGTGAATGGAGCGTCAATAAAGTGAAGCTAAAAGGAAAGAGCGGCGTATATATCTCCTGTCTGGCTCTTTATATAAAGTCTGAGTGCATGCAATTTTTCCAATCATGCTGTCTCAAGTCAGGTCGAGTCTCGAGACATTTTCTCCCGAGTCCGAGTCCCTATGACTCGAGTCCAATTGTCTGCTAATTAGTGGCATAACCAACTGTTTGTTAGATATGTGTTTTGAGATGAAGGTGTCCCGATGAAGTTTAATTAATATTTCATAAATATTCAAGACACATTTTAAGGGCTTTTTATAATTCTAATTAGGGGAAGGCTTAAGTCATGAAACATCAATTTAAAGTTTCCTCATAACAAATTCAGTCTTAGCTCTAACACCCCTGCTTCTGTGATTAGCACTGTCTGAAGCTCTTAGCTGCATTTTACATAACAAAACACACAAGCTCTGCTGCATGTTCTGTGATGTGATTACTGATAAACAGGTGGGCTTAAACCATTGATGAACAAATACTTTAGACCCCTGGTTCCTTACCATGGGTCTTGACCATCCCAGGGAAAGCACCAGAGGCACTGTCTACTTTGAGGTGGCCAAAATTAAAGCTACAAAAACAGTGTGGGGTCATCACACTCTGAACCATTTGCTTAAACATACTTTTCCACTTCCATGCTGCATTGATTAGGCACTCTTTGGAGATGGTACAGCCTTCTGTGTGTTTTCTCCTGCAGTTCTTTGAGCTACAAAGAGATGGTGGCACCATGTACATCGATATCATAAGTGTCTGTTCTGAGTTTTTCTGAAGGGGCACTAAGCCATGCCACTGTGGCACAACTTCTGGGTCATGCCATGTATCTCACACAGCCTCGCTTCAAAAATCCTGGGCTGTCCCTTTAACAAGATTTGGCTTAAGATTTACAGAAATGCTACTTTTTGTAAAAGTGTTTTGTAAAAGAATATGCAAAAGACCAGTTGGTGTCAATTTTATTTATGATAACCGTTACAAATTGTGTTATTATGCACAACAATAATGTTATTGCTGGGGGGGGGGATACTTCTGAAGTAGCTTGGGGCGGGGCTAACCCTCCCGCGCTGCTTTTCACACTACCACATAGCTTGTTGCGCGATGTGAAAGTAAAAAGAAGATGATCAATCAGCAGGTGTGTGCACGTGTGACGGTACCCGTGACAGACAGTTATTCATCCGGACTACAGAGTAACAATCCATGTCCGTGTGGGAAACATTGGTCAGTGAGGACATTAGTTCCACCTAGACGGACCGCGGTAAACTCACAGATAATGCTGCTGCATCATCAAATGCAGTGTTTTGTGGTTGATAAGTGAGTGAAAAGGATACAGCTGGAATAATTTCCGCTTATACATCCTATTATATGGTATATGATATGATCGTGGTGAAGTTCGAGCAGACGTGACATCACCGAGCGATGGTCTAAACTGAGATTTAGTTTATGGGCTAATGAATTTCAGTTATGATCAGCTTAAAAAAGGAACGATAACAGCTGTATGCTACTGATTAGCATAATTATAAGCAGCTAGCTAAAGATGCTATGAGGAGTTTTTAAGTAATTACAAAACAGTCTCACTTTTAGATATATGCATGATGGAAATACACACTTTAAGATGAGTTTTATAGCATCAAAATAGGTTATCTATGAATGCTATTCCTTAGCCTTCCGGTCGGGTCGGACAGGGCTGGACTGGCCTGGATACTCAACTTCAGGAACAAGACAATTAAAACTAGAGCAAATTTATATTATTCTGACACATCTTAGAGCGATGGTCTGTAGGTAGTGATATATAGCCGGCTAGAACTACGATAATAAGTTTTCCAAAAATTGCTTGTTGACACACATCAAAAACTACCGCTATGTAACTAGAAAGAGATACATTACCTCGTCACTTTGCATCCTGTAAGTTGTTGAAAAAAGAAGTTGTAAAGCAATGCAGAGTTCTGAGGAAGGTCTGAGCTGCATTCATTAGCATCACGACAAACGCACACTTTTGCTTGGGTCACGTCTTTAAGACAGTTGCTACGTGTGCTCATGGGTAGCAGAGTCTTTATGTCGCTGGAAATAGATTCTCCTCATAGCACCTTTAATGATATAATGTTAACCAAAATAAAGTGTTACCTGTGAAAAGATTTTTTTTTGCAAAAAACGTAGATAAAGTATGTTGAAAATAAAATAAAATTGAAATCACCATAAAATTTTAAGTTACTGTATGTGGTTTTAGATCCCCTTTTTTTCACTTTGTCAACTTTATAAATAAAAACATGCATATTAAAAAAGGAAACCATCGCAGTTTGAGAATATGTTGCTGAAAAACTTAGTTTGTTGTGTTTTTGGGGTTGTTTTTTTCCAATAATGCCATAAGATCATGGTATGAATTTTCTGTCTGAATTTCTTACAGCTGCTTTTGCATGAGGTCTTGCCTCTCACAATATTTGCTGAGCTGTTTGATGATTTAGTGTTAATGTATTATGTATCAGAACACCGCTGGCTGTGACTGCAGTGTGAGTGGGCGTCCTGCAGCTGTGACTGTTTATGAGGAGCAGGTCGATGGAAAACTACTCAACTGGTTTGTAGAGGCTGCAGCCGTTGGTGCTAATGGCTGAGGATAGAAGAGGTGTGTCCCAGTTTTGTTTTATGACCTGGAAGAATGACTTAAAGGCCCAAATGAAGATTGTGAGCATATAGGCAGAAATTAATATGCTCTCTTTGTAGATTTGCTAAAAATAAAGTAGGCTGTCATTCAAATGTTATATCACTGTGTTAATTAGTTTTTACTAAAAAAAAAAATGTAGCATGTGGCAGCTGTTCAAAACTCCAAGGCTGAAATCTTTGGGGACTCTTACAGATGGAGTTTAAGTGCACTTGCAGTTGAAATTGATGCTATTCAGGAAATTTGAAAAAATATTTTATTCAAACCGATTCAAACTTAATTGTCTTTTCTTCTTTAACCTTAAATTAATGTGAAATGTATAAAGCCTAATCTCCACTTGAAAGCTGACCAATAGCATGTTTTTTTACAACAACTTAAAAAAACATAAGGGTAAGGAGATACATGTTAATGGGACAAATTCTTACAAAATGTTATGGTAGAAAATCTTTTCCATAAGATGCATTTTTGCAAGTTTGCCTGAAGTTGAGACAACACTAGCTGCAGTTGGTGATATACTATTCAATGTGCCTGTCCTATGACATGATTTACAACAAAATTTTCCTCAGTTTCAAGTGTTAACAAAATGATCTTTCTGCATTCAGATGGCACCTTGAGTGGCAAATCAAGTCACAAGCCAGGAGGTGACATAGTGAGAAGGAAAAGCTTAACGGGGGATTTTTAAGGGTGTTTTCACACCAACCACATTTAGTGCACACCAAAGAAGTTTTGGCCCAGGGTTTGGTACGTTAGTATCAATGTGAATGCAACCACCGCACTTTGGTGCGCACCAAATCAGCCGGTCCGAGACCTCCATTAAGGGGTGGTCTCGATCCGCTCCATCTCCCTATATTCTTACTACTTCCTGTTAATCCTGCGGTTTAATCTTTTGCTTACTCAATTTGTCGATTTGTTTATTCTGGTTGAGGATTATGATGATTTACGAGGGTCCAGAAGGTCGCTGATGCCGTCTCAAACACGATAAAAAACCACACTTGAAGGAAAATGTAGAAGAGAGCGAAACATAAACATTGGTTGTTTGGTGTAGGAAATGGTTACCATGGTAGCCTCTTCTTCGTTCTCCTCCGTAGCAGGTTTGGCAACCAGTTATGTGCATATCGCCCCCTGCTGTTTCAAACTGAGTAAATACACAAGTGGGCCCGGGCATGGTTTGATGTTGCAAGTGTGAATGCAAGCCAGCGGGGGAGGGGGAGGGGGCCGAACCACGCCATAGCACGGTTCGAAAAAGGTGGGCCTAATGTGAAAACGCCCTAAGCTTGACCAAATAAGCCAACATAAAAAGCAGTTTTTGTGTTATTCAATCAAATTAATGTTACATTCTCCTGATTCATCCGGAGGTTTGAAGGTTGATTCTCTAATTTAATATCTGATGGTGAAGTTATTGCAACGTACTTTGAAGTTTTAAAAGTTTTCAAGATATGACAGAATAGATCAATTTAGCAGAGCTATGTCTGCTGTGCATGTAAATATTGCACTGATATTTACCAAACAGACACTGGCATCGATGTTAATCTCCGCATGAGCAGTCGTTTTCTGTTGTTGTATGATTATTCTCACCATTAATCTTAATTTTGTTTTCAACCATCTTTCTCAACATTGTTATTGATGTCTTTTTTTCATCATATGAGTTTTTCCTCACAAATGAAATTTAACCTAACTCTGATATTTCAACTGTCCATCCTCAAACCTGACTCCATCAGTACTTTGTAGTATTATGACATGAGTCGTCTTGAAACCTGCACACTGAACACATCACTGGTGAAGCATTCATTACATGGAGTCTCTTTGGAGTTTAAATACTGTATGTTTATGCTGACTGAGTGTAGTTGTGGAGTTATCTGTACTGTGTGGAATAATACCACAGCTGTCGTTACTGATATATTCCTACTAGCTTCAAATCCGTTGGCTCCATCCAAACAATGGGACTATTGAAA
Source organism: Scarus forsteni (assembly GCA_036419115.1). Lineage (NCBI taxonomy): Eukaryota > Metazoa > Chordata > Actinopteri > Labriformes > Labridae > Scarus > Scarus forsteni. The sequence goes on along the minus strand of JAZDUH010000085.1, from coordinate 5,181,405 downwards.
AAATAAATATGCACACACATGCAGCTGTAGGCAGAGCAATAAGCATGTTTGCAGCCACAGCTTCATCGTGCAGAGCAGCAGCTGTGCTCACAGCCACCAGCTGTATACCATCCCAGCTCCGCCTTTTGAGAGGAGTAATGAGCTTTAAATGCATCAAGTGTCACACCATCTTTACTCCTGATTGAATTCATGAAGTGCTGCCTTGAACTGTCTTGCTCTAACTGTGGCTGTGGATATGAGAGAGTGCAAAAGGGAAAGTTGTGTACATGAAAACTGTGTCTGATGTTCTCTCAGATCTGAAGAATTGAATTATAGATTAGAAAAAAATGAATATGTTAGAATAAAATTGGAGTATTTAGTGTTCTTTAACAACATTTTCAGATGGATGTGCAAAAGACCTGCATGTGCTGTTGTGTCCACGTAAGATATGAAAAAAGAAATGCTGAACCTGAAGGACCCACAAGTCTCAAAAGCCCTGAAGTACTTACAAACCTATTCCATAACGGTGTTACCTAAATAACAAAACATGCTACAGAAAACATAAACACTGCACTATCCATCAGAAGAGAACCAGTGACATGGATATAAGCACACAGAAAAGGTACAATAAGGTGCAACTACACAAAACATGTGTATCCTTTCTTTTAGGATAGATTTCAAGATTCTTTTACTGGATTTTAAAGCTCTTAATGGTCTTAGCCCTTCATATTTATCTGATTTGTTTTTACTGTATGAGCCCATTAGAGCCCTCAGGTCTTCAGGAAGTTCTCTGTTAACCAGTAATAATACCAATAATAGCATTAGTATTATTCTTGAGTGTTTCCGTGTTGTTCTTTTGCCTTATTTTTGATGTGTTTTGCTGTATATTCGCCGTTACGTGCACAGATTTACACAAACACTAAGACTAAGGATGGGAAGTGAAAGTATACTGTAACATGGACACTAAATGCTGTAGGGCCACAAATTGTTTGGGTGCATACTAATATGTTTTATAATCTTAAGCATTTTATCATCTCTGTTCATTTTCAATTTTTATAAAGAGAAACCTGTTGAAAATTCACATCATTTTCTTTTCTTGAAATTACACACTATCTTAAGCATTTATAACATAATAATGAAAAACACTCGCCAGACTTGTTTATGTTTACTTCTCATGAACATAGGATGAATAACATTTGCCAAAAGGACATTTCCTGACACATTTATTTATAGAGAGCAGGCAGCCTGTTATAATTACAGTATTTAAAGCGTTATTTGGGACCACCTAATAAGTAAGTGTTTTACTGTGGAACCAAATGTATTGTATTCTAGACATTAACTTAGTTTGGCTTTAAAAAAATACTGTACAGTATGTACATGTTATGTCTGGTGTTGCCATCAACAGAAAAACAAACTAAACTATGCAATATAACACTGAAAAGTAGGCTATCTGACTTTTAATTATTATTTAGCTCTCCCGGGAGAGGGTGGAGTGCTCTCTCTGGGTCGGGGATGAGATTCTACCCCAAGTGGAGGAGTTTAAGTATCTCGGGGTCTTGTTCACGAGCAGAGGAAGGGTGGATCGGGAGATCGATAGGCGGATCGGTGCGGCATCAGCAGTAATGCGGGCTCTGCACCGGTCTGTTGTGGTAAAAAGGGAGCTGAGCCGTAGGGCGAAGCTCTCGACTTATCGGTCGATCTTCACCCCTATCCTCATATACGGTCACAAGCTGTGGGTCGTGACCGAGAACGACCCACAGTGAGTACAAGCGGCCAAAATGGGCTTCCTTCGCAGGGTGGCTGGGCTCTCCCTTAGAGATAGGGTGAGAAGTTCGGTCATTCGGGAGGAGCTCGGAGTAGAGCCGCTGCTCCTTCGCGTTGAGAGGAGCCAGATGAGGTGGCTCGGGCATCTGGTCAGGATGCCTCCTGGATGCCTCCCTGGTGAGGTGTTCCGGGCATGTCCCACCGGTAGGCGGCCTCAGGGAAGACCCAGGACACGCTGCAGAGACTATGTCTCTCAGCTGGCCTGGGAACGCCTCGGGATCCCCCGGGGAGAGCTGGACGAGGTGGCCGAGGAGAGGGAACTCTGGGCTTCCCTGCTTAGGCTGCTGCCCCGTGACCCGACCACGGATAAGCGGAAGAAGACGGTATGGTACGGCTATTGAACGGGTGATCGTAGCCATTACCGCATTTGTTGCCCCCCCTGAGAAATTTTTCAGGAGCCGCCTGTAGACCAGGGGGCTGCACCTGATGTTAATGTCTTTAACAACAAACTCAAAACCTACCTTTTTAGTCGAGCTTTTACCTGAATTACCATTTGGTGTTTTTATTTATTCTACTTACAGCCCACTCTTTTATTATTTTATCTTATTTTATTTTTTATCTTTTGATCTTTGCTATCTTTCATTATTTTATTTTCTAGTTTTCTGTCTTATTTTTATTCTTTAACTTCATTTCAATTTATTATTTATTCTTATTATTTTTTTAATTCTTTTTTTAAATTTATTTGTTCATTTTATTTTATGATATATTTAATTTTACACTTTTAACTTCACCTCCAGTGTTTTCTCATTGTTAAACCTTTAAGATGGCGTTTCCTCAGTACGTACTGGGTACAGCAGTGTGCTTTATTATTGTATTTTATTTATGATGCTTTTTATCAACACTGTGTATGGATTGCTGTGTGGGTGGGTTCAAGGGCTGTGTGGATTGGTTTGGGTCATAAATCCTTTATTTTAATTTATCTATCTGTTTTTAAAGCACTTTGTGCTACATTTTTTTGTATGAAAAGTGCTATATAAATAAAGTTTGATTGATTGAAGAGATGTACACTTTAATAGTGCTAAAGCAATCATGCATCCCATGTACATGTTAATTGCCCATCCAGCTCTATAGCAGTAACACATTGCTTCCTTATATCTCTGAAACAGTATGATGAACCTTGATGGGGACAACTGTGCTTGGAAGATCAGACTTAATTCAATTCAGAAATGGCTTCAGGTCAAATAATCCCCTCTAACGGTTTTAAATTCATTAGTCGTACAGTATAATGTTTTAGACCCCAAATGTTTTGTTTGTGGATCACAGCAAAAACCACAAGTTTTTATGTCACATTTCCCTGAATAAAAATGTTGCAGTGATATTTTTAGACCTCTACTTTGATCTGTAGGGAAAGTGAAAACTCCCCGTCAGTCAAATGTGTCAATGGGATGCAACAACTTTCTTGTTCTCTTGTTTACTTGACAGCAGCAATCAGGAGCAACCCAAGGTCATCAAGAGAAAAAATATCTACCTGTCACTTCCCAAAAGTATTAAAAGAAAGTAAGAGTAAGAGATTGCATTCAAGAGTGGCACTTACCTTTGTACGGCAACAAACGTCAGCAGGAATAATATTAGATTTGCTATGAATATCTTAGCATACTTCTATTTTGCTTCCATAATAAACAACACCTGGTGAAATATGTTCAGATGTGAACTTTATTGTTTTGATAAGAAATCTGTGAGTGATTTGTGTAAAGCTCTACAAAATTTAAAGTCTGTTTAGATTCTTTCCTTCTTACAACTCTTACAAATATTGAATTGAATGTATTTATTTGATATGGACGATGCAGTTTACCATATTTCCATCACTGAGCATGAATCTGATGTGCTGCACAGAGAGTTTATAGCAAATGCTAATTTCCAACTCTTGTCCCTAGTTGGGCCTTTAAATTTGACAGTCAGAAAATTTACAATATTTAACAGCATAAAATAACAAAAAAGTTTACAAAACAACACTAAAATGCATGTTCACATAAAAACAAGTAATTACACAAACCAGTTCAAAATAATTAAAAGAAAATGTGGCAAACTAAGAATGATCACAGCTCTGATTTTCTTTTAGCACTTGACCTTTGTAGAGAATGGTTTTAAATCTGTGGTTAATTTGATTTCGGTTGGTAATGAATTCCAGAGTTTAGAGCCTTTAAAAGAGAAAGCTGACTGTCCAAATGTTGACTTACATTTTTGTATGCTACAGTTTCCATTCACCTTGCTTCTTGTTACTCTGCTGCTGTTCTGTCTTTGAATAAATTTGGATAAGGGTTCAGGGGCAAGATTAATACATTTAAAACTAATTTAAGGAAAGAAAACTGCGTGAAGCTTTCAAACTAGTGCTGTCAGACGATTAAAAAAATTAAACTAATTAATTACCGGATTTATAATTAATTAATCTAATTAATCACATTTTAGTCTCATATCTGCTTAAAGTACCAAATAAAGAATTTGAATTCTAGGATATTATAACGTTGTAGTGCATGACTAATCAAATGAATACACTAAGAAGTGAAGATTTGTAAATCCACATTTTTATTGGTGACTAAATAAAACCAAAGTCAGGGCAACTTGTCCAGAAAATTCTAAGCTCAATCAGGCAACTCAAATTACACTTTAAGTGTGTTTCATAAATCAAATTCAAAATAAGAAAAAGGTCGAGGACATCCAGCAAAACAATTAGACCTGATGCATTATTAAAGAATGTAGTACAAATATAGATAAATAAATTCAAAAATAGAATAAGACTAAGTCTTAAATATGCCATTCCTGTTGTCACCTGGGCTTTGTTTGGTTTGACTAGAGACGCATGTGTGAAGTGACGTGCCACTGACATGTACAGGTCTTCCAGCTGGACAATATTAAAATGTTTGTCAAAATTAATTAATCTAATTAATGCACTAAAGTGACAGCCCTATTTCAAAGCTTTCAATAGTTTCATTATTCAAGCCTGTTGATTGTTTGAAAGAATTGCCACTTCTTCATTTATCAGCTTTATTTCCCTTTAGTCTGCAGTCATTTTGTGATAAAGTGCCCCATGCTAATTATTGCTACACTTTATTTCCCTTTTCACACTCCGTATTAGAAAACTGCACTGAGCTAAACTGTCGCAAACTGCTCCAAACCAGTCCAGACCTCTTTTTTAAGTGACGCTTGATTAAACCTTGACAGCAGTGTCATATCCAAGCATATAAGAGTAAAGTGTTTAAAAGATATTTTTAATGCAAACAGTGTACTCTCTGTCAGGGATCATAGGTGTGTGCTGACCTTGCACTGAGACCCCATCCACACGAAGACAAAACGCTTAACAGTTTCCAAAACGATCGTCATAACGACGAAGGCGTCTCAGAAAATGTGTGCGTCTACATGACTACATTGTTCAACTCGGTGGTGATTGAGAAGAAGGAGATTTTGCTGCAACAGGGATAGTAGGGTCACTAGCTTCATCAGCACATATGCTACACTGTACGCCGCCATTGTTGTTGTCGTTGCCGCATGTGGCGCATGCATGTCAATGACGATATGAAACTATGACGTAAGCGTATCTGAAATGTTATGGAGAGCCAGTAATCACGGAGCTGGGTATACAGCATTTCAAAATCTTTCCACACTGGAACCTGGTTTCAAATGATCGTTTACACACCCCCAAAACGCCGTCTTCGTATGGATGATACGCAGATTCGGCAAAAAATGTATGCGTTTAGACCTGGGTTTGTCTTCGTGTGGATGGGGCCTTATTTCCTTGAGTGTCAGGTAGTTGTATGCAGCCTGAGCTTGCATGACAGTTGGTGCATTTGTGGCTTAGTCTGGTATGGGTACTCTTATCAAAAATCGGATGGTTGCAGGTTCAAAAACAGCCCTGTCTATCACATATAAGGTGTGTTCTTTGGCAAGACACTTAGCCCCAAGTTGCTCCCACTGCTGTGTTAGCGGTGTGCTAATGGGTATGAAAGTGTGAGAATGTGTTAGTAAAATGTAGACAAGCAACTTAGACAGAAACTTCAACCATCAGCAAGAGAGTGTGAGTGTGAAGAGTGTGATTGGGTAGATGTGTGTAAAACTGCTGTAAGTGGTCAGAAAGATTAGAACAGCTCAAGTCCATCTATCATGGTCTTTGGGTTTCCCCAAGCTGACATCCACTCTTGTAAATGAAAAGTTAAACAGGGACTTTATCACATCTTATTTTATCAGTCATCTCAGCAGTGACTGAGACACAGAGTACGCAGGTCCTGACAGTCAGAGGATGGATGTGAGGAAGTCTGGTTATTTTTCAAAACAAACACCTTGCAGAGTGTCATTCTAAAAACATGAAATGAGATTGATCATTCATATCCCTGCTCATCCTGCCGATCTGTGCTGGCTGGAGACCCTTATCCTGATAAAAATAAGTAGATGACCCAGTAAAAAAAACTGTATATATACACACACACTCAAAAATATTATGTTATGCAAAAACAAAAATGGTCAAATTTTGATTTAGGGTAAAAGCAGGGAGAACATTTGTTTCCCAGAATGATTCTTCTCTTTTAATTCCATCTTAGTGGCCTTTGTGGTCAGGGTGTCCTCCGTGAGGAGGTTGTGCTTTCAATTTCCAAATTAAACCTTTGTCCTTGTGAAGGGGCCGCTGTGCTCCAGCATTAAGGAGATTGGGGTTTAAGCAGCCATGATTGAAGAGCGCCCAGAGCATGTAGAGCTAAGCTGCCTCATGTCACAGAAACAAGAGATCAGCTGCTTGTTTAAGTTTCTTTTTGACTTGTTCTACACTTTCTACCTAAATGGGAACAGAATTGGTTGCATGTTGTTGTTTTGACTGGTTAGTGCTTAAGTTTTTAACACAGTTACTGTAAAGTCAAACTTTAAATATGGTCTAGTTTAGAATAGATTTGATGAATAAATTATCCCAGATTATTTGATTGTAAGTATCAAAATAAATAATAAAAGGGAATAAAATTATAGATAGATTAAACTTTGATATTATTATGCTTTAAAATAAGAATTTAATTAAGAACAAATAAATTCATCAGGATAAAAATAATTATATACTAATCAAATAAATTATTGGTAAAACATCAACACAATAGCAACATTTAAAGATTCTTAAAAGAAGAACTTCTGGCATGCTAAATTCTCATTTATATTTATTTATTTTCCTGATTTTCTCATATCATTATTTACTAAAATATTAAAACCATTAAAAAGCCTGTAAAAATCCTTTAAAATTAGGTAAAAATGTTAAAACCGTTAAATAGCAATTTTAAAGGAATTCAGAAGCACTAGAAATGCATTAAAATTTGGTAGGGGTAATAATAAAAGATGTAGGCCAGAAGGTTGGGGTTAAAAAGTACTAAACATCAAAATCATAATGTACAAAATAGATTAACCAGCAGTTTACAAGCAGAACCAATGTAATTTGTAAATGATTATGTTGATTAAATATATTAGGAAATATCCCTGTTCCCCGAGACGCGCGCAGCAGAAGTCCAGGAGACGAGTACCGGACTGAAAGAGCACTCAAAAATACCAGGAGGGCTACCGGTTCTTTACCTTACCCGTATGCCATGCAAAGATGAAAGTTTCAAATAAACGTGAACTGAAGAAAGTGAATGCTTGGATGTTTATTAACGAGTAAAAGCCAGTTGATCCTGAACCTGGTGGATGCTCTGACCCCTTCAAGTGGGAGAAATAACTTGACAGTTACTTTAGCAGCATTAAGGCTGTTTTGGAAATTTTCTTAAATTATGGTAGGGGGTTGTATCTCATTTAAAAAAATGTTAAAACAATTAGAAAACTATTACAAAATGACATCTATTCTGATAAAACTTGTCTATCTTAGTAAAATGACATATTTGAAGGACAGAGAATAATTGGCCATTAATCTTCTAAAACATGTTTTGGGGACATCTGAGACTGGTGTAAACTTGGATGTTGGACTGGATGAAAAGGAGTAAAATATTAAACTATACAGAATATATTTCACTCATCAATCTGGACAACAACACATTGGAAATATTTGAGGAGGAACTTTTCAAAAACAAATCCAGCAAGTGATTGGATGATCGTTTCATCAATCTCATTCATTACAAGCCAGTCATACAACGAAGAAGGTGGACACTACTGCCACTTCATAGAGCAAACTCTCGCCAAAACATGTTGGAAGTGAAGCACAAATATCCTTTCTTTTGATAAAAAGAAAAGATATTTGTGTTGTTACTCGTTTTCATTTAAGAAATGCCTTCCAAAATCTGACAAACTGCCTCTAAAGCTGTTAGCATCAGTGCCTAATACCAGCATTCAATTCCTGATGTCATCACACTCTTTGTGCCCACCTATTTCCAGAGGTGGAAGTAATGAATTGCAAATACTCACGTTACTGTAATTAAGTAGATTTTTTGGGTACTTGTACTTTGGTGAGTACTTTTTTCAAGCATGTAATTTTACTCATACTTGAGTACAGTTTACACCATGTAATCTACTTCACTACATTTAAAATCATAAGTCACTACTGAGTACACCCAGAATATGACCACAACATCACGACAGCGCCAATTAACCCGTGACGTAAGGGGGTGACACTCCAGTGCAGCAGGCACAGGTGTCTGGAGATACGTCTACGCAGCGGAGTGGAGACTGATTTATAAATAAAGAAGCTAAAATGGATTGCGGTAAGAGGAACTACAACTATCCTTGTCTAATAATGCTTTCTTACTTTTCATGTGTAAAGGCTAGTAGTTTGGCTAAGATATGCCTGCAAAGAGGTTGTCACTGCCGTGGGTTAGCCTGAAAATAAAATAAGACGGAGCTAGCTAACGTGTGCACACGTGCATGCAAAATTGAGCTGCAGTTCTTGTTGTAGCTCAATATTTGGACAGCCACCGACCAGGGTCAGATTTAGGATTGAAGAAGTTCTGGGGCTTAGCCTGGATGAGTGATATTTTTTTTTTAGCATGTGCAAAAAATTAGTGCTTTTTTAAAAATGATACAGCTTCTCAATTTCCAAATTCTAACCACTTTACAGCAATTGTATACATTAAGATGATTTGAGCTATGTTTTATATATATACAATCATCCCAAATATATTCATACCCTTCCATGAAAGAAAATTTACAATAGTCACTCAAATAACTAGAACTGAAATAGTTATATTGAAAAAAATGGCTAAATTTTAATTAATTGAAATAAGACATTGCTTTGGAATTGTGGTTGAAAAGAATAATTAAAAAAACTGTCCTGGACAAATCAGAGCACCAGAATAGCTTTGAACAAGAGCAGATGTCTGATGGAGAGTTACAGAAAAAGGTTGATTTTTAATAATTGCCTCAAAGGGTTGTCCAACAAAATATTATTATGCCTGTTTGCTTTGTATATAATATATATTTCTGTTGAACTCCAGTACTTAACATTACTTCAGATTTGGGGCTTTTCAGACAGCATCCGGGGCCCGGAGCCCAAGTAGTCACCGATGCAATAAAACATCAGTTGGTTCAAAAGTAATAAATACTCTGAGTAGTTTATGAGAAGACTACTTTGTACTTTTACTTAAGTATTTTTTTAACACCAGGGCTTTTACTTGTACTTGAGTACAATTCATGCAATGTAACAGTGCTTGTACTTGAGTACAGATTTTCAGTACTCCTTCCACCTCTGCTTATTTCTTCTCAAAAGGACAGCAAGTTGGCTGTGCTGCTTCTGGCAGAGCACACTCAGTGGAGATTGGAGCTTTGTAATGTGGATCTGCTAAACTACAAAAAATTTACTTCGGTGGATCTGCAAGGTTAGGAAATATTGCTCTCATTATAAATTCCTAAATATTTTCTAGACTAAGGAATCATATAAGCAAAAGTGTTGATTCACTTCTGTATGTTGGGTCTCACAAAAGCACTTCTCTGTCCTATAACATCAGATGGGACAGTGATATGTTGCTGCATCATCACTATGTCAAACCTTCTTCAAATTCCCCTCATCCTGATTTCAAAAACCTCTGAAATTTCGGTAATCTCATCTAGACACTCAGCAGAGAGGCTGCAGCCATCTGAATTGTGACTCCACAGTGTGTCAACAGCACTGTGAATCGTGAATATCAGAGCAATGTCACACTCCACAGTAATAAGAGCCACTTAGCCAGAGTGGAATCTCTCCAGCCCTCTAATATCCCTGTGATTGTCAGATGCTTTCAGACACGGTGGCAGGTGAAAAAAAAGACATTCACAATGACAGACGAAGTGCACACAGAGAGGCACATAAACAAGACTGATGAACACGTTTGGTAAAAATATACAAGTCATGACAGGCAGTGTTTTATATTCAGGACAAATATCAGACTCAGACACATTAATGCTTTTAAGGAAGTTGGGTCATGTATTTGTGTGGTTTTATGTTTCTAATACAATGTGCGACAAGAACCAAATCTATTTTTAAGCTCTCAGTGGTATCAGAGCATGCTACACCACTGTGAAGCACTTTTTTTGTAATTCGACATATGAAAACCAAAGCTGGTTAAAATGCTTTTCCAGCAATAGAGTCGCACAGGGATGATGTTATAAGCATCCCCTGGTTCTTCAGCAGGAAACTACAAGCCCTTTTTGAAAGCAAGTGCATTGTATTAAAATGTATGACAAACAAGTCAGTGAATTTTTGGTAAAAAAAAAATCCCTTATGTTGTCATAAGGGTGTATGCCACCTACCCCATATAGGAGATTTTTATTCTACAGTACAGCCAACTCCAGTGAAAGGAACAACTCTGTGTGGCTACAATTAGGGTTGTGAAATCCATGGAATTTTCAGAGATGGAAACATTCCATGTGAAAACAGGAATTTCTGGAAATTCATGAGAACAAACCGGAAAAAACAGGAATAATGATTAAGACACTGGGCCCTAATTTCCTGGTGCGGCGCAATGTGGCGCATGGTGGCGGCGCACCAGGGAGAGGTGTCAACAGATTCAGGTTAGTACAGGGACTATTACCTGCCAAAAAATGGTGTGGAAGGTGCACTGAAAGCTTGTGTTGAAAGCCCTTTGTTGAGTGCCACACAACATAGCCTTACGATATAGATGTGACTATGACCCCATGGAGGAGACAGGACTTAAGATGGAGAGAGACCGAACTGCATGTGCCGTACGGTAACAGCAGGGAGAGCAGCAGAGCGCAATGGGGACAGGAGAGACCACCTGGCGGCACAACTCTGTCCTTAAATGTGCTTATTTGCCTTCCGTTTATACATGTTTTTGGCCACAATTTACTCAGTTACATTAAAGATAGACAAAATCAATCATGAGAAAAATAAATTGTTTCAACAAGTCTCCTTTGTCTTCCTCTTCGTACAACTGGACTGTTGGTTAGAGAAGGAAGGATGGAGCCTGAGGAGAGCTGTCCTCCCCTGGTCCAGGGATTCAGACCAGGGGGAGGATGGCTGCATACGCCAGCCTACTGAGGCTGGAGTCAATGAAGGAGAGATTAAAATTGTCACTGCGCCTCGCCCACAGCGCATTTAAAGGCATGGAGAGGTGTTCATTGGATTGGTGAAGACAACACTTGGCTGTGTTAAACCTACTCATGCCTTCTCTCCTTCCGCTCTGCGACTTGCACCACTGGGAGGGACGGAGGTGTGGGTGGGCCTATCTGCGCTGTGCAGGGCAATTGCCGTGCTTGTGCTTGGTCTAGAAAATTAGAGCCCATTTTGTCTAAGCTCTTATTCAATCGCATACCACTGGCCGGAGTGAAGCTACCCCTGTTCTACTGCCCAGATGTAAATCAGCACAGTGAACAAATAGCCTCTTGTACCATGTTTGGCAAATGACTGCAGAACAAAATAATATTTCTAAAAGGCTGATGCAGATATAATCATTTGGTGATCAAAAGAAAGATAAATATGGCAGCCAAGTTGAAAAGTAAAATCCACTTTCTGGCATAAAGTGACTTCAGGGGTAGGTGCTGTACATGCAGCCAGGGTCCTGCATCCATTTATGACCTAGCATAGTATTATCAGATTTATCTGGTACCTACAGCAGGACTTCAACCTCAAGTGGACACAGGAGGAACTGCAGTTGTGGAAATTTCAGCATTTCCTTTAATTTTCAAAACCTGCACTTTGGTTTATACACAAAAGATGGAGGCTGGCATCAGACACTTAAGTAAAAGAATATGTAAACACATTCAGCACATTTTGATATGCACATTTTAGTGGAGTTTAAAAAAATTCAACTTCATGATTACAAAATTAATTCATTCAAATGTGATACATTCAGTACGGTTTTGGACACTATATCCATTAAACTAAATGGAAATTATTTCAACTATATTGTCAGTAATTTCATCATTGGTAAAATAAAGTACTTTTAATTAGTCTTGTGTATAATTAATTAGAAAAGGAAAGTAGTTGAAACATCACAAAGTCTTTTTCATCATACCATCTTTAAAAATGTCAAAATACCAAGGATATTGCAGAGATTTACAGACAGCATTACTTTCAAAGATCCAAGGATTTAGGGATTTTAAAAGCTTTATCATCACTCTGCAACATGTGGTAGACGAGGGAGAACAAAATGAAGCTCTCAGCCTCCAAACATCACCTCTTCATTTGCTGAAAAAAACACGGCAGTAAATACAACTATACAGTCTGTAAACAAACAAACATTTATTCGACTCTAATCTTTTACTGAACACAGGAAGGTAAACTGAACACACAAAACTATAGTGTAGAATATTTTATCAGCGAGAGGCATTCACTTCAGACGGTTTAGTAGAAATGGTGTTGCTCACCTGAGTCTTCTAATCTTGAGTGTTTTTGTAATTTGCATAACAGCCTCTCTCTGTGTTTCCTCCATCCTCTGACTTTTCTGAAGGATTTTTATACAATCCTGTTGTTGTTGTTGTGGAGAACATTACAGAGGCTTATATCCTTCAGCCCCCGTGGCTCTGGCACCTCTTCTTGTTTCACCGGTTCAGCTTCAGAGGAAACAGCTTTTCATGTTACCTTGGATGTTAAAGTCAAGCAGCTGTGCAGAGAAAGGATGTTTGAGTGCTCCGTACATTTCTGTCCTGTCTTTAATTCAAAAATTCTCCAGCAGCTTTTGAAAGTGGCAGCATGTAAATGTCTGATTATGATAATCAGATCAGATGAGATCGAGGTCAGGTTTTATGCAAATACAGATTACTTTCTATCTGCGATGTAGACCGGAGTTATAACCCAATTTGTGCCTTTTTAAGTAATTTGTAAATTACTTAAAGTGCTGCAGTCTTCCAGTTTTTCTCATTAGACCTCTGGGGTCCACTGAATTTACTCATTTTGCAGTGATTAAGGACAAAAATGATCCCTTTAAGAAACATACAAAATATCCTGTTGTAATATTTTTCTGCACTTTTGGGCGGTTAGTCTCCTAATTACCTTTAGTCCTGCTTGAATTAACGAAATGTTTTCTCTTTTGCAGATGAATTTAACTCTTTAAATTCTAGTTTGGTCTAACTTATGGCATGATGTTAGTCTAACTAGAGTGAAGGCCACATGTAAAATAAAAGATGAAACAGTTTTTCGTCAGAATTATTAGGTATGTTATATTTTGTCTTATTTTTGGTCAAAATTTTGGATTTTCATGTCTGCTGTTGTATGTTTTGCCAGTTTTTAAATACCTATTGTCCCTGATTCACCTCTGTCCTCAGTCTGCCTGAGATGTTCTGTTGGAGCTCCTTTCACTTTCAGGCCCCTTTCACTGTGCTCTCATTGGTTGACCAATCTACTCTGCTGCAGTTGTCCAGCCCATGTTTTCAGAAGCTCTTTAGAGCCTCTGCTCTGCATTAAGCTTGTCACTCTGAGCCAATGTAGGGGTGGGCGATACTGGGAATTTTGGTATCGATCCGATACCATGTAAATACAGGGCTAGTATCACCGATACCGATACTTTTTACATGAAATGTAATGATCATTGAATAATTTTGTAATTTTGCCTTGAGTTGGTTGATTATGATTATGGTAAAACACAGCACAAAGATTTTAGGCAATAAAAATGCTCTTTATTAATGAACCACAACAATAGAACAAAATTTTAACTGTATAAAAGTAATAAATTATTCCAAGTTTAAAAAAAAAAAATCACAACTGCAAAATAACAAAAAAAGCAGCAATGTAAAAAAATATAAATATAACAATGTCAACATCACAACAAAAAAATACTATAAAATACTATAATTTGTAGTTATATGGTAGCCTGACACTTACAACACTTACTGTTGTCAGTTTCATTTACACTTTAAAATTATAGTTTCAATCAGGTACGATTATTATGGAGCCCCGGAGGTGTTAGGGTGCAGAATATTTTATTAAGGCAAGGGAACGTCTTCTATAGTGTGGGCACGTGTTATTAAAGTGTTACCTCGCTATATTATAGTGAGGGAATGGGATAAATAAAGCATTACCTCGCCATATTATAGTAAGCCACAGCGGTAGCCGCAGTGAAATTTGCATGATAGACTAGAATTGGACTAAAATAGGAGCGACCTGCTCTGCAGTATGTTTCAAGGACGCCACGCCGTGCTGTGTTGGTGAAGCACCGGCATGTGGCAAGGCACTGGAGATTTTCTGTGTGGCCAAACCGCTTCCAAACCTCATAAATTCAGTCGTTAAGAATACACCACACCGGAAGTTAACATGTGGAGTATCTGGAAGTTTCAAAATAAAACACAATGCGCGGACTCTTGAACGTAAATTTGCTAAATTCTTTGTCACTATGTAAAAAAACGAAGGCACTAGCATCAGGTCAGCAGTCTGTCAGAGGGTCCCAGAGACAACACGACACCATGGACGAAGAAAAGTGAATCATAGAGGTCCAGAAATATTTAACATTGTATACATGACACCAAACATCTTTTCTACAAGAATATAGGCAGATAGAAGTTGAATAAATCGTGAAGCTGTGAGGTTGGGACCAGCAAAGAGACCTTAGAGAAGCGAAGTGAGGTGTTGTTTATTTCTTTTCTCAGTATATAACATGCCTTATGAGCGTTTGACATCGCTGTTCTCATGAGAGCCTGTGGCTCTCCGGGGATCTGTCCTCCCCCTATGGGGCTGCATGCCGCAAAGCTCCTCGGCGCGCCACCTTCAGTGGGGTTTGTCGGTCAGAGCAAGACCGCGGCACAGTGCTTCCGCATGCCAGGTCGGATAACAGCTGCTTGACATCTGTGCAATGTAACCGCATTTCACTGTCAGTAATGGTTACCGGCATTTTAACACATGAAAAAGTAATTAATTAGATTACCCGTTACTGGGAAAACATAACGCCATTAGTAACGCCGTTATTTCTAACGCTGTTACTTCCAACACTGATTATAATATAGCGAGGTAATGCTTTATTTATCCCGTTCCCCCACTATAATACAGTGAGGTAAAGCTTTATTTATCCCAATCCCTCACTTTATTATAGTGAGGTAACGCTTTATTAACGCGTGCCCACACTATAGAAGGCGTTCCCTCGCCTTAATAAAATATTGTCCACCCTGACACCTCCGGGGCTCCATAGATAATTACGATGAACTTAACTTTCAAAGAGAGAAGGCAGAATTGTTGAAAACTTGGCAATGAGCAGCACTGATCTGATCAGTTTCCACAGATTACACCAGTCGATCAATCAGAACAGACTCGGCCTTTGTTGTAGAGGGGGCCTTTGGGCCTTTAAACACGAGACCCTTTTTTTTCAGCCAAACAGTCAAATGTATTCTAGTTACAAACTTTGAAACATATACCTGAAGAAATGGAAGTAGAAATCCTAAAATGGGAAGCTCTCAGTGATGTATCCAATTCATCAAAGATGGACTGAGCAAACAACTGGATCAAGGATCCACCGTTTGTGAAAACTACATTGTTTTTGAACATAACCAGTGTGATCGAACCTCAACAGTTATCCAAATCAAATATATGAACCTCATTAGGGAAACAACGGGCTTTCAAATGACCTTCATCCTGCAGCTTGTCATCTCATCTCATCAAAATATGAAAAATAGCCCTTACATTGATGCTGATGTTTTGAGTCAATCATAAATTTTCCCTTTAGGTTTTGACTTGTAAGCTTTTCTCTTTGGAAGCTTTTCCTGCTGCATGATGCAAACTCTTCTTCAGTGTTTCTGCCCCTCCACATTCAAAGAAACACCACCACACAGTATTTGAAGTTATCCAATTTGTGATTGATTTTCTTGATATGAAAGTAGTCGTATGGTTAAAAGGCAATTTTTCCCCCGTCTAAGGCCAGACTTAACATTTAATTTGAATGTAAATTTGCATTAAGCTTCTGGAGAGTAATCACTGTGTGAGCTGTGTGATGTATTATTGTTCCCTCTCTTATATTTACACTGCAGAATGTATAACCATAATAGGCTCTATAAAGCAAAGTCTATTTGTTTAGTGTTGAGGTGTTGGTGCCTCGGTAAGTGGAGTTGAGGGCTTTTGTTTGTTTTGTTGGCAGAATTGGGAGTAAAATCATTTTGAGCTTTGTGTGGATGATTTCTCCCTCTTTTGATAACTAACCATTTTTCAACCTCGTGGTGTGTGTCCTGGGATCTGTTTTGCAGCCTAAGCACATCCTTTTATCTCGTCTGCTATATCACCACTTGAATATTGAAGTAAGAATTCTAGTTTACTAAATCATGCATGAGAGAGATGCTGCTGTATACAGAACACAGTGGCTGTAACAGTGTCTCCAGCCTCCTTCATGAAACACAATGAGCAAGCAGCATCTTTGCCTTAAGCTATGGTGCCTCACCCCAGCCGAGGCTCATATCTAATACAGCTGAGTTATAATACATTGGGTGTCAGCTTTTATCTTCCTCCCCCTCCTTCTCCACCTCTTTATTTGGCTGGCAGTGAGCTTGAGAGCTTGGTATCCTGTGGTTTTGATGGCCGGCACGATGCTAGCAGAGAAAACTGCAGTTAAAGTGGCGACAGCCTCCACCCTGATCTCCTCTGAGTAATTGTTTAAGGACAATTGAAGAAGCAGCAGCCGCTTTCTCAGAGAAACGAGAGGCACCTGAAGAGCCAGCAGCTCAGATAAATTGTCTGCACAAATTTACACCTCTGGGCATTTTTTTCTGATGGGTTTGGCAGTGAAGGTAAACTGTTGTGTTGAGAGGGAGGTCGGCCTCAGTGTCATCTGAAAAGCCCTCGATGCAGAGCAATCAATAAACAGAGGAGAGGAGGTAAAATTGTTGCCCTCCTGCATGAGCTCCTGAGAAAAACGTGTTTTCACTAACAAGCAGGAGGCTGAATCCCTGACTAAGTGGTAATAACATGCTATTTGTTAAGTGCTTGTAACAAAAGTAGTTAACATTACTTGGAGTGCATACAGATAGATTCCCCAGTCTTAAGGCCTCATTCATGTGAGTTTGTGGAGCTTTTGCTCCTGCTAAACCTGCACACTTATGACAGCTGGCTTCCTTCACCTGCTCAACCACAAGGTTATGAAATGTTTGACCCATTATGGTTATTACGTTGAAATGCTGAGTCAGCATTTCAACATATTGTTCTCCCTAAACTCCATTTTGTTCTTTTTCTTCTTCCTCTTATTCCTTGAGATTTTGGCACCTTTCACAGGCTTCAAATTTGCAGATTTTCACAGAAAAAAATTGACATATGCAGCATGTTCAGGAGATGTGCGCTTGTATTTTTCACAGGTTTAACAGTTATACTTTTTACAGTAAAAAATAATTTCTGCATGTATTTTTACATTGAAATCAATGGGACATTTCCGCAGCTCTGCTGAAAACTTCAGCAACTTTAAAGCTCCACAGATTGGGCATGGTTTCACCTACAGACGTCATTCGTGCTTTAAAAGCTGCACTGACTTGTCAGATATTTTTACATATCTTCAGCCTTTTACTGGCGTCTACGATTTTTTAAATATGAATTTTAAAGCAACACCAACTTTTGAGGAAATCCTTCTTGTTAGAGCGCGTCAGACTGAAGACCCGGACAGCCGAGTGCTTCACTTTGAAGCGCGTTTTTAACTCGCCACTGTGTTAATATTTTGAACAGTACAGATATGAGAATTATATCAAACGTTTCAGCAGGTTCTTGGGATGCTCACGGTGAAATCCTTTTCCTGATATCTATCCCGGTTTAGACACAGTGAGCGTTTGTTTACCCGGAAGTACCGAGCATTATTAGAGTGCTCTATGAGACACAAAGGATAAGTACCGTGCTTTCCATGACTCAGTGTATTTAGCCCCGTGGTTGAACAGTTCGCACAGCGGACTATGGAGATGAAGGTCCGGGTTCAAGTCCCGGCTGAGTCAGTCATACTTTTCTTTCCATGCAGTACAGATTCTTCATTACAATAGCGTAATCATGCTTGTCTTTACACAGCCTTATTTTGGACGTATTACACTGATGGGCCACTTTATTAGGTACATATACAGATATCAACACATTTAACCATGTTACAAAACAGTCATTCATTTTCTGCTGTCTTTCACAACTGCAAACAGTTTTTAGTGCACTTTTCAGTATCTGCTACAGTTTCTGAGATATGACTGTTGAAGCAGTATCAACTTTTGCACTTTTCTTTGAAGTTACAGCGTGGTCACGTGACCTGCACACCAGAGCTCCAGTATCTATAATTTTCTGCAAACATTTTTGTTGCACATTTCACACATTTTCAGCCCCGATTAACTGCTTACAACTATTCATGTCACATTTTCAACTTTCTTTTTACTTTTAGCAATTTTATTTCACAGTTTCAGCAGTCACACTCAGCATTTCAATGCATTTCCTGCATGGAAATGCAAATTCTCTAGTTTATATTGGATTTGGGTTATTTTTGTGCAACGCATGTGCTGAGTAAAAATCCATCAACCCAACATACATCGGTTTACTCAGCACCTGGGTTGTTTGTGCTTTTAATAACATCACGTCGACAGATGTGCTTCACCCTGAATCAACACACCACGCCAGTTTACAACAGAGTCTTGTCAGTTTCTATGCAGCGAGTGCCCACTCATATGACCACTGGAGGGGTATTTCACAAAACCTACATAGGGGATTAAGCAAGGATATTCCAGTTATCCCTGATGAATTTAGCTTTAATTTAGTTTCACTAACCCTAACCTATTTAAGTTACAGTGGTTATCCTTGGTTTTTGTGTGTACACATCTAGTAAGAGAAAGGGTATCCCAGTTCTCCATAACATTACTGGGGGAGGGCTACACAGCCCTGGAACGAAGACAAACTGGGACTTCACTCAAAGGAAGAGATATGAGAAATGACCCATAATACACTGCCCGCTGACAAGATGGCAGAGCGGAGGCTAAAGGAAGCACTTAAGTGAAGGAAACCAAGAAAAATGATTGATTTCCATGGTAAGGGTGCTTGCCTTTTTATCAAATATTCAATCCATTGCTACTCAAGGTAAATTTAAATCATGATGTAAGACAGCATCTTAGAGGTGCATAGAAAAATTTCTGTGTACGACACAATCATTTGTCCAGCATCTGAGTAGAGTATATAGTAAAAAATATGTAGTTGTAACAACGCAGAACAGAAATTGATTCGACCCAGCATTTGGGTAGAGAATGTAAGAAATATGTGTGGTTGAATTTACCCAGATTTATAGTTAATTTGACCCAGAGTTTGGATAAAATATTTAACTCATCTGATGGGTTGAAATGGATCAACCCATCTTGCTGGGTTAAATTAACTACTGCTGGGCTGGTGCTATAATGAACCAGCAGGTGGGTTTTAACATAACCCAGATTGGATTGTTTTAACCCACCAGATTTTGGTATTGTGCAAATGAGTCAAGTAGCTCCTTAAAGGTTCCTTTTTAAAAAAACAAACTAAAAAAATTAATACAAAAACTAAAATGTAAATTACACCTGCAGTTTCTGCAACCATCATCTGTGCAGCCTTTTGCATTTGTCTCACACTTCACAGCAGCTGTTCAGTTTCAACATCCTGCATCCTCCATCTTTCTCTAGACTGGGAAACTGCAAATTAAACTCCCATTTAACTCACCAGTATAAAACATGAGTAATGAATTTGTATCAAATTTATGCTGTGGGCAACTTGCGCCATATCACAGAATTTCACAGTCATTCAAATGTCTGAAAATTACAGCCACAGAGGTAGAGATCTGCTATAATCATTCAAGTCTGATTTTCCACTTTGACATCATGTATACAGGCAAAGTGTTTCTTTATTTAACCATTCTTTACAGGAAGTGGCCTTATTTAATATGTGGTTTTCAATGGTTTCTATGGGATGAAGATGAAAACTTGATATGATGGATATATTATTATCCAAATTAACTTGAATAACCATCAGGTCAGGTCAGGTTTGAAAGCACATTTATCATTCTTGATGACTCATCTGCCATCACTGGCAGCATTACCCTACTCCATTTCTCGAAGTGTACGTGCCATGAAGTTCAAGAGGATAAGGTGCATTTTGGAATACCCCCCCAAAGAGGAAGAGGAAGAGATGCCAACCTCTTTAGCTGTGTTAACAAATGCGTAAATGATAATAATAATTCATCATAATCCGAGTATATTGTTGTTCTTCATTCTATAAACAATGTAAAAGCTGCAGGAACCGAAGTTATCCTTTAACTCACCAGTATAAAACATGAGTAATGAATTTGTATCAAATTTATGCTGTGGGCAACTTGCAGGGGCCATATGCGGCCCTCCAGTCAATTTCAAATGTCTGAAAATTACAGCCACAGAGGTAGAGATCTGCTTTAACCATTCAAGCCTTATTTTCCACTTTGACATCATGCATGCAGGCAAAGTGTTTCTTTATTTAACCATTCTTTACAGGAAGTGGCATTATTTAATATGTGGTTTTCAATGGTTTCTATGAAGATAATCTTTGAAAACTTATATTTAGGACAATTATTATCCAAATTAACTTGAATAACCATCAGGTCAGGTCAGGTTTGAAAGCACATTATCATTCTTGATGACTCATCTGCATCACTGGCAACATTTACCCTACTCCATTTCTCAGTGTTTACGTACCATGAAGTTCAAGGATATAAGGTTGCAAACCTTACACCCCCAAGGCTCCAGAGGAAAGAGATGCCAACCTCTTCAGCTGTGTTAACAAATGCCGTAACCGAATATAAATAATCATCAATAACCAAGATTTTAATGACTGCTTCCCTGGCAAGGATAATGCATAAAAGAAATGTTATTGTCATTTTGACTTACTGGCAAACTGATGTAAAATATATCAGTGAAGCAGCAGTATCTCTTAGCCTACTGCACTGGACAGTAATTTTGTGTGGCTTTAATTTATAATTAGCTTAATGAATTTAGCCAAATTGTTTGGGCTTGTTTTTTTTCTTTTTATTTAAATACCAGGTAGATTGACTGTATTATTGGTTGCATCCTACTTGTAAAAATGTGGCCCTCTGTATCTGAGAATGCTAATAATGTGGCACTCACAGGAACAAAAGTTGCTCACTCTTGTTGTAGATCAGTGTTCATCAGCTGAAGTGCCCAGGACCATATCAGGCCCTACATAGCCTGGTCCCTGGAACAGTATTGGATTTAGAAAATGTTTTGCCAAAAGATGTTGGAGTTTTAAGGAGATAAATGTTTCACCATTAAATCAACCTCTAACAATCATTTTGTAAGGCATAACTTGTTAAATCTTTCTAACAGCCAGAAGTACAATAGTTTTAAAGTAAAAATCCGGTTATGTTTCAGTCCCAGAAATAGGAAGCCACAATATCCCAGTTACCCCAGTTTAGCTACGGTAAGAGCAACCAGGACTGATTCCACTTTCAAAAGCTCAGTTTTTGAAAGTGGAAAAGTGGAAAGCTTCAAACATTGAATTAATAGTTATTGGACTTTGCTTTAATATGTGGCCCCCACAAGCTCTTTCCAGAAAAGAAAATGAGTATTTGATGGTCCCTGCTGAAGACCAGTACTTCCAAAAGGTGTGGCAGGACACCTTGATGCTGGTCCAGGCCTTGTGCAACCTGTTATTGATGCATCAAATCAACAACTTATTAATGAGTTTTAATATATGAATATAAATGTTGGATAATCTTGCCAATAAACATTTAATTAGTAGCACAACCCTATGACTAATTGGACTGTGCTAGATGAAAGATATGGAACAGACTGTTGATATTCTCATCAGTCTGTTCTGAGAAAGTAGCTTTGCATTGAAACAAAGTGAAGCCCCAAGATTAGACTGCTGCACAGCTCGAGGTGACCGCCCATGTCCGAGTAAATCTGAGACCTGATTTTTATTGCTGTTGTGATAAAGGGTTTACACAGGTCGAATTTAATCCTCACATTCACTTTGTGACATTAGACCTTCATTTTCTCATTCAAGTTTTATTCAGTCACTAAACAAAGGCCAAAATGATCCCAGTTCTCAGCCTCAACTTAGATTTCAACTCCTCTAATATCTGCTCTCTTTTCTCTAATTTTAATAACTGAGACAGCGTCAGGACCAGAATACAAATTACACTGAGGACTAGAGTTTGGGTGAAGTCATGCAGAGGGTCCACTAGTGCATATAAAACAATGCCCATGGCATTACAGCATAGGCACAGCAGAGAACCTTTGAGCCTTTTTTGACATAAAACAAGAGCAAACTGCAGGACTAGCAGGACGACTGTGTTAGTATATTTGCACCTGAATTTTAATGGTATTAAGCCTTGGACATTGCTTCTAGTTTTGTAACCGAACTGAATAAGCTATAGTGGTATGTAGTGAAACTACAATTATAGACATGACACATAGTTGGCCATTTCATTAGGAACATTCCATTCCCATTTTCATTATAGCTGTTAATGTAGATGTTAGCATGATCTCCTTATCCATGATCGATACATCTACAGTATCTATTTTCTTATCACCACATAGGCATGAGGTCCCTCTTGAAAATGGGATGTCACATCTCAAGAGGCCTTTAACACATTTATACTTAACAGAGACAAATATGGTAGGGATGGTAGGGCATCCATGAGATCGTCACTACCATAAATTCTTATTTTCAGTTAGAATATCTAAGATTATACTTCTATAAAATGATCACCACAACCATTCAGACATGAGGACCCTCCTGAAAACCAGATGTAGCATCTCAAGAGGCTAACCTCTAATAAATCAGACGACAGGTCTATGGTTCATGGATCTGTCCCTAACTTTAGTTCTTAGTTTAGTCCACTTGTCTCTTCTTACCTCCCTTCCTTCACCCTCACACCAACACAGCATGGTGTGGATTTGCTGTTCATCATGAGACTGGGATCCACATTCAAGATTTCCTGCTGATTAACAGAAGGTTTTTTCTTGAGCCATGATGGAGGGATTCATGATTGGCTATATGTATTCATGTTGGTGTTGGATGGATATATTTGTATATATATATATATATATGTATATATGTATCTATGCATATATGTGTATCCACAAAATGAAGAGCTTTATGCTCTATTGTAAAGTGTCTTGAGATAACACTTGTTATGAATTGGCGCTATACAAGTAAAGATTGATTGATTGATTGATTGATTGATTGATTGATTGATATTTGCACATACATATTTATTTACTTATTGTATTTTCCAGACTATAAGTTGCTCTGGAGTATAGGCTGCATCAGTCAAAAAATGCATCATGAAGAGAAAAACAATGTATAAGCCGCACTGGACTATATGTCGCATTTATTTAGAGCCCTGATTGAGAGATGGTTGCCTTGTATGAAGTGATACAACCAAGCAAGTCCACTGCATCCTTTCCATTGGCATTGCTATTAGCCAATACATCCACAAGGGGGGGCTCAAGCAAATCTGTCTCACACAGACCCTCCACTTCTCCTTCGCTATCGACCAACTGATATTTAGTTGCTCTCCAATCTCCTCCCAGCTGTTTTTATTTGAATTTGTTTGTCCAAGTGATGTAACATCACAAAGATGTTTGTAATTTCTAACTAACTTGCAGAGTGTCTGTTCAGAAGGTTCCGCCATTATTTTTTCTTCTTCGTGTCTCACTGGAGCTACCTAATGGGAAGTACCAGCAACACTGCAGTTTCCGGTGGTACTGCTACGTTTGGCCCGTGTTTATCAGATGCAGAAATATGGATGAAATGAATGCAGAGCATAAACAGGAGGCTCAGCCCCACAAATTCCTGCTGGACATATATAAATTGCAGTTGCTTGTCAAAATAGCTAAATTACAGACATAAAGCAGGTCTGATATTTAGATTGCTGTAAGCTGATAATTCAACTAAAGCTGCCTCCTGTAAAAAGATAAATTAGTTTTGGATGCTTCCTCATCCAGCTTTCTGTGTTGCTGTCCTCATCTGCTCCCAGCTGCAGCATCCAGATGTCACAGTTCAGATTCTGATCAGCTGTTAGTGACAGTGACAAATGGTACCTAAGCCTTTTTAATATGAAAGTGTCATAACGCTTAGCAAATGAAATAAAAAAACAGAGCTGTGAAAACAGAATTAATTTATGAAGTAAGAAGCTCCTGTGAAAATCAGTTGCAGTTGCAGATAGTGTTTGTAGATTTTAGACAGGTGTAAATGGATCGTATAATTCATGACTTAACAGGACTGGAATGTTGAACCAAGCAGACCACCCACATTTAGTTTTGTTTTGTAACTATTGTTGAAAAAAAACATGATTTAAATAAAAAAATCCTGTTAGGCTACATGTAAACTGTGTTTTATTTATTGTATAAAATAAATAAAACACATTTACATGGCATTCAGTGTGTTGTAGGATGTTTGTAACTGTGCTATGAACTTGTACTCGAAGGGAAGATTCAAAAATATTAAAAATAAACTCTGTTACTGAAGATTTCACTCCTGCCTTGCTGGCCTATTTCAAGGTCACCTTGTTGTATCTGCACGACTCCTCTTTAGTCTCCTCTTTTATTTATTTAGTATTTCTAAGTGAGATTTTATGGGGTCCTGTATTTGTCCCATTCTTGTTTAGGCTCATGCAAAACTGGGCTTAGATGTGACACTGAGACACTATTTAATTTTTCAATTTTCTTTCACACTATTCCTCCAATATAACAGTCTTCATTAAAGTGATCAAAAATCACGTTCATTTGTTGATGAGTTATTGAGCCGCAAAGTCTGAATCTGTGAATGTCTTTCAAACCCAAGTAGATGTTTCCTAGTTTGATCTAAAAGATGACTTAATTCTCGTAATTTTTCAACTTTATTCTCGTAAATTTTCGACTTCATTCTCGTAATTTATAGAACAGAAAGCATTATTGTCATCATACCCAATGTACACACATACAGAATGTACAACGAAATTATGAGATTATTTTCGTAACCTTATGACCTTATTCTCGTAACCTTACTTTTTTTTTTTCAATGTGGCTCTAATCCTGCGTCGTAAAAACCTCTTATCCCCATATCGCATTTTTCAAGGTATCAAAAAATTCTTTATACAAAGGTTGCAAAATGCTAGAATTTTCAAAGTTGGCAAATTTTAATGGGAATTGGTGAGAATTTATAGAAAAATGGGAATTAACCTGGCATTCATAAAAAGAAAGATGTTCTTAAGCACACTTGAGAACATCTCTGCTTTTCCTCACTCACATGCTCAGATCTCTAACTGCAGGATTATTCCTACATCACATGAACAGATGACATAATGTGAAGTCATAATAAATAAAACTAGTTGGAAGTTCTAATCACAAATGGATCTTGTGAAAGGTAATGTTTTATTGTAACTTTTTTTGTATTATTTTCCATTGATGTCTGCTGAATACAGTACAAAATGCTGATATTTGTGTCTAGATATGATACAGTTTTATTTAAATTAACAGCATTTTCAAGTTAATTCCCATAAATAA
Organism: Scarus forsteni; assembly: GCA_036419115.1. Lineage (NCBI taxonomy): Eukaryota > Metazoa > Chordata > Actinopteri > Labriformes > Labridae > Scarus > Scarus forsteni. The sequence continues at coordinate 5,155,803 of JAZDUH010000085.1, read as the reverse complement.
CCACAAGCTCCCATAATTTCTCTGGAAAATTTCAAATTTGGGATATTTCCATGATACCCAAGATTAAATTCCAACAATTTACTGGACATTTTCATCTTGATTGTAACTACATTTACTAATTTGAAAAAAAAAAAAGCTGTCTAAAGGAGAATTTTTTAGTACAGTTAAAGGGACTGTGAGGAGTTTCTAGGTCATTACAAAAAAGTCTCACTTTTAGATATATGCCTGATGGAAATACACTTTAAGATGAGTTTTATAGCATCAAAATAGGTTATCTATAGATACTATTCCTTAGCCTTCCATCAGGTCGGACAGGGCTGGACTGGCCTGGATACTCAACTTCGGGAACAAGACAATTAAAACCAGAGCAAATTTATATTATTCAGACACGTCTTAGAGCACCGGGCTGTAAGTAGCAATATATAGCCGATATATATAGATATATAGCAAATTAGTCAAAAAAAGTGGACTGTCTTGCACGTATGATGCAGAGGACTGAAGCTGAACCTGGACTGTCTGTTTGAAGAGATACCTGCTTGTTTATAAGTTTTATTATTTCAGAGTTAGGTGGTGTTGGGCAAGGCTGTGGTTTGGAAACTTCTCAAAGAAAGAGGGTCATCAATATCTTTGATTTTGTTTCATGCCTAACAAAGCTGATTTCAGGAGGGTTTGGCATGTAAGTAGCCTAAAATACCAGACTCCATTGACTGACTCTTTATGAATGAAGTTTAAAAATCTCTGCTCAACACTGCTTCCCTTCTAATTCGACCGAACATTTGCTCCCATGATACGGCCCAGCCTGTTTTACTACCTCTATTGCTTCAAAGAGAAAGAGAGAAATAAAAAGTCCATATCCAGTGATGCAACATTCAGGCAGCATGCCACAGTGAGTTGGCAGCCAAGGAGGTGAACAGTGTTCGATGAAGTGCTGGAGAAGCATGCCTTTAAGGGTAATAAATAGTATAAACCTGTGGAGACATCCAGACAAACACTGCATGTACAAGAAAGGTTAAGGGCTGGGAGATACGGGGGGAAGTGAGCAGACAGAGGAGGTAAAGAGAGGGAGATAAACAACCTCTAAAGATCCAAAGAGGCTGTTTTTATGATGGACTTTTTGGCTGTGAGCACATCAATTTATTTTATTTACTCAGTATTTTAGAAATAAACTGGATCTACTGCATGGGGGTTTGAAACCGTCGAAGGTGCACATTGCTAGAAAGTGTAAAGTTTCTTCATTCCTGACCGTCCCTATTTTCAAACAATCCCAGCTCTTGGAGAAAATGGAAGTGCATGGTGATTTGTTATTTAATAGCATAAGTGCACGAGCATGAATAACATCTGCAAGGCAAAACACTTTCCACCTGGCATTCACATGACCTCCAAATTTGAGTTGTTTTTGACTTGTGTGCAACTGGCAAAAGTTGAAGGACATGACTGTGGAGCATTTTAATGACATAAGTTCAAATAGGGCAAATTTTAATGAAAACCCATTAAAGTATTTACGAAATATTGAATCCCTCAAGCAAAAATGTGTCTGACCTTAATCTGAAGACCTTAAAAATCCAAAAACATTATCCTTGCTTTCAAGAAAACATTGGAGTAAAATTGGATGAAAATCTCTCCTCAAATTTTTGCTGGTAAATTTCACATTACAAGTAAAATATTGACCATAATTAAGAATATACACCTGTGCAAAATTAAGAGGAGTGATTCAGAGAAGTCTGAGTATTTCTGTTTACAAACACATATAAATCAGCCAATCCTAGGGCCACATAGTGAGATGGACGACCATTCACACAATCAAAACCAACACAGAGGCTGCGGTCGAATAATCACCTCCTAAGCCCTTTCCTATCTACTTTTCCTTAACCCTGATGGAAAACATCATGAGGTTAAGGAGAGGAGAATTCAGAAGGACTTAGGAAAGGAAAACTTCTGTGCAGAGAGAATCCGACTACACTTTCACTACACTACGTCATCATGTGACGGCGGATGTTACTGCTGCAGTGAAACTACAATTTTCCGAAGGTGGACTACAAAAGACGCATCATGTATCATGTCAATGTTGTTCCTTTCAGACAACATTGAACATAATAACGAGGTAAACATTACATCTGCATAACCAGTGTTGGAAGTCATTATTAGGGCTGAACGATTTGAGAAAATAATCTAATTGCGATATTTTTCCCCAATATTGCAATTGCGATTTACTCTGCGATTGTTTTAATGTTCCTCATCTTATGTATTCTTAAACAAACATAAGCAGTAGATCGTTTTATAGTATAACCAATATGACATTAAATCAATCTAAGGATAAAAGATTTGAGAAAAAGTGGAGAAGTGAAGAACAGAAGCAAAACAGGTATGAAATTGTAAAAACTGGGTAAAAAAAATGGTACGAAAGCGGAAAAAAAGTTAATAGGTGCAAAATAGGTATGAAATTGCCAAAAAAAAAGTGACTAAGGAAAATTGATTATAGCAGCAAAATTGAGACAAAGATAGGCATAAAGTTGTAAAAACTGGGTAAAAAAAAGGTTCTAACATGCATGAAATTGCAAGAAACTACATCACAATGCCAAAATGTGCAACACATTTTGTTTAAAAATATTGCACTGTCTATGATTTGAAAATTACAACAAGCCATATTGCAATTTAATCTAATTTGCAATTAATTGTTCAGCCCTAGTCATTATCAACATGAACACCAATCAGTGCATGAAAATAAATGAACTGAATGAAAGAAAGGCAGAAATTAAGACCACAATCTAGTGGTGTACACATTATTAATATTGAACCAAGTTTAAAACATAATCAACATCAAATGTCTCATATCCTGCTCTCTTCAGAGAATCAGACTGCTGGAAAGTTAAGGCAGTTTTTGGTAAACTTTAGAAAGGATGAACAGCAGTGGTAACTCACATGGTCTGAGGGATTTGCACATCATTATTCGGTTGAATTCGGAAGCAGTGGGAATACGCGCTGTTTATAAAAGCTGTTGCCGCGGAGAATTGTGGGACAGAATATTTTCCTCTCCTTTCGTAAAGGATGGTCCGGTGTATCCTATGCTAAAGGAGATGATAAAGGAAGCATCGAGCCACCTTTCCTGTGCATTTAAACTATTCGAAGAGCTCTAATCACGAACTACTTCCGGTTCATTTCACTCCGTTAGGAACCTTCCTAAGCAAAAATGACTATTCGACCACAGCCAGGGTTTGAGCCAGCACCCCTGCTCTGAGGGATGCACACTACTTGTTGCCCATATCACTAAGCTACAAAATCTAAAGACTGTGCTTTGAGTTTGACTCCATAATTTGCACCTACAAGCAAAGAAAGATGATTTTTACAGTTCACCATGACCTTCACAATCTAATCAGATTGTCCTCAATACAAAGTGAACATTTTAGCAATGGTTGACAACCCTATAAAGCCAATTGTATCATATTTGATACATACTTTTATAATACCTTTCTCTACTCAATATGATCAACAAATTACAAAAAAACATCTGAATACAATCAGATAAATGATAAAAATGTCCTCAAATGGATTATCAGTTGCCAAAAACACCTAATGTATAAAATGAGATACAAAAAATCTATATGTTGAATTTTATGGACATTTTGATTTTTATGGATTTTAGCGGAAAGTGAAACAAACATTTCAGCTCAAGAAAATCAGAATTTTCTGGCTATAATCTATGGTCTTGGGCCTTAAAGTGATAAGAATCCTTAAAAACATTATTGAGATGTTTTGTTCACAAGCACACGGTGCCCTAGAACTTTACACCACATAAATGATGCTGTATCGATGTAGCATGTTACTAAAGTTAAATATTTCATGGAGTATTCTCTCAGGCAGTGGTTCCCAAACTTTTCACAGCCTGTACCCCTTCAGACACTTGATCTCCAGCCATGTACCCCCTACACTCTCACACTTACAGCAGCAAGAAAAGAAATGTGTCTGTAAGCCTGCTGCCCCTCCACCACCTCCCACATTTAACATGCAGAACATACAAATAAAATCTCTTACAGTGAATTATTTTTCAGTTACGGAGGGGTATTAGGGCCATGTCAGATGGATAAAATGATTTTGGTGAAGTCGAGATTAAAGTCAAAATTTCATGATTAAAGTTGAAATGATGGGGGTGCTGGTTTGGCGGAGTGGTTAGCAACCAGGCACCCCATGTACTTGCCTCTGCCGGTCCAGGTTCGAATCCCGCCTGTGACCAGTTTGCAGAGTGTCGTCCCCTACTCTCTCCCCCTTTCACAAGCCTATCCACCGTCTCTCTCCTATCAATAAAGGCACAAAATGCCCAAAAAATACATTAAAAAAAAAAAAGTTGAAATGATGAACATAATATCAAAACAGAATTTTGTGATAAAAGTCAAATTGTTGAGAAAAATGTGTAATGTCAAGAAAAAGCAGACATGTCGAATAATGTCAAAATACATCGTCAACTTTATTCTTGACTTTCCACTTTTTTTCTTGACATTTTAACTTTAATCTCATCATTTGGACATTTATGACCAAATTGTATTTCAACTTAATAGTCAACATTTCAACTTTAACTTTTAACTTCAACTTTAATCTCTAAATTTTGACTTTATACTCGTCATTTCGACTTTTATTCTGACCTTCCAAAAATGGCTCGAATACTCCTCTGGACTCACTAAAAAGATTTATTTACCAGCAATTTCAGTGGGCAACACCAGCTGGCTTTTGAAAATAGAAATTTACATTTCTGGAACATATACATTAATGAATTTAAAACTAAAAAGTGCAAACTCACCACAGCTTTATTAAGGATGTCTGATTGAACTTATGTTACTATAAGAATCTTTTACAATTCAACAGATTTACTTCTCCAAGATGCCTCACAAATCCCTCTGCTCACACTTCAGGCCTTTATCAAATTTACCTGACAGGTATTCGCGTACCCCCTAGGTCACTTTGCGTACCCCTGGGGGGTACACGTACCCCAGTTTGGGAACCACTGCTCTAAGGTATAATCATAAAATGTGCCTGTTAGGAACAGGAAAGCAGAACTCTCACATCTCTTGTTTAATCTCTTAATCTTGGGAGACCAAACAGGAACTGGTGTTTGAAACCCGAGCCTTGATGCCATAACCTTGAACTTTTGATCCATAACCTCCAAAATCTAATATCAGCCCCCTTAAATCAAAGTAAAGATACGGTCAAAGTACAATGACACCCACAGAGGACATTTTGAGAAACACCATTCACAAGCCTCGACCCAGACGGACAGATGGACAGCCTGAAAACACATTGCCTACGGCCCGGTGCAGAGGAAGAACATGAGGAGTAAATTAATCATGCATCTTTCCATCAGTTTTCCCTCCCACTCTCACTCCCTGCCCACATGCAGCTGGGCATATTGTTTCATACACTCCAAGGTACAATTTGATCTCCCCGTCAGAGGTCCGCTAATCCCTTAAGCCTCGTCTGTTTGCAGTGTCCAATTTAGCTGTCTCTTAATGTAATTAAATTGTGCTGATGACCCTCAGAGCAGTGGAACCACTGCATATTTAATGCAAATCCTCCTCTGGATGTTTATGGGAAAAAAAAAAAACGGCCTGTTTTTTTCCTGTCCATTCATCCGTGTGTGCAAAGCTCCTTTAACAAAGCCTGTTTCTGTTGTGCTGGCTCCATTCTCTCCGTTCCATCCCGAGCGGGAAGATCATTGGAAAGCAATACTTGGCAGAGCTGAGTCCATTACAGAGTGTGTTTTTTTTTTTAAATCAGACTATGTAAAATAAACTACCAGAAAACAATGGCTATTACGTCCTTTGAGTACACCTTTGCTCACTGCTCAGAGTTGGCCATTAGTTACGGGTTTCCCAGCAACTGTAATAGTCACAGTGCTCCACATGCAGCCCCTCCTGCTCCTGTTCATCCCCCGTTCAGCAGAGGAAACCTCAGAGAGGACCTCTGGGATCCCCTAAGACGGAAAAAATAGACCAACAGACGATTTTCTTGCATTGGTATCAGGTGCCTGCATCACCGTCTCTGCAGCCTCTTTCAGACTTTAGCCGTGGCAATTGGATTTAAAATGGAGCCGCTCAGAGGCAGCTGCAAGGTCATGTGGTTTTCCATTAACATTAATGCCCAGGGTTATGCCACAGGAGTCCTGCAACATAATCTGTTTTCCCTGCCATCTGATCCTGCACGCCGATAGCTTCTTTATGCCAATCTATACAAATAGATTTTGTTTTCCCCATTCCTGCTCCAGCAGAGGTCAGTGTCTGGAGATAATGAGCACTTTATGACACTTAAAAGGTTTGGAGTCCAGAATCACAGCCTGCTCTTATTAACTTGAACTTAATTTTATCATGTTGTCCACAGTTGTGTAAATTGAACTCCATGGTGAGTCCGGTCTGCACACATCCTGAGGAGTATAGATGTGTCTCGATATGTGATAATGGTTTGGAACCATCCTACATGCCCCCAAATACCCCCCTGATTTCTTGAGTTCATTTTTTTTCATTGGTTTTCTGTTTGTACAAGTTAAATCTTTTAAACCAAATATCTCATAAAGTCAATGAGGGATTTTCTTCAAACTTTGACCAAATGTCCTCCTGAGTTTAAAGTTCAACTAACTATAGTCTGAGATGTAGTCGGGATGGGGCGTTCATACCAATTTGTACTTTTTCTGTACAGTGAAATAATTGCATATAGGGTTCCCAAAACTTAAACTATGAATCTGAAGTTTCTATTGGCAGAGGGCATCACTGATAATGTGTTCATCGATTTACATTTATGAGTTGATAAGTACTGTGGAGGATGTGAGGACTTGAAGGGGTTTTTATGCCAAAGGGAGGGCCCAGCAGACAAAGGCTGGGAAGCTTTGTCAATGACGTGCATCTCAACGGGAAGAGAATAAAAGAATTCTGAACACTTTGCACTAGGGCTGGGGGATATGGCCTAGAAATAAAATACCTGATTTTTTTCCACAACACTCGATTTACGATTTTAATAAATTTTTCCCCTCCCGAAAAGAAACAAAACTCCCTGTGACATAAAAATGAAACAAATCAAGTTTTGCCTTTATGTTGTCTAAATGTTTCCCTCTTATAGTCAAAGTCTGGGTCATAAAAGGTTGATTATGTAGTATAAACGTAGGCAGGTTTGTCTACATAAACACTAAAAGGCTGAGGTATTTTTACAGTATTAGCATGAAACTCTTTGATCAATATTTCATCTACTTAAATAACAAATACAAGCCTATAAAAGTGCTCGTGCAAACCCTACAAGGCCGACCATCATGAAAATAGTTTTTTTTTTTTTCAAAAATTGTAACTACTTACATTTGGACGAATGGAAGAAAGATAAAACTTGATTTTTAATTTTTTTAAATCTACTGCAGAAAATAATTCGAATTAATCGATTTAATCAATTTTTTGCCCAGCTCTACTTTGCACCTAGGAAATATCATATAGGATAATAACAAGGGCTAGTAGGATAAAATCTAAGACCACCAGGTGATCAAGCCCTGGCTTGCTTTGGTCGATGAGGGGACTCAGGCCAAAAATCGTACTGATTATCTTAAAGTTTATTTGCCTTTCTTAAAGATGCTATGAGGAGTTTCTAAGTAATTACAAAAAAGTCTCACTTTTAGATATATGCCTGATTGAAATACACACTTTAAGATGAATTTAATAGCATCACAATAGCTTATCTATAAATGCTATTCCTTAGCTTCATGGTTAGGTCGGACAGGGCTGGACTGGCCTGCATACTCAACTTCGGGAACAAGACAATTAAAATGAGAGAAAATTTATATTATTCAGACACGTCTTAGAGCACCGGGCTGTAAGTAGTGATATATAGCCGGCTACAAAACTACGATACTAAGTTTTCCAAAAATTGCTTGTTGTCACACATCAAAAACTACCGCTACGTACCTTGGGTCGCATCTTTTGGTGCATTCCAGTTGTAGTCAGAAGTAGGAATTTCCGAATTCCGAGTAGGAAACTAAAACTGGAACGTTCCCCGAAGTCGGAATTTCCTGCTGGGAACCCGGTGAAACCTCCCCACCCCCAAGTTGACAATGGAAGATGGATGCCCCCAGTGTGAACAGTTATTTAGCTCCTGTGATAATCGATTTATTTGCACTTCTGACTGGGGTGTGTCGCTCTAGATCAGCTGTATACATAGTATTGTTAGACTTATATTTACAAAAATGCTGCCATAGTGATAATCACATTCTTCATACAACAACGCAGGGCGTGCTAACAACAGCTAACAATAGCCTGGTAGATCAGCATGTTTTTTTGGCATGTGGCTATTAGTTATCTTTTTTTTTTAATGTATGTTTTTTGGCATTTTGTGCCTTTATTGATAGGAGAGGCAGTGGATAGGCTTGTGAAAGGGGGTGAGAGAGTAGGGGAAGACACTCTGCAAACTGGTCACAGGTGGGATTTAAACCTGGACCGGCAGAAGCAAGTACATGGGGTGCCTGGTTAATAAACACTCTGCCAAACCAGCACCCCGCTATTAGTTATCTGTATGTGAAAATCATATGTATTTGTGAGAATCACTATTTGATTTGTCATATTTGCTGTTTTACATTAAGAAACTGTACAGGATTTATTTTCTGTCCTCAAATGTCCAGTGGGAATGACTTTACAGCAACAAATCGTCTATCTGCAGATTTCACTGCTGAATAGTCCCCTTGTAAAAAGACAAAACTTCAAAACAGCTGACCTCCGGCTATCAAGACGACTATAAAACAAAGATCCAACAGCCATCATGAGGTAAAAGGGGAAATAGCTGAGGGGAGACGGGATGGGGAGAATGTTGATTGAAACAAACCCAAAAACAGAGAAAAAAATCCTGTGATCTTTCTTTCTTAAACTCGGCAGCATTGATGATGCTTCTTTGAGCCTCTGACAAGCAGACAGGGTGAGGACCCCCGCTGAGCAGCAGAGCACGGCTTGGAGGTCCTGCTGGTGGTGGGGGGGCTTTCAGGTTGCCCTTTTCCATAATGCCACGCAGCGTAACATTAAAAAACTCCAAAGGAAATAAAACAGAACAAGACGAGGGCACCAGGTGGATCCAGCAGAGAGGCTGATTTTTGAAAATGTCTTTGAAGACTGTAATCACATACGCCGCCTTTCAACGCTGTCAGTCTGTCAACGCAGGAATCATAGCTGAGGCTCCGAGCGCTGTGTGTGGCTGTCAACAAAAAACAGGGTTCATCTTTAGGGAGACACTTTCACATAAACTAAGACAGCTGGGAAATAAAAGATAACACTGACAAACATGCTACAAGCTGTAATTTTCTGCATACTTGATTGTTTTGGTTGACTGACCATATCACAGAGGAAGAATAGAGACAATTAAACAATAAAAGGAGACAGGCAGTGCTGATGTAATGAATAAGCAGCATGACATTTTGATTTTAACTTTGAGCAACAGATTTTAATTAGCATTTTTTTGTAGAAAGCAGTGCCAAAAAGCAGAGCATGTTTGTTGTTTTTATTCCTCCTATTTCTATCGCACTGACACGATTTGTTCAGTCTGCAACCCTTCAGCATTTTTCTGCACATGTGCTTTGCTTCAGCTTACTCATTATAAACTCCTTATGCCTAAATCACACACAGGCTGGTGTGATCGCTATGATACGGGATGAAATGACTGTCTCACCCCTGGACACACCCCGTAAATACACCGTCAGTAGAGCTTCTATAGCACTTCGGGGGCGTTCGTCCCGCTCCAGCTAGGTTAATACAGCGATATGACGAGGATTCCTTGAATTTTCATCCCACTGACATGACGTCAGCCCCGCTCGAGTTCGCGTCACGTAAGCCCTGACTGAGCCCCATTGCTTGCACTGTCTTGAACAGGACACAGTCGGGGCATAAACGGATACATCCTTGTCAGTCGTCCTCATAAAGCTTTCAGGATTGAGCCACAATCAGCCCAATTGAGCTCCGTACATGCCGCGCTAATACCGTCCGCATTAGGACTGCATTAGGCTTCCATCCCGCTATACTGAAAGCAGCAATTCTCCACGACAGTTTTGAACAGTTCAAAACTGTCGGGACCCTTCCACGTTCCCCGCCGTTCATCTACGACTATACAAGGCTGATCCAGACTAAGTAGCGCATGCACCACGACCAAAGCACATTTGGCGATTATGACAATCGTGCACAACCGCCATGAGAAATGGGAATGTGTAACCGGGGCATTAACAAAGTTTAAAATGCTATTTGGTTGAATATTTCTCCCCTTGAATAATACCAAATGGTTTTGTATTTTTCATCACTGGACAGCAAGGCCGTAGGTTTGATTTTAACATTGGTGGGGACATAAAAGTACACCAAGACAGCACTCCTGAAAGATGATGTGTTTTGCATTTAGGACTATTTTTAATGTTATGTAGAGCTGTTTAAACAAACAAGCAAACTATCATATTCAGAAAAAAACTACTCTTCCAGATGCCGAAAAGCTAGTCCATGCCTTTATCTCCTCCAGACTGGACTACTGCAATGCACTTCTCATCGGGATCCCTAGCAAGAGACTGCAAATGCTACAATAGATCCAAAACTTCTCACCCCACAACACCCGTCACGCTCCCTCCGCTCCACAGACTCAAATCACCTCCTCCAGACACCCAGAACCAGATTGAGGACCATGGGTGACAGGGCCTTCAGTGTTGCTGCACCCCGTCTGTGGAATGCCCTCCCTGACACCCTGAGGGCTCCACAGTCCAGTTTAAAAGGAACCTTAAGACTTTTCTTTTTAACAAGACTTTTGGTTCCTCTTCTTAGTTGTCCCTGTTTTAGATCTTTTTAACTGCCCTTTTCTGCTTAGTTTCTGCTTAGTTTTTTTGTTTGTTTGTTTGTTTGTTTGATTTGTTTCGTTGTTTTTCTCTTTTTAACTTGTAGCCCTTTCAGAGATCTTCTGATGTAAAGGGCAATACAAATAAAATGTATTATTATTATTATTATTACATAGAACCAAAACCAAAAAGGAGTACTGATAAGTGTAAACTCTAACAACATGAATATATAAAATCATGTAATTAATCCAAGGATTTATTGTGTTTTTCCCCACAAACTTTTATTGTTGGTCTTAAATAGTTGCTGCCTTTAAACACACCAGGTATGTCCAAAGTCCGGCCCGGGGGCCAGATGCGGCCCATGCTCAAATTTTCACTGGCCCGCAGTCTCTGTTACAAAATCAATTACATGTGGCCCTCTTGCACCGTTGACTGCTGTATAAAATACTCGTGTACAAAAAACCTTTTACATTTCACCAGAAGATGGCAGTAGCGCCATTTCAAACATGGCGACTGTAGCTAAAAAAAGAAAAGTTGACAGCGAGTGCCGCCGATTCCAGAAAAACTGGAAATTGGAGGGTTTTTTTGCCGAAATATGAAACAACTGTGTCTGCCTAATTTGCCACTAGGCTATAGCTGTTTTCAAGGAATTCAATGTCAAGCGGCACTACCAGACAAAATATGCTAAATACGACAAGCTAACTGGGATGAACGCAGTGAAAAGTTGAAATAACTGGAAGCTTTTTTAACGGCACATCAGCGCTTCTTCACAAGAGCCCGTGAGTCAACTGAAAATTCCAAAAGGGCTTGCTATGAGGTCGCAACGCTGCTGATTGCCAAGCACTGCAAACCTTTCACTGAGGGTGAATTTATTAAAGACTGTGTGCTGAAAATAGTCGAGAAAATTTGACGTGAGAAGAAGCAAGATTTTGCCAATGTCTGCCTGGCTCGTAACACTGTGGTACAGAGAATTTAAGGCATTTCATCAGATATTAAGAGACAATTAGAGTCAAAAGCTGAATGGTCGGCCCCCGCACATTTTCGCCTTACCAAATCTGGCCCTCATGGCAAAAAGTTTGAACACCCCTGAAATACACAAATAATACATGGATAATAAATAAAATAATCTCTTAAAGGGAAACTCCGGTATTTTGACACCTGGACCTTATTTTTAGGTTTGTGCATGCTCATATACTCACTCAGACAAACATCGTGCAGCTCGGAGTCCTTCAGAAGTTATTTAGATCCAACCGATGTAGCCAGGCACTTGGCGGGGCCACGGCAGCAGCTTCAGCGCGGGGCGTAATCTCTGCAAAATCGCTCGTCTCTACCACAGCCGGTTTGTCATAGCAGAAATCCTCCAGAGTAGTCAGACATATATTCCTGGATAGATCCATCGCTTGTCAGCGGTTTCAAGTCCCTCTGAGCAACAAACACACTCCTCTTCTGTTGCTATAAGCGAACACTGTCCTAGCGCACACCGGTTAGCATTGAGTCGTGGGCGTGCACCTGTGTGTTGCTCACGAGCCAGCTGTTCGTCGCTCTCGCTCTGCATACTTCTCTCAAGGAGCTCCTCGTCCGTGTACTCAGACTCAAACAGATCGTCGTAGTCTGACTCTTGACATCAGATAAATATTCTGCCATGTTGCTCAGCAATGCGGCTAAAAGTAGGTCAGTTGTACCTTTGTGTCATACGGCTCTGGCGTCATCAAAAGTTTGTTTACCAGGTCAGCTGACCCATCTGAAGAGGGTAAACGAGCTGACTTTATGATAACACTGGTGATGGATGAAAAAAATATAGCGAAATGGCGATTTTGCCCTCTAAGGAGCTTCAGCGCGGGACATAATCTCTGCAAAATCGCTCATATATTTTTCATCGCCACAGCTGTACATTTCACAAATGATGAGAGAACCATCTTGGCATTAAATATAAGCATCTTTTTGTTCTAACTTAATATACTATGCTTGTGTTTTATGTTTGTTAGTGGCATAATATTGATAGGGACGTGTCCCTAGCGTCCCTGCCCAATTCTACGCCCCTGCTGGACAGTCTCACTAGACACCTTTACAATGGCGTCCAGCTTGTAAGGTAGGACACAATAGTGAGGATCCAGTCTTCTTGGGGTGTTGTCTTCCTTGAACACCCACTTCACAATCTGTCTTTGACTTCACCAGTATCACAGGACTTGATCCTACGTTTGGGAATGTTGTCAGGACTGACATCAGAATAATGCTGTTGTACCTCAGTGTAGAGGTGACTAATCAGGCTTTCCAACAATATGAAACACCAACTGATGTTATTAAAGGGAAGAAAGTAACAGCCAAAGTGACATTGCCACATTTTTTTTCAAGGTGAATAGTGGAACTCCACTTTATTGAATGAAATGTGCTCATCTCTGGATTGTTAACTTTGCTCAGGGACTAATCACAAAAAGTTCTTTCTGATCATCTTTTATCACGAATATAAACTCATCGGCCACTTTAAAAGACACCTGTTCAGCAGCCCATTAACGGTAAATGGTAAATGGACTTGAGCTTATATAGCGCTTTTCTAGTCTTTGACTACTCAAAGCTGCTTTACACCGCAGGTCACACCTACCCATTCATACACTTTCACACCCATTCGCTCTCACATTCACTCACTGATGGTTCAGAGTATGTATGTAAGTTATCCATCAGTATCTCTAACACATTCACGCCCTTTCATGCCCATTTACACGCCACTGTGGGAACAACATGTGGTTAAGTGTCTTGCCCAAGGACACATCGTCATGTGTCGCCCGGAGCTGGGCTTGAACCTGCAACCTCCCGATCACTGACCAAGCGCACTATCCCACTGCACCACCGACGCCCCAATGTAATGCAAAAAGATAACTGGCCAATTACTTGGTATTAACCTTATATATAACTTATAGCAGATTTAATCCTTCTTAAAGGCACAGTGAGTAGAAATTGGCATTTTTGTGACATCTAGTGTTCAGATTTTGGAATGAGCCCATCCATCACATCACATCACAAAGCGACGAGAACCGGTGAAGACCATGGATGTATTATAAGAACTGAATAGCGTGGCTATCCCCCGTCAGGGCGCCACCATTGTGCAGCCAGTAGAGAATCTAGACCATATCTGGACACTGCTGTGGTAAACGGTCGCAAAAATCCGCAGCATACAGCGTACACAATCATCGTGAAACTGTCGTAAACCGCGGTTATTTTTAAACTCTAATAACTGATGAAAAAGGAACTTTTCAGAAAAAAGAGGACTTGGAAAAAACGCAGCCCAATAATACTTTCATATCACCACAGCATATTTTTTTTTTTTTTTTTTTTTTTTTTTTTTTTTTTTACTGCAGCCAGTCACCAGGGGGAGCAGTTTTTGTGGCGACTTCAATTCGAGCCCAGCAACATGACGTCCATGTTTTTTTGTAGTCTATGGTGAAGACCAAAAAGGTTAAGGCATCATTTACAGCTGTTACAAGGTGAGGGTTTTTCATTCATATTTGTAACAATTGTTTTAATAGATTATAGGTCAGTTAAGATGCCACATGTCACCCAGGTAGATTTCAGGACCAGCAGCCAGACTTGTATTAAAAAATCGTGTTTCCCTCTTTTTGTCCCCAAAACCCACCTGTAGACAACATGGCGGATCGCTATGTCGGCCTAGTTGAACACGGTAATATACATTTTTAAAAGTTTTTTCTAAGTATCGGGATGATTGTACTCCTATTTTGACGTACTTTACATACAAAGAGAAACATTATTTCCTATGTTCACAATTTCTGTTCGGCAAAATGCTGCCAGTCTCTACACACTACACCTTCAAAGAGAGAACTGTAACTATATCATCGGGGTTCGAACAAACAGTTGCACACTAGAGTTAAAGAGAGGAAGAGCTGCTTTTCTGATTGGTTTGATTCATGTTATAGCCAAACTTTCCAATGGAGAGCACATAATCCAAGCCGTGCCTGGCTTTGCACCAGGACTGTGTGATGCCTAGATAGTAGATTGTAGAAGAGCATGCACCAAATCACTGTGTGCCACATGCTAAAGAAAGAAAGAAAGAAGGAAAGAAGGAAGGAAAGCAAGAAGGAAAGAAAGAAAGACAGAATGTGAATGAATTAATTTAGTACACAACTGTCAGTTCATCCACACTATGGTTCTTGAGACTTACTCCACTGCTGACCCTATGAGGTTATAAGCAGCCATCTGTATCCAATTTACCTTCACCAAATGCTTCTCTTCCTCCTACTGCACAGTCATTTTTAACATTTTAATTCTTATTCATCTCCTGAGGAAGCAGCTTGAGCTTTCTGTGATTCAGTTATCTGTTGCCCGGGTAGGTGCTAGACAAGGTGTGATGCATCAGATTCCACCAGGAGATGAAAAATGTGGCAAACATTAGCCTAAATTAAATTCTTGTTTTAATGTTTTGAAAGGAGATATCAAGCCTCTATTAATCAAAATGAAAGAGGAATTTTATTAAATCCTCATACCAACAACAGCTGAGGCAAGAGGCATCATGCTTTTGAGCTGTTCATCTGTCTGTTTGGGCAGATTATTGAGAATTTAATATTAAATTTAAATTTAAAGAAAATCCTTCAGTTTGAAGCCTTTTAAAACACCAACAAAATCTTTCCTCGTGAGATATTTATGATCATATTTACATGCAATAAAATATCTAAAAATAGATGCATTTTTAATCCCGCCCACTCAGAGGCACTTCACTCCCTGATCAGCCTCTTCAGGTGATAGCAAACACACCCATGCAGCCCTGAGATAAAATCTAAAAATAATCTAAATAATGATGCAATCTAAACCTTAAAATGAGCTGTTTTTGAGTAATTTTTTTAAAGTCATCAATATACAGACCTGATCAAAATCTTAAGACCAGTTGAAAAATTGGTAGAATATGCATTTTGCACATTTGGACCTTTCTGAGGTTTTAAATGGAGCTACAGTATGCAAAAGCAAGAAGGGAGAGTGTGACAAAAAGCACTTGGAAGGTTTAAGACCATCGCTCAAAATATTACAAAAAACTCTCCAAACCAGACTTTTTTGTTCCATAATGCTCAGGATCTTTCAAAAAAATGTAGAATGACTGTCTTACTGCGTCCAACCTCAGCAGCAATGGCACACTGCAAGAGGCCTTGCTGATGCAGCTCGATGATCTGACCACGTTCAAGTAGAGAAAGCTTCTTAGCTTTAGCCATCAGGAGGGCATGACCGTGTGAATGCCTGACAGAAAATGAACATTTTGAGCAGATTTTGGGTTTAATAGCCTGTGGTCTTAAACTTTTGATCAGCTGATAAACAGCCTATTTCTGTTTACTCGTTGTTTTTAATAAATTATTTTTTCAAAGTGCTTTTTGTCACACTTCCCCCTTCTTGCTTTTGTATATTGTAGCTCTATTTAAAACCTCATTAAGGTCCAAATGTGCAAAATGCATATTCTGGCAATTTTTTAACTGGTCTTAAGATTTTGATCAGGTCTGTATTTCCTCTCTCAGTTTTCAAGGATGCTGGATGTTTAACACATTGAACTTTGATAACCTATCATTGTAATCATTTCAAGTCATGTTTCTAGAGGCTTAAGGGGTCTTTTCTTTTAACTAGAATACTACTCGTGCTGTGAATATTTACCATATAAAAGCCCTTGACACCCCAACAAAATATTTTTTCAAATGAACAAATTGATGTTTTATTTTAAGATTTGAACAAATAGTTCCATTAATCAATACACTGCTCATTTCAGAATAGTGACATATTCTCTACAGTTTTTAAATCAATCCAATAAAAACCCACAAAAAGAAGATTGAGATTAGCGAGTGTTAAAAAAAATAGTCAGAAAATAGTCCGTCTTCAGCTGAAACTCTAGGATTCTTCTTCACCTCATTGAGCATTCTGCGCTGTGCTCTCACAGTCATCTCTACAGGACGTCCACACCTTGGTAGAGTAGCAACAGTGCTGAACTTTCTCCATTTGTAGACAGTCTGTCCTACATCAAGGCTTTTAGAGATACTTTTGTAACCCTTTCCAGCTTCATGCAAGTCAACAATTCTTGATTGTAGATCTTCTGTGAGCCCCTCTGTACGAGCAATTTATGCAGAAATCCAAGTAATCACACTTTTTCATGCAACTGTAAATCTTTATCCTGCTGCTAAATTTGGAGCTGGAAAACTGTGTTTAGTTCCGATCATGCTACATGTCATCATATTTGAATGAGCCTGAATTTGAGTCTGAAGAATTGCTCTACCGAGACCACAGTGTGAGCTGGTGCATTGTCTTGATGAAGAATAAAATATTTTGTCCACAGCTGTGATGGCTGTTTTTCCAGAATCTGGTTGCAATAGTGTTGATTCTCTACTGTCCCCTTTGGAACCCACTGCTCATTTTGGATGATCCAAGTTTAGAGTTTTTTTGTAAAACTTAAATCACCAATGTCATTGTAATACTTTTTGTTTACTTTAGTTTGTTTCAGAATTGTATTTGTCCTTTTGTTGAGCTGTCAGAAATCCTGGGACATCTTTGGTGATACTTTTGTCATGTTCAAATTAGGGCCCGACCGATATGGATTTTTTGAGGCCGATGCCGATACTGATATTTGTCAGAAAAAAATACCTATTACAGATTAATCGGACGATATATAAAAATAAATTTTACATATATATGTATGTATATATATATATATATATACACAATACTTTGTCCTTTAGTATTTGTTATACTTTACCTTAAAAAAAGAGTCATTCTGTATCTTGTACTTCTTATTGATGAAAATTAGATGAAGATTATAGTAAAGATAGAACAACTTTTTAAAAAGTTGTAAACAGGAAAGAAACAAAAACACTTAAGGTAACATTCTTTTCATAGGCATCTTTTATTTTCCTTCTCTGCAGCTTTCATGTACAATATAAAAGAGTGTGTTAAACTGTGACAAACTCCTGCAAAATAAAACAAATTACCTTTTTCAAAATGTAAATATGTAGATTGTTCATGAACTATTTGTCACATCTGCCTGTTAGTCCTCATTAGTTCATCAGAAGCAGGTTTTAGTTCAGGTAAAACCACTTATTATCAACATGAGGAAATGTACGTGAGGAAATCAAAATATTTTAAGGGACACTGCACATATTTCACAAACTTATTTAAACAGCCTGATTAAAGTCCCCAGCCACGATGAAGTCTCCCTTGAGACGAGTCTGCTGATGATGTCTATGACGTCTGTGACGTCAGCTAGCTAACGCTAGCACAGATAGCTTGCTAGCTAGTTAGCTTAGCTGCCGTGTCGGGAACAAGCGGATTAAGCCAGATTTCCATCATAATCGCAATAAAACAGTCATGGCCAGACTGATCCCCTGCCACCAGAAGGTCCAATTCATCAGTATTGACAACGACAGAGGTTGTGTCGGTCAGAAAACTGTTCGGCAGTGCCCGGTCTGTCTGTGAAGCTGCTTTGGCAGCCGAACTAGCAGACAGCCTGGTGCCTCTCTGTGTCCAGCAGCAGCGGATCTTTGTGCACCCAGCACCGCTGAAAGTTGCTCGTCATCTCGGACTTTCAGGCTTAAAAGAACAACTCCGTGTGAGTGTAGGCGAGTCATCCACACACACACCGCATCGGCAGAGAGCTAACAAGAGCCGCCACCAACAAGCGTCGCAGTCGTCTTCCGCGTCATCATTCTGCGCGGCTTGGACACCGAACAGCATTTACTGTTTTATGAGAAATTAAGAATATACCGGCGTAACATCGGCAAAACTCTGGCCGATGTTGAATACTTTCAAAAGGGCTATAATCGGCCGATAAATCGGTCGAGCTGTAGTTCAAATTTTCATAAAAAAATTTGCTGCTCTGTCTTTATGAATGGAGACCATTTCTTAACCCGGGATACAAAATGGAATATTCAATGTATTTAACTTATCCATCGGTGTAAGAACCCATTGTTCAGTTGGGAATGGGCAGAACCTTTCAAAAGCAAAAGGGAAAAATAGAATTATAGCAGTCTCAGTGAAGATAGACACTTTTTCATCAAAACTTTTGCTGATATAAAACTCCAGGTAACAGACAAGGATTTGCATTAATGTC
Organism: Scarus forsteni; assembly: GCA_036419115.1. Classification (NCBI taxonomy): domain Eukaryota; kingdom Metazoa; phylum Chordata; class Actinopteri; order Labriformes; family Labridae; genus Scarus; species Scarus forsteni. The sequence goes on along the minus strand of JAZDUH010000085.1, from coordinate 5,136,919 downwards.
AAAAGATATTTATCCTTCAAACTGGCCTATTCCCCAGCTCTGTTGTGTTGCATTCTTTTCTATTTTCTTGCTTGAGACTCTGGAGTTAATAACTAAAGCACCTGTCTACACAGACCAAGACAATATGAGCCGTGATCATCTTTTTCTACAGTTAGGATATACAAACTCTAATGGCTGTCTGCAGTCTGACAGATGGAAACTTTTGTCTGTAGAATTAATTTCATCAGACAGCATTGATGTGTTGCATAAGCAGAATATTTTTCTAGTGCCACTGCCTTGGTAAGGGTCTGTTCATATCAAACACAGTGTTCCTGTCAGAAAACTTGTCATCACCACTGCAAACACATCAGATAGGCAGAAGAGCTTGTCGTACGTATTCCCAACCAAAGGAGCATGCACCCGCATTCCAGTTATGGGTGGTGAGGATGCAAACACCACAGACAGAAAGAGACAGACAAAAGAAGAGTGGGAGGAGAAACCCAGGTTATATAACCACCATGCTCACGAAGGAGAAGCTGCGTGGCTTCAAAAGGAAAGCAGTGATAATAAATGGCAACGTTCAAGGTTGCCCAAGTTGTGATGCACTCAGTAAAGGAACATTATGCAAGATGGGTTATTGTTAGTATAACAGATCTGCCTATTTCATCACACATTTTATCAAAGCATTCAATGAATAATTCTGAGTCACCATCCTTAACATTAGGATAAAAAACTCAAGGCTGTAGTCTGTCATTTATAGATATAACCAGTCTGAGAACTCTTGCAAACAGAATAAGTTTCATCTTTACCCATCTTCGACTCTGAATGTGCCTTTTAGTTTAATTTTCCGCTCTTAGATGAACAGCTCTTAGATGTCTGCTGCAGGGATTTATATTGATTAAATGAAGTCTGTCTAGCATTCTTCTGTTGGAGAGGCTAGACTAAAGCAAGGCCCTGACCTCTTTAAGGTTAGTATGTTACACAAGAAATATTTCTTTAATGGAGTTTCAGAAAGCTGGAGCTTCTTCACAACACCATGGGCCAAATCCTGTGCTATGAAGTGATTACTGGCTTTCTGTCCACATGTTTCTGGTTATGTTCCACACAATTTAGACACAAACCAGGCAAACGGTACGAAGAGGTTGGATAAGCTGCTTGATCATACGTGGTTGGGTTTGGGAGTTTAATGAATCAAATCAATCAGAATTTCAGCTACCGTCCTAGAGAGTGAAGTGCACCTGCAGATGGGTGGTTTCTTGCATGGTGATCTGCAGTTTTCATTCTAAAACAGACTGAGCCTCAACTTGTGCCACTGAACCAACCTGACGCACCAGATGGACCACTCAGTAAATTTGACTAGTCTCTCTAGAAAGTCTGGACATACAGACTGTGTTTGGGAATGGGTAGAATCTGTCAGAAAAATATCCTGCAGGTAGTTGGATGGTCAGTCCATCAGTCACATTCATTATGGGCCAATTAGATAATTTAGCGGAAAGGTGCTACTGCTGTGGTGTGAAGTACAAATCTAACCTGACAAGCCAGATGGACAGGTCCATATATCTGCCACAGAAATATTTCACTAGTCCATCTGGGTAGGAGCCCTTTGAATTTGTTTTCAGGGGCACAAGCTTGTGATTGGACAATCGTTTGGCTTGTCACATTCATCACAGGCCAGTCCACATCAAGCAGGGTTGCCTCCTATAATGTAGCATATATAGTGGCTAATGTAACGGCTAATGGATAACAACAGTTAAAAACAGTTAATGGCCGTTAGCCGCTAACTTAGCCGCTAACAACAGTTAATGACCGTTAGCTGTTAGCCGCTTACTTAGCTGCTAACAGCTAACGGCCTTATACTGTCATCTTACATTAAATTGCACCACACAGATGATTCATTTAACACTTCTATGTGACATGAACCTCGTCAAAGACAATCCCTACAAGACATGAACCTCGTCAAAGACATCCCTACAAGTAAACTTCTGAGGAGGGCAGATTTTGTTTCACTGAGTAGCCATGAGGACAATAGGTTAATGGGCATGTCCGTTCTTAACTTCCGGTTCTCAGCTTCCGGTTGTCGTCATGTCTGCGTTCTGCAGCACCCGCCTCTCTTCCCTGATTGGGCCGTTAAAAATTCAGCCGAGTTAATTCATTGGACAACGGAGGTTGGCAAGACGGACCTGCAGGATTTCAGAATCAGGCAGGTCTGTCTGCTCTGCGAGGCTAGTACAAATCAACCACTTCAAAGAACAGACTCTCCAAAACAGATTGGAAGTAGAGCAAAAATAGCCTTACTGCTGAGCAGTGCTTTTAAGTGTTGTTTGTATGACATTAATAAAGGGGCGGTCTAGATCTGATAAAACTGCAAATGAAGCTGTTAGCATTATGCTAATCACTGTACAAGTAGTCATATCATGCTGTTGTCATGGTCTTTGCTCCCAACTCTTCCTACTTTAAAGAGCTTTGATTGTGCCATGCCACTCTGGCACAGTCCTTGTAGATTGGACCTTGGCAAGATGGATCTGCCTGATACAGACATTAAATCAGGCAGATCCAGCTGCTACGTCAGGTTACCATGGGCTGCATTCTCATACTCATGCATAATGGATGTAATGGACAGGTTACTTTTTTATCATTGAGCTTTATTGTCAGAGGGAATCTTAGTTAATTACAAAAAATGACAAAAAATATCTGTGTGCATTTAAGCTTTTGAGTGAGTTCATCTCTGTTTGTTTGGCAGAACAGGTACCCGGAGCTTCTCTGAGTCTGTTAAAGAGCCCCTCTCTTCCTTTAAAAACTCCATTTAAATATATCAAAAAACACACAAATATCAAACTGTGGCTCAGTGGCTGTTAGCATCCTGTGTGTGTGGAACAAGAGGTGCTAGAAAAGAAAAGAATGCCAGTCTTTCGTGTAGGTTCGAACATCAGGAAGACACTACTGGAGATTTTGGACTTGAGATCTGAGGTGGAGTCATTTTCTGTGCCCTTAGGACAAGAGAAAAATAAATCTTTCCTTACAGATTGTTGTCATGACCAATTTGATCAGGCTACAACATCCATGCTACATGTAAAGGATTTTATTGTTTGCAGTGGGTTGATGTGGTTTTAACAAGTTAAAAAAATCCATTGACTGTAATAACATGTATATGTCATTCATTCATATTCTTTGGAATATGACCGATATACTCAACCAGCTACAAAACAGGCATGTACCTTAAATATACAGGATGAAAAGAACAAAGGCCACAGCTAGTAGGAGTAGAAATTGCAAGTGGCCACATGATACAATATTATCATTATGCTTGAGTCCACCAGCAGCCAGTTCAGAGACTGCACACACCTGGGCTCCAACTAGCATGTTGCAGCTACAACACTACAACATAGTGAGATCTTCAGTCTTGGCATATAAAGTTAGTAACAGATTAAGCTATTTTCCTCGATCCCTCAGAACTGGGAGGCAGCTTAGACAAAAGCTATGGTTGGCTTGTTTTTCAGAATTGTTAGCTTAGCATTAGCTTTGCTATCAATGTCTGTTGTTGCCTAGAATGGTACCATGTGAGGTGTTTGTTCTCATACGTAACTCCTTCTAAAAGAGGTCCATCTCTGATGTGCCTGTAACTGCACACAGTGAATTTAAATGTTGGAGGTACATTTCGTTTGTTTCTCTTCTGTGCAGCCATGTTTGTTGGTTAACATTTAACTACACCAACTCTCAGGGAACATCACCCATCTGACCTGGCTCAAGCACCACTGAGTGAACTTAATGAATAATGGATTGTTTTAAGTTAAACAATATGGATACTAAGGATGGGATGAAATATCGTTTTGCAAAATATCGGGATACAGTACGTGACGAAACAATTCGAGTTTGAAATAAATGGATCGCGAAATAAAGACGTAACGTCCGGTAACAGTGCATGTGACCAGAAGTGACGACAACAAACATTAGCACCAACTACCTTTCCTCCAAAAAGCCGAACGATGGAGTCGAATGAGGTCGAAATTGAGGACGCTCCACCTGAATACAAGTCATATGTCTGGCAGTATTTTGGCTTTCTCTTTAAAAAAGACGAAGACGACAATAGAGTAACTGACAGGACTAACACTTTGTGTAAACTTTACTATGCCGTCATTCTGTACACCGCCTCCAACACAGCAAACATGAACCACCACCTTCAGCGTCACCATAAAAATGTGAAGATGACCCCGGCAAAAACGAGCCTACCGCTCGTTAGCATACACTCTCTCTAACCTCTCTAGGGTTAGAGAGAGTGTTATTGTTTGTGTTTGGCCTGTTAGGCCTTGTGTTTTCCTGTGTGCAACTCAAACAAAAACAAATAAGTTGTGATTAGACAGTACTATTTTTTCTTTTTTACTTTTTTGATATTGTATCGTGACGTATTGTATTGTGACCCGGGCATATCGAGGTGCAGGATATCATAAGCTTAAGTGAATTGTCCCATCCCTAAAGGATACATGGCTGCCATTGATCAATATGACATGACCAGGCCAAATACTGTAGTTGTAGAGTAAATTAATTTTTCCCCCATCCCTTACAGCTGCAGTCTTTACTTGAGATGGGTGGCTACACTACACAACATTTACAAACTTAAAGTGCAATGTGAAAAAAAGAGGAAATTGTAAAAGTTTTGCAACCTCACCCTCAAACCAAAACTGGTTTGCTGAAGTTAATAGTGAGAGTGACATCAAAGTAAAACTTGTCCTGGTAAAGCCATGAGCTGACCCTCTCTCAACCAGAGATCCAAACAGGTAAAATAGTTATCTTAAAATAATGGTTTTAAATGGAAAACATAATGCATATTTTTTGGACCCTGTAAAATGTGCTAACAAGTACAAATAGGTCTGACCAATAACAAATTTTGCTGGACGATAATTGTCCAGAAAATTATTGACAATGAACAATATTATTGTCAGTATTATTCTGGGGTTTTTTTTCTAATTTTTTTAATTAATGTAATTATAATATATGTCATAATAAAGCGAGTACACCACATCAAAAGCAAGAAACTTTAATTTCTCAAGAGTATTTATCTGTAAGTAGAAGGTCAGGATCTTTTCAATAAAATAAATTAAACAGACAATATAATAAATTTAATAAAAAAGAGAAAAAAAACTATGAAAATGAAATGGGCTCTCTTTTAGGACAAAAAATGCATGTAAATAAAAAATAATTATAATAATCAAAAACAATAAAAAATAGACCCTGTCTCTGTAAAGAAAAAACGAAACTTCAATAAAAACAATAAATAAAAGGGAGTTTATACAGGAATTGATTGTGACGTACTTTCTCCCATTCAATCCGTGCTATCTGTCAAACATTTGTAACAACGCTGGCTTTTCAACCGTATTAAAGGATTGAATTTCTTTTGAAATGTAGCAAATGACACTGTCAGTGAGCGTGCACCATTTCAGTCTGTTTTATTTATATTTACTTTGCCGACCAAACACCTCAGTAAGCATTGACTGTCAGGACGAAGGCTCCGCTGCACCTCCCCTTCTTCTTCATTGTCACTACTTTCAAACAAATACGGCATATCTGCTCGTCGGTATTCATGGGCTCACACCTTGTTCATTCTGTTTAAAACCAACACATTCTCACACTGGGGCTGTGGCTGAAGAACCGTATCTTTCGTGCCATCTTTCATATTAGCGTTTGTTTCCTCGTTACTCCTCAGGACGCTCTCTTCAGCTCTCTCCGTGTGTACGCATGAGCGGCCCCATCTCCTCCCAAAGATCTCATGAGCGACAAATGCTCACTCCGCTTTATCCGCTATAGAACCGATGCACCCCGGTGTCAAGAAAGACGGACAGAGTGAGTCATCTTCTCATTCAGTCTCTTTGGTAGAAAGAGAGGAGGAAAACAAACATGCATGCACATGTCAGTTTATCGAGGCTGGCAAACTTACCGAGGACGTTTTTATTTATCATTCGGTTAATTGATTTATTGATTATCGTGACAGGCCTAAGTACGAAATATGAAAGTGTTGAAACCAATGATCATGGTTTATAAATTTTGGTTTGTTTCCTGTCAATATATCAGAGTATCTCAGTGTAAAATGACCCTCTGGGTGCCAGTAATTTGCTTAACAGACTTTGTGATGATAAGGCTGATGAAAATGACAGCTGTTATGTGTGGAAAATAGTAAAGACACCTGCACTGCATGCCAACAGCCTTTGTGCTTGGAGCTTGATAGAGCATCTTTTCTCCTATTTATCATTTTAACTCTTGGTTTAATGTTTTCTTCTACAGCACACTAAACTGAACATTATTGTACAAAGCTCAATCTGCCTGAGCTTCAGAACTGTCCAGTCCTCTGTCATAATCCCCTCCAAAGATCCACATAATTTTACCCTAAGGATGATCCATGCTTTAGGAGCTGTGATCCATCCCTCCAGACTGAATCCAGCACACCCATTATCAAATCAGACTTGAACCCATCCCCTGTCTGCCATGGAGAGACATGTTGAATGGATATCATTGTGCCCTGCTGAGGCTTCCATCACTGTAATCCCTCTACAAAGTGCAGGCACTCTTAGAGGAAGATGAAAAGAGCTGAGGGGAGAGTGGCCTATTCACGGTGTGTGTGTGTCACCGCAGAGGGCACGAGGAGGGAAGTCGGTGGAATCAGTGACCCAAGTCGACGACTCCTCAGCCCTGCCCGAGCCAGAACAGAACAAAAGATTAAGCCCTCCTGCTATCCAGAGTGATAACAAGCTGTCAACTTCCAAAATGTAATCTGCTGACTCCGGGAGGAAGTGGTGGTGTCGGTGAAGTGGGCTGCCAGCTGATCCTTATCTCCTGAATGGCGTGCCATTGATGGAGAGCGCCGTGGCCGTGCTGGCAGACACACAAAAGGCACCTCTCCCAGCCTCCAAACAAAGAGGTCCTCATGAGCAAAGGAATCCATACTGGGCCAATTTTCCACATATTTATCTACATATATCCCCTCCAGACCTCGTCTCTGTGCCTGACATGGGCCACAAAGGAGAGGTGATGGGAATGATAGATGACATGAATAGAGGCCAATAGACCGGGGATAATAAGGCATTACCCCTGACAATGCTGACAAGTGATGGGAGGCTCCTCTCTGTCAACTTGTCTCCTGAGCCCTTCCACTCAGTCTGGGCGCAGATTGTTAAATTTAAAAGCCATATTGCTGCCAAAGCCAAGTCCTGATACTACTTCAGTGGGCAGTGAGGCAGCGATATGTGAGCTGTCACCAAACTAAAGCCAGTTAATCAATCTAACCTGGGTGTAATCCAGCCTCTAACAAGGGGATTGTCATTCAGCTAATTGCCTTTCTGCACCTACAGTACTGTATCGCCCTGTCTTTCATCAACCCTCTGCCCTCCTTCTGCCCACTCTGTTTGTTTCTACCCAGTGTTACAACTTTAAAACAGCTTTTGAATAACCTAAAGGAGCTGCCAGATGGCTAATAAAACATGTAGGCCATCTTTGATCATAAAAGCCATTAATATTGACAAGTCAGAGTTTCTTTTTTGTTGTAATCGGATCAGTGTGAAGAGGGCTGTGTCTCTAATAGTGTAAAGAATCTCATTTTCTGCTCCTTACAAAAATGCCACTTGGAGTCGAGGTTGTTCTGCAGAGATGGGGAATTAGTCACACAGGAGCTATTTCAGGCTGTGTACAATTTGATTTCAGAGCAGATCCAGAGGGTTTTCCCTTGTGGACTTTGGGATATTGATCCTGAAACACCAGTCATACGATATGAAATAGATACTCTCAGTTGTTCTCAGCACAGCCGAGTGGGAGAGAAATGACTTTGGCCCCGTGCTATTTTGGATGCCTTGGAGTCTTTCTGGGCAGGCTGCTGTGATAGTGTGTGGTGCCCAGAAGTACTGATTGATAATGCTGCAAACAACCAACACAACTGAACAGAGTTGTCAACATCTCTTATCAGCAGCTAGGGGGTCTCACTGCAAGTTTTAAGAAGATACTAAAGGGTTTTTAAAGCAAAGTGCAGAGCATGAGGCACATAGAATTCACATTTGCCACAGTGACAGAAAACAACTCTGGTCTTGTACAACAAGAGGTGGCATGGAAAACATGGCGGTGTATTACTGCGAATGGGCAAAACAAATTTGTGTGGTTTGTGCTTTTGTGAGGATGAAACACAGACCGCAGGTGATTGCAGACCATTCCTTTTATATATACTTTTTTAACATCTGGCCAGGGGCTGCAGATGGAAACCAAATGTTAGGCGTATTCTGGCACATTAACAGAAATGTTATGCATCAACCCTGTTAAAGGGACTGTGAGGAGTTTCTAAGTAATTACCAAAAAAGTCTCACTTTTAGATATATGCCTGATCAAAATACACACTTTAAGATGAGTTTGATAGCATCAAAAAAGGTTATCTATAAATGTTATTCCTTAGCCTTCCGGTCGGGTTGGACAGGACTGGACTGGCCTGGATACTAAACTTTGGGAACAAGACAATTAAAACAAGAGCAAATTTAAGTTATTCGGACACGTCTTAGACAACGAGCTGTAAGTAGCGATATATAGCCGGCTACAAAACTACAATACTAATTTTTCCAAAAATTGCTTGTTGCCACACATCAAAAACTACCGCTATGTAACTAGAAAGAGATACATTACCTCGTCGCTTTGCATCCTGTAAGTTGTTGATAAAAGAAGTTGTAAAGCAATGCAGAGTTCTGAGGAAGGTCCGAGCTGCATTCATTAGCATCACAACAAACACACGCTTGCCTTTGGTCACGTCTTTCGTGCGTTCCAGTTGTAGACAGAAGTAGGAATTTCCGGGGTGCTGGTTTGGCGGAGTGGTTAGCAACCAGGCACCCCATGTACTTGCTTCTGCCGGTCCAGGTTCGAATCCCGCCTGTGACCAGTTTGCAGAGTGTCTTCCCCTACTCTCTCTCCCCCTTTCACAAGCCTATCCACTGTCTCTCTCCTATCAATAAAGGCACAAAATGCCCAAAAAATACATTTAAAAAAAAAAAAAAAAAAAAAAAGAAGTATGAATTTCCGGGTTCTGAGGAGGAAACTGCGACTGGAACGTCCCCCAAAGTCAGAATTTCCAGAATTTTTGTGCCTTGAAGTCTGTGTGTTTTGGGAATTTGTCCATCCATAAGTTACTTCTACAAATTGTCACCTTAAGATGCATTAGTTTGTACATTTAACTGCAAATTCTGTAACAATTTACAATCTTAAAACCTTTAAGGGACAACATCCCTTTGCAGTTGAAAGCACTAGAAGTTGAGGATATTACAAGGTCTCTGTTAGAGTTAAAAGAAAAAAATGTGATGTGTCAACTTTTAACATCCTGAATTTGTCCATGTTTTCAAATATTCTTTATGTTATTGGATAAGCATTTTAAAAGCGATAACTATCTTTTGGATTTGATGAGACTTTTTAGAATACATAAGCCCTCTATCATGGATTCCTGTTGGACATTCACTTTTTTGTGTAGGCTAAAAGGTGGTAGAGGTTGTTTTTATTATCATGAAGTCTTGTCTGCAGAAGTCATTCAGAATTCACTTTGCTGAACAAGGAGTGACAGTGTTTTAAATAGAAGAAAGTACAAGTTTGGTTTGAGAAGATGAAGTCAATTTCCTATCCCGTGGCTGCCTTCCTGGTCTGATAATAACCGTGTCTGTTCCAATAGAGGATGTAAGAAACTAATCGGATGAATTTAGGAATGGATGAAGACAGGGATCCTGTTATTTGTCTTATCTTGTGATTATATTAACATTGATTTATCCTGGAGTGCACTGCGCGTTGGAAGAGGCTTCTGGGATCCTTCCAACTTTACTTTGATTTTCACTTTTTGGACAGAAGATACAATCCATGCATAGATTTAATCTTTAAAAATGGGGGGAAGTGAAAAACCACCATCTTATAATATAATAAGCACTTTGATATTATGTCTGACTTAAATGTCTTGCAATAAAAAAGCCTGTTCTATGTCAAATCATTCCCGAGACATTGTCTCAGATGTGCATGGAAAGAATGAAGTCATGTCTGAGAGACACAAAGTTTAAAGAGTAAAATAGTCATTGAAAGATACAGTTAACAATACTTAACTTTAACTGCATGAGGACTACTTCATTAAAATGTTTCATCATCATGAAGTGCTTAAATGCAATGTCTCATTCATTCATTAAAAGAGAGCTTCAGTCCACCAGCTGTGTTTGCAGAGCTGGATTGTTGTATTGATAATTTGGTTCACACATTCGTAATATGCACTGGACAATCTTTTTCTTTTTACAATAGAATCCATACAGTTTGGAGTATCATCAGTGGATTGTGCAAAACAGACTGTTTTGAGTTTTCAGAACCACTAAACTGAAAATAATTGCGGAGCCATGCAGTTTCCTCCACATTAATAATACATTATTTCACTTCAGATTGAAAAATTGAAGCTGTTACAAGAAGAGCTGATGTTGAAAAAACTGGATAAAAGGAAGTGCTCCTCACCCATTTTTGTCCCTCTTGCTGTTGTCTCTATAGAAACCAGAGAGCCTCAAGTGTTCCCCTGGTCCCCATTATTTTATCATCGAAGCCCAAAAACTTTATTTCATGAAAAAACAGACATATTGGTACCTCTGGCAGCTTTCACAACACAGACTGTGCAAATGTATGAATTCCCCCATGACGCATCAACTTCCTCTTTGCCTTTCTCTCTCTGTTTCTTCTCCACTCTGCGGATCTGGTTGTGAGTGCTGTAGCAGCTGCAATTGTCAACAAAGCAGTCAGTCATGACATTACATATAACACTGGTTAGATTCCTTATTAAAAGAAAAGTTATCAAGCTAAATAAACTCTCAAAATCCTAAGTGTTGTGAAATGACAATACATATCTGGCTTTGAAATGTGTTAGGAAATGACCCTCTCCATGTTAAGTTGGACCCAAAAGCTCAAAGATGGAACAGGTTGAATTTTCAACAGTTTTAATGAGACGGTGACTAAAAGCAGGTGAGTGGCAAAAAGTGAACAGGAGTGGTGGGCGAGGGCTCAGTGGAGACCTGAAACAAAAGGAGCAGAGAAAAAAGGTTAGGATTAAGTCCACCAAGCAGACCACTAAAGACATAAATAAATCTCCGAGAAGGGGGAACAGGCGGAGAGCGAGAGTTAACGAATAAACTCATGCAGAGAGCACAAACCAGCGTTGTAAGTGCAATCCACCAATGCTGCAGTCATCTGGAGACGGGTAGATATAGGTGTAGGTGATTGCACGAGATGAGTGCGTCTGCTGCAGCGCACCTGGAGCCATGCCTCCGCAGGAGAGAGATGAGGGAAGGAGGTAAAGGAGGGGGGAGAGAGGACTGAGGAGCAGAGTGAAATCTTCACAAAATGTATTTAGCAACATGTAATTTAAGTTTTCTAAAAGGAGAGTCATTGACCTTTGGAGCTTCAGAAATGAAGTTTGCATTTGATTACACAGATATGGAAGGCTGTGGGCCGAAAGGAAGGTCTAGTTTGCCCTCTACTTCCAAGTAAGGGTTAGATGGGGGTTGTAGACTTGTATCAACTGACTTTTGTCCAATAACCCTCTTAGTTATCCATCCATCCATTACCTATACAACTTCTCCCTTTAGGGAAACAGGAGGCTGGAGCATACCTCAGCTGTAATTGGGCAAGAAGCAGGATATACCTTGGCCTGGTCGCCAATCAAAGAGAGACAGACAACCATTCATACTTATACTCACACCTTAGAGCAGGAGGTAAATAATGAAGCATTTTAGGGGCATTATAGCTTTTATGAGAAGTTAGAGTTTAATAAAATATGTCATGTTCTGTAACGTTGAAAGCAAGGGAGACTGATTTCTCAGGCCATGGGACCTTTAAAACACTGAATATGAGGCTGATGGTGTGTGTTTCACCCATTGCTCAGCTGAGTTGATGCTTTAATGGGTGTTTTATTGGTTCTGACCTCTGAATTGACTCTCCGCACCAGGAAGTTAAGCGCTCTTATGTGCCTCGAGTGTCCTTCCACATCATGCAGAATCAAACATTTATGCACAGGCATAAAGTCTAACAGCAAGTTCCGCAGGTCTTTATTTTTCTTCATTTAAAGCAGTGACAGGAACAGAGAGGCTGTGCAAAGTCTGCCCAGCAGGGCCGCCCCGGGCCAAATTGGGGCCCTAAGCAGAATTTCATGTAACCCAAACCCTAATCATACAGAAACAGTGAGTGAGTGAAAACAGTGGCTCAGATCTGGACTGATGAAGAACGTGAAGTTTTGATTCATCAAAAGGCTGACTCATCATTTCTTAAAGGTGCTATGAGGAGAATCTATTTGCGGCGACATGAAGACTCTGCTGCCCATGAGCACACGCAGCAACTGTTGTAATGCTGTAACCTTGGAAATAGTAGTGACATCATCTCCGACTTATTGCCGCTCCAGTTGAAGTCGAAAAAAAACATGCCGATCTACCAGGCTATTGTTAGCTGTTGTTAGCATGCCCTGCGTTGTTGTATGAAGAATGTGATTATCACTATGGCAGCATTTTTGTAAATATAAGTCTAACAATACTATGTATACAGCTGATCTAGAGCGACACACCCCAGTCAGAAGTGCAAATAAATGGATTATTACAGGAGCTAAATAACTGTTCACACTGGGGGCATCCATCTTCAATTGTCAACTCGGGGGTGACGAGGTTTCACCGAGTTCCCAGTAGGAAATTCCGACTTTGGGGGAAACGTTCCAGTTGCAGTGTCCTACTTGGTACCCGGAAATTCCTACTTCTGACTACAACTGGAACGCACCAAAGACGTGACCCAAGCCAAAGTGTGTGTTTGTTGTGATAAATGCTGCTCAGACCTTCCTCAGAACTCTGCATTGCTTTACAACTTATTTTTTCAACAACTTACAGGATGCAAAGCGACAAGGTAATGTATCTCTTTCTAGTTACGTAGCGGTAGTTTTTGATATGTGGCAACAAGCTATATTTGGAAAACTTAGTATCGTAGTTTTGTAGCCGGCTATATATCGCTACTTACAGCCCGGTGCTCCGAATAATATAAATTTGCTCTAGTTTTAATTGTCTTGTTCCTGAAGTTGAGTATCCAGGCCAGTCCAGCCCTGTCCGACCCGACTGTGAAGCTAAGGAATAGCATTTATAGATAACCTATTTTGATGCTATAAAACTCATCTTAAAGTGTGTATTTCCATCAGGCATATATCTAAAAGTGAGACTTTTTTGTAATTACTTAGAAACTCCTCACAGTCCCTTTAAGTCTTTGGGATCACTTAAACAGTGCACATTAGCTATCAAGACACCACTGAACTATAAAATCACACAACGTGACTGATGATTCCTCACTGTCCCTGCAAAGCGCATCTGTCTGCATCTTAACACTGACTGACACATGTAAGAGCACACGCCCAAAGACGCTGAGCAATTCAGGATGGATTCAGTTCAAATGTTCACATGGACATCAGCTGCAGTGCAAAATAACATCACTGACAGACAACAACAGTAACAGCCACGCTTTGAATGGAAAATATCAGACCTGTACCCCACAGAGCGGATTGTAGCTTCATTTAGACAGCAGAGAATGCAGCCTCTTGTGCAAAATGGGGTCCCCCATGGATTGTGGGGCCCTACGCACAGTGCATGTTTTGTGTATAGGGAGGGGTGGCGTTGCTGCCCAATTAAGCCTCATAAACTGACGCGTGTTTCTGGTCATTCTTTCAAAATCAGGAACCCCTCTGTCTCTAGATAGAGGAAATTGATTACTTCAGTTTCAGCATGACACAGTTCTGAATCATAGCTGTCTGCAGCCCAGTGGTTTTCTCAGTGTGTATTTAGACGGTTTCAGTGTTGAAAATCTATTGATTGTCCTGTGGTCCACCATGTTTGTTTGTTTTGCTAATACTTTCCTTTAAAGGCAGTACACTCAGTGGGGTACTTCACTTCTAACTCGAACCAGCACAATACATCACCCCATCTTTTCCTAGCTCCCTCATGTTGTCCTTTTTTAGCTAATAGCTTTTTGAAACCCAACAAGAACCCATTATTATCAGTTCAGAGACAGCAGCACAACAAGCTGAAGCTAATCTCTGACTCTTATTACTGCTGTCAGACAATGACCCTGTCTGTGGTGGAGAAGACTGAATGAAAAATAAAATCAACACTTACAGTATTTCCTCATTGACAGCATGTATTTGCTAAGTTTTTATACTTGACACATAAATAAACCTCTTCACATTAAATTCAAATGGGAAAAAATGAACTGAAAATTGCACCCCATCATTTTTTAAGAGGAGACAACCTCCCCAGCAGTGGCATTATTTGAGCCTAATGGCATATTTTGGGTAAAGTGAAACGGAAAAATTTGTCTGGGATTTTACTCTCCTTTGCTTTTTTTCACCCAATAGATGCTAGTGCCTTTTAACACAGCCTTCACAGAAAATTGAAAAGCTTTCAGGCAGCTGCCAGGCAGTTTTCAGCCTGTTTCCCTGAGTCAGAAGCATTTTCCCTCTTTGTGTTTTACTGCATTAGACCGAGCCCATAACAGGTACCGACCATTAAATTACATCAAGACAAATTGAGCTATTCACAACCCATTTTCAATTTTCTCTGAGTTTGACACCGAGGAGAATTAGACATAGATCCCCTTATATTTATTTCCTGATATCTCAGTAAGTCTTGGAGGCGTTTTGTCTCGCCCTGCCATAAAACACAGCACTGCTTGTTTTATGAGAGCTGACTTGGGTGAGGCAGAGGCCAAAGGACTTAACCTCCATATACAATGGGACTGTCTCACATTTCCCATCCACACTGCTGGATTTTATCCCCTCTGCACATATCTCACCGCCTCTTTGGCTTATTAGTCACTCCAGACATGTCCGAGCGCAGAAATAGAACCCCACCCCATGCCGCCCCCAGCTATTGATTATGAATCAGGCTATATTTTATGATAGAGCATTTCCCTTTTTTGTCAACTTCATTGTGGGTGTTTATGTGCAAAGAGGATTCTGGATCCATACAAAATGGTAGGAGTGCTGTTAAGAAATAAGCCCACTTCAATGGAGGGATTTGCCAGGCCCACTCAGAGGTAGGAGGGAGCCTGTCAAAGCCACCGCTTTTTCTAACACTGTTTACTGCGGGGTACTCCACACTGAGACCAACACTGCTCAGGATGTGTCCATCCTGAAAACTCACTTACTCTCTCGTACGTGGGAGCCTAAAATGATTTTTTTCATGCAGGAAATTACTTTATGATCAGCTTAAAGGTGTAGTCAGCGATCTTCTAATCTTCTAATCTAATGCAGTATTTGTCAAAATCACCGTATTTCTACTCTCATCCACAAGATGTCACCACTGACAGCATGTTGAAAAAAAAGTCCAGTTTCAGTACACAGCCTTGGCTCTGAATTTCAGCAGGTAAATACTGTGGCTCGGGCCGAGTCACCAAAACAGGGTACACCCCCCCACATCCAGGGGCGATCATAGTCATGCGCAGAGCAGACAGAGGGGGGAGGGGGAGTAGTAGGTTGCGTTTCGTGCGCAGTTAGCGTAAGAGAGAGATACAATAGGTGCAGTAGCAATGGCTGAAAAACACCCCAAAAGAAAAAGGTCAGAGGAGTGAAAAGTGAAAAAGAAGGGCTATGACCATGAAAGAGGAAAGACCCTGGTCAACACTGGTGTTGCTTTCCGACGGAGGGAACTGCGCGAATTAAAGACCTGAAAATGGACGCGGATGTCACCGCCTGTCTGCTGGATAGGTTAGCAACATTAGCTTTGTGGTGCTTCACATAACAGTAACAGCCGTCGGGCATTCATCTTATTGTCTAATCTGCCAGAATGTACTGTTGTTGTGATGTTATCAATAACGGAAGTCGAGTTGTCTGACGAGTCGGGGTTACTTTAGCTACATTGGTCAGCTACACAGTTTCTACGGCCGTTTCCATGACGATGCACGTCCATCAGCTTTCAGGGGTGGAGACAGGGGTGAGGTATGAAGGGAGAGGCGGGTCTAAATTTGTTTATCAACAACCTCTCCACTCGTTTTCTCCCACATTGCTGACTACACCTTTAAAGGCACAATACATAATTTCAGTAAATAGAGAAACAAATGTGTCATCTTTGGCCCTGACAGCCTGATATTTATGTCTGCATTTTCCAAAGGTTGTTGTCCTCACTTTGGGCTGTCAGGTTTGGTCCCTGTCTGGTAGAGTTTGGCATCTGTGGTGTGAGGCTGATACGATATTAAAGGATAAGTTCAGTTTCTACAGCTTTCACATTGTTTATAGAATGAAGTAGAACAATATTCTCACCCAGAAGGCTTTCCTGATCCAAACAGTGCTACAAGAGATATTTAGATCCAAAATGGAGCGGCGGACATCCGTATAATGGTAGCACACGGGGCATGTATAGCACCGCTCCTAAAACTGCATTAATTGGCCAAAAACTCATTAGTTTCCTCAATATTTCATCATGGTCCACTCACGCTACTCCTCTACGACAGTCCGGTGTGGCTCCACCCATGTTTTCGTGACTGTGCTGACCTCTGAACAGCTCGATCAAAGGGTGTTAGAGACTTGGCATAATTAATATCCCAGTGGAGTTTTAATCCAATAATCCTCTTTGGTATTATTTGAGGGGAACAATTTGAAATTGTTGTAAAGGCATTTGATATTAAGATCTCACTCCGTCAGAGGAATGTTACCAACACATGCACAAGCATGTAACAGAAATGGTTCATTAGTTTCCATGACGATGCACGTCCATCAGCTTTCAGGGGTGGAGACTTAAATTATTTGTACTATTTAAACAACAATGAAGCAGTGGAGGTGGGCGGAGCTGAGAACACATCTCAACATATCTTATTTTGTAATTGTCTTGATTAAAACCCTCCTGGTGGCTGAATTTAGATGTTGTGCATTTAAAGGGAATTTGTGAGACTTTTCATTTTGTGGTGATTGTTGTGGTTAAAAGCTTCTTCCTTTATGTGATTCTGAGGAAATTAAAGATTCATCCAGCAAATCAATGTAGGCTTAAAGCTGACAAATATGTCCCCGGCTCTGTCTGTCCCATCATGGCACGGCTGACCCCTAAATGGCAACTCTATCAATTCAGTGTCAATCCTCCTGCCAGCAGGGGCACACAGGGAAGTGAGGCAGCATTAATTATGAGCCTTCAAGCTCCAAAGGACAGTTAATCTTTGTCATTTTGCTACTAGAGACGTTTGGATCTGCCACCGAGATTGGAGCCAGGTCACAGCTCTTGACCCTTAACTAAGAATGAGAATTCTAGTCACGTTTGCAGAGGGGATGGGAACCTTTTTCCTTTCTGCACTTCCCCCCTCCAGGCACGTTTAATGTGAGCCGTTATGTCCGCCCAGACTGAAAGTTTCCGTGATTAAAAGATTAAAAGGAGGGAGCTGCTAATGACCTTTGAAAACTCATTTTATCTAACAGCTGTTCACTTCAGTTGTAAACTCTTTAAAGCAGTGTTGATTTTGGCAAATATTTCACCTCAAGTCTTTGTACATTAACTGCTCATTAGTTTGAGTCAGATTTTAGACATTTTTCATCCTGAGAGCTGTAGTCAATGTAAAAATCTGAATTCATCCAGCACCAATGAAACACACAGTGTTACAAAGTGCCTTGAATACTTAAAATTTAGAATTTGAAAGCAGACTTAAAATAAAACTAGAAAAGCACTCGGAGAGCACAGACCTCCGCCAGCACCACAGTCCTCTCCCATGTTGTGATTTTTACCTTAAATATTAGTACTACCTTTTTTTCATGTACATATATAGATTCCTTGACCATGAAAACAAGCAATTGGTTTCATAGGTGGATCCAGACGGTGATTCGGATCAACACCAGAATTTAATCAGTTCTTCCTCCCATGCTGAGTATTTCCTGAAAATTTCATCAAAATACATCCATAACTTTTTGAGTTATTTTGGTCACAGACGGACAAACTCTCCTGAAAACATGACCTTCTTGACGGAGGTAATTAAAAAATACCACCACATCCAAAGAAAGTAGCCTCTCTCTATGAGCTACATGAGCAGGGAATGGCTTAAATAAAATCAATGCTCCATTGTACCACTATATTCCTTTTGATACAGAAGTGAAATCATGGAAAAAATGCAAAACTCAGTTACTTGTTAAAATGATACATTGATTAAAGGCCAGAATATAAACAAGAGGAAGTTGTGCATTCATGAGAAGTTACACTAAAACAGCCTGTTCTGTTCTGTGCAGGACTAAAACAGAGGGGTTTATAGGCATGCCATGGTTCAGTCATGTGTTATTTGGGAACATCAGGACCCAGTGTAAACTTGTTAAACATGTTGAAAAAGAGTACAATATGTGATTTAAATGTGGGAGCTTATTGACTACTTTGAATGAAAGTTTTATCACATAAAATAAGTGTTAAAAAAAAAAAGAAAGCACACCATTCAGGCACAACATCATGACAGCCTGACAGGTCTGCATTACACAGTCCCAACAAACAGAAAACTTCAATGCATTTTTCAGTCTGAAAAGCTAATATGATCTTCTTCAGCAATGAAAGTAGGAGAAGCTCGTCTGTTGGATTAGACAAGGGGTTGTCTTTTTTTCTGTTTACCAGTGGGCCTCTGCCACCCAGGACCCTGTTGCAGGAACTTCTGTTCCTTTCTCGGACCACTTTAGACCGGGAGACCGGGAACACCCAACAAGAGCTGCAGTTTTGGAGATGCTCTGACCATCAGGATTTGGTCCTTGTCAAATGTGCTCAAATCCTTACACTTCTACATTTTTTCTGTTTCCAACACATCAACTTTCAGGACAAAATGTTCACTTCCTGCCTAATATGTCCCACCCACAAATGGGTCATGATGAAGAGATTTATTAGTGTTATTCACTTTATGTCAACTGTCATAATGTTACGCCTGATCTGTGAATTTTTGTTCTTCACTGATCCCCACCCACCCCAGCTAATTGTAGGGTTTGAGATCAACTCATACACGGGCCCCATTCCAGGTTTTTCAAAACTCTAACAAAACCCCACGCTCTTCAGCCCCAGGATAGAGCCATTAAGTCTTATGAATCCTGTTTTATGGTGTTGAATCACATGTCACTTCTTTTAAATGAAACCACAGTAACTCAAGCTAATCTCTATTATCTAATAGTGTTTTTGGATCACTTTGAGTAATGAGCATCCAAATGCATAACCTTTAAAATGTTTTGTTTTGGAGAAAAAAAAAAGTCAATGTGTCTGCAACTGTAAGCTGAAAATCATTCATCTTAAATCTGCAAAAAGAAACCACTGGAAAAAGCCTTTAAGCCGGTGGCCCTGACATGACATGCAGAGGTCTGGTCAGTCAGATTTATATCGATGAAAGGTTAAAAAAAAAAAAAAAAAAGATCATCATTGTTTTTGGATAGGATTGTTAAGTTGAACACTGAGTTGATAATCCAGAGAGTTAAAGCTTTAAGAATAGGAAGGAATCAAAAGCAGCATCATTGAAGACGCCCTTAATGATAAAGGTCATCATTCAGGATATCGATGTCTTTGAAAATTAGCCATCCCCTGAGGTGTAGATCTTTTTCCATTTTCATTGATTACTATCAAGTATTGTCCAATGATCATCACTTTTGTAATTGGATTCTTTGGATCAGACCAGATAGCCGGTCTGATAGGAGAAAAAAATGGTCCCTTTTTCTTGCAGCGATGCTTCAGTGAGAGAGTGATGCTGGTGGGGGCCGTCCTAACCCAGGTGTAAAGAGCAGATTGATTCTCACAGGCGTGCCAGGCAACAAAGCAGCGCAGAAAAAAGCAGAGAGGACTCAGAGAGGGAACATTTTGACAGAATTGGGGCATCGCCTCGATTATACCTTCTCAGTGCCCTTTTGTGTGTGTTTAATATCTCTGGAACAAAACGAGTTTCACTGCAATAAAAACCATGAAAATCTCAGAAAAAAGCTTTTTTTTACTGCACATGTAAAGTCACCATATTCACGGGAGGTGGGGCCACATGGGTGCATGCATACATCATCTCCTTACATGCCGTCAGCAGGCTGAGGACACACACTCTGCCTTTACAGCCTAAGCTGCACTGCAGCATGCAGGTTCACGGCACAGGTGCGGGGAGTATAAAGAGGAGATTTCAGGGCTGCTTAAGCCGTTAATTCTTTAAATGCCTTCACACAGGTTATATTCAAATACACGCCCTGTTTGCCTTTCATCTGCTTCCCAGCACATGCTCCATCTTCAGCTCTGACAGTGTGCTGCACGTCCAGGATGTTGAATAGCACTCCCAGGAGGATGTGCCACCAAGCAGAGGCAGAGAGAGGAGGAAGACTCAGAGTGTAGCTGCTCTAAAGATTAATGATGCCTCTGTTGTCAATGTCAGTTTTAGGCCATCTTTGCATGGAGACGAGCGTGGGATGTTTGAGTGAAGAGACCTGCTGTGCTGCTGCATCTTCGTCTTCTTTGACACACAAAGATGTGGAGGGGAGGAGTATAGATCCTGGTTTAAGCTGTGAATTTGAGCACATGTGTGTTCGCTCATATGTTTGTGTGTGGGTGGTGAGCCAAAAAAAGGCGAATGTGTTGACTTTGTGAAGTTCAAAGATATCATCAGCTTCACTTGTGGCATCAGAGGTATTCAGCTCAGGAAACCCCAACAGCTGCTCCATCTGGTCACCCAGCGTCTACAGCTACTATCTCCATGGCAATACCCGAGGAGCTTACTATCATGCTGTCACATGAGGAGACACATGATGGATCACAGTGTGGGCGGGGATTCAAGAGCAAACATCCTTTCTGCTGTATATTGGGTGGTAACCCGCTCACTGGAATCTGGTTTCTTGTTGCAATTACCACATTGTGTCTCTTTTATCTCTTTTTTTATATTCACGGACTTTGCAATCACATATCAGAATTGTACCCTGCAGCGCACCATTTTCTCCAGGTTATACAAAAAAGTAAACACGGCATAACATTTCAGACCTACAAACCATCACAGCATCATTTAGATAGGCGAAGAGAACGGCTGGTTTGTCTTGTCAGGTTTTGTGAGTATATGAAAGACTTCTGTGAGTTCAAAGCTGCTGCTGGACTTCAGATCTAGTTTTAAATGCTTTATGAGGCACAAGTCCTGGTGAGTTCACAAAGCTGCTACAGTCTAACTACTTAATCCATGATCACTGTATTTGTAAGTGCTTAAAGAGAATCTTTGAACACATAAGACATTGCTATAAAATATTTCTGTGCTTTAATTATGCATGATTGATGGGCTAACTGGTTTATAGCAGATGTTTTAGTGTTTTTATATGGCAAATGATTATAAAGATTGAAAACAGAATGAGTGAAAATATATTCAAAATTAGAGCTGAACAATTAATTGCAAATTAGATTAAATCGCAATACGGCCTGTTGCAATTTTCAATATTTTTAACCCAAAATGTGTTAAACATTTTGGCATTGTGATGTAGTTTCTTGCAATTTCATGCCTATTTTAACCTTTTTTAACCCAGTTTTTACAACTTAATACCTATGTTGCTCCCATTCATCTTTTTTTTGGCCACCGTCAGACCATGTTTGGATGGGTTGCAATTTCATACCTACAGTCATGGGAAAAATTATTAGGCCACCCTTGTTTTCTTCAATTTCTTGTTCATTCTAATATCTGGTACCACTAAACGTATAATACAATGAACACAACAAAAAATGCAGCTGGTCACATAATACTTTATGTCCTATTTGACATTCTTAAGCTTAATTGATTCCCAGGGTATATAAGAGGCCATTTCATGTCACAAGCAGCACTGCACATGCAAAGGCCTAGAGTGGTTTCCTGCTTACATTCAAGCCGTAGCACAACTCAGAAGTTGTCAGCTCTCACATGATGCCTAAAACAAAAGAATTATGTGAAGCCACAAAGGCAGCCATCTTGGCACTGCTGGAAATTGGCATGAGTGAGAGACAGGTAGCGAAAAAACTGAAGATCTCCAAGACAGCCGCTCATTACAACAAAAAAAAACAAGCTGAACATGGCACTACCAAATTGCTACCTGGCCGTGGCAGGAAACGCTCTTTCTACCCCACGAGATGATCGTGCACTCATCCGCTCCTGTGTCAGGAATCGCCGCCAGACCTCCAGGGACCTTAAAAATGAGTGGGCACTGTCGAGAAATGTGACTTGTTCAGCAAGGACAGTTGCAAACCGACTTGTTGAAGCTGGTTTGAAGTCACACAGAGCATGCAAGAAGCCCTTCATCAATGAAAGGCAGAGGAAGGCCCGGTTACTCTTTGCTCGAGACCACAAGGATTGGACTGTTGATGATTGGGCTAAGGTTCTCTTCAGTGATGAATCCAATTTTGACTTGATGCCCACTCCAGCCAACTTACTGGTTAGGAGGAAGCCTGGAGAAGCTTACAACCCAGACTGTCTTGCCCCTACAGTAAAACATGGCGGTGGATCAGTCATGATCTGGGGTTGTTTCAGTCTGAGTGGAACAGGGCAAATGCAATTGTGTGAAGGCCGAATGAACCAGGTCATGTACAGGACTACCCTTGAAAACAGTCTTCTTCCATCAGCTGGAAAACTCTTTCCTGCCTCGAATGACTGGATTTTCCAACAAGACAATGCCCCTTGCCACACGGCAAGGTCAGTTAAAGCCTGGATGGAGAACCACAACATTCGCACATGCCTTGGCCTGCTCAATCACCAGATCTTAATCCAATTGAAAACCTGTGGAAAATCATCAAACTCAAAATGGAGAACCACAAGCCCAAAAACAAAGAAAATTTGTTTGAATTTGTCCAACAGGAATGGGCTGCTGTGACAGCAGAACAATGTCAGAAGCTGGTGGAGAGCATGCCAAGACGCATGGCTGCAGTCATCAAAAACAATGGTTATGCAATCAAGTATTAACTCTTGTGTGTATCATGTGTTTAAAGAAAACAGAAAAGAAAACATGGAATGCTTAAAAGTAGTGTTTTTGGCGGTACAATGCCATAGCTATTGATGTAAGAATTTAAGTAATTTTGGTTATTATCAAGAAAACCATGGAAAATGAATAGTTCTTAGTTCTTAAATTAAACTCTCATGAGCTATTTTTGTTGTTATCATTATAATTGTCCAAACAAATGTACCTTTAGTTGAGCCAGGCATTAAAATTAACAAGAAATTGAAGAAAACAAGGGTGGTCTAATAATTTTTTCCATGACTGTATTTTGCACCTATTAATTTTTTTGTTCCGCTTTCGTACCATTTTTTTTACCCGGTTTTTACAATTTCATACCTATTTTGCTTCTGTTCGTCACTTCTCCACTTTTTCTCAAATCTTTTATCCTTAGATTAATTTAATGTCATATTGGTTATACATACATAAGATGAGGAACATTAAAACAATCGCCGAGTAAATCACAATTACAATATTGGGGAAGAATATCGCAATTAGATTATTTTCTCAAATCATTCAACCCTATTCAAAATGTACATTTTAATAATCAGTTTACATTAAATATGTTATAATACATTATGTATATTAGCTAAATTCTGCATCCTATGGGTGACAATAATTGAGAACTATATAGCCTTCTATTAAGCTTTACTAGCCTAAAGTTAAGAAAGCAAGGCTTGGTTTTCTTACAGGTTGGATGTCATCTTCCTTATTGCAGCCAAGCCATAGTGTGCTGAATTATTATGTACATGTATTATTTAGAGGGATTTAAAGGTTGTTTATAGCTAGAGATCCTTTGGATCAAACACAGTTATGTTGTGGGTCCAAGTAGTTTTCTTGTCTGTTATTTTTGTTGAAACATTTCTGGTGATTTACAATCTTACAGGAAGCCCTATAGTATGAAGTTGCTGGTAGGCTATTAGCTTCAAGTTGACCCTAGTTTTGGCCTGCTAGCTGAATCTATGTAGCAGCCAGAAAACACTTTAGTAAAGGGGTAAGGTGGGATTAGTTATCACAGTGCTCCATCCATCCATCCATGCATTCGTCCGTCCGTCCGTCTGTCCGTCCGTCCGTCCGTCCGTCCATCCGTCCGTCTATCTATCTATCTATCTATCTATCTATCTATCTATCTATCTATCTATCTATCTATCTATCTATCTATCTATCTATCTATCTATCTATCTATCTATCTATCTATCTATCTATCTATCTATCTATCTATCTATCTCCTGCACTTCAGCATTAAAGGAATAATAAAGGAATAAAAAACGGTTTATAAGCACTTACAGAATTTAAACACATCATTAACATGCTGCAGTAAAAGAAGGATTGAAGCCATAATTCTTTGTCCACACAGTTATTAAATAGAATCAGGTTCCTTTTATTTTTACACACTTGATTATGAAGGTAATTATATACCAGTTTCTCATTGTATTTCATTTAACTCTGCACATTATCCCATCATGAGCTGGACCACATGGTAATTTATATAATTGCTGAAAATCAAACAATAATTTTCCTGTCAAATGGAGAACTCTTACTATTGCTATGTCATGGCAGGTGAGAGTAATTCCAGCAGGTATTCAGGAAAAAGAGACAAGCACACAGACAGGTTAATCGTCTGTTCTAGATAACCCAGCCTCTCCGTGGACAGGGAAGAATAAGACACGGTAAAGCCTAGTAATATAAAGTCCTGTGTGATGGTTCAACAGCATCTGAATAAGCTGATGAAACATATCCTTTACATTTTGTAATCAAGACTCCTGAAAAACTACAAAGATGACGCACTAAAGTTTTAACCTATACTAAAATAATAGGAATTTTGCCCAAATTTGAAGAAATCCACAACATTATTTCAAACTTCATTTCATGTATTTAATCTCATCCATTTTACAAATCTCTGTGAATTTATTTTTAATCCCCTTTATTCCAGAGTCAGGGACAGCCAAATAGCATCCTTTAAGGGGAAAATATGCTAGCATTTGCTGCCTTTTTTAGCAGCAGATCTGTGAGAAGTTTACTACATGTCTTCATCACATGAGAAAGAATGAACAAATAAAAAAAAAAACACATTTTTGTGCACAGTTTTTAAAGAGCTTGATGCACAGATGCAGCCACTCTAATTTTCTCCTTACAGCCAAATAACAGCCAAGATAGAATTTCTGTATTTATATATTCTGTTGTAAGATTCCACTGTCTGTCATATCATTCTGGGCATCTCATTACAGCCGTGAGTGACAGGTCAGGGGTCTGCCCTGTCATGGACAAGTCGAGACTTTGCCAAGGAAATTTGGGGAAAATTCAATTGGTCCCATTCGTGCTCACTTGCTTGAATTATCTGCTTTACTATTTTTGTGTGTACTTTTATCATCTCAGTTAAAATTAAAAGTTGTATAATCCATTCTTACCCCTTTTCCACCAAGCTGGTTCCAGGGCTGGTTCGGAGCTAGAGCCAGCTTAGCACCAGTTCTTTGGTTTTCCACAGACTAAGCACCGGTTGCTGGCTCTCAAAACCGGTGCTTGGCAAGCACCAACTATTTGCTGGGCCAGCAGAAAGAACCACTTTACGTCGGGGGCTACGGGCTTATATCAGGGGGTGGGGGCGGGTAAAAACACGGAAGCAACAAAGCAGAGTAAAAACACGGAAGCACTCTTACCCGTCTTCTCAAGCGTGATCGATGTTCGTTGCATAGTCATCGAGCAGCATTAACTTGCTGGATCGCCAACTTTTGCTCTACAAAGGAAGGCTCGAAAAGCCAACAGCAACACTTGAACCGCAACGTAGTCCTCCATCTTTGTAGTGGCAATTGAATTCGGCGCTAGTTGTTATGGGAATCTATTGTGACGTATACAGACGTATACATCGACGTGATGACGTAGCCCTCTGGCCGGCATCCGTTTGTGGAAAAGCAAATGGTTCTAAACCGGTACGCAGTTGAACCAACTGCGAACCGGCTCTAGCACCAGCCCTGGAACCAGCTTGGTGGAAAAGGGGTATCAGATGTGTAGCAGAGATAACCTGACAAGCCAGATGGACAGCTCCATATTTCTGCCACAGAAATATTTCACTAGTCCATCTGGGTAGGAGCCCTTTAAATTTGTTTTCAGGGGCAAAACATTAAAAAAAAAACACAAGCTTGTGACTGGATAATCGTTCTGCTCATCACATTCATCACAGACCAATCCACATCAAGCAGGGTTGCCTCATAATGTAGCAATGTTTTCATTGAATTTGTAATTTTTTAAAATTTTATACAGACATTTTATTTTATTATTTTGTTTATATTGACTGCTGATGCTGGTCAGTGATTTTTGAAGACTGTATGATGCAAAATGTGCCTGTTTGTTACTTGAAATGGCTGAATAAAGAATTGAAAAAAAAGCTAACAACGGTTAATGACTGTTAGACGCTAACTTAGCTGCTAACAGCTAACGGCCCTATACTATCATCTTACACTATATCGTACCACACAGATGATTCATTTAACACTTACATGTGACATGAACCTCGTGAAAGACAGTCCCTTCACGTAAACTTCTGAGGAGGGCAGATTTTGCCAAGTTTTACCAAGTATCTATGAGGACAATAGGCTAATCGGCAAGTCCGTTCTCGACTTCCGGTTTTCAACTTCTGGTTGTTGTCACATCCACATTCTGCTGCTCCCGCCTCTCTTCCCTGATTGGGCCGTTAAGAATTCAGCCGAGTGAATTCATTGGACAGCGGAGGCTGGCAAGACGGACCTGCAGGATTTCAGAATCAGGCAGGTCTGTCTGCTCTGCAAGGTTATAGCAGAGTTGCTTTTTCTGTAGCTAAATTATAAATGATACCATGTATACTTGACCTTTCGCCACACCTTGCCCTCCAATGCCATGGACCGATCAACATCCATATCTCATTGCAACAAACATATTAAACAAACATTTAATATCTATTTTCAACTAATTTTACTGCCACCAGTCTCTTTTCTGTAATTGTTAGCCTGCTTTTATCAATTGTTTTATTATTCCCATCATAATTCAATTTAACTTTTTTCAACATATTTTCGCTGCTTATTGTAGCAAGCACTGCACAACAAATGTCTTCTTGGCAACCTAAGTTACCCATCTCTACAGGAAACAAGCAGGCCGACATATTTGCTCATGTATTGTTTATCAGTTTGTGAGACAGATTCAAGCCCCCAACCACTACACAAATGTGAGCTCATCTTAAAAATGCTGGTATTTAACAAGATGGATAAACCATGAGATAAAAACATTCATATACAAGTGCTAAATTTTTTTTACTTGCTAAAGTGATCAATGCAGGAAGCCCGGGCTGAGCACTCTTATCCAGTGGTCATCACCTGTACGACAGAACAAATTAAAGAGAGTATGAGAGGCTAATCCCACTTAATCGTCTGTTCATATTTGGACATGGTAATAATCTTTGTGATGTGTTGATTGGCTCACACTCACTCCAAACATGAAAGGTGCTGAACTGAAGAGGAGCCAGATGAAACCTGCGCTTCAAACATCATCACTAATTTATTGCTGTCCAGGAAAAGCTCCCGTCTTTATTGACAGATTCTCTGCAAATATTGGAGAATACAAATTAGGCAGTCTATAATGGCATCTGGCATTTTTGCAGTGTCATACTCTTTGAATGCACTGAGCTGTACGATCTGGATTATCAGAAAATGTGTGTGTTTTTCTTAAAGTGTGTGTATGTGTGTTTTAAAGTCTCACTCTCAGTGTGGTAGGAAGAATATTTCAGCCTCTGCAGGGAGAAAAAAGCTCCTTTTTATAGAGAAAATCTATGAATAACAAAGTGTGAATACCCCATCCCCTCCCAAATGTATGATTCCATCAGTTGTTTGTCAGGAGAAATGCATTAACACCTCGGTGCTGACAACACAAAGAAATCAATGTACGGCTGCTCACCCACGCTCCAACTTCTTCTTTAAAAGGGGGATAATCCATACAATGGCAACACATCCAATTAGAGGCTGTATTTTAAAGGGATGATTTAAGACCATGTTGAAACAATGAAAGTAAAACAAACAAAAGGATCTGATCTCCAGGGGGATTAATTTAGGATGTGCATTTTCTCGTTTATATATCATGATTTTATTCATTTTATGACTTCAAATCAGAGTTGGGATGCAACTCACTCAAATGATTTATTATATCACAGTTAATATCACCAAAATGATTGGAATTTCAGTTATGTTACACATACACCACTGGTATTTTTGTTAGAGACTCTATTGTAAGGCCACCTCCACAAGGACATGAAGTGATGAAATAAATCACACAATAAAATCAGCAAAGTACATGCAATTCTATCTTAAAAAATGGCAATTTGTAGATGTTGAAGGCCCCATATTTTGCTCAAAACTTTGCACTGGTTCCAGATATCCCTTACCTAACACACCAGATATTCCAGTCAAATATTTCACTAGTCTATCTGGGGAAGAGTCTATGGAAAATGTTAGGGCAGGGCAGAACCTTTCAGAAGCATATCCAGCTTGTGATTGGTTGATCATTCTGTCTTTCAACATTTATCACAGATAATTAGATCAGATAATGCAGTAGATGGATGCTACTGTGCAACAGAACTTGGGTCACTTCATTAAACAAGCTTGAAAAAAATGTCAGAAGTGGAGTGAAAATATCCTTACTATAGAGAACTTTGGTGTGGTGCTATTTGTTTTCATTAGATATAAAAAAAGTGTGTGCAAAATCTGATAGAACTGCTCCAACAACTGTTAGCATCTATGCATATTATATAAGTGCAGTCACTTTCTGCTGGATATGCTTTTAAAAGGTTTTACCAATTTCCAAACACTGTCTTTGGGCTGTTTCCCAGACAGACAGACTAGTGAAATATATTGAACTGTCTATCTGGTGACAGGGCTGGACTGGCCTGGATACTCAACTTTGGGAACAAGACAATTAAAACTAGAGCAAATTTACATTATTCGGACACGTCTTAGAGCACCGGGCTGTAAGTAGCCATATATAGCCGGCTACAAAACTACGATTCCAAGTTTTCCAAAAATTGCTTGTTGTCACACATCAAAAACTACTGCTACGTAACTAGAAAGAGATACATTATCTCGACGCTTTGCATCCTGTAAGTTGTTGAAAAAAGAAGTTGTAAAGCAATGCAGAGTTCTGAGGAAGGTCCGCTGCATTCATTAGCATCACAACAAACACACGCTTTGGCTTGGGTCACGTCTTTTGGTGCATTCCAGTTGTAGTCAGAAGTAGGAATTTACGGGTTCCGAGTAGGAAACTGCAACTGGAATGTCCCCCAAAGTCGGAATTTCCTACTGGGAAGTCGGTGAAACCTCGCCACCCCCGAGTTGACAAATGAAGATGGATGCCCCCAGTGTGAACAGTTATTTAGCTCCTGTAATAATCAATTTATTTGCACTTCTGACTGGGGTGTGTCGCTCTAGATCAGCTGTATACATAGTATTGTTAGACTTATATTTACAAAAATGCTGCCATAGTGATAATCTCATTCTTCATGTGATATTTGTGAACAACAACACAGGGCATGCTAACAACAGCTAACAATAGCCTGGTAGATCGGCATGTTTTCTTCCAACTTAAACTGGAGCGCCGATAAGTCGGAGATGATGTCACTCCCAGTTCCGAGGTTACTGGAACGCAGCATTAAGACAGTCGCCTCGCGTGCTCATGGGTAGCAGAGTCTTAATGTCGCCGGTAACAGATTCTCCTCACAGTCCCTTTAAAACTGTGTCTCCATTCAGGCAAGGTACTCGGAAAATTGAAAGAAAAGATTAATTACATTGGGCGGCATGGTGGCACGGCAGGTAGTGCACGTGCATCACAGCAAGAAGGCCGCTGGTTCAATTCGTCTTTCTGTGTGAAGTTTGCATGTTCTTCCTGTGCATGCATGGATTCACGCCAGGCACTCCGGCTCCCTCCCACATACCAAAAACATGCTCATCAGGTCAATTGGTGACTCTGAATTGCCTTTACGTATGAATGTGGCTGTGAATGATAGTCTATCTCTCTATGTGGCCCTGTGATTGGCTGGGGAAGGCTCCAGACTCCTCATGACCATGAAAGAGATAAGTGGCATAGAAAATCAATGAATTATGAATTAGTTAATAACTTTCTAATACATTTTTTATTGAATTACTTTATATCTCTGTGACCTTTTTCTGTCATACATCACACTTTATTTGATTTAAGCATGCTAAAATCCTATATCTGCAACCTCTTGTTCATAAGAACTGTGCACTCCACCTACTAAAAAAGATGTTGTCATTTACTTACAGGTTAAGTACATGCACACGTCTCGTCTCCATATTCTGTCTATCATTCAACTATAAGCCATTTTCCACCTTAAAGAGTAGTTTTAAAGCTGTTGTGACTTTCAATAGAGAGAATCACTTCTGTCTCACTTCCTCAGAGTGGTCTGGTTGCTTGCATATGTGAGTTTGGCAGAGAGCTGCTGTCATCTTGTGAAACTGCTTCACTGCCTGAGTCAACTCTCTCCCACAAGAAGTACAAAAGCTTTTTGGTTGGGAGGAGAGGAGGCTTGCCCATCTCTTAATTCAAAATGGCTTAAAACCGAGAGACAAGACAGCAAAGATACGTGTTGAGGCAATCCAAAGACATTCTGCATTTGTATTTATGTAATGGTTTAAATTCATTGACAGTAATTGATGTCTTCCCCACCAGAACATGACGCCTGGATCAGGCCAGACCCCTAAATGCAGGTATAGAGAGGGGATGGTAGGGCTGAGGCATTAAGTGGGCTCAGAAACAGTTGTGTCACGCTTTTGTTACACAGAGGGCCAGATCCTCAAAGATACTGCGCTGCTTTTGCAACCGCTGAACCGGTGCAAATCACAGAAAAAAAAAGTGCAATCCGCGAAGCATACGCAAAGGGTGAAATGCACACAAACTGAACACAAACTGCACTGCTACTCCTAGCTGTGCTTGTCCAATTTGCATGCATGTAAATCAGGGAATATTCATAAATTGAACGCAAAATTGCCCCCTTCTTATACAAATGAGCCTCATTGCAAATACCACGTAATCCACAAAGACCAGCGCTAATTGCCACAGGCAGTAAAGCGGTGCTATTTAACGCCAGCCAGACCTGTATATTCAATCCGCACAATTTCACTTTCTTCCTCTCTCACTCTCTCTCTTGGACAGTAAATTGCACTGAGTTGGTGGTAACTGTGGAACAGAGCCTGGACTCTCTGGTAATCATGACAGTAGTGATTGCAGCCAGGGGAAGGCACCTTGGCAGGAGACATGGCAGGCAAGAGACAAGAAAGGATTTATCGGAGGAGAGTATCTCTTTTTGATTTAAGTGACAATGAAATCATTTGCAGAAAGCAGTTGCCAGGCCGCAAGATCCTTGTGCTACTAGATGACATCAAGGATGACAGTAATATAGCCTTCACCATTTTTAAGTAAAAATGAATAATTTGTGTAAACAGTCTGTTCAAAGTCCCTATGACCCCTGTGACCACTTTTTGGTCATTTTAGCTGTAATTTCTGCATTTATTTTGCAATCAGAGGTGCAAAGTGCAATCAGCTGCCAAACTGTGTGGGCATGTTCACACTGGCATATGATGAGAGCAAATTCTTTTGAGGATAAGGCGCCAAAACAGGGCAGATTGCGTTCGCTAATTCAAATAACAGCGCTGTTCGCAGGAGCAATCCATTCTTTGTGGATCTGGCCCAGAGTGTTTGGTGGCATGGAGACCTCAGAGACACCAGTGGGGAGAAAACTTTAATAATTAGACACTAAAATATCAGTGCTAATTGTCCATTTAAATCTCTGCATTGAAAATATAGTGTTAAATATTGACATATTGTGCTGGTGGTTTCAGGTCTGACATATTTAAGGATTTTTCTTTTCTTCTCTTTCATTGTTTAAACTGGTTTTGGCCATCTGATTTAGACTTGAATGTAGCACATTCAAGTCTAAATCAGACATCAATCAATCAATCAATCAATCAATCTTTATTTGTATAGCGCCAATTCATAGCAAGTGTTATCTCAAGACACTTTACAAAAGAGCATAAAGCTCTTCATTTTATGGATACACATATATGCATAGATAGATATATAAAACACACATATACATATATTTACAAATACTTCCATCCAACACCCAACATGAATCCATATAGCCAATCATGAATCCCTCCATCATGGCTCAAGAAAAAACCTTCTGTTAAGCAGCAGGAAATCTTGAATGTGGATCCCAGTCTCATGATGAACAGCAAATCCACACCATGCTGCGTTGGGTGTTAGGGCAAAGGAAGGGAGGTAAGAGGAGACAAGTGGACTAAAGTAAGAACTAAAGTTAGGGACAGATCCATGAACCATAGACCTGTCATCTGATTTATTAGAGGTTAGCCTCTTGAGATGGTACATATCGTTTTCAGGAGGGTACTCATAACATCAGGTTTGCAATATATTTTAAACATGAAAGTATTAAAAATACATTAAAGTGTATTCGTTTGAGCTAAAACTATGACTTAAGTTCACATTAAAACATAAAACAAGTAGGTGTAATAATTTAAAGATGTTTAAAACGTATAGATTGTCTGAGATTGAACTGAAATGATTTAAACCATTTAAATAATTGAGAGTTAATTAATACATTTGATTAGTTAATAATTCAGTCTCATAATTTATTTATAATGAGTTTTAATGAGGCAATTGATTTTAATAACAGCCTGATTCTTCTATTTTCTTTGAGCTTATCAACCTGCTACTGTCACTGCATCCCAGTCATGATCAATTAAAGGAGTAGCTTTTGTCCAGCATTCTCTATTGATCTCCAGGCCTTGAGCAGGCTGGCGTCAGCAAAGATGTCGGAAAAAAGGAAGTAGTACTCGACAATTAAGCTGTGAAAGAAAAAGAGTGACTGAGCAAGAATCCAGTTGAGGGTAAATATTATACAAACAAACAATGAGCAAGTGACGCTAGAAAAGCATATCTTTAAGAGTATCATTACTGTCCTTACCAGTTGATATTGTTCACCGCTTTCTTACAATACACACAATATTGATGCAATGTTACCATAACCACAATATTCACTTGATTTTGATGCAAACATAATAAAGCTGTCAGAGGTGCATATGAAACAGTGGTTAAAACTTCATTTCCACCCACATATTTCACATATCCTTCTGTTATTTGATCCCACATTCAAACGTATGCTGATGTTTCATTTCAAAAGGCTTTTTTGGATTATGTTCAAGGCAATGCACTCTCTGAAAATCATAAATAATTGCGGGGCCTACTGAGAATTTTTTTTAACATCACTTTTCATCTTTTAGCTCTTTTTTTAACCTGGAATGACAACATTGATGTTTTATTTGTTGCTCACATCTGAGTGATGCCTTTATCTTTTTTTGCACTCAGCTGTATGAAGCAGCTGTTACTCTATCTGTAAACAGAATTCATTTTCTCTGGAGCAAAGTGATTCCTCCTTCATTCCTTCATCCATGAATCTATGAAGTACAGGTAGGATAAAGCTTATGAAGAACTTATCAAACAGCTTTTTGTGAGTAGGGACCAGTAGAACATCTGTATTTAAAACTTTCTTAAATTCACTGAAGGTTATAAAGGGGTAAGACAGGAAACACATGTAGAGAGACATTTCATTCCATTGTTGAAATTACAAGAATTTTCAAATGGATAATCACAGGCAACAACAATACAATCCTGATGACCTGGAGGATCTAAAAGGAGCATTAACAATTGGATCAATATCTTCTGTTGATTCTGAGACAAAAACATTTCCTCTGACTTTTGTTCTACCTTAGATTTCTGGCAAAAAGGGCAGCACGGTGGCACAGTCGGCAGTGCCCGTGCCTCACAGCTAGAAAGAGTCTGGTTTGATCTTCGGAGTTTGCATTTTTTCTCCACATATGTTTGAGTTCTGTCTGGGCACTCTGGCCCACTCCCACAAACCAGATGAGCTCATTAGGTCAGTTGATGACTCAAAACTGCCCCGTAGTGTGAGTGGGGCTGTGAAAATGGTTGTCTGTCTCGCTATGTGGCCCTGCAATTGGCTAGCAACTCGTCCCCACAGGCGTGTTCAGCACAGGGGTGTGCAGCGCCAGCGTACCCCATGCAGTGTTAATTTCATCCGGCGCACCACCGTGCGCTGCCAATTTGACAATTTGGTAGACCGTCTGCGAAAGATGGGTGTGACGGCGCACCACGGGAAGGTGACGGCGCACCAGGAGGAGGTGCCGACAGATTCATGTTGGCGCAGTGACAATTTCGTGCCAAAAAACTGTGCGGAAGGTGCGCTTAAAGCTCACCAGCTCCAACCTGGTCTATTCCCGGTGCAGGCAAAGCGCACCCTATGCAGCAATTTAGTGACAGGCGCACATGTGCGCACACATCACCAAACCCTCAGAGGCAGGTTTCCAGAGTGTTAGACACATTTTAATGCAATAAATAATCACAGCTATCACTGTTTAATGTAACCGTCTGAACCAGCATATACATTTGTATCTATATTAATTGTCCCGTCACATTTATCATAATGGAAACTTAACCTGACGGCAGCTGGAAGTTTGATGCACATCTTACAAGTCAACAATAAACAGCCTTAACACCCAATACTGAGTATATATCTGGCTTCTCTCATGTCATTAAATTCAAAGAAAAGAGGGAGAAAAAAGAGAGAAAATAAATGTATGTCACTCAGGATTTACCTGTGATTTCCCATATTCCTCTATTTTAGTCTTTATTTTTAACGTGATCTAAAAAGATGGAGTACATTATTGCAAGGAGGATGAGGAGGAGACACCGGGAGAGTATACAGTATATCACTAAAGGCTCTGCTATTTGGCGATGACAGACCAGGAGTGCAGGTAAACACAGCATTATGAATGGATAAGCCTGCTGCTGTGTAACTGTCTCTTAATTTTGTACTCCTATTAATGACAAAGGAACAGATTACATCTGTCCCGGAAGCTGGCCCACACGGTGATGCGCTTCGTGACCTCCAATGCACGCCTCGATGGCCAGTCCGTTCTCCCAGTTGCTGAAGTGACAGCAGCTCTGACCGTCTCCGCTGCCGGGTCTTTCCAGCACACTGTTTCCACGGTGGCGTGGCTCATTCAGACCAATCAGACGCTGCACCTTGGCCACAGCGCATTTAAAGGCAAGGAGAGGCGTTCATTTGAGTGGTGAAGACAGCACTCGGCTGTGTTAAACCCACTCATGCCTTTTCTCCTCACTCTCTGGCACTTGCAGGGAGGGGCAGGGACGTGGGTGTAGGTGAGCCTCTCTGCGCACTGCAGGAAACATGCAAAGTGCGCTTGACACACCCTCTCGGCGAGGCGCAGACGCGGCACAGGGCAGGTGCGCCGCTTTTAACGTGATTGTAAGAGTCCAAGTCTGCAGACTGAAATTTCAAAAGACAATTTGTAGCTTTCACACAGAATTCTGACTCAAAATGTATTTTAACTGCTATGTCATAATTCTTTCATCATTTTTAAATCTTGCTTTTTCACCCACAGCTCTGCCTTTTTGTCATGTAGTAGCCCTTCTGTTTTTGACTCAAAATTCTTTCTTTCATCTCAGAAATCTGACTTTAAACTCAGAAGACTTTTATTTTCCCCATAATTCTGGTTTGAGCTTAGAATTCTTTCTTTTAGTAGCCTCAGAGTTGCAGCATCATTTCTAGACTTGTGATTTTTTTGTTCCTTGGAATTCTATCTCTACACTATTGAACAGTACATCTGGTGTGTCAAGTTATGAGTCCTTCCAGACAAGAGTACTCTTTGTTCTGTTGACCGTAACATTCTTGTACAGATTAATGCCGAATGTCAAACTGTCAAATAATGAATGCCATGGTTATTTTGTCAACATTTCTTGGTAAATAATGCGTTGTTCCACCTGTATTTAATATCTGTATAGTCAAGTGCTTGTCTTAAATTTTTATATTGGTAAATTACACATAAACAACATTGTGCTGCATGTTTAAAATTACTTTCCCAAAGTATATAACCAAACCAGCAGGCATCACATTCTCTGTTGTATCTTTAATACTGATTTTCCTCAGATTTAGTCATGTCTCCTTCAGCTCACAGTCCTAGCTTCCATAAATCTCATTCTGGGATGCAGTTCTTCTTCCTGGCAGTGGATTTGGGTTTTCCCCTGGTTTTTGTTCAAACTGGCCAAAGTCCCACATCTCCCCCGCACCATGTTCCTTCTTGCCTCATTTGTCCTCATATCCCATGATACCACCCTCTCCTGGCACAACAGAGCACACTGGCGTCAGAATGAAGTGTTCCTCTTTGTTTGGAAATGTTGGTAGTATTCTTTGTGGTATTTTTGGGTTTCTAAAACATCATTAAAAAAAAACATGAGAATAAAAATCCAAACTGACACGGCACATTTAGGTTAGCTGGTACGAAGGTGCGACACATACACACCAGAATCAATGCAGAGCACTTCAGTGTTTTTGTCGATTAGACAGAATAAGTACGGTGACTCATGAGGGTTCAGACCAAAAACAGAAGTGTGATCACCCCTGATTTACGGTTTAGAGGCTGAACTGAGAGAAAATGAGGTTTAAACCATCTAAAAAGACAATGAGTGACGTTTTAAATTTCAATGTTATATGTTTAAGTTTCAGTTGTTTCAATACCACTCTAATTACAAAACACATTGTGTGAACTTATTTAGCAGAAAATCTGAATTTTAAAGGATCAGGTTTGAATCATATGAACGATATTTAGATAACATACAGTTAATAAAGTTAACACTAAGCATATCCAAAGCACAGTGCATAATCAAATAAAAACATATGTTGATTTGAGATTATATACGCTTATTTTAAGTTTAAGTCAAGACACAATTCTCCAGAATACTGGTGTGAGCTTTAAGTCTCAAGAAACAATTTAAGCCCTATTTTACAGAACTAAGATGCATGAAAAAAAATGATATTATGGAAATGGAACATTTAAATTAAATATGTATATAAAAATTAATAAATATAAAATAAATTAAAATAAACAAATGATAGACAAAGTAGGGCAAGTTCCTCAAAAACTGTCCTTAATTGCCTTTTCTTATAGCTTCTAATAATAAGTGATAATATTATACTCAAAACTGCCCTGTTTTGTACGCTGGCGCTGCACACCCCTGTGCTGAACACGCCTGTGGGGACGAGTTGCTAGCCAATTGCAGGGCCACATAGCGAGACAGACAACCATTTTCACAGCCCCACTCACACTACGGGGCAGTTTTTCGATAGTATTCACTGGCTGAAAATAATTTACAAGAAAACAAAGTGATGATGAAAAAGGCAATTAAATAATAGTGTGACTTACATACTGTATATTTATTCATCAATCAATCATTAAAACAATCTGTCAGTTTTTATTTGTAAAGCATCAGTTCATGACAAGGGTTATTTCAGACGTGTAGTTTTTCAGGATCATCAGGGAAGTCAAATTTATGGCTCCACGGTTGCCTAGTTTGACTTACTGACCGTCATTACTGACAGAAAAAATAATTTTGTCCTCTGCTTTTGAATACAGCATATGTGTTAAATAAGGACTACATTTATTTATTTTTTTAACACTGATGACTGTAAACATACCTTTGTTATGGGGTAGTGAGAGTGCCAAATTACAAAAAAAAATCTATAAAAGAATAAATAAATAAATTATATACAAATCCATAAAAGAAAAGGCAAATAAAAGTAGAAACATAAAGACAAAAAAAGTAGAAAAGTGCTTAATAAATAAGTAAATAAATAGATAAATAAAGTAGCTGTATAAAGTGATATTAATCAAAAAATAAACCCTTCAAAGAAAAGGCTAATAAAAGTATAAATATAAAGACAAATAAATAAAAGTATTTAAATCACATAATAATGTCACTTTAAAAGCGAAGGAAATATGCGCAGTAGGAATG
Source organism: Scarus forsteni (assembly GCA_036419115.1). Taxonomy (NCBI): domain Eukaryota; kingdom Metazoa; phylum Chordata; class Actinopteri; order Labriformes; family Labridae; genus Scarus; species Scarus forsteni. The sequence goes on along the minus strand of JAZDUH010000085.1, from coordinate 5,099,070 downwards.
TGGTTGCGTCACAAGCACAGGAGGAATCCCAATCAAGAAGAAACATGGCGGCAGAAAACTTGACAGAAGAACTCGTCGAAGTTAGAGAACAACATAATTATGACGGACATCGATGAGCTCGTGTGGCGAAATCTTGAGAATGTAAACAAAGCATAACCCGACATATTTGTCCTTCTTCCTCGATTGGGTCCCTTCTGCGCCTGCTCACGACGACATCAACAAAGGTGCTCTGTAAGGTTTTGTAAGGGCAACTAAAAGATACAGTACTCGCCTTGGACTCTCAGTATTGCCCTTGTACCCAAAAGTCTTAGGATTAGCCCTAAAATAACAATCTATCAGAAGGGGACTGGTGCAAAGTGAGCATGTGCGGCCTCCAGTTTAGCTGAGCTAACTTAATGAGTGGTCTCAGCAGGTTTCTGCATCCTGGTCCATCTGACTGTGGTCCCTTCTGCTCAGCAGGGCCAGAGGGGTCAGCAGGCTCAATATCCTCTCCTTTAATTACTCACCTCATTAACACAAGGCTTCTCACTCTATTGCTGTTCAGTGGACACTCACTTGTGACTGCAGAGAGCCTCTCATAATAACAGCGGATCGATTGAACTCACTCTTTTACATCTGTTTACAATACCGGCCTGATCAAAAAAGAAAATTAGGAGTGAAGCAGCAGGGGCCTCCACAGTCTTAGTGTGTCAGCAAACTGGGAGAGAGCAAATACTGTATGTGTGCATGGATAGAATTTAAAAAGCCATAATAATAATAATATCTTGAATTTGTATAGTGCCTTACAAGAAACTCAAGGACGCTTTACAGAGACACAGACATGGACAAACTGTGTGGGGGGGTTGATGGTTGTGAGAGGTGGTTAAATGAAGACTGTATGTTGTGGTGAACAGCAGTGTTGAGCACATTACTTTACAAAAGAATTTAGTTGTAGCTACTAGTCGCTTTCCCCGAAAAGTAACTGAATTACTAACTGAATTACTCCTTCATAAAAGTAATTAGTTACCAGGTAAAGTAATTGATGCGTTACTTTTTTGAAACAGCTTTTTCTGCTTGAACTGTGTGTCTCCGTCTGTGTCCTTCCTTGTTGTTACCTGCTGCAGCAGCTCTGACATCATCAGTTCTCCAACACCGCATGCAGTGGAATTTGCCTGGTAGACTAGAATGGGAGCGAAGTGCTCCTCGGTACGTTTCAAGGGCACCGCGCAGCGCTACGTTGGTGAAGCGCCGGCATGCACCAAAGCGCTGGAGTTTCGCTTCAGGTCTATTTTCTGCGCGGCCGCATCCAAACCTCGTAAATTCGCTGTAATTAAGAAAGCACCAGACAGGAAGTCAATGTGTGGAGTATCCGGAAGTTTCATAATAAAACTGAATGCACGGACTCTCAAATGTAAATTTCCTCAATTGTTTGTCATTATGTAAAAACCGGAGGCACGAGCATCAGGTCAGCAGTCAGTCAGAGGGTCCCAGAGACAACACGACACCATGGACAAAGAAGTGAATCGTAGAGGTACAGAAATATATAACATTGTGTACATGACACCAAACATCTTTTCTACAAGGATATAGGCAGATAGAAGTTGAATTAATCACCAAGCTGTGTGGTTGGGACCAGCAAAGGGACCTCAGAGAAGCGAAGTGAGGTTGTTTATTTCTTTTCTCAGTCTATCACATGCTTTATGAGCGTGCGACATCGCTATTCTCATGAGAGCCTGTGGCTCTCCGGGGATCAGCCCTCCCCCTACGGGGCTGCACGCCGCTGCGCTGCTCGTTGCGCCCTTTCATTGGGTTTGGTCTGTCAGAGCAAGACCGCAGCACAGCGCTTCCGTGTGCCGTGGAATTTCGGGGTGAGGCAGATCAAATAACAGCTGCTTGACATTGGTGCAAAGTAACGCGCCACATTTCACTGTTAGTAATGGTAACGTTGTTGTAACGCATGAAAAAGTAATTAGGTTACTCGTTACTGAAAAAAATAACGCTGTTAGTAACGCTGTTATATTCTAACGCCGTTATTACCAACAATGGTGAACAGGTGGTGTTTGAGTAGTTTTTTGAAAATGTCCAGAGATGGAGCGCAATGGATGTTTGCAGGGAGAGTGTTCCAGAGGGTGGGGGCTGCAGCACTGAAGGCTCTGTCTCCATAGGTTCGGAATTTGGTTTTGGGTATGGAGAGTAGGCCATCTATGGAGTGTATGGATGGAAGAGATCAGAAAGGTACTGAGGAGCCAGCGCATGGAGAGATTTATGTGTGAGGTGGAGGATTTTGTAGCTGATGCGGGACTTGGTAGGGAGCCAGTGGAGGTGGATGAGGGATGTGTTGCCAGGGTCTAGTGCGGGTGAGGACTCGAGCTGCAGAGTTCTACACACAGGGGGTTATGAGGGCATGAACAAGTGTTTCAGTCACAGAATCAGGGACTGATGTCAGAGTCTGGAAATGTTCCTTGTTGTTAACATCCACCACCACACCACATTTCTGGGAGCAGAAGTGATCGTTTCAGATTGTTTCAGATGGCCCAGTGTGACATTCAACATTACATGATTTAAAGGTGCTATGAGGAGAATCTATTACCGGTGACATTAAGATTCTGCTACCCATGAGCACGCGCGGTGACTGTCGTAATGCTGCGTTCCAGTAACCTCAGAACTGGGAGTGACATCATCTCCTGGGTGTTCCAGTTCAAGTCAGAAGGAAAATGCCAATCTACCAGGCTATTGTTAGCTGTTGTTAGCACGCCCTGCGTTGTTCATAAATATCACATGAAGAATGTGAAGAATGTGATTATCACACCCCAGTCAGAAGTGCAAATAAATTGATTATTACAGGAGCTAAATAACTGTTCACACTGAGGGCATCCATCTTTGATTGTCAACTCGGGGGTGGCGAGGTTTCACCGAGTTCCCAGTAGGAAATTCAGACTTCGGGGGACGTTCCAGTTGCAGTTTCCTACTCGTAACTCGGAAATTCCTACTTCTGACTACAACTGGAATGCACCAAAAGACGTGACCCAAGCAAAAGCGTGTGTTTGTTGTGATGCTAATGAATGCAGCTCGGACCTTCCTCAGAACTCTGCATTGCTTTACAACTTCTTTTTTCAACAACTTACAGGATGTGAAGTGACGAGGTAATGTATCTCTTTCTAGTTACATAGTGGTAGTTTTTGATATGTGACAACAAGCAGTTTTTGGAAAACTCAATGTCGTAGTTTTGTAGCCGGCTCTATATCACTACTTACAGCCCGGTGCTCTAAGACGTGTCCGAATCATATAAATTTGCTCTAGTTTTAATTGCCTTGTTCCCGAAGTAGATTATCCGTTCCAGTCCAGCCCTGTCTGACCCGAACACGAAGCTAAGGAATAGCATTTATAGATAACCTATTTTGATGCTATAAAACTCATCTTAGAGTGTGTATTTCGATCAGGCATATATCTAAAAGTGAGACTTTTTTGTTATTACTTAGAAACTCAGCATAATCCCTTTAACCTGTCTATATATTAAACTTCTGGAAACTTCTGTTCCCTTGATGAAGTTTTCCAGAAACTTCTGCCTCTCTTGTTTGGTCTGTATGGTTTAGATGGCTTTACTGCCCACTGCAAACCAAACTCTTGTTCACTTGAAAGGGAATGAAGAACCCTGTTTTCAGAGTCTGGTTCTTTGATTTGTGTCAGATTTTTACATCAACCTTAATCAAACACACTAGCTTGCTTTTTCTGGACCTAAGTTTTACAGTTAAGAGCCAATGTGACTGTTTTTTTTCTTAATGATATCATAAGCATATTTTGCGGGATAAGCCATGATCTCATGGACATATTGTTCTGGTCTCTTTCATTCTTGCACAATAAATAAGCTAAGATGAAAGAAGAAAGCAATTGTTCTTACCCTTTGGAAAAGATAAGAAAGCATTTCTGCCTTAATCCCAAAGTAGCAGATTGAAGAAAAGAAAAGTTGTGAATAATGCATAAACCTAAACCTCTTTCAGGGATCAGTAGCATCTCTGCTGACCAGTGATAAATCACACCAGCTCGAGTGAAGAGGGCGATAAGTAAGGTGCCACACAGACAATGACTAATACCTGCTCTTTCTACTGGAGACAGTGGGGGATTTTTGGATTTTCTCTGCACTATTGTAACAACTGTTTTATTGATTTTTCAGCTGCTTTAAGCTAAGGTTTGTAATTGGATTCATTCTTTGCTTTGTTGTTAGTTATATATTTGGTCCCGTCGTATCAAAAAGGTTGAACTCTTCTTTTGTGTAAAAGCGTAAAATAGCAGATCAAGAAAAGAAATAGACTGTCTTAAACTTGGATTTTCTTCCATTAAATTCTTCAAGGTTCTTTCGTTTGAGTGTAATCTTTGGAGAGGAAGCACACTGAGGATGAGGAAGCACACAACAGAAGGAAAAATGAGGCAGAGTGAATGAAGTGTCCATGTCACAGGGACATAAATAGCTGCTTAGAGGAAATTCAAAAGCCTCCTTTTTTTTTCTTTGTGCCAATCTGGATTTCTCTGCTTTGGAAGCTCCCAAACAACATTCCCATGGATTTGTATACATGCATAACTATGGTTTCGTAATTCCAAGAGGGACTTTGCTATGATCAAGGATTTGTGTAACTAGATGATGAAATATTTAGAAGACAACATCCTAACTAGCAAACACCAGAATAGCAGGTTGTTAAAACTACAACTAATACATTTACAAGGACAGTTACAGGGTTTTTAAAAAGCTGTATTTTTTAAAAATAAAATTAACAACTATAAAGGTTTAAATTGGAGTCCATACAGACATACAGTATATGGCCTTTTTCCACTAGCACGCCTTGGCCCTACTCTACTTGGCTCTACTTGATTTGCAGCGTGTTTCCACTAGCCTGGTACCTCCTAAAACAAGTTAGTTTTAGTACCTACTCCGCTCTGGTTCCAAGCGAGCTGAGTCGATACTAAAAGCTGACGTCACCGACTGCCGGCTACTGATTGGTCAGACAATGTCGTCATCGATGAGTCATGAGCGCGACGACCTAGCATGCTAGCGGTAGCTACCATTAGCTTACCCTCATACATCTTTTCTTTGCAGCTCGGTTGCTCTCGTCCTCGGCTTCATTCTGTTGTATAGCTTCCAAAACTCTCCTGTGCTTCTCAAGGGATGTTTCTTCTTACCATCTGCAGCCTTCTTCTGCTTTCCTTTTTTACTCGGTTTGTGACAAAAAAACACAGATTGTTGTGCTGCGCTCAAAATGACTTCACCGCAGTGCTGCTCACCCCGTTGGGCAGGCAACTGGGGCTAATGGAAAAGCAGCACAAGGCGAGTAGAGTAGAGCCGGACGGAGTAGAGTAGGGCTAATGGAAGAGGGCCAATAGAGACAAAGGGAAATACCCCCCTTATTTAATTTCTATAATAAATGACCACATTAGATTCTGTTATGAATTTGGCTATTGTGAAAAAATGATAATACAAGTAAGAAATATGTGAACAACTCAAAAAACTTGATGAAATGTTTTGAAATACTTCTGATGTCTGATGGAATTGGTACTAGCCCACATTAGCTACCTTCTGTTAGCCACCAACAATGTGCTTAGTTGGAAGTTAAAATATACCTTTAAGAACAACAGCTACAGCAATATTAAATTAGACTTACTTTACAAACTTGAAAAGGGGGTGGGACTAGATAAGTTTGTTACTTCTTCCTACACCCTTTTCGAACTGAATCGGTTATATTTTCTTGCAAAGATTAATGATAGTAGAAAAAATGCTGTAATTGCTATTTGCCTTTGCTTACCTTTTATATATGTATTTTTTTTGGATTTGTATAGAGATATACATATGTATGTTTTCCATTTTAAGTTCGAAATAAACATTCATTCATTCAACTTAAAATGTTAATATTGCTATACGTAATGTCACTACCTTACATTATCAGATCCCAAAAGTCAGTACTCACAGAAAAATCTTCACCTGTGTGAAGCTTGTGTAAGTACTCTTAATGATATTCAATAGGTTGCATGGCCAGTGTTGAGAAATACTGTATATTCAAATGGATTTTTTTTTGTAATAAACCTCTTGTTTGGAGAAAAAGAAAAAGATTTTGCTTTTGCTTTTGGGTAAATGTGAAAGTCTTGCAATATATCAAGGTGTAAAAACAACAGAGCTCCATTATGGCACTTTAGCATAAAGGCACTGTGAATTGGGTTTAAGCTGCAGCGACACAGCAAAATAAAAACATTGTGTCAATTTCTGGCTTCAGTAATTTGGCAATTAACACATCAGTACCATTAGTTCTAAAATTCTTATTCAGGCCATCAATACTGATCAGTGTCTTTGCACAAAATGTAATAACAGCCACCAACTACTTAACTGAAACTTGCCAGCTTTCTTTGCCCTCCTACACAAGCACAGTTATGAGATAGCATCTTTTATGAACCAGTCATGTGGGAGTATTTTGATTAGGAAAATGAATATAACCAAATTTGCATGTGATTTGCATTGGTTAAATTGATGTTTCCACTTCGACAATATTCAACCACAGGCATGTTGACAGTAGCCTGCAAGCAAACCAAAGGCAGCAGTGCTAGCATGACTTAGCATCAGCCAGACTCATCAAACTCACAACATATTTGTAATTAGATTACATTTTGATCCTTTCCCAAGTGCTTTCTTCATTTTGGACCAGACATTTAGTTTAAATCCAATTTTACTTTTTCCCCAGTCAGGCAATTAAGCCATGTGGAGCATCCTGCTGTTATGGTCTTTTGTTGTTAAAGTGTCTCATCACAACACATCTCAATAAGACGCAGACGCCTGTTAACCTTATCATGCGTCTAAAAACAAACCCCGAGGCAGTGGTGGGTACAGTGGCATCTAATATTGGCACAGAGTCTTCTAATATAGTGACATATCACTTCCAGCCAGTTTGTTCCATTTATTTGATCCCTCTCTGTGGAAAGAGCTCATTGTGTTTGAAGCCTGGAGTTATTGCAGCCATTTGTTTGCCGTGGAGCGGCTTTATCGAGCTACAGTGGAATATGTTTCCCTGAATACGGTAGGCTGCCTCTATCCTCTCTGCTCCGTAAGATATTTGACGTGATTAATATTGTCATGGACAATATTAATGAACGTCTATTTTTAAACCTAGACAAAAGAAGAGCCTCTGCTTGTGTAAAAATAAACTTGGAGCATCAGCTTTGTGGATCAAATAAGAAAAGAGAGGGTTTTTACATGATTATTTTATGACTTCTGCAATAATTCCACAGCTCATGCCTGGCTGTTTTTGTCGTCTATTTTTAACTACAGCAGTTGTGAGATGCTGTATGTGCCGCCTGTGTGCCACAGCTTGATGAGCTCATATTCTCTTTATATGCTTCATGTATGCGCTGATGTTGTACATGTCTCTGTACTCACTTTATTGTCAAAAACATGTTTTTAAAGACAGTCGTCATTAAGATTCTAGCAGTTTTTTTCCTCATAGCACACAAAATAGTTGATTTATTGATTCATGCTGTCTGCTGTGATAGTTCACTGTTTCCCCTGAGGACTTTGAGATTGAAATACAGAGAATTTTTAATATTTAGCCTAAGTCTTACTGGGTTTTTAGTAACTTTGGATTGTTTGCAAGTATACATTCACAACCCAGTCTCCAAGACTTAGCGCAAATCCCAATTCTACCTCTTAGCCCTTGTCTTACCTCTTGGTTGTGCGTTTTTATGTCTAGTAAAACAGTGTCTCAATTCTTCGTAAGGCTTATGCTGCATTCACACTGCAAGCGACCCAGCAACCAAAAGTGCGTCGCCCACTGACGTAGCGTCGCGCGTCCATAAATACCTCATTTTGGTCACTGTTGCCGTCGGCCGTCGCTTGGAGACGTCACGTCCGCTTGAGTTTTACCGTGATCATATCATATATCACATAATAGGATGTATAAGCAGACATTATTCCAGCTGTATCCTTTTCATTCACTTATCAACCACAAAACACTGCAGCTGAGGCCCTGCCGCTGCTTTATCTGTGAGTTTTCTGCGGTCCGTCTAGGCGGAACTAATGTCCTCACTAACTAATGTTTCCCACACGGACATGGATTGTTCCTCCGAAGTCCAGTTGAAAAACTGTCTGTCACGGGTATCGTGACATATGCACACACTGCTGATTGGCTGTTGCTGCACAGCCACACACGACATCGCCTGAATAGATCAACTTTTTTTTTACTTTGACATCGCGATGAGTGAGGTGATCGTCTTGATGCATCACAGGAGGGTTAGCCCCGCCCCATCGTGGCTGTACATTGACTTTGCATGGAGAGTGATCGCTGAGGTAGTACAAGTAGCGTGCGGTGTAAACGCAGCATTGGGGATAGGCTATGACCAAGGGCTAACAGCCCTTGAAACTGAGACAGATCGAGACCAAGGGGGTATGAGAATTTCCCATAATACACCACAGCCGCCGACACAAGGCTGAGCGGAGACCAAAGGAAGCGCTTCATTATAAACTATTATTAATTCATCAAGTAAATACTGATAATGTTTTGAATTGTTGCTTGTATTTTAATATTTCCAATTAAAACAAGCTAGCTTTCACAGCTAACAGCTATGGCTGTTATTGCATCTGCCTACGTCACAGCTAGCGAGCGACTCTGGGTGATGATGTAGCGGGAATCAAGTGCTCCTCAGCACTTAAAATGGAGGGGAAGGACAAAAGGGTAGAATTGAGATTCACCCTTAGCCTCTCTAGCTAACTCCTTTTTACTGAGTCATGTAACTTAACCATCTTTTCCTAAGTTCTACTAAATGCCAGAGCTTGTCTGAGTTGCATCACCTGCTAAATGAATGCCTCTAGGAAGGACTGGGAAAAGGAGGGCCAAGACACACCAAAGCTTTTAAAAGTGGGCTTCCTGGTTTGCACTTTGAGTTCCCACCAAGAATTCTGAATTGCTTTCAGCAGAGACCAGGTTGTCAGTTTAAGAGCATTTCTTTCTCCTCAGTATGTAAACCTGTATTTGTAGGAGCACTTATTGACCTCTCACCGTTTCAATCTGTCCTCAAAAACTGTGACATCAAAGTCTCACCAAACACTTTTAGGAGCCAATCATGGAGAGTTTTTGTGACAGAACATACAGCCAGGAAAAAAAAAGCAGAATTGAAAGCGCTGATCAAGGATAATATTCTCTTGTACAGCTGTCGTTGATGTCTGATTTGTATTTTTGCAGCAATAATTCACAAGTTGTGGCTGCTCAGTCATCACAGTTGCTGAAGCCTAACAAGTACCACTGTAACTAAAAACAAAATATGTCAGACTTTAAAACTTGAAGAAATATTTCAGGCAGTGTAAGCATTCAACTAAAATGTAAAACATAAAATACTCAAGTATGTAGAATACTTGAACATTTCAGTCTTCCATTTTTCAGAAAATAATTTTTTTCTCTAAGGAAGAAAAAGAACAACAACCTTGCTTTGCAAAAACAGTAGCTTTTCCAGTCTCAGTTTGCAGCCAGCAGACATCCTCTCTGCTGAGATCTGCAGTTTGGAAGTCAAACACAATTGCACTGTAGTGTGTGAGCTCTGCATGCCCAGGGCAGCATTTTGAACATACTCAACTCTTTTGCACCGGCAGTGGAGGACCAAAAACCTTTGTACAAAACAACACCTGTAACAAGGGAGCTGAAGCATCCACACCTGTAGGCAGGACTCTGTTTTTAGTAACCTCAGAAAAATAAGGACGACACAACCTACCTCTGTAAAAACACCAGCACACTGGGACAGGCACTATGATTACATTTATCTGTTTTGTTAATGCTAATATACAGAAATGAGTAAGAAACACAAAGACTTCATACTTGTTACATAGTATTCAATGTATGATTTTTCATAGTACAAATACTATTTATAATATGAATACTATTCAATGTATTTATACTATAAATAGTATTTATACAGCAGTTCAATTGATGAGCGATTGAATATAAAGGAAGTGAAAGTCTACTGAGCCAGGAGACTTGCAAAAAGTGTGCCTGGGTGTGTAAGTTACTTCAAATGCTGTGTGAGATTGTGCAATTATGGATGAAATCTAAAACCTGTTCAGGCCCCAACTTGCTGATGAACTGACATCAATAATCTTGATGGTATATATCCTCCTCATCAAGTCCTTCCACATAGTTCTGAGTGCCTTGAAAACTAAGGATGCTCTTGGGAGAGGCAGTCAGCATGAACAACAATAAAGTAGAGTAGGGATGGCATTCAACCAAAGTGAAAAGCTTTTAGTAAGCTACTTTGGAATCACAAAATCTCAAACACAACTCAGACACATTGAGCTGCTGCCAAGTGATTTGCATTCTGGCTGTTTGCATTAATAAGCAAATTAGCAGGTGTACCTATTAAAGTGACCCATAAGCAGTTCCTTTTTTAATTACATATTTGGCAAATGGGAAATATATGCATTTATTGTTTTTGGAAATGTCTGCCCTTAATTAATTGTTGCTATTTCAGAAACCAGCACTCCAAGGTGCAAAGGGTACTGAAAAATGAGTCCATGCACTCGAGATTAGGTCGAAGTTTTCATAAGTATCCACTTGTGTTTGGCTACAGGTATCAAGAACAATAGCACAAAAACTCTCAGAAGCAGAAGATTGAGCCCGTAAAGCACAAGTAGGGTCTTTATTACAGTTCAGGATCAAAAATACAAAAGAGGGTTCTCAGCCAGGCAAGGTTCAGTACACAGAGGCAGAAGGTAGTAAGGTATCCAGGAGGGAAGAGACAAAAATGAGGTCAGACAAAAACAGGTTTGTGATCAAAAAGACTGTGACTATTAGAGCGCCTAGAGAGTGAACTGGGTTCTGAACAATCCGGCACAACACAAAGGGAGACAGGAGGTTTAAAACAAGAGGTAATGAGGGGTAATGAGACACAGCTGGGAGGAACAATCTGAGGCTGAATCCCAAACCGCCCCCTACACACTACCCCTTCACTAACGAGTGTCACTCCAAAATTAAGTCACACTCGTAGATATGGAGGGCACTTCCACTGAAGGGGGAGGGTATGTAAATATGACGGGCAGGAATGGGAGGCCCTCTTCATTTTACCGGAAAACTGAAAACCTCATGGCCATGGCAACAGGCAGACGCCCCGTTGTTGGCTGTTACGCTGTGTCAATGATTGTGATGCCCTCGAACAGGAGTTTTAGACTACTTCAATTATTTAAGTGATTCCACATGTCTTTCAATCCCATTACCATCTGACAATTCCAATTAAAGAAATGAATAATGCTGCCAATTGTGCTCACATTTTATGGTGCCAGGGCTGCACAATCATATCAAACGTCAGCATAGAGCATGGTTTGCTTGTTTTGTTTAAATCTTTTAAAACCACGGTTTATGTGATTTTCTGTCAGTGTGACAAAGGTGTGGGGAACATATGGACACATGTGGCACTTACATTTATGTTGTTTCCTCTCCCATTTAGATGTTGCAAATGTCGTTGAAAGCCTGCATCGATGCAGACTCGCTGTTTAAGGGCTGAATGGTCCACTCCCCCTCCGCACTACGTGGTTTGGGATAGCCCTTAATATGGTAGACCCTCCGCGAGGACGCACAAACGGACGGGTAGTGGGTAGGGAGAGTGTGTAGGGGGCGGTTTGGGATTGGTCCAGGGAGCGAGTGTGACATGCCGGAACAAGGAAGCCTGAAACAAAAAGATAGAAAAGTGAAATTCAAAGTAAAATAGGAAGTGAGCATAAAACACATAACAACAGGACAGACAAGGTAACTTGACAAACAGACGAGGTGTAATCATAACAGAGGCTTTGAAAGACCATTTACACCCATGTTTAGACGTTTTGTCTGTAGAAAAACACCCTCATACCCCAACACAAACATGAACTTTGGTCTTTGGAGATGTTTTTTTGTTTTTATCAGCTTTTCTTCCGTTATATGGCATACAGAATGTTAGTTTGAAACAGCATTTGCAGTGATTCCCATAACTGCACATCAGAAACCAATAAGTGTCACTGAGATCATGCCCATGTTTTGTAATATGCGCCTGAGCGATGTACTCAGACGGAAATGTTTGAAAGGGTCACTTGACAGTGTTGTAAGCTTGTGAATCTGTAGAGAGACTGTGTTAAGTACTTGAGTGTTTAGATTATAATAGCACTGTGCATCCTGAATACAGCTATTCAGAAACCTTTTGACAAGTCTAACACCTTTACACTTAAGTTTCACAGCTTTAACACCAACAGAGAGGTTTGAATTGAGATGGAAACAATATCATTTTATCAGTGAGTATCAAAGCAGCTGGGCACATTATTTAACCTGACATGACATAAACAGAGCATTTATCAGTCCTTATAACAGCAGACACAGCGGTATCCATCAGTTTGATGTCTGTCATCATATCCATCACTGTCAGCTCTGACACTGATGTTAGTGCCGTCTGTGTCGCACTGGCAGGTCACATCTTTAAAAAGGCTTTTTGTTCTTACTTTACAGTGTGAACATGTATACATTATTTTGTACAATTGCTTCTTTTGGCTGCAGAGTAATTTGAATACAGCTACTGTGCTAAGCTGCCCTAGTTTATAATCTTAAGTGAACAAATGAACAAATAACCCCTTTAATGAACCTGTGGTGCGATCATGAAGATAACTGCTTTGAAGACATAAAACTACATACACTCCCAATCAAAATCTTAAGACCAGTTGAAAAGTTGCTAGAATATGCATTTTGCACATTTGGACCTTAATGAGGTTTTAAGTAGAGCTACATTATGCAAAAGCAAGAAGGGGGAGTGTGACAAAAAGCACTTTGAAAAAGTTATTTATTGAAAACAACAAGTAAAGTGCAATAGGCTGTTTATCAGCTGATCAAAAGTTTAAGACCATCGCTCAAAAAATGACAAAAAACTTTCCAAACCAGAACAAAACTTTTTCTCAGTAGGACTCAGTAATGAGTCTTCAAGCCCCTGGCATCAACGAGACAGTGCAGAGAACTGTGGCCCACTGGATATTTGCCCTTTTGTGGACCATTCTCTGTAAACCAAAGAGACTGCTGGGCATTAGAATCCAAGTTAATCAGAGTTTTCTTAAATACTTGGACAAGCCCACCTGGCATTAACAGCCATGTTCTATTTAAAGTCATTAATCATCTTTCTTTCCCATTCTGATGCTCAGTTTGAACCTCAGTAGATCATTTTGACTATGTCTACATGCTAAAATGCTTTACAGTTCTGCCAGGTGATGATCTGATCAGCTATTTGCAATAAGCTGAATATGTGCACCTAACAAAGTGACCAGTGATTTATGTTTGTGGATTTAAAACCAGTCTTTGGTTAATTTAAGACAGTATCAGAGCAGTTATGGACAAAATAAAACAGAAGACTAAAAAGACACAGCCTGATCTACTGAAGGCTTGAGTGTATAACAACATGCGTAAACTTGATATTGAGATCAAAGCCGAGGATTGCATCTATCAAAAGGCCAAAACAACATGCACAATCCATTTAGTTCCCCTTCCTGAATATGCAGGATATATGCAGAGCATCAGAATGTGTAAAATACTGGTGGAAGAGATGGAAATGTAGTCATTTAGCACTCCCAATATGAGTTATCAAACCTGAAACTGATTTTGGTCAGAGTTTCTGTGTTTCTATTTAGCATGTTTGAAAGACAGGTGCAAACTGGCACAGCATCAACCACAGACGGCTGCAGTCATTGTGGCAAGAAGGAGGCATAGGTGCAGTGATGGATGACTGAGAGAGAATCCTCAGTGCACATGTCAACATAGTTGGACTGTCAGAAATAAAGCAGTGCCAGTTTTGAGCTGCTGGAAGACATAAGGACCCATGCCATGAGATGTCTCTGCTGCAGTTTACCAGTGTGCTTATTTGCCTCAATCTCCATGGCTTCAAACTTTCTTTGTTTATGGTCACTCTGTAGCACATGCAAATCCTCATTTAAATAGGGCTGTCTGCACCACCTTTGCGTCTGTTATCGATTGCACAGGCAGTCACAGTAGATCACTCTCAACATGCCCACTAATACCATGTGCATTTATTAGTTTGCACACACAATTTAGAGCTCGTGATATGGGATCTTAGTAGAAAAGTGCTGTTGTGTCTTCTGCCAGCAACACTGTTAGAAATTGAGTTAGAATTTTTTTCTTTAATACTTTTAAGACTTAATAAGCTAGCTTTAAATGTCCTTTATTTCTCTAAATCTTACTAAGCCCCATTAACTAGTTCCTGGCTGAAATCTTGTTTTATAATAGGCGTTACATCAGCATTCTCATTTAACTGTCAGTATGAAATTATTACACAAAATGCCAACTCTTCATAAAATATTTCAAAGCATAAATAAAAACATTAAGACATTTGATTGCATGCTGCACAAATGCTGACAAACAACTCCTCAACAAGATGTTAATTAAACAGTTTCATATTTATTTATTTATGCTAAAAAGCTACAAGAATGTAAATACATTTAAATTTTAATTTGAAAAGGCAGCACACTGTGATCCCCAGTACACCAACATGCACTGAACTGTGAACGTGCGTGCATATTTTTAGTCCTTATAGCTGTGTCCATACCAGTCAGCAGAGGCTTTTCTCTGGCTTGTGATGCCAGCATGCATGGTTTGCTGTGCAACGGCCCATTCATGTGTGCTCTTATATGCCCTGTTTACTGGCAGTGTTCAGTCAAAATAACCGCTCCATTATCACGATGCACTTTCATATCCATCAGCTAGGGACAAGTGTTTGTAATGGTTTCAGACTGACAGTTAGCAGGATAAAACACTTAAGGGTATCTGGAGTAAAATGGGAAATCATTAACATACAAAGAGAAGACATTCAGTGAAACATCCTGCTCTTATTTCAATGAACTCCACTGTTGCGTGGACTCAGCTTAAACCAAAAGGCAGAAACAGCCAAAGCCCTCATGCTGGTGTAATGAGCCTACCATGGGAAATATAATAAAAATCATCATGCCCTTTCAAACACCTTTGGTTGTGAGGCATACATTGTGTTTTTTAATAAAATTTATTTGAAGCCAGGAATAAATCACACAAAACTTCAAATACGTTTTTGTGGGTTATCTGAATGTATTTCAAAGAAAAAAATATAAAATTATGGAGGGTTATTACAAAAATCAAAAAGCAATGTTCTGTTATTTCACAGCATTTTTTTGGTGCCCCAGCTGCTGGAAAATTACCGTTTTTTTACGACTTTTTTTTTTTTTTACAGCGTCTTCACCAGAGAAATAATGTTGATATATTGCATAGACACACTAAGTGCCATCTTGTCATATGAATCACTTAAGTAGGTACAAAACATACACTGTTGGTAAAGGTGTGATTATGCTCATAAATCTTCAGGGTTCCCATGCGTCCTGGAAAACCTGGAAAATGATTGCCCAATTTTCCAGTCAAGGAAAACATATGGAAAATGAGGAAAAAGTGAAATGTCGAGTCAAGTCAAGTTTATATATATAGCACTTTTCCTACAACATATGTAACTCAAAGTGCTTAATTGTCCTGGAAAAGCTTAAATTTTCCTGGAAAATTATTTGTCTTCATTCTAGCTTGTAACATAGGAAATTAAGTAAAAATGTTCTTGGTAACTAATGTACACGTAGCCAGAAAATGTGAGTAGGTAAAATAATGCAAGTTAAGGCATAAAATATAAAAACTCAAAACAATGGGGACAAAAGAAATAATAAATAATATAGATTAAAAATACGTATAGCCATATATTTATAATAGTAAGACGCATAAAAGCCAGACTAAACAGATAGCTAACAGACAATGTTCGTGCTGGAGAGTTAGAAACAAAAAAATTCTAAGATCAGTATGATCAATAGCTACAGATATTGTTAATCAACCTCTAATCTTGTTTTTTAGAAGGCTAACTAGAATTGAAAACTGCCCACAGCAACAATGTAACTTCAGTTGGTTATGTGACCCTGGAAAAAGTCCTGGAAAAGTCCTGGAAAATGATTTCTAGAAAAGAGTGGGAACCCTGATCTTGCTATCTGTGCTGGTTCTTGCTGACTTTCATCCGTCCAAATCTGATTCTTGTTTAAGATCACACCACAAATCCTGTTGCATTTCCACCCTCACAGTTTATGAAACCTCTCAGGCCCATGTTGGTTTAAGCACTGAATCATCTGAGTGTCTGAGAGAGTCTGAGCAGCTCATCTCATCATCATCGTCCTCGCTGTGATAGACAGATGAGCCTTGAGCAGTTCATAATCTCTTAGGTAACACCCTCTCAATGAATATCAGTCACCTATGGCGTACAGTATATAAACTAGGTGAAGCGAGGGGAAAAAGCTATTTTAAAAATCACATTTGGTTAATGAGCCCTGCGTTTTCACAGCAGCACCAGGGAGTACGGTGGAATAAATGAATATCTACGAACTCAGAGTGCTCCTGTTCAGCGGAAAGTTCCCTGTTTTCGGCCCATGGCACCGCCTGTTACGGAGGTCTTTGGGGGGGCTGCAGAGAAGCGAAAGGTAGAGAATCATTATGAGTAGTCCTCCTCGGCGGCGGGGTGGGACAGCAGTCTGGATTAGCATTTTAATGAGAGGAGCAGAGGGAAAGCACAGCAGGATGACCTCTCAGGTGACACACTACGATCCACTATGTAAATGATTAATTACAGTATACCCAGAATGCATTTGGATCATTTGCTTGTTAAGTGAATGAGGGGCAAGTCAGAATGCAATCCCAGTATTGATACAATCTCCCTGATCCCCAGCTTCCCACTGACATCCACAGAGTCAGATGTGCTTATAATTAAGTGAGAACTAATGAGATTTCATACGGTAATATTTAAGAACATGGTCCATCTAAAACTGCTGCTAAAGCTGGCTGAAGAGCCACTAAGTTTAAAGCTCATGAGAACTAAACGTAAACAGGTCTGGCAAATATTTTGCATTATTATGTTATAAATGCTTAAAACACTGTGTAACTACAAGAAAAGAACATTTATAGCAATTTTCAACAGGTTTATGTTCAAATAAATTGTAAATGACCATGTGCAAATGTTTTTGAGATGATAAGAAAATAAAATTAACCCGTTAGCATAAAATCAAACATTCTTGTTTGCCTACAGTGTTTAGTGTCCATGTTACAGTTTTTTGTTTCATAAGACCATGTCTGGGTGTTTTTATTGACAATAAGTTCCTGAAACAGTTCCTGTCCAGATGAAGACGAGAGTCCAAGTTTGCTGTCCTCACATCCATTGGGGGATTTTTCTGCACAGTGCACTGCTTCCTCCCCCATCCTCCCTCTGTCTTTTCTCAATATGCTCTCTTTTGTTGTACTTTGAGGGAGTTATTGATTCTCAACTGTAATTTGCTTTCACTTCCCATCCTTGGTCTTAATGTGTTCATACATGCATGTTACGGCAAAAACGGCAAATGTACAGCAAAAATATGGCAAAATAACAGCAAAGAAACACTCCAGAATTATACTAAAGCTATTATTTACATTAGTTGTACAGTATTTACTCCGAAAATACTGATAAATCACTCACGTTAACTTAAAATCATCTCTCTTGCATGTGCGCGCTGTGCGTCTTGTCCGAGCAGGCATCAGTGTGTATGATGTAATCACGCTGGGGCAAGCCTTCCCTGAGCCCATACAGAAATGCATTGTAAAGTCCAAAATTTGAAAAAAAGAGTCTCTCCATGTAAGTCTATGAGAGCGTCTGGGGCAATTTTCAGTCTGACTGTTTCGACCCAAGGGGACAGGGTCCCTGGTTGGACAGTGACGTTGCAGCGATATTCAGGCTGCTGATTAAACAATAATATGAAGACTTAGACAGAAACAGTCAGAGCACAATAAACTCTTTTCTCTCTCTTTTTTTTTCACGTGGCTTAAAGGGACTGTGAGGAGAATCTGTTTCTGCCGACATTAAGACTCTGCTACCCATGAGCACGTGCAGCGACTGTCGTAATGCTGCATTCCAGTAACCTCGGAACTGGGAGTGACATCATCTCTGACTTATCAGCGCTCCAGTTGAAGTCAGAAAAAAACATGCCGATCTACCAGGCTATTGTTAGATGTTGTTAGCACGCCCTGCATTGTTGTATGAAGAATGGGATTATCACTACAGCAGCATTTTTGTAAATATAAGTCTAACAATACTATGTATACAGCTGATCTAGAGCGACACACCCCAGTCAGAAGTGCAAATAAAGTGATTATTACAGGAGCTAAATAACTGTTCACACTGGGGGCATCCATCTTCCATTGTCAACTCGGGGGTGGCGAGGTTTCACAGAGTTCCCAGTAGGAAATTCTGCCTTCGGGGGACGTTCCAGTTTTAGTTTCCTACTCAGAACTCGGAAATTCCTACTTCAGACTACAACTTGAACGCACCACAAGCCAAAGCATGCATTTGTTGTGATGCTAATGAATGCAGCTTGGACCTTCGTCAGAACTCTGCATTGCTTTACAGCTTCTTTTTTTCAACAACTTACAGGATGCAATGTGACGAGGTAATGTATCTCTTTCTAGTTACATAGCGGTAGTTTTTGATGTGTGACAACAAGCAATTTTTGGAAAACTTAGTATCGTAGTTTTGTAGCTGGCTATATATCGCTACTTACAGCCCGGTGCTCTAAGACGTGTCTGAATAATATAAATTTGCTCTAGTTTTAATTGTCTTGTTCCTGAAGTTGAGTATCCAGGCCAGTCCAGCCCTGTCCGACCCGACCGGAAGGCTAAGGAATAGCATTTGTAGATAACCTATTTTGATGCTATAAAACTCATCTTAAAGTGTATTTCAATCAGACATATATCTAAAAGTGAGACTTTTTTGTAATTACTTAGAAACTCCTCACAGTCCCTTGAAGGAGGGCGATGCACTATCGCCCACTATGGGCCAGCCGCCCCTGGTTGAGAGGAAAAAAAATCCACCAGACTAAATTTCCAAGGCATTGAAAATACTTAAAGAAAAAGATAAGTCATATTGTTAATAAAGAGTACCTTGGACGAGCTATTACTCAATGTTTACTGCAATTTTCATTCATTACAGGATCAGGAGTCGTGAGTAATTGAGAGACAAGAACTGACTTTAAAGCAGTCTCCACAGAGCCTTTTAAAGAGTGACTCAGTGACAGTTTGAAATATTCACTGTGTACCATAACTGACTTTATCTTTGTGAAAGCTCCACTTAAAATTTGATGAGTGTCACAGGTCTGGCTTCCCGTGCCAGGGTGAGACATTTTAATTGAAATGGAGGGGATGGATGGGGACGGATACCCAATGTGTGGTTTTAGGTTCATCCACAGAGATGATCTATGTTTCGATGTGATGGCAGAATGTAAATGACTTCTCAACGCTCTATCCGCATGTCTCTTCGGCTCAGCTCGACAGCGGTGCAGAAATCTGGCAACTAAATCTTATCACTATCACACCAGTTCTGCTCGCCAGGTGTACTCCTAATATAGCGAATCCCTGGTGTAGAGGTTCACAGCGGGGCTGGAGAAGGGTAGTTCTCTTAACACAACCTGTAACTGTCAGACGATGTTTAGTGTCAATGAAACAGAGAGAAAGGGACAGGTACATTCAGGCCCGAGATGAGGAGGAGGAGAATTACTGATGAAACCGTACAGCAAGGTCATTTTGATGAAATCGAGTCCAGTGCGGTGAAATGTGAAGCTTTAAAATGTTACAGGGGTTAGAGATAAGGACATCTCACTTTCCTGCTACTGAATGTTCAGGGGTGAAATCAAATTCTAAGGTACTTTAAAATCCATAAAATAAAACACTGGTTTATAAAATCAAATGTTATAGGGGTCTCACAGCTGGTAAAAAGGTTTGGACTTTGTATTGTTTTTGGCAAAGACCACAACTTTAATTTTTTCTGTGAATGTGTAGGTATTTCTAGTGCCAAGTGCGTTTGCTGTGCAGGTTTTGCTCCTTGTTCACGTTCCCTATAAACCCCCCTCATGTCTTCTGTATATTAGAAAAATAACAATGAAAGTTGTTTGATGGTAGATTTTGAAAGGTTGTTTGACTGTTCAAACTTCTCAGCACTGCTGTAAGTACATAACATATATGAGCAGACCAATGGCCAAACAACAAGGGCTCCAACATACAATGTTTGGGCTATTTATAATGAAACTCTAACCATGTGGTTCATACTAAGGGTGTTAATAATGGGAAGTGGTCAGGCGCAAAACAGGCTTTTTCCTATCTTGAGGATGCAGGAAATGACTGCCCCATAAACCAAAGATAACCGTGAACCATAGACCTGTCATCTGATTTATTAGAGGTTAGCTTCTTGAGATGCTGCGTCTCGTTTTCAGGAGGGTCCTCATGTCTGAATGGTTGTGGTGATCATTTTATAGAAGTATAATCAATGATATTCTTACTGAAAATAAGAATTTATGGTAGTGATGAACTCATGGGTGCCCAGACCACAAGTGCATCTCAACCATATTTGTCTCCATTAAGTATAAATGAGATGTGACATCCCATTTGCAAGAAGGACCCCATGACTATGTGGTGCTAACTATAGATACTATAGATATATCGACCATGGATATGGAGATCATGATAATATCTACATTAACAGTTATAATGGGAATGGGAATGAAATGTTCCTAATGAAATGGCCATATATGTGTCATGTTTGTAATTGTAGTAATTGAGGCTTTGTGGCTCCACAGCAGCAGGAAGTCTCCACCAAGGATCCCAGACCACCTAAAAGACAAGAGCCAGAGACGAGTACAGGAGCAAACAAAAGGGGTAAAGGCAGATGTGGACAGAGAGTGTGAGAGAGGGATAGAGCCCAATGTGCAGTCTAAGCCTATTGCATTTTAACTATGAGTCGAATTTATGGACTATAAGCTGGTCCCTAACTGAAAGCTTTATCAAAGAGGAATGTTTTAAGTCTAGCCTTAAAGGTAGAAAGGGAGTCTCGAGTCTTCAGTCTTCAAGTCTTCAGTCTGCGTGGCATTGTGTGATCCTGATGTTGCTACATCACAGAGATAAACACACATTTGTGAGATCAAAACACACACTGATTGAGCTTGTTTCATTCACACAAAATGTACAACCTCTGCACAGTTACATACGTATCGCATTTGTTGATAAAATTTAAGTTAACAGAACAGTACGCCAATGGAAAATTTCTATTTTCTTAAGCGCTCCTTAGTGCTGTCCTTGGTTGCGCCCAATAGGCCCAGAAACAAAAGAAACAGAAACAATTCAAAATTGACATGCAAAATGAAGCTGC
This sequence comes from Scarus forsteni, assembly GCA_036419115.1. Classification (NCBI taxonomy): domain Eukaryota; kingdom Metazoa; phylum Chordata; class Actinopteri; order Labriformes; family Labridae; genus Scarus; species Scarus forsteni. The sequence continues at coordinate 5,077,851 of JAZDUH010000085.1, read as the reverse complement.
ATTTGTAATATTTGTGTGTATACATAAAGACAATTTTGTGCTCACAGATATTAATACAGGCTGTTTAGTGTGTTTTACACTCACAGTAGAGGATACAAGCAAATCTAAACTGCCCGAGTCAAATTCCTTGTTTGTGTCTCAAACTTGGCAATAAAAAAGCATTCTTATTCTGATTCACATGGTTGATATTTGATAAGTTTAGGTATCTTATCCCCTGTGGTCTACTCTACAGCTGTTGAATGTCAATGACATATGTTTCAGCAAATATGAACTATGCATTAGCTGGAGTTAAGTCTTTATACTGTGCATAATTACACTGGACACAGACACTCAATACAAAGGCAGGTAAGCTGTAACTTAGCCACAAACTTTAACAGATAACATTGATGACAACACTGCAGGCTAATTAATTTCAATAGTGGAGAATCATGTGGAGAGGTATCATAACATGATGTTGAAAAAACATGTAAGAACAGGGCTTGATCTTTATTCTTTCTCTGGTATGTAAAAAGACTGTGGTCAAGTGAGTATGTGTTGTCATGCAAGGTCCCATAATAAAGTCATTGCACCCATAGACAGGAAGAAATGGTCCCCTCCATGGACAACTAAACGCGTGACACAAGGGAATTTAAGCACATAAAACCTCAACAAAAGAAACTGAATTCAGCAAATGTTTAATGTATCAGTAATTGTTTTCAAATGTGCATGTTCAAAACTTGATTTTGCTCACACTGATAAGTGTTCAGTGTATTTCTGTGACCCTCCCCACAGTTGTCTCTCATGCAGTGATTAAAATAGTGAACTTCAAACGAGGCCATTGCATCCCCGCTCTGCTAGATTACTACACTATCTCTGTTTGAGACCACATCTTTGTTTCTTCTGCCAATTATGTCTTCCTGCATTCACAAACCCCGCTTACACAATCCAGGCAAGTGTTGCAAAACCTTGAACAAAGCTCAGGCTGCTGGTGTATACATGTAATTACCACCCAGGGACTGTGCTTAGTGGTTCATGGCATCCCAAACACTGCCTGCCCTGTGCTTTCTTAATTACTCTAATTACACTGCTGATTTCTTTAGCAGCTTTACTTTGATTACTTCCTGAAAACAAGCCATTGGGAAATAAACTAATACTGACACACAGGGTTTAAGTTAAGCTTTAAAGCCCGTGGAAATATGGGGTAAATAGTAATTATTCTTTTGTGGTATCAAAGTTCAGTGCAATTAAGCTTCCATAAAAATGCAAAGTAAAAGTTTGAGCGTCAGCTCAGTTAGGTCTGTGTGGTTGTGGTGGATGAAGATTTGATTGGCATCTCTATTGCTCTGCACTATACCAATGGGCACATAAATTAGAGCAGCATAGCACCACATTTAGTTAAGCCATCTAAATGAGGGGCAGAGGAGAAAGTGCAAGAACTAATATATCTAAACAGCCTTTAGAATATATGTACCATGCTGTATGGCAGAAGTTTTAAAATCTTTTGTTATCCAAGGCATGACCAGAATCAAGCCAATATCTCAAGACACATCAGATTCATATCAAAAGTAGCCTGTCCAGCATGTGTCACAATATCTTATCAGTGTATTTATTTTATCTGCTAATGACTTGCACAATCTGACAAATAAGTGTCACCCAATTAATCCTTCATATACAGTATTTTAGTTTCTCACATTCTTTTCATCTTGATACAGTGGATTTGATTTAAATGTCAAAACAAAGTTGAAAACATACAAAACAACAAACATATTGACAACAGTAGTATTACTTCACAATTTCACAGGAAGTGGGCTTACATGTTAAAAAAGGGGTAGGATTAAGTCTATTCTTATTTTATCCCACCACTGGCCTTTTTTTACAGCAAATATTACACCCCTACCATCTAAACACTTCATGGACTAGGCTAGTGATGAGCAATTGGAGCTGCATGCGGCCCTCCTCCTCACTCAGTGTGGCTCTCCAGCCAGTTTTAAGTTTTCGGATGTGGGAAAATCTTCTATGAGTCTGATTTGTGTCCTCAGCACAAAGCACACGGGCAAAATGCAATAAACATCAAACTAGATTTTTATATAGGCTATAGAGCTTAAGAAACTAGTTTTATTAGACTATTTACAGGAAAAGAGTTAATTTAATTTGCCAGAATTGTTACTGCTTGGACAGAGGTGAGCATGGAAGCTAAACGCTTCAGGAGCAGCTTCGTCGGATCTGGACCACATTTCTTTATTTAATTAGAAACGAACAACATGGACAGCATTTCTCCATAGAATGTTTTTTTGTTCTTCATTTTCGACATATTTTAGTGAGCTTTTGTTTTTCAAAGTGGTCTATTGGTCCTTTTCCACGAGTACGCCTTGGCCCTACTCTACTCGGCGCTTCTCGATTTGCAGCTTGTTTCCACTAGCCTGGTACCTCCTAAAACAAGTTAGTTTTAGTAACTATTCCGCTCTGGTTCCAAGCGAGCTGAGTCGATATTAAAAGGTGACATCACTGACTGCCGGCTACTGATTGGTCAGACAATGTCGTCATCGATGAGTCATGAGCGCGACGACCTAGCATGCTAGCGGTAGCTACCGTTAGCTTACCCTCATACGTCTTTTCTTTGCAGCTGGATTGCTCTCATCCTCGGCTTCATTCTGTTGTATAGCTTCCAAAACTCTCCTGTGCTTCTCAAGGGGTATTTCTTCTTACCACCTGCAGCCTTCTTCTGCTTTCCTTTTTTACTCGGTTTGTGACAAAAAAACACAGATTGTTGTGTCACGCTCAAAATGATGTCACCGCAGAGCCGCTCAGCGACACTGCACACTGCAGGCGACTGGGGCTAATGGAAAAGCAGCACAAGGCGAGTAGAGTAGAGCCGGGTAGGGTCATGTACAGTAGAGTAGGGCTAATGGAAAAGGGCCATATGTTTTATATTTACACCACAGCAGTAGTGCCCGCCTACTATATTATCTAATTGGCCGTTATTTGATATGGCAGATAGAATGATTGTCCAGTCACTAAATATACTTTTGAAAGGGTCTGCCCATTCCACTTCCTTTGGGCTGTTGACCAGATGGACTAGTGAAATATGTTGAATGGTTTATCTGGTGTGTCAGGTTAACCTTGTCCGGGATAAATCATTATTTGACTTGGTTTAAATTATGATTAGCTTAAATTCTATGTTTTTCTCATTAATTTAAGATAAACTGTTTGCATATGAGATTGAAAATGTAAATGGTGAAAGAGCTAGATGTTTTAAAAATGTTACTTGAAGTCCATGACTCTTTAAGTCCCAAGACCATAGACTATAGCCAGAAATACTAATTTTTTGGAGCTGAAATGTTTGTTTCACTTTCTGCTAAAATCCTAAAAATTTCAAAATGTCCATCAAATTCAACATCTAGATTTTTCGTATCTCATTTGATGCATTAGGTGTATTTGGCAACTGATAATCTATTTGAGGACATTTTTATCATTTATCTGATTGTATTCAGATGTTTTTTTTTTTTTAATTTGTTGATCATATTGAGTAGAAAGAGGTTTTATTAAAGTATGTATCAAATATGACAGAATTGGCTTTATAGGGTTAAATGAAGTCCACATTAACTCAGCAGAATGTTCAAAGTCTTTATCTGTAAAATCTCTTCCAGTGTTGCTGGGATATTAGTTATACTCAGCATCAGCACACCTTTTATAATACACACAGCCCATGAATAATGGATGAGAAAATTAATATTCTTAGTCACTCTGTTGTTTCTCTCCCTGTAACATACAACATAATACTTTCCATTTATTGTATGACTGCACTCACTGTAATTTCATGTGTATTCTGCTTCTCACTGCAGACCTGTGCGCGTATGTGTGGTAATAATTGATGACCATATTGACGCCCATCTCAACTACATTTCCCAACGACAACTCCTTGTGTAAAACTTCGATTTATATAATGGATCATGTGGGGTGCAGATAGCCATACGGTATTGACCTTGGGCAGAATAAAGTGAAGTCAAAACTAACTCCAGAGAGCTCTGTCCTGCATATGACCCCCCGCTTTGACTTGGCATTAGAAGTGATCAATGAGGTATTACAAAACAATATCACAGGTTAAGTCATCTCTCAACTATACAGTCTTTCATTTTGATGTTCCTTCAATATCACGGGTGTCATTGGTAGAGGATATAGATGACAGCGGGATTTGCAAGTCAGACTTCCCTTCTCCTTCTCCAAGGATGATAAACTCACAGCTCAAGACAACAGGACATCTGGCAAAATGGGGATTTATTTTGTGCATCACTGTAACAAGAGAGCACATTGCTTTCAGGGGGACTAAGCCTGGTGGTTGCCAAATCTTCTAATTAATTCACAGAGATTTCCATTATACCATGCCAAAGCTCTGTAGATTAGCAGATTGGACAGAAAACAACAGTATCTTTTGTCAATAAAAATTCACACTTTGGTTGTTTTTCAGTTATCGGCTGGTGTCAAAGGATGTAATGTTCTGGACTTTTGCTGGCTCTTTTATATACACTGGCTTTCTTCCTGTTCAGCTCTCAAAGCTACACAAATCCCCTGATAAGTAGCTATGGAAACGGCTTCATTCCCCAGAAGACTTATTGACTAAGTCATTTGGAAAATTAAGTAAAAGGGGATAAAAAAAAGCAAATTTTTTGTTTGTTATGAAGCTGAAGCCCTTCTATGGGAAGAAAATTTCTAGGGCGTCCTCCCTGGAGAAAGCACAGCATTGTTCCAAACCCAGCTCAGTAAATCCAATTTTTCATACAGTCAAGTGTTATCCCTCTGTAATAGTAACAGAACCACTCCACCAGCCAATAATGAATGAAACAGATAATAATGTAAGCAGCTGCATTATTCAAATGATCCCTCAGCAGTCTGAGCGCTGTGTAATGATGCCTTCTATTTGACACTCTATGAAACCATTCATTCTCAGACACACAAAATCCAGAAGAACATGACATGATTATGCATGCCTCTCATGTCACTGGGAGAAGACAAGGCCATGCGCACAGCACGGCTCATAGAAGCAGACAGTGTGTTCTTGGAAGTCCTTGACAATCATTCTGAATCTGATGTACTTTTTCTTCATCTGCGGTCGATATGCATGAATTTCTTATGGTGACTCCAGCGCACATTGGTCCATAAAGTAACAGGAGAAACCTCTTAAAGGACACGTGTGCAGAGCTGCTCCAGTTTGAGACAGAAGGGTTACGTTATTACAGTACGTATTAATAAGACAATTAACAATGAAATTAAACATGGAACATGACATTGAACTCAATAATAAAATAAGAGACAGACTGAGTTTATAACCTGATTTTGAGGACTTGGGGGATAAATGGCAGTCTTGTGAGCTGGATGTATCATTTTTTTAGTAATTGATATAAAGTAGTAAATGCCTTTTAATGCTTTCAGAGGCACCAAGAGTTTTTAGCTCCGTCTTCTGAGTTGACCATAACCTCACACTTTACTTGACAGCCCCCTGTAAGCTGATGTACGGGTGCTTTTTAATCTCTCAAGGAGTTTCAAGTTGTCTTGCTTTTTATATCATACTTTTATTCTGCAGCAGTCATTTCATAAATACTTACAAAGCTATTTAGCTCTGCCCCTGGATCCCTAAGAAACGTTTTATTTTTAGAAGTGAATTATCATTAAACCAAAAGTGACGAGGGATGGGAATCAAAAAACAATTCCACTTGATAATTTTTTCCTATACTTTCCCTTACTTTCTTCCATCTTTTTGGCACGCATTGCAATTCAGGAGCATCATGTTTTTATTAGAAGCAGTCAGCAGAAAAAAAGAGTCAAAAATGTACTTATGGACAGAGAGCAAGACTGATCAGAACTGTGGCTTAATTTTTGGTTGAAAAAAAAGGCCCACTGCAAGACGTTAGAACCACCAACAACTTTCAGAAGCGTGACAACCACCTAGAGCGTTACGGGATTGACATTGTCCACTGAGACTGCCACCTTTAGTCCACAAAGAAAATCCACAAGAATTTATAAGGGAATTGTAAAATAATTGGATCCAAAAGCAGAATCTATAGTGGAACTCTAATCGATAAATGTAATTGTTTACATTTCCATCCCTGGAGGTGATGGGGTATTTTTCTGTTTTAGAAGTCCCTCTTATTCCCTACTTGCCTCATTTTCTCTGCATTTAGTGTTTTTTGTGTTTGTATTAGAGGATGACATTTTTAAGGAATCCCAGGATGGGAGTCATTTTTTAATTTATCCCGTGATCGGGACGGGATGGGGAAAAAAAGCAACGGGAGCGGGCAGGAGTGGGAGCGACATTGATAGATGATCATTTTCAGCCGTGTTAAACAACCAGATGAACAGATGCATCCATTTTTGTGGTCATCTCTCAGTGAGAGCCAACACTCTTAACCGCGCTAGCAACACAAAAGAACTACAACAGTGGTTTGATTTTCTGTCACCATCGGAAGCGCAGAGCGACTCGGAGCGGCTGCCGGCGATACACATTGTTTACAACGACCAAATGTCAGGCATGTGAAACTTAAAGGCAGTGCCTTTTATATGCACTGCACTTTTACCTAAAATAAAAAATGCAACATTTTTTCAACATGTTTGATTTTACTCAAACAGGAACGGGACAGGAGTGGCAGTCATTTGAGTGGGAGCGGGATGGGAGTGGAAGTCCTTCTACAGGAGTGGGACAGGACAGGATTAATTATTTTACTTCGTCCCAGGATTGGGACGGGATGGGATTTTTTCTCTGGGAGTGGGACGGAACAGGAGTAAAAATCCGCTCCCGTGTCATGCTCTAGTCTGTATGTTTGGAAAAGATTGATTGTTGTAGTTTTTCGAAAGTTGATTCTCAGACACCCTGACAAAAACTTCCCACCTCATAAATATACAGTACATGTACACTCACCAGTCACTTTACTAGATACACTTGTTTAACTGACGTTTAACTGTTGTTGTTGTTTAACACAAATAGCTAATCAGACAGAGGTGAAAAAAATCAAGGGGTTTCGGCTCATCCGAGTGTTCAACATGAGGTCCTGAAAATTAAAATGAGTTGAAACATGTTAAAATGACATATCCCTTCTGAATTAAGATTGTTAGCCTCAGATTTTCTTGTCAGACTGTCTTTTTACAAAGATCTTTCGTCTCATTGAACCAGGACAATCTTCTGCCTATTTTTTTAACTGTACCTACATCTTTAGAACTTGGGATGAGCCAGCTGACTGTGGATGTAAAAACTTTTCTGTTCTTTTTTTCCTCTGCCAAGGAGGCTACGTCTTCACTGGCAGCCTGTGTTTGTCTATTAGCAAGACTACGCAAAAACTACTGGTCCAAGGAGGAAGCCATTATATTTTAGTGCCAATCCAATCCAGACTGACATCACAAAAGAATTTTAAGTTTATAATGACAAATCTCATTCATTTACATCATTGTAATTGAAGTTTATTTGCAAACTGGCATAAAAATTTTGAAGCCTATGTCACCACATTTCCCAGCTTCCCTTACAATGCCAGCAGGGAGAGTTGAGCTAACACAACGGCTGACAATAGCCCGGTTGATTAGCACGTGAAAGCCACTGCTGTAATTTAACTGCTTGGCGGAAGTCTATGCTCTTGGAGTGCTTTTCTGAAGACATTGTTAGAGACAATCTCTTTTCTGAAAAAAAATATGACTCTGAGACAAAAATATGTAAAGTAACACTGCATTTCCCTTAGGATATAAAATTGTTTTTCACCAGTTCCATCATAATTCATTTAGTTTGTAAAAAAAAAAAAATACTGACCAAAGCATAAAACGGATGTCATTTCACTCGCTACCATAACAACATGGAGTCCCAAAATGCCACCCTTCTTTTATATGGACCTGAAACATGTGTGTACTTGCTAGATAGTGGCAGCTGAGATTGGGTTGGTTCATAATGCAGGAGCATGAGCCATGGAACAGGACAAACCATGGGATATATATAGAGAAAGGCACCTCAGGACATTCAGTACTGAGAGAGGAGGCCCACTCAAATGACAGATCCTGTGGGTACAATGAAATGATGAGTTTGTGTGCAGGGCCGACAACAACACGCAGCAGCCCGGCTCATCATAAGCTGGATAGTATGGCCCCTACAGTATATTAAGTTACCCTCTTGAGTAGCTATAAGTAGTTACTTCCCACCTCTGCCTGAGGAGACTCTTTAAAGTAGGAACAGCAGTGTTTGCATCGCTGCAGCATGGAACCGCAGAGGCTCTGAGGCTGCGGTGTCTTTGGCTGTTAAATCACATTACACTCGTGCAACATTATTTAGGGGAATGTTTATTAGTGAGAACAGGAAAACTTGCAGGCTGCGCTGTTGTGAATTGACGTCTGCTGTTGTTAAGTCACATTATGCTTATGAAAAATTATGCAAGTATATGGGCAGCATACTAATAGGGTGTAATTTTGACTGCTGGTGAGGACACTAGGATGCACAGTTGAAAGGGCTCATTAGGCAAGAATGATAAGTTATGGTTTGATGGGTTTTCAGCCCCCACAGTGCTCGCAGTATCAATCTTATTTACTCGTCGTCTCCAGATGCGGGCACATGTTAAGCTTTGAATCTTCTCTTGTCATGTCTAAGGTATGTTCTGTCTGGTGTCACATAATGTGCCCCATCTGTTCCACATGATGGCCCACTTTGTTGTGCCTGTCATCTAAATTGTGGAGCTGTTATTGTGTAGAGCTGCCTTATTATGTGTCTGCAACAACTGGTTTTCAATTTTAAGGGAATGTATTGCGACAATCCAGATCGTGAGGGATGAATAAAAGTCAAGACCTTCGCTTGAGATGAAAGACAGTGGCAGACAGAGACTGTTGAATTCATGCAGCACACGGGGAACCTCTGCCATTGAAATATAATCCTTATCCAAGGCCACCAGATTTAGTTTTAAGGACATGGAGCCTGAATCTTTCATTAAATGAAGGCTTATTTCATTATTTAGGAGGTGTTATTTTCTGCCTCAGTTCACAGGCTAAACGCCAACTGGCAACTCCAAGGCCTATTTAAATGAGTCAGATTCTGGTCCCATCTGCCCTGCTGGTTCCTTCTCTCTTCCCTTCGAGTGGGTGGGCAGACTGGATAATGCAGTCATCCTGCAAGATGCAGACTGGCTACTGCTGTGTCATCTGTCTTCCCACTAAGCGTCCCACTCACCTGTGCCAAAAACACAGTCTCAGCAGCATAGACACCTCACAGGTACAGGTACACATGCGCTCCTTATTATTGAGTATCATAACAGTGGCGTAATTCTTTAAGCAACTCACAAAGGTAAAGCATTTATTAGATTTAGTCTTTAAAGCAAGTTTACCTTTTTCAAAGACAATTAGTGTTGTGCTGAGCATATAAGGTCAAGTTTATCTTTCTGTGGAACAATTTCGAATGCATTCAGCAAGGTCAACATCACACACTGTCTGCGCAGCTGTGTAGCTCTTTCGTACACGTGTTTTTGCAACAACGAGTTTGCAGTGGTGCTAGCCACCAGCACAGTTTTTGAGCTCCCAGTACAGTAATGATAACAGTTGTGAAGTCAGATGTAAATAAGAGATTATGACCAGTGTTGTTAATGTGTAACTGAGCTTGTTTTTCTACAGAATAATTTTATAATAAGGGATGAGTATTTATAAGATGTTATTAATATCAATGCCATGACTGATTCTCAGACAATTGCCCAAGTCCCTCCGATCCGAGTCTCAAGCAAGTCCCAAGTTTTTTCTGTTGTGGGCAAGTCGAGTCAAGTCAAGTCACAGGTTATGACGGGTCGAGTCCCTCACAATTGTTCCCCAGTCCACCCAAAAAGCACTCAGATTTTTATCTTGAAGAGAGAAACCTTATCTTCCCACACTTACAACACACGTACACCCTCTTTTCTAATGTTAGCTTTGCTAGCTTCATATTGACCACAGGTCGGGCTAATGTTCCTGCCATATTGACCTATGGCAGGAACGTTAGCTACCTGGCTAATGTTTGCAGGTTTCACTTACTCGGCCTCATATGTCCTCAGGTGGCGGATAAAGTTCCATGTTGCGCCCTCTTTTTCGCTTATTGAGGCGTGCAGGTCATGCACTTGGCGTGTCTTCGTTTCCATCTGACTGAAATTCTTTAAATGCAGAGAAAATAACTTTGGGCACAGAAGACATAGCTGTTGCCATTTTGAAACCCGCGTCCCGCGCACCCTGCCCACTGATCATAGCAGAAGCGGGTGTGTGGTAGGAACTTATGTGTGTGGTACTGTGTCATGTGCAGGACAATAATAGTTGACAGTACTGTGAATGGAGCATCAATAAAGTAAAGTTAAAAGGAAAGAGCGGCGTATATCTCCTGTCTGGCTCTTCATATGAAGCCTGAGTGCGTGCTATTTCCAGAATCATGTTGTCTCAAGTCAGGTCGATTCTGGAGACATTTTCTCCCGAGTTCGAGTCGAGTCTCTAGTTTTTACCTCCCGAGTCCCCATCTCATTAGCAGCTCAAGATTCTGCTTCTTGATCTGATTGGTAAAGTTAGCCAACATTAGTTTTCAGTGGCAACAATGTCAAAGATGTTGCTAATGACTGTGCAAGTTGCTGTTTTTTTCATCCACTAATTGTATTTTTGTTGAAAATTAAGCTAGAGTTTTGCTTCCCTACATTTTTGACATCTCTGCTGTTGCCTCAGTTGCCTCCCTCTGATGAGAGAATGACATGCTTGATTTCCAAGGCACACAAAACAAAGTGGAAGGAATTGATTAGGGAACTAGTAAAGCACTCAGAGAGCGCAGACCTCCGCCAGCGCCACAGTCCTCACCCATATTGTAATTTTCAGCATAAATATTAATCCTACCTTTATTTCATCAAAATATTTAGATTCCTTGACCATGAAAACGTACCATCAGCAATTGGATTATTCACAAAAATCACATTTTTCACCGTGGCGGCCAGACGCTGATCCGGATCAACACCAAAATCAAATCAGTTCTTCCTTTTCCCATGCTGAACATTTCCTGAAAATTTCATCCAAGTTCATCCATAACTTTTTGAGTTATTTTGTTCACAGACGGACAGACAAACAAACTCTCCCGAAAACATAACAAAAAAGCAAAAAGACTTTTGATGGCTAGTTTTTAAAGGAGTTGTTATTGATTTTCAACTGGATTTGGTTTAGATGCCCACCCCTATTCATCCCCATTCCCCTGTGTTTGCTTTGCTTTTACAGCAGCCTGTATTGACTCTAAATGCTGCTAGCTCACTTTGCTTTAGAAGTGAGTACAAAAACCCCTCGGTTACAAAACATCCGACATCAATCACTTTTGTCCGAGTCTAGTGCTCATTTCCTGCTCAAGTTGTTTTCACATCCTATTGAACAATTTCCTCTGTAAGTTTAGACGTTTGTCTGCAGAGTGGTGGACTTATATCTGCCTTTTTGTCACGACTCTCCTCTTTGGTCAGTCTCTGTCAGAGGAATGTAGAGCGACGGGCCACGTTCCTCTGGTGTGGACAGGTAGTGTGATTGCCCCCAGAGCAGAAGAGTGTTGAAGACAGCAGCACAGCAAACAGAGGAGGACAGCTCCTGGCTAAGTCGGTCAGAGAAACAAAACTACTCACCAAGGCTGAAGGCTCCTTGAGATTACTTTTCACTGCCTTGAGTTGTCACATGATGCAATATGGACAGTGTTGTTTCCAACAAGGGCATTACTGTTAACTTTCAGCCACTGACCCTGTTTGTGCCTCTTGAATGAGTATGGCGGCGAGGACGTCTGCTCTTTCAGATCATCTGGGGACTGTGATTACTTCATTTGGTGCTTCTCTTGCTTGGTTTCTCTTTTACTATGTTGTTTTTTTTCCCAGTTGAAGGGAGTGTGGGAATTCTGAAATGCTGCACTTGTGTTTTCTTTGCAGCATCATTTGGTTGACTGAAGGGACTTCATATGGGTATTTTTCTGCTGATCTCTGGACTTTATTTTGTTGCTCCTTGGGCAAAGCAACTGACTCATTACAGCAATTTGGTAATGATCTGTGATGAGGCGGTTCGTTTTGCAATCAGAGTTAAAGTGCCTCTGCAGGATATTGTCTGATGGTTCTCTATACCTAAAGGGTTTGCTCATGACTCCAGACAACAGAGATAAACAAGTGTTTGGTGTCCTATCTAAAGCAGATGCAATATCAGTTTACTGCAAACTCGAAGTACCCAACAGCACAAACCTCCACCAAGGCAGGACCAACAAGACAACCCAAGTCTCGAGTCAAGTCTCAAGTAAAGAGGTGCAAGTCCAAGTCGAGCCTCAAGTAAAGACAAGTCAAGTCTGAAGTCATAGGCTTAAAATTTTCAAGTCCTTCCAAGTCATAAGCACCGTTGACCAAATAAAAAACCCAATAAAAACCAGGAGAGTTTTGTCACTTCATAAAAAACAACCAGGACAGTCAGGGCAGGACATGAAAACAGGACATGTCATGGGAAAACAGGACACTTGGTCACCCTGGACCTTAACTTTATAATTATTTTCAGCTATCATCAGTCTGAGTTTTAAGCCATGGCGAGTTTACGAGCAAACATATACCGTTGTTGCATATAACGGATGCTAAGCTATAGTTACCCAAAAGAATCTCACAACAGGTACCAGACCAACTTACCTTTCTTTGTGCAGCTTCAGGTACCGAACAAAGTTCGACATCATCGCCTCTCTGTCTGTTATTCTCACAGCTGCAGGTTTTGCAAATGGCAATTCGATTTTTGCTTATGTCATTATAGTTTATGAATGCAAATGAAATTATCCTCTGTAGCATGGTTCGGCATCTCTTGGTTGTTCCTGCACTCCTGCAGCCTTGCGCTCAGGGAAGTAACTGTGTAATCCACACCCTCTTTGTTTATTCTTCTAAACCCTGATTGGATGTTAATAGATGCATTCAATGGGGCAGATCCTGTGGGAAAAAATATTGTCTTGCTGGAAATGACAAAATGCTTTGAATGGGAGCACATTTTATTCAAGTCTTACTGAAAATTTAAATATTTTCAAGTCATCAGACTTAAGTCAGAGTCAAGTCCCGAGTCATTAATGTCAAAGTCCAAGTCGAGTTGCAAGTCTTTGATGATATTGCCAAGTCGAGTCCAAAGTCACCAAAATTGTGACTCGAGTCTGTCTCGAGTCTTCACCTCTGGTCATTCCTGGATCCATATTTTCAGATTCAGATCACCAGCAAAACCTAATCAGTTCTCCTTGTGCCATGACCAACATTACCTCAAATTTCTAAAACCCATGAAGAAATTATTAAGCGATTAGCTAAAATGTGGAAACCACCGTATCTGGCAATGTCAATAAATCCTTTAAAGCATACACATCAGGCTTTGGATCACCACCAAAATGGAATGACTTCTATTTTGTGCCACAACGAACATTCCCTGAAAAGGTCATCATCTTTTCATAACTTCTTGAGTTATCCTATTTTAAACTTACAAACAAAAAATCAAGCTAACAAATGCCAGCACAAACATGAGCTCCTTAGTGTAAGTAAGTAAGTAATCCTTTGTGTTATTAATCAGTTACTGAAGCAACAGTATGTTTTGTCTCCACTTTAAAAAGAGTCTGATCTTATTTAGAGATGTCTCAATTCTTCCAGGCCACATGCAAAAAATGAAAAGATGACGGGGCAAATGTACCACAGCATCCACGTTTAGACTTTGGGATGACCAGTTAGATTTTCATAGGCACTTGGCGGTCCTTGATACTACATGATCAGCCTCTTGTCAGGATGTAATTCGAGAGGACACATTACTCACTCCAGACTCAGACAAAAAGCAAGGACAAACTGCACAAAGTTAGCAAATTTTAAAGCTGGTTTAGTGCGTTACAATGCCTTAAAATTATTTATAATGTGTTTTTCAAACCTTTACACAGTTGTAGAAAGGACTAAGTATGAGTGTGAAAGCTTCTGTTTGCTGTCATCATCAATTTATTACTTATTAGTTAAACAAAATTGTCATATTCTTGGCTGACCATTATTTAGAGTACTGAAAATTAATCACATTTGCTCCCATGCCATAGTTTAGACACCCCTATCTAGTTGAAGCAAAACTTTTATCAAACAGTGGCTTCCACCCAACTTCCTCAGAGGATGGTCCCGGTTATCTGCATATAGAAAAATCTAAGTTTGGCCATGAGCGCTGGTCGTCTAGCAAGTGGTGTTTACTACTTTAAGGCATGATTTCACACCCAGCTACAAGTAAAAAGACAGCCTTTTTTACATATAGAGAGGTACTTTGCCCATCTCTTCCCTACAATTGCTGATGCTAAAATCACATTTATAAAAACTCAGATGTGAACCAAGCTATAATTTAAAGAAATTTTCCAAATTGTTGACAATAACTAGCCTGCCAATGCTGGAAATGCCTCGATGGAGGTTTGTGCTCTTGGACCAGTAGTTTCACCAGTTGTTTGTAAATGAACATTAATCTTAAAGTATTATTCAAACAATAATGCAGATGCATTGTAATAGCAGACAAACCTATACTTTTGTCCTTTCCTTGTTAATCTATTTTTCTCTTGTCAGAAAAAGACATCATGATTGCACCAACATGCATCTGCAAACTGACATGTTTTGTCTCCCTGATGTTTTTTTAATCACATCAAAGGTCTCTGTTCAATGAATATTCCATGAAATGTCCCATATGCATTACACACTGTAGCTGAAAAAACTGTCTTGTAGCACACAGCAGAAACAAGGCTGTACAAACAAAGCAGTAGAATTATTATCTGAAATAAGAGCCTCTTTGACAAGATCCCATCCTCAGAAGAGGTCAGATGTCTTGGGTCTGAGGCGCTCTCCGCTGATTGGATTATTCTGCTATTCAAGCAGAAGCGCTGCTCGGCACACAAACGTAAAGTGAGAAAATCCAATGTGTAAGGCCAGATGAGATGCTAATAGAAAAGAAGAATTGCCCTCAGAAGAAATTCAAAGGGGAGGCAGGGATATTTTGAGACTGAGGGCAGGGCTGATGTCTAATGCCATCTCAGCTCGGCTGTTGTAGGAGGGGGATGAAACTTGGAGAATGATAATCACAAAGCACCATCAGAGCTTATGCAGGCAATCATAACAGCTATAATGCATTCCTGTCCAAACAATTCCAACGTTAGCAGCCCGGTCAATCCTGTCCAATCACAGAGCAATGTCTTCAGGAGGCCTACGCTGTGCAACATCTCCTCCATCCTCTCTGTTCCACTCGGTCTACCACACACAACTGATCCTTTTCCAAATTTTGATTTGAAACATGATCCTGTCACAAAACAAAGAGTTTCATCAAGCATTATGGATTTTGCAATATTGTCACAGTGTATTCTATATTCCTAATTCTTTGTCTCCTATTTGTTTTCCATGCAAACTTTGGGCAATACAGGTAAGATACAATGCATGTCATTCCTCTGTTGTCTTAGCGTGTGCGTCTCTGTTTACATTATATTCCTTTTTGTTTGTTTGTTTGTATCCTATTCTTCTTTTGAAAGTTAACTTTCTTAAGGTGAGACTTTAAGACATCATTTCCCCATGTGACTATAGATTTTCAAATTTTGTTTCATTTATATATTTAGCAGAAAATATAGTAATTTATCTTATTTGTCACATCCTACAGTATCGCATCATGTTGTGTCCATTTTGTAGTGCTGTATCTAATCTTCTTTCTGCATTGTATTAAGTTTTATTGTGTTGCATAACGTTGAATCATACTCTGGCTTTGAACAGCAACACCGTAGCACACTACTGTACAGAGCCAAACAGCAGTAAGGGCATTTACCGAGATACAACTTTGCTTTCCGGATCATCCATTTATGCCACTTCTGACCTGGTGTTGTGCAATTATTACAATATTATGAGGACAGTAGCAATCCAGTAACACTCATGGCACAATCTCGGAGGAAGAGGATGGTTGGGCTCACGTTGAAATGGAAATTTTTGTAAGATGATGAACATGATGGAGGTTCCAGGGTTGGTTGGTTTCCAGAGACTATATATATGTATATATTTATGTTTTGCTTGTTTGAGTGAACAGATCTGCCTTGCTACTACTTGCTTTATTTCTTGAATCAAGAATAGTATCTTTATTCCAAAAACTTTAGAGGGAATTTTCTTACCCCACTTGCAGATTTGTCTCAAGTCATTACAAGCAAATCAGGTCTTATTTTTAATATCTTGAAACGAATGAGACATTTTTTTCAACTAGAATAGGGCAGTAAACGTTCAAGTGTAATGTCTGTGAGAACAAAAATGGTGGTTATCTTTTCAATTGTTTATCATCTTAAATCAAAGTAATCTCTTAACATGAAAACATAGTAAAAATTAAAGAGGCAATGCGACCAAGATAGAGCCATCAACACTTTTAAATTGAGTGAGAGCAGTTTTGTTCTAAAAGAAAAGAAGACGGGGGAAAACACATTTGTGTGGTAGATTATGCACTTTGGCTTTGTAATAGCTTTAGAGTTGGTACATGTGTTCCCACAGTAGAATGGAGTATCTGCATTTTTTAGGATCATGACTCCATTAGTGACAGTTTTTGTACATAAAAAAATCCTTAGGAAAAGACATTAAATGTATACATTTACATCGATCCACCAACAACAGTTTTGTCTGGCCAACCCAAAAACTTAAAAGGCATTTTTCTCAGTTTTAGTGTTTGTGTAGTTACTGCTCTTTGCCTCTGTAGGGCAGAATATATATCAGTATATTCTAAAATATATTACATTACCTTCTTGTGGTCTAGGTAAATCTTATTGCATGTAATTTGCTTCAGTTTGTATCATATTGTCTCACACTGTCGTGTCATATCCCACAGTATCTCCTGATGCTTTTGTGAGCTCAACATAAAGCATTTAGACACAGCGCAGATGTCTTTCCTGTTTCACATTTGACATTTTATTACCAGCACTCATGCTGTTCAAATTGCACACTAAAATGCTTACTTGTCTTGAAATAAGGTGTGGTCAGGCACAAAGCCAAAGAACCTCGTCATTAAGGCCTTTGCACACCAGACATGACTTCTTTAGCAAAATAAATCGTTGGTATGCCAATCATTTTAATTTCAAACACATACCCAATAGGAAGCTTACACAGCAAAGTAATGTTGCAGAGCAATTAATAATCATTTAATCTTCTGTACTGCAGTAAATTTTTATTCAGACTCTGTCAAGTAAGCCAAAATCTCCTCAATGTGTTAAACTTTCCTGTCATGCTTTTCTAATTTTAAAATGAATCCTATTGCATTAAAACTGTCATGCTCTGAAGTTTTGCATAGTTTTCCATTGGGTCCTATATTTTAATTAGTTCTGTAGTTCTGAAGAAGTATCGTCTCCTACACTGCAAATTATTTGGTACTTGCCAAGATTTCAAACCTTATTTTTAGACATGATAGATGTCCTTAATTTTACGGCACAATCTTAAATTGAGCATGAATACATCTTTATTACCTCTTTTAGTTTGGAAATCTAAAAACTGAGTGAATAACTGTTAAAATAAGCTAAATTCGTTTTTCCACCAAAGCTATGCTTCACCAAGCGTGTTTCAAGATTCAGTAAGAAGTCAAGTTGCTTGAATAAAGAATCATACAAAAGGCATCTGTTCAAAATATAATTTGCTAAGATGGATCAGACTTCAAACATGGCCAAATAACAACAAAGAAAACTACAGGTATACAACCTTCTCCACAACTCATGATACAATTACACATTTTTAGGAGCTTCAGCTTTGGTTGTGGGGTTCTGCATTTATTTCATGTTCCCTTTGATTGTCTAGTTTGATTTCAATTATTTTGACCAGAAAATCTGCATTTTCAGCTATTTTAATCCTTTAGGAAACTTCTAGGGAAAACTTATTTCAAGATTTCTGATACAGTTAAATTTACTTGATGCATGGACAGATAATTTCACTAGTTTGAATTAAAGGATAACTTCGGTTCCTGCAGCTTTTACATTGTTTATAGAATGAAGAACAACAATATACTCACCCAGAAGGCTTTCCTGATGCAAACGGTGCTTCGGGAGATATTTAGATCCAAAATCGAGCAGCGGACACCGATATAATGGTAGCCTGTAGGGCATGGATCGCCGCTCCTAAAAACTGCATTAATCGTCCAAAAACTCATGTTTTTCACCAATATTCCATCATGATTCGCGCCGAATGGACGGCCATTGTAGCCTGTGTCTCTCCACACAGCGCTGTGTGGCTGAACTAACCTCTAAACAGACGAGTCTGTTTGCATGCCCTTCGCGCATGCGCAGTACTCTCTGGAGCGTTGAGATCGCTTCCTCATTTCTATGAGCTCCTTATCTGTATAATCTGGCTCCAAACTGTAAGGACGTCTATCATATTCAAAGTCCTCCTCCACAACATCTTCATCCCATAGATATTCGTCCATTTTGCACAAAACTGGAAGAAGAAAGTCGATTTGTAGCTGCCCTGAAACAATGAGCCGCACTGCGCATGCGCGAAGAGCATGTAAACAAACTCGTCAGTTCAGCCACACAGCGCTGTGTGGAGAGACACAGGCTGCAATGGCCGTCCATTCGGCGCGAATCATGATGGAATATTGGTGAAAAACATGAGTTTTTGGACGACTAATGCAGTTTTTAGGAGCGGCGATCCATGCCCTACAGGCTACCATTATATCGGTGTCCGCTGCTCGATTTTGGATCTAAATATCTCCCGAAGCACCGTTTGCATCAGGAAAGCCTTCTGGGTGAGTATATTGTTGTTCTTCATTCTATAAACAATGTAAAAGCTGCAGGAACCGAAGTTATCCTTTAATTTTCTTCTTAAATTTAATATTTGTATCTTATATTTGGACTTCATTTTTTTGCAGTGTATAGTCACTTTGATGGGTAGTTTCAAGTGGAACTGTATAATAGTTGTGTCATGTCGAATGCATCTTAGTGCGTTCTGTGATATAGTATCCTTTAATATCATACTATGTCATATCATACCGTGTCAGATATATTGTTGTCCCATAAATTTCAAACTCCTACTCATCCCACTATAGAGACTTATACCAAACATATACTGTATGTATAATATTCCAAAGACTTATCTCCAGAGTGACCACCTCTAGTCGTCCGACATGAGCAGAGCCTTAGCCACAGTGAGAAACGCTGTTACTCTCACTAAATGAGCCTGTCAATCACAGCACATTCCCAGGCCTCTCCCATTTCCCTCTGCTGCTGATTAATGGCATGAAGTGAGTTTATCAATGTGCCATATGCAGAACGCAATTCATTACTTCCATCTCCAGCATTCAGCAAAAAAACATGTGCTGCCTCTCTACTGGCGATTGTCCATAAGCAGCAGGGATATAACATTCACACAGTAATGTTGCTTGTTAGTATGCTAATGTCAGTATCAGTTTAGTGCACACCTACAATTTCCAAGAAACACGTTAGGAGGCAACTATACCTGCCTGTAGAATGACATTCATCATGGGAGAGGCACACCAGGAAAGGTGGCCATTAATCAAAGCACTCACAAATAACCAGACAAACTTATTTTTCCTTCTCCATTAGCAAATAAGAGCCTGGGGATTCACAGCTGGTTACATTTGTAGTAACCGCGGGGTAACTTTGTGCAAAAGCTGCTTTGAACGCACAGATCAGGCCACGTTTGTTTGCCAATCTGCTGATTATTTGACCGGCTCAGAGACACTCTCTCGCTGATGATTTATGACAAAGCCTGTCTTATACTTGCTGTCTTCATCTATCTTTTAATCAGCACAATAAGGATCTCTGTTGGTGAGCTGTCTAAGCTGATTCTTCATTTTCCACATGTGCTGTACAAATTGGAAAACATGCATTCCCAAATCGTGGCTCTTTATGATCCAATTTATCAAATGTCAATTCTCATTTGGCTAAAGCGTTCCATTGATTGAGCTGGAAAACATTTTACAGAATTTGTTGAGTAAGCACAACAGAAATGATTCATTGCTTTGGATCAGCAGTTTGAAAAGATATGAGGAGCAAAGTGGATTTTTATTAGCTTCAGTTGTTAGATTGTATTTAGGTTTGGATGTAATCAGCTGTATGAAGTGCTGATAAGGTTTTTCCTAGGTAAAACAATTTAAATCTGAATAAATTAAACCTTAAATTGCGCTGAGTCAACAAGTCTAATCTATTGAGCAGACTCAGTAAACATCAGAATTTAGCAAAGCTGGTAAACAATGCAATGCTAGTTTGTGGTTTGGAGAATGGCTAGTGTTAACAGTGCTAACCTCCAGTCTGTGTTCTAGCTTCCTTTTATGTTAACACCCTTATCTGCTCTGAAAGTAGTTTCTCAGTGCTTTAGTTAAGAAGATTTATAGCAGAGCAGACCAAAAGACACAAAACACTGATGCCTAAGGGCAATTTCGAGTCATCAATGAACCTAATTAGCATGCTTTTGGTCTGTGGGAGGAAGCTGGAGTGCTTTGAGGCAACCCACTTATGCACGGAAAGAACATGCAACCATCACAAGGAAAGGCCCTGCCCCAGTGAAGCACATGCACTACCTGCTGCACCACTGGGGAGGGTTGAAATTGTTACATTAAAAAATGTGACATGGCAATATTCCTTTCTCCTATAGCGTCCAATACAAGTACATGCACATGGACAATCATGCAAATTAGGTGTTGATGTCATTTAGCGACTACTAGTGAATTTCTTGCAAGTTTCTGTACTGACACAAAACACACTGTAGATGCTGCCACTGCTCTCCATTCACTCTTTATTACCTGTTAAATGTCATTTGTTGGCATCCACAGTGGAGTCTGTTGTGGCGATGTTCACTTACTGGAGCTACAGAGACCATTTGATGGACAGGTCCTTTTCAGTTTAGATCTAGGATTTGATATAGCCACTGTTTCTAACGGTAAAAAAAGCAGAAAAAGTAGAACATATGAGGAGCACTTAACTGGTGTTTTTGTTTGGTGCGTTTTCAAAGGAAATCTGGTTTTGATATGAACTACAAACATACAATAGTTCAGACTCTTAGACTCTGGTATCTCGATAACCTTTAGCAGCTGTGTAATTTGTACTCATAACGCTCAACTAGCAGTTATATCCAAGTGCCTGTTCTCCGTATCATCCAGCGCTGCTTTAAGTATTGTCTCTTTATCTGGAGAACCAAGGATTCAGTGACTCTCAGAGATAGGAGGCCCTAAATAGCTAGTGCCTTTAATCCATGTGTGTCTGACTTTATCTTGGCAGCTGCGTGGGGTCGTCTAGCTGAGAGCTCCCCAGTGAGGCCTTAGAGAGGGCATGAGCAGAGAGGTGCACTGTGCTGCACAACAGCAGCAGGCTGGAGGAGAAACCAGCGTGGAAGAAAGAGAGAGGGTAGTGATGGCTGTAAGAGCAAACAACATTAGTACACAGGACTGGTTTCCAACCTTTTCTTCCTGCAGGCCCCCCACCAGTCTCACCTTAGAAGACTCAATCCTCCACTAGACCCAGTACAAAAAGAAATGATGTACTGCTGTCCAGAATTCACGCTAGCCTTGTAGAGCAGACAGACCTGCCTGATTCTGAAATCCTGCAGGTCCGTCTTGCCTGCCCCTGTTGTCCAACAAATTCACTCGGCTGAATTCTTAACTGCTCAATCAGGGAAGAGAGGCGGGAGCAGCAAAATGTGGACATGACGAAAACCGGAAGTTGAGAACCGGAAGATGAGAACAGACATGCCGATTAGCCTATTGTCATCATGGCTACTCACTGAAACTTAGCGAAATCTGCCCTCCTCAGAAGTTTACTTGTAGGGATTGTCTTTGACGAGGTTCATGTCACATATAAGTGTTAAATGAATCATCTGTGTGGTACAATTTAGTGTAAGATGATAGTAAAAGGCCATTAGCTGTTAGCAGCTAAGTTAGCGGCTAATGGCTAATGGTTGTTAACTGTTGTTAGCTGTTTGCGGCTAAGTTAGCCGCTATGGTTAACATCCATGAACTATTGTTAACTGTTGTTAGCCATTAGCCGCTACATTAAATGCTTTGTATGCTACATTACAGGAGGCAACCCTGCTTGATGTACCAACAGGGATCAGCCACAAGTAGCATTGTGTCAAATTTGATGAATCTGTTTTGTGCCAATCATTTAATGTTTTTTTTTTTTCTGTGTAAATAAAATAAGATATATATCCTGTATCAACTGTCTCGTTAGTCCTCAACACAGATCACAGTTTAGGGTCCTGCTAGTTGGACGATGGTTTAAGCAACTTGTTCTCAGTGGATCCGATGTGATGATATTTTGAGGGGTAAGCTAAGGACATTTCTCAGTTGCTACACATTTGCTTATTTCCTTTGGATCATTTCATGTTCATTCAGAAAGATCTTGTTAGGTCATATTGCACCAGCACCATTCTGATTCGCACAAAGTGCCTCTTTGCGTCATCTCGCGTTGCTTTGACTACAATTTGCGGTTTGTTTTCGAACGACAGCAGGCTAGGTCACCCAAAAAACAATAAAGTAAAAATGATAATAGCAAAGATTAGATAACCTATGAAACTTTATTAGGATGAGCATGTTTATCAGTTTGGGAGGATAAATCATCCTGCTTGAACTTAGACTAAAATGGGTTTTTAATCAATCTGTGTTGTTAAGTCCTGCGTTGATCTGCTGCTGAGACGGTGAGTCATGTTAACCTGTTGATATGCTCCTGGTATATTATGCCCAAAGTAACTGTGTGGGATCCAACTCATTACTGCTAAGTCGTACTTTGTTATCAGTCCGGTTGTCTGGTAGCTGTAATGCAAATATCTATATAAAGCGGGTTTGGTGTGATCAGGATCAGTTGCTGTGTTCACATACAGTACATGCAAACAAAGTATTCCGAGCACAGGATGCCCATTTGTGTAGAAAAACCCCTCTTAAACAATCTGTGAGAAAACGACCTACTAAAAAATTAAGTTGACCAGCAAAACAAAAATGTAAAGAAGGGAACATTGCATAAGGTCACACCTTCAGATAAATAGTTCTGCTTTTTGATTATTAGTCCTGTCTCCTGAAGCAGAGGAAAAGTGTCCCGAGATGTAATAAACACATGCTTTATGAATAAAAAATGGATGATTTATTTGGCCATGAATCATTCATTCTTAATATGCTGTGCAAACATCAGACCTGCCCACCCAGCTCAACATGTCCCCTCTGCAAGCCTGACGAGGATGACAGAAGTGAGAGGTTTCTATGGTTACAGAGAGAGAGACTATCTAATGTCACATGTCCATCTGCTCCTGTCCAGCATTGGCAGGGCTCATTGAGGTGAGGTTTTAATGTAAGGCCATTTTTGTATAGTGTCACAGGTCATTGTGATGGCCAGTGAACACAATGTTAGAAAGAGTCAGAGGGGATCGAAGCTCTGGAAACATCAAGAACTCTCAGGAGTGATTCTACTAAAGCTGGGGCGCAGACTCAAAGGGGGTAGAACTAGATGTCAGCTCCTTTTCTGATTAAGAAGGTAAACTCCTGAAGCCAAGCTTGCAAAACAGGTAATTTCACATTTGATAAAGGTATTTTATTTATTTAGGTGCCTCCCTGCACCCTTGGTCACTCATCTGGCCCTGCCAATAAAGACTGAAGTCAACAAAAAAAGGACTGGTGGACTAAAACTGCAGCCACTTATTCCTAAGTCACACATTCCTGTTTCTCATAGTGATTGTGCACGACTGTACACGATTGACGAGGCTGGTGTGATCGCTATGATAGGTGATGAAATGACTGTCTCACCCCTGGACACACCCCGTAAATACACCGTCAGTAGCGCTTCTACAGCGCTTCAGGGGCATTCGTCCCGCTCCAGCTAGGTTAATAGAACGATATGACGAGGACTCCTTGAATTTTCATCCCGCTGACACGACGTCAGCTCCGCTCGAGCTCAGTTCGCGTCACATAAACCCCGACTGAACCCCGTCGCTTGTACCGTCTTGAACGGGACACAGTCAGGGCACAAACGGATACATCCTTGTCAGTTGTACTCATAAAGCTTTCAGGATTGAGCCACGATCAGCCCGACTGAGCTCCGTACATGCCACACTAATACCGTTCGCATTAGGACTGCATTAGGCTTCCATCCCGCTACACTGAGAGCTGCGATTCTCCACGACAGTTTTGAAAGTTCAAAACTGTCGGGACCCTTCCACGTTCCCTGCCATTCATCCAAGACTATACAACGGTGATCCAAACCAAGTAGCGCATGCACCACGACCAAAGCACGCTTTATCAGGATTATGACAATCGTAGTGCGTCAGGGCACCTTTGTGGTGGTTTAGCTCAGCGGTTCTGAACTGGTGGAGTGAGATCAAATGTGAGATGCAGATGTTTTAGAGCCGTTTTAAATGGGTTTGGGTCTCATTTTTCCAAAATGGAACACTTTTTAGTAGGGCTGTCACTTTAGTGCATTAATTAGATTAATTAATTACACCGCAAATTAATGCCTTATAAAAAAAATTAATCCCAAGATTAATCATAGCACACAAACATTTTGATATTGGTCAGCAAGAGGACCCGTACATGGCAGTGGCATGTCACTTCACACATGCGTCTCTAGTCAAACCAAACAAAGCCCAGGTGACAACAGGAATGGCATATTTAAGACTTAGTCTTATTTTATTTTTGAATTTATTTATCTATATTTGTACTACATTCTTTAATAATACATCAAACCTAATTGTTTTGCTGGATGTCCTCGACCTTTTTCTTATTTTGAATTTGATTTATGAAACACACTTAAAGTGTAATTTGAGTTGCCTGATTGAGTTTAGAATTTTCTGGACAAGTTGCCCTGACTTTGGTTTTATTTAGTCACCAATAAAAATGTGGATTTACAAATCACTTCTTAAGTGTATTCATTTGATTAGTCATGCACTACAATTTTATAATATCTTAGAATTCAGATTCTTTATTTGGGTACTTTAAGCAGATATGAGATTAAAATGCGATTAATTAGATTAATTAATCATAAATCCGGTAATTAATTAGATTATTCTTTTTAATCATCTGACAGCAATACTTTTCAGACACCTTAATGAAAACATATTTGGCTTGTTTTTAATGTAGTCCATGAACTAACAAGAGATTTAAAACACTTTTAATTATTTGATTGTTTCATTGTTATTTTAATTGAACTTGCAACAGAATATACATGTTTAATTTGACTTTTTAGTTAATTTTCTTGTCAAGAGCCAAACATAAAAACTATCTTGAATTTGCTCACATGTTAGGAGTGACAGTCTAAAGTTTAGGTACCTTTTTGATATTTGCCTATCAGAGCGAATAGATTGGTCCATTATCACAAAATTAGATTTATTGAGGCTTAAAATGTTAAATTTATTTATGTGTTTCTTTTTTAATTACAGAGCTGTGGGTCACCAACTGTGCAGGGTTAGTCTGGAATCTCATGGGGTGCACAGTTTGTGGCAGCACCCCCGGTGTTAGGGTGTGCAGACTGTCTGTGTGGAGCTTTTAAATCAGCAGGAGTTTGAGCAAATGCTTTTTTCTATTATCATGTCAGCTTCAGCGCATCAAATATGTCTGGGAGTAAAAGTTACTAAAAACAAAAAATGTTAATGAGGAATGCCAGCTAACGCTTTTTAATTAGTCATGACCAAACCATGACACCGGTCAGACTGCAGGTTCATGGGAAACGTTTAGAAATGACGTGGTCTTCATAGAAGAATTGGGGCCTCTGTAGCTCGTATTAGCAGCATTTATCAGTACATGGGTGGGTTTATGCATTTTTATGTGGACAAACATGTTCCAGACAGCTTCATGTGCTTTTCAAATGTTTTTTGTTTCTATTTATTGATTCATTTTCAATGAAAGGTAGAAAAAATCACAGGATGTCATTAGATATTTTGATCAGATTAAAATATTCACTTGTGCTTGACGGCATCAGAGTGAACTGTGGCTGCATGGGAAGAAAACATGTGCTGTCATGGCTCAGGTTTTTCTCTTGAATAATTCACGGTAACTAACAAGAGATTCATTAAATCTGTACTTGGTAATATATTAATCTCGAAGGGCGGCATGTCACAACAGAAAACCACGACATTAAATGGTTGATGTTTCCTTCAGGTTGAACTGTTCTGTACATCATGTGAAGTTAAAGAGGTGAAATGTTCTAAAAAATCAAGGACAGAGAAGACATAAAGACATGATTATGCCAATACACTCCGTTGTTGTACTTATTGATGATGTCTTTAAATTATTAACAGCAAAATGCTTATATATATAGATTGTTTCTCTGCTCAGCTTTGAAGCTAGATGTTTATATTTGTGTTTCTTTAATGGCAAAGGTCTTTTCTTTGTGTAGGCTCATCATGAGGTTAATTTCACTCACAGTTGTAAACATAGTTTACTGCATTTGAATAGATTTAATTAACCGACAGGGGAAAACCAAGAAATGATCTGCACACGTACTCACATATGTACTGCACTCTTCTGTTGAATTTTAAGATGCAGCAGCAAAAATACCATGACGTATGTAAAGCTAAACATACAGCATGATGTTTTTAGGCCTCTGCAGGGTATATTGCCAGAGTGAACGTACAGTGATGAGCCACTTGGCCTCTGACTGTATCCCTACCAATTTTGATGAGTCTATTTTCAAGGGAGAGAGCTCATTTGTGCAGTTTAACAAAAATCCCTTAAAGAACACTTGACTTCCTGAGCTTCTTAAGCAGGAAAAGACCATGAGTCACAAGCATATTTAACCTTGACCATCCAAAATCCAGCCAATTTGTCCTTCAGTCGGAGTAAATTTCACTTTATTTACTTGTCCCCAATGGGGCAATTAGTTGTGCAGCTTTAAAGCAGCAGTGGGAGCAGAATATAGAAAACATAAAACTTTACAAACTCACAGACCTACAAGTTAAGAGAAAGTCATGCATTCATAAATACTAGGGGTGCAACGATACACATAATTCACGGTTTGGTTCGATATGTTTCTGTTATGTTAATACTTTTTGGATACAAAATATGAGAAATTTCAATGCCTTTTTTACTTGTGATTTAATAAAATAACAAACATTTGTTTCAACTCAGAGAACATTTTTATTTAATTGAATTAAATGTAACTCTTGCAGCTAAACCAGGCACATTCTTCGGTGCATACTTAGAATCATAAAAGACAAAAACATCACTTAAGACCAAGTACACAGCAGTGCACTTGGAATGAAATTTCGTTGCATTGGCTTCCTGGATTGTAACAACACACAGTGATATTGTTAATGAGTAAGTGTATAAAAATAATGCTAATAATGAATGCTATTAGGGCCAGAATAAATAGCATAAAAAATAAATATGAATACAAGGGCTATGTAAGAAATATCGATAAACACTGTCAGTTAAAAGTGACTAATAACTATTGACAGAATATTTACATGGAATGAAGTGCATTGCACTGTTAGAGATAAAAAAACAGCCATTATATGCCATCTAAAAATAAGAATAAGTAAAAATTAAATGTATCAAGAACTTACCCATCTTATGTGGTGCATTCTTAGCAGCAGAGTAAATATTACAAAGAACTATAAGTGTATCAAGTGTCCGTACCATGTCCTGAAACCCGGCGTTATCCACAACAGAAAAGGGTCTCATGTCCACAGCAATAAAAGTCGCTATGACCCGGTCGATTTCCTTTGCCCTCTTTGAATCATGTGCTAATGGCTGTCTAAATGACCCAGGTAAAGTCTGTAGCATGTGTGCTGCTTGTTGTTTCTGTCTGGTTCCACTTGTTTAAACACCGGGATGATGTCGGTGTTTGTTGTATTTCCCCCGATGTAGTTTAGCATCGTGTTGCACTTCCGACATACTGTTGTGTTTTTGTCTACGACACTCTTACCATCAGGGTCATACTTAACACGGGAGCCAAAGTAGTCCCAAACGTCAGATCTGAATGATAGTGGAGGGTCTTCATTTCAGCTGAAGGTAAAGTACTCGCCATGTTGCAGCGCCCTAGCGTATGTAGCTTCTTCTGTCTCAGCAGCTTGGTCTGATCTGTGCTCGACAATGCAGCCCGGAGTAGTCAAACACAGATTCACTGAACTTTCATAGCGCCTTGTCAGAAGTTGATCAAATAAATAGATACAAAATTGCGCATTGTTCGGTTCATAGGGTGTACCGAACAGAGGCCACTGTATCAAACGGTTCAATACAGATACATGTATTGTTGCACCCCTAATAAATACATCTGAATATTCAATCAATAGCAAAAAACTTCAAAAAGAAATTGTGGGGAAAAAAGTGATAAAAACAGATCAGAAATACTAAGTTACAAAGTATAAAATATAAGGAATAAAAGCTTTAATTAAAAAAGTCTCAATGTCATGTAGAACAGTTGCAGATACACTAGACTACCTTTTTCCACCTCATGTTAAAGGAAAAGTTCGGTTCCTGCAGCTTTTACATTGTTTATAGAATGAAGAGCAACAATATACTCACCCAGAAGGCTTTCCTGATGCAAACGGTGCTTCGGGAGATATTTAGATCCAAAATCGAGCAGCGGACACGGATATAATGGTAGCCTGTAGGGCACAGATCGCCGCTCCTAAAAACTGCATTAATCGTTCAAAAACTCATGTTTTTCACCAATATTCCATCTTGATTTGCTCCGAAAGGACCGCCATTGCAGCCTGTGTCTCTCCACACAGCGCTGTGTGGCTGAACTAACCTCTGAACTGACGAGCTGTTTACATGCTCTTCGCGCATGCGCAGTACTCTCTGGAGCGTTGCGATCGCTTCATATCTGTATATCTGTATACTGTGCCCCCAAACTGTAAGGACGTCCATCATATCCAAAGTCCTCCTCCACAACATCTTCATCCCATAGACATTCGTCCATTTTGCACAAAACTGGAAGAAGAAAG
This sequence comes from Scarus forsteni, assembly GCA_036419115.1. Classification (NCBI taxonomy): domain Eukaryota; kingdom Metazoa; phylum Chordata; class Actinopteri; order Labriformes; family Labridae; genus Scarus; species Scarus forsteni. The sequence continues at coordinate 5,049,016 of JAZDUH010000085.1, read as the reverse complement.
TTGATTTGTAGCTGCCGATCTTCCCTGAAACAATGAGCCGCACTGCGCATGCGCGAAGAGCATGTAAACAGCTCGTCAGTTCAGAGGTTAGTTCAGCCACACAGCGCTGTGTGGAGAGACACAGGCTGCAATGGCGGTCCATTCTGCGCGAATCATGATGGAATATTGGTGAAAAACATGAGTTTTTGGATGATTAATGCAGTTTTTAGGAGCGGCGATCTATGCCCTACGGGCTACCATTATATCGGTGTCCGCTGCTCGATTTTGGATCTAAATATCTCCCGAAGCACCGTTTGCATCAGGAAAGCCTTCTGGGTGAGTATATTGTTGTTCTTCATTCTATAAACAATGTAAAAGCTGCAGGAACCGAACTTTTCCTTTAAGTAGGGAGCTGGCAAAAGGTGCAAATGAATGTTAAAGTAGCTATTTTGAGAAGATTCCAGAGCACATAATGAGTTCACAAGAAGGGGATTGAACATGGAGAATAAACTTTATGGCAACTTTTGGCTGGAATACACAAATGTGCAAAGTTTAAACTAAGTCCCTCAGAGTTCTCTGCAGCATAAGCGAAGGATGAGATGGTAATTGGTTGATTGATTGATTGATACGTTTATTTCAGAAAATAACAAATGGCAAAATACAAGTACGGACAGAAAAAAAGAAAATAAGCAAATGCCATACATCTGAAAATTAGTTAGAAGAAGTCAGACAACAATCAGAAAACTGCTTTGTGGTCATTTGTGGGAGTTAGAGTAGACTCCTGTCCAAAGTTTAAGGAAAATTATTGTAATTCCTTCCACTGATGAGCTCATGTTTTATAGACAATAGTAGGTTGTTTTTTTAGTTAGTTTGAAAACAGGATTACTCAAAAAGTTCTTAACAGATTCTCAGTAATGTTTCAGGGAATGTGGGCCGTAGCATTAGGAATATGTCATTTGACCTTCTAACTATTCTCACTTAATTCTTAACACATAGTGGACATCTTGCACCTATGACCTTTTATGACCTCTGAACTTTAATTATTATCAGTACATCCCTGCAAATTGGCTGACCCAGTTGTGTTGCAGTTGAGTTAAGTATGAGAGAAACTCCTGATATTTTTGCAAGATTGTTTATCGGTATAGCAAGTATAGCAAAATTCATGTTCTTCCTCCTCTTTCAGAGTTCAGGACTTTGATTTCTAACCATTGTGTTTCACATTGCAACTGTTTTACCTGATTTTATTTTATCTACCTTGTCACTGATGAGATTGTATTAATGTGTCTGTAATCTCGACGGCATTGGAAATGAGGGAAACCTCAATGTCCTTTCGAGAATAAATAAAGGTTTGAAATGAAAGTAATGGGTTAACATGGGGTTCTGTGACTTTGACCATAGACATACTGTATCTAATCAGTTCAGCCTTTGTGTGAAAATGAGCATTTTTGAAAGGTGAAATGAAATTTTTCTCAAGTATTCTGGAGATTTTGCGTTCACAAGCAAAGGACGGACTCAAGACTCTCTGACCTTGGCCTTAAATTCCCCTAATTGAATTAGTTTTTCTTTCAATTATCTTGGCCTGTATGGATGGAGGTAATTATGCATGAATACCATACTCAAAATTATTTAGCTTTTGTCATTACAGAGGCAACAAAATTTCAGGTTTATAGCCACCATGAGAAGAACGTGTCAGCACATCCAAGAGTCATATCAGTAACTCATTTATTTTCCTGAGTAATAGATTAAAGCTGTAGAATCATGAGGGAAATCCCACTAAATCACAGGTCCCTCCAAAGACTAATAGCAGAGTTGTAGTTGGGCTGTGTGTTCAAACTGATTCAATCTGCAGATCAGGGTCTCTTGTGAATTCAATGTCGCCTGCCATCCCTGCTTATTTGATTTGCATGTCAAATATTAGAGAGCCCACCATCTCATTCAGCAGTCTATTACTATAACAGCCATTGAGTGGATTGACACTTATCAACACTCCACACGCCTGCACTCTGTTACACCATAATGAAGCCACGTCTGAGGAAAGATGCTCTGAAAAACATTCATCAGCCTTTTGTTTAGTAATCAAGTCTGTGTGGCGATGAACGGTGATGCACTGAAAAGTTAGATTTCAATGACATTCGTTTGACAGACATGCAACAGCAGATCTACAATTTGAAACTAAAGGAAGCCATTGTTTTTCATGACAGATTTCAGGTCAAAATAGATGACAGTCAGCATCTAATGGACTGTAAATACCTCTGGAAACAGATCTTTTTTCATATCACACATTCACTAAATAACCAGTAAGAAATCCTGTTCTTTAGGACATCAATGTCTGCATCAAAATGGTCATGTCTTGTTTCTTAATATCCCAGTTCAGCTCTGATTCGTATGCTGAGTCTTATTTCAGCTCAGGATTTATGCTGCAGCTCATTTATAAGTAGTCAAAACAGTCCAACGTTAATTATTAAAAATTAAAGGGCATGGTGCTGCAAATATTTTTGTTGACTCAATCTGCACAAGTTCTTCCTCTGTGCACTCCAGTTCTCCTACCCAAAACTATCAGCATGTCATTGTTACTAGAGTCAAAATCTCTCATTTTTAAAGGGACTGTGAGGAGTTTCTTAGTGATTACAAAAATGTCTCACTTTTAGATATATGCCTGATCAAAATACGCACTGTAAGATGAATTTTATAGCATCAAAATAGGTTATCTATAAATGCCATTCCCTAGTCTTCTGGTCGGGTCGGACAGGGCTGGACTGGCCTGGATACCCAACTTCCGGAACAAGACGATTAAAACTACAGCAAATTTATATTATTTTATTATTTATATTATATGCCTTAGAGCACCGGGCTGTAAGTAGCAATATATAGCCGGCTACAAAACTACGATACTAAGTTTTCCAAAAATTGCTTGTTGTCACACATCAAAAACTACCGCTACATAACTAGAAAGAGATGCATTACCTCGTCGCTTTGCATCCTGTAAGTTGTTGAAAAAAGAAGTTGTAAAGCAATGCAGAGTTCTGAGGAAGGTCCGAGCTGCTTCACAACAAACACACACTTTGGATTGCACAGGTCTTTTGGTGCATTCCAATTGTAGTCAGAAATAGGAATTTTGAGTTCCGAGTAGGAAACTGCAACTGGAACGTCCCCCGAAGTCGGAATTTCCTACTGGGAACTCGGTGAAACCTCACCACCCCTGAGTTGACAATCAATAATTGATAAAAAATCAACTTATTTGCACTTCTGACTGGGGTGTGTCGCTCTAGATCAGCTGTATACATAGTATTGTTCGACTTATCTTTACAAAAATGCTGCCATAGTGACAATCACATTCTTCATGTGGTATTTGTGAACAACAATGCAGGGCGTGCTAACAACAGCTAACAATAGCCTGGTAGATCGGCATGTTTTTTTCCGACTTCAACTGGAACGCCGATAAGTCGGAGATGATGTCACTCCCAGTTCCGAGGTTACTGGAACGCAGCATTACGACAGTCGTCGCGCGTGCTCATGGGTAGCAGAGTCTTTACATTGCCGGTAATAGATTCTCCTCACAGTCCCTTTAATTCAGTTTTAGTGAACTTAGTGTTTGTGGTTTCCTCTGATGGACCGCCCAGCGACATACCACCTATGTGCCAAACTACTAAAGTTCTAAACACAGAGTTTTGTCAAAACAGTTTTGTTAAACATTGTCAAGATTTAAACTGCAGCGTACTCTCAAGCCAGCGCTGTTACCTCTGCCAAGGAGGTTAGCCTATGCAATCGCCGGCATCTGTTTTTTTGTTTGTTTGTTTGTTTGTTCCTCTGTTAGCAACATAACTCAAAAAGTTACGGACGAATTTTAATGATATTTTCAGGAAATGTTCTGATTGGGAAAAGAAACAAATCATTAGATTTTGGTAGTGATCACTATCTGTATCCAGGAATTATTTAAAGGATTATTTAACAGTGCAAGATAGGACAATTTTCAGCATTTGTGCATATCCGTATGTTTTCATGGTCAAGGAATCTAAATATTTGGATGAAATAAAGTTAGGACTAATATTCATGGTGAAAATCACAGTATGGGTGAGGACTGTGGGGCTGACGGAGGTCTGCACTGTCCAAGCGCTTTTCTAGTTTTGGTTGGTTTAACCTAAAAGTGGGTTTATTACTAGTTTGTGGTGGCACCATGTACTGATATGCACCAGCTACTATCCGCCCAATAGATATCTTTCCCTGGGGGCAAAGCTTGAAAGTTCCTTCACTGCCACTCACATTTACAAGTGCCTCTTGCAACCTGACTTAAAAAAAAGTGCCCAAACGGGTGCTGGTTTGGCGAAGTGGTTAACAACCATGCACGTCCCATGTACATGCTGGTCCGGGTTTGAATCCAGCCTGTGACCACTTTGCAGAGTGTCTTCCCCTACTCTCTCACCCCCTTTCACAAGCCTATCCACTGTCTCTCTCTGATCAATGAAGGCACAAAATGCCCAAAAAATACATTTAAAACAAAAAAGTGCCCAAACTAACCCTTTACAGTGTTTTGTTGGCCTAAATGAGCACCTGGCAGCCTATCAGCATAGTACATAGTGCAGACTGAATGTGATATTTGTGAGCATTGCAGGCGAATTCTACTGATTTAGAGCCACCTTTGCAGTTAACCCTATAAAGCCAACTGTATCATAATTGATACATACTTTTATAATACCTCTATCTACTCAACATGATCAACAAATAACAAAAAAAAACATCTGAATACAATCAGATAAATGATAAAAATGCCCTCAAATGGATTATCAGTTGCCAAAAACACCTAATGTATCAAATGAGATATGAAAAATCTTTATGTTGAATTTTATGGACATTTTTTATATTTTTAGGATTTCAGTAAAAAGTGAAACAAACATTTCAGATCCAAAGAGTTAAAATTTTCTGGCTATAGTCTACGGTCTTGGGCCTTAAAGGGTTAAATAAATATATCTGGTCAGGCCAGCCACAGTAAACATTAGAGCATACCACTGGTTAGCCTAGGCTACCTCCATTTTTTACAAGAATCACATGAGGCATTGTACTAAACCAGTGTTACGGCCTCCGGAGCATAAAAAAGTCAATCACAAATTAAAGGTTTAAGGCTCAAACCAAAGAGACCAGTAACATATAAAAGGACACAAACAATTATTTACTTAAGCAAAAGGAAAGAAAATTAAAAGGCTGCAGGCGCTGGCCAAAAAGAACAACAGAGGGATGGTGGACATGGCTAACCACGCAGTGGGCCATCGAACCAGCCACCACCCCCTAACTAAACTACCTAACCAAAAATAACCCTAACTTAAAGAAATGAAGCCGCGAAAATGGGACGACCAGCACACTACAGCCAAACTAAAATAACAAAACCCAGCAATCTGGTATTCCTGGGGGGAGAGAAAAAAAACACATGATTAAAGAAGAAATCTTTAAACTAAAGGAAAGCAAACAGAAAACCTCCTCAAACCTGTCTCCAGGTAAATATGTGTGATATGTGTGTGTGCAGCCCAGCCTCCAGCTCTCTCTGCCATGTTCCTCTCCATGCTCCACTAAATACTGCCCTGCTCCACCTGAGTGCTAAACAGCACACAGGTGTGTTGCAGACACACAGGTAGAGGGAAGAGGGAGGGGAGAAACAGAGAGAGGAAACCCACAGCTGCCACCACACACGTAACAACCAGCCTCCACTGAATGGGCCAGAAAGGGGTTAACAACAGTGGTGGACAAAGTACTCAATGCCAGTACTCAAGTCAAAATACTCATGTTCAAATACTACTCCAATACAAGTGAAAGTTGCTCAGTCAAATTTTTACTTAAGTTAAAGTACTGGAGTACCTGCTTTTGAAAATACTCAAGTATTAAAAGTACATTTTCCCGTTGACCTTACAGAACGTAATGACTGAAACAATCTACAGAATGCACTGACCTGCTTATAGATCATGTAGAATAAAGAGTTTGAAAATATGCTCCAAAGCCCATGGAAATACATACTGAAACACTAATGAATCAGCAAAAGGACCACCATATATTCATCGTTTCTGTTCGTCGAAATGCTTCCTAATCTCATTAAAATGCCAACTAACTTACTAATGTTAGTGACCGTCACATTAAACTGCAACTACTACAAGAGCATACTGTCTAATATTTATCTGAAAGTAAACAAATGTTTACACCATTTTGCCTTACCTCCACATGGTTTCTCAGGTTGGACGGCGAGTTTTTGTAAGTTTGCGCGCAGCCAACAGAGCACACATTTGAACCGATAAGAATCATTTTTCATTTTGGACCACCTCAAACATGGACTTCAGATATGACCATGGGTGCTCTGGTGTGGAATTGTCGTCTTTATCTGCCGTAGTAGCCATAATTACTGCCAAGACGAACCGTAACCACCAACGTTAGCTCAACCTTTACCTGCCCAATCGCAGTAGTGCATGCACGTCTTCTTCTTCTTTGCTGTTTAATGGCGGTTGGCGAACCAACTCAAAAGTGCATTACCACCACCAACTGGACTGGAGTGTGGAACAGGATGCACGAAGTATAGATAACACCACTTGAACAAATCACATTTTAGAAGAGAAAATGAATTTCATCTGCTCACTTCATACCTGTACCTAAAAGTAACGAGTAACGAGGCCATTTATAGAAATGGAGTGGAGTTAAAAGTAGAATATTTGTCTTTTAAATGTAGTGAAGTAAAAGTCATAAGTTCCAAAAAAAGAAAAAACTCAAGTAAGGTACAGATACTCAAAAAATGTACTTAAGTACAGTACTCAAGTAAATCTACTTCGTTACTGTCCACCCCTGGTTAACAAGCATGCTGTGATCTAATCTGAGTAGAATTTCAGGCAAGAAACTTTTCAAACTTTGTTCTGGGACCAGTTGGAATGCATGTAAAGGCTCCAAATATGTTCCAATTTATCAAATATTACGCTCATGCATGGAGGCAGCACAGAGCAGCCTGTCTTTTGTCTCTGGGTGTGTGGTCACTTTAAGGCTCTCTGCTTTGTAATTTTCTGTTTAAAGAAGCAGCGCAAGAAAACATAATGGTGATAAATATATTATCAAACAGGGTTTAGCGCTGGGTGGAATAAACATGAAGCACATTAACTCATGATGAAGATGTGGGGCAGAGCGTCCATGAATACTGAACGCTGTTTCCAAACAGAGGTTTTGAGCGCTGGCCAGTGATTAAGCTGTAAATTGTTGGGAGGCAGCATGGGAGCAAATCACTGGGAGGATAAAAGCCTGTTGTTTCATGTAGGGGGGGTCAGGGATAACTAATTACACAAAGTCCTCTTTTATTTCACCACTCACTCTTTTTCACTTCTACTCCGGAGTAAAAAAGAAAAATGTGTCCGTTTTATTTTTATTATTTGTTCGCTTCTAAAATGTTGGGCAGGGTGCCATCTGGAGAGAAATTACGTGGGGAGAAATGTCAAGCATAATTCATAGCAGAATGTTGTGGGTGTGAGAGGAGCTCTGGGTAAGGGAGTTGATTCATCAAACTTCAAATGATGTGCCAGTTTTTGTGATGTGGCCTTTTCCAGCAGCCCCTTTAGGTTCTTTTGAAACACGTCAGATTCTTCTCTCGTCCAGAAGCCTCATATCAGGAGATCAGAACGTATATAAACTATGATCTTATACTAGCACTGATATGCCAAACCATTTTTCTCTAAACGGACCCAGAGTCAGTATTAAAAAGCCCCTTGTGTTCAGATACTGTGTAAGACATATAGCCCCCACGCCTCAGAGCTTATATAAAGCTTGTGTCAACTTAAAGATAGACTTGAATGGCTGTGCCTGCCGAGCCAACAAGCTGCCGAAAGGTTTTACAGCCACTGCTTGGAGCCCCATTAAAATAACACCGTGAGCTCGGCCATAACTCACACTCCTGGAACATCTCCACATTGACCCGTTGCTGCTTTGATTGGGCTTTTCTGTCAAAAAGGTCTGCCGTCACCACAGGGGAGGTTTATGAGGCACAGCCTGAAGCCTTGTTTATTTTATGACAAGGCATTTCAAATAAAGGAGAGAGAGAGGAAGGAGGAGAAAGAAACACCAGCGTTGTCATTAATTCCAGCACATGGCCGTGAAATGTTGACTTGTTTGTGTGCCGTGGTCGTTTTCTGAGTGCGGTGTTGTTGGAGCTCTTCTCACTTGTTTGACGCATCTCATTTATTCAGGCAAACTTCCTCATGGTGTGATAAAGTTTAATTCAACACAAGCAGCTAACAGCGTGTACACCACAGATTCGTCTGTATCTGTTTAAATAAAAGCATGTGTGACTTGTGTTGGGTGATGATCCCTCTAAATGTAACTTAGTGCTGTGAAATATCACTGCCATTAAAATACAGTCTGTTCTGTTGCATGCTGAAGACGCAGTATGTTAATGTACTTTTGCACTATCAAAATTCATACTCCTAAGCCCAATACCAGGAACAGCATAGGTGATAATTAATCCACCGATCTTAAACAAAAACCTCGATTCAATCTCGTATTATCTTCAAATTTAATCATGGGTTGCTGTACAAAAACTCAATCATTGTCAAGCATTTTTGTCCAATTTTTGCTCTTTGTCATTTGATTTTTGTGTAATATTCTTTGACATTTGCATGTTGATAACCAGGAACTATGGTGGCTGGGAAGTTCAAAACAAATAACAAAAAGTGAAACAATTCTAAATCTTCAAACAAACTGTAGATTTGAATACCCAAAAAGCACACCATCAAAAAACTTCATAATGTTTGTATCCTGTGGTACTCATCAAAATGATTCCTAGTTATGAAGTAACAATGTTTGATTATTTTCACTTTGAAATATGGGCTAAAGGTTCAAAATAAATCATGCCAACCACACCAACAGACAAAACACATATGCTGTGATTTGTGCATGCGCCCTGCAGTTTAGCTTAATATATACTACTTTCAAAGTTTACATAAAGTGCTAATTTAGTCTAAAAATAGAATATGTAATATAGAGTTGCTGCTTGTCATGGATAAGGGAGATAAAGGTGCTATGAGGAGAATCTATTACCAGCTACATAAAGACTCTGCTACCCATGAGCACGCGTGACGACTGTCTTAATGCTGCGTTCCAGTAACCTCGGAAATGGGAGTGACATCATCTCCGACTTATGGGCTATCCAGTTGAAGTCGGAAAAAAACATGCCGATCTACCAGGCTATTGTTAGCTGTTGTTAGCACGCCCTGTGTTGTTGTTCACTAATACCACACAAAGAATGTGATTATCACGGGACGTTCCAGTTGTAGTTTCCTACTCGGAACCTGGAAATTCCTACTTCTGACTACAACTGGAACGCACCAAAGATGTGACCCAAGCCAAAGCGTGTGTTTGTTGTGATGCTAATAAATGCAGCTCGGAACATCCTCAGAACTCTGCATTGCTTTACAACTTATTTTTTCAACTTACAGGATGCAAAGCGACGAGGTAATGTATCTCCTTCTAGTTACATAGCTGTAGCTTTTGATGTGTGACAACAAGCAATTTTTGGAAAACTTAGTGTTGTAGTTGTAGCCGGCTACATATCACTACTTACAGCCTGGTGCTCTAAGACGTGTCTGAATAATATAAATTTGCTCTAGTTTTAATTGTCTTGTTCCTGAAGTTGAGTATCCAGGTCAGTCCAGCCCTGTCCGACCCGACCGCGAAGCTAAGGAATAACATTTATAGATAACCTATTTTGATACTATAAAACTCATCTTAAAGTGTGTATTTCGACCAGGTTTTGTAATTACTTAGAAACTCCTCACAGTCCCTTTAAGCAAGACTTAAAAAGAAAAATTAAGTTGGCATATCCCTCTAACAGTTTTCCTACTCATCTTCTTATAAGGTGCAAGACTGTTTGAAATGATTGAACCAAGAAAAATACTAAGACAGAAAAATTCCTCTCTGGACAAAACTGAAAGACAAAATTTATGACTGCTGCTCATAAGATTGGCTCTGTTTTTCGCCTTTCCTTCTCTTTCACTTTCTGTTATTTTTCTAGCTGATTTAGCCTGCTGTAAAAGCTGTCAAAATGCCTTTCATCATGCTTTATTATTGGGAAAATTCATGCAGTGTCTCTGGAGAGAAAACTGAACAATGCTCTTATTGAGCAATGTTGGAGATTAATTCCTCCAGTGAATCTGTATAATCATCCATCGTACATGTATGCTGTATGTTCTGCTGTAGCAATAAGTACAGCTTCTCCAGTCTGCAAACTCCAGACAGTTAGTGTGCTATCTAAAGTTTAATTTAATTAAAGTGTAACTGAAGCGCAATGACGCACAGGATGAACAGAGGTGTCTTATTTCCTGATAATAAAGGCTTCATTCTCTGCCTGAGCTGATGAAATCCTGAGATTTCTGTGTCACCTCTGATCCTGCAGAGAACACTGAGGCTTCTTTGTCAAACCAAGTCTGTGTGCACCAAGACCCAGTCCTCACAGAAAAAAAAGCCTTTTGCAACAGCGTCCATGCTTGTTTTTCTTTATCTGTTTTTGCCTTTCTTGATCAAAAGAACATATAAATTCTCATGACAAAGATTTCCTGAAGAAATATTTGATATATCTTGTATACAGTACAGCTTACCCCTCACATTCAGCAAATATTTTATTAAATCTTTTCATGAGACATCACTGAAGAAAGGACGCTTTGGTACAATATGAAGTAATGAGTGTCCAGCTTGTATAATACTGTGAATTTACCGTCTCCCCAAAAGAACGAAAGGTGAAAGTGTCCAAACTGGGTCCAAGACAACCACTGCCTTGCCAAAGAAACTGAGGGGAAAGGTGATGGACTGGCGAAGCATGTCTGCAGACCTGAACCCGATTGAGCTTCTGTGGGGCGTCCTCCAACGGAAGGTGGAGGAACACAAGGGCTGTGGTCGAATAGTCACCTCCTAAGCCCTTTCCTATCTACTTTTCCTTAACCCTGATGGAAAACATCATGAGGTTAAGGAAAGAAGAATTCAGAAGGATGTAGGAAAGGAAAACTGCCGTGCAGAGAGAATCCGACTACACTTTCACTACGCTACGTCATCATGTGACGGCGGATGTTACTGCTGCGTAGAAACTACAATTTTCCAAAGGTGGCCTCCTAAAGATGCATCATGTATCATATCATGACAATGTTGTTCCTTTAGACAACACTGAACATAATAACCTGGTAAAAACTACATCTGCATAGCCAATGTTGTAAATGAGGATTTAAATACATTTGTCTCATCATTATCAACATGAGCACCAATCAGTGCATGAAAATAAATGGGAACTGAATGAAAGAAAGGCATAGTTAGGCCACAATCTAATGGTGTACGCATTATTAATATTGAGCCAAGTTTAAAACATAATCAACATCAAATGTCTCACATCCTGCTCTCTTCAGAGAATCAGACTACTGGAAAGTTAAGGCAGGTTTTGGTAAACTTTAGAAAGGATGAACAGCAGAGGTAACTCACATGGTCTGTGTGATTTGTTCGACATTATTTGGTTGAAGTCGGAAGCAGTCGGGATACGCGCTGTGTATAAAAGCTGTTGCCAAGTAGAATTGTGGGACAGAATATTCTCCTCTCCTTTCGTAAAGGATGGTCCGGTGTATCCTACTAAATCCTACTTCCTAATAAAGGAAGCATTGAGCCACCTTTCCTAAGCATTTAAACTATTTGAACAGCTCTAATCACGAACTACTTCCGATTCATTTCACTCTGTTCGGAACCTTCCTAAGCAAAAATGACTTTTCGACAGCAGCCAAGGTCTCTAACATTCACTAGCTCTCTAATATCACCATTGAGGTGGAAAAGGATTCTAGTGGCAAAATGCCGAGCTCTAAGGGTTAAGGCGGTGCTGACAAATAATGGTGGCCACACAAAATATTGACACTTTGGGCCCAAGTTGGACACTTTAACTTAGGGGTGTGCTTACTTTTGTTACCAGCAGTTTAGACGTTAATGTCTGTGTGTAAAGTTACTTTGAGGGGACAGTAAATTTACACTGTTATACAAGCTGGACACTCACTACTGTACATTGTACCAAAGCATCATTTCCTCCCTGTTGTCCCATGAAAAGTTATAATAAAATGTTTGCTGAAATGTGAGGCGTGTGCTCACTTTTGTGAGATACTCTTTATTGAACATCATGTTCAGATTTATCAAGTGATGTAAACCAAATGCATTTTAATTGGAAATGTTAATTTCAATTAAAGAAATCCTTGCCTTTCATAGTATACATACGCCTGTGTATACGTAATTTGAATTCTGCATACACATTATAAAGTACTGTAAATGAACAAATCTGCTTTCCTTTTCGCTTCTTTGAATAAAAGGCTCAAAACAGAAAAGTTTACAACATGCTTGTTTTTTCAACCAAGCATCTTAAAAATAATGATAAGGACAATCAGGATGTACCTAACTCAAAGGATTTAGACTAAATGAAGAACCACAATCATTATATTCAGCCATTTTAAATATATTAAAATGTTTTGCTTAAACTAAAACTTTGTGACCTGATCTTAACTCAACCTGGTGTGCTTCAAGTAACGTTTTTCCTACCAAAAGATGATGGGAAAAAGACTCCAAAAGTCCATGGACTTGCTATTGCCTTTATAGTTGTCATAAATCATCACAGGCCATTTTATTAGGTACATCTTTGTTAGTTCTGGGTTGCCCACTTTTGCCTTTAGAGCTCTCTCATGTTCATGGCAAAGATTCAACATGGATCTGAAAATATTCTCCAGAGATTATGATTCAATTTGACATGATACCGTCAAGTTCTTGCTTGGGATCTGGTGAACTCTTGAGGCCACAGTGATCTCAATGCTCTTTGTGAGGTAGCATCATATCCTGCTGAAGTAGCCATCAGACGATGGGTTCACTGTAGTCATAAAGGGATGAGTATTGACAGCATTATGAGAGGGTCTGGATTGACGTCACAGGACTTCTACCTGCTGAGTAGCAGAGCACATCTGGTAAATGGGACACTTTAATTCACATGCAAAGTGCTGTGGTCTTAGTCATTTTCAGTAGGCCTTGATACAGAAAACATAGATAAGCCCTGTAGTGACTATCACTGTAACTGTGAGATTTTACATGTTCTAAATGTTACTATCTCTGAGCACCGGGCTGTAGCATCTGTTTTATTGATGTGCCCCCATTTATCTTTACTGCAACACCAACACCAAGGCTAAAACATTTTTTATAATTTCAGTAATGACCTAGACAGAAACTAGAGACTTTAATTCTATGAAACATATGCAAGAGAAACATCAGTGTTTAGAACAATTAAACTGCTATTGATAAAATGTTTTATTGTGGTTTTTAAATTGTGTCCTGTCAAACCAGCTGTTGTGATCTGTTGTAATGTAGACTTCCTTGTGTTCAATATGGGTGCCAAGCATGAAAACGCCATCTGTTTTTTCAGTGCCTTATCATTTGAAGATATTAGTGATTCATTTCTTGAGTACTTGTCTGAAAATGTAAGGTCAATCAGGATGGCCAGGACTTTCTATGGATTTGGCATGGTCTCCCTGTGCCTGAATGGGTTGGTCAACATTGGTCACCATGCCCATTTGGTGAAGGAGTGACTCTACATCGCTCATAGAAATGAGTTTGTGTGTGAATGGTAAGTGGCCCTGTGATTGGGTGTCGACTGGTTCAGCTTGTACACAGCCTCGAGCCAAATGTAAGCCAAGATTTTCCAGGATTTGTTGGCTGTAAATATTGAACATGTTTCATATACACAATTACAGCTGAGGCAGCCCTGATTGTTCCTGTATGTGCATACACTGCTTGTGCATGTGCCCAACTAGTATGCAGGACCAAGGCCTTTGCTGGCCAGTCAAAGGGGAGAATCGGACTAAAGATCAAGCCAATTATCTTGTCGTGTGTGTGCCCCAATTAGTAGTTGCAAGCTGCTACAGCATATTAGTTTTCCATGCCTTTGGTTCACTTCTGTTTTTGCTTGGTGATATTTAAAGGTGCTATGAGGAGAATCTATTACTGGTGACATTAAGACTCTGCTACCCATGAGCACGCGTGGCGACTGTTGTAATGCTGCGTTCCAGTAACCTCGGAACTGGGAGTGACATCATCTCCGACTTATCAGCGTTCCAGTTGAATTCTGAAAAAAACATGCCGATCTACCAGGCTATTGTTAGCTGTTGTTAGCACGCCCTGCGATGTTGTTCACAAATATCACATGAAGAATGTGATTATCACTATGGCAGCATTTTTGTAAATATAAGTCTAACAATACTATGTATACAGCTGATCTAAAGCGACACACCCCAGTCAGAAGTGCAAATAAATTGATTATTACAGGAGCTAAATAACTGTTCACACCGGGGACATCCACCTTCGATTGTCAACTCGGGGGTGACGAGGTTTCACCGAGTTCCCAGTAGGAAATTCCGACTTCGGGGGACGTTCCAGTTGCAGTTTCCTACTCGGAAGTGGGAAATTCCTACTTCTGACTACAACTGGAACTCACCAAGACGTCACCCAAGCCAAAGCGTGTGTTTGTTGTGTTGTAGCTCGGACCTTCCTCAGAACTCTGCATTGCTTTATTGCTTCTTTTTTTCAACAACTTACAGGATGCAAAGCAACAAGGTAATGTATCTCTCTCTAGTTACATAGCGGTAGTTTTTGATGTGTGACAACAAGCAAGTTTTGTAGCTTTTTCGTAGTTTTGTAGCCGGCTATATATGGCTACTTACAGCCCGGTGCTCTAGGACATGTCCGAATAATATAAATTTGCTCTAGTTTTAATTGTCTTGTTCCAGAAGTTGAGTATCCAGACCAGTCCAGTCCAGCCCAGCCCTGTCCTGTCCGACCTGACCAAGAAGCTAAGGAATAGCATTTATAGATAACCTATTTTGATGCGATAAAACTCATCTTAAAATGCGTATTTCGATCAGGCATATATCTAAAAGTGAGACTTTTTTGCAATTACTTAGAAACTCCTCGCAGTCCTATTTATCCTAAAGTTGAGTGATAATAACCTCTGTTTAAGTTTGTCGTCTCGGATTTTCAGCACCTTGAGGCTCTTGAAAATCTCCCAGCTATGGCGTCTTACTGCAGTGATTGGGGTCACAAGATAAATTTCAATTATCAGAATCTGCTTTATTTCAAAAACATTTCCATATTAAGTTACAGTGAGTCAGTTGACTATAATCACACCACTTTCACTGTATAGCATGTCAGAAAAAAATGTTATCAGGAGCTTGGCAGTTGTATTAAAGTCCATTAGTCCGATTTATTGTCCTCGATGAGAATGCTTATTTGAAACAAACATCCATGCACATTTCCAATAAGTCACGCTCAATTTAATTCAATGTGTTCATGATGGAACAGAGTGTTATAAAGCTGAGCGAGTATGTGAATTAATTAAAGTCCTTCTTTTTAATTCAATATAAATGTCAGGCTGTGTGTGTGGAAGGATATTGAAATCAATCAGGTTTTAATATTGCAGAGTTCCCCGCCTGTGACAGGGATCGACACGTTTGCGTCACTTGTTGGCTGCTAGTGTGGTGGTGGGAGATGAAGGTCTCGCACTATCTCTGCTCTGATCCACAGCTGTGTTTCATGATTGTTGTGGCTACTTAACTTTCTGTTGTCGTTGATTGGAAAATCTCCCGTAGCGTTCTGCCACATCAGAGTGACAGCCAGTCCTTTCATTGTTAAGTACTTTTTAATGTCAACACAACGACAGGTTTTCACAAAGGAAAACAAGCTTATTGAATCCACAGCTCACCTTTTGTTCATTACTGTAACTTTAATATAAGGCAACTCAGCATGTCAAATTTACTTCTGAGCAAAAGAAGAAATGACTTTGAAATCACAACAGCATGAAAATATTCACTTCAGCAGCTAATATGAGAACAACATGCGGCAAGTCACGGGCAAATGAGCTCTACCTGCAGTAAATCACGCAACACACTGCATTAAATTGCAACCATGTGTGGACAAATGATTCAAACATCAAGCTATTGTTTCCTGGGATGTTGTCAGACTGAATAAGAAACATTAATTCTCCTGTCTCATCTGAAGGAAAAGATGCCGGCTGCATGAGCACTAACGTCTATAGGTCCTTTATCTGTGCAGCTCTTCTCCAAGCTGGTTACATTAAGGGGGAGGGATGCGGAGAGCACCACATTCTGGTTGGCTGCACCTTGTCAGTTAACTCCTGTGGCCTGTTGCAGCAACCCTCAAATCCCAGAGTCCATCTGGACAGTATTCTCCATCTGACCGTGCATTCACTTGCCGCTTCTGTCTGTTTCTAGACCAGGGCGCCAAACAGAGCAGAATGGAGCAGGGCAGCTGGATGGCAAGTTCATGTAGGAAAAGGAAAAAAGCAATTTACAAACATGTTTCCTCGTCTGTCTTAGGTTGATCTCCAGTCTGTTTGCTTCCAGTCTGACATGTTGATGTAAAATATGAGTAAATGGTTGGCAGCCTGTACACGGTGGTGTTTGAAATTTACCAGATGCTCTGTATGTTCTATGTCCGACTTGCTTTTTGGGTCGATGTGGTCTTTGTAGAATTGATTAATACTTCAGGGGGGATCGTGCTGAAAGTATACTCATTCATCTCCAGTGGTGGCCCAAAATGACACTTCTAGAGTGTATCGTGATGGATTGTAGTGTGAAATCTGGAAACTAAATGACGGATTAAAATGGGAGCAGTTTCCTTCTGAGTGCAAAGTGTATCCAGAGTCCAACACAGATGGACCCTGTGAAATTTAGAGGTCAGTGCTCTCTTAGGTTTTTACACCAAACCATCCATCCATTATGTTTATTGCTTATACCATTTAATTTCACAAAATGTATGAAAAGAAAAAGGGCACACCCTGTACTGATCACCAACCTTCTCCTGCAACTCGAACGACAGAGTTTCTAAGTAATTACAAAAAAGTCTCACTTTTAGATATATGCCTGATCGGAATACACACTTTAGGATGAGTTTTATAGCACCAAAATAGGTTATCTGTAATGCTATTCCTTAGCTTTGTGGTCGGCTTGGACAGAGCTGGACTGGCCTGGATACCCAACTTCGGGAACAAGACAATTAAAACTAGAGCAAATTTATATTATTTGGACACGTCTTAGAGCAC
This sequence comes from Scarus forsteni, assembly GCA_036419115.1. Taxonomy (NCBI): domain Eukaryota; kingdom Metazoa; phylum Chordata; class Actinopteri; order Labriformes; family Labridae; genus Scarus; species Scarus forsteni. The sequence goes on along the minus strand of JAZDUH010000085.1, from coordinate 5,031,921 downwards.
CGGGCTGTAAGTAGTGATATATAGCCGGCTACAAAACTACGATACTAAGTTTTCCAAAGATTGCTTGTTGTCACACATCAAAAACTACCGCTACGTAACTAGAAAGAGATACATTACCTCGTTGCTTTGCATCCTGTAAGTTGTTGAAAAAAGAAGTCGTAAAGAAATGCAGAGTTCTGAGGAAGGTCCGAGCTGCATTCATTAGCATCACAACAAACACACGCTTTAGTGTGTGCATTTCCGAGTTCCGAGTAGGAAACTGCAACTGGAACGTCCCCCAAAGTCGGAATTTGCTACTGGGGACTCGGTGAAACCTCGCCACCCCTGAGTTGACAATTGAAGATGGATGCCCCCAGTGTGAACAGTTATTTAGCTCCTGTAATAATCAATTTATTTGCACTTCTGACTGGGGTGTGTCGCTCTAGATCAGCTGTATACATAGTATTGTTCGACTTATATTTACAAAAATGCTGCCATAGTGATAATCACATTCTTCATACAACAACGCAGGGCGTGCTAACAACAGCTAACAATAGCCTGGTGGATCAGCATGTTTTTTTCCGACTTCAACTGGAACGCAGCATTACGACAGTCGCCGCACGTGCTCATGGGTAGCAGAGTATTTATGTTGCTGGTAATAGATTCTCCTCATAGCACCTTTAATGTGGTCAAGCTAATGAGGACAAGTGTAACAGTAGGGGTTATCTGCACAATACATTAAACCAGGCTTACTACACTTTACTGCATTAACTTACGGTGTACAGAGCTGCTCCAATAAGGTTATGATGTTATGACTCTCTTCTCAGGGGAGTAGACATAGTTGATGTACTTAGACATACTTTGTGAAAAGAGTGCCTTATTGATTCTGATGGACTGATGAAAATACAGCACATAGTGGACTGAGTTTGTATCTGTATCTCTATATAGATACTTTTGTGGTTCATTGTGGCCTTCAATGGTTGTCAGCATCATATTCTGGCACCTTAGCAAAAACACTTCAATCAGGATTGCCTGGTAACTTGTTTAAAATTAGAACCAGGTTTTGGTACCTGTCCATCTGGACATATTACCATATAGGCTATTGTACTTTAAAGTGATATTCCGGGATGGAACAAGTTGGGTTCTATCACAATGTTAAGAGCAGAAATTACCCCTACAGCGGTGTTTCTGTGTCAAAGAAGCCCATGTCGCTGGGAGCACACACCCCCTTTTTCATCCCGGAACTGCTCCTCTGCTGTTTTGGCTAGACTCACACGGGGCCATATTTTCCTTGATCAAAAACACACATAAACGGACTCCCACCGAAAAAGTCTGATATCGGTCTGCATTCACGCTTTATTTACACTCACTCTTACAGTGTCATTTTATCAGCTGTCAAGGCATGTGCACAATACATTGGCCTTGTTTAGCCAGTGAACATCATTTGTGCAGCCTGGTTTATGAGAGCAATAGTGGATTGTAATGCCTAAAATAATAACAGACACTGGTTTAGACCCACTTGTTTTTTAAGATCATCTAAAAGCAACTGAGCAAAGGATCAGCTTTGTTTGTTTTATTGTCATTAAGGTGAGTACATCCTTGGATCAAGAAAAAAAATAGAAATCCTGGTTGTATTGTTACATCAGCCGAAGCAGTGACGGTCTGATTTTAACCTGGACATGCTGATAACTAACCACCCTGTCCTTTAATCCCATCTGCCTCCGGCCAAATAATTATCAGTTGGTCCAGTTGCAAAGTTGCAGGTAGTAATCATAAACCAATTTATATTTTAATGAGCATGACATTAGATGGAAATGTTGAATGGGCCGTGCTCACCGGAGCTCAGCAGAGGCATGGAGGGAACTCTGAGTCCTATTAGAGGAGGTAGGAAACCAGCTGACTGTGATTTGTGGTAATTGGCAGGGCGTTCAGCTTGAGCGCGTTCACACAGCCAATTCAGTCACACAGTGTGGCTTAGACTCAAAAAGCAGCAAAAAAAGTATAATTATGTTTATTACTTTTCTCGACACAAAGTGAGTGCAATCGATCCCAACCGGACGGCTTCAGTCTCTCACAAGATGCGACACTTCGTAGTGCAAAACGTAATTATTTCTGCTGCCTGATCTGGAGCCTGGCAGCAGTCATAATGAGCTTTGCTTCTGCTCTCCCGGTTAAATACTTAGGCTTGTCTGGGGAAAAAATGGGTGTTTGTATGAAAGCAATGATCCGGTGGCAAAACTGCAGCTCGGGAACCAATGTGATCTAAAGCTCCAGTGTGACGGACGAAATCTGACACGTGTGTTACCATTACCATGACGGGGGCTTAAAGGGGTGGGAGGAATAGGCAGTAAAAATGATTTATCATAAGAAGGCTGCTAGCATAACTGTAAGGTGCTAAATTAATTTAGCTGTCTTGCTATCCCTATTTTACTCTTCATGTAATGTTGTATGATAAAGACAAAAGCTCAAACAGCCACAAGCAGTTCAAGGGCCTGTTTAGTCAATGCATCACCTTCGATAAACATGTATTGTGTATACAGACATCAACACAACCGCATGAGTGCACACAAAGCATTAATCAAGGCTATCCAGCTACAACCTTCAATTAGAATTCTCTTGCTCACATCTTATGTGAATATCAAGTATACATCAGTGCCATTTTACCCCAGCAGGTAGCAATACTGCTTACCAAGCTCTTGAGGTAGCTCAACTTCTTATAAGATATGAGAAAGAATAAGACGACTCAAAGTGTGATCAAAACAAAACAGTAGCACAAGAATCCAAACATTTCTGATGTGTGTCTTAGTAGTTATTATGCATCCTTTTTATTACTTCCTATTTTTGCTTGCTTTCTTGGTTTTTCTAAATGAATAATGCCAGGCACAAAGAATTGAAAGGTGAACTAGAATGATGAAGAACATAGTGTAAGAACAGTAGGGGCTTTATTGATGATCGGTACGCCAAGGGGGCCATAACTGCCTGTCAGAATTTAAAACTGGTGGGACAACATTATTGGTGGCACATTCACCATCAACTTGTGACTAACTGGAGAATGTCCACGGTGTCTAGTGCAGATCAAGGTAATAATAGTTAACTAAAACGAAACGAAAAACGAAAACTAAAATTTGAAATACATTGCAGTTAACTCAAACTAATAAAAACTAGAAAAGAAAACACAAACTATAAATAAACTAAAACTGTATCTTGTGTTCACATAACTAACTGAAACTAACCAAAATTATAGACAAAATGTCCTTCGTTATCACTCTGTGCCGCCAGGAAATGTGTTGTTGGAACAACTTGGAAGAAATGTCTAAAGTTGAGAGGAGGCGGCAGTGTCCCATTTGGGATTTTTTTGAGTACGACAGTGAGACAAACAAATGAAAGTGCCTGGCAGAAATTAAAACTGGTGAGATTTGTGGAGCGCTTCTTAAGGGGAAAAATCCTACAAACTTAAAGTCCATTGAGGAGCACCAATAAGGAGGCTTATACAGCCTATGAAATCAAGGAAGCTGAGAGTTTATATTGTTTATATTGATGTTTATATTTTTTATATTAAGTTTACATTATTTTCTTGTGTTTAAGGCAGCAGCCAACAGTACAGTATCAGCATTGACTGAGCAGTGAGCACTATGTTGGACTTGAAAATAAACAGTATTACAAAATACTTACTCTGACCTTTTTGAATCCTGCACCTGCCAAATAAGGTAGGAAAAAACTAAAACTAAACTAAAACTAAACTAAAACTAAGCCTTGTTGCAAAAATCAAAACTAAATAAAAACTAGAATGCCCTCTCTAAAACTAATTAAAACTAAACTGTAATGGAAAAAAGTGTCAAAACTAACTAATACTAAACTACAATTAGAAAAACAATGTCAAAACTAACTAAAACTAAACTATGATGGCAAATCCAAGGCTATTATAACCTTGCTGCAGATTATGTCTTGTCTGGGCAGTGTTTAATTTGAGCCGGTGCTTGTTGAATTATGACCCAGTATCTGGAAAATCACCTCTGAAGCATCATACAATTAGTTTACAAGCAAATTGAAACATGTACATATGATGCACCAAGAGCACAAACACCTGCCAAGGCATTTCCAACAGCATCAGGTGAGTTATTGTTGAAAATATGGAAACTGCCCAACTCACTCTTTTTACAAAATCCTGAAAAAATACATAGAGGTGTTCAATAAAAGTGACAGCAGTTAATTTCACAAAGTTTTACACTTTATATTCAAAAATGTGTCAATTGTTACACATGATGAGTGTTTAAGGTTCTAACTTTCTAAAAAAAAGTTAAAGCAACACTGTGGTGCTGACCCATGCAGACACTTTGAGACCCTCCTCACACGAGGACGGCCCCGTATTGTCTTGGCTTCGGCATCAAAACATGTATCGCTGTTTACACATGGTTTTGTGCATAGGCTTGTACATTTACATGACAACACAAAATCCTGTCGGGTTGCCCGTCTGGTTCTACTCCGAGGTGGATTCCACGTCAACAAGCGCTCATGCGCGTGTAACATGCTGCGTCTCTGCATGAGCACGGTCAGATGGAGAATACTGTCCAACTTGCTGTTGTTGCTGTAGCTGGTGTTGTTGGTGTTCTGTGAGCAAATGTTGTTATAAAAGTCGTAGCAATATTTGTAGCAGCTGGAACAAGATCAGAATCAGCCCGGCTGCCGCCGTTGTTGTTGTTGTTGTTGTGTGTGACAGTGTGGGTTGGGGGCCGGGGAGGAGGAGGGGTGCTATGAGGTCACCGTCTTTCTCGGACTTATCTGTTTATACCAATTACGACACGAATACGCAGATATCCACCTGCAGACCGGTTTTCAAAAAAGATGCAGAGTCATGGACAAATACACGTCTCCGTGTGTCAATATCACCAGAACGATAGTTTATTTTACCGGAGTCTTACACATTCGTACTCGTGTAAAGCCCACCTAAGAGTGATGTTATCAACTGTCTGTTAATTTGACCATGCAGACTTTGCTGTGTAGATCCATATCCAGACTCAGATCATCAGACACTAATGACAATGGCCACTGCTCACTGAATAGTTATTAGTCAAAATATGAAAAAAACTATCCCATCTTGCAATGTTTAAAAATCCTTGAAAATCATTCCCTGGTCTGCATGTGGATTTAGATCATCACCAGTGTTTTTGGTTTGTCCTTGCTCTATTTCTGACCTATTCTAATAATATCATCAAATCCTGTCAATAACTTTTTGAGTTGAATAACACTTGCAAAAAACAGACCCTCCTTGCTGAAGGTAAGAATCATTTAGAATGCCCTAAACTGATGACATTGGATTGTATAAACAAGACCTAAAACTATTAATCCTGTGGACATACATCACCCTTTGGCAAAGAAGAAACAACACTCCAGGGTCATTAATTGTTTGCTAGGTAAAGTTTCCCTTCATTTTTAGATTTTGAGTTTATCATCTACCAGATAATTTATGAGCAGCTACTATTTTATCCTTATGGTGGAAAAATCAGCACCAACTGCCTTGCTTTGGTCATTTGCACACTAACAAGGGCTTCAAATGGATTTTGTAATATCACATTGTGTAGTTTCGTACAGTAGAGGCTCACAGACAAAATAATAAGTGTACAGAAATAGTAGCATGGCAAATAAACACCAAAAGATTTATTGGCCTTCATTTGACAAATAAAAGGCAAACATTTACACTTTATATTAAAATGCATCCAAAAAAAGGGACATGATGACAAATATAATGAATAGATGAATGACTGCTTTAGCTTCTGTAGGTCCTTGAAGTGGCAAACACTGAAGTAGATGAGCTCTTTCTTCTAAAACTATCATATGTATTACAGCTTCTGACCTTGAATCTACTTACAATGAACACCTAAGAGAAAAATGTTTATACTGTCTCCTTGGTATAACAACAACCCCATTTAAAGCATTTAAAGGCACCATCATTCACTATCTTAGCAAAACATAATGCAGGAGCAGAGCCACCTTTAACAACATTAGTTACACCTGTGCCTATCTGCCTTGTCAAATGTTAGTATATATTAAAAAACACACCTGCAACATTTGCCAACCTGTGGGACCAGAACCTCAACCACCGCAGTAGAGAAAATCAAGCTGTTGATTAGCCAGGTGTGTGTTTGTGTTCCCGTGCTTCTCTTGGGTCCATGAACTCATCACGTCTTAAAGTTCATTACATGAAACACACTTCCTCCCTCAGCCAATTTTACCTCCTGCAAGCTAAGCTAATTGTGCCAGACTAATTGTGCCAAGCATAAACATCAACTGAGTCGGCACTAATTAATTAACTCAACGTTCCCTTCAGCACCTGTAAGAAATTTCAGAATTGGTTGAAATGAGTTAGAGGCCATTGTTAGGACTTGTGCCAAATGTTCTGTGATCCATAGGTTGTTGAGATGTGTCATTAGCCTTTAGTGTAGGCAATGAAGCAACTGAAACACACTCTCTGGCAATATTTTACTTTAATTTGTACAAAAAAAGCTGGCATTGAAGTTTGTCTGAGATACATTTGGTATCAATAGGACACAAGTTGAGCTTAGTAAAAGCAATAAATAGCTGCAGTAGCCTGGTAAGGATAGTGTCTATGCACTGTAAAAAAGGCTAGTTGTTTTAATTTAAAAAGTTAGTTTCAGGGCTGCCTTAACATTTTAAGTTATCTGAATTTAGAAATTTAATTTTGGTTGAATTAAGAACGGTTCAGATCAAGTGAACTTCTGAAGTTCAATAAACTTGCTCTACTTGAACTGTTTAGTTTAACAAACTTCTAAAAGCAATCCAATTCCAATACTATTTTTTTTATGCCAACACAGTAATTAAACTTCTTTAAACTACAGTTTTAAAGGTAAAACAACTTGTTCTGAAGTTCAGCTCACTTATGATTTTGAGCTAAATTGACTTATTGCATTTGGATTTAACTTAATATTTCTCTTAAACTTTTACTCATTTCGTTCTGCTTTGACACAAGTTTATAAAATAAAGTTAATATTTGCTTTAAGAAAAACAATCTTAAAAGCAGAAAAAAGGTCTAGTATTTAAAGGGTATTATTGCCAGACAAACCAAAACAACTTCTGTTCTTCATGCTTTAATAACACAACTGACAATTTTTATCACATGTTCAATGTGGATAGCAAAACAGCTCTGAACAGATTCAAGATACATTTGCCACAAAAAAGTGCTTGTTTGTGGGAAAAATGCATCCTCATCCACAAATGTTTTTTAACTTTTACTTAAATTCGTCTGGCTTGCATGACGGCTCGTTTGGTGGAAAACGAGCTTATAGCTCACATCTTTTACTGTTTTATTTCTTTTTTCACATTTGTGGATGAGGATCAGTGACCTGAACTTCAGATCAAGTTGTTTTACCTTTAAAACTGTGGTTTAGAGAAGTTTAATTACTGTGTTGGCATAAAAAAAATACAATTGGAATTGGATTGCTTTCAGAAGTTTGTTAAACTAAACAATTCAAGTCGAGCTGACTTAATAGCAAGTTTATTGAACTTGGCAACTGGCAACTCTGTTTTTTTGACACGTGGACCTCATTTATAGGTGCGTGCATGCTCATATACTCACTCAGACAAACATCTGAGTGCAGCTCGGAGTCCTTCAGAAGCTATTTAGATCCAACCGATTTAGCCGCACTTAGCGGGGGCCACGGCAAGGCAGCTTCAGCGCGGGACATAATCTCTGCAAAATCACTCATTTCGGTTATATTTTTTCATCCATCGCCAGTGTTATCACAAAGTCAGCTTGTCTACCGTCTTCAGGTGGGTTAGCTGACCTTGTAAACAAACTTTCGATGACGTCATGGCTGCGCAACACAAAGGTACGGCTGATTTCACCCATGCTGTTTCACACTCGGCTGCAAACATGGTCCGGCAGTGCGTATTCCCACTTTGTCCAAATAAAATGACAAGTTCTTCAAAGTTTAGCTTCCACAGGCTTCCTTTGAACTATCCGGGATTACTAAAAGTGTGGCTCGTTGCACTGAAAATAGGTTCAGATAACGGAGCTGTGCAGCCAAGCTATTGCTACAAAGTAAATAAATTCAAATTAGGTAAGCTATTTATTAAATAAATAAAATAATGATGCAAAAGAATTCATGGAAAATAAACCCTTCAAGAATCTACTTACTCAACTGAAAGTTGCCCATTGGGTCCTGCTGATTTTGGCTGCGTCTTCCAGTTTATCTTTGGGACATAAAAAAAACGTCTCTACCACAGCCCGGTTTGTCATTGCAGAGAAATCCTCCAGAGTAGTCAGACATATATTCCTGGATAGATCCATACGCGTTTCAGCCGGTTTCAAGTCCCACTCTGAGCAGCTAACACACTCCTCTTCTGTTGCCATAGGCGAACACTGTCCACAAGCGCACCACCGGTTCACATTGAGTCGTGGACGTGCTCCTGTTTGTTGTTCTCGAGCCAGCTGTTCGTCTTTCTCCCTCCACATTCTTCTTTCATGGAGCTCCTCGTCCGTGTACTCAGGCTCAAACCGGTAAGGACAACCGTCTAAGTCGAAGTCGTAGTCTGACTCTTCGGCATCAGATAAATATTCTGCCATGTTGCTCAGCAATGCTGGCAAAAAGTAAATCAGCTGTACCTTTGTGTCGCGCGGATATGACGTCATCGAAAGTTTGTTTACCAGGTCAGCTGACCCACCTGAAGAGGGTAGACAAGCTGACTTTATGATAACACTGGCGATGGATGAAAAAAATATAGCCGAAATGAGCGATTTTGCAGAACTGTAGTTTAAAGAAGTTTAATCTGTGTTGGATCTAAATAACTTCTGAAGGACTCCGAACTGCATGATGTTTGTCTGAGTGAGTATATGAGCATGCGCACACCTATAAATAAGGTCCAGGTGTCAAAAAACCGGAGTTGCCCTTTAAGAAGTTCACTTGATCTGAACCGTTCTTAATTCAACTGAACTTAAATTTCTAAATTCAGATAACTTAAAATTTTAAGGCAGCCTGGACACTAACTTTTTAAAGTTAAAACAACTAGCCTTTTTTACAGTGTGAGCGGATAAGAGGCCTGTGACATCTGTCTTGCAAATCTATTGACTAGAAATGTGTCTAAATCTGTATTCAGAGGAACTGCATGCGACCAGTTTAAACTAACATTTGCGGATGATACAGTGATTGTTAGTCTGTTAGGTAAAGATGAGTGTGAACATGGTCCTGTTAGTAATGATTTTATGACTTGGTGCAAAGATTTCCATCTGCAGATTAACGTGTCCAAAACTTAAGATATGATTATTGATTTTTAGAAAGTCACTGCCCAGTGCTGGTTAAACTGTTATTATTGATATGGATGTTGAGATTGTTTCTCAGTACAAATATGTGAGAACAGTTATCAATAACTAACAGTGTGTACTGATGCTGTTTGAAGTAACCTGTGGTGGATAAAGGACTCAATGCCACATTGAAGAATCACATTCTTCATACAACAACACAGGGCATGCTAACAATCGGATCAGCATGTTTTTTTCCGACTTCAACAGGAACGCCGATAAGTCGGAGATGATGTCACTCCCATTTCCGAGGTAACTGGAGCGCAGCATTACGACAGTCGCCGCGTGTGCTCATGGGTAGCAGAGTCTTAATGTCGCCGGAAACAGATTCTCCTCACAGTCCCTTTAAGGTTTTTACCAAAAATGCTACAAAGCTGAGATCAGATACCATAGGAATTGTGTAAGATTTATTTCATCATTTCATCTACTCCTATTTGCTCTTTTTTTTTTTTTTTTTTTTTACATCTCTAAGGTGTTAAACACTAAAACCCCTTAGGCAGAACGATTTTCCTCATTCTCAGACTGACTCCTTCACACCAGAGCAGAGATGTCAGTGTTATAAACAGGCACTTAAGCTCATTGACAGAATTACACATCTCTTTCCAAGCACTCGAAGCAGTACTGTGAATGAACCTCACAGAAATAGTAAGTGTATCAATAAATCACAAAGAGAAATGTTGTCAGAGAGCAGCAGGATCAATGGAAACATCCGCTTCAATCTGTTTACCTTGTTTAATTTGAACTCCCCTCGCCAGCGTTATGTTCTGTAGCTACATTAAAAACACAAAAAGGGTGGAAATTATTACTGATATATAATTACAGAGCCTGATCCTTCTATTGAACCAGTGTATGCCACTATAGGCTATTATGTTAACTTAGCCTGCTCCTCACCTGGGAATATTGAGTTTTGCATAACATTTACAGTGTGATTGACATCTTTATTCCAAATGCCTTACAGTCACATCTCCACACACCTGTAAACCCAAAAGGTTCCCAATTCAATTTAGTCTTCAGCTCTGTGATCGACAGCTTATCGGACATCATCTGAACACTCAGTCCCACCTGCACCGCTCCCAGCAGTTCAGGCACTCACATTAATAAGTATTTGCAAATAGTGTTTGAGCCAGATCTCATCTGTGTATATAAGATGGAAAATCCATTACCACTGTGGTAATATCTCTAAAATTAAATGTTTAATTCAAACCTTGTTAATTGAGGGTAATTATGGAAGACAAATGGGCCGCTTTGTTTCATTACCAAATGGAAGGATAATTATGTTTGCCAGCATTTTCCGGACTGACTATCATTTGCATCAGGAAAGGTCTGGTTTGTTTTGCTCATGTGGCCTTCAGGAGTGTATTCAACTATTTATGCTTTTTGCCAGTCACATCAGTCCTCAAGTAAAGTTTGTTGTACCCAAATACTGTATGTATAAAGCTCCAATGTCCTGGTGTATTTAGACATTTACATCACGTCTTAGGTGTCTTTTGGGGAAGGATTTGATTTAAGTTAAAGGTGCTATGAGGAGAATGTATTACCGGCATCCAAAGACTCTGCTACCCATGAGCACACGTGGCGACTGTCGTAATGCTGCGTTCAATTAACCTCGGAACTAGGAGTGACATCATCTCCGACTTATCAGCGTTCCAGTTGAAGTCGGAAAAAAACATCCCGATCTACCAGGCTATTGTTAGCTGTTGTTAGCACGCACTGTGTTGTTGTTCACAAATATCACATGAAGAATGTGATTATCACTATGGCAGCATTTTTGTAAATATAAGTCTAACAATACTATGTATACAGCTGATCTAGAGCGACACACCCCAGTCAGAAGTGCAAATAAATTGATTATTACAGGAGCTAAATAACTGTTCACACTGGGGTGGTGAAGTTTCACAGAATTCCCAGTAGGAAATTCCGACTGCGGGGGATGTTCCAGTTGCAAACGCAAGGAATACTGTCCGGGAGTTCTTTGCATGATAAAAACACATAAATAGGGGACACAGCAGACCAAGAATTGCCTTATAAATGAAAGTGTACAAGTGTATTGTCCTACAGGTCACCAAAGCGTGCCATCCAAAACGAGTGAACAACTCAGTGATGAGTAATGCTGCGTTCACACCGCAAGCGACCCAGCTACCAAAGTCGCGTCGCCAACTGACGTAGCATCGCGTGTCCATAAATACCTCAGTTTGGTAACAGCTGCCGTCGGCCATCGCTCTGACATCACGTCCGCTCGAGTTTCACCGCAATCATATCATATATCACATAATAGGATGTATAAGCGGACATTTTTCCAGCTGTATCCTTTTCACTCACTTATCAACCACAAAACACTGCAGCTGATGCCCTGCAGCAGCAGCATCTTTGAGTTTACCGAGGTCCGTCTAGGCAGAACTAATGTCCTCACTGACATTAGTTCCACCTAGACGGAACTCATCCGCCCTGTAGTCCGGATGAATAACTGTCTGTCTCAGGTACCGTCACACGTACACACACCTCTGATTGGCTGTAGCTGCACAGCCACACACGACATCGCCTGAATAGAGAGTGATCGCCGAGGTAGTACAAGTAGCATCCGGTGTGAACGCACCTTCAGATGTTTAGAGTTGGTAATGAACCTCAAGGATGCATGGTAGGCAGTATCAACCATATGAAGACACTGTGCAGAGGCATGCATGTACAAAATATCCCCATAATCTAAAACAGGTAAAAAAAGTTGCAGCAACAAGTCGCTTTTTTACATTAAAAGTAAAACACAACTTGCTTCTAAAATAAAAACACAGTTTCAGTCTCAACTTTTTGACAAGATACAGTACATGTGATTTAAAAATAAGGGAGTCATCAATCAGTGTATCCAAATATTTATAGCAGTTTACAACATCAATCTGTTTTCCATCAACAGCAGAGAGTGCAGGAACAATTTGTAACCCGGTCCTTAATCTGGCTAAAAGCATTAGCTTGGTCTTATCAGGGTTTAACACAAGTTTCAGTTCATAAAGTGCATTTTGAAGGACCCCAAAGGCATATTACAAACACTCAGCAGCTTGTGCCAGTGCCCCTCATGTAAAGCCCTCCAGCAGTTTCTTTGAGTGTCCCCATTTGTCCTGAATTTTGCTACTTTTAGGACTATTGATTTTTTTTTTCACCTCCTCTATGGATTTATATGATTGAATCAGATGACTTTTCTAATTTGAACCTTGCCTTTCCATCACTCTGCTGTTCTCATATTTCCACTATTTGAACTGCACTTGTAGCAGCCTGCCTTTGGGAGCCCTCCCTGTGTGACCCTGTTACCATGCTGACACTAAATCTGACATACTGCTTTCTGTTTTATTTGACATTCACTCCCTTGTAGTAGTGGGAACATGGTGGTCTTAAACATTAAGAGCGGGTTATTAAAGGCAACTCTAATGAGCGAAGCACCTCTGGCATTATCTCAGCGCTATTACTTTAATAGTTTAAGACAATGTTCTCCCCCTCCTCCAAAAAAGATCTTAATATAAGTTTTACCCTTCAGCCTCTTAGTGTAAGAGCCCTCACTGTACATCCATGCCAAAATGTTAAGTGATAGGTCTGTTTCAAAGATACTAATGGAGGGCATTTATTATAGAAATGTCCACTATAATCTGTGTTATATTCCAGGAGACGGTATGAATGTGAACGAGAGGTTCATAGTGCAGCCACCACCAGTCATTTCCATAATTTAAACAGGCTGGGCCATATTAAATGTAGATTAATTGCCAAGGTGAATACTTAATTCAATAAAATATAATTCCCCTAATGTTTTATTTAATACCACTGTATAATTAATTAAATCAGCAGCAATTTATTCTGAAACAGCAGCACATGCTGTCAAGGCTAAAAATAAGATGATGACATGAAGTTCTGCCAAAACAATGACCCCAATAAATCTTTTCCTTTTGAACTGAAGGTGTTTAATCAAATACATTTTATCCATTGTTTCATGTCCTTTAGGACAGGCAGTCATGTAAATTTAACAGACTTCTCAACCATTTCTACCTCTCTCCCCTCTATGGATAATCCCAACACCCCCTCACTCCTTTGACATTGACTCAGGGTCTGTGTAGCCGTGGGTGAGGCCTCTAAGCCAAGCTGTGGAGCCACACTGAGGGAAGGTAGGGGCCAGGGGCCAAGGGCAGTCCTCGAAAAGGCCCCCAGGCTTATAACTGTGAACAAGAACAGAGAGACACAGGCCGATAAAAGACCGCAGGGCAGCCGGCCCAAAAATTTAGCAAGTAGGTTGGTGAGAAATGCAGCATATTCCCCCGGTGGCCATGTTCCTGTGGGTGGGAAACATTAATGTTGGTATTGTGTTGTGCTGTTAACACTTAGATGCTTTTAAGATATTCTGTCAGCCGTATTTCTTTATCGCCTTCCCACTGAAAAGTCACAGCAAGGCAAAAGGAACCTAAAAATTTAGGGACATAATGGACCTCATTTGTTACATAAAATTTCGTTTGGTATCGATTCATCTCAGAAGAAATGAGATTTAATGCTGGTCATTGTTTAATTACTGACATTATGCAGCCAAATATAACAATTTATTCTGTAAAGGACTTCGTAACTTCGGGGCAGTAGTCTTCACAGCAACATTGTGCATATATACCTTTGATTCTGTGTTTATTATGCTTTTTTTCCTGTTACCTTTTGGTAAACTTTTAAATTCATTACCCACCAGTCAAAGGGAAAAGGGGTATAAAACTCTGACTTTGAATAAGAAAATGAAACCAAGAACATGAGAGAACCGCAGCTTACACTACATGAGCCCCTTCCTGCCATGTTTATTATTTTTGTTACTTATTTATTTATTATGTATTTTTGGGGCATTTTGTGCCATATTGATAGGAGAGAGACAGTGGATAGGCTTGTGAAAGGGGGTGAGAGAGTAGGGGAAGACACTCTACAAACTGGTCACAGGCGGGATTCGAACCTGGACCGGCAGAAGCAAGTACATGGGGTGCCTGGTTGCTAACCACTCCACCAAACTAGCACCCCCATGTTTACTATTTAAAAAAAAAATCATCATCATCAAAACATTTATCTATGATGCAAATTAGAGACATTAGGCATAAAGGGCACAACAAGCGACCCAATGTTTGTGTCAGGTGTGTTATTACTTCAGTGATGGTTCTCTTACCTTATTTTATTTAAAGTTTTGTTTTCTAAAAACATGGTTTCAAGCTTTAAGCTGATCATATGTTTATTGTTGGTTTTATTACTTTTCTCTTACAGAGGAACAGCTCTTAGTAAAAGGACCTGTGTTGAGTGTTAACTTGCTGAGCAGTTGTAAAAATCCATGAGTAATATTGTTATTGTGTTATAGTATTTTGTTGATCACTTTTCTGCCTCCATGCAAAGAACTTTGGACTGAAGTTCAATTTCTCCTGTATGCACAGATAGATAGATAGATAGATAGATAGATAGATAGATAGATAGATAGATAGATAGATAGATAGATAGATAGATAGATAGATAGATAGATAGATAGATAGATAGATAGATAGATAGATAGATAGATAGATAGATAGATAGATAGATAGATAGATAGATAGAAGCCTTCAACCTTTGTGTTGCACTGTATATGTGCAGGAATTTGATTATCTATTACGTTGCAACTATAATTGCCATAAGTCTTACTGGGGGATTCCACTGGATGCGTATCCGGTCCAGCTCCGCTCTGCTCTGCTCTGTCATCTGACGTGCGTCAACTCCCGCTGGATCCGTCTGCGGTACGAAGCATTGCGGCTCTGCCTTGCAGCGGGTCAACGAGCTCATAAAGTATTTTGTGGTTTTGCACCTCCAAAATCCAAAGCTCCTCTGTAGTTTCTCGCTGGTTGATCTGGAGATGCGGATGAAGAAGAAGCTTCGCGACACAAACTTGTTTGCAAAAAAAAGAGCAGTTTATTGACAGACCAAGCAAGTGTCTGAATCGGGCACTCCGGACAGTCCCGAGAGGTTCAGCCAAATGAGACCTCCCGAGCAGTGAAAATGGACATGTATATATACCCACCCGACACATTCTTTGAAGCATACAGAGCCTTGCATGCAGGGTGGACTCTCATTGGACCAGCATCTTAGATAAATGACCAGTGGCCCCAAAGGTTGACCCATGATAGCCTGAAGTGATAGCCTTTAACCTCTGACACAGGGTTCATCCCCTTAAGTATCAGTTTTAAGTTCTCAGCTATTTACCTAGTCACAGGAGTCTGGTTTTCCTTTAAGAAAAAATGTGAAGAATGTTCTTTCTTGTGCATCCTGGTCATTACATCCTGAGTGAACCGGGCCACCTTCAGTCTAATCATTTGCCAACCCCTAAGGCCACCTATTGTCCATCTAAAACACAGGTGTCAAACTGATCCAGTAAAGGGCCACTGTGGCTGCAGGTTTTCTTTCCAACCCAGCAAGAATACACCTGATCCAACAAATCAACCGTGTAAAGACAATCCAGTTGATTGAGTAATTAGCATCAGGTGTGTTCTTGCTTGGTTGGAATGAAAACCTGCAGCCACAGTGGCCCTTTACTGGATCAGTTTGACACCCCTGATCTAAAACATTCACATTATTTACTTCACCTCATCCATGGTGAAGTGGGGTGAGACTGAACTTTTGACACCAGTCTGTCTATGCCCTAAATGATGTTTTCCAGGTACAGTACTTTTCCGTTGTTGACACGGTTTATTTTATTTTGAAACATCTACGGATGTTTTATTTTGTGTTTGTGCTCAACTTCCTGTCCCGCACGATATTCTGTGTGCTAAATTGCTGCGCCGTGCTGCCAGAGGCCGGCGGGGCAGATACGCAGCCGTGCCGGAGCCGTGCCGCAGCTGGTGGAAGTACACGAATTGCTTATAATGGAAACGGATCGGCTCCGCTGCCGCAGCGGAGCGGAGACGGACCGGATACGCATGCAGTGGAATTTGGGCTTTAGCATTAAAACACTATACAGCCTCATGTTTACACAGCCCTTACTGATTGCATTTATGCTTAATGTTGTGAAAACAATTGACATGACAGGCAAAACTAAAATCTGCAAATAACTTTAACATATAATCCATATCCACATATCTGCAATAGAAGCAACAATTGAGCTGCTGCATATTTTTATTTTACCAAGTTTACTTCAGCAGCCAAAATCAGGTGCTTTGTATACTCCCTCTTCCTTGCACTGGCTGTAGTTTACTCTTGGTCAGCTTGGTGGTGTGCATGTGCTCCCAGTACATTCCTTGGTATGTGCTGAAAATGCATCAACATGCCTTAGTGGGATACATAAGATTTGAAATTTGAGAGTTATGTTTGTGTAGGATTAGGAAATTTCCTGGTAGATCTTTTTTTTTTGTTTCAGGCTTCATCATGTTCAAAAGGAATATAAATATCTTCAAGAAATACATGTCTTTTCTTTTGTTTCTTGGTTTCGTAACGATAAAGAGGACTTAAAAGAATCCAACCTTGACCTCAATCTGACTGCAGGTAACCAATGGTGCAGAATCACAAAATAAAACAGAGGTCCAAATCTTAAGGTTTAAATCATGACTGACCATGAAATGAACAACAGCATGCTAGCATCATTAGAGATTCCCATTGTGAGTGTGAAGTCACAAGAATGTTACTGCTGTGGAAATATGGTTGGTCTGCTGCTTTAAGGGATGAAAGAGGAATCCGAGGCTATGGTCTTGAGATGTCTTGAATGGACCCTGGAGATTTCTCAGTGACGATGGAGGTTATATTGCCCCACTGCTTCTGCTGCCCAACACTGAGAGCAGTCTACACACTGCTGGTCCTGTGTTTACAGCCTTTAATGCTTTTTTCCTGTTCCTTGGCAATGTTCTTTCTCGATTCAGGCATGCATGCATTTTTGCACACAGAGACAGCACCAGACATACCAATCACACTCCCACACACACATACAACAGAGTGTAGACAGAAAACCACAGGGCTGCATGTGATGTTGAAGAAAGTATGATGCAATGTTTTACAAGAATGAGAGCCATGGAAAATAATGATACCACAAAAACATCTTATTGTGCTTCACATAATGACGATCAGCTATTATATGTAAAGAGTAATCTGCACCTTATAATATCAGATATTTTACTTTTAATGGCTACCATTTACAGTAAGTACTTTTTAACAACTACCCAGGGCAGGTGGAGGTAAAGTTGAAGTTAAATTGCAAAGAGTAAAAGAAGCCGACTTATCAACTTAATATGTTACATAAAAGAAGTCATATTTTGCCCTAATCTTGGCTCATATGTTCAGTTTCAGAGCTGAGATAGTTTTGTTAAATATATGCAGTATACATATCATTATAGTACAAATTTTGGTGACCATAAAAGAGAAAATCTGAAAGGGAATTATGCAGAAAACAAGTAACCGAAAAATGTGTCCATGCTACCTGAAGGAATTTCAGAACAAACTAGAAAAGCACTCGGAGAGCACAGACCTCTGCCTGCACCACAGTCCTCTCCCATGTTGTGATTTTTACCATAAATATTAGTCCTACTTTTATTTCATGTAAATATTTAGTTGTTGTAGTATGTTAGCGTGTTAAATTAGCAATGACATGGATAGAGAGATGGTTCTAAAATTGACGTGAACAACTGTAATGATTATAAGATGGAGAGGACTGGTGTTTATTAATTTAGCAGAATCTACTTGAGCTGCAAGTAAACTGTGTTGAATTACGTTTTTATTAGAATTTATGTTAGATTATGTTGTTTCTGTTGATAGTTGATGTATGGTCAGGTGTGTCTACAGTGGTAGGTCATTCATGTTGGTGTTCCCAGCTACAGTTATAGGTATGTGGTATTTGCAGGAACTACAGGAGCCAATCAGAAATCAGTATCCACATGGATCGATCCAAATCAGGAGGGGTTGCTCTCATACTTCTTTCGTATTACCTCATGGTCTGTCTGTATGTTTGTCTGTTAGCAAGATTACCCAAAATCTGCTGGACGATTTTACATGAAAATTTTAACAGAGGTCTGGTTTGGTCCAAGGAAGAAGCCATAACATTTTGGTGCTGATCTGATCCAGATTGATAAAAAATATTGAACAGCAAATTACGAATCAGTCCACAATAAATCTCTCATGAATGTTAAACATTGATATAAGGCAAATGTGGCTATTCCTGACTGACCAGCTCTTTGCAAAGTAAAGCCTGAAATACAGAATGTGATCAAACAAATGTAATGTCAGCAAATGTTGCTGGAAGAAACTGGAGTGTTGCATCTGTGACTAACTTTGTTTATCTCTTTTCT
Source organism: Scarus forsteni (assembly GCA_036419115.1). Taxonomy (NCBI): domain Eukaryota; kingdom Metazoa; phylum Chordata; class Actinopteri; order Labriformes; family Labridae; genus Scarus; species Scarus forsteni. The sequence goes on along the minus strand of JAZDUH010000085.1, from coordinate 5,013,348 downwards.
CTTATCCTTTTTCTCCTGCCATCCAATCGCCTAATTTGAAACCAAAAAGGTAAGAGCATTCTTTAATTCTATTATAGCCTTAAATTGAATATAACAGTGTTTAAATCAATAGCACTGAGGCGATGCTCTCAAACAGTCTCATGTAAAGCAATTCAGATTCTAATTTAAGCAGCAGATGAGCTCATGTTTTAAAATTTCCTCACACATTCACTGGGGCACAACTTTAAAGTAAAAGCAGAACTCGGCTGTCTAAGTGTGTACAGTAGTCCTAAAGAGTCTGCATCCTTCACTGAGTTAAGTAAGGCGAGTATAAGTGAAGCTCTTTCTCACACAGGAGCCCTGTGATCCTGTGGGCTGTTGTCGTTGGCTGACTTGAGAAACAGCAACAAGCTGAAAATTGATTTCAAAAGAAATATAAAGCAGATTTCGGCTGAGTTCCACAAGGTTGCTTCTTCACAGAGGAGCTGCATAATAGATATGCAAAGTACATCCCTATGCACAGTGCAGCACAGCAGAAAACATTAGAGCACGGCTTGCATACTTGCATTTGTTTGAAGATATCAAGGCTATTGTTTTTCCCCCAGAGGAATCCAGCTTGCTGGAGGAGGACATTTTTATGAATTGTTTTCTATTTTGAGCGGGTTGCACAAGTCGTGTAATGAATCTGTTCAGAAGCAGCAACATGAAAGTAACTTCAGAAAATGAATGCTGTTGATTGGAATTAAAATTGTCTAGAAAATGTAGATAGAGGCTCATTATATAATGCAGATTTCTTCAATCATCTCTTCAATCTTCAATCAAGTGAAAAGCAGACAGCAAATGCTCTGTATTTGGTTTATAAAAATCATCACCTGGGGATCAGAATGAGTCCTGAGTTTCAACCTGTAAGGATTAGAGGTTAATTTACAGATATTTGTATTACTGAGTTGGCCTTAAAGAAAGGAACATTCAGCCAAATATGCAGATAACTTAGCATGACCCCTAATTTTAGTTGCAACTTTACTGACACCTGTTTAAAGCAGCACAACGGAAGATCCCCGCTTGACCGGAGAGGGAACTCAACTACCCATGAGCTCTAGCGCACGCATACTGTCGTAAGGATACAGATCTGCCGGTCGCGTGTGTTTGTTTTGTAGGCGAATCACAGAAGCCAGGACTTCGTTCAAAAGTATTCTTCTGTCTTCAGCGGCTGTTTGCAGGATGGATAGCGACGAGGTAATGTATTTATTTTTGACTAAATGACGATGTTAAAAATCGCGAACTTGAACTTGGTTTTATTACCGTGAAGTCGCCCCCGTCCTGTTGAAGCAATGAAGTGAATAAAAGTAAAGACAACAACAAGCTGGTGATATCACACACTTGAAATAGGTCTAAACCAAACTACATACTGGTACGTTCTGGATTTGTTGTGCTGTACTTTTTTCCTGTCAAGTTTTTTTGAGGAACTTCGTCATAAATTAGTCGCTAACATACCTGATAGTAGTCGGACATCCCTCCTTGTCTTTTATTTCACACCAGCGAGTGAACGCCGAACTTATTACTGTTTATTCTGGTCTGAGCATTCAGCTTGTTTTTCTCTCGCTTTCTTTGTTTTGTATCCTCCGACAAAACTTTTCTCTTCCTTACATTCTTTGTAGCCTCCGCCATGGTTACAGCTCTGCGTTAATGATTGGCTTTCGCCGAGACTTCCGTGTTTTAAATGAATCGGGAATCAGGGGAAGTGACGTATGCCGTAAAGCAGTACAAACGTGTAGTTTTGGGATACAGACCACTCCAGACCACGACAGAGGTGTCATTCAACTCATTGTAAAGTGGTGGACCATCACAATGAATATCGAAGGATTATATTATGTTTGAAAAGCTACATAGTGTTGGTTTAAAGGTGGCTGGATTTAGTTGTACAATGATTGCTTTGAGTGTCACAGAATTTCTGATCACATCTTTTGAATGAACCAGCTGTATCTCAGAAAAGAGGCTGAGATCTTGTAATGTATTTAATATTATCCAGAAAACTAAACACATATACCTAATTGTTGCCCCACTTTGGATGTAATGGACTATTTGTCAAGTGCATCTTGGCAACAGTCAGTAGAAATAGATTAAAAAATGCTTGAAGAAATCTTTAAAGGAAATCTGGAAGGTGATTCTTTCTAACTTTTACTTTATCATTATGGACGTTACTAAATTAGAAGCTTAAAAGACAGTGAAGCATCAGTAAGGAGTCTAAAGTATTTATAAAAAGATGCAGACACTAATCATTTACCCTGTGACGTGACAGCGGAGGCCTGGTTCGGTGATTTGTGTCTTGGAGTTTGAAAACATAATGAGTTTTGTTTTGTCAGGATTCAAATCTAATTTTAGCTCCATCAGAGTTTCCTGCATACTATCAAAGGCCTCCTGTAGAAGACAGAGAATGAACAACTGCATTGTCTGCATACAAGTAAACATTTGCATCAGGAACATTATTAGCAACATTAATGGATAGTGTAAATAAAATTGATCCAGTGACTGAGCCCTGTGGTACTCCATTTCTTTGGCCAAAATACAAACAGAGATCAAGCCTTCAGCCTGGACACACTGCAGTCTGTTTGGATAAATAGTTATCAAACTAAATAATGGATGGTGCAAATGAATAAGAAGTGTGTGGTCTGTCTCTAAGGACAACATGGTCAGCAATATTGAAATCATTCAGCAAATAGAACTAAATGTGCAGTATGAACCTTTTAGAAGCATATCTGGCAGAAAGGAGCTACTGCATTGCAGAAAGCACTTCTCAAAGCAAACTCTGGCCAAAACATATCAAAAGAGGAGCGAAAATATCCTCAGAATAGAGAAGTTTGTGGCATTGATGTTTGTTTTTTTAATTGACATAACATGATAAAGCTGCTATTGAAGCTGTTAGCATCTATGCTAAATCCTGTATGTGCCATCACTTCCTGCTGTCATCTCTTAGCTCATTTCTCTACTTGCTGTAATGAACTGTAATTGGATTGTGCTGCGTTGTACCACTCACAATCGTTGAAGATTGGAGCTTGGCGAAATGGATCTGCCTGATTATAGACTCTGAACCAGGCAGGTCCAGCTGCTGTGCAAGTTTATGATGCTATCGTGTCATTATGGACCAAACTCCCTGTTGAATTTGTGCCACAAAGAATTGAGGCAGTTTCTGAGGAACATAATGAAGTGGCTAGTACCTGTATGTCCTTACTATGCGTTTATGTGGAACAAAAGCACATAATGTAAAACTTGGATCCTGTACCCACAGATTTTTAGATATAAAGACTTTTTTGTGCTCCTCTTACACCAGTTTTCTCATTAGATATGACACATGAATCCAGTTTCTCACAAACTTCCTGATTCACAACAGATCTTTAACCCTCCCCTCAAATAACTCTGCACCTTTCTCACATCACATTTAAAACTCCCATCTTGCCTTCAGCTGCAGAAGAAGACCGCTGACTTTCAGAGTACAAATGTTTCCCTCACTGTGTCAGTATACAGAGCTACAGTATATTGACATTTAAATGCTAAGACGATGGCACATCCAGCTGCGACTGTATGATTTGTGTAATGACTCACAATCTTGTACTGCACTGAGACATGTCCTGAAAAGAAATACAACATTTTTCCTCCAACAAAAAATAACCTTATACTTGTGGAAGAGATTGTAGAAGAATGATTTATCATCCACAGAATATAGTGCTGTTGTAGTTTGTACACCCTCACGCTGTGGAGGATGAAAGTCAGATGAAGCAGTCACCTGTTTTTTTTTTCTTAGTCTGTTTGATTTACCGTAGATCAGACGATAATCAGACACTCTGCAGGGATGGGCCCTCCTCCTATCTCTGTCCAGTCACAGCAGCGTTCCTTTGAAATCCCCCCCAGAACATTCCCCCCACCCACAGCCTATTTATTGCATTCATAGCACACGCTTTGATTTTCACAGGGCAGCAACATGACACATCAGCTGCCAGAGCATTGTGGAAATGGCTCCGTCACATGAGAGGCACTGGGCTTGTTTGTTGCTGCAGCTCTGCGGAGACAGGCGGGATGGCATCCGCCCTGGTCCGCCTGCTTGGCCCATCTCACACTCCCAGCCGGAGCAGTCCTCCCACATAAATGAAAGTCCATGACATGATCCTGTCACTACATAACGGGTTCATGTGGTTTCAAAGTCTAAGGACATTTATCAGGGTCAGCCCACCACAGTTTGGAGCTCGATTTGAGACCAGATTTTACTGGTCCAGACTCGCTGATGAGCCGAACTGACATCCTTGTTTAGCCATGCAGGTTTGTGAGTACCCTTAGGTGTCTTGTGACTCATAGCTTGATTCTACCAAATGTGGATACACAATGTATTCAGTACATTTTCTTCCTGTAAGGAAAAAAAAAACAAATGGTTGGTACATAGAACAAAGGATTCCCAAACTATTAGGCCAGCAACAAGGTTATAATAGTTAACTAAAACGAAACTCAAAACGAAAACTAAAATTTAAAATACATTGCAGTTAACTCAAACTAATAAAAACTAGAAAAGAAAACAGAAACGATAATTAAACTAAAACTGTATCTTGTGTCCCCAAAACTAACTGAAACTAACTAAAATTCTAGACAAAATGTCCTTCGTTATCGTTTTTAACAATATTTATTAGCCTTTAGGATTTAAATTAATCCGACACATTTTCCCAACCAATTTTACGACACTTTTCAGCAGTTGTCAACGCCGTACGGCACCGTCATAGCGACATACTGGGACGTGCCTGTTTACTGCACTGACTGGCTGTGCTCTGTGCCGCCACGAAACGTGTTGTTGGAGCAACTTTGAAGAAATGGTTAAAGTTGGGAGGAGACGGCAGTGTCCCATTTGGGATTTTTTTGAGTACGACAGTGAGACAAACAAATGAAATTAAAACTTGTGAGATATGTGGGGAAAAGGGGAAAAATCCGACAAACTTAAAAGCCCATTTGAGGAGCACCCATAAGGAGGCTTATACAGCCTATGAAAACAAGGAAGCCGGGAGTTTATATCGATGTTTATATGTTTTATATTAAGTTTATATTATTTTCTTGTGTTTAAGGCAGCAGCCAACAGTACAGTATCAGCATTGACTGAGCAGTGAGCACTATGTTGGACTTAAAAATAAACAGTATTATAAAATACTTACTCTGACCTTTTTGAATCCTGCACCTGGCAAATAAGGTCTGAAAAAACTAAAACTAAACTGAAACTAAACTAAAACTAAGCCTTGTTGCAAAAATCAAACTAAATAAAAACTGTAATGCCCGCTCTAAAACTAATTAAAACTAAACTGTAATGGGAAAAAATGTCAAAACTAACTAATACTAAACTATAATGACAAATCCAAAACTATTATAACCTTGGCCAGCAACCCCCATAATTATAGCACTAGAGCCTTGGAATTAACTGTATACACATGCAAACTTACATGATCTGCAAACAGTAATTGCTCTTGATGAATGGTTCTCAACTGATCTTACTTAAGTACCGCTTATTGATAAGCTGGGACCCAAATCGGGGAACATTTTTGTAACTTTTGATATTTATTTAATAAAAAAATGCTTCACTTTGAACCTGAGACAGAGTATCACAGTATATCAACCCCAAAAAATGGTTAATGAGAAACCAAGATGGCCTGCATGAGGCAGCTTTAACCCTATTAAGCCAATTGTATCATATTTGATACGTATTTTTATAATACCTCTTTCTACTCAATATGATCAACAAATTACAAAAAAACATCTGAATACAATCAGATAAATGATTAAAATGTCCTCAAATGGATTATCAGTTGCCAAAAACACATAATGTATCAAATGAGATAAGAAAAATCTATATGTTGAATTTTATGGACATTTTAATTTTATGGATTTTAGCAGAAAGTGAAACAAACATTTCTGCTCCAAAAAGTTAGAATTTTCTGGCTATAATCTATGGTCTTGGGCGTTAAAGGGCTAATATACAGTAAAAGAGAAATATACCCTTTTACCTTCAATTTAATTGAAAGTAAAATGTACATCTTTGGGTCTTAGGATCTCAGGTTTCAAGACTATAAATCTAAATTTAGCTGCAATAACCTGCATCAGTAGATTTATGCCAATAAATAGCATTAAGTTAGACACTGATCATGAGGCTGCCCCAATGCATAAGTAACTTAATCCTTTTTAAGACTTGACAGAGCTTTCATATACAAATGTGCAAATAAAAAAGTCCAATTTCTAAGAAGCTGTTTAAAAAAAATCTTTAAAGTGGGTAATTTAAGAAGAGTTCCTACTTAATGAAACACCTTGCTATTAAAATGTGGTATGCCAATTATTGTTACAGGGTATTATCGTGATTGATTGTTATAAAGTGTGAATAGACAGCACTCCACTGCATAAAACACAACCTTAAAATAGAAGCAAAGGACTTTTTTCCAAACTTTTTTTTTCCTTTTAAAAACTGACCCACTGATAAAGGGTCTGTGTGTCCCACATGTGAGTCACAACCCACAAATTGAGATTATCTGCTCTAGAGAAGCCAACCATTAAATTAATACTTGATAAGAAAAAAAAACAACAACAGTAACAAGTGTTCATTTTCCAAATATGATAAACATTTCACATGTAGTGCTGGTACATAATGATCAAGTAGTGCATAGTAGTGCTACTTAGTAGTACTCTTTGTAAGAAACAATTAAAAGAGCATCAAACCTGGGATCTGTTTTTCATTTATTTATTTATTTTTGTTTGTTTATTTGTTTATTAGATTTTACACTATGAAAGATACATAAGATCAAACTGGAAATATTCATAAAACAAAGAAATGTGTCAGGAGAGGTCAAGAAGCCATTAGGCATATGCAAAGAAGATCAACTTTCTATAAGAAAAAGCAGAGAACAGTCAAGATTTCAGTAAGAACACGAAGTTATACATTCTTACATGTGTTCAACCATGTGTGAAGAAACAAAAAGAAACAATAATAATCAATAATAAAACAAACATAAACAGATTTAACAAAGAAACCAAAAATATAGAGACCACAAAAGAGTTGACAAAATTAGAATAAAATTTAAAAACATAGGAAAAAAAACAAAACAACGTAAGCTAAGTTCCTTCATTCCATATTTTTACACCATGATATCTGATGGAGAACATTTGCCATTGCACTCATCAGTACCCAGATAAAATAAATAAAACAATTTCTTACCCCACCCTGTAGATTGTTTAAACATATATCGGTATGTCCCAAGAATTAGGTGTATTGCCTAACCTAACCCACTTTCCCATAAAGCTGATGATTCATCTGTGGGCGGGGAACAGACCACTTGCACTGACCCACCGTGGCACTTTGTGTTGACAGATCGATGTCTGGTGACAGAGCAGTGTCTTCATCAGGTTTTCATGAAATATGATCTTTTATATTGATTTATGCAGTCATTAGGAGTCCTGATGGATGGATTTAATAAGGAAAGATCGAGGATAAAACTTTAATGCCTTTCTGTATTATTTTTATATCAATACTTTTTGATCTCATTTCTTAAGGAAGCAGGATGGCGAGTTTTGAGGCTGGAGCAGAGCTTAGACAAGGCATGACTGGGAAAAGGTACAAGGGAACATTGTGTTCATAGACTGTAGCACATTGATCGTTTGAAACTTTTAATGGAGCACACAGGCCAACACAGACTTTAAAACTGAAGAGAGAAAAAGTACAAGAGGTGAACAGTTACCGGAGCCGGATTTTGTATTACCTCCGCCAAGAAGGTTAAGTTTTCGGGAGAGTTTGTTTGTCTTTCTGTCTGTCTGTCTGTCTGTTATGGCTGGATTTTGATTGAATTTTCAGGAAATGTTCAGCATGGGAAAAGGAAAAACTGATTCGATTTTGGTGTTGATTTGGATCACCGTCTGGGAACTGTGCTGCTTGGCGGAGGTCTGCACTCTGCGAGTTCTTTCCTAGTTTGGTTATGTCACGTGAATGTGTGTGAAATGGATTGGTAAATACTGAATGTATGTATGTATGGATGGCTGGTTGGATGCATGGATGGATGGATAGATGGATGGATGGGTAGAGGGAAGAAAGGACGGTTTGATGGATGGGTGGATGTATGGATGGGTGGTTAAATGTGTTTATGGATGGATGGATAGACATTAGTTAGATGTAGATGTGTGTCTGTATGGTTAGATGGACAGATGGATTAATGGATGAATAGTTTATTGGATAGATGGGTAGTGGGATGAATGGATGGATGTATATTTGGTTTGATGGACGGATGGATGGAAGGAAGAAAGAAGGTTTGATGGATGGACAAATGGATGGATGCATGGATGAACACTCAAATTCCAGCTGTTCTTCTTACACATGAATTAACATGGAAAGTTAACAGATGGTGAAACTTTTTGACAATATAGCATGAAATAAACCAAAGATAGCTCACCAGCATATCACATGGCAGCAACTCAATGCATTTAGACTTGTAGATAAGGTTAACAGACGGCCTGCTTGAGCTCAAACTGAGCATCAGAATCTGGAAGAAACTGATCTAAGTGACTTTGGATGTGGCATGTTTCTGGGTGTCAGTCTGGTCTGAGTATTTCAGAAACTTCTGATCTATTAGGGTTCTAATGCTATGCTTTACAGAAGATAGTCTGGAAAAGAGAAAACATCCAGTTCTCCCAGCCAAAATTGGTTGCTGATGCCATGAATCATCAAAGCATGAACCCATCCAGCCTTGTTTCAGTGTTCCTGGGTAGATTCAGGTGAGCATGTCATCAAGTAGAAGCTTTCAGACTGGAAGGTCAAACTGTCTCAGACATGTCTCTGTCTCCAAAACTTAAGAGGAGAGGAGGCTTGCATATTTTTAACAAGCTGCCTGCACTTTTCAGCCAAAACATACAGAAAATGATGGACAGAGAGCCATACTTGCCTTAATACTGCATGTACATACTGCATGTATGTCCACAGTGGTATGTCGCAGAAATGAAAGAAATCATCAATTACTTTTCTTGTCTGGCCCTCTCTGAGTCAAAGCTTAAATTTGACTCCTCTCTGGAGATACTCCCTTTGTTTGCTGTGAATACTTTCATTCTGCTGGTTTCCCAGGTCAGTTAATGTGAACCAGTTTCCTTGCATAGAAATTAATTTTGGTTCCTCTTAAATTTTCATTAGAAGTTCATTACCGGGGTAAAGTGTATGAAATATATTGGCCCTTTTCCATTAGCCCTACTCTACTCTACTGGCTTTGTGCTGCTTTTCCATTAGCCCCAGCCGCCTGCCCAACGGGGTGCAGTGTCGCTGTAAACAGCTGAGCGGCACTGCAGTGACGTCATTTTGAGCGTGACACAACAATCTGTGGTTTTTTGTCACTAACCGAGTATAAAAAGGAAAGCAGAAGAAGGCTGCGGGTGGTAAGAAGAAATACTCCTTGAGAAGCACAGGAGAGTTTTGGAAGCTATACAACAGAATGAAGCCGAGGATGAGAGCAATCCAGCTGCAAAGAAAAGACGTATGAGGGTAAGCTAACAGTAGCTACCGCTAGCATGCTAGGTCGTCGCGCTCATGACTCATCGACGATGACATTGTCTGACCAATCAGTAGCCGGCAGTCGGTGACGTCATCTTTTAGTATCGACTTAGCTCACTTGGAACCAGAGCGGAGTAGGTACAAAAACTAGCTTGTGTTAGGAGGTATCAGGCTAGTGGAAACACGCCGCAAATCGAGTAGGGCCAAGGCGTGCTAGTGGAAAAGGGCCATATGAAGTATGAGATAGAGCTGTGACGTGCTGAGGCTGCAGGACATTCCCACACATCTGTGGCAGCAAAGAGCTAAAACACACGGCAAATGCATGCTAATAAAATGCTTTCTGTGAAACGGGCACAATGCTGGTGAGAAAATGTTTTGGTATATTTTAGACCCCATAATACCAACAGATAACGTTTTGAATCCCACGACCTGTTCGAGTATTCTTGTTGACAATGTCTGTGCTTTTTTTGGGCATTCTGTGCCTTTATTGATAGAAGAGAGACAGTGGATAGCTTGTGAAAGGGGTTGAGAGTAGGGGAAGACACTCTGCAAGCTGGTCACAGGCTGGATTTGGACCTGGACCGGCAGAAATGTGTATATGGGAAGTGCATGGTTGCTAACCTGTCTGCCAAACCAGCACCCCAATGTCCATGCCACAATGTAGTAGCCTTCTGATGGTTACTCATGAAAGGATAGTGCTTCATGTCACAAAGCAGATCATCTAAAACTAGTTTCCTGAACTTGACATAAGTTCACTTTACTTCAGTGGCCTCCACAGTCACCAGATCTCAGAGGCACACATTTGGGATGTGGTGGGATGGGAGATTTGAATCATTGTGCTATGTTATCCTATCAGTTTGGAGCAAAATCTCTGAAGATTTTTTCCAGGACCTTGTTGAATCTATCGGCCTAACGTGAAAGCATAAACTATAATAACATGGCTTACAAGCTCATGACAATTCTAAAAATAGCATGTGAAGGCAATCCACCCCCACTGAGTGTCTCTTATAGTTTAACAATGAAACATTTTAATTAAACAAGCATGCTGAAACCCTCTTACAGGAAAGATGCTGCAGCAGAGCAGCAGCAAAATTGTCCTGGATAACATATATGCATATTTCATCTAAATCTCTTTGGCTCTGGTAGGCCATCTAAATCTCATTAGTGATAATTCAATTCAGCTCAGTTTTATTTATATAGGCCATTTGTACAAATGTAATTCTGTAAGCTTTAGAGAGGATTAAATCTAAAAACAACACATCACAAGTAAATTGCAGATGAAAACAAAGAATCAGGCTCAAAGAGATGTATGTAATCTAAACGCCTTCATAAGATGATCCTGCTGCAGTCCATTATGGGACACACACAATAATGTATTCCCACCAACGATGCTCACAGGGATGAAGTGTTATAGACTAACAAACCAAAACAGAACAAAGAAGATGCCTATCAAAGTGACTCAAAGACTTTGGCAGAGTTTCTGTACAAATTTCTTTAGGTGTGTTTGTGAAATTTTAAAGGTAGGCTAAGTGTCATTACAACTGTAAACTTAAAGGTCCCGTATTTTGTGGAAAACCTTTTTAAAACATTTTTTCATCATATATGTATATTTATATTTACATTGTCCCCTAATGATGCAATTTGCCGATTTATCACCTACAATAGATGAGAACACCACATGACCCGCAATATGTTAAGCCTAGAGCTGATTACAGTGCAATGGACATGTTTAAGCATGCTTATGAAGCAACAGTATACATTAGAGCACAGTGCTGGAAGCTGAGGTAACCTTCTGAGAAGGATATGATCCGACACAGCTCATGAAGATCTTCTCGTCTCATCCTCTGGAATGATTCTTAAGTTGTTAAAAACAAAAATTTGTATTATAACGGTTTGTTCCCAGAAGACTGAGCTATAAATTGCTGAAATTTTCTCTGGAGGACTCGTTTTATGTTCACTGATATTTCCTTTAAAATCAAAGGCTTATTTGTGGAAATAACTAAAAGTGATTGTTATCATAACGAACATTAAGAAATGCTTGACTGTTTCATGTTTCTCATATTCATTTGGCATTCGTATTTGCATTTAAGATTAAGTATATACAGATATTGATTTTATCTTCTTTTACCAGCATTTGTTCCTTTTGCTGGATTATATTGAAAAAAAATTAGATTGTTCTGCTGCTTGCAACAGTTTGGCCCTTTGGCAAGGGGGACAGAATTAATTTGGCTCCTGAGAATCCCAGTTTCCCTAAGATGTTTTGACCAGACAGCAACATTATATTGACAAAGACTTGTTTTTATTTTTGTGGAAAAAACAAACAAACAAAAAACAAACTTTGTCATAGAAAAAGCACTGAAAGGGGATACTGCAGCATAATTTACTTGGAGGGTCTAGAACACAGTTTTCCTTGCTATGGGAGCAGGACAAAGCATCAAAGATTAACTTGACCTCAACCTTGTCGACCTCAGGCTGCTGTGTGGAGTCCATCGGCCTGTTGCTCTCTGGGGACCTTGCCGTGGCTGGCTGCCTTTGGGATGATGCTCTGTGCGGGTGGCCCGGGGGCCTCTTTTGGCGCTTGGGCAGCGGTCTCCGGCGCTTATCGTGGCCTCTGCTTTTCTGGGGGGCAGGACATGACCTCGACCCCACCACTACACGCCCACATCCCGCCCGGGTGTTTCCCAAAGCCTCATAGGATTGGCTCGCGGTCCCCCCTCTGGGGAGGGGCCTGGTCCCGGGCGATTTGGCTCCCAGAGGCTTGGGGGCTTCTGGCCTGCCATGCAGGGGTGGGGGTGGCTGGGTGCTGGTGGCTTGGGGCCGGGTGGATGGGTGGTTGGGGAGGACGGGTGCTGTCTGCAGGGGGCTGCTGCCCTGGACCCCTGGGTGCTGTCCTTGGTGCCATTGGGGAGGCGGGCAGTCCGTGGCCCTGGTAGTTTTAGGGGTCGTGTGGTGGGTCTCGGGTGTCCTGGTGGCCCGGGGGGTGCCCGTGGCCGTAGTTTCCCTGGGCATAGGCAACTACTTGGGTATTCGGTGACCACCTCACATGCATGCGTGTACAGATACACAAGCTTCTGTCGAGACTAACTAACAGAAATGATTGATCCCGTCAGAACATGCTGAGTCGGGCACTCTTACACATCCTCTTACATCCTGTGATGCATGCCACTCCATTTCTTATCCATGTGCCCCCCCCTACTATCAAGACCCCACATGTCTGGTATCCCTGGTTTCTTACAGCCTTTACTTCCCGTATGGCTTAAATCAGCACAGCACTTGAACTGCTATCTCCAATCAGTTACAGTACCCGTTTGTCCTCCTTTCCGTTTGTCTTGTCTTGTCCTGTCTGTCACTATTTCCCCTTTTTTCACACTGTGGTGTGGCATGGCCCTCCCCTCCAGCTCACATCAGGGGTTAAATAAAGTTCAATTGATGGAGAAGCCTACAGGGAGGGCTGCTGATGGTCACTATAGCAGTGAATGATATTCACATATTTCTGACTGCTAGAAAAAAAATGCATTGGTCTTTTCAACGCTGTCATCGGACACAGTGCTAGCAGAAATGATAATGCAGACAAGGGTAAAAGAAAACAAACAAAAAAAAACCTTGTCGACCTCCCCTTACATAACTATGGACCATCCCCATAATCAACAGATTTTTTTTGTTCGTATGGTATAGTTAGGTTAGGTTTGGTTAGTGAGTGTATCGAGGTCAAGGTGATTGCATAGTGTACTGACCCTTGACCTAAATATTTACATAAAATTAAGGTAGGAATAATATTCATGGAGAAAATCACAATACAGGTGGGGACTGTGGCACTGGAGGAGGTCTGCTCTTTCCGAGTGCTTTTCTAGTTTACTAGAGTACCTCTCTATTAACTCTCTCTACGGCCACAACATTGTTAATTTTTTTATCAAACATAATCATCAATCTTTCAGAATAAGATATTGATGTTTTTTAGCCCACTGGCTGTTTTGTGTACCTGTCCACTGTCGTCTGTGACGCCTCAATAGTCCCATCGATGTGCAGCGGGACTCAAGGCCTGCCTGTGACCTCATAAAACAATACAAGGCTGGAATAGATTGCTTCAATCTCGCAGGCTTGTCAAACCGTATTTAAGGTTTCTGGATCGCAGGACTCCTGCCATAGTCTGAGTGGGATGGCGTTGTAGGGGCAGCTCTGTGAGGCCGTGGGTCCTGGCAGTTCTTGAATTAGAAGCTACGTGTCTGGAATGTGTCACTCACAGCAGCTTGGCCCCGGATCTGTTTAACACTTTTGTTCTCTTGTTTCTCTTTCTCCCGTTTTCGTCTAGAGGATGAAAGATGCTGTGAAGGATTTACTAACACATGTACAGACCTTTGCACACATGACAGCGATGTGGCTGACAGGAGTGAGCATCTCAAAAAGGATGACTCTGCAAAAATCAAAGATTATGAAGCGAACACCTGAGCAGTCTTAGATTTTAAATTTGATATACTTCTGAATTTTAGGTTGTCGGTTACAAACGTTAGAAACTACTGTTGACAGCACTTTGAAAAGGATGTCATGTCATAATTTACAGTAATTTACTGTAGATGACTTTACAGAAGTCCTGCTCTGTTTTAATGTACAGAATTAAAATGTATTTTCTGTAATGTTTTACTGTTTTCATTGTTGAATTCATTACTGTATTTCAGTTTACAGTGTCATTACTGTATTTTCAAAAACAAAATCCGTACTACATTTTCATTTACAGTATTATTACCAGACTTTATTCCACAACCTTTAATGCATTTTCAAATACAGTTAGTCTAAAGTATTTTATGCCTGGTGTTGTTTGTGCTGCTCATTTTGGATCTTACACGATTATTTCTTGCCACTACTTACACTTTATGTCACCCAAGTCCCCATGAGAGGAAAGATGTGCTGCTAGCCTCCACCCACCTCCTCTGCATACTTTTTACCTCTGTTTTTGCTGACATTTGTCTGTCTGTTAGCAAGATAACTCAAATGGAACAGATTTTGAATGAGATTTTCTGGGAATTTTCATCATAAACCAGAAAAGAAATGATACGATTTTGGTGGTAATCTGGATGCTGGATGCTAATCCAGAAAATGTTGAAATTATTTAGCATTGTGAAACAGGGCATTTTTTCCTATTTTTACTAATAACGCAATAAGTAGTCAACAGATTTTGATGGCATTTTCAGGGAATGCACAAGAAAGAAGGAATTTGATTTGAGTGTTGACCTGAATCACTGTTAAGGATTTGTAAACAGGCAGTTTTCCACATTTTTTATGATAACTTGCGTGACAATGTTGCCTTTTTGGAGGTTTGCACTCTCTGAGCACTTACAGTCCTACTCAATATTATTGGCACCCCTTCATTATTTTCATTACTTACTACAATATCTTCAGAAATAAATTGAAATGTACCAAATCTATGTCATCGGGATCTTTTAATTGAAGGTCCAAAATACTTTAACAAAAAAAAACCTTTTTTACAAGTTACATATTGTAATTTCAAAGAGACAACTGAAAATAGCATCTGCAGCAATAATGGCACCCCTCTATATTATTTTGTTGTGCACCCTTTGGCACTGATGACAGCCTCCAAATGTTTCTTGTAGCCATCTATAAGCTTCTTGCACTTCTCAGCTGGTATTTTCTCCCACTCTTCCTATGCAAATTGTTCAAGCTCTTGAACATTTGTAGGTTTCTTTTCCCCAATGGCAGATTTCATCCATACCAAAGATTTTTAATCAGATTGAGATCAGGACTCATTGCTGGCCATTTTAAAACAGGCCATTTTTTGCCTTTTCAACCATTCCTGCGTGCTTTTGGATGTGTGCTTTGGGTCTTTGTCTTGCTGGAGGGCCCATGATCTTCGACTCAAACCAAGTGTTCTTACACTGCGTAGGACATTTGGCTCTAAAATTTCTTGATAATTCTCTGATTTCATGATTCCTGTGATATGGTCAAGGCCTCCAGTACCCGATGCAGCTAAGCAGCCCCAAACCATTATGGAACCTCCACCATTCTTAATTGTTGGTAGGGTGTTCTAATCCTTATAGACTTTCAAGGGGTGGCACTTAACACTGCCTATTCTAAATGTGACTACATGATCATAGTAGCTTATGAAGTATAATTTACAAAACTTAATATGTGAACATTACTTCTGCCAAGTTTAAGTCTGATAAAGTGATGCAGAGCAAAGTTAGAGAGGTTTGTAAAGAAACTGTTTGTACTGTCACATTGTGTGCTTAAACTTCATGGGTGCCAATAATGATGAGGAGGACTGTATGAAACAATTAGCCACATTAATGAATTTTAAATCATGATGGGGAAACCTGTTGGGGTAACTTTTTTGAGTTTGTGCCATATGGGCAATCAACAATTTACATATTGTCATATTTTGTTACCTCTGCCAATAAGGTAATGCTTTACAGGCCTTTGCCCATCTGCCTGACGGTCTAATTTAAGAAGTTCTCAACAGATTAGAATGACATTTTAAGGTAAAGTTTGCAATAGCACATAGAGGATGTGCTTAGATTTGGTGGTGATATGAGGACAAACTGTTGTGCTTTCTTTACATCCAAGCTGTCAAACCGAAAATGAAATTGTAATACATATTTTGATTTCTTTATTTTTGTGGCCCTTTCTCAAATGTGAGACACTCAGATGTCCTTCCATCCTTATAATCATGTTTAAATCCTTTCAGCATACCTCATTTCTGCTGCTCTGCCTCTGTCCTCCTACTATGATCAAATAGCTTGAGGACAGATAACCACATAGGCCTCATACAGCAGCCCACTGGCCCGTCCTTATTATCCACAAACGTGGTTAGAAGCAGCAGTTAAAAACGGCCTGATCAGCGTCTGACCGTGGGCTGCTTCTGCACAACATGGACAGCTCAGATGTAACCGTTGGCTTTGATGTCGCTGAGGATCCCACGCTTTAACATCCCACATAATGTCTTTTCTCTTTTTTTTACAACATCCTCTCAACATCAAATATTTGTTCTTGGATATAGCTCGTTAAATGAGGTTTCTAGACCTTTACTCTCATTAAAAAGAAAAGTCAAGCTCTTTTTTGTAATGCACTGTTATCTTGTTTCAGCCAGACGGTTTAAGGAAACTTAACACTTGAGCTTATTAAAAGAAGAAAACATTTAATTAATTAGCTGTTTTCCCTTTCAGCCTCACATACACTGATAACAGTATTAGTTTTCTTTCCAGAGACAGAGTTCAAACTTTGATTTGTGCTCTGAGCAGGCGACCAATGTTAGATGCATTGAGGATCGGCTCCGGCCTTTAAGATTCGCAGCTTCTGAGGGTCTCTGTTCATTCTCCCACCTGATGACGGGCTCTCACGGTCACTGTGTCGCATCAAAGGCTGATCATTTCCAGGAGAGAAATCCAATTCCTCATGACCGCTGTGTTGGAAGAGCGGCAGCAGCAGACAGGCAGCTCCTTGTCATTTTTGTGCTTTTTTGAAACTCATACCTCTGTCTGCTGCTTGAACCCAAAAGAACTTAATGCTTCATTTGTCTGCTGAAATGTTTCGCTTATCAGTTATTCTTTAACAAAACACCAATCCTCTTAAGGTTTTATGTTCACTAATGTATGATGAATCCTAGACAGCAGCCTATCCGCTAACAATCAATGCGATGACTCTGAATGACAGCTGGAACCTCAGATCTGCAGTCGGCCTCTGTGTGTTGGATGCATTACATTATCAGGGCCTATTATCAGGAAGTAAGCTGACAGATGTAACAGAAAGGAGTTGGTCTCTGGCTGACAGTTGATTTGATGTAAAGACAGCATGATCCATGTACGTTTCAGAACCATAAACTGGATAAAATACTGGACAAAGTCTAAGTGACATCAGTTCTTTGGTTACTAAAGGGGAATTTAAAAGGATTCTCTCTGGGGACTCCGGCTTTCTCCCACAGAACAAAATACACGTTAGGTTGATTGGTGGCGACCAGTCTAGAGTGTACCCTGCCTTTCAACTCAATGTCAGCCCCCATGACCACAAAATGGCTCAACAGCACAGATAATGGATGTATGGAAAATGATCATTGCCCCTTAATGACTGTAGAGCTGAAACGATTCCTTGAATAATCTCGATAATTCAATTACAAAATATCCTCAAGGCAAACTGTGTGCCTCAAAGCCTTGTTTAATATATAATTATACATATAAAATATATATCTGGACTACTATACAGTGCACGGTGTTTGACATGGACAGTCATTTCTGTGGCGCCTGCTACCAGCTGCGCAGCTTGTAAAATCATGAAGGAAGAGAAAAGAGAGGGACAGAAAGGAGAGAGTCCACAGAAGAAATGCAGAGAGTGTCCCAAGTGTGTGGTCACTACAAGAAGGGACAAAAAGAAAACACAGTGCAGTGTGTCTGATGTCAAATGGAGTTAGCTTAGCACGTAACTTAGCATAATAGCACGTCATCAATGCTGCAGCATGTCAACAGTAAACATCCGGTCTGTGCGTCAGAGCGACACAACAGGATGACACTCATGATACATCAACAGAAGCAGCTAATGTGATCAATAACTGAGATATGGGCGAGTAAATAACCTACTTTGATTATGGCTCTGTGTAAAGGCTGGTTCAGAACGTAAATCAATGTGGAGGCTACTTGCCCAGAATCATGTGTATTTTGTTCACATACTTTTCACATCCAATAACTTTCCATTTAATTTGATTGCAGAGAGTAGAAGAGGAAACACTGACAGTGAGTAGAGGAAGCAGGTGTAGGGAATGCTTTCATATGTTATAGAAATGTACATTAGCTAGTTAAATGATCTTAGTATCCAAGTATGATATTATTTGGTCCTAGAAATAAAGTAAGCAAAATAAGATCATCAATAAGTTGTTAATTTAAGTGACCTGGCTATTCTGTTTTGTGTGTTGCTAATAATAATAATGTGTAGTGATTCAATGTAAAAAAAAAAAAATAGCAGTGAGCGCAATGTAACTGTTATCTGATTACTCAATTAATCGACAAAATTTGATAGAGTAATCGATTACAAAAAGAATCAATAGCTGCAGCTCTAGATGACTGCATGTGATGCTTAGCTACAAGGTATTTATTAAAAGTTCACAAAAACTTTAAATGATAGTTTCTGAAACTCTCTCACTTCTAGTTTTTCAAAAGGCCTCCATGTAAATACTGAAAATAACTCCGTAATTCCCCTTCAGGGTTTTCAGCCCACTCAGGAGTTGGAGTAGAGCAGGAGCAGAGTTGCCTAATTGTGTGTTTTGGTTTGACCCGGCTTGTCAAAATGATCTTCTTTTTTACCTTTAAATAGCTTGGTCTGTTTTGAAGTTTAAAGTCTCTTGAAATTTCTTTGAAGTTCTTAAATTCAAGTAATAAATCAAAGCTAAAAATCTCATTAAGTATGCAAGCCAGAGAAAAAATACTTCCTTACAACTTTAATAAAACAGAGTACCAACCAACCAAATTTTGCTTCAAGATCATTTCTAAAACTTAACTGATCATGTTTTGACATCTCTCTTATGCTTGAACTCAAGTGCAATTGTGTCCTCATTACAGAACTATAAGTGTTAGACAGCCCACATTGTTATGTATTATGTGCTGTTGTGTTGTTGATTCCACTATGTTCATTTAGTTTCCAATATGTTCAAAATTTCCACACCACACTTGCCGTTGCGTTGTAGCTGAGCGAGAGCTGCATGCTTGTTTTTTCTTCTTTGATACGATCAACGGTGGCCTGGCTCTTATTTTTCCTGTCAACATCTACCTGTATGCTCCTCGGATTATTTGCTGTGCGTGTATGACAGAAGGTAAGATGTTGTATTGTGTCGAATAAGTTAGCTTACATGTGCAGACTGATGCTAATAGGTGCTAACGTATGAAGCTATGTTATAGCTGTATGAGGGTACTTATTTATGTTATTGATTTATTTATTAATGTGTGGTTATTTGTAACTTTGTTTACTTATCTGTTGAATATAGCACCTGCTGTGCTGATTTCCTTTTGTTTTATGATTGTTGCAGAACCACAGCTGAATAAATCATCTTAAAGGGTCATCAGTATCCGTGTTCTTTAACAGGGACACACCCTCCATACCTTGCCACTCTATCACAAACCTTCTGGAGACACATTATCTCCTTTTTAACAACTGGTATGGTTAATAACAAACAGCATTGCAGTGTATATCCTCATTTGCTGCCAGTGTAAACATTATTCCTTTGCTCCCAAAGCTTTCAAAGCAATGCAAAGTAGCTTTGCAGCATTACATTTTCATATATTTCTAGGAAACTGTAGTCTCAGCAGACATTCTGCAATGCCAACAAAAAATAGATCAGCAACAACTCAAAATACATTTTGCAGCCAAAAATACACACTTCAAGGTGTTCACATAACAACTGCTGCTGACAGCACATGTCCGGTTTATGTAAGACACTTAATTTTGCACAAAGATACTTCTGTGGGTTTAAAGTTTCGTTGAACATCATTTGCAGCTCCAAAATGCCCAGAGAGCAGCTGGAGTGAAGCTGTAGGATAGGATATCAAGAACATTATTAAGGGGGAGTTACAAGGTTAATATTTAATAATTATGAAATACTCTTTTCAACTTCATAGAATTTCTTTTTTGGGAATTTGTTTCAAATATTCGCACATAAGATGAGGAATGATTTTATGTTTGCACTGGCCTACTTGTAACTCTCTGATCTTTATGATTAAATAACAGAAGAATTTAGATGGTGAACATAGTAAAACCAAGCATTACTGATGTTTCTACATGTTGATTTCTATTTAAAGTCCACAGCAGAACCTGGTTTGTTGTGTACTGCTTCAGTCTAAGGGCATTTTAATGCCTGGTCATCAGACTTTGACATTCCAGCCAGATACCTAACTGCATTACTGCCACCCATCATCTGTTATCAGGTCTGAATATGAACAACAGAGTTAATAAACCCTCTTGTAGTGTGACATAATCAGCTTTGCATCCAGGGCACTCCATGACCGTGATTTGACAAGACTGCCATGTCAGAGCTGTTCATGCATCTACTGTAGTTTGAAAGCACCGTCCTGACTTCAACAACATGCATAACACTGTTGACCAGTAAGCTGATATATTTTCTTTTGCACTCACCAGACTGAGGTTGTACAATTCCCTCAACACAATCACCACTGGGTGGCCCTCTATCAAAGCTGGTATAGCTAACAAACTTGACAGCTTTCACCCTGGCTAATATTCTGTACAAACTGGACCCTTTTTGATTGCATTAAGTGCTTTATCTAAACGTCTGGCACTAGATTTAGCTATTTAAAGGACACAAGTTCTCAGTGCCTCAGTAGGGTGCAAGAGGATGGATTATGAGCTGTGATTGTACATGAGAGTTAAATATATTGTACAATACCAAATAATAGCCAGGCCTTTATTTGTTTCAATCACTGAGCTTTATATGGGACCAGGCGACAATTTGGGACCAGGCGTTTAATTCCTTTCCCACTAAAATCTTGCTTGCAAAAAATGAAAAAATATGGTAAATGTAATCAAATTATTTAATTACACCAGTATGAATATCACCCTTACAGCAACATTACAGTACTGTAGTTATACTTTTGTCTTCTTCTTTCAACTCAGCACTCTCTAAACACTCTTAAAACTGGTAAGGAACTACCTTACCAGTAGTAAGTAGTTAAGGTCTTACTTCTGTTTTTTGGCTGCACCGGGGTCATGGAGATAAGCAGCAATGTACCGCTAACTGACGTGTCCAGCCTCCTGATGTTAAGGGCAAATAACCTGCAGCGGCAACATCTTCTTTGGATTTGTGAAGCCCTAGTCTGTAACATTTGGGCTTTTTGCACTCTAGTGGCCTCTCTGGACGTTTAGTGTAACTGCACTGTTGTGAAACAGAGCGCCTTACACCAACGTGCATTTTTTGACATACAGAGGGAGGAAAAGCGAGCCAACAGGACGTCCAAAGAGACAAATAAACCATGTGGACTGTAAAGGTACAGTCTGATAATGTTTCTTTTCAAGCGTGCACTGTCAGCTGTGAGCTCA
The DNA here is from genome assembly GCA_036419115.1 of Scarus forsteni. Classification (NCBI taxonomy): domain Eukaryota; kingdom Metazoa; phylum Chordata; class Actinopteri; order Labriformes; family Labridae; genus Scarus; species Scarus forsteni. Next base: position 4,991,792 of record JAZDUH010000085.1, on the reverse strand, counting down.
GCGTTGTAGCTCGTAGGCTGCGCCAAATAAATTACAATCTGTGTTTATTTGGAATGGCGTCTATTTGTCGAAATGTACTGCTACACTTGGTGTTTATTTGGAAACCGGCGATTAATTGGAACTTGGCGTTTATTTTTTACGGTAATAATTTACTGGAATTTATCCCTGTGGGACTAATAAAGGTATATCTTATCTCTCTTAATATACGTAAAATCATTCAGAGAGTTCCTTTAAATCAGTGTCACTAATTGGTCTAATTTTCTGTTTAGAATTTCATCTGGATTATTCAATTCCTCTTCTTTTTATCATATCACTACACTCAAAGACCACACACAAAACACTATATGACTGGATTCTTGGAGCACACTTTGACTAACCTTGCAATGCAGCTGTATCCACCTGATTCAGTGTCGGTGATCAGAAAGATCCAGCTTGCTTCAACGATTGTGTGAAGCCTAGCGGCCCGGCCCAATTAGAGTCCTGTAGACCAGGAATAGATGGGAGCTTCTAGTGAGACGACAGCAAGAAGTGACTGCTTATACACATATTGGCATAGATGCTAAAAGCTTCAATGGCAGTTTTATCAGACCTGGACCAAATTTTATTGATGAAATGAGAAACAAATAGAATTTCTGAAAGTGCTTCATATGAAGGATATGTTAGCTCCAATTCTGACATGTTTGGTGGCAGTTTGTTCTACCATGTGGCTCATATTTTGAACTTTATACATAGCAGTAGCGCCAATCTACTACATTATCTGATTAACTGTCATGAATGTGATTTGGAATGAACCACCTGTCAGATATGCTTTTGTAAGTTTCTGCCCTTTTCCAACACTTTCTATGAGCTGTTGCACAGATGGACTAGTTACAGCTGAACTGTCCATCTTGTATGAGGTGATAGGTTGTCAGTGGGCCATCAGAAACAAAAATGCCATATGCCCACTTTAGTTAATGAATTATGTGTGACATCAATTTACTGGTTTGTCAGGCCAGCTCTTGTCTACCACATGTTGTCTAAAAACAATATTGCTTAAAATCGATACTTGTCACTGAGATACGTTATCTTCACTCTTGTGCAACTTAAGGACACGTGAATGTGTTGTCTACAGATACATAGTTTGTACCAGAGAAATATCAGGGAAATTATAGTAGGCCTGATGTTCAGGGTGTCGTTTGCTATTAAAAACACCATGACTGTGTCCAAAATGGCATACTAACGTACTACATACTACAAACTCATGTGTATATACTGTATACTACATGCCATAAGTATGATTAGGATGCCAACCGTTCACACTGTAGTATACTGCTAAGTTTCCCATGATGCATTTCAAACCCCCGACGACAAAAATCAGAAGCACACCAGGCTATCAAATATCTCTGTTGATTCACCACATTTGAAAGTTCAGAGAGCATTTTAGGCGAGAAAGTCACCACGTAGAATACAAAATGTGGTCATTTGAGCCATAAAATGCAGGAATACAAATTTCATTTCGGCATTTCGGACATTCCGTTATGCCGCTATTATGCTATCGAAGAAACTTCCGGTCAGCTCCAAAACAAGAGCCAATTTACAAAAGCACTAAAGAACTAAAAGGAGGTGATAAAAGATGTGTTATTTTGAAAACGAGAAGTTTGCTAGTGGCCGATTTTTAGCTGAATGCCGGTCGGTCTTGCATGGTGCAATGCATTATGAGGCTCGCAATGCATTATGGGGCGTTTGAGTGTGACTATTATGCCCACCTCGCATACTTAAAAATTTTTCCTAAATAATATACATCCGGGTATTTCTGGCACATTCAATCTTTTCATACTATCTAATGTGAACACACTACATACTCATTTTGACGTCACACTAAGTATGAGCAGGATGTTAGTGTGCTATTTCGGACACAGCCAATAAGTTGCTGATTCTAAGGGGTTATTAGGTTCAGAGATGGTAAAATGCCTTAGTTATGCCATTTTCTTTCATTATATTGCCGTGTTTTAAATAGTCTTCTTTGGGTTCTTTGACCTACGCCACGTCTCTGTGTGGCAGAGGTGTCCAGATTTACACAAGACTCAGCTTAAAGTTCATTTAAAAAAAAACAACAACAACACACAAGCCTCTTTAAAGCACAGCTGTAGCTAACATTATTTCACAAAGCTTGTCTCATGCTAAAGCCTGCAGAGGGGTCCAGCTCTACTAGGGAGTCGGCCAATCACAGCACCCGACAGGGTAAGGTCTCCCCCTCTCTGTCCTGTTTCGAATGCCAGTTGACAAGAATAAAAACCTTCCTTTTCCCCTTCACACTCTTGAAAGAGCAACTACTCAGTGCTTCAGTAGGCTGCTGCTCCCTTCAGATGACGCAATGCTGAGTAAATACTTTAACACCCTGGAAAACTTTTTTCATTACACTGTAACATTTCTTCAGCAGCTTGTGTAAGCCTCCACACATTCTGTCCTCATGCATATTCATTTCTCCAAGAGTAGTAATACTTGAAAGAAATATCAATGATTTACGGACTTTTAACACTGATACAAAGATTTCAGTGACTTATAAGACGGCAGATCAATCGAAGAGCTGTCAGACTGCAGACCAAAGGATCATGTTATATAAATGAAACACTTGTTTCATAATTTATCAATAAAATAATCAAATGACAATAGATGTCGTGTAGATGTTGATCTTGATCAGCGATCTCTTGGACCATAACAAACCACTCCAACCTCCTATCTCAGAATTTCTCTTAGTCTAATCTCTGATACTCAACATAAAGTTATTCCCTTCTCATGTCTGATGGACAATTTCCACACAGTCTGCCTGCATAGCATTCTGTACAAATTGCACACTCCATAGAAAATCACCCCCCAGCCTTTTCAGTGAGATGGTTTCTGTAGCCTGTGCCTGGATCAGTCTCTAATGCAAAACTTTGGACTGGTTTGCTGGAAAATTGTGGTGAGTCTATTTTCAGCTAGGGCTGCTTCAACACTGAATTTCAAGTAAGCATGTTAAAGGGATAAGCCAACTTTTTTGTGTGTGTGTGTCTTGCCTCACTGTCAAGTCCACGACAAGCAGATACCATTCTTTCCCAACGCAAATAAGTTTAGCTCACACACCGGGAGTCAATGGGTATCTTTAGCCTGCATTTTCCTGCACTGAGGGATTCCTGATTGGCTATTTGGATTCATGTTGGGTGTTGGATGTATGTATGTGTATTAGGGATGTAACGGTTACCAGTAAAATGGTAAACCGCGGTAAAATTTCCTACGGTAATCATTAACATGTCCGATTAAAATTACCGTTATACCATGTATGATCACCACACTGTGTCTATAACTCACGATGATGTTGCTCTTTGACTGGAAAAGTCTGAACTGTGTGTCTGTTCCTTATGAAACAGCCTCATGACTGTTAGGCATTTATTAAATAATAATGACAAATACTTGCTAGAATTGTTTAATTTTATTTCTCTTGAAAGAAGCGTAAAAAAATGTACTCAAAGGGCATTTTTTGACACATTTATCGACAAAAAAGACAAAAGAACTGTTATGATTGTAATGTTAAAGGGGTTAAATGATTTCAATTCTGTGTAAAAGTACTTTTTGAACATTTCGAGCCACTGCACAATACCACGATAATAATGAAAAACATGATAGTATTGGTCACAATAACCGTGGTACAAAATTTTCATATCGTTACATCCCTAAGGTGTACACATATTTATATATGTTTATGTTTATTTTATATAGGTTTTGATGCATCTATGCATACACTGTATATGTATCAATAAAATGAGGAGTTTGTCTTCAGTCTGCTCTATTGTAAAGTCTCTTGAGACAACACTTGTTATGAATTTGCGCCATGCAAATAAAGATTGATTGATTGATTACAGTCATCAGATAAACTCTTCGGCAACGCTAAATGGTCCTGTGTGCTTGTTGTGACTCACTTTTTACCGCCTCGTGTTACATAATCTATTTTTAGACTAATATTAGCACTTAATGTAATATTTGAAAGAAATACATATGGACCTGCCTGCAAATAGGTTAACTAAACAAAGCATGTCTGTGGTGGTATGTGCATGTGGTCTGGAGTTCAGCTTTGTATCCTTCAAATATTACATCAAGTGCCTGTCTCTTCATTGTTACTGCATGCACAACCAAAAGAATGATGTTTATCTGCTTGTCATGGACTCAGGACTGAGGCTAGACACAAAACAAAAAAATGCTGGCATATTCCTTTTACCCAAAGTAGAAAAACAACCACTCATAATTTACTACATAATGCAAGGTAGTGCATAATGCACTACATAATTTCTATAGTTTAGGCCGAGATCTCAATACTGCCTTATGCAGCAATCTATATAGGTCAGGTCAGGTTTAGAAGTCCATGCCAGGTCAGCACATTTTTCCTAACCTGCCATCTGCACCACAAAATATGTTAACTCTACTTCATTGGTAGGTGTTTATGTGCAACTGATGTTAATGGCACAACCCTATGCCACAAGGCTCTAGAGGCAAGGGACACAAACCCCTTCCAGCTTCATTACCAACTCTAGTGCCTCAGAATGTCAGCTTGCATCTCCCCCAGTGTCCAAATCAACTCCCTAATGCGTTTGGTTCAGAGATTGAACCAGCCACCCTCTGGTGCCCAGCCCAAGCCCTTATGGCCCTTTTCCATTAGCCCGGCTCTACTCTACTCGCCTTGTGCTGCTTTTCCATTAGCCCCAGTCACCTGCCCAACGGGGTGCAGTGTCGCTGTAAACAGCTGAGCGGCACTGCGGTGATGTCATTTTGAGCGCGACACAACATGCTTGCTAGGTCGTCGTGCACATGACTCATCGATGACGACATTGTCTGACCAATCAGTAGCCGGCAGTCGATGATGTCATTTTTTAGTATCAACTTAGCTCGCTTGGAACCAGAGCGGAGTAGGTACTAAAACTAGCTTGTTTTAGGAGGTACCAGGCTAGTGGAAACACGCTGAAAATCGAGTAGAGTAGGTCCAAAGTGCTAGTGGAAAAGTGTCATTACATACTGGGCTGCTGCTCACATATAGACCTCCTACATCAGCTCTGGTTGTTAAAAGCTTTTATGATAAGATAGTGCATGGGTGCAACATTTGTTGAACTGTTCGCACTGCTGGCTCAAATCTCTATCCAACAGAGCTTTTTCTTTTTATACTGGCCTCCTCTCAAAGTCCAACATTTTGCTTGTAGGTTCATTGGTGATCTTAAAATGTCAGTGGACATGAGTTTGAGTTACAGCTTGGTTTTCTTTGTATGTGAACTCTGTAATTAACCAGCCACCAGTGCAGGATGTCCCTCTCCTCTCACCCTGTTACATCTGAAATTGGTTGCAGCCCTTTGTGACCCCTCGTTGGATAAGTGGATTTAATAATGGATGGATATTTTACCTTCGTCACCCTGCATGAATACATTTTGGAACAAACTAAAACTAAAATGTGAGGTTCTGCGCACCCTTTCATACTTTATTGTGAATCACAGGAGAGATAATATTTGGATGGGAGACGGAGACAGTGACATTTCCAGGTGGCTTCACCGGTAGAGGAAAGAGAATGAAGCAGAAGGATTTTTAAAATGTACTTGAATAAGTCATTTTTTAATGCAAGAAGCTTTAAATGACTCTAACAGTGAAACATTTTCTCTATAAGGTCCTCAGTTTTACATTTTCTTGGATGCTTTCTCAGACAGTACAGGATCCTCTAGAGGGGGGAGTCATCATTGTTCCATTGCTTTCCTCTTAAATAGGTTTGTAGTGTTAGATTTGGCTATTTTCAAATCACTGAAGGGCCACTGAACTGAAATATATGACTTTGTGCAACAGTAACTATTTATTTGGATTCTTTGCTGCACCTTCAAAATCTCCACACATGCCATCTATTATCCTTGAGGGAGAACAATGCATGGGTGTGAACACAAATTTCCAGGTGAGGATGAATTTAAGTCCATTTTTCTAACCTGGCATTTCATTTGTCATCCCCGGAGCCCGAGGAGCGGCTGCTACCTCCCTGCTCTCTGATTAAACAGGAGAGAATTAATAACAGGTGTCTGAGAGCGGGGGAGGCTCTGCCGATTGGAGGGGGGAAAAAGTTCCCCCATGGGAATAAAGGCCAAGCAATAAGCTACAAACTACAATTAGAGTGAAGAAGAGGTTGGTGCCTCTTAGCCAGAGTGTATTCTTGTGTGACATCAGCCTTAAACCATAGCTTTTAGCTTTTGCACTTGTTGAAACAAAACTCCCTGCCTGGTGAATAAACCGCCTGTTTTAGGTATACAGGTGTCAGACAGTAAAGATACTCTGAGTAAAGATAAAGGGCTCGTGGGCTCTTGTGTGTGATGCGTAGATTTTTTTTGTAATTCATTTAGGGTGCAGGAAATGTTTGCATCAATATTTATGTTACCATCAGTTCAGTTTTTTTTCTGTTTTTTTCATATATATACCAAATAAACACAGAGTTCCAATTAATCGCCAGTTTCCAAATAAACGCCGAGTGCAGGAGTACATTTTGACAAATAGACGTCCGGTGTAATTTATTCAGCGCAGCCTATGAGCTACGGTCGAAGTTACAGAACACACATGCCAACGCTGAGCTCACAGCTGACAGTTCACGCTTGAAAAGAAACATGATCAAACTGAACCTTAACAGTCCACATGGTTTATTTGTCTCTCTGGACGTCCTGTCGGCTCGCTTTTCCTCCCTCTGTATGACAACAAAAGGTACGTTGGTGTACGGCGCTCTGTTTCACGACAGTGCAGTTACACTCAACGTCCACAGAGGCCACTAGAGCGCAAAAAGCCAGAATCTTACTCACTAGGGCTTCATAAATCCAATTAATTTTCATAAATCCAAATCATTTGCCCTTAATGTCAGGAGGCTGGACATGTCAGTTAGCGGTACATTGCTGCTTATCTCCATGGCCCTGGTGCAGCCTAAAAACAGAAGTAAGACCTTAAAGGAATACTCCGACGATTTTGGACCCACGCCCTTTCCCTATCATTGACAAAGTGAGACAAGCTCAAAAATACCTTTTTTGTGTCTCTGCGTCCAGTGGCTGGCTCCCAGCTGTTAGCTTCGTAGCTTAGCTCAGTGGCTGGAGGTCAATAGGAGTCAGAGCCGGACTGACAAAAGTGGACAAAATACTCCTTACAGTGGTCCAGGGGATGGCGTATTAGCACGTGAAGTAAATCTGAATGGTTATAAAACATTTTAAAAGACGTGTTTTCTTTTCAACCCATTAAAATAACGTTTTGATACACACAGACCTGCGCATGAGCAGTGCTCCGTGGAAGGATATACCAGCGCACAGTTTACAAAGCCCAGTGAGTTTTGTAAACCAGTGACTTTTTTGGTGAAAGGAAAAGCATCATGCCTGTGTCAGTAAACTCTTGTTCAACTTCCTCATCCATCGTGGCTCTTGCAGCTGTTGCGAGGCTACATAAACATGGTTACGTCCGAGGGTCGCCTTCTTCCGGCTGCTACTGCTGTTCCGCTGAGCACTGCGCATGCCCAGGTCTGTGTGTATCAAAACGTTTTTTTAACGGGTTGAAAAGAAAACACGTCTTTTAAAATGTTTTATAACCATTCGGATTTACTTCACGTGCTAATACGCCATCCCCTAATGTAATGTATACATATATATATACATATAGCTAGATAGATAGATAGTTCTTCAAATCATTCTTAAATTCTGTGCTCACAGACTACAAATGCACATACTTCCTTGACTTCTGACCCAAATGTTTACAAGATATTTGATCACAGTTAAGGAATGTGCATGAGGCCTTTATCGCCTTGACATTCATTGCATATTGTACATTAAATCATGTTGTATGCAAATCGGCATGTACATTTATTCAAAGAAAACCAGTTCAGGGTGTACCCCAAAAGAAATATGCAGTATAGATGATGGATGAATAGATGGGGGGACAAACAGAAGCACAAATGGAGGGAGGAAAGAAAAATCCTCAAAAAATGCAGATGTGGGTAACTGACCCAGGGGCCACATTCACTCCTCCTGTCCTGTCGACTGGCAGTCATTTTAAATATTAAGAAATATATACTAATGCAATATTACTAAGATAACAGAGACATAGTTGGCTGCACTAGTTTCCTTGAAACTCCCTTTGAAACACTTGTCAAAAAAAGTAAAATGTACTTCCCAAAAAAGAGCCAAAACCCATTAGATTCAGTATGTAGAATTTAATTTACAATTTAATATTTACAAATGTTGATGAAGTCACTTCTTATGATAGCTATTTGTGTCTCTTTTAGCATTCTCAGACTGAAACATTATGCCTCTCTGGCAATGAGGAGGATTTTCTGTGGCCCTCTTGGAAACCTAAGTCAGCCATCCCCGACATGTTGCCTGAGGTCTTAGCTGTTACTGGTGCAGAGGCTTATGACTCAGTGTGGGTAGTAATGAAGGTAAATTAGGACAAATGAAAGCTGCTTTGAATAAATTCACTTTCTGATATAGCCCCGGTGATTGATCTTGCCTTGCAGAATAGGAAAGACTCTGTGCCTGTTGGATGTCTTTTTGCAGTAAATCTGAATTAAACTGATGATTTATGTCTGTCTAAAATGTGCCCTTTAAATGCATCAAAGAGGTAAAAGAGAGCAAAATACAAATCCAAGGTGCATGCTGGAAGCCAAGGTAACAAATTCAGACAAAACTTTGATTACCTGTAATGTGGTTATAGGTAATGGTGACCTGTCTCTGAGGAGCCAAGCCAGAGCTAAATTATATTTCAAATCCATTAAACCTTACCTAAGATCCATGATTCCCTTCCAGCATGCAGCTACCCAGGGCAGCAGGTAATTGAATTTCAGACCTGGAGCCAGAAAGCAGATAGGCCCCTGAGCTGAGTCCTCTGCATGAGTCTGAGCAGCTCTCTGCATACAGTCATGATTTATTTGTGCCTATCAAATCTGGTAATGGGCTGCTCCCTGCCATGGAGAGGAATAACCCCATTCGTTAAAACAACACTTCCGTGGACAAAACTAGATTGCCTTGACTGACGGACATAAGTGGTTATTAAATTTGAGCATTTTAACCTGACCCCTGCTGCAAACAATAAAAATAAAAAAGACTATGAACAGAATTAAGTTTAACTTGTCTAACTTTAGATTTATTAGGAACAACCTAACCCCTGAGTCAGCAAAATTATACTTTGACACTATGATCATGTCACATATTGTTTATTATTGTTTATTCAGTCATGACAACACCAAATATTGTACACAATAATGACTGAAAGGCATAGGCAGAAGCAAATTGCTTGTAAAGGCCTCTCCTATATTGTCAACTTTTTTTTAGGCTACCAACCTCCAAAAAAGCAAAGAAGCATGAACTTTTTTCCCGTCCATGACCCTTCAGGTGGACAAAAATGTCCACTTTGTAGATAGTGTCTAAAAATAGTGTCCACAAAGGGTCATGGATGGGGGAAAAGTGCATTACACAGTCAAATGATGGATTTTCTTGCTGAAACTTGGCATCCTCAAATCAAACCCCAAATTACCCCCGCTTGCCAAAAATTATGCCCCTGTGACCGTTTTTTTTAACCACTTTCTAGAATAGGACATTTTTGTCCACGAAGGGTCATGGATAGGTTAAAAATGCATTACAGGGTCAAATAATGGATTTTCACACTGAAAGTTGGGCTTTGGAAATTTTACCCACAATGACAGTCCTTCACCAAAAATCAACTCTGGTGAGGAGGGGGATTGTCTGTGAGGGGGTTTTGGATTTTGGAAATGGACAAAAATGTCCAAGGGTCATACGAGGGTTTACATGTATTGTCCCATCTTTTTAAAAATAAACAAATCTACAAATCTACAAAGGAAACTTCACAGTGGACATGCTTAATTGCACAAACATGTAAATCTGAACTAAGCAATGTTATGCTACACTTTGGTCGATCTGATATTCCCAGTCTTCTAATCAGGAGGCCCTGAGGCAGCTCACTTTTTAAATCTTTGAGCACAGATCGTAGCTGCCTCATCCCATCAGTGCTCGTCACATTTGAACTGACCTGAGATCAGGGTTGAATGAAGTAATGGATGAAGAGGAGAGGTGATGAAATAGCATCAAATGAAGATCCTATGCAGTGGGTGTTGAAACAGAATCCCCTCTTCATAAGCTGCTTTAACTGAGAGCAGTGACAGCCACGCTGAGCCGTAACCTTCATGTGTCTAATTGCTTACAGTGGGCTGAACTCTCAGGGAGACTCGGGGCTGTTAATAGGAGGATCAGGCACTCAGGGAGAAGTATTGGCTCCTCTGTCTCTCCACTGTCGTCCCCGCTATTTCAAGACATCGCTCACTGCCAAGTCGAGACAGACGACACCCGACTCGATGGGGAATCAATCATTGGAGCAATTTACCAATTAGGCTCATTGTACTCTATAAATAAACACACCACAGTCCTGCCATGGCCTGTCTCTGTAGCTATAATCCAAGCATGCAGTCCAGTGAGCGGAGCACACAGGCAGACATGTTGATCATTGATCTGGGATGTCTTTTGTTTTCTTTGGTGAATTGGTTGAAGAAAGATTCAACTCCTCCTGTGTTTAAGAAATCACAAAGAACAGGACTGGATCGGTGATCTGGCTGGCACACTGGACATTTTCTTTGTTTTGTGGGGGCTCAATGGGATTTTTTGTTGCTTTAAATACTGATTATCTGCCAGCACAACAAGAACAGCTACCCATTCATTCCTTACTCAGTGCTGAGTAAGGAATTTCGTGAATAACTACTGAACTAAAATAGATATCATTATGAATCCAATTGCTAATGGTATGTTTTCATGGTCAAGGAATCTAAATATTTAGATGAAATAAAGGTAGGACTAATATTTATGGTCAAAATCACAATATGGCTGAGGACTGTGCCGCTGGTGGGGGTCTGCGCTGTACGAGTGCTTTTCTAGTTTAAGTTGGATCTTGTTGTGTCCCGTCTCCTTTGGCGCTCATTTTTACCTCCGCCAAGGAAGTTATGTTATTGGGAGAGTCTGTTTGTCTGTCTGTTTGTCTGTCTGTGAACAAAATAACTCAAAAAGTTATGGATGAATTTTGATGAAATTTTCAGGAAATGTTCAGCATGGAAAAATGAAGAAGTGATTCAATTTTGGTGTTGATCCGGATCACTGTCTGGCCGCCATGACGAAAAATGTGATTTTGGTGAATAACTACTGAACTAAAATAGATATCATTATGAAACCAATTGCTATTGGTTTGTTTTCATGGCCAAGGAATCTAAATATTTACATGAAATAAAGGTAGGACTAATATTTATGGTAAAAATCACAATATGGCGGAGGACTGCGCTCTCCGAGTGCTTTCCTAGTTTACGTCTGTCTCACTTCAGTGACACGAGGTCGGATGAAATATGGCATAATCGCTCAGAGTGAGGCAAGTTTGAGAAACATCAGATACCGGTAGTTACTTTCTTAGTTTATTCACCCCTTTAGGAATATTGGGGTGTGGCAGGAATCACAGACATTTGGCAACAAACACATTGTCAACACTGATACAGTGCTGAAAATAGACAAATAAAAACACATCAACATCTCTAGAATCTGAAACCATGCACTCAGAGGAGAAAGCAAAGGAAACCTTCACTGCAAAAACTCAAATCTTTGCAAGTCTATTTGTCTTATTTCAAGTCCAAAATATCCACAGTTTTTCCTAAAATTTCATATTCATTTGAGAAGTCAAGATGGACATCGTGTTAGAAGGAATTAAAACCAAAAACAGCACTGAATAACGTGTAATTATTAGAAAATATCTGCCAATGGAACAAGCAAAATCTTACTCCTTGAGGGTCTTTACTTAGGTATATAAACTTCTTAAGACAGCACATCTCATTTCCAAGACATCATACAAGTAAAATTTGTCTTACCACATTGGCAGGTTTTTTTAACTCATTAAACGCAATCCAGGGTTTATTTTTTTTGTTTTTAGTTACTGAAATAAGATGTGTGGGTGGACATGTCAGGCAGGTGTGGCTTACAATGAGTCTAGTGAGATTTTAAGAATTAAAATTGGATGAATAAACTTTCTTAGATTTGAGTTTTTGCAGCGTTGTAGTGATGGACAAGCAGGTAGGTGAAGACCAGCTAGACCAGTTATCTGGTTTAGGACCACATATGACCTGAGGCAGCTTTGAACCAGAAATAGGGACGGTGTACAATCTTGTTTGACTCTTCTGGTTTTATGAGAATGGACTGAGCTAAAATGTCTGGGCCAGCTTTCTTACCAGTCCAGCTTTGACCCAATAACTCCTTTTCTTCATGGATTTAGTCATTTTCAAATCTGCAAACTATGATTCGAACGCAGCATGTGGTAACAAGCATATATCCACTTGATTTTTGTTCCTGTGCCGTGCACAGCCTGTGACTAATGAGTGCTTAACACCTGCTTACACAAAGCATTACCCAAGCATGCACTGTCATTAATAATACAAGGATTCCCCAGGGTTTTCTTTTTAGCAAATTACATCATCATCACAGAGAAACTGAACCCTGCTCTAAATGTAGGTACAGAAAGTCCACTAAAATAAGCCTGGCAGTTCACTCAGGTGACATCCAAACCGTTTGGAAGCACCAGAGTGAAGATTTCAAGCTGTGGTGTATAATTCATAGAGGAGAGGGCGGCTTTGTGATGATACAACAGTTCTTGGCAGAGTCTCCTCCCCTGGCAGGCTGTCTCCCGCTCTCAGTCTCAGTGCAGGAGCTGCCACGGCTGCTGATGCTGATGTTTCTGCTGCTGCTGGTGGTGCACTGTCTGCCAGAGCTCCAGCCTGCTCTACCCACCTGTCACCACGCACAGAAAAACATTTCATTCACGCAGAAGATACATGTCACTAGCTCTCACCGGAAACCACAAGCATTTACAATAGCTGTCAAAGCTCTGAGTCAAGGGTGAAAATATCCAGTGCTCTCTCTCATGCTCTGATCTGTCTTTCCTGGCCGGAGCTACATTGGATGTCAGAGCAAGGATCGCTTCATTTAGCAACTACAATAACACTTACTGAGATTGTTCTGATCGTTTATCAGCCTGTTCTTACACCACAAGTAGACCAAATAAGCAGCTTTGTCAAAGAGCTGTCGTGTCATCATCCTGCTGATGTTGGGTTGAAGCCTGGTGATGCAGCCTAAAAATTACCCTTGGATTCTAGCAGGGGGGAAATTGGATGGAATAGACAACTTTACCTATAGGAGACCTGCAAATGGAAAATATTTTTAAAAAATGTTCATATTGAAGTGTTGATCAAAAGTTCCCAACCTTTTTCCCTTGGAGCCACTTGTCTGTAAATACTTCATATACATCTTGCTGATACAAAATAGGTCATATTTTCTTTAGGAATTTCAATTGAGCTTGTATGTCTTTATTTGGACTTGACTTACAGTGGATAGTGAAGGAAACAGGCAACAGAGCAGGGGAATGATCTTCATGAGAGGAGGCACAGGCAAGACCCAAAAGGGAGACCCTTCCATTTAGGATGTAATGTTCACATTCACCAGTCTTCTTTAAATGCTTTCTACCAAAATACTTTGTAAAGAAATAAACTTGTAAGTCTGTTTCATGGTTTTGGATAATTAGACTTTCCTAAGTAGTTCCGCTGATACTGATAAAAGTAATCATGTTGGTTGTTTTGTTTTTACAACTGGTTGACTAGTTGCTCTACAAAGCCGGACAAAAAGATCTCAAAGAGCAAAATGATGTAGAATATCATAGGAAGAACAATTGAATTACACAGTTAAATAACTTATTGCTTGATCTTGTTTCTTGCAACGGACTGACAAAAAGTATTAATTGAATCCAGCTGGCAAAACAGTGCAAATAAACCAAGAAATCACAACATTTACATATCAACACAGTAACATGATGTAACAGATGTGCATTTTCATACAGCTGATAAAGCAAGATTCACCCCCACTCAAAGTTATTCATTTAAAGTTTAGCAAATATCAACTCTGTAAACCTGAACACATCACAATGTTTCAGACCAAACCTCAAACGCAGCATGACTGCAGTTGCTGTAGCAATGTGCAGCTTGTTTAGCTTAACTGATGAGCTTTTATCTTGTCTGTCTCAACGCACATTTTACCACAAACTTCAACACTGGATTAATATTTTTTAATTTAAAGATTGAAAAGTTTTCAAGATATTAGTACAGTTTATTTAAGCAGATGACAGAGCAGCAACAGCCGCAGAATTGGGGATGAGCTGATGGTAAGCATGAGGTTATACCACAGCTAATCAGTATCAGTGACTAAAAGAAGTCATTTTTATCAGCTGCTCACATTTATGTAACAGATATCAGCCAATACCATGCTGTGGTTGATTGCTCCAGGCACCTTACTGGATAACATCCGTTTCATCTTGGGTTGCATGCAGCCTCGCTTGTCCTCTTATGTTCAATGTATGGTTGGTTGTTCATTGAGTGAGTGACCTGAGGGCTAAAATCTGACAAGTGGCCTCTGTCCTCCATGCGGATCCTCCCTTCTCCACTTTGCTGAAAAAAACTATGAAGGGCCCAAAAAGTAAATCCTTGAAAATATGTTTATTTTCAATTTTGGGTCCAGCTTAAGATCAATGCCCTCATCTATAGAGGGAAGTCAGACACAGCTCATGTGCATTTACACTAATGACCCTTTTCCACTAGCCCCACTCTACTCTACTTGACTCTACCCGACTCTACCTGACTCTACTCTACTCGCCTTGTGCTGCTTTTCCATTAGCCCCACACAGCGTGCAGTGTCGCTGTAAACAGAGAGCGGCTCTGTGGTGACGTCATTTTGAGCACGACACAACAATCTGTGGCTTTTTGTCACAAACCGAGTAAAAAAGGAAAGCAGAAGAAGGCTGCAGGTGGTAAGAAGAAATACCCCTTGAGAAGCACAGGAGAGTTTTGGAAGCTATACAACAGAATGAAGCCGAGGACGAGAGCAATCAAGCTGCAAAGAAAAGACGTATGCGGGTAAACTATCGGTAGCTACCGCTAGCATGCTAGGTCGTCGTGCTCATGACTCATCGATGACGACTTGTCTGACCAATCAGTAGCCGGCAGTCGGTGATGTCATCTTTCAGTATCGACTCAGCTCGCTTGGAACCAGAGCGGAGTAGGTACTAAAACTAGCTTGTTTTAGGAGGTACCAGGCTAGTGGAAACACGCTGCAAATCGAGTAGAGCCGAGTAGAGTAGGGCCAAGGCGTGCTAGTGGAAAAGGGCCATAAGACAGCCCGATCTGTCTGGTGATGAAACTGAGGGGTTTATGGGTATGCCAAAGTCATATATCTAGTTGTGTGTTTTAGAAACTTCTGAAAAATAGTTTGTGGATAAGAAGACCCAGGACTTCTTTGTGCCCCATACCAGCAACCACCCACAAAGTCGCTAAGAAGCAAAAGTTAAGATTTCCTAAATACACCTAAGCATTTGAAATTTTATTAAGCAGATGCAAGAATCAATAGTTCATTTAACTCTTTCATATCCTCACTTATTTTTTTATTTATGTCGTAAATGATGCTTAAAAGATGAAAACAGTAAATTGGCAGATTTAACACTGGTTTCTTTGGGGAAATATTTAATCCATCCACAATTTTAATTAAAAAAAACTGTTTTCCACAAAAAATAGCATAAAAAAAGTTTGTTGTTGCACAATCCAAGTAGATTTTTCACATAAATCCTACCCCTGAGTTTCCCAAGCCAACCTTGACCATGCCCCTGCCCAGATCAAGCACCAAGCACATAGCCATGGAGTTGCGCTCCATTATTTGAGAAAAAGGGTCAAACACTGTGGAATTGTTTAGTGATTGTTGTTAATAGGATGGACAGAAAATGACATGTTGACTAAAAAAGGTAAAAGCATGCTCAGATGCTCCTCTTTTGCTATTTATTTTGTATTTTAAGATTTTTCAATTTGCTGTTGAAAAAATGACACATTTGCCAAACAAGTGCAGGAGTTGTACCTGTTGATCAGAGTTTGAAGCTTTTTGAATATGTTTGAGGTGTTGGGAATAAAAAGGTGATGTAGCAACCTCAGGTGCTAAAAAAATGGAGCCTACAAATTGCAGGTCATGAATGGCTGCTTAATGATGGCTGCAGGAGACCCAGAGATGACATATTTTTGAAGCCTTAATAAACATGTTTACAGCCAGTCCAACAAAACAGTTTTGGTCTAAGAATTTTGTGTATTCATTGCTTCTCATTCTATTTAATTCTGTGCCTTGGTTTTCAACTTTGTTAAGGACTAGAATGATATGACTCAGTGTGATATCACTTTTGGTCAGACAGTATTAAATCCTGTTTTATCTTGTCCTCCCTGGCCAGTTTGTTGGATCTAAAGTTTGTTGACAGTTAACAGTATTGCTTATGTTACAATGACCCCTTTCATAATCAAACAACTGACATCACATGGCTTCACCCAACAATTATGCAGTCAATGGTGACAGCCAGCTGTGTTCAGATACAAGAACATGACAGACAAAAACAAAGTGGATCTTCTTAGACCAGGGATGTCTAAACTTTTTGCCACAAGGGCCAGATTTGGTAAGGTGAAAATGTGCGGGGGCCGACCATTCAGCCTGACATTTTTTGACCCAATAACATTAAACACAACTGAACTATTTAATGAATTTTTTAGTGGAAAACGTGGCATTGGCATACATCATTTTTTTTCATTTTCAAGTTAACCAAAATCACTTGTTCGTATTTGAAGACCAGATAAAATGAGGAAAAAGTCTGCCTGGAAAAAACACTTTTGGGAAGATTAAACATATCTAATATGTTTGAAAAAGTACACATTAGTCACTATAAAATGCACACTGTAAACTTCTAAATTCTAAACAGTGGCCAGTGCATATTCAAAACTGTGGTTTTGATCATAACAAAAACTTAATTAATTGATATTTAAGTTTGTCTTTAGCTTGTCATAGTTAGCATGTTTTGTCTGGTAGTGCCGCTTGACATTGAATTCCTTGAAAACAGCTGCAGTCTTGTAGTAAATTAGGCAGACACGGTTGTTTTGTATTTGGGCGAAAAAATACTCAAATTTCCACTTGTTCTGGAATCTGCGGCACTCACTGTCAACTTCTCTTTTTTTAGCTACAGTCGCCATGTTTGAAATGGGATGGGCTGAAATGATGACAAAAGGGTCAAGTGCCAAAAGGATGTGGCCACAGTGCTACTGCCATCTTCTGGTGAAATGTAAAATAGTTTTTTTGTACACGAGTATTTTATACAGCAGTCAACGGTGCAAGAGGGCCACATGTAATTGATTTTATAACAGAGGCTGCGGGCCGGTGAAAATTTGAACACGGGCCACAATTGTCCCCCCGGCCGGACTTTGGACACCCCTCTCTTAGACCAGTAGTAGACATGACTAAAAATTGGAAGAAGCAAAGGAGCTTATATTTTGTTTTTGAGTGTGCTATCATAAACAACATTCTTACCAGCTCCCTTTTTTGCACAAACGAGTTGTTGCAGGAGTTCACCGTCAGGTTATGAGAGACTATTAAGAGACAGCAGTGCCTCATCGCACACAGAGCACTGCAGAAGTGCTCTGAGAGTTTCTTTGAATCTTTTAACACGAGCTTCAGTGGTCCACCTCCCACAAACCGAGTACGTTCCCAGAAAAGAGAAAGAACTGGTTATTGACTCAGCGGCACGCCCAAGTGGGCTTTATGATTTAGTGCAGTGAGCCGTCAACTCTCCGAGCAATGTGCAGCAAACAAAAAACATTTTATCAATATTCCATCAGGCGAGAGCCCTCTCTGTGTTAATATAGTGCCCAGACACATCTGAGCTGCACAGAAGATGGTGCATTCAGGCGGTGGCCCAACTCTCACACAGCTGCCTGCAGCTCAGGGGACAGACATGATTTAAGTGGGACGCCACTGGCCATGTCATTATGTTGACAAACATGATGATGTTTTTACTTTTTTTTTTTTCTTCCTGGGGCGATGAGCATTTTTATTGATTTTTTTGGTATGTTTTCTGTAATTTAAAGTAGGTGACAGTTGAGTTTGAGGAGCCAAGTCCCAGATAGCAGCAAAAAACAAGAAGTTTGTACAAGGAGAGAAGATGTGCGTTATCATTTTAGAAAACAGTTTCAATTGAAACATGCGCAAAAAAAAAATTCACAGCAGAATGTTATGCTAAATACATTTTAGTACTTAAATTTAAATCAATTTTGAGGAAATACATAAGCACTATGGAAATAAAGACTGGTTCCACGTCAGCCAAATGTACAAAAACTATCAAATGATTACATAATAGTTTTAATATGCATCATCCAATTAACATTGTGTTGATAACAATCACTGAGCACACAGATCTGCAAAAACGGAGACACACTTTGTGGAGTACCTCCTGGGTCTGTTGTTGGTGTTAGGACTTTTCAGTTAATGCTTTGGGGCCTCAGTTATAAAGCTTGCTTACACATAAAACAGGCCTTGAAAGAGGCTCAAGTCACTTGGCCCTTTTCCATTATCCCTACTCTACTCTATTCAGTTCTACCCGGCTCTACTCTACTCGCCTTGTGCTAGTTTTCCATTAGCCCCAGTCGCCTGTCCAACGGGGTGAGCAGCACTGCGGTGACGTCATTTTGACACAACAATCTGTGGCTTTTTGTCACAAACCGAGTAAAAAAAGGAAAGCAGAAGAAGGCTGCAGGTGGTAAGAAGAAATACCTCTTGAGAAGCACAGGAGAGTTTTGGAAGCTATACAACAGAATGAAGCCGAGGACGAGAGCAATCCAGCTGCAAAGAAAAGATGTATGAGGGTATGCTAATGGTAGCTACCGCTAGCATGCTAGGTCGTCGCGCTCATGACTCATCCATGATGACATTGTCTGACCAATCAGTAGCCAGCAGTCGGTGACGTCATCTTTTAGTATCGACTCAGCACGCTTAGAACCAGAGTGGAGTAGGTACTAAAGCTAGCCTGTTTTAGGAGGTACCAGGCTAGTGGAAACACGCTGCAAATCGAGTAGAGCCGAGTAGAGTAGGGCCAAGGCGTGCTAGTGGAAAAGGGCCAATAGTAAGTAACGAATGAATCTTGAAGAAATTTTGGTCATTATACAAGGAAGAACTGACTAGATCTGGGTAATTTGAAAAGAATATGTTAATATTTGGATATTTTTCACATTTTCCAACATTGCTCCTCTCCTAAGAGCCTCTGACATATATATCTAACCTCAGTTGTGTGGTCTCAGTATGACTCAATCTATCATTATAACACCAATACCTACATAAAGCCAGCATCTGGTGCTCAGTAACTTTCAGACAAGACTCCCCTTCCCCTATGGGACCTGTCTGTAATGGAGACGCTGTCATGACTTTATCAACAACATCCCAGAGGAGCACTTTTCAAACTTTGAGTTTCACTTTTAGGTGAAATCTGAGTTACACTGCTTCCTTAATTGTGTTCAGCAGTGAGACCAGGAAGAAACTCATCCCAGTATATTCATTTAGCATTAGTAAAACTCAAGCAGAACTGTTTCTATCATCAAAAAGTCTGATTTTGGGAGCCAGGGAAACGGCCATGACCACATGTTGGGGATACTTTTGATAAATGGCTTCTTGTACACATGCACACAAGAAAATTCATTTAACTCATTCATTAAACAAGGTGACTTTCAAGCAAGAATTAAAATTTGATGAATATCATTTTTTCCTAAAACTTTTCCTAAAAATGTTCTGTATTTTTGTAAAATTATTTAAATTTAGACACCCCATTCGTATCAAATGTCTTGTCCTTCCTTAAGTGCTTGTAATGATCCTTCAAATTGCGCTGAAATGCTCATTTTCTTTCATACATGCATGTAAACGGTTTGTACATCAGGGTTAGGGCAGTGATCAGAAAGCTGTACTGAGAGGAACAGTCCTCCTCAGCTTCGCTACTCACAGCGGGGTGATTATTTATAATGGAGGGAGTACACTGTAAATTGTCTGATAAGTGCTCTTTTATTTTCAATAGCTTGTTGGACTCCATATTGAACTCGTTCTGAGCTTGTTGAACTAACAGAGCGCAACAACCTGAAGGCCATTGTGGGAGGTAAGAGTGTTTAACATCACATAGGGAAATATGAAAATAAAAGCACCATAAACCTTGGTGAGAAATCCACAGTGTTATGCGCCATAATCTGACACATAAAATCTAGTGTTGAGTTTAATGCATGGCTAGCCTGACTGAGGTTATATTTCCTGAATGCAGCTGTGCCTCTCTTCTACTTTACTGAGTATAATTTAACAGACTGTTACACTAAAAGGCACTTTTTCCCAGACGTGTTTCTGTTTTCACCAACGCTGCCTCTGATTTACTCCATCTACATTATTCATATCAGCTGCTGAGCTTTTACCCACGCTGATATGGAATGAGTGCGCCAGTAGAGGGAGTTTAAATTTCTTAAATTGCAGCATAACGGGTACATAATCATCGTAAGTGCAATGATGACCATGAAAAAGTTCAGGCTGAACATCAAAATACAATATCATTTCTGTAGAGATCTGCGCAGAGAGTTAATAAGAGGAGAAACAAACTGAGCAGGTGCATGGAGAAGAGAGCAGGGCATCGTTTTTTCAGTTTGAAAGAAGGGGGGGCATGTTTCCTCTTTTAGCTATGACTCAATTAAGGCAGTATGCAAAGGAAAGATGCTCCATATGCGTGTGAGTAAACTTAACCAGGCTACACAGCTCTCGGTCTTGTCACTGGTGTGTGTGTGTGTGTGTGTGTATGTGCCAATGAGATTGTGGAGTCTTCTTTTAAACAGACTCCACAATCTAATTGGCATCTCTGGTACAGTTTTTAGGGCTCGATTTTAGGTTCTACACTTTTTAATCTATACTGCTTTAACATTCACAGCTATTGTGATGACGCTCAGCTTTGGGTGGGTGGTCGTTGATTTTTCCTTTGCGTTTTCAAAGTCAATCTGCGTTCAGACAGAGATGCTGGAGACGTATGAACCCACTGTAGTGTGCATTGTGGTTCAGTAGATGGTGGTGTAGGTCTGCAGAGGCAGCGCTAAAAACAAAAAATCAGTTCGGACAGCAAATCTGTCTGGATAGTTTTGTCTGGACAACAAACCGAGCATGATGAGAGGCTCATGCATTACCCGGCCAAAGCTGTTGTTGTTCCTGGTATGCACGCGCAGCCTTAATGTGAAAGAGTACTGCGCATGTGGTGACGTCAGCGTTTCATCCTGAAATGCTCTAATTCGGGTTTACATCTCGCTGTATGGTGAGTGGATTCAAAACTTTCCACTCTGGAGCCCGTTTTCAAAAGTTACTGTTTTCAGACAATCCGCATTGAGCTTCAATGTAAACACAAGGCCAAAACGCAATGAAAACTTACCGGATCTTACCGTATTCTGCCCCATGTAAATGCAACCTCAGATTCCTGAGGGAGACAGCGGCTCCATGCCACTTCCGGTTCTGAATCCAACTTTGAACTGGCTGGCGTTTTCAGATTTTCAAAAATTGGGTGGTAACCTGAAAAGTTGGTTCACAGCTTGTGAACATGACAACATCAGTGGGCATGTCATGTTCTGTGCTGATGAAATGAGCAGAAAGTAGAGGAAAATGGAGGAGAGGAGCGCGTAGCGATAGAGTTAGACAAAATGTTTGATGGGAATTGGGGCATCACTAACATAAACATCAAAGGTGCTATGAGGAGAATCTATTTCCGGCGACATAAAGACTCTGCTACCCATGAGCACGCGCGGCAACTGTTGTAATGCTGCGTTCCAGTAACCTCGGAACTGGGAGTGACATCATCTCCGACTCATCGGTGTTCCAGTTGAAGTACAAAAAAACATGACGATTAATCGTCTGCTACACCTTGCTAGTAAGGAGTTGGGATTTTAGTTACAGCTGCTTTTCTACTGTCTCCCACCCCATGCTCAAAGTTTACACAATCTTAAAGGATAAGTTTGGTTTCTACAGCTTTCACATTGTTTATAGAATGAAGTAGAACAATACACTCACCCAGAAGGCTTTCCTGATCCAAACAGTGCTTCAGGAGATATTTAGATCCAAAATCGAGCGGCAGACATCCGTGTAATGGTAGCACATAGGGGCATGTATAGCGCTGCTCCTAAAACTGCATTAATCGTCATTAGTTTCACCAATATTTCATCATGGTCCGCTCTGGCTACTCCTCCGTGACAGTCCGGTGTCGCTCCACCCATGTTTTTGTGACTGTGCTGACCTCTGAATTGAAAACTTTCTTTACAGCTGCCGCGCATGCGCAGTACGGCTCATTGTTTCAGGGGAAACCGCCAGCTACTCAACAACTTTCTTCTTCCAGTTTTGTGCAAAATGGACGAATATCTATCGGATGAAGATGTTGTGGAGGAGAACTTTGAATATGATGGGTGTCCTTACAGTTTGGAGCCAGAGTTTACAGATGAGGAGATCATCGAAACTTTTTAGATCAATTTTGGATCTAAATATCTCCCGAAGCACTGTTTGGATCAGGAAAACCTTCTGGGTGAGTGTATTGTTCTACTTCATTCTATAAACAATGTAAAAGCTGCAGGAACCAAACTTATCCTTTAACACAGTTCAAGTATAAACAATGTAGGAAGGGACATAAGCAGTCAGGTTGGGTGTCATCCAGGCTGGCCAATCCAAGGAGGCTCAGACCACACCCGACCCAGCCTACCTCCCTTTGGTCATATTTCCAGTTATATTCCCATTTAAACAGCAGCTTGTATTTTAAAAAACTCTCTCAGCGTGGGCCAGGCTAAAGACTATTTTTTGCCTGTTACAGAGGTCATGCACATGGCCGCCTTAGCGCTGCCTCTGCTCTGAAGACAAACAATTCAGCCAGCACAGGGTTGAAAGGCCCTCTGCTTCAGAGAAAAAAACATGCAAGGGTGGTTCCAAAGGCATGTTAATGTGATCTGAACAAATTTATGCCAGATCAGAGAACAATTTTTCCAGCTGTTCAACTCTGTATTTTGCACAGACAATAAAATACATAGCCTCAAGATAAAATATGAAAACTGATTAATTTCATACATGACCCACTCTTCAGATTATTGTGGAGGGGCAATGAGTCATGTCTCCATTTAGACCATGTCAATAGTTTGCAGACATTTTCAATGGGGCTCAGGGTTCTGGGATAACAGAGTCTTTACCATCAGCTTTTCAAACATAAAGTGTGCTTGTCATTTCAAAATAAACCTGTT
Source organism: Scarus forsteni (assembly GCA_036419115.1). Taxonomy (NCBI): domain Eukaryota; kingdom Metazoa; phylum Chordata; class Actinopteri; order Labriformes; family Labridae; genus Scarus; species Scarus forsteni. The sequence continues at coordinate 4,968,589 of JAZDUH010000085.1, read as the reverse complement.
AAATAAAATGAATGAAGGTGCAGTAAACAGGAGGACCACACTGCCAGCATAATGTCAGGTTTAAATATTGCATCACATTATAAGTGCTGCTATTATTTATTCAATAAAATCTTTGAAAGCACACACAGGATCTGAGTTAACAGCTCTATCACACTCCCAGTAAAAACTAAACCTCACACAGGCAGGATTTATTGCAGGGCCTTTGTGTTGCATTGATTTATACTGCACTGGTGATATTGAGTGTGTGTGCCCTCTCTAAAGCTTAAAGTAACTCCAGGACGTCAGCCTCATGATTGAAGCCTTGGACTGAAATGAGAAAATGTAATATGACCAGCCCAACTTCCCATCACTCCAAAGAGTTTGAAGCTTACTGAAAATTACTTGCCTGCTTTGTCCAGGCAAGAAACAGCTCCCTACTCCTCTGACAGACCAAAACAAAACACATATTCAGTCAAGGAAAAATGACTGATGAGAGTCCTAACATATGTAAAACAATATTTATTTTATTATATTGATATATTTATTTTCCTCTACTAAAAATACCTACTTCTCACTGCACTGGCAATATAGCTTTTTCTAGCATTTTATGTCATGTTTTCATTGGAAAAATATAGTCTAACACAGGGCTCAGAATAGGTGAATGTTAAACGAGGTGCATGTGATACTAGAGGTTTAGTATCAGATTCAGGACTCTTCAGAGGAAACCACAGAAGTTCTCCTTTAAAGAAATATATTGAAGTATTGTACAAAACCCAAAACCAGTGAAGTTGGCACATTGTGTAAATCTTAAATAAAAACAGAATACAATGATTTGCAAATCCCTTTCAACTTATATTCAATTGAATACACAGCAAAGACAAGATACTTAATGTTCGAACTGAGAAACTTTATTTTCTTTTGCAAATAATCATCAACTTAGATTTCAATGGCAACAGCACATTGCAAAAAAGTTGTCACAGGGGCATTTTTAGCACTGTGTTACATCGCCTTTCCTTTTAACAACACTCAGTAAACGTTTGGGAACTGAGGAGACCAATTTTTTAAGCTTTTCAGGTGGAATTCTTTCCCATTCTTGCTTGATGTACAGCTTAAGTTGTTCAACAGTCCGGGGTCTTCGTTGTTGTATTTTACGCTTCATAATGCGCCACACATTTTCAATGGGGGACAGGTCTGGACTACAGGCAGGCCAGTCTAGTACCCGCACTCTTTTACTACGAAGCCACGCTGTTGTAACACGTGCAGAATGTGGCTTGGCATTGTCTTGCTGAAATTTTGACATAGGTTGAAAGCAGGCGTCCATGAAAAAGAGCGTTGCTTGGATGTTTTTGCTATGTATGTACTAATGGTGCCTTCACAGATGTGTAAGTTACCCATGCCTTGGGCACTAATACACCCCCATACCATCACAGATGCTGGCTTTTGAACTTTATAACAGTCCAGATTTATAGTCAATCATGGCACCCACCTGTTCACCTGTGGGATGTTCCAAATAAGTGTTTGATGAGCATTCCTCAACTTTCTCAGTCTTTTTTGAAACATGTTGCGGGCATCAAATGTCTTAACTTGTCTGTGAAATATTTTGCTAATATGGATATACCTGCTAAAACAATGTAATTATGACAAATCTTTATTATTTTATTGGTTAATGTTAAATATGCTATTATTTGAAACTTTATTCATAAAAATGCCAAACCAAAATTTTCTTCGAAAGGATATGAACCACAAGCATGTCTTATGTGCTAGATATTTTGCTAATATGGTATCACCTCAGTAAATCCATTGAGTCCCTGGGGTTTTATCTTTTATTGGTTAATGTTGACTGAAATAGCTCAGAGCATTCTATATCAGATTTCATGTAGCCTTCCCATGTCCTCATATTCAGAGTGTTTACAAAAGGGAGGGAAAGGAGCTGCTAGTACTCTACAGAGACTAAATCAGCTGACCAACGTAGCTAAGGTAACCCTGACTCGTCAGACATTCGACTGCAGTTATTGAAAACATCACAACAACAGTACATTCTGGCAGATTAGACAATAAGATGAATGCCCGACAGCTGTTACTGTTATGTGAAGCACCACAAAGCTAATGTTGCTTACCTATCCAGCAGAAAGACGGAGATATCCGTGCCCGTTTTCAGGTCATTAAATTGGCGGAGTTCCCTCCACCGTCGGAAAGCAACACCAATGTTGACCCAGGTCTTCGCTCTTTCATGGTCATAGCCCTTCTTTTTCACTTTCTGCTCCTCTGACGCTAACTCAATTGCTACGCAACCTACTACTCCCCCTCCCCCCTCTGTCTGATCTGCGCAAGAGTATGATCGCCCCTGGATGTGGGGGGGTGTACCCTGTTTTGGTGACTCGGCCCGAGTCACAGTATTTACCTGCTGAAATTCAGAGCCAAGGCTGTGTATTGAAACCTGACTTTTTTTTTCCAACATGCTGTCAGTGGGGACATCTTGTGGATGGAGAGGAGAAATACGGTGAATTTGTCAAATAGTGCATTAGATTAGAAGATTAGAAGATCGCTGACTACACCTTTAATAGAAATCAGCTGCTTTTTTTGAGCTCTTTTCAGAACAAGTGCCTTAAAATGAAGCCTCTAGAGGTCGTACATCCTGGTTATTTGTTTTTTAAGCTCCCTTTTCACTTCAGCCAATTGGAAACTGGATGTTAATATGAATTGTAAGAGGAGGTGTAGGTTTCTGGGTGAAATCAGCACTGTGGCGCTCTGTGAATGGACACAGAATGAGTAGTGTGCCACTTGTGTAGCAGATTATGATATTCGTCATATGGCAGCCTGCCATTAAACGTGGTGTGGTAATCCAGACAGCTCTCTGTGATAAGTAGATGGTGCCACAGATGATTGTGGCCCTGAGGAGAGGCGAGTTGAGCTGCTGAGCTGGAGCCCAGGTCTCTCCCCCCCGCCCCCCCCAGCTCCCCTACCTGTTCCAGCAGCAGCAGAGAGGCCCACAGGCTGCTTCACAGGGCTCTTCACTGCCATCAGAGAAATGGATGACTCTTAACTCAAAGTGGAAATCAGTGGATCCATGCTGCAACACTTTGACCATGGGGTTTCTTTTATTACTCTCAGAGATCAGGGAAGAAACTTAAAATCGTAAAAATGTGGTGGGTTCTTTCAAGAAACTCCCCTTTTATTTTTCTTCAAAGAGAAAAACTTGGAAAAATTGCCCATTATACATAACCAACCCTGGGATAAAGAGCTTTGCTGGGTGGATGCTTTAAAATTCCAATCAACTGAACAATTCCAATTTTACTGTATCTGGAAGTCATTTTATTAGTAATTTTATTCAGATCCAGCTTATTTGCTGTTGGCTCATCTAAAATGTTCAATCTAAAAAAGCTCTGAAACCCAGTTAAAAATTAAGCCTAAATTAAATGAACTTTTATCTGCAGGATGTGGCTGCATACAATGTTGTGCCAGAATTCACTAAATAAAAGGCATTGAATTAAGTTGTTTATATGGTGGTATTGGGCTGAAGAGTTCATTCTTCAAGTCATTATTATATCAGGAAAGCAGTTCATTCTGAAGGTGGTTAACATGTCTTCATATTTCCAGAGGCACTGACAGTTCTGAGCTCCATCTGAAGAGTTAAGTTAGATCCTACTACACCTGTCAAGGTGTCCAAGTCTTCTACTACAGAAGTATTTTTATACAATAGTACAGCCTGTTCAGAAGCTTCTTTTACTGTTTCCAGGGATGCCAGCTAAACCTTATTATTAAAGAAAAGAGTAGGCTGTGCATGAGCTCCCAAGTTCTCTGCCTCCCTTCTTGACTTTTCCTTACATGTATTTTCTTGTGCCTATGTGTCACATCATACATTTGTTAGGAAGTAGTAGGGTATTGTTTTCAAAAGAGAAACTCATAATATAACTTTCCAAATGTGCCACACAGCAACAGCCTTTGAACTTATGAGGGATTATATTTATTTGTTTATTTATAGTAACCATAACCAAGGTAAAGCACAATGCTCCTCTGTCATTTTATGTGTAGAATTAATCCTATAAACATAACCAATATGGTACAATTTTTATGAAAAAAGTTTATTTCTGTCCTTTTTTATCTACTGGCCACATATCAGATAACATGGAAAATGCTGAAGCTTAGTGAAAGATAAAAAAAGTTCAACATTTTAGACTTACAACTCAGTATGTAATTTGAAAATATAAACTAAGAACATGAAGTTGGCTGTATATCTTAAATCAGGCATGAATCAATCAGTCTATCAAGTAGGGCTGAGTATTGAGTCAGATTTTCTGGATCGATTCGATTCGATATTACAAGGTCTCAAACTGATTCCATTCACGATTCAATTCAATATTTATTCAGTCTGGGATATCTAAGTTAAAATAGTACTGTTAATTTTAAAAGTGACCTTTTGACCTGGTACATCATTAAAAATTGTTTTAACATGAAGAACTAAACCCAAAGCAGTTACATTATTCATATTTTAATGATATGCATTAATGCATATTCTGCATATTACTTGATTTTTTTCTTTGTACTTGTTAAATCTAAAATTCTGTACATCCAAACATCAGCTTTTAAACTTGCCAGTGGTGCCCATATAGTGCTTCCACCATGTTTGTTTGCAGTAACATCTCATGAGATCTTGTTCAGTAGAAAGCAACGCTAAACGCTGATCACACCAGACGAGCAGGGTTGATACCACAGGCTGCTTCTCTGCACATCCAAAGAAGAAAAAACGACCCAAGTTAAAAGATCCATCTTTGGATTTTATGGATCGATTATGAACCAGTTAAAGGAAAATCGATTTAAATCTATTTTTTTTAACCCAGTTATCAAGTAATCTTTAGTTCTATACCATCAAATCAAGTTGTTTCAAGACTCTTTACAAAGAGCAGGCCAAAGCCAGATTCTTCGTTTTATAGATATACATATATACTTATATAAACATATATACAAATTTACATATATGTACATCCAAACCCAAAATGAATCATTCATGAGCACGGCACTTGGTCACAACAGATGGCAAGGAAAACATTGTAAGGTACATTCTCTAATATTAGATTCTAAATCAATCAATCAATCAATCAAACTTTATTTGTATAGCACTTTTCATACAAGATTTTGTGATACAAAGTGCTTTACATGAGAAAAAGATAAAATGAAACAACAATAAGTGGAATAAAAGGCAAAAAATTGCATAATTGCATAAAATGAAAACATGAGACCCCTACAATCCCACCCTCCTCCAAATCACATTCAATATACACACTCACTTACTCAAACACAAAGAAATAAAAAGGAAATTCTGACAGAAAACAGAATTAGAGGACTGAGGAAACACAGGAGCTAAAACTAAAATAATACTTAAAAATACTCAAAAATACCAGAGAGTAAGATAAATAACTGTAAATACATAAATATAAATAAAATAATATAACAGTACAGCATAAAAGTTGGATAAATAATATGGTAAAATGAGAAAGCGTAACATCAGGTGCATAATAAAATCAGCTAAAATAGGACAATAAAAGGAAAAGCATTTAACCAAGAATAAAATTCCAAATAAAAAATCTGAACAGAAATGTAGTAATAAAACAAAATAAAAGGGTTAAAATAAGTTAAAATATAACGTAAAATAATAATAATAATACAATCAGCTAAAAGCCAGATTAAATAGGTAGGTCTTGAGTTTTCTTTTAAATAAGCATCATAAGGGGCTTGCACTCAGATATTCTACAAGAAGTCTTTATATAATGTAGTCACTTTTCTGTAATGGTGTTTCTATGTTTGAATGTGATAATAACATTGTTAACTTATAGAGGGATTAGCTGAACAGAATCCTTTTGTGTGGGAGTGAGAGCATACTGCATTTATTTTTAGCCTCGGTTAAAACTAGGGTGTCATAAACCACATAAGGCAGGATGCTTTAGTGCGAGCAAAGTGTGATCTGAGGTGGAATGCAGACATTTTTGGACAGCACCCACATCATAAATTCTCTCCCGGCAAAATGGATTCACCCAAAGTGCAAATAGGTGACCCCAGCAGAATGTGGAGAAAAAGCCGTGGGATGTGTGAAACTTGCAGACACAACACATTATATGGTCCCCCAGTCTTGGCACGGAGGCAAATAAGGGATTTGATGGGGAGCACTAGAGCAGCGGCTTGAGTGGCAGAATGCTCCTAAAGCCCCAGCTAGTTCTAATGAGGCAGCTTGAGGTAGCAACCAGGTCCACTGGGCGCAGGAGGGACCAGATGTCGCTCGCACACTCACTCATTCCCTCCAGCACAGCCGGCGTTCACCGTTCAGCCCATCTGCTGCTATAAAGCACAGTCAATATTTAGCCACTGGGAGAGGGACAGACATGCTCTGCACCTGGATCATTACGCTGCCTCTGGTAAATTGGAGATATTTTCTTCTTCGAGCCTAACCAAGAAAAAGTAAACAACTGTTTGTCAGCCCACACTCTGTCACCCCCTGACTTGACCTCCTGATGTTGCAGATACTTCTTCTCAGCTCAGCTCACAGTGTTTACTAATGAGGAGAAAAGATAACACGTCTCAGTGCGAGGAACAGTTGAACAGGCCTCACAGCTCGTGGTGGATGACTCAGCAGTGAATCATGGATTGCAAAGGCCTCACAGAGCATATCTGACATGCAATATGCCAATTCTTGCATGAGAATTAACAAGATCCTAAAGAGGAAAATGAGAAAGCATTTCCTTGTGTAAGAATATCCTGCAGTTAATGTCTGTGTTGCTGACATGATTTAGCTCTGAGCATAGACTGTATATACTGGACAGCATGGCTCCGCCTTCAACCATTTAACGGTTTTGAAGCCATAATATCCCCCGTTAGGGCGCCGCCATTGTGCAGCCAGTGTAGAATCTGGACCATATCTGGACGCAGCTGTCGTAAACGGTTGCAAAAACTCTGCAGCATACCGCTGGAGCCTTACATACACTATATTACCAAAAGTATTTGCTCACCTGCTGTGACTCACATATGAACTTAAAGGATAAGTTTGGTTTCTGCAGCTTTCACATTGTTTATAGAATGAAGTAGAACAATATACTCACCCAGAAGGCTTTCCTGATCCAAACAGTGCTTCAGGAGATATTTAGATCCAAAATCGAGCGGTGGACATCCGTATAATGGTAGCACACAGGGCATACTGCGCTGCTCCTAAAACTGCATTAATCATCCAAAAACTCATTAGTTTCACCAATATTTCATCATGCTCCGCTCACGCTACTCCTCCAAGACAGTCTGTGTTGCTCCAGACATGTTTTTGTGACTGTGCTGACCTCTGAACTGAAGAAGAAGAGCACCTGCCTCTGCGCATGCGCAGTACTCTCTGGAGCGCTGCCTCCGCGTCCTCCTTTCTATGAGCTCCTCATCTGTAAACTCTGGCTCAAAACTGTAAGGACATCCATCATATTCAAAGTTCTCCTCCACAACATCTTCATCCGATAGATATTCGTCCATTTTGCACAAAACTGGAAGAAGAAAGTCGTTGTGTAGCCGGCTGTCTTCCCCTGAAACAATGAGCTGTACTGCGCTTGTGCGGAGCAAGCCCTCTTCTTCTTCAGTTCAGAGGTCAGTACAGCCATACAACATGTCCGGAGCGACACAGACTGTAATGGAGGAGTAACCCGAGTGGACCATGATGGAATATTGGCGAAACTAATGAGTTTTTGGACGATTAATGCAGTTTTAGGAGCGGCGCTATATGCCCTATGTGCTACCATTATACGGATGTCCGCTGCTCGATTTTGGATCTAAATATCTCCTGAAGCACTGTTTGGATCAGGAAAGCCTTCTGGGTGAATATATTGTTCTACTTCATTCTATAAACAATGTGAAAGCTGCAGAAACCAAACTTATCCTTTAAGTTCATATGTGAGTCACAGCAGGTGAGCAAATACTTTTGGTAATATAGTGTAGCTGCTCTACGCACAAAACTTTCGCCCTTCCCGCTCAATTATGAGTTGTACAAAGCTAAGGGTAAGTACAATTTCTAGCCTTAGCAAAGTTAAACATCTCAAGAAACTGAATTTAGAAAGTAGCTTTGTGTCTCTCCAGCGATCACATTCATTTGCGCTGTCCACTCTAACTACAGTCTACGTTCACGTGTCTTAACCAAGAACGGCAGCTCTCAATCATTGTGAAACTGACGTAAACCGCAGTTATTTTTAAAGCTCTAATAACTGATGAAAAAGAAACTTTTCAGAAAAAAGAGAACTTGGAAAAGAACTTGGAAGGGACGCGCGCACGACTGGTGATTTTTTACCCTCCTCGCCTACCGTAGCAAACACTCGCTTCAGAATGGAGGAAGACGAGATCGAGGAATTAGCTGACGCTCCTTCGTCAAATAAATCGGTTGTGTGGACTTATTTTAGCTTCCTATGTAAAAGACGAGAGAACAGTGAGAAGATTGCAGACAAAACAGCAACCATGTGCAAAATATGGCGCTACAGTTCGCGGCAAGTACAACCAACAACTACTTTAAACTGGAGACAGGCAGCAACTGTATGTTTGTGTAAGTCTGCATAAAAAACAATATTTGATTTTTGCATCTACTGTTGAGTTGACAGAATTTGATCATACTTGAAGATCAGAAGTATACGCACTGTTATAGGCTAAATATTATAGTTCACAGTTCAGACATAGTTTATATGGTCTAAACTGCAGCTCTGAGGACTGCTGTTTGTTTTCCTTTTCATTCAAGAATGTACTTATCCTGATTGTTACAACAACAAAGCACTTTTTATTGAGATTTTATGTTTGTATTTGCACTGTAGTCTAAATAAAGAGCATTTATTTTGTAATGATGCAGCAACATTTTTTGTATGTTTCCATTAGGAAGAAAAAGAAAATGAGATTTTTGCACAACTTCCTATTGTTGGAGATTTTCTATAATCTTTATTCTGTATCGTGAGCCCTGTTTCGTATCGTTTCATGAGTTGACCATTTCGTTACACCCCTACTATTTACTGAAAAAACATGTTTTTGAATCTGTAGTGTGAGCAATCTGAGAAGATTTTTGCTGACTTTAGAGCCTCCTGGTGGTCAGGATGTTTAAATTAGCTTCTACATTGGCCAACAGGGTTCCCATTTCAAATCCATTAAACTGCTGTTCAGAGTAATTCTCTGTTTGTGTCGGTCTCTGCTCATACTGGCATGAGACCCACACAGTTTATCCCAGCATGGATCTTCCACTCAGAGGAATCAGCTCCCTCCTGCACTCATTATAGATGTCTTTTTAACTTTAAACTTTGCATTACAACAACCTTGGGGAGCCCAACACGAGGCCAATTCATAATTGATTTCTTCTGAACAAAGCACATGTAATACACATGTTTTAGTGAAGACATCTCCTGGGCAATCTAAGGCACCTGCATGCTCATTCTCTGAGGACTGAGTGTGGTGTTAAACATGATGAAACAACAGTAAAACCTCTGTTCTCAATTGCAGAGAATAAAAGAGGCTTTTTGATGCTTACTTTCAACTTTTAAGCTTCTAAATCCTGCCAAAAAACCATAACTGCCTCTTGCATGTGCATATTTGTGCTTTGGTGAACCCTCTTGTGGCTAAGAGGGTACCAAAGATCTTAGAGTCAGTGTGTTGAGTCAATGTCTGATCCAAACGGTAAAGTTTGTGGATTAAAAAAACACAATATCTCAGGCATCCCCGTAAAGAGTGAACCAAAGCATAGGGCTGGACGATATTATCTAATCTCAATATCACAATTAATTGAAGGTCTTACCTTGATTATGATTAATATTCATGATATGCTGTAACACATTAGTGGTGATACCAATGGTCATCCACACGGTCTTCCTGCAGTATTTACACTGAGGTGGGCTTTACACGAATACGAATTTGTAAGACTCAACCCCCAACCCACACTGTCACACACACCAACAACAACAACAATGGCGGCAGCTGGGCTGATTCTGATCTTGTTCCAGCAGCTATAGAAATATTGCTACAACTTTTATACCAACATTTGCTCACAGAACACCAACAACACCAGCTACGGCAACAACAGCAACAAGTGCTCATGCAAAGACGCAGCATGTTACGAGTGCATGAGCACTTGTTGACGTGGAATCTGCCTCGAAGCAGAACCAGACGGGCAACCCGACAGGATTTTGTGTTCTCATGTAAATGCACAAGCCTATGTACAATAGGATGTGTAAACAGTGATACATGTTTTGATGTCGACGCCAAGACAACGCGGGGCCGTGCATGTGTGAGGAGGGCCTTAACTTCTTTCTGCTCGATGTCCCCTGCACAGAATCCAAAATGTGCACAAACCATAGAGACGTTTTTTTTTTTTGGCTACTAGGTTCTCTGATTGATTGCCACTTGTCTCCTCCATGTTGGTGGTGCGTCCTTCACTCTTAGTCAAAGTGGTGGGGACGCGGTCATGTGACTTACACAGGTAAAATAATCAAAATAATCGTCATGAGTAAAATTACTTTGATTATAGGGTCTAAATGTTGATTTCGATTATTTTCGATTAATTGCCCAGCCCTACCAAAGCACCAAGTCACGCTCACCCAGTGTTATTGTGACCCTTTTTACAGTTAAACAAGTTTGTTGCCTTTTATTTCAGTCAACAACAGTAAGCACTAGTGTAGCATGCAGAAGCTGCCTTATGCTGCGTTCACACCGCAGCTACCAAAATCCCATCGCCCACTGACGTAGCGTCGCACGTCCATAAATACCTCATCTTGGTCACCGTTGCTGTCAGCCGTCACTTGGTGATGTCACGTCCGCTCGAGTTTCACCCCGATCATATCATATATTATATAACAGGATGTATAAGCGGACCTTATTCTAGCTGTATCCTTCTCATTCACTTATCAACCACAAAACACTGCAGCTGATGCCCTGCAACAGCATCGTCTGTGAGTTTACCGCAGTCCGTCTAGGCGGAACTAATGTCCTCACTAACTAATTTTTCCCACACCGTCACACGTGCACACACCGCTGATTGATCACCTTTTCTTTACTTTGACATGGCGTGACAAGCTATGTGGTAGTGTGAAAAGCGGCTGTCGCATCGCAGGAGGGTTAGCCCCGCGCCATCGCGGCCGTACATTGACTTTGCATGGAGAGTGATCGCCGAGGTAGTACAAGTAGCGTCCGGTGTGAACACACCTTTATGTTATTATTGATAACATTAGATATTAACTTAGGTTAATATCTACAAGTCTGTGCAGAAGGTCAAGGCAAGTTTATTTGTACAGCACAGGGGTCGGCAACCCATGGCGATGGAGCCACATTTTGACCCTCACCAGAGGCTCTCTGGAAAAAAGTCATCTTTGTCTTGCATTAAACTCTTTTAGGTATAACAACAATGCTAAATTAAAGCAACAAAACAAACATGACCCATTATAGAGCAGTCATGTCAGGTGGTCAAGCAGTTTGCTCATATCTAATGTCATTATTATGATGGAGAGTCAACAGGTGCTGCTGTCGTCATTTTAAGTTTCAAAAGTGTTTTGCAGCTCCAGATGGATTTCTTTGGTGGGCACGGCAGGCAAATGACTCTTTTGATTAGAAAGGCTGCTGACCCCTTGTAGGGCACCTTTAGGCAACACTGCAGCTCGAAGTTCTTCACACAAACATCAGAACACAATGATAATGGATAACAGAAAACTCAAAATTAAACCCTTTGAACATTACACTGCTACTGTATGCTTTATGCTGTATGCTGTGCTCATAAATGTAACTTTCAGGTAGAATTAAAGTGTCCCTGGTTTAAGGTCTAAAAAATCCAGCAAACCTCTATAAACCTTACGAATAGCTCGTATCCATGTCTTGGGTTTTTGTAGGACGTGCTTCAGGTCTTACATATTGTTGATATATAAATATATATATGGATGTGCTTTGAAAAAAAGCATGACGGCAGAAAACTGTCGGTGTGAATATGGTAAAAGTGTGTACACCACTGAACCTCCGCTGAGGGTCAGATTAATTCAGATTCAGAGGATGCTGCACTTTCCTGCAGAAACACCAGTCCACTCACACGAGGAACCTGACAGGATGTGTCATGTCAGCGCTCTGCTTCAGCTCCCAGAGAAAAAAGAGGAGGACCGTTGTTTCAGTGCTAATTTTGAGTTCTGAATTGGATCTTAGATTTACACTGTGTGGCTGCGATGTACAGAGAAGCTCTGGTTTGGTTCATTTGCATTCAGACGGCTTTTACAGTGTGTGCCTGGATTGTACTTATTTTGAAAATGAAGGTTAATCAGCAGTCATTGCTTCAAACTCTCCTTTAAACTCCAGGAGATATATGCTTAAATATTCAACCACCCTCACTGTTCTTTTTCAAGTCATCGCCTAAAAGAAAAAAAGAAACCTTCACACTCCTGAAGTGTAACGAAGGGTTATCTCTTATTACCTCACCGCCTCACAGGAAGGGGAAAATCTTTGAGATTACATGTGGAGAATAAGATGGCATGACTTAAGCTGCAGCTATAACCAATGCATCCTGATATAATTATACACCCTAGAAAAAACTTCATTTAAAAGATCTTCATTTACTTAGTGAAACTACGGGAGGTCAGGGGAAGGTAGACTGATAAATACTTCGACTTGAGAGGGATCAATTTGAAGGTTATGGGTTATATTTTACACAAAAATTTGATTATGGAAACATCACACACACTTGAAGGTTCACCACAGTTTTGACTTATTAGACCCATAGGCTGTTAAAGGATAAGTTCGGTTTCTACAACTTTCAGATTGTTTATAGAATGAAGTAGAATGATATACTCACCCAGAAGGCTTTCCTGATCCAAACAGTGCTTCGGGAGATATTTAGATCCAAAATCGAGCGGCGGACATCCGTATAATGGTAGCACATAGGGCATGTATAGCGCCGCTCCTAAAACTGCATTAATCGTCCAAAAACTCATTAGTTTCACCAATATTTCATCATGGTCCGCTCGGGCTAGTCCTCCTCGACAGTCCGGTGTCGCTCCACCCATGTTTTTGTGACTGTTCTGACCTCTGAACTGAAAACTTTCTTTACGGCTGCAGCACATGCGCAGTACGGCTCATTGTTTCAGGGGCGACCGCCGGCTACTCAACAACTTTCTTCTTCCAGTTTTGTGCAAAATGGACGAATATCTATCGGATGAAGATGTTGTGGACAAGAACTTTGAATATGATGGGTGACCTTACCCATGATGGAATATTGGTGAAACGAATGAGTTTTTGGACGACAGTTTTAGGTATACATGCCCCGTGTGCTACCATTATACGGATGTCCGCCGCTCAATTTTGGATCTAAATATCTTCTGAAGCACTGTTTGTATCAGGAAAGCCTTCTGGGCGAGTATATTGTTCTACTTCATTCTATAAACATGAAAGCTGTGTGAAAGCTGTAGAAACCAAACTTATCCTTTAATAATAAAGAAGATATCACCCACTGTCAGCTGGGGGAGGCCAGGCACATTGGATAAACAGCTGAAGGAGGCTGCAGGATGCATACAACACCATTGGAGAAATAAAAAGTAATTCATTAAAGCATACAAATCAACAGATTTGTGCTTAGAAAGGACAATGGCATTTAAGAAAACAGTCAGCTGGATGACACCACCAGGCTCAGAAACCCAGTAAACCCCCTTAACCAGGAGTGTCCAAACTGCGGCCCGCTGCCCATTTTGAACTGGCCCCCGAAACAGTTGAGGAATTAAGACATTTTGGTCACAGCAGCAAATACCATCAATCATGCACATTTTCTGCTGTATTTACTTTGTCACTAGGTCTCATTTACAAAGTATATTGCAATATTCATCTTCAAGCACAAACATTCTTGTAGTTTACTCTTGTTTTGTGTCTGAAAGTGAAGATAAGATGTCAGTGTCTCCCATCTCTGCTGCTCAAAAGGTCTCGTCCGTACTAGGTGTAAATCTAGTAATAGCCCAGGGTTACAAAGGCCCCCTGACAGGTGATAACCCACCCATAAACCTTAAAACTTTAACTTCGATACACTAAAAGTGAGGCACAGAACGTGGCTCAGTTGTCCATGTATTCCTCTTTATGTGGCCCTCCATGTAAAAAGTTTGGACACACCTGCCCTAAACCCTCCTGGCATGGGACAAAGCTGTCAAAATGGCATGCATATGATGCTGTTTAGTCCATTGGTCATCAGTCCAAGCTGCTCTGATGTTTCTGTCATTACTTATGGGTACTTAATTAGTCCTGACTTCTGAATAGTCTCCTTCCACATCAGGAAGTTTAGCACACACTTGGGCCTCAAGTGTCCTCCAGCTACTGTATATTCAGAGCACAGGGACGAGTTTGTAAGCAGAAGATTTAAGAGCGAGTTTATCTCATGTCTTATGGCCCTTTTCCACCAGCACGCCTTGGCCCTACTCTACTCGGCCCTACTCGATTTGCAGCGTGTTTCCACTAGCCTGGTACCTCCTAAAACAAGCTAGTTTTAGTACCTACTCCGCTCTGGTTTCAAGCGAGCTGAGTCGATACTAAAAGATGACGTCACCGACTGCTGGCTACTGATTGGTCAGACAATGTCGACATTGATGAGTCATGAGCGTGACGACCTAGCATGCTAGTGGTAGCTACCATTAGCTTACCCTCATACGACTTTTCTTTGCAGCTCGATTGCTCTCGTCCTCGGCTTCATTCTGTTGAATAGCTTCCAAAACTCTCCTGCGCTTCTCAAGGGGTATTTCTTCTCATTAGTTTTTGTACCAGATCAGAAAGTGTACAGTCTGCACAAGGAATCTAATGAAATATATGAAAATATGTGCGGTGATAACAAATCAGTCCTGAGGATTAAGAGTGGAGGCATATGCAAATCGTCTCTTCTCTATACTTTGCAAGAGGGGGATCATGAATGAAAAAAATTATATTAATTACACAAAATCCGACCAAGTTTCATACAATTAGCCCTGAAAGTGAGCAATACTGATTTATAAATATTGCAAAAAAAATGTACAAGCAAAATGTAGATCTTTGGTCTCCCAAGGTGCAACAAATTAACATTTTGTCAAGAAAATAAATAAATAAATTGCATCATGAGCATCGTCAAGACTTTACTTCACTAAAATTATGTATTTTTAGAATGAAAATGACCAAATCCATTTGAAACTTGCGGATCATTATCTCTGCATCATAAGAAGTGAGCTGAGACCACAAACCCAGGGTAAGACATTTCTCATTTTCAAAGTTGAGTTATTAGAAAAAGTATGGAAACAACCTTCTCCTCATCTGGATCTCTGAACATTTTCTCCAATCCTGCAGACAACTCTTTGAGTTATCTTGCAGACAGGTGAACGAACAGATAAGTGCCAGTAAAAACATGAACTCCCTCACAGGGGTAATGAGGGGTAAAACTATAATTTTATTACATCTATCTCCTTCTGAGACCTGGCCTATTCATTTATGACCATTATAGAGGACATTTTGTTCACCTGTATCTCCCTTAAGTATTTAGAGCTACCATATCAAGCCCTATATCATTCTGTAGAGGACATCCCGAGCTTTCCAGTGATGTGTCATGTGATGGGTTTGCCTGCTGGGAACTTTACTTATTTTCTCAATCAAGATGACGGACATACCAAAAAACACATTTTATGCAAAGAGGAGGGGCACGTCAAATATTCTTAATTAAATTTATTTTTTCCATGATAATTATATATATCCTCGTTCATTGACATGTCAATAACAAGGTTTTCACATCTAAAAACAGTTTCTTTTGCTTCTGTTTTGACATAACAGACATTTAATGAATATCAACTGTAGTGGACACCAGGATCATTTTAATGTTTTGAATGGCCTCACATTGTTTTAGGAGAAAAAAGTGAACAGAGAGGATAACAGAGGTAGATTCAGATTTAGAGCTGTCAGATGGGGAAAAAGATGAGGACGAGTATCTGCAAGTGATGGGTGAGGATGGTGATGTAGAGCGAGAGTATGGAAAGCCATTTTGAGCAAACATTTGATACTGGTGGTACCAAATGTATAGTTCAGCTCTGCTAGTACTTGAATTATGAGAACTTGTACGCAATTTTTAACACAATAATGAGAAAAAGCAGAAAATGGAGAGTTTGCATTGCGTTTGTGTCTTCCATTTACAAGAGAACGATGCCCGCAGTGCCTGAATCTGCAAACTTTTGAGACCAGGGTCCAGAGTGAAAAGTTTTGTTTGTTTTTTTTTGTATCCCTTTCTGTCCAAACAGGAATCAGCATTGCTAGGAAAAACAGTGACGCGTGGCATATGGCAGAACTCTTTCAGATTAAAGGAATACTCCGACGATTTTGGACCCACGCCCTTTCCCTATCATTGACAAAGTGAGACAAGCTCAAAAATACCTTTTTTGTGTCTCTGCGTCCAGTGGCTGGCTCCCAGCTGTTAGCTTCGTAGGTAGCTTAGCTCAATGGCTGGAGATCAATAGGAGTCAGAGCCGGACTGACGAAAGTGGACAAAATACTCCTAACAGTGGTCCAGGGGATGGCGTATTAGCGCGTGAAGTAAATCCGAATGGTTATAAAACATTTTATAAGACGTGTTTTCTTTTCAACCCGTTAAAATAACGTTTTGATACACACAGACCTGCGCATGCGCAGTGCTCCGTGGAAGGATATACCGGCGCACAGTTTACAAAGCCCAGTGAGTTTTGTAAACCAGTGACTTTTTTGGTGAAAGGAAAAACATCATGCCTGTGTAAGAGGGGGAGATCCAGATTTGGAGCTGTCAGATGGGTAAAAGGATGAGGATGAGTATCTGCAAGTGAAAGGTGAGGATGGTGATGTAGAGCAAACATTTGATACTGGTGGTACCAAATGTATAGTTCAGCTCTGCTAGTACTTGAATTATGAGAACATGTACGCGATTTTTAACACAATAATGAGAAACAGCAGAAAATGGAGAGTTTGCATTGCATTTGCGTCTTCCATTTACAAGAGAACGATGCCCGCAGTGCCTGAATCTGCAAACTTTTGAGACCAGGGTCCAGAGTGAAAAGTTTTGTGTGGTTTTTTTTGTATCCCTTTCTGTCCAAACAGAAATCAGCATTGTTAGGGAAAACAGTGACACGTGGCACATGGCAGAACTCTTTCAGATTAAGGTTACCTCAACAGCTGCCGACAACATGTGTGCTGCTAACTATGCTCAGTTTGTTTACAGTCCTCCAACAAATAGAGATGCACTTGTTACATTTGCCAAAAGACTGATGTTTGGAAGAGTTTGTCATCTATCTATCTATCTATCTATCTATCTATCTATCTATCTATCTATCTATCTATCTATCTATCTATCTATCTATCTATCTATCTATCTATCTATCTATCTATCTATCTATCTATCTATCTATCTATCTATCTATCTGTCCATCCATCTGTCTGTCTAGATTTGCAGGAGTTTTCTTTCCTAACTGCAATCAATGAAACATATGTGTCACAATAATGTCAAAATATTCCATTCATCTACTCTCAAGCTATTTAAATCAAATTATAGCAATTGTGGTCATTCTCAGCCAAGACTGTCCAGTTTACTTTGTTTTAAAAACAACTGGCAGCATATTCCATGAACGTGTAATGAAACACACAAAGCTGGTAAATTGATAGTTATGACCATTTTGTGACTAATGCCTTTCTCTTGTCTTTCTGTCTTTTCTGCTCCCGTTCAATCATCTGCTTGGATACTCAAAAGGTAAGCACAGTCTCTTTGTTTTCTATTATAGCTTTACAGCTGTGTTTAAATCAAAGGCACTGTTCTCGTGATGTTCTCACACACTCTCATGTGAAGTAATTCAGATTCTAATTTAATAACACACATTTATTTACTCAAAAATAAGCCCTGAATTTTGGGTGCATATTATACACAAGCACAAGCTGAATATTTTGCTTGTGTTTGTACTCGTCCCACCCACATCACGACTGCAACACATTCGATACAAAAAGCAGAAATATTCTCTCTTTCTGCAAAACAGTACCTTCAAACTTGTGCTTAATTCTTATTACACTGACTGTTAAACTGTTCTAATCCAATATATTGGGTCTTAATTAGTGTACTTTTGTGTAATGGTCATGTAATTCTGAAGTGTTAGAGTACCACTCCCATGTAAATATGTTGATTGCTACACTCTGATTAGTTACTACACTAGGACTTAGCATGCTTGGGCAGAAATTGAGTAACTGTGCAAAAGGTGTTTCTGCATCTGTGTGTTTCGGGTTGAAGTCCACATCCAGTGGAGAGAAAAAAATTGTGTTCAGTATTTGTTGTGAAAATGGGACCAATTTTACATCAAAATCTTAGTTGGAAGTTGCGATAAATAATTTTCTACAGTTTAAAAAACGACAAAAACATTTAATTAATTCTTTATCACTCAAGAGTAAAGTTAAAAGCTCTCGTGAACCCTGAGCTACCTAAAGATAGAGCCATTTTTTTATACTTATTTATATTCGAGCAACAAAATTCCATATTCTACAGCCTTCCCCTTATTAATGTTTTATGAATCATGCTCTACAGTTTTATGAAGTCCACTCACACATTTTGATGAGTCATAAACCAGCACTCATCCTCACCATTACCTCTTCTGACGATCACATGATGTCTGCATGTATGGTCTGTGGTTTTACCTCCAAATGTACCTTGTGTGTTGAACCGCATGGACTTGAGTGTTTTTACATCACAACATGTTATCCATTAGCTCTTTACCACGTGAGCATGTCATTAGATACACATCTAAGTGGGCTGTTACGAGACTGATGTGCCTTAGAGGCCTAGCTGCCCTTTTCTGTTTGCACCTCCATAATTACATCAACATCAGACATACTGGACATAAAACGGAGAGATGGCGTGTTTGCAGTCACTGATCCACAGCAAAAACAATAAATAAAAAAATACATAAGGTTACTTTTTTGTTTGGATGTTTTTTTTTTCGTTTTTCTGAGAGAGATGGGGGAAAAGGGGATAAAAGCTGCCTTTAGTGTGAATGGTCATCTATGACCAGATGGGGCTGCAGGATTACAATTCGGATGGGCCCATGTGCCAGCTGTTTCCCTTTCCTGAAGACTGCGCACGTATGAGAAAGGAAAGGTACAAGCGGGTTGGCCCAAAAAGCTGTGGCTGACCATGATTTTAGGCTAAAATATCTAAAAAGATGCAACGAATACAGTTCTTTAAACTACAAGTGTTGCTGGAGCGCTCTGGTTTAAACATTTCATCAAAGCTTTATGCCTGGAGTTTGACATGGGAAAATGGTTGACTGATAACATGATTAGCATTGCCTCCTGGCCACTAATTTAAGGCCTCATTTAAACGTGTAGTGCAAGGTTGTCTTTCTGCTCTGATAGGTTTGAGCCATTCCACTGACAGCATCCAGAGTGAGTCTCTCTTTTCCTGTAAACATGATAAGTCAAGATACACTCATAATCTCCTCTGATTCACATGCTTCACTGCTCTGTGTATCACACACATTCCTGAGTTTTCATTTCCATTTGAATTGGAGGCTCCATTCGGGGGATTCTCTCCGTCATTTCTACTGAACGCCTCAAGCAAAGGCAGGTGCAGCATTTGTGTTTGGCTGAATAAACATCATCTGCAAAATGCACCTGATACTGTTGAAAATATTTTGGTTTAATTGGCCCAATACAATGTTTATGAAAATGTTCTAAATGAGCGTGAGATTGCATCTAAATCTGACAGCTTCTCCATTTCCTCTCTTTCATATCAAGTAACTATGGACACAGGAACAAGATATATTGATAAAAGAAGAAGTTCATAGTCTTACTTGTTGCTAAAGTTCTGATCACTGAGTGTACTACTATCAATACATGCAGTATTTTAAGTCTTTGTCCTCATATGGCTCGTAAATGGGTGTTTAAGGCACAACATAGGACAGTCTGATTGTACACTCTGCCAGTAATTGAAAGGTTGTGACAGCTCTGGCTCTCACATGGTGATGTGTCCTTGGGCAAGACAAAGTGCTCCCACTGCTGTATCATTGGCATGCTAATGAGTATGAGAGGGCATGAATGTTTCAGGTAATGCTGTTGGACTCCATCCATGGGAACTTTGAGCCATCAGTGAGTGAATATGAGCATAAATGGGCATGAATATGAAGATGTAGCTTGCGGTGTAAAGCTACTTTGACTAGCCAAAGAGACTAAAAAGGTGTTTTATAAACTCAGGTCCATTTACCATTGGTCGAAATCCATCCGTTATCTATACTGCTTATCTCTTTGTGGGGCAAGGAGGCTGGAGCATATCCCAGCTGACGGTGGTCAAGAGGCAGGGCAACTTGGAGAGACTGATTCATAATCATGCTTTAGGGCAGTTTGTATTCACCTGCAACCTAATAAACATGTTTTTGGTCCATGACAAGAAGCTGGAGTGCCTGAAGAGAACCCGCGTGTGCACAGGGAGAACTTGGAAAGGCTCTAAATAACAAGGGAATCTTGCTGTGAGGCATCTGCATTAGCTGCTACCATGCCAAGCTCATTTACCTAATGTCCTACTAATTAATTTTGTCATTATTAATCAAATATGGATGTACATCCATTTGTGCATTTTTAATCGTTTAATTAAGTTTGACTCATTTGAAATGTTTGAGATAAGTTGAATATCAAATCAAATCAAAAGCGCAGCCGGAGACTTCCATCCTCCCACACAGACATGGGGGGCCACACCACAGCGCAAGGGCCTCCGGCCATACAGGTGGAGCCGCCCCCCAGCAGCAGCCTCACAAGTGGACCAGGAGCAGCTCCCAGTGTGGAGAGCCCCCATGAGGAAGCACAGGAGCTAAAAACCATCACACTAAAACAATAGTAAAAATAGAAGAAGAGAGATAAAATAACATAAAATGGATAACTGAAATAACGTAAAAAATTAAGAATTAAAAAAGATAAAAAGTTTGCCTACAGGAATAAATAAGTTATAGAGTAATAGAAGAATAAATAATGAAGGAAAATAAGTTGATTAAATCAATTAAAAGCTAGATTAAAAAGGTGGGTTTTAAGCCTCTTTTTAAAAGTATCAACAGACTCTGCGGCTCTGAGATTCTCGGGCAGGCTGTTCCACAAACGGAGGCCATAATAACTAAATAATATTTGAATCAGGGACGTCCCAATACCAATCAGAAGTATTGGCTGGGGCCAGATATATGTATTTTTAATTATTCTGGGATTGTAATTCATACTGATCATGTCACAACGATTTTGTACGTCAGTTGAGCACACTTTACAGCAGGCAGCAAATATGCAGCACTGAGCAGTGGCAGCCCTGTGGCCAACATGTCAGCAGTGAGGAAAAACCTTTATTCATGTTGTCTCTTGGACCCTCTGACCGACTGCTGACCTGAAGCTCGTGCTTCCGGTTTTGATGTAATGACAATTAATTGAGGAACATTACGTGCAAAAGTCCGTGCATTGTGTTTTATTTTGAAACTTCCGGTTACTGCACACGGTGACTTCCTGCCTGGTGCTTTCTTAACGACAGTGAATTTACGAGGTTCGGAAGCGGCCACGCAGAAAATAGACCTGAAGCGTATGTCTCGCGCCTTGGCGCTGCAGCAACGCGGCGCAGCGCTTTCGCGTGCAGTGGAAATTGCCCAATAGACTCTCTGGAGGGGTGTTCTTCTCTTTGCCTCTGTGTCCTCCTTTCGATGAGCTCCTCATCTGTAAACTCTGAATATGATGGGTGTCCTTACAGTTTCGAGCCAAAGTTCTCCTCCACAACATCTTCATCCGATAGATATTTGTCCATTTTGCACAAAACTGGAAGAAGAAAGTCGTTGTGTAGCTGGCGGTTTCCCCTGAAACAATGAGTCGTACTGCGCATGCGCAGAGGCAAACATTCTTCTTCTTTAGTTCAGAGGTCAGCGCAGCCACAAAAACATGTCTGGAGTGACACAGACTGTAATGGAGGAGTAGCCCGAGTGGACCATGATGAAATATTAGTGAAACTAATGAGTTTTTGGACGATTAATGCAGTTTTAGGAGCGGCGCTATACATGCCCTATGTGCTACCATTGTACGGATTTACGCCGCTCGATTTTGGATCTAAATATCTCCTGAAGCACTGTTTGGATCAGGAAAGCCTTCTGGGTGACTATATTGTTCTACTTCATTCTATAAACAATGTGAAAGCTGTAGAAACTGAACTTATCCTTTAATGACAACATACAAGGTGACCTAAAGCATGATGTGGCTGTTGTGAGTTTCACCACTGATATTTAAAGCTACCTTGTTTGTCTCATGTCGCTGAAGAAGCTCGCTGCACACTGGATTGATTCCTCCACTTTTGAGATAAAGATGCATGGACTATTTCTTGGGCTCCTAGAGAGCATAGCATAACAAACAGGACATTGATGAGCCACTGAATACATGGACAATAAACAAGCAACAGGTACAGTACATGTCATTCTGTGTGACAACAAAAGGAATATGAAACATCCAGTGTATGATATTTGGGATCTAAGTGGGGCAGCACACCAAACTCTCTTCAGCTGTACATGAGGGCTGCTGTCACAACACAGCATCACAGAATCACTTTAAAGGGTGAGGAAGATTGAAGTCTATCTGAATTCCTCACAGCAGGCCTAACCACCACCAGAAGATATGTGAAGTGATACAAATATACCAGTCATTCATGTCTCATATACTATTCTGGTAGATTTTTGGATGACTTTTACAGTGACGAACAATAATGAAGTAATTCTAAATGGATTTACTTCAATGGAATTAAATAAGGGCAGTGTAAGACTGTTTTTTTCTCTGTTTTGTCAACAAACAAACAAAAAATAACAAACAAAAAATAAAACAAAAAGCAGTGTGCAGCTGTCTTGTCTCGATCAGTGGTTCTCAAATGGTGTGGTAGGTGCGGTGATGTACTCTGATAAAAGACCAAGTATGTCTTAGAAATCATTACAATGTTGTGGTGTTACTGCAACAACATAGCAGCTGATAATTTAGTGCTAAATTTACTCAGTATTTTCTCTGTATTTGTGAAAATCAGAAACTGAAAAACCCTGTGAAACCTTTAAAAGTTTTGCAGTTATAAAAGTAGCTTCAAATAGAGATTAAAACAGATCTTGTTTGGAATTTACCAAAATCCTATTATTAGGGCTGCAGATTATTCAAAACTTTCAAGTTTAGAGCACTTTAAGCATTCTTTCAAACAAAAATGTCATGTTTGACTGTCAGCTTGAAAAATGGTAATTCAGTCCTGTTCATTAAGCATTTTATGAAAAATGTGGAATCTTTTCAACTAATAGAAGAGTAAAAGATTACTTTTGAAATGAACAAGCTGAGAAAAGATGAAAGGGACTGTGAGGACTTTTAGATATATGCCTGATGGAAATACACACTTTAAGATGAGTTTTATAGCATCAAAATAGTTTATCTATAGATGCTATTCCTTTAGCTTCGCAGTCGGGTCAGACAGGGCTGGACTGGCCTGGATACTCAACTTCAGGAACAAGACAATTAAAACTAGAGCAAATTTGTATTATTCAGACACGTCTTAGAGCACCGGGCTGTAAGTAGAGGTATATAGCCGGCTTCAAAACTACGATATGAAGTTTTCCAAAAATTGCTTGTTGTCACACATCAAAAACTACCGCTACGTAACTAGAAAGAGATACATTACCTCGTCACTTTGCATCCTGTAAGTTGTTGAAAAAAGAAGTTGTAAAGCAATGCAGAGTTCTGAGGAAGGTCAGAGCTGTGTTCATAGCATCACAACAAACACACGCTTTGGCTTGTGTCATGTCTTTTGGTGCGTTCCAGTCGTAGTCAGAAGTAGGAATTTCCGAATTCCGAGTAGGAAACTGCAACTGGAACATCCCCTGAAGTCGGAATTTCCTACTGGGAACTCGGTGAAACCTCGCAACCCCTAGTTTACAATCGAGGATGGATGCCCCCAGTGTGAACAGTTATTTAGCTCCTGTAATAATCAATTTATTTGCACTTCTGACTGGGGTGTGTCGCTCTAGATCAGCTGTATACATAGTATTGTTAGACTTATATTTACAAAAATGCTGCCATAGTGATAATCACATTCTTCATGTGATATTTGTGAACAACAACACAGGGCGTGCTAACAACAGCTAACAATAGCCTGGTAGATCAGCATGTTTTTTTCCAACTTCAACTGGAACGCCGATAAGTCAGAGATGATGTCACTCCCATTTCCGAGGTTACTGGAACGTAGATAGATAGATAGATAGATAGATAGATAGATAGATAGATAGATAGATAGATAGATAGATAGATAGATAGATAGATAGATAGATAGATAGATAGATAGATAGATCTGAGACACAGTATTGGCAGAAACTGGTACTTCAAATATCAGATCAAGATAGAACACAAAAATGCTAATAGAGAACATACCTGATTTAAATCTGCTTCATCCCAATAACATCATAACCAAGACTTTTCTTGTTTTCATGGATGACATTGTGGCTGTCATTTAATGTCCTTATGAATTAATTTGACGTTACTGCTGCTCCTACATGCTAAGGTGGATTTTAGATAACAAAAGCATGAGAACATCACCTCTTGTTTTAAAGAGCTTGTTAAACAGCTGAGGGGTTCATGATAATGGCAAATTCTGACATCTGAGTGAATTTTTTTGGCACAAAACTTAAAAAAATTGTTCCAGGGAAATCCAAGACCTGTGTTACATATTAACCATTTAGTTTCCATTTTCTTAACTGAATAATCAGATAAACTGTTTTTAAAGATAACACCTTTGTTAATGTGTTTACTGTTAATTCATAAACAGCCTTTCATGGCAATCGGCTTAGAAGTCAGTTACAAACAAAGAGATTTGATTGCTCTCTCAACCTCACGCCTTATAGTAGCTTTTCTCATCTGTCTGTCTTTCATCGCACATACACCTTAATCTCCACCCTGCCTGTTAACATGAATGCTTTGTGACCTTTGGCTGGTGATGATGCTCTGCCTCCATCAGCAGTGAAAAAATATCTCATTAGATTAGAATGAGAAAAGCCCAGCATTAAAGCTGTGCCAGGGGGATTTACACGACACCCACGAAGCCTGACAAAAGTATAAAAGACAAGTTCTGTTTTGTGTTTCAGAAAGCTCTGGCTCAGCAAACATGGCCGCATGTTTTTAATTCTTTTGATAATTATTAAGGCTGACCTCAACAGAGCTCAGAGTGAAAAGCTTTCACCACATATGTTGTTTGTTTGTTGTTTCCCTTAAGGCCAAAGCTATTTTGTCAAATTTCAATTGGACTTTTTGGGGTTTTTTTAGTACTTTTCTGAGCTCTTGGCTGGTTGCATCCACGTATATTCACTCTTTTTTCAAGCCCAAGCACCCTGTCAGCAGCAGACGCTGACGTCTTAGCCCTCACTGTGAGCAGTGGGAGCTGCATTAATTCATAAAAAAGGAAAGAGGATACCTACAAAGAGAGTGAAGAGAGAAGAGAGGAGGTTTAGAAGCAGATGGTTTCTTACTGTGTGCATGCATCTGCAGTTTGTGGCGTGGAGAAAAATAGATGGAAGAGAAAAAGGTACTGAAGGG
This sequence comes from Scarus forsteni, assembly GCA_036419115.1. NCBI lineage: Eukaryota > Metazoa > Chordata > Actinopteri > Labriformes > Labridae > Scarus > Scarus forsteni. The sequence continues at coordinate 4,943,056 of JAZDUH010000085.1, read as the reverse complement.
CAGTCGTTCAGACAGGATTTCAGCTCATATGGCTTTTCCACTCACTGATTCACTTGATTTCAAACACCTGAAACACATTTGTTCAATTTCTTTCGTCACAAGTGTTGTGAGAAAGTAAAGATAGACTACAGAGCAGTAACGATAGGGAACCAACAACCATTGTTTGATATTTGTAGTTTAATGGCAGTCAGAGGGGCTGTAAAGGGGGGAAGTTAAAGGGGCAGTTCGGTTTTTTTGAAGTGGGGTTGTATGAGCTCCATATGGCAACTAAGGACATTAGATAAAGTAGAAAGTTCTCTTTTCTCCACCAGAAAGCCACAGCCTGTGACCGTTGGTGACGAAGAAAAGACGCTAATGGGAAAGTACCGTCCCAAATTGAAAGGCTATTTTCTCCGCCTACAAGAACTCAAATCAAAAAGTAATACCACAGTTTAAGAGTACGCTACATATGAATTTTTTGAACTGCATAAACCTTTCGTAAATATAAAGTTTATCCAGACCCAAGCCAACTCACATTGTGTGTCCCTCCGCTAAATCACTCCGCCGTAGTTAGCTAGTGGCCTCAGAGACTGTTTTACATTAATTGAAAGCACATTATATGACAAATATTTCTGAGATGTTGTTTGTGATGCTTCCCTTGATGCAGAAACAGATGCGCATCATGGAGAACTCAGCTTTCTCCATATTCCTCTGCGTCAGGAGGGCATGCAGTTACATCGTATAGTGAATGCATCCCTCGTTACCTGTTACCTGACAGATTGTGTGCACAGATCTACACACACACACACACATACATATATATATATATATATATATATATACATATATATATATATATATATATATATATATATATATATATATATATATATATATATATATATATATATATATATATATATATATATATATATATATATATATATATATATATATATATATGCTAATGCACAGAAATCGTTGCGTGTGTGTGTGTGTGCGTGAGAGACATACACACACAAGTAGTCTGCACTGTTATTATAAACAAACAGCCTCCTCTACTCTTCTTATTTGTCTCTTACATATCATTATTGATTACTTGGAGCAGAAACTGTCATTAGGTCCTTCAGGTTTGGGACATTTTTCCAGTTTATCTTCAGGAAACTGAAGAATGTCCACAAAACTCCAGAAAAGGAAAGTCTGTTTGACGAGTAATACCGCCGTCCATATCACCTATTCCCAGGTCAAACATTCACCCCACTGTGTATTTCCGACTCTTTCTTGATGTCCAGTGCCCGTGGATGTTTCCTCTGTATTCCTTTCTGTCTGTTCGTCTCCATCTTTAGCAGCTCTTCTTCTGTAAACTCCAGTTCATACAGGTATCCTCTTGACTCCAAAGTGAATGGGACTTCATCGGCGCTGTCATAACCATCCTTTTTTTAATTTCTTGCATTGTCTCTTCCTCACACCGCTAACAGTCAAAACAAAAGAGTTACGATACTTGATAAAAGTTACACAAAGCTACAGCCGGCATCTGAAGCTGCTAGCTTGTATGATCAGCTGAGAGGGAGTGAGGGGGCGGCGGAGTGATTTAGCGGAGGGACACAGACGTGAGTTGGCTTAGGTCCGGATAAACTTTATATTTCCGAAAGGTTAATGCACTTCAAAAAATTCATATGTAGCGTACTCTTAAACTGTGGTATTACTTTTTGATTTGAGTTCTTGTAGGCAGAGAAAATAGCCTTTAAATTCGGTATGGTACTTTCCCATTAGCGTCTTTTCTTCGTCACAGACGGTCACAGACTGTGGCTTTCTGGTGGAGAAGAGAGAACTTTCTACTGTATCTTATGTCCTTAGTGACCATATGGAGCTCATACAACCCCACTTCAAAACAACTGAACTGTCCCTTTAAGGAGACTCTTTGGTCCCATGAATTTGTTGAAACCAGATTTCATGTCTGCAGCTAATGCTGCATTTTTCCACCAAGCAGCCTGGTTCAATTAGCTTGGAACAAATTGCAATTACAGGTGTTTCCACTGTGAAAAGGTACCATAAAGGTGCGTACACACTGCATTAAAAAAAAACAGCTTTAGCTTAGGATTGCAGAAAAATGTGTGAATCATGGACATTCACAAGTTAAAAAAACAGTACAAATAAATTCACACATTTTTGTGTCTTCGTGTAAGCGGGGATGCTTTCAACAGCGGAAGGAAAACCTTTATTTGAAAAAACCATCGAAGTGTGGACATAGCCTAATAAAGTCAAAGTTTTTTTCTCATTTCTTCCTATTTAGATGATTAGAGACAATGTTCTCATGTTGCTGTACAGAGACTTGTGAGTCTACAATGGTGGTCCACCTTACAATGACCCCCTGTAATGAAAACTGCTGAATCTTTTTTTTTACAATCAAAAGAAAGAAAAAGTCATTTGTGAAATTTTGGCAGTCATTCTTGACAGGAAGAGAGGAATGATGGAAAGAGAAAAAGAGTCTCATTTTCAGTTCTTGATAGTAAAAAGAGCTTTTCTCAAGCCTGAGATGATTGCATCAATCATTCCTTTCAGCTCGCTGATTACTTTGATATATGCAGTGCAGCCAATCCTATTACCTGAGGACTCAAAGGACCGTTGAGTGTCATTGCATTTCACCACTCAGCACTTCACACCTATGGAGAGAATTATGATTCTGTATGATACCTTCAAGGTCATGTTGTTGGTGCGTTAGCCCTTGCCCTTTGATTGGAAGATTTACATTTGGTCATGCTTGGCCTCCAGCCTGCTTCCGGCTCCCCCTTGAGTGTGGCTCTCCAGACGAGATCTCCCCAAGCAGGGAGAATCGCTTGTAGGCAGCCCGGGGAGAATATGCTTTTAGTGCAGAATAAATCAATCTGAAAGAAGGGCTTAAAATCAGGAATGGCTGTGTTGTCCCATTTTGCCAAGCTCCATCCGTGTGACATTAGTTTAAGGTCACCTTCTTCACTGTGCACACAAACTCTCCTTGAAAAGCTGGACTGCAGCCTGTGTAATTTATAAAGATCGATAGAAGCAGTCGGTGACCCATAAAGCCGAAAAGGTTTGAATTGGCGTCTATTTATAACAGCCGATGTGTTTGCTCTATCCTGACATGCAAGAAGCATTGATCTGCCAGCTGTACCAGAAGTTCAGACTTGTCAGAGAAGGAAGTCCTGGGGTTAGAGCACTTGTCAAGAATGCTCTGCTCGGTTTAGGCTTTAGGGACGTGGATGGTGAGATAAGCTGTAAAAGTTTAAGAGCAACCTAAAAGAACTCTGTTCAGCAAGAATCTCAATCCTGACATTTAATCAATAAGTATTTAAATGTATAGAGACTGAAACCTCAACTCTTCAATTTAATTTGTCTATGGACTGATCTGATGGCATCTGACAAGTGTGGTATACCACCCTATATCAACACAGAGCTCAGCAGTTTCACACAGGACCTCAGGGCCGAAGAGAATGTTCATATTTTTAAAAGTAGGCTCAAGACCTACCTATTTAATTTAGCTTTTAACTAATCCCATATTTAACTTTTTATTTTATCTATATTTTTATCTTATTTTATTTCATTTATATATTCTAGTCCTCTTTTTAATTGTTATTGTTATTCTATTACTATTTATTTGGTTTACTTGAATTTTATTTATTTAATTTTACTAATGTTATGATTCTTAGCCTATAGGTAGTCTTATGTTTTGCTCCATACCTCCAGTGTTTCCTCAGCAGGGGGCCGCCTGCACTGGGGGCCGCTGTTGGCTCTGGCTGGGATGTCTCTATCTGGTGGTGGGCATCGTCTTGGTCAGGTGGGGGGTCTGCAGCACTGCTTTGCTGCAGTGGGCCCCTCACTGGCCCTGTGGTGATGCGCGCCCAGGTGGAGACATCTTGGCCCTGGGCCGTGGGCGGCACCCTGTGCAGTCGGCCTCCTGGCGTTTCCTGACCTGGCTCCTCTGTACTCAGCCACACGATTTTAAAATCACACATTTTTAAATCATGTTATGTGTGTGTGTGTGCGTGTGTATGTGTGTGTGCGTATATGTTGTGCGTATATGTGGAGTTTGAATGGGGGGTGGGGACTGTTTTTAACATGTAAAGCACTTTGTTCTGCATTTCCAATATATGAAAAGTGCTTTATAAATAAAGTTTGATTTGATTTGATTTGACTTGTTTATTTTTCAAACCAATAAATTTAGGAAAAAAATTGAAGGGTATCAAGATGCTCCACCAACCAGAAACGCCAATGTGTAATGCAGGTAGTGTAGCGCTTTTGCCTGAGATCCTGAAATGACATGCTTTACTTATGATGAGATTACAAGCATGCAGACTTTAAATATTTAAAGAACAATATACTGTTATTTCCCCCATTTAAATCTGTCATAGCAAATGACTATTCAATCCAGTAGCAGCAGCCACTGGCAATGAGATTGTGGGTTTCTTTTCTCAAATGGCAGATTTCAGCCATACCGAAGATTTTCAATCTGATTGCGATCAGGCCATTTTTTTCCTTTTCAACCATTCCTGCGTGCTTTTGGATGTGTGCTTTGGGTCTTTTTCTTGCTGGAGGGCCCACGATCTTCGACTCAAACCAAGTTTTCTTACACTGGGTCGGACATTTCGCTCTAAAATTTCGTGATAATTCTCTGATTTCATGATTCCTGTGATCCGGTCAAGGCCTCCAGTACCCGATGCAGCAAAGCAGCCCCAAACCATTATGGAACCTCCACCATGCTTAATTGTTGGTAGGATGTTCTTTTCTTTGTAGGCTTCAAGTGGTTGCAATTAAAACTGCCTATTCTAAATATGACTGCATGGTCATAGTAGCTAATGAAGTATAATTTACAAAACTTAATATGTGAACATTACTTCTGCCAAGTTTGAGTCTGATAAAGTGATGCAGAGCAAAGTTAGAGAGGTTTGTAAAGAAACTGTACTGTCACATTGTGTACTTAAACTTCATGGGTGCCAATAATGATGAGTAGGACTGTAAAATGACTAAAAAGCCATCGTACCCTAATCCAGCTGGTATGTATGTCTATAGAATATGTTTAAGAGGAAATAGAAAACCATTGAATTACCCTTTTTGTCCGTGCCTCTCACAGTAAAAGCTTCAGTTTGCCTTCCCTGTGGAGAAACTCTACTTCTTTATCAGAATGCTTTCAGTCTGCAGGTTTCCCAAGTCCGTTATGCAATGAATCATTTTCCTTGTTGATATATTTATTAGGATTTTTCCTAAAGTTTCAACAGAGGCTCATTATAGGGTTGGTATATATGAAGAGATAGAGCTGTGGAAAAAGGGAGATGCACTGATGATGCAGAACATCTGGAGTGAATGCTGTGAAGCCTCTCATTGGAGCTAACATCCTTGCCAAGTGCACACAAACAAAACACTTTCAGTGTAAAACATGCATCATACAAGTGGCAGCATTACTACACAAAAGGAGCAGGGAAATGGGGAGACGTAGGTTACTGAGGTTAGTACAATTTATTTACCGTACTTCTCGATTATTGAGTCATTGAGTCGTACTAATATTAGTCTATCATGAAGTAAATAAAGTGTGTTGTGCTGATTTGTTCTCAGTGACGGACAAGCTGCAGTAGCAATGTGGCTCTCACAGGCTGTAAGTCTGCCCTTCACAGCAGGCTGAGACTATTAAGACCTCAACAGCCGTAGTCAAAGAAACAAAAGTGCAAGCCTACAGTGTGAAAGGAAGCCGTACCAAAAGACTGACACTGTTGCTAAGATACTGCATGTTGTAGACTTCATTAAGTACTAACCACTGGATTGATTAGGTGCACCTCTCCAGTACTGGGTTGGATCTTTCTCCCTTTAGAACTGTCATAATTATTTGGGACACAGAGTCAACAAGGAGCTGGAAACATTCCTCAGAGATTTACATGATCACACAGTCGCTACAGGATTATAAGTTGCATATTCATCATGCCATTTTCTCAGTCAACCACATCCAAGATCTGGTGGCAGCTGAGGTTGCTGATGCTCAGTGATCTCATCGTCTTGTTCAAAATACAGCCTAAGATAGTTTATGTGTAATTCTGCTGAGAGTAGCCATCAGAAAAGGACACACTGTGTTTGTAAAGGTATGGATCTGAAACAATACTCTGGTATACTGTGACATTTAAACAATGCACAGTTGATTCTAAGGGGCCCAAAGTGTGCCAGGAAAATACCCTCTACAAGATTACACCACCTGACACGGATACATAACAGGATATGTTAAAGGAAAAGTTCCGTTTCTACAGCTTTCACATTGTTTATAGAATGAAGTAGATCAATATACTCACCCAGAAGGCTTTCCTGATCCAAACAGTGCTTCAGGAGATATTTCGATTCGCACATGGGGCATGTATAGCGCCGCTCCTAAAACTGCATTAATTGTCCAAAAACTAATTAGTTTCCCCAATATTCCATCATAGTCCGTTTACGCTGCTCCTCCATTACAGTCTGTGTCGCCCCAGACATGTTTTTGTAACTGTACCGACCTCTGAACTGAAGAAGAAGAATGTTTGCCTCTGCGCCTGCGTAGTACTCTCTGGAGAGCTGCCTCCGCGTCCTCCTTTCTATGAGCTCCTCATCTGTAAACTCTGGCTGGAAACTGTAAGGACACCCATCATATTCAAAGTTCTCATCCACAACATCTTCATCCAATAGATATTCGTCCATTTTGCTCAAAACTGGAAGAAGAAAGTTGTGTAGCCGACTGTCTTCCGCTGAAACAATGAGCCGTATTGTGCATGTGCGGAGCAAGTGCTCTTCTTCTTCAGTTCAGAGGTCAGTACAGTCAAACAACATGGCTGGAGTAACACAGACTGTGGTGGAGGAGTAGCCCGAGCGGACCATGATGGAATATTGGGGAAACTAATGAGTTTTTGGACAATTAATGCAGTTTTAGAAGCGGCGCTATACATGCTCCATGTGCTACCATTATACGGATATCCACCGCTCGATTCTGGATCTAAATATCTCTTGAAGCACTGTTTGGATCAGGAAAGCCTTCTGGGTGAGTATATTGTTCTACTTCATTCTATAAACAATGTGAAAGCTGCAGAAACCAAACTTATCCTTTCAACCCACATCCTGACCTGGGTCTAATTTGAGGAAATCTGATTTTTGCCATTCAGACTGTCAGTTATGAATCATATGTGGGCAGAAAAGTCAGATTCAGCGGTGCTGGTTTGGCATAGTGGTTAGCACCCCATGTACTTGCTTCTGCCGGTCCAGGTTCGAATCCTGCCTGTGACCAGTTTGCAGAGTGTCTTCCTCTTCTCTCTCTCCCCCTTTCACAAGCCTATCCACTGTCTCTCTCCTATCAATAAAGGCACAAAATGCCCAAAAATATACATTAAAAAAAAAAAAAAGTAGATCGGTTCGGACCACTTTGTTTCACAACAGTGAAACCGCACCAAATGTAGGGAGATGGAGCGGATCGAGACCACCCCTTCATGGAGGTCTTGGACCGGCTGATTTGGTGCGCACCAAAGTGCGGTGGTTGCATTCACATTGATACTAACATACCAAACCCTGGGCCAAAACTTCTTTGGTGGGCGCTAAATATGGTTGGTGTGAAAACACCTTAAAGGCGTAGTCAGCGATCTTCTAATCTTCTAATCTAATTCACTATTTGTCAAATTCACCGTATTTCTCCTCTCCATCCACAAGATGTCACCACTGACAGCATGTTGAAAAAAAGTCCAGTTTCAATAAACAGCCTTGGCTCTGAATTTCAACAGGTAAATACTGTGGCTCGGGCCGAGTCACCAAAACAGGGTACACCCCCCCACATCCAGGGGGCGATCATACTCATGCACAGATCAGACAGAGGGGGGAGGGGGAGTCGTAGGTTGCGTAGCGTGCGCAGTTAATGTAAGAGAGAGATACAATAGGTGCAGTAGCAACGGCTGAAAAACAGCCCAAAAGAAAAAGGTCAGAGGAGTGAAAAGTGAAAAAGAAGGGCTATGACCATGAAAGAGCGAAGACCCGGGTCAACACTGGTGTTGCTTTCCGACGGTGGAGTGAACTCTGCAAATTGAAAGACCTGAAAACTGACGCGAATGTCGCGGTCTGTCTGCTGGATAGGTTAGCAACATTAGCTTTGTGGTGCTTCACATAACAGTAACAGCCGTCGGGCATTCATCTTATTGTCTAATCTGCCAGAATGTACTGTTGTTGTGATGTTATCAATATTGTCAGTCGACTTGTCTGACGAGTCTGGGTTACCTTAGCTACGTTGGTCAGCTACACGGATTCTAGGGCCGATTCCATGACCATCAGCTTTCGGTGGTGGAGCCAGGGGTGAGGTATGAAGGGAGAGGCGGGTCTGAATTCGTTTATCAACAACTGCTCCACTCGTTTTCTCACATATCGCTGACTACACCTTTAAGTAACTGCAAATTGCCCTTAGGTATGAGTGTGAGCGTGAATGGTTATCCACCCTCTATGTGGTCTGCAATTGGCTGGCAGCTGGTTCAGGACGGACCATGCCTTCTACCCAGTGTCAGCTGGTATAGACTCCAGCACCCTCCTTCAACCCTGACACAGATAAGAAGTATTGATGATAGATGGATATTCTCCAAATAAAGTTGAAAACATGAATTTATGGTTTTAATGAATGTGTAATGATGGCATTTTTTCTTACATAACTGGTGATAATTTTTCTGTTATCAGTCCATTATTCATTTAACAGAGGCCATGCACAGCACAGCTGTTGAGCCAGATATAAACAAGGCTAATTCTCATCTGTGCTCCCTGGGCAGAGAAACCCAGGAACAACAAAACAAACAAAGCTTTCTTAGTAATGACATAATGGATAATAGGTGTTGTGTCTGGAACAAACAGGCCAGTTGGCATGTATCACCCACGCCCAGCCCTTGCCCTGTCCATGACTTTTTCATGGCCTTTTTCAAACGTTCCAGGATGGCTGCACCTCTGCTCGAATTCTGGGACTTAGATTCTCTTTAACAAGCCATGTGAGGAAATGAGGTCAGCTGCGTTTTCCAGCATGAACACTTTTAAGAGTTTATTCCTGAGTCACAGCTGTGATTTAATGCAAAGTGAATAGAGGTTCCGCCAGTGTTTAGGAAAAAATCCCGAACTGTAACATTAAACTCCCACGGTGCCTGAGAGCAAGTAATCAATTACAAGCTAAATACATTGGATGGCAGGCAGAGGAAGGGACGGACAGCTGATGACATATTTATCAAGGCACAATCACCACAGAGGAGTTTTTCAGCTCTGCGCTCACTGAGTGACAGATGGAGAGTGCTGCCTCTTTAACTGCTTCCCAGGGAGACGGGCTGTAAGGAAATGGGACTGTGCCGCATATTTGAGGCTTGTGTTTGGATGCTGAAAAACCATGTAATAAAGAATTCATTTTTCACCTAAAATAATAAAACAGTGAAGGTTGAATTATGTATCTTATCCCAACACACACATCCGTAACGAAGTGAGAGTGGGGAAATCTAAAATAAGACTCACAAAATAAGAGACAGCAAGCACGGACACCACATGCACACAGGAAGAGTGGTGCAGGGATGACGTAGTTTTGTAGGACAAGCTGAGCATTGCCAGTGGGTTATCTCCATTGATATTTGGATTATAACTGCCAACAAGCTCTGTAGTTGAAAATGAAGTTTTGTTTGTAAAGATAAACTTCTTAAATGAACACCATTTTGAAAAGCTTTAGGCAAAAAAGTGTTTTTGACGAAATGTTTATTCGCTGTATGAGAAGTATCATAAACTCGAGAAAAAAATCAGTGACAACATGCTGCTGCATCGTACAGTTCTCCCTCAGTGTAAAATCACTAAATTATTACTCACTTCTTTTACTTCTGTTCATGGATTAACATTGAATTCTTAACATAATGTCAAAGTTGTGACCTCATGAAATGATGCCTCCATTGTAAAGAATCATTAAAGGGATAGTTCAGTTTTTTTGAAGTGGAGTTGTATGAGCTGCATATGGTCTCTAAGTACATCAGATGCAGTAGAAAGTTCTCTCCTCTCCCTCAGTAAGCCACAGTCTGTAAGAGTCGGTGACGAAGAAATAAACGCTAACAGGAAAGTATCGTACCAAATACACAGGATATTTTCTCTGCCTACAAGAACTCAAATCAAAAAGTAATACCACAGTATAAGAGTACGCTACATATGAGTGTTTTTAAGTGCATTAACCTTTCAGAAATATAAAGTTTATCTGTATATATGTATATATATATATATATATATATATATATATATATATATATTAAGGATGTAACGGTTACCGGTAAAATGGTAAACCGCGGTAAAATTTCCCACGGTAATCATTACCGTGACTTTTTAAAATTACCGTTTTACCGTGTTTGTTTACCACCATGTGTCAATAACGCACAGCGATGCTGCTGTTTGCCTGGAAAAGCCGGGGCTATGTTTCTGTCCTCAATTAAACAGCCTAAACCGGTGCGAGCATGCGCAGTTTACATTGTTTGGCCTCGAGTTGACATATTATTGATAAAAAAGACAAAAAAGAACCATTATGATAATAATATCGAAGGGATTAAATGATTAAATTGTGTGTAAAAGTACTTTTTCAACATGTTGAGCACACTGCAACAATACCGTGATAATAATGATAACCGTGCTAATTTTGGTCACAATAACCGTGATACAAAATTTTCATATCGTTACATCCCTAATATATATACATATATATATATATATATATATATGTACATATAAAACCGCATGCCCTCGTTACCCAGAGGAATACGGTGAAAGCTGAGTTCTCCATGATGCACATCTGTTTCTGCATCAAGGGAAGCATCACAAAAACCCATCTCTGAAATATTTGTCATATAATGTGCTTTTAATTAGTCTACAACCAGCGTCTGAAGCCGCTAACTAACTACGGTTAGCTAGGATAAGTTCGGTTCCTACAGCTTTCATATTGTTTATAGAATGAAGTAGAACAATATACTCACCCAGAAGGCTTTCCTGATCCAAACAGTGCTTCGGGAGATATTTAGATCCAAAATCGAGCGGCGGACGTCCATATAATGGTAGCATACGGGACATGTATAGCGCTGCTCCTAAAACTGCATTAATCGTCCAAAAACTCATTAGTTTCACCAATATTTCAATATGGTCAACTCAGGCTACTCCTTCACGACAGTCCGGGGTCGCTCCACCCATGTTTTTGTGACTGTGCTGACCTCTGAACTGAAGACTTTGTTTAAGTTTGCCTCCGTGCATGCACAGTACGGCTCATTGTTTCAGGGGAAGACCACCGGCTACACAACAACTTTCTTCTTCAGTTTTGTGCAAAATGGACGAATATCTATCGGATGAAGATGTTGTGGACGAGGACTTTGAATATGATGGGTGTCCTTACAGTTTCGAGCCAGAGTTTACAGATGAGGAGCTCATCGAAAGGAGGAAGCCGTACTGCACATGCGTGGCAGCCGTAAAGACAGTTTTCAGTTCAGAGATCAGCACAGTCATGAAAAATGGGTGGAGCGACCCCGGATCTTCGTGGAGGAGTAGCGCGAGCGGACCATGATGAAATATTGGTGAAACTAATGAGTTTTTGGACGATTAATGCAGTTTTAGGAGCGGCGCTATACATGCCCCGTGTGCTACCATTATACGGATGTCCGCCGCTCGATTTTGGATCTAAATATCTCCTGTAGCACTGTTTGGATCAGGAAAGCCTTCTGGGTGAGTATATTGTTCTACTTCATTTTTTAAACAATATGAAAGCTGTAGAAACCGAACTAATCCTTTAAGCTTGTATCAGCCATCAGCCAGTCATCTGAACCTTCTGTTGACTTAAAAATGATGCAAAGAAAATGCGGATTCGTGACTCATGTGTTACGACTCATTACTGTAGCGCTCTGGTTAGCTTTCATTAAAGTCAGAAGTGTCGTTTTCAGCCTGCAGCTTCGTCCACTCTGTTAAATTCGGATATCAGCTTCATAACAGAGCAAACAATGCAGCTCCTCAGGCGACGCTCCCTCGCTGAGCTGTGATATTCAAGGAAAGGACGTCCACTGTGAGACACGTTTGTTTTTTGGCCCACACTGCACGCTTCATGTGAATCATACAAATGTTTATTTAAAGAGATTAATTCCTCTTAGAGTGTATTATTCATCAGGCTTTTGAGGGCACCCTTGCTTATAATATAGCTTGTCATTTTCTCCAACTGACTGAAGCCCGGCTAAGTTGTCCTGCATTATTCAGCGAGCTGGTAAATAAAACAGCAGACGGGGCAGGCGTTACTTGGGATGGAACAGACTGAGAGGACTCTACGGTCTCCAGGTGAGGAGTGCGCTCCTCTTTCAGAGACAAGGATGCAAGAGAGAAATGCACATTATTTATGGTCGGAAACACTGGGCCCCGGTCCAACGCAGGAAGCTACAGTAGGAGACTGGAGGAGGGAGGGAGGTGCAGAGGACGAGCAGTTGGCAGCACATAGCTGAGCCTGGAGTGTGAAACAAACTGTACCAGTGAACAGAAGGCAGGACCTCAGAGGAGGGAAGGGCTCTGAGGGCCGGACGCCACAGCAGCAGAGCAAACAAAACCTGAGGGGGTGTACTCCAGACCTGGGACATGGCTCATGAAATGTGGTTTAATACTATTTGACCAATTCAATTTGTTACTATTTTAAAACAAATCCCCTTTTTTATGACGTTTTTAGATGACTCATACCTGTTTATTGCACCTTGCTTAAGAGAAGATGGATTGTTAACCGTCAATAAACAATCATGTGTTCAGCTGCCAGTGACTGCGTCCATCTGACATCCTGTTGAGATAAACCTCCCTCACATTCCACTTCAGGAGCCAAACCAACCTGTGAGAGTCTGGGCTTCCTAATGTGCATGGATAATGTATTTTTGTAGCCAGCATGGACATTAGCATAGAGTGGTGCTGGGTTGACATGTTTTGTAGGCCAGCCAGGAAGTTAGCACTGCACTGGCGCCCTGGACTTCAAGTTTATGGGATTTTCTGCTCTGTACTGGGATTAAAGTCGACCATAAATTCAGAATTTTTTATCCTTAACAACCCATGAAACGGTCAAAAATTGTACAGGCTTTTGGTCGAAATAATCAGTGCCATGCTAACTTCCTGGTTGGCCTACAAAAACACATAATCCCTGCAGCACTCCACAGTGATGTGGTATTGATTGAAAATGTTGATTGAGTCACTTATATTGCCAATTATATTATGCAAACTAATGTTTCAGCCCTTTCACACTGACTGCATAAAGTTGATGCATATGCCATCTCTTCATGCTAGAGCCTTAATTACAGACACATTATGCTGCATCTTCCTGCTGTCTCTCCATAAATTACACCTCAATAAAGAGCTTACTTTTTTTCAGAACTTCAATAAATCTCACAAAAAGGGACTTGAAAACTCAGGAAATTTTCAGAATAAAAGAATATTGTCTGAACATTGAAGTTCTTTGTTTTACAGAAACTGGGCTTTAACTCTAAAAGGCACAGATAGGGAGAGAAATTTAAAGTTATTTTAAGTTTAGTTTATTTTGGTCGCTTCAAACATGAAATCTCACTTACAAACACCAAAGTGAGAAATTGCAAAGCAAACAAGTGTTACGTTAGTGCTTTTCCTGCATTAAAGCTATGGTCTACGATTTGGAAGCTTTGTACATCTTAATAACACCGTTTATAAGGCTGTTATGGTCCTATGGTCCAATCTACACAATATAAAGACCAAAAAAACCGAAAAAATCCATTCAGTATATCCGCTGAAAAGCTGCATACCAGCTGACCAATCAAAACCTGAAGGCGTGTACGTGTTGATTGGTCTGTGAGTTGGTCCGTGAGTCCATCCAATCCCCTGTCTCCCTCACTACGCAGCGTCATGCCCATGGTCCCGCCTCCTCCCCTCTACCTCCGGTGAGCAGCGAGCAGTGTTAGCTACTGAACTATCATGGAGCCGGAAAAGCCTAGCGCCGAAACCGGGAAGCTGCTTGTCTCTCGTGCGGGGCCCAACGGAGCTCTGCCCGCGGGTTGAGGCCTGTTAGCGGGCTAACGGCTAACGAATGGCCTCAGCCGGCCGTCAGACCTTCAGCATCGGCCGTTTCGCCCCTGGTTGATCAGGTAATGGCTTTGTTTACTACAGTGGGAGATGTCTGCTGAATAACTCTGGCTAGTCTGTGCCTGTCCTGGCTAATGACTTGTAGCGGAGCGGGTTAGCCTGTTAGCCGCTAATCGTTAGCATTGTAAGCTGAGCTGGGGAGGACAGGCGGAGAAAGATAAATCCTTCCCCACAATCGGGAGGATTGTGGGGGACCCGCATTGCTGCCGGTCCAATTGAAATGGCTACTGCTGTGTGTTATAAGGGAGATGTCTGTCGTGTTTGATACTTTCAGTTGAGCTGAGCTGTTTTTGATTGAGTTTGCTGCTGATATATTATGCTAGTCGCTCGTAGCTCAGTCCGAGGGGGCTTGTTGTTATGAGGCGACACGAGCTGGGGGCGGGATCTTGGAACACTGAGGGGAGGGATGAGGGAAGGGGGGGCAGGCTGCAGTTTCAAAACGTAGACCACAGCTTTAACCCCAAACAATCAACAAGATAAAACAAACTAACAAAACAGACCGAAAAAGGTGAAGCCTTTGCTTATTTCGCCTACCCTTTTCAAATTCATAACTTACTCAGCTTCCTTTTGGTTGATATGAAACAATAATTAATTCACATGTATCCAAAATCTGAACACATTTTGTGCTCACACCACAGTTCTGTACTTTTCAATCATTTTTTGTTTAAGCAACTTTTTGAACCTACCATGTGTTTGACATTTTTTCACTTCTCTGTCTAATCCACTCCACAGACTAACTCCACACACTGAAACACATCCTAGTTTAACATTTGTCCTGCTCTTTGTTTTTGTGAACATACAACTCCCCCTCAGTTCATATTCACACACTCTAATCTGGAACAATCGCTGGATACAGTCTGGTAACATCTTATGGTATGCCTGTACATCAGTGAAGTTCACAAAATTTTAGAGCTTGTAGCTTTATAAATAATTTGTGTGTTGGTTCTCGGTAATCTGCTCGATTTATGAGCCTGATCACTTTCTTTTGAAGCAAAAAAAATTGGATTTGTGATCGTTTTATATGTTCTTCCCCAAACTTCCACACAGTAAGTAATGTGTGGAAGTATGAAAGAACAATACAACATATGCAATGAATTTGAATTAAGAACATCTTTGGTTTTATAAAATATTGCAGCTGATTTTGATGTTTTGGTTTTAATGTAAAATTAATGGTTAATTTCACTGTATCTTTCTTGTCATTTTACCATTGTGGACATATATCCCCTTAGACATGTGTGTTACTTGTGGGAATAATAGATGAACCTCCGATTCTCAAGATCTCTGGTAAGGAGGGCGTGTGAGATGTGCAGCTCATGCTGGCAGTCTGAACACACGGACTTGCTAACATGCATGAACTGCTGCGAATATTTGATGCATCCAGTTTGAACAGGCATCAGTGCAACTGCAAGTCAGCTGACTCCAATATCATCTCTTGGACACATTCAACTTTTATCTCACATTCATACAAGGAGCAGAGCCCAGGAATGCTTGAGGGTCATCCTCAAGATCTAAAAGGCCAGTCCTGTGTTACTGCTTTGCTTGTCAGTAGGGATGGGTACCTTTCACATTTGAACCGATACCATACCGATACCCGGTACCTGGGAATCGGTATCGGTACTCAACAGTACCAATTTTCGGTACTTTTGCGTGTGTTTATGAGGTAATAAATATTAATTTGTTTAATATTAAGATCGCAGATTTTTTCAATCTAAATTTATTTCTCAATCTATAAAATTTGACAGATATATATCAAAACAACATTCAACAGTTTGTATTGTAACACTGTAGTTGTCCCAAAAATTTCTTCAACATGAAAACCAGAAACTAAAATGAACCACAACTTAATAAATTAACTGCAGCCCTCACTTTAACTTTAGGGCAGTTTAACAATGGGTCAGACAGAGCTGTAAATAAAAAAAAGCATTTACATTAACTTTACAAAGTACGAGGAACCAACCTGATAATGATAACCGATGCACATTAAAATGCCAAGCTAATACCATCTTAAACACAAGGCTTATTTACCTGGACCAGGTATCCTCCTTGTCACATTTGCTGCCATCACCAAATGTTAAAGCCATTTCTTTTCCTGTGTTTCTGGCTGCAGACGACTAGTCTCCATTGGACACAGGCGTGCTAACAGTGCTGAATGAATCCTTTGTGGTCGTAGATCTGAGGCTATCAAAAATTGTGTACTCTTCAGCTTTAAGGAAAATTTTGTTCGTCACCAGGTGCTTCCTCAGATTTGAAGTATTTCCCCCGCTGGCCTTACACTTGGAGTCACAAATATTGCAGCGAGCATAATCTCCATCACATTTAATAAAGTAGAGCCATACTTTAGAGCACTTTCTCTCAGCCATGCTTGTTTTGTTGACTGAGCTCACGGCTGTTGACGTCATTACGCTATTGCTGTGCTGCGTTCAAGTCCGGTATGGAAATTCACCTACTCTACCCAATAGTATGCCTGCCTACAGAATTCGGTTGGTACCTCCTAAAGTACCGAATTCGGTACCCATCCCTACTTGTCAGAGGCAAAATTTATGTTCAAGCAAACTATTTTGGTTATGTAAGACAAAAAAACATCTTTTGTCACACGTTCTTAAAAAGCTGATCTAAAATCATTCATTCTGGGCTGCAACAACCACAAAGCAGAGCCCAGTATCAGCAGTTAAGTCTTGATTTGGGTGATTTACATTTACACTGCTTTCCCCACCCCCTCAAAAAGATGATCAAGCTTCAAACTGTGGTGCTTTTCCTGTTTAAATGAATTTGAACAAAACAAAACAGTGAAGCTTGTGGTGTGCATGCAGAGAGTAACTCCAGCATGCCCTGAGGGAGGTTCAGTGAACTGTCTGCTGTGTTTAGGCTACCTCTCTCTACAAAGGCTCCAAATAAATTTTTAACCGACCAAAAATTCATGTCCCTTTGTGAGCTCTAAGATAGCACTTCTTGCAAAATTCTTCAGTCAGATGTTTAAAAGACTAAATCAAAGTCTCTATATGAAAGACTGGATGTACTCATTTGTTTTATCACCGCACAAACTAAAGTAGAAATTGTTAAACCAATGTCATTCACACCACAGAATAAGAACAAACAGATGATAACAAGCGGCCCTTTCTGTTCAAAGATAAAAGTAGTTATCAGTGAAAACTTCAGAGGGCCTTGTCTTCCCCGCCTTAAATAAGGACCAGAGTAAAAAGCTACATAAAGCATTGATGTGTCATACATTTTTATGTGTTTTCCATGGTATCTTCCACACTTTGTTTCTCTGTATGGCAACTTATGTAATCTTACAATATCAACAGTAGTTTTCCCATGACAACTGATTCTTCTTTGGATCTTGAGCAATCAATTAATTAAAGCTAGGGTCTATGATCTGAAAACCAGTTTGGCTGTTGAGACAGATTTGAAAAACGCAGCCTGCCCCCCCTTCACTCACCCCTCCCCTCTGTGTTCCAAGATCCCGCCCCCCAGCTTGTGTCGCCTCCTAACAACACGCCCCCTCCGATAGAGCAAGAAGCCGGCCGGTACAAAATATTCATTGGCGTTGAAGATAAATGCGATTTCTCATAGCTGGTAGTAACAAACACGACAGTCATCCCCCTTGTAACACACAGCGGTAGCCATTTCAATTGGACCAGCGGCGAAGCAGGTCTGGCGTCGCCACTGTTAGCCGACCAGAGCAGAGCCGATTGTGGGCAACGATTTACGTTTCTTGGCGTGTCTTCACCAGCTCCGTTTACAATGCTAACAATGAGTGGCTAACTTATGCTAAAATCTATTGACAGAGCGTACCCATTCAGCAGACATCTCCCACTGTAGTAAACAAAGTTATTACCTGTTCAACAGAAATTCGGCTGTCTCAGCTTCAGTTTTCAGTCCCAAATCATTCTGCAGCTTTTTCCACTGGTCGTACGATTCTCCAATGTTGAGTCTCCATTGGGAACTGTATTGCTCATATTTCTTCCTTACTTCAGCCTTTTCCTTGAAACTCTTACGTTTCCTTCCCTTCGATTACCCTTCGGGTAACAGAAGCTGCCTCCTGGTTTCGGTGCTGGTCTTTTCCAGCTCCATGATGCTTCAGTAGCTGTGCAGCTCACTGCTCACCGGTATATGAGGGAGGTAGTAGGGAAGAGGCGGGACGGTGCGGAGCAGGGGAGACAGGGGATTGGTTAGACTCACGGACCAATCCGCTGGTTCGGATTGGTCAACTATTATGCTGCTTTGCAGTGGATATACTGAATGGATTTTTTTTCATTCTTTTTGGTCTTTATATTGTGTAGATCGGACCATAGGACCATAACGGCCTTATAAACGGTGTTTTTAAGATGTACCAAGCTTCCAAATTGTAGATCATAGCTTTAAGACTGTAGTTTTTATACTTTAACATTGCAGTTGGTTGAGAGATAACTAAACCTCTCCGATCCTTAAATTCATTGAATTGGACAAGAATGTGTTGTTATTGAGCAAAATAGGAACAAGAACCTTTGACGACAAACAGGGCCAAATTAATTTAAAAAAGAAAAGAAAAGAAAAGAAAACTTAAGCCAGGGAGATTTCAATTTGCATAACATGTCAAAGTACAAGTGAACAATGATCTGAGGTGCCTCAACAAGTGAATTGTTTGGAGAAGTTGTTCAGAAACAGGTTTGCTGATGATGGGTACATTTTGATTCAAAAACAATGCAATCAATGAGAGGAGGTGGTCTTTACCTGCATGCAACTGAACTTTGAGTTTTTTTTATTGGAGTGAGAACATAACAGATCCAGCAATCAAACAGACTAACGAGTTCATTTTGCAATCTGATTTGTGGTTGGCTGGTTATGGGCCTAGCAGATTTTCAAGACTGTTACCAATTTCCAGATTATTTGTATTGTTTCTTATTTTACCTTTGCCAATAATATTCATTAATTAAAAAGTGTTTGGTTTTAATCTGCTCCTCTCAGCATGTCGGCATGCCTAATGCTATGTGTATCTTCCCTTTCTCTGAATGAACATCCTGCCTGTAACATGATCTGATTGGCCAGACAACAAGTAACACAAGTAACAGCCTATCAACACAGAAACTAAATCAATGTCACATTTACAGTATTCTGTGATTAGCTCAATGTCACATAACCAGGAGTCAATCAGCACAGCAGCCTGAGTGCTGGAAGGCACAGAAGCAATAAGACACATACAGTATCAGGGCTGAGGGTACTGTCGTGGTGGTGAATCTCAGACGGATCACAGAATCACCACAACTTTGTGCCCTTTTCTAGAACTGCCAAGTACTCACCAGGCCTGCCAAGTGTCATAATTTGACGGTGGCCATGCTAGCTTGCTATGTCCTGAATTTGCACCAAATGCGTTCAATCCATTGTAAATGAAATTATATAACAGATGCCGTCTGATGGTTATTGCGCTGCAGTCTGCACCAGTAAGGGCCTTAATTTGGGTCAAGGACCGCCCTGTGTCTTGACGGACAGCCAATCGGATCCTCCTGCTCAGTGCAGGTGTAATTTTTTTGGGTCTACCACTTGACTTTTTTGTTCCATAATGCTCAGGATCTTTCAAAAAATGTAGAATGACTGTCTTACTGCGTCCAACCTCAGCAGCAATGGCACGCTGCGAGAGGCCTTGCTTATGCAGCTCGACGATCCGACCACGTTCAAGAAGAGAAAGCTTCTTAGCTTTAGCCATCAGGAGGGCATGACCGTGTGAATGCCTGAAAATGAACTTTTTGAGCAGATTTTGGCTTTAATAGCCTGTGGTGTTAAACTTTTGATCAGCTGATAAACAGCCTATTTCAGTTTACTTGTTGTTTTCAATAAATTACTATTTCAAAGTGCTTTTTGTCACACTCCCCCTTCTTGCTTTTGCATATTGTAGCTCTATTTAAAACCTCATTAAGGTCCAAATGTGCAAAAAGCATATTCTAGCAATTTTTCATCTGGTCTATTTTGATCAGGTCTTTATGATATACATTGTGTTTTTATCAGACCACACTTTATTGGAGCTGTGTCGTGGTGTATATTAATAGCTGACATTAAGGTGGTAAGGAGATACATAGTACATTGACTTAAAGCAGCATCAGAGAACATAATCATTTATAAGATTATGCTTTTATTGAAAAGTACCTCAAATTATTTTTTTTATTAAAATAATCAGCAGATTGCACTTTAAAAGTGTACTTTTACCTGCATGAATGACCCATGAGGTCTTGCTCTTTCATGATGTCCACACAATTAGTCATAGGTTGCTTGCCTCAAACATCGAGTGGCATTTCTCCTGCCAGCACCTACAGGCTGGCATGAAGTTCAACTCAAATGTTTCACAGCACACCTCTTAATGTGTAACAGTTCACTGCATTGCTACAATGATGCAAAGTTTAAGTCCAAGCTACATGTAAGACAAACCTAATCAACTTTTTAATGCCATTTTATACCTTTAACCCCATAACTCCAAGACATTTGTTGCTTTTTTATTTTTATTTTTTTGTTTTTACAGTATGCATCAAAACCCAGAAACCATGTCAAGCAAATTCAAGATAAATACTCATTTTATGGACATTTCTGGCTATTAGGATATTTTTACTGTCCTGATGTCGGATTAATTTTTATTAAAAGTCGTTTTACAAAGTTAAAGAGAAAAAAAAATCTATTGGAAATTTAATCTCACAGATGTTTTAACAAATTACACACAGATTTATTATCTACAAGCATTTTCACATCTGAATATGGTTTCCTCAAGCCGTGGCAATTCTGAAAAAAATGACAAGAAACTCACTAGAAAAACTATTCACATGTATATATTTATTCCTCCAAGTCTCTAATTTAGTCCCATAGATGTGCTATAGTCCCACTCTTGGACAAATGTTATGTCCCAAATTTTGCAAACACTTTATCACATTTCACAAATCAGTTTCTGATTACTGCGGAAAGTGACAGGTAACCATCAGTTCTCTTGTGGGCTGCACCTGATTAGGCACTACTGTCAAAAAAATGTTTTGTGGAGTGAATTTGCAGCATTTCTCTTGCAGTTGTTTTGGGGTTTTGTATGCAGCATTTCTCTTTTCCATTTGTTTAGTTGGTTTGTATGTTTTTGCCTCAGCAGCGTTTCTGTGATTGCATTTATTTTTCCACGCAAAGTTGTTTTGTTGCATTTGCTTTGTGTTTGTGTGTTTTTGGTTTTGCATCATTCCTGTGTTTGCAGTGTTTTGCATACGTTCGTTTGTGGTGTCTAAGTCCCTGTCAGCCTCCATATAAAACACAGTCATCCCCATAAAGATCTTTCATGTACAATATGTTAATGCTTTAGGGCACCAGTGATCAGTATTGAGTTGGGAGGGAGTTGGGGTGAAAAAATGGAAACCCCAAACACTAAACATTTAACTCTAAACAGAAGGACGTGCTCCAGGCAAAAAACACCCATCAGTTGATTTGATTGGGCAGATGCAAAGATCGTTTAGAGACAAAATAATCAGTGACTAAGATGAACTTTTTACTGCCTGTGTCCTTTTATCAATAACAATAACAAATACAAAAACAGACAAACATTTGGTAGGGAGCACCCTGCCTTTAAGAAAAGAAAAGAGTTGCATAGTGGGTGGCCTCCTCCTTTGCAACAAAGTCTTCTCATTTCGTCTTTTGTTTTTTGTAAATTTCTGTGACTATTTCTTCTTTCCACAGCTTTGTACCACCTTCATGTTTTGCAAGCAATGAGAAGAATATTACTCAGATACAGGTCTTTTTTGGGGAACATTATTGCCTGTAATGAAACTAAAATACAGAGCCTTCTCAGCCATTGGTATTTAATCACCCATAATCTTTGTCAGAGTTGACCAGATATAACTGCAGAATAATTTAACTTTTGAACATGTCAAATAAACTATGGGAAAGAATGTCTTTCATGTTTCCACAGCCTCAAACATTGTTGTTATAATTTTGGTTAACTTTTGATGTGTAGTTATAAAGAAACAAACGAAGTTTCGGGAACAAGACAATTAAAACAAGAGCAAATTTATATTATTCGGACACGACTTAGAGCATCGGGCTGTAAGTAGCGATATATAGCCGACTACAAAACATCAATACTGAGTTTTCCAAAAATTGCTTGTTGTCACACATCAAAAACTACCGCTACGTAACTAGAAAGAGACACATTACCTTGCTGTCGTTTTGCATCCTGTAAGTTGTTGAAAAAAGAAGTTATAAAGCAATGTAGAGTTCTGAGGAAGGTCTGAGCTGCATTCATTAGCATCACAACAAACACACGCATTGGCTTGGGTCACGTCTTTTGGTGCGTTCCAGTTGTAGTCAGAAGTAGGAATTTCCGAGTTCCGAGTAGGAAACTGCAACTGGAACGCCCCCCGAAGTCGGAATTTCCTACTGGGAACTCAGTGAAACCTCGCCACCCCCAAGTTGACAATTGAAGATAGATGCCCCCAGTGTGAACAGTTATTTAGCTCCTGTAATAATCAATTTATTTGCACTTCTGACTGGGGTGTGTCGCTCTAGATCAGCTGTATACATAGTATTGTTAGACTTATATTTACAAAAATGCTGCCATAGTGATAATCACATTTTTCATACAACAATGCAGGGCGTGCTAACAACAGCTAACAATAGCCTGGTAGATTGGTATGTTTTTTTCCAACTTCGACTGGAACGCCGATAAGTCGGAGATGATGTCACTCCCAGTTCCGAGGTTACTGGAACGTAGCATTACGACAGTCGCCATGCTCATGGGTAGCAGAGTCTTAATGTCGCCAGTACTAGATTTTCCTCATAGCACCTTTAATCATCGCAACTTAGCGTATGCACAAAGCTGAGACCTGCATGACTACAGCTGCAGCAGTTACATGCATCACAAGGCCTGATGCTATTGAATGTTTCTCCAGGCGTGTTGAATCAGACTGATGCACAAAATGCAGGAATCCAGACAAATCTGCCAAATCTGCTTGCACCACTTGTACTCGCAAGGACATTAACATGTTCTGAATGAACACACTGTTAAGGAAATCAACATTCAGGGACCTCTTTAACATGGAAGGAGCCCGAATTAATAACAACAAGTCACAACAAGTCACACCCCACACAGATAATGCTGCTTTAGTATTTCACAACTGAGCGCACGACTATCGTACTAAAAGCCAACAGAAGTGTAAACTCCACATGGAAAAACAGATGGAACCACAAGAGCAACACAGATGCACAAGAAACTGCACGTTGTGAAATGTGTTGAATGCAGAGGGAGCTCGTTTTCTCTCTTTCTGCAGGAGCTCTGAAATGTCAAGCTTTATTTCTGGAATTTAGGATGGCTGATTGTTTCAGCCTTGATATTCCCTTCAAGATTAACCAAAGCTCACAAAAGGTGTGTCCCTGCTGTCAGAGACATAACTCTGTCTACCTCCCAGCTTCCCCCTGCATTAGCAATTCATTATATCTTAATAGTCAATATTTAAAGCATGTGTTCATGGTCATTAAATTGTGTGTATCACAGCCTCTGCCAGGAAATTTATGAGCCAAGGGACAGACTGTCCACAGCTTGTTTTGATTTGTTCCTGAGCAGTAAAGCAGTAAGGCTTTGATGCTTTTGCAGATGTCAATGAAAAGATGTTGTGTGGCAACAATACTACAGTTACATAACATACAATACAGTCTCTGCAGATGATTGGATGATCGTTCTTTCAGTCACATTCAAGTAAATGATGTAGTTGGCAGGCACTACAACTAAAACGTGAGGCACCTTGTAGAACAAAGTCTCACCAAAACATGCCAAACGTAGAGTGAATATATCATTTCTATTGAGAAATGCTTTATCTTTTTTTATTTTATTGTATTTTTTTGATAAAGAAATGTGGTCCAGATTAAAAAAAAAAAAAGAAAGAAACTGAAGCTGTTAGTATCATAGCTGTCCATTCTCCCATTTTGGCCGGGAAACTATCATACTTTACCCCTCTTTCCCGCCGTCCTCCCCTGTTAGTATTATCTCATAAGTTTTCTGTATTAAAGGTGCTATGAGGAGAATCTATTACCGGTGACATAAAGACTCTGCTACCCATGAGCACTCGCGGCAACTGTCGTTATGCTACGTTCCAGTGACCTCGAAACTGGGAGTGACATCATCTCAGACTTATCGGCGTTCCAGTTGAAGTCGGAAAAAAACATGCCGATCTACCAGGCTATCATTAGCTGTTGTTAGCACGCCCTGTGTTGTTGTTCACAAATATCACATGAAGAATGTGATTATCACTATGGCAGCATTTTTGTAAATATCAGTCTAACAATACTATGTATACAGCTGATCTACAGCGACACACCCCAGTCAGAAGTGCAAATAAATGGATTATTACAGGAGCTAAATAACTGTTCACACTGGGGGCATCCATCTTCCATTGTCAACTCAGGGGTGGTGAGGTTTCACCGAGTTCTCAGTAGGAAATTCCGACTTCGGGGGACGTTCCAGTTGCATTTTTTAACTCTGAACCCAGAAATTCCTGCTTCTGACTACAACTGGAACGCACCAAAAGACATGACCCAAGACAAAGTGTGTGCGTGTTGTGATGCTAATGAATGCAGCTCAGACCTTCCTCAGAACTCTGCATTGCTTTATAACTTCTTTTTTCAACAACTTGCAGGATGCTAAGTGACAAGGTAATGTATCTCTTTCTAGTTACGTAGCGGTAGTTTTTGATGTGTGACAACAAGCAATTTTTGGAAAACTTAGTATCGTAGTTTTCTACCCGACTATATATCTCTACTTACAGCCCGGTGCTCTAAGACGTGTCCAAATAATATAAATTTGCTCGAGTTTTAATTGTCTTGTTCCCAAAGCTGAGTATCCAGGCCAGTCCAGCCCTGTCCAACGAGACCACAAAGCGAAAGAATAGCATTTATAGATAAACTATTTTGATGCTATAAAACTCATCTTAAAGTGTGTATTTGATCAGGCATATATCTAAAAGTGAGACTTTTTTGTAATTACTTAGAAACTCCTCACAGTCCCTTTAATAATAACATTACAATAAAATAGTAGTGACAATAAAAAAAATCCTCTGCCTCTCCAAACTGAACTCTTGCCACTAGTCTTGTGAGAATAGGGCAGTAATGCACCAAATTGATCGATGCCAACCACTGTAAAACCAAAGAAGAAGAAAAAGCCTCACAAGAACTGCCACTGCAGTAGCCAAGATGGCAGTTGTTGCGAGGTTAGTGCCAACAGTGGGAACAAATCAAGAAAACACAAAGTGGTTGTTTTAGATTTTAGGATACTTTAGGATACTTGTGCTTGGTTGGGATGGTGGGACGTCTCACAGCCAGCAGTGGGAAATTTTCCATATTTCAAATTCAAAACTTGACAGGTAAGGTTAGCATCTGTGCTAATCTCTGTATGAACAGACACTTCCTGTTGTCTTCTGCTCTGAAAGACCTTGATTGGGCTGCTCACAGTTGTGGAGCAAGATGGATCTGGCTGGTGACAGACATTGAATTAGGCTGATCCGTCTGCACTGCAAGATTGCGCTCCTGAATCTTCATTTGTAAATGTTTAATGTGTGATATAAACAATACTTTAAACCACTCATGGAGATGGTCTGAGATGCTTCCATCCAAACTGATTTGGTCATGTAGACTTAATGTTTACTGATATGCAATAAACAGCACCCAGTCCACTTTCATTATCTGTAACAGATCCTCAAATGTCCAGTCAAAGGTGTCTTGTCTTCTGCCGCACATTCAGCCTTCTCGGAGCTCTCTTGTCTTTACAGCTGTCACCAAAACCCTCGCTCTCATCATGTCATTTGTTTCCCTTATTCTCTATCCTCTTTAAGCTCATCATGGCGGCCTTCGTCTCCTGTGAAAAACTCATAAAGTAAAATTATTAAACAGGAAACATCAAAAAGGATGGACAGGAACATGGAGACAAATTAATTGGTTTTGATCCTTACTTCTCATCTACACTTCCTTTCAAACTTTAGAGTGGCATGCTTTTTTTTTTCATCTCTTTTCAGCAACTCGGACACTCTTAAAAGCTCAGTGAGCAATACTGCTACCCGCTGGGGGAAAATGACAAAGAAGTGATCCGGGCTATGCTATTATTCACAGAAGGGGTGTGCAAGTGCCTTTCATTTAGTGTTTGTAGCCCAGTGCACATTGTTAATGCATATTGTGTATGTATGCAGTCAGCTTCTTATCTCAATTTCCAAATGGCAAGTTGATGCCCTGCATAAACAGGTTCCCGAACTCACCGCTGAAGTTTCACTGTAAAGCCATTTTTACACCTTGCTGAGATGTAATAGTTTGGACACAGGTAGACAGGTTTTGCTGTGTGAATTTTATTTAAAGGGACTGTGAGGAGTTTCTAAGTAATTCCATAAAGTCTCACTTTTAGATATATGCCTGATCGAAATACACACTTTAAAATGAGTTTTATAGCATCAAAATAGATTATCTATAAATGCTATAGCTAAGTGGTCGGGTTGGACAGGGCTGGACTGGCCTGGATACTCAACTTTAGGAACAAGACAATTAAAACTAGAGCAAATTTATATTATTCGTACACGTCTTAGAGCATCAGGCTGTAAGTAGCGATGTATAGCCGACTACAAAACATCAATACTAAGTTTTCCAAAAATTGCTTGTTGTCACACATCAAAAACTACCGCTACGTAACTAGAAAGAGATACATTACCTCGTCGTCGTTTTGCATCCTGTAAGTTGTTGAAGAAAGAAGTTGTAAAGCAATGCAGACTTCTGAGGAAGGTCCGAGCTGCATTCATTAGCATCACAACAAACACACGCTTTGGCTTGGGTCACTTCTTTTGGTGAGTTCCAGTTGTAGTCAGAAGTAGGAATTTCTGAGTTCCAAGTAGGAAACTGCAATTGGAACGTCCCTCAAAGTTGGAATTTCCTACTGGGATCTCGGTGAAACCTCCCCACCCCCGAGTTGACAATGGAAGATTGATGCCCCCAGTGTGAACAGTTATTTAGCTCCTGTAATAATCATTTTATTTGCACTTCTGACTGGGGTGTGTCGCTCTAGATCAGCTGTATACATAGTATTGTTAGACTTATATTTACAAAAATGCTGCCATAGTGATAATCACATTCTTCATGTGATATTTGTGAACAATAGTGCTCACAACAGTTGACAATAGCCTGGTAGATCAGCATGTTTTTTCCCAACTTCAGCTGGAACGCGATAAGTCAGAGATGATGTCACTCCCAGTTCCGAGGTTACTGGAACGCAGCATTACGACAGTCGCCGCACGTGCTCATGGGAAGCAGTCTTTATGTTGCTGATAATAGATTCTCCTCATAGCACCTTTAAGGAGATTTCTTTAAACTTCGCTCAAATGTTCACTCTTATACTGAAAGATAACCAGAAAACATTTTAGGTGTTTGAAGTCTGCTGTGACCTCTGGTCATATGAAAACAGCATTTAAAGCATGTCTGATGTTTTTTCATCAAGCTTGGCTCAAACCTACTGAAAGACACTTGAATGGCACTTGATTTACTGTTCCTTTCTAAAATACTTTTCACATAAGTGTAATCTAAAAATAATTATTTTCAGTCATTTCTACGTTGGTATTGAAATCAGTATCTGCCAAAGTCAGTTTTGAAATATCGGCAAAACGGATATCAGCAAAATTCCAATATTGTGCATCCCCAAGGTACAGTGTTTCAGGCATAAAATGATACTTTAAACGCCTCAAAAATAACCCCCATACATACACACATACACACACAGATACATATACTCTGAAGCTGATAACTCTGTGGCCCAAATGTGAAGCCAAAGTTTGCCTGATGTGGGCCCAGGGTCACCAGCTGATGATCTATACTTTAGACCTATCACTTTTTTTTCACAATTTGCAAACCATAAGCACAAGGTTAAGTATCCAGTAACAATTATTCGTGTTTTGTCTTTTGACTTAATGTTCTTCAGGCTCACTTTATTGCAAATGACTGCCACAGATGGAGCATGTTTATCCTTGAAGAGACATCAGGAGTGATGTTGTCTTCATAGTTCTCTGTCAAGATTATTGGTTGTTAGACAGACAGTAGAAATTTGACGGTTGAGGGAAATTAAAGCAAAATTAAAATGTGCAAAAACATCTGTGTCCTTTTCCAAACCGTCAGTTTCCATTTCACTAAACTCTGTAAAGATTTTTAGAGAGAACTCTTTCAGAATTGCCTTCAAAAGTCTCCTTCAAGCTTTATAACCAAACTTATGTGAGGTAGAAATGTGGAAATAATCATTTCTGCCAGCAAACAGCCTCTCCACAAGCTGGAGAGAGTACAAGACACGCAGAGCTCTTATTTCATTAGCAGCTGCGATCTGTAAGCATCCCCAGTATAATACAGGCTCAGGCTCAGTCCCCCAAGAGAATCCAGAGTGGCTCTGCCAAAAGTCAGGAAATGAATCACCATCTCACTCTAATCCCTACAAACCACCTTCACATGGGAGAAATGAGAGACTGGGCACCTCTTGTCTTCCTGTCTGAATGTGCGTGTTCACTGCATTGTCTGGATCACTCCTCAGTGTGAATATGCAGCAAACAGCAGTTTAGGGTCTGTCGGTGTCCCACACCAACAAACCATCCGGAGTCTCCAGAGAGTGTCACTCTCCATTACCCAGCCTAATCACTGAACACGCTGCCGTCTCCCATTAATGGACTGACAGTGTTGCGCGGCATCTGTGATGAGAGTTGAGTGGCACAAGACCTGCTTTACTGAGCACCTCATTGGCCCATTGGAGCGGAGAGCGGGTTAGTGTTCTGCTCTGTGATCTAATGAGATATCCAGCCTCCAAGTGGCCAAGAGAGGAAACCAGAAGATAATAATGTTGGGATGAGCTCAGATATGGAGAGACACCACAAATGATGGGTCCAGTTTGAAAAGAGATTATGTTAACCCAATTTTATCCATCCAGCTGTCATGATAGATTAAGCTAAGCCCTGTTCTGGTGAAAGGAGGCGCCAATAACTTTAACTGGTTCATAGTCGATCCATAAAATCCAAAGATGGATCTTTTAACTTGGGTAGTTTTTTCTTCTTTGGACGTGCAGAGAAGCAGCCTGTGGTATCAACCCTGCTAGTCTGGTGTGATCAGCGTTTAGCGTTGCTTTCTGAACAAGATCTCATGAGATGTTACTGCAAACAAACATGGTGGAAGCACTATATGGGCACCACTGGCAACTTTAAAAGCTGATGTTTGGATGTACAGTATTTTAGATTTAACAAGTACAAAGGAAAATACGAGATGGACAAAAAAACAAGTAATATGCAGAATATGCATTAATGCATATCATTAAAATATGATTAATGTAACTGCTTTGGGTTTAGTTCTTCATGTTTTTTTTTTTTATGTATTTTTTGGGCATTTTGTGCCTTTATTGATAGGAGAGAGACAGTGGATAGGCTTGTGAAAGGGGGTGAGAGAGTAGGGGAAGACACTCTGCAAACTGGTCACAGGTTGGATTTGAACCTGGACCGGCAAAAGCAATTACATGGGGTGCCTGGTTGCTAACCACTCCACCAAACCAGCACCCCTAGTTCTTCATGTTAAAACATTTTTTAATGATGTACCAGGTCAAAAGGTCACTTTTTAAATTTACAGCACTATTTTAACTAAGATATCCAAGACTGAATAAATATTGAATTGCATCGTGAATCGAATCGATTTGAGACCTTGTAATATCAAATCGTTTAATATATTGGAGCATGTGGTGATCCAGAATTTTATGTTTTGTACAGGGGTTGTGAAAAGTCCACTGCCGTAACAGAGCCACTTGGTAGAGGTCTGCGCTCTCTCAGTGCTTTTCTAGATGACACCAGGTTTGTCTTGAGGAAAAAAGTTTGAAACCTCTGCCCTAGTGAACTCGGTCTCTGAACTTATCCTCTTTGTGTCAACAGTGCCTTATTATGAGCAAATTTTAGAGATTTTTTTTTATCAATTTCACTGGTCATTGTGTTTAGAAATACTTCAAGAGGTTTCCAAACCAGTTTTGTATTTGCACAGTAATTCAAGGGGCATGCCAGCAAAACATTACCCTCCGTCAAGGGGAAAATAAACCGCCAATGATAATACTGTGTGCTCTTATGCTTTACAAATACAGGCTACTTTAAAATAGGGTATGCTTTTCCAAACAGAAGCACAAAACCAAGTTAAAGACATTGGGACTTCAAGTTTTCTGCTGTGTGACGAGTTTGGTCATGTGTATGCAGTAGCTCCTTCTGAAATTCATAAGTTAAGTTAGTGGTGTGAAAAAAAAGCTTCCCTTCAGCCTGGAGAAAAGAACCAAGTCACAGCACCATGAAAAAAAAAGTAGATCAGTTCATCAAAGCTATTTTCATCTTCTCTGATATAAGCATAATTATTATTTTTGTTAATATTATCATAATTGTTTTTGTTTTGCACCATTATTATGACAGAAAACCAGCGCTTTACTGCATATTTTTATAATCAGTCTGCTTATTTTTCTGTTGCATCTCTTTAATTTGCTTTTTTAATGATTTATTATACTTTTCAGTTCTGCTCCTGTAAGTTTCTGTGTTTATAAATCTTTTTTTACTTATCTAATTAATTACATCCATTTTGAATTCCCATATGATGGGGATTATTAAACAACTGCTTAATTGTCCTTAATCATGAAGACTTAATGAGCTTGTCTATAAAAAGAAAGGCTTACTAGCAGCTGAGTTTTTGTGGGGAAAACAGTCTGGTTACAACTGATTATTTGTCAAATAAACACTAAACAGGCTAGTAATGTTGAATAATGATAACATGAGGCAGCTCATTTTATCTCATGGCTCACCTTGTTCCTGTCTCCCCTAATCTTAAAGAAACTTCTCCACTGTGCTTCTCTTCTCTCCTAAGTTCACAGTAGCTAGTGATTGGATGACTGCTTGCTCTTTATCATCATTACAGATTACCTTGGTGATTGTAAACAGTAAACATATTCTGTGTTGTGATTAATTTCATGAATCGCCTGCATGCATGTCCCGTTCACCTGTCCCCGATGCATTTGGCTCATGAGTTTTGCTGCAGTACTGACACTACAGGTATAAAGGATTAGACAGCAGTACCACTGTCATGTGGAAAAACACTGTCAGCTACAACTACGTTTGTACTGTGACAGAGCTCGGCTGCATTTCTTTCTCTTTGTTAGTGAAACTTTTGGCTCATTTAGACGCCACCACACAGCTTGATCAACAAAATAACTAAACTACTAAAACAACTACACTGCCACAAAGCAACTGGAAAACACATTTAAGCTTCTTACATCACTATTTATGACGTTATGCCCTGTCTAGGGGTGACCAAGACACAACATGAATAAACCCGTTTCCACCGAGTTCAAACAGCCACTGGAGCCAGTCGACAGGTTAAACCCTGAATCGGTATGATTTATTTACAAAAGAACAGAATTACCAACCACAAAGGCAACAATTAAACAATACCTCGAGGTGACTAAAAAAATCACGTCTACATTACCATAATACAGAAACTCAAAGTCTAATCGCTCTCAGCACCAAGCTGACGTGGCAGTTTGAACGGATGGTGAGCCGGGAATTCCCTCCTCATCACAGTGACGTCAGCGATCGCTTTTTATCGGTGTTACGCACCTGTCTAGGGGTAAGGCATGCAACAGATTTACAGGGTAAAAGGGGAAAAAATCTCTCTCGGTCTCCAAAAATCCAAACAATACAATGATCAAAATTTTCACAATTAATTTACAAAACCAAAATTCAAGCCAAAGGCAGAAAATGTATATACAATAAACAAACTAAAAAAGCCGAGATTTTGAGAGGGGTCTGGCTGCAGACCTGCACTGAGAGGACCCGACGTCACGTTTTTTTTCTCACATCACATGCTCCAGTGTGTTTTTTTCCCGTGAAGAGAGAAGCTGAGTTATAGTCGAGAGACTACTTTTCGTCTTTTTCGAAGAAACAGGAACAGTCTTTATTCCATTACAAACATTGTCTTTTCCATAATATACTGCTCTGTGTCATAATATTTATTGGAAAGAAATTACTTTTGGACTTTTGGGTGTTTTTCGCGCTGCAATCCAATCCAAAAGTTAGCCTAGTTAGCGCTAGCCTAACGGAGGCTAGCGCTAACTAGGCTAACTTTTGGATTGGACATGGATGTTTTATTTGGATATATCTATGAGATAAGCTTGACATGACAGGCTGTCACTGCCTGTGGCATTAAAGCATGTATGAAAACACCCAAAGTGATCACTGTAAGCAGACTTCTTAAGTATTAAAAGCAAATTAAGCGCTGTTATCGTAGTTAGGGTAGCAGTGGCTAGGGCTAACTAGGTTAACTTTAGGATTAGACATGGATGTATTATTTAGATATATGTATGAAATAAGTTTGACATGAGAGGGCTTTCACTGTCGTTGGCATTTAAACGTTCTTCCCAGTGTAATGGCTTTCATTTCTGAAAGGTTTTGAATAAACTTTTGACGAAAATACGTGCTTCCGGTATATTCGCTTTTATTTTGAAAGACTTCATATCAGCTTCCGGTCCTGTCAGTGCAGGTCTGCAGCCAGAGCATGTGAGAAAAAAAACGTGACGTCGAGTCCTCTCAGTGCAGGGGGTCCTCTCAGTGCAGGTCTGCAAAGCTGGGTCCTGTTAGTGCAGGTCTGCAGCCAGACTGTCTTGGAAATTTTAACAAGAAGAAAAAGGGGTACCAACACAAAAGGCAGCAAAGGCTGTCACGCAAACTAAGGATTAACCCAGAACAATTAACAATCTATCTAATACAAAACAATCACCAAAAACTAGCAAATTACAAAGTTACACGATTCACAATCAAGAGTTTGGAGGCCGACAGGGATTCAACGCTGCTGTCAGAAAGAACGTCAACTTCCATCTGCTCCCTGCGGCTTTTTGAACTGGGAGCCGTTGCTCTGAGGCCAATGGGAGGGCTGCTTCTCCCTCAGTCGATCGGCTCCCTCCGCCAATCGCGCCGGGGCACCTGAGCGCTGCTGCCCAAAGATCGTCTCTGAAAGCAGAGCACTCACTCACACAGGCACACAAACACACACTCACAACATACCAACAGGGAGAGCAGCTCCACGAATAACAAATATTTCAAGAAACGTCCAGGGCCGTAACAATTGGGCCTTTCCCTCCTCCAAAACCAATCACAGGCGTCGGCGTGATGCCAGCAGTCCAACCATAGGCAGGGGCGGCACACCTGATCAAGGCAACCAGACTCACACACGTACACACGCTCACACACATAGAGAGCGCAGGAGAACCCTTGTAACACCACCAAACAAAGAAAAACAAAATACAAAACACAAAATAGGACCAGGGTCGTTACAATGACGTTACTGTACACACTGCATGTCGGATCTCAAATCCAAACACATTGGCTACTATAAAACAGTGTTATGGTATTTATATTTCATTATTTCTGTAAACATATTAGAACTATTTTGATTTTATGCTTTTTAAAAACTTTTTCATTTGTTTAACAAGAAGGTTTTCCCTAGATTATTTCTGGTTATTTCATTTTATTATGGTGTGTTGGCAGCATAGACTTGGAAGTGTGATTGATTGATTGATTGAGTGTGGTTAAAGAGATGGGAAAGAAGAGTTAGATTTGAACCCAGGCTGCATGTATGAGACAAGAGCCCCAATGAAAAAAACCCTCTCCAAAACACCAGCACCCCAACATTGTTTTTTATTGAATACCAAACTTTGAAGCTCAATGTCTGAAAACTGTTTCCATGGAAACATAATGTGTATTGTATTTGTGCTGCCACAGCTTGGAGACTAAACCTGGCACTAATGTAGATCTTGAGCTCAGTCTCTTGTGAGGAATCCTGCGGTAAAAGTAAACCTCACCACAGTGTGTTACTTCTTCTAGCTACAGCCGGCTTAGTCCTCATTTAGTTGCATGCACGGTTCTTTAGACTACCCATATATCGACTGGGAACTATCTGCAGTCAGCCCTCCTTTCAAAGCAGGCGCTGATGTGTTTAAACTAGTCCCTGCTTGTCAATAATAGAATGGTACTCTTGGAAACATCTTTCCAAAAACTTCTTAATAAGGCACCCTGTGTCCACGAGCACTGTTTTGCAGGAAAGGGAGCGTGTCTCTGTCTCCCTCCATGTTCAGAAATCCATAGTTAGAGTAAAGAATTGACTGAAGAAAGCAGTCTGCCACCGACAGAATTCAGCCAGAGCCTTGCATAGAAATACAGCCTCTCCTTAACAATACCTCTGAAGGTGACTTGCAGAATAATTTATATAGCTCTGAATAGTAAACTACATCTCAATGAAAGGTGGGCAGGTAACTCTCAATGTTGTTTAAACCTGAATGCAAACTGTCCAGAATGGCACGACAGAAATTTCATTTTTTTATTGAAGAGCTTTCATGTTCAATGTCTACACTTTCTCTTTTGTTACTACAGCATCAACAAAGATGCCACTCATGGTGGGTTATCCAACAGATAAAACTCAAAAAATGTCTGGCATACAGTAGCTCCAGGAAGAGAGGTAGACAAACCTTCAAGATATCTTTTACAATCCTTTTGGTATTTATCAGGGCTGAAAGAAAACACAGTCATCTAGTCATTTATATGGCTCTCCAGGGATTGCAAGGGCGGACGGTGTTTGTGTATGGACAATTTTTACTTAAAAAGTGACAAAGCAATCTTCTCCCTCTTAAAAATGTAGTCCCATACATTCAGCTTGATCTGTAAACAAAAGCTTATCACAAATCATGCAACTACACTGATTGAAAAAAAGGGAATAGACCATTTTGATGTTTGTAAAAAGTGGTGGCATATTTTGTGGGAGGAGCCTAAATAGGTGGCAGGGATTTTGCAGGGTTCCAGCTGGACCATGTTAACGTACATCATGGATATCTGGACCAGCTGGACCCATTTATGTGGGATTTAAACTATTTTTCAACTGAAACCAAGTCATCCAAAAGGATTTTTTTTTACTAGACTTTTTGTTGTCTCAGTGTGACCTTGTAATTTAGTGAAAAGAAAGGGAGAAAACGAATAATAAATAATTGAAGAAGGTGCATAAAACAAGATGTGGAAAACAAAAAGAAAAGTTTTCAGATAGTTGTTGATTTGTTAATATTCCCTATGGTGTGTATAAATAAGGTAGGAGGGCCAAAATAATCATTTTAAAGTGTCCGAGCGAAGTATTTATGGAGGATGTGGCGTAGAGGAAAGGGGGGAGACATGATGTGAGTGGGAGGAACCAGACGGCCACGAAAGTAAAGAGTCCTTAAATAAAAAATATATACATATCCGATCCAAAGCTTATGAAATAGCCTCAAACCTGTATAATAGGCTCTGATTGGTCCTGAATCACAGCGGACTATCCCCACGACCATCCACATCTTGGCTCGGATGCGGATCAAACACCAGACCCGAGACAAAGGATTTGTCTCGGGAGTTTGGATACTGGTGAGATCCACCCTTTTTGAAAGTTGTTTTTTTTCCTGGAATACCAGTGTTTTTGGTCGATCGATTGCTTCTTTTGGTTTGACAAACTTTACTTTTTTGAGTTGGATTACCGTTATTTTTATTGCGCATGGACAATTAGGAGAAAAGCCGCCGACACGAGGACTTGCTGGGGAAAAAGTATGTAAAAGACCATTTGGAGTGGACCAACTCAATTATACATTCAGATTTCATTAAGTTAAAATGCTAAGATAATGTTGTGAATTCCCTATGCTGTGAAAATGGCGGCATCTGGTGGTCAAACATGGCACATCTCTTAAAGGAGGGATGATTGCTGACAGGTGTGTTGGGAGCACAGGTGTGCCTGCAGCCAGCACTTAAAAGCCCAGCTCAGTCATACAGAGCTCTCTCTGATCTCCATCCACTCCCAGACCATGCGTGCTTGACAATGTAAGACTGCTTATTTTTGCTTGACTACATGTCCTTTCTGTTTAATGTTGATTGATTGTTTAAAGTTTATGTTGACATATATAATTTAATTGTTTGTTAATGCAGAAACCATGGTTTGGATGGAAATAAATCCTCAACTGAGCTTCAATTGTCATCGGCTCTTTAATTTGAGAAACTCAAGTGGTCGGCTCTTCACCTTAGAACCTAAAAAGTTTTAATAGATAATTTAGAAATTATAAAGGTTTGATTTGAAACTGAAATGTTTATGTAATATATTTTTTTTTGTTATTGGGGGGAAACAGCGAAATTTCTATTGGTTGGAAATACAACCAAGTAAAGAACATTACTAAACTTTAAAAGCAACTCTGATTTTTTCTTTATATTTACAATCGTGATCTTGGGAATTTACTAGGCATGTCTTTTGTTGTGTTTTATTAATTTCTAAGAAGAACCCCTATTTTAAGTGTCGCCTACTTGTGAAAAGTGAGAGTGTTACAAGTGGATAAACCATTAGCTAGATGGACACAGTCAGAAGGGACAGTGAACCCCACAATGATGATAGAAAAATCTAAAAGTACACACATTTACTGAAGCTCTTACATTTTTGCTGATATTTACTTCACCACAGCTAATTTTATAATGAATGTAACAACACTGTAAATCAATACAAGCTTGCACTGCTTCTGCTGCTGATACAGCAAAAAACATCAGTGTTTTGTTCGAGGGCTTTTGTTGATGGTACAGCATAGAACAGATCAGTATTCAAAACCGCATGTACAAATTCCCCAATTTAAACTTTGTCTTTGCCACTGTACCAGCATGCATGCACATCAGCTGTGATGTAGCTGTGATGTCGACTCCAAAATGGTCTATTCTTACACTTTTTTTTTTTTTTTTTCATAATTTAAGATAGTTTAGCATGTTTAACAAATAAACAAACAGGATTATCAAGGCAAAAAATAAGGAAATAGATATAATACTTTGCATAATCAGATAAAATGAAAAAAAACAAATGAGAATTCAAATTGAAGACATCTCGAATAGAGTTTTTTAGTAAACATATACTTAGCAGCTACAGTTAATCTACCAACTCCTTACTGTGTTCCAAACAGGTTAAGAGACAGCAATCCCATGACTGCTATTCCTCCACCCAAGTCTGTCTCCTTGACCTACCTCAGTATTTTTACAGTCCAGCATGAGGCAGATCCTCCAGGGCGTAGTCCTTCTTTGGATGTCTCTCACACTGAGACAGTTTTAACTTTTTGATTTGTGTTCCAATTCACAACGGATTTTGTGTTCCTCTTTTTCACTGCCTTGTCAAAAACAAGTCCAGTTTAGGAAAAACACCGCTTTCATGAAAAAAAGTCCTCCGGTGTAGATTCCCAAATGCGTAACAAAAAAATAACACACAGGTTTTGTGTCTTTTGTAACTTCTATTTTCCAGGTGCTGTCTGACGGTCTGTGTGTACTGTACAAGGTACATCAGCTCTTTTTTCACTCTCCCCATCCAACACACACACATGCACATGCACACAAACACTCACACACACCCTGGGGGCTCGGCAGTAGATCATTTTAGACAATAAAGGTGAATGCAGTGAGATGGACGACAGAATAAGACCAGAGAAAATCTGTGAGAAGCCTCTGTTCAGCTGTTCAGCCAAAGATCAAAAACCACCCACCTCTGAAACACAGAGCCAGTGTGGTGGTGCCAAAAACCTGCTCTTCTTTGAGTGTCCACTTGAGGATGGATACAATATCACTGAAAGTAACATTCATGTGACACTGCCCATCTTCACAGAAGAAATAGGCATTGTCCTGCCTGGAGCAGTGTGTCAGCATCTTTATGTAGCGTTAGTGCAGAGAGTCACTTGATTTTGCAGGGAGCTGATTTAAATATAGGCACACAATTAGCACCTTAAAACCCATCAGTGCATGAATGTGGTGTCAAGGGTGAAGTGTTACAAGCTGTGGAAAAACATGTTGAGTCGTCAGATGATCAGAAACACGGCTTGACAAATGAAACCTTCAGCCAGAGATATAGTTGCTGTTGCTGCTGCACCACCAGTTGAGCCGTTGATACAGTATGGACCTGCCTTGTTCTGATGTGTGCAGTGAAAATTATCCACTACTTACACGTGGAGATTTGTGGATCAGTGCCTCAATATTGAGCCGGTTCAAAATCAGAAGCTGGCCTTACTGGCTTCACTTAACTTGACCCAGTGAATATCTCTCATTTTAAAGGGGGTGTCAGTGACATCACTTGAGGAACATTTTAATGCTTAAAAGTGGAGTAAGTAGAGGGACAGAGGACAAACTTTTCCTTTGATAGGAGTGTTAAAGTTTTTTTAAAATTTTCTGTATTAAAGGTGCTATGAGGAGAATCTATTACCGGCGACATAAAGACTCTGCTACCCATGAGCACGCGCGGCGACTGTCGTAATGCTGCATTCCAGTAACCTCGGAACTGGGAGTGACATCATCTCCAACTTATCGGCGAACCTGTTGAAGTCTGAAAAAAACATGCCGATCTACCAGGCTATTGTTAGCTGTTGTTAGCACGCCCTGTGTTGTTGTTCACAAATATCACATGAAGAATGTGATTATCACTATGGCAGCATTTTTGTAAATAGAAGTCTAACAATACTATGTATACAGCTGATCTAGAGCGACACACCCCAGTCAGAAGTGCAAATAAATGGATTATTACAGGAGCTAAATAACTGTTCACACTGGGGGCATCCATCTTCGATTGTCTACTCCGGGGTGGCGAGGTTTCACTGAGTTCCCAGTAGGAAATTCTGACTTTGGGGGGCGTTCCAGTTGCAGTTTCCTACTCAGAACCCATAAATTCCTACTTCTGACTGCAACTGGAACGCACCAAAAGACCCAAGCCAAAGCGTGTTTGCTGATGCTAATAAAAATGCAGCGCAGACCTTCCTCAGAACTCTGCATTGCTTTACAACTTCTTTTTTTAACAACTTAAAGGATGCAAAGCGACGAGGTAATGTATCTCTTTCTGGTTACGTGGCGGTAGTTTTTGATGTGACAACAAGCAATTTTTGGAAAACTTAGTATCGTAGTTTTGTAGCCAGCTATATATGGCTACTTACAGCTCGGTGCTCTAAGACGTGTCTGAATAATATAAATTTGCTCTAGTTTTAATTGTCTTGTTCCTGAAGTTGAGTATCCAGGCCAGTCCAGCCCTGTCCAACCCGACCAGAAGGCTAAGGAATAGCATTTATAGATAACCTATTTTGATGCTATAAACTCATCTTAAAGTGTGTATTTGGATCAGGCATATATCTAAAAGTGAGACTTTTTTGTAATTACTTAGAAACTCCTCACAGTCTCTTTAAATACCAGCCTATGCTCCACCTTTTGTCTGTCTATGTGTTGAAAGTTAGTTTTAAAGAATTTCCAATTTGACAGCTGCCACAAATTACCATGAAGAGACAGTTTCAGCATTCACTAAGTGACTTTGCCCAGACTTGTTTATGAATAATCCCAAATCTTTAAGTCTCTACCTTCTAAAATACACACATACTTTCAAATGTAACCCAACCCTCCTTCACACCAAACCACACGATCACATTAAATTGTATAAACCAAAGCTGGAGTGTGCTGTCGTGCTGTGGGGTTAACTTCCAGACAACACTTAGTAAAAACACTTAATTCAGTGCTATGCAAATATGCCTGATGTAAGAATTAAAATCCTATTAAGTCAAATGGCTTGTTGACCTTCCCCCAGTAAGGAAAAATTATGCGAGCACTGAACTCTTGAAACTATTTTACAAAACTGCTTCTTCTCCATGTAATTTTCAACAGACTCCACTGCAAATCATTACCCACATATACAGAGAGTAAAAAAACCCTGCAATATCCGCATGTGATTGCCATGAAATTATTACCCAGCAGTGCCACTTACATCTACATTTTCTGTCACAGGGTGTAAGAAACAGGGAGCAGTGTCAGATAAAAATGAATCCTGCTGAGGATATTAAATTATAAGGATATTAAAAGAGCTCTTCAGAGCGATATGAGCTTCTGTCTATGGAGCAGAGGATTTTAATAACAATAAAGTATTGCTTTGGATATTCCTAATAAAAACCACATGATCTTTTTCAGGAAGCTTTCTTTCATTTTGAGGATTATTTATTGCTTTGTGGCGCACTGCGGCTCAATGAAGTGACATTTTGAAACTGAAGCGTGTCTTCTTTGGCAAGCCTGCCAATTTATACCGAAAGAATAGCTGTGTGAGCTCTGTGATATTAATCCATGTGTTTATTGTGTTTCTTTTTATATTCTGCATGACTGCATGACATTACAGCTTTCAAAACACTTCCAGTTCAACATAAGAGGATCAGCAGAAGCAAATGTGTCTGAGGAAAGAACAACAGGAAAACAACCAGAGCCTGTCCTTAATGTATTCCCCAAAAACAGAGAGCAATAATTGATTCATCTTGAAGACAACCACTATAATCAGTGTTTGGGTTACATTTTGACTGAGTTTGATATTTTTCTGTATTTAATGTTTCTGGGGGGTTTTGCATATGTAAACATTTAACTCTGGAATATATGTTTTTAGTCACTTTGAATTTTGATTTGTGTTTTAAATACTTGAATTATTAAATATGCAAATCATTTTAAACTTTTTTGTTAGGCTGAACGTGATGCATTTTTAGTATCCTTAGCTTCATTTTTGGGAGGGGGGACATGGAGGTTATCTGATTGTCTTTGAAGAACTGATGATCATGTAGACCGACTGGTTAAAAAAACAACTTTGGTGTAAAGCCTTTTCACACTGAATGTGTTTTACTTGCATGGCAGCA
Source organism: Scarus forsteni (assembly GCA_036419115.1). Classification (NCBI taxonomy): domain Eukaryota; kingdom Metazoa; phylum Chordata; class Actinopteri; order Labriformes; family Labridae; genus Scarus; species Scarus forsteni. Next base: position 4,902,243 of record JAZDUH010000085.1, on the reverse strand, counting down.
GCAGAGCGTGCATGTTTTCATGTCAGCATGCTAGGGATGTAACGGTTACCGTTAAATTGGTAAACCGTGGTAAAATTTTCCATGGTAATCATTACCGCCTCCTATCAAAATTACCGTTTTACCGTGTTTGATAACCACACTGTGTCAAAAACGCACGGTGATGCTGCTCTTTGCCTGGAAATGCCCAAACTATGAGTCTCTTCCTGAAAGAAGCGGCCTCATGGGAAGCGCGCATGCACAGTTTGCATTGTTTGGCCACAGTGGAAGTTAGAGACAGCGGAGATTTCCCTCTGGAAACGGACTCTTAAGTCTGGTTAAATCTTGGATTTTACAAGGATGCCAAAGGGAAACTGATAGAAGACAGTCACCCTGTCTAAACACGAAGCTGCGGCGAAAGAAAAAGGCGTGCACGATTGAAACTGCCGTAACTCCTCGAGTAAATGAACTGACCGAGCTGTAGAGGTAGAGAGAGAGAGAGCGGGAGAAAAGATTCAATGAGCCATACCCGAGATAATTACAGGTGATTTGTCAGTATTCTCTGTCTAAATAATGTCTAAATCTTGTAAATAATAGCATTACTATCATACTGGAGTGTATTTTGTCGTGTATTCGCCGTATTTTGAAATTGATCGTCTTTTTCCGTCAAAGTTCGTGCTTTATTGATTTATCGTACTCTGGAAAGATTAGAGGAGAAAATATCGAGGATATCTGCCATGGAGAGGGAAGACTAGAGGAGAGTCATGAAGGGGGCTAACTGCCTCAGGGACTATCGTCAGTAAAATAAAAAGGCCATGACATGGTCTAATATGAAGGGCTGTAACATGGACACTAATGCTGCAGGCAAACAAAAATCTGTGAGTGTATATAAAATAGGTTATTAGTTGCTCATTTTCAATGGTTTATAAAGAGAATCCTGTTTAAAGTTAAAATCTGTTGTTTTCTTTTCTTGTAATTACACACAGTTTAAGCGTTCATTACATAATGATAAATACTTGCTAGAATTTTTTACTTTTATTTCTCATGAAAGAAGGGTAAAAAAAATGTACTCAAAGGGCATTTCTAGACACATTTATCGACAAAAAAGAACTGTTATTATTATAATATTAAAGGGGTTAATTATTTCAATTTTGTGTTAAAGTACATTTTGAACATTTTGAGCACACCGCAACAATACCGCAATAATAATGATAACCATGAAAATTTTGGTCACAATAACTGTGATACAAAAATTTTAATATCGTTACACCCCTACAGCATGCTTGTTATCAGGTCAGAGCTTCAGACTGGAAGTGCCCGTCACACTTCTCAGACGCCTCCTCCATGTCGAGAATCTGGAGAACAAGAGGCTTGCATATTTTTTCTGCAGCCATGTGCATTTCTTGGCAGAAAACAGACAGAAAATGACAAATGGAGAGCCATATTTACCGTAACTCAGTAGGTGCGTATGTCCACGGTGGAGAAGATAGAAAGTCCAGTTATTCTTTTTAATCAGTGACTCTCAGAGCTGAAGCTTCAGTTTGCCTTCCCTGTCGAGGATAGATGAAATGGCACTGAGAAACTCTCCTTGTTCTTCAGAATGCTTTCATTCTGCAGGTTTCCCAGGTCAGTTTGTGCTCTGAATCAGGGTCCTTGCAGGAAAATGTATTTTGTTTTCCTAAACTTTCTGCAGAAGCTCATTATTGGGTTGGTACAGTATATAAGGAGAGATAGAGCTGTGGCAGCAGATGCACTGAAGCCACAGTGCATTCACGCACATGGGTTGAAAGCTGTGGGGGCACTGACCAGAGCTGCCGTTCAAGCTGCCACTGGAAGCCAATAAAGAGAAATTAACAGCAGATTGACACGTGCTGTTCTGAGCTGATCGAAAAGACTAGACGTGCTGCTGCATTCTGGGTCATCTGCAGACGATTTAATTTACATGTATGGAGCCTTGCTTGTATGGAGATTTAGGCTACATTTACATGTACACTCCTGACTTAAAGGCACAAAGATTTGTCCTTTGTGTTTTAGAATTCTTCTGCGTTCAGACGACGACTCTGGAGACGAGTTAATCCGCTGTAGTATGCATGCCGGTTCAGTAGATGGCAGTGTAGGTCTGCAGAGAGGCAGCGCTGCTACAGCACACAAACGAAGAAGAAAATCTTTCACAAACAACAATGGTGAATAGATGCACAGAGGCGCAGGAGTTTCTTTTCTGGACAACAGATCAGTTCGGACAACAAATCAGTCTGGATAGTTTTGTCTGGATAACAAACCGAGCACGGTAAGATGCTCACACGTTACTTGGCAGACGGCCGGAGCTGTTGTTGTTCCTGGTATGCGCGCACAGCCTTCATGTGAAAGAGTACTGCGCATGCAGTGACATCAGCGTTTCACTCTGAAACACTCTGATACGGGTTTACACGGAGCTGCATGGAGAGCGGATTCAAATCTTTCCACTCTGGAGTACGTTTTCAAAAGTTACCGTTTTCAACGAGTTTCCATGTAGGCGCAAGGCCAAAACGCAATGAAAACTTATCGGATTTGACCGTTTTTCGGCGCCATGTAAACGCAGCCTTAGTTGTCGATGGCTGAAATCACCATAGCCCGCACCAGTAGCTGTGATGTCTCTTCTGTCTTGTAGGGTCTGCTCTTCATTATAGGAGGCAAACCTGCTTGATGTGGATTGGTCTGTGATGAATGTGACGAGCAGAACGATTATCCAATCACAAGCTTGTGTTTTTTTTAAACGTTCTGCCCCTGAAAACAAATTTAAAGGGCTCCTACCCAGATGGACTAGTGAAATATTTCTGTGGCAGATATATGGAGCTGTCCATCTGGCTTGTCAGGTTAAGAGAACACTGTACTTGAATTTTTCACTGCATCATAATCAGGTTTTTCTCATGTGTTTACCATTTAAAGCTCACATCACAGTAACAATGACACTGAATTTAAATGTGCATCCTTAGTGTAAATCAAGGTCTTCCCCTGCAGTAAAATCATCTGATATAGATGTGGTGAAGATCCGGGGTGGGAGTGGAGTTGAATTTGATGAGCTGTTGGATGGCAGGTTGAGCAGGTGTGTGATAGAAGCCCGAGGCAGAGCTGCAATCAAGACAGAGTTTTGATGCCCATGGCTAATTCAAGCATACATAGTGATGAAAGTATTTGCACGTTGACTGGTTATCTATGAGTATCTGCGTTCTATCTAACCACCCTGCTGTATTAGGGCCTGTGTGTAGCCTGAGGTCCTTGGTCAGGGGTCTCTTGTCTTTCAGGGACGTAAAACTGGAGATTTCACGGACTACAGCTCTGCAATCAGGGCCCACAGCTTTTATCATACTTTTTTAAGGAAACCAAGTTGAATCATGTACTTTAGCAAAAGTACAACACCAGTATCGGGTGTTGTGTATTATATATTACTTGGATGACTTCTTTTGTTGTCACTGCAATGCTGGTCAATTACCAGTTACCTGTAATAACAGTTTCACTTTCATCAGTAATACAACTAAATTAAGATGATGGAAATGTGTATTTTATGATTTTATGTCCTTTGCACTCCATTGTGATGCCATCGTGTACTTAAAAGGATAGTTCAGGGTTTTGAAGCTGTGTTGTATGAGAATATATCTAAAGCAGGGGTGGGCAACTTAGATTACCAAGAGGGCCACATAATTTTGTTTTTCAGTGCCACGAGGGGCCACGCTTTTTCATTTCGTCAGGCTCTCTCAAAGAGAAAAACATGTATAAATAAAAAAAAATAGCAAACATAAAGCTTCATTGAGGATTATAGCAACATTAGTATATTTCAGTTCAAACACTGTTAAAATTTGAGATTTCATGAGCATCACACATAACTAAAGCACATTACAGCTTCTTTTTAATGCAAAAAAGAATGAATGTTAGCAAAAATATATAACCTTTACTATTGTCTTCAAATATATATATTTTCCTAATACTACATACAATGTTTTAATGTCCCATATAAGATATTTGTAGATACAATGATAGCAAACTAGCTTTTTTTAATGACTCGTACAAGGCAAAACCTGCAATCTAAGGTAATTAGAAACATTTTATCATCTATCCTAATTTGCGCTGTAAGAAGTACTGGTTACTGATGATGAATCATTTTTAGCAGTTGTAGTGTTTCCTTCATGTTGCCATTTTTTTTTTGTTTTTTGGAAATGATTGGTGGGCCACATTGAGTGACGTGAAGAGCCACATGTGGCCCCTGGTCGGCCAGTTGCCCACACCTGAGCTTTAGCCTGAGCTTTAGCCACAGCGATCAGTGCTGCATCTGTACAGAAATACTCAAAGCTAGGGCTACTTATTACTGACATTAAGTGATCCTTTATAGTAACACTCTTGTCATCCAGTTTGACTACATGAACTCACAATTACAAGCTTTTATCAACAGGTACTACGTGTTTCTCCTATCGTCCATTTCCTATAGCAGTTTCATCCATTTTTTTATTCCTACCTGTTGACTTTCCATTTATAGAAGTTCATTATTTATTATGTGTGCACTTCGGTGCTTACAACTATTACCAAGAGTCCAAAGTAAAAAATGGTCGTATTGGCAGCAAATCCCCTATTTGTTTGCACTGCTGGTAGAAGGACAAAATGGCTGAACCTTGTACTGAGTTTAGCCAAAACAAAGGCGCTTAGAATTGTGGAAAAGTAGGTTGTTGTCAAACAATTAAATGCAGAGCCACCTTACTCTGTTGTTACCTCTGATATGGTGGTCATGATTTTGCTCGTGTATGATAGCTTGTTTGTTTCTTTCTTTTTTGTTTTTTGTTAGCAAGATTGCACAAAAAGTACTGGAAGGAATTTGCTGAAATTTTTAGAAGATGTTGGTAATGGCCCATCTTAAAAATTTTTGCAATCTGGATAACCGCCATTAGTAAATAATCATTTTTTTTCTCGATAACTGGCAAACTAATAATGATATCAATGTGATTCCCAGTGCCAGGTCTGGGTTTTAAATGTCAATGAAGCATATTATGATGCTAACATTATCATGGAACTATTATTCATAGATGTAACAGCAATATGTGGGCTACCTTGGCGAAGGTTTGTGCTCTCTGAGTGCTTTAGAGTTGTAGCTTTTTACCCTAAAAGTATTTAAATTACACAGACTGTGGAACTATGCCAATATGTATGAAACACAGGCTTTTGTGCCCACTTTTTCTGTACAGAGACAGAGCTAATCTATTTCGCTGTGGCTAACTTTCAAGCTATTGCTATGTAACCTCATACAACCCCACTTAAAAAATCCCATACCATCCCTTTAAGAGATAGTGAGGCTAACAAAAGGATAGGATAACCTCCTGGTGATGACTTCTGTGGAGCTTTATAATGTTACATATACAGTCCTACTCTTCATTATTGGTACCCATGAAGTTTAAGTACACAATGGGACAGTGCAGTTTCTTTACAAACCTCTCTAACTTTGCTCTGCATCACTTTATCAGACTCAAACTTGGCAGAAGTAATGTTCACATATTAAGGTTTTTAAATGATACTTCATTAGCTACTATGATCATGCAGTCATATTTAGATTAGGCAGTTTTAACTGCAACCACTTGAAGCCTACAAGGAAAAGAACACCCTACCAACAATTAAGCATGGTGGAGGTTCCATAATGGTTTGGGGCTGCTTTGCTGCATCAGGTACTGGAGGCCTTGACCGTATCACAGGAATCATGAAATCAGAGAATTATCAAGAAATTTTAGAGCAACATGTCCTACCCAGTGTAAGAACACTTGGTTAAAGTCGAAGATTGTGGGCCCTCCAGCAAGACAAAGACCCAAAGCAGACATCCAAAAGCAGGCAGGAATGGTTGAAAAGAAAAAAAAAAGCCTGTTTTAAAATGGCCAGCAATGAGTCCTGATCTCAATTGAAAATCTTTGGTATGGCTGAAATCTGCCATTGGGGAAAAGAAACCTGCAAATGTTCAAGAGCTTGAACAATTAGCATAGGAAGAGTGGGAGAAAATACCAGCTGATAAGAGCAAGAAACTTATAGATGGCTACAAGAAACATTTGGAGGCTGTCATGAGTGCCAAAGGGTGTGCAACAAAATACTGAAGAGGGGCGCCATTATTGCTGCTCATGCTTTTTTTCAGTTCTCTCTTTGAAATTGCAATATGTAACTTGTAAAAATGTTTTTTTTTTCTCGTTAAAGTATTTTGGACCTTCAATTAAATTTGGTACATTTCAATTTATTTCTAAAGATGTTGTTAAAGCAATGAAAATAATGAAGGGGTGCCAATAATTCTGAGCAGGGCTGTATAATTAAGGGTATGTCTCACCAAGTTGCTTCCTCTATTTCCTCACATTGCTCTTCGCTCCATGCTGGTAGCTCCTCTTCATCACATTATAAAGGCAGGGATGTTGTTTTCAGATCCTGACAAAGGTTTTTTCTTTCTCTCGAGGCATTAACCTCAGTTTGTTTACATCTGTGATTGTCACACAGAACTGCCAGTGCACTCATCAGTCAGTGCGACTGATGTGAAGGAAGCAGGAAAAAAAGTCAAACCTTCCAGACTCTGTTGTGGAGTTGAGGTGTCCCAGACTGTGGCACGTTACACAAGATGAAAAAAAACATTTTAATGGCCAACAAGCTCCTAAACCCTACAACTGTTGGGTTAGGCTATCATCATGCATCAATACTGTCGTTGACGTACATTCACAGATAAAAATGATAGTAATAACATGCATCTCACAACTGATTATCTCTTTGTCTTTTCAGGTCAAAGGAAGTCTTTTCTTCGGTTTGGTGAGTCTTTTATCCTCCTTTAATTGTTCACTGGCAGCTATACTCAACACACACTAGTGGGCTTGGGTACTAATTGGAAAGGGAGAGTCCATGCCAAAGCAAATACAAGTGTAGAAATGGACAGGGTTCAATTAGGGCTGCAAACACCATGGAAAGATTTCGGCCAGAGAATCCTTTTGTCAGCTTTATTTTCCAATAGTAGGTACAGACGTATGTACATATTTGGGTGTGTGTGTGTGTGTGTGTGTGTGTGTGTGTGTGTGTGTGTGTGTGGTCTAAACAGAAACAGAAGAAGGAATTACAAAATAAGTCTGTAAAACAATGGCATTACTGTATCTTTAAACAAATTAAAATTGTAAATGGTGCTCTAAACATAATAAACAATAAATGTACAGCATGCATGCACAATTAGAGGAAACAGTAACAATGAACTTACTTGATGCCCATAAAACGCACACATACTAAGGCCCCATCCACACGAAGCCAAACCGAGGTCTAAACGCATATGTTTTTTGCCGAATCTGCGTATCATCTATACGAAGACGGCGTTTTGGGCATCTGTATCTTTGAAACCAGGTTCCAGAGTGGAAAGATTTTGAAATGCCGTATACGCAGCTCCATGATTACTAGCTCTGCGCAAGTTTTCAGATACGCTTACGTCATAGTTTCATGTCTTCATGGACACGCACGCGCCACACGCAGCAACGACAATGGCGGAGTACGTGAAGCATATGTGCTGATGAAGCTAGTGACCCTACTATCCCTGTTGCAGCAAAATCTCCTTCTTCTCAATCACCACCGAGTTGAACAAACAATCAAGGACACATTACAGCACTTTATGATCATTTTATCACAATCTCTGTTTGCAACTTTTGCTGCAAGTGCGCATGCCCACTGTTTTTTCATCTGTTTCCGCTTGTTTCTGTCATATCGTTACAGCGGCCCCAGAGGTCTGGCATGTGTTTTACAGCATTTTGATGCGTATCGAGTGCATTCATATAGATGCGCACATTTTCTGAGACGCCTTTGTCTTTATGACGATTGTTTTGGAAACTGTTAAGCGTTTTGTCTTTGTGTGGATGGGGCCAAAGAATGAGATTTCTCTGCCTGCTCTCATCCTCTTGAGCATGAACAAAAAAGGCTGCCAGCATATGCTGTACACGCAGTTCACATGATGAGGCGTTCAAGTACATCATATAGATATGAGCGCTGAGCGAACAGTGTACACGATGGGGCGTTCAAGTACATCATGTAAATTTCAGCGCTCTGTGAATAGACTTTCAGACAACAAGAATCATGTTTTAGTCCTTCAAGAAGCATTAAAGAGCTTAAGCGATGGGTTAGTGTCATCAGGATAAACTCTGATCCTATGTCAATAAACAATAAAAGAGAATCTGACTATACTCTTTAACATGACAGTCAGGACTACCGTGCATTGAAATTATCTCTGGTTGTGTTTTGTTGTTTGTTTGTGTGTGACTAGTGACAGGTGTCTAGCTTAATTTAGCACAGAATCGCTTTTATGTTTCCAAGTTGGCCCTTCATATCATCTTTTGTTATGAGTGTCCTTGAAAGTAAACTATTTTCATTAACATATTACTGCCTTTTGTTTTTCTCCCCCTATAAATTCTGCTCATTTTCTTGTTGTTTTTTTTTCTTGTGTAGCAGGTACACTGTGTGATTTTCAAAGCTTTTTGCTCATTAACTCAGCTTTATTTATGTATTCTCACTGCGTTATTGTTGCACCCAGCTGGAAGTGTGAAAAACATCTCCTGTATCTGATAACTAAGGGTTTAGACAGAGAATACCGGCCTTGTTTTGACACGTGTTCTTGCATAAATGTTGCTAATTATCTTTTGAGTTTACTCCACTAATTGTGTTTAAAATGCTTTTGGTACAAAAAATGTCAGATATTAAGATGGTTGCCATGACTACCTGATTGATGCAACTGTTCACCTCCTTGAACATGAACCGAGTGAACACAGCGGGAGCAGTAGATGAGGAAAAAGACTTCAGGTGCCTCCATCGAACCCCTTGTAAATGAAGAGTAACAGTAAAATATAAACACAGTGCGAGCTTTTCTTCATGTTATCATAGGTCTATATTAACTTTCATCTAAATGTGTCATAAATGACCATGAACCTGTTCCTTGTGCTTTGGTCAAAATAGTTTAGTACTTCTTTCCTTTTAGGTGTTTGTGATGCGTTTACAAAACTAAAATCAACAGCATGTGGCAAATTGGCAAACACCCAAAGTTTACTTTTGCTATGATCAGTGCTGTAGTTGCAGTATTCAATCTAATCAGGGTTCCCACTCGTCCTGGAAAACGTGGAAAATGATTGCCCAATTTTCCAGCCATGGAAAACAAATGGAAAATGAGGAAAAAGGTGAAACGTCCTGGAAAAGCTTAAATTGTCCTGGAAAATTACTTGTCTTCCTTCTAGCTTGAAACATAGGAAATGAAGTAAAAATATACTAATGTACACGTAGCCAGAAAATGTGAGTAGGTAAAATAATGCAAGTTAAGGCATAAAATATAAAAACTTAAAACAGTGGGGACAAAAAGAAATAATAAAAAAATGACTATATAAAATTCAGGCTAAATTAACTAAATCTATTCATAAAAAAGCAGAGTGAATAAAGATTTAAAAAATACGTACACGTGCTGGAGCGTTAGAAACAAAGAAATTCTAAGATCAATATGATCAATAGCTAGAGATATTGTTCATCAGCCTCTAATCTTGTTTTTTATAAGGCTAACTAGAATTAAAAACTGCCCACAGCAACAATGTAACTTCGGTTGGTTATGTGACACTGGAAAATGTCCTGGAAAAAGTCCTGGAAAATGATATCTAAAAAAAAGTGGGAACCCTGCTAATGCTGCAAACATCCTTGACTTTATCCTTTTTGTTTGATTTTTTTAATCAATTTAATGTTATAGACCATGTAGACAACTTTAGGATTAGAAATTAAGGATTAGAAATATGGCTGCTCTAAGATCCTTAAGGAACCCTTTTGCCTTTTCAGTTGTACAAAATTAAAAGCGAAAACCATGAAAGTTGAATAAAACCTTGCAAAACAAAATAAAAAACAAGAAAGCAAAAATAAATAAGAAAAGATGTGTCATGAATTAACAAATTTTTATCAATGTTTCAAAATTTCATGCATTATCTAAAAGCTTTAACAAAATATTTTTGAGCAGGTATGAAATGCAGTTTTGCCTCAGTCTAATTTAGAAGAATATTTTTTTTAGTAAAATCAAAGTTTCATGTAATTTGTAACTGCTCTTTTCAGTTACATTGATTATTCCGCTACTGGTCTTGAGCACTTTTTTGAAGACACTTTTTGGTTCATTGACACTTTTGTCATCTTTTGTTGTTCAAATTTGAAGCCAAAATATTTGAAGCCCCTGCTTGAGGTGCTGACTGGACATATGTTATCATTTTGAGCAAAGACATGGGCAGAGGAGAGCTGGTTGGTGGAAAAGCGTCATTGATGCCACCACACATCTTCCAGCAGCTAAAGTCTAAAGTTTTCTTCCTAAAAGATAGGAAGTAGTAGTGACTCTCACTTTTGTAGTGAGTCAAATGATTGTATTGTGAGTTCATTTTTATTTTATTTTATTTTATTTTATATGTTAGCCTATTTTTTCTACACTGACTAACTATTGGTACTTACTATTTGACACATATTCTATCTTAGTGGTCTGACCTATGTACCATTAAATGAAGGAGGTGGATTTATGACCTCTACTGCCACGCGGTAGGTCAAGCCCTGACAGATTTCTTTCAACAAATCAGGCCTAGAATCTGGTTCAAAACCATCCAGTGTAAAGCCATTTTCCTGATCCTCATCCACCTAACTGTTTTAAAAGGGTTTCTCAACCAAGTTTGTTTCATGGCCTAGTTTTATTTTACAAGATATACAGTAGTTGTACACCTATAGAATGGGTAGGTGATGGCAAACACTCAGACCGTAGACTGTATATAGTGGACAGCGTGGCTCCGCCTTCTACCATTTAACGGTTTTGAAGCCATAATATCCCCCGCCAGGGCGCCGCCATTATGCAGCCAGTAGAGAATCTGGACCATATCTGGACGCAGCTGTCGTAAACGGTCGTAAAACTCCCAGCATACAGCGTACACAATCATTGTGAAGCTGCCGTAAACCGCGGTTATTTTTTAAACTCTAATGACTGATGAAAAAAAAACTTTTCAGAAAAAAGAGGACTTGGAAAAAACGCGGCCCAATAATACTTTCATATCACCACAGCATATTGATTGGTTTTTTGAAGTTTCACTACGGCCCGTTCAGATGAATGGGGGAGACGGAGAGTTGACCTATTCTGCAGCCAGTCACCAGGGGGAGCAGTTTTTGTGGCGACTTCAATTCGAGCCCAGCGACATGACGTCCATGTTTTTTACAGTTTATGATTCAGATACATACAGTGGACTTGATCTTATATAGCACTTTTCTTGTCTTTTGACTGCTCAAAGCTGCTTTACACCACAGGTCACACTTACCCATTCACACCCATGATGGTTCAGAGTTTCTATGTTAGTTATCCATCAGTAACTCTATCACACTCATGCCCTTTCATGCCCATTTACACACCACTGACGCAGCAGTGGAAGCAACTTGGGGTTAAGTGTCTTGTTCAAGGACATCGCCATGTGTCGCCCAGAGCTGGGCTTGAACTTGCAACCTCCCGATCACTGACCAAGCGCACTATCCACCGACACCCCAGTATAACCCACTATAACGCAAGATCAGAGTAGAGTCCAGATCAGGCCGAAAAAATTCCTTCCAACCCATGGGAAAAGGAAGAAGTGATTCAATTTTGGTGTTGATCCGGATCACCGTCTGGATCCGCCATGACGAAAATGCGATTTTCGTGAATAACTACTGAACTAAAATAGATATCACTAGAAAAGCACATGGTGAGCACAGACCTCCGCCAAGCAGCACAGTTCCCTATCTCCCAATGATAAATAATCCTTTGAACAATTCCTGGATCCAGACGCTGATCCGGATCAACACCAAAATTGAATCACTTCTTCCTTTTCCCATGCTGAACATTTCCTGAAAATTTCATCAAAATCCATCCATAACTTTTTGAGTTATTTTGTTCACAGACAGACAAACTCTCCAGAAAAAATAACCTCCTTTGCAGAGGTAATTATGGAACCAATTGCTAATGGTATGTTTTCAAGGTCAAGGAATCTAAATATTTACATGAAATAAAGGGAGGACTAATATTTATGGTAAAAATCACAATATGGGAGAGGACTGTGATGCTTTCTAGTTATTATTTTTGTTTCTCTACAGCCCAGAGTCAGAGTCTTGGTTTGGCTTTTTGGTCTGCAAGAGGATTTGATTAATAGCTTCATATCTGCACAAGTCAACAGACCTAAGTTGGAAAACAGACTCCAGTTCAAGACGCAGGTTAGTTGTGAAAACAGGCTAAATCTATTGGCCTAATATTAAAGCGCCTGTTTCCATTCATCATCATAGACTGTCTATTCTACCCAAATAGCAGACCTTAGCAATGAGCTTCCATTTATCACATTTATTTTTTAACTGCAAGGGAACAGATCACTTTGGAACCTCCAAAGCCCACTTCAATCTTTGTTTTGTTGCTGTGAGCAGGCTCCCATTAATGTCCCAACAAACAGCAGGAGCACAGCTTTGGGGAAATCTCGCACAAATAGGATCAATATCTTTTCTATAACTGAGATTCAGCAGACTCTCACTTCATTTGTCGGGCAGGATAGCATCCATCGATTGGTCAGTCGTGTGCAGCCACACCATGACAGCCTTTCAAAGCTGGAGTCTGATCAGAGCGTGCCCAGGCAGGTCTGCAGGCGGGTTTGTGTCTGAGACAAACAGCAACACCAAGAAGGTCGATTAGAGCTCATCTTTCACACAGCTCCTTCTGTCATTTATTACCCATCACTCCTGGGCTTAATGGTTAATTTCTGTCAGCTCTGTTTTCTTACACAGACGTTACCTCCAGTGAATGTCTTTCCTTAACGCTTCTGTTTCTCTTAGAGACATTTAAAGTTATCTGCTCCATCAGCAGGCTCTGAGTAAATGATACTGGTGCTTCAAACAAAGCAGAAACACTGGTGAGAGTTTGTCCAAGTAACACAGCACTCAGAGACAAACAATCATGGATGCCTGTGGGTCTACTCACAAAGAAAATGTGTTACCCTTCCACACAATATATTACAAAACTATGTTAAAGACATTATTATGTGTCTGTGATTGTCTGGCCTCCAATCCTGGGTGTGCTCCATCTCTTGCACACACTGATGGGATAGGCTAAAAGGTGCAGGAATGGATGGATTAAGGAAAAATTATGAGAGCTATCAATAATCATGTCTTCAGATGTTAAAACAGGCTGTCCAGTGTGTATGCATTGGGAATATTTCCAATGTGGTTGGACAAATGAGTAAATATGAGATTTACAGCATGTTAGGATGCCAAACATTCAGTGCTGACATGTGGCAAACAAAACTGCTGATTAACATTCTTTTTATAAGGGAGTTAAATGACCTGTTGGACAAACTGTGATCCGTTTAAATGATCAAACAGGGAAAAATATTGGCAATGTATGGAAAAGGGTCTTTAGATAAACAATGGTACTGTCATCATTGCCTAAAATTATAACTGAAACATCTGTATTGGCAGCATTTTCACAATCAGAACATCACCACTGCGATCAATGTCCTCCTACTCTGCTTTCAAAAAGCATTTGAAGAAACTTCTGTTGTGAGCCTGATCCCTGTCCTCGTCCTTCTGATTGTGTGTCGCTTGCTTTTGCTGCATCTTCCCTGAATTTTATGCATACTTTGTTATTGCTCCTTTGGTTTGAAGTGTTTTTGCTTGTTTTTCTCTTGTTTTGTCTTTTTTTTTCTGTTTTTTTGCTGAGTGTTTAGCCTGCATGTCATGAGATTGTTATGAGCAGGTGTGGAACTCTGCAGAGGCTTCGTTCCCACCTTACTCAGTTTTGTACTTGTACTAAACTTGAGCTAAACAAATAAACTAAACTAAACTAATAACAAGATATATGTTTGATTAGATTAGATTAGATTAGATTAGATTAGACTTTGTCATTGCGCAAGCACAACGAAATTGAACGCAGTCCCAAGTGCAAAAGGAGTTAAAAACAGCAGCAATAAATAACACATTCTTATAAAACACCCATAAACACATCATACCTATACATCATGCATATTGCACATTTAACTAGGCATTCATGGCAGCAATGGCTCTTGAGTACAAACTGTTCTTGAATCTGTTCGTTTTGGCTTTAAGAGCCCTGTATCTTCTGCCTGATGGTAAGAGTTCAAACAAGTGGTGACCAGGATGTGATGAGTCCACCACTATGTTCCTGGCTCTTTTTAGGCAGCGGGAGCTGTACAGTTCTTGATTGGAGAAGAATAGAGTAATGAGCACATTAGAGAAAACAGACTGATCACTGGAGACTATAAAAATTTGTGTTTTACACAAGCGCGTGTGTTTCTCAGATTGTTCTGATGTTGTGGGCATGCTTCAGTGTCTTATAACTTAAATTGGAACATCATCAATGTCCTACAGTGTCCTGTTCTATGAATAAGATTAGCTTAAAAGTTGAGCAACACATTGGCTTGATTTTATTTTTTAATTGAACAAAACAGCAGCTAAAACTTTGCTGCTGTGTCTGAGGAATTCTGCATGTCACATGCATGTATGTTTGAATGGCACAAAAGATTTAATGAAAGGATGGCCAAGATCATGGACATCCTGGGTGCCTATGCACAGTGAAATATTTTTCAAATTGTTTGAAATGATCAATTACTCAGAGTTGGAATGATAGCAGGACTGGTCTCCTTTGAAAAAGAGACAGTTCAGTAAATTTGGAAAGAAAATTTGAACTTGGCAAATGTGTGTGTCAAAGCTGTAGCCTACCAACACTTCAGACTTTTGATCAAAAGGAAAAAAAAAAAAACGTATACAAATAGAAGGAAAACCATATATTATTAGAAGTGATTACATATGATGAAACATGGATCTTCCAATATAATCTTAAGACAAAATGGCAGTCACTGTATGGAAAGGATGAAGAGAGCTCAACAAAGCAAGTCCGAATTCAAAACCGTGGTACATTTTCTCTTTAAAATCAAGGGTTTGATTTGGAGTGCGTTCCAGAAAGCCCCAGTCACACTTTTTTGTGCACGATTGTCATAATCCTGATAAAACGTGCTTTTGTCGTGGTGCATGCGCTACTTGGTCTGGATCACTGTTGTATAGTCGTGGATGAACGGCGGGGAACGTGGAAGGGCCCAAAGCTGTCGTGGAGAATCGCCTCTCTCGGTACAGCGGGATGGAAGCCTAATGCAGTCCTAAGGTGAACGGTATTAGCGTGGCATGTACGGAGCTCAGTCGGGCTGATCGTGGCTCAATCCTGAAAGCTTCATGAGGACGACTGACAAGGATATATCCGTTTGTGCCCCGACTGTGAACTGAGCTCGAGCAGGGCTAACGTTGTGTCAGCGGGATGGAAATTCATGGAATCCTCGTCATATCGTTGCATTTACCGAACTTGAGTGGGACGAACGCCCCCAAAGCGCTGTAGAAGTGCTACTGACGGTGTATCCAGGGGTGAGACAGTCATTTCATTCCATACCATAGCGATCGCACCAGCCTCGTCAATCGTGTACAGTCATGCACAATCACTATGAGAAACGGGAAACGAGAATCTAAGTGTTACTTAGGCAGAAGGGTCAGTGGCAAATCAACATCATGACAAAAAGGTTTTGAGAAAAGCTGTGAGAAAAAGTCTGAAGAGAGACCACAATAGTGGAAAAATGGTTTCATGCTTCGTCAAGATAACACACCAGTTCACACTGTGCTCTCAGTAAAACAGTTTTCTATTTCCTAAGAAATAAATCTATGCTCAAAGGCACACGTTTTGTCTCCGTGTCAGCAGAGGTTCTGAGAAAACTGTCTGCAGAAGACTTGTTGCACTGCTTTAGTCAGAGAAAGACCTGAATGCATTGGGGTGTTGACGCATAAGAGGAGATTGAAAGAGGAGGACACTTAAACATCTTTATGTTCAATAAAATAGGATTACAGCACTATTCTTGCTTCTTCAATAGCCATACCTTGTGATAAAATGTTGAGGTCATTCATGGCATCTGAGATGCTCCATTTGTGTCATTTAATGATCGTGCAACATAATATTCAACATTTAAGTCTAGTTTGTAAATCAGACATGAATCTGTGGATGCATGGGCCAAAGCAAGCAATGAATCCATGTTCACCTGTGACATGCTTCATGCCTTTTACTGCTTCCCTCCTCCCCTTGTTTTATTTTAGAGATTCTCCTGCTTCATTTTATGCATGTGTGTGCTTGTGTGTGTTCCTGGTGTGGTGAGGTGGCGTACACTGACCTTTGTCTGATGGATTGTTTTCTCCCAGATGAAGACATAAAGGGGGTGGAGGAGGTGATGGGTACAGGGCTTGTGTCTGCATTTTTGTGTGAGTGTATGTGTGTGTGTGGGTGTGTGTGTGCCCCGCTGAAAACAGGAGGGAGGATCCTGGAGTAGCTCGAGATGAGCTTCTGCTCTGCCATGTAATTATGTACTCCTCTTTCACCTCCCTCCTCTCAAATCCTGCGTCTCCCCCGCTCGTTTTTTCTCGCCTCTCATTCTTGCAGCAGCTCCCAGTTGAGCCTCAGGTGGTGGCAATCTCTGTTCGTCCCACTGCTATAAGTTTACACACACACACAAACACACACAAATGGACAAAGGGCTGGAGGGCTGCTGCCCAATAACACAGGCTCTGCTTCTCACTCACACGCACAGGCCTGCAGGACCAACACATGCACGCTTACCTCCACAACAGTGGACTATTGGTTTGTGCTTCCAAACTGGGACAACTGTTTCTGGTCATAAAAAGGACACAAAAAAGAATAGAAAATATATTTTTTAATTCATTTAACCAGAAAGATATTTCAAATACGTCCTTTAAAGGTGCTATGAGGAGAATCTATTACCAGTGACATAAAGACTCCGCTACCCATGAGCACGCGCGGCGACTGTCGTAATGCTGCGTTCCAGTAACCTCGGAAATGGGAGTGACATCATTTCCGACTTATCGGCGTTCCAGTTGAAGTCTGAAAAAAAACATGCTGATCTACCAGGCTATTGTTAGCTGTTGTTAGCACACCCTGCCTTGTTGTTTACAAATATCACATGAAGAATGTGATTATCACTATGGCAGCATTTTTATAAGTCTAACAATACTATGTATACAGCTGATCTAGAGCAATACACCCCAGTCAGAAGTGCAAATAAATTTATTTACAACACACAATTTTACACAACACGTTACTAAAGCCAAAGCGTGTGTTTGTTGTGTTGTAGCTCGGACCTTCCTCAGAACTCTGCATTGCTTTACAACTTCTTTTTTCAACAACCTACAGTATGCAAAGCGACGAGGTAATGTATCTCTTTCTAGTTACGTAGCGGTAGTTTTTGATGTGTGACAACAAGCAATTTTTGGGAAACTTAGTATCGTAGTTTTGTAGCCGCCATATATCTCTACTTACAGCCCGGTGCTATAAGACGTGTCCAAATAATATAAATTTGCTCTAGTTTTAATTGTCTTGTTCCCGAAGTTGAGTATCCAGGCCAGTCCAGCCCTGTCCAACCCGACCAGAAGGCTAAGGAATAGCATTTATAGATAACCTATTTTGATGCTATAAAACTCATCTTAAAGTGTGTATTTGGATCAGGCATATATCTAAAAGTGAGACTTTTTTGTAATTACTTAGAAACTCCTCACAGTCCCTTTAATTTCTACAAAGTAGTAAAAACATCTAAGGTTTGAGTGATGTCTACCTTTCTAAAACAGGACCTCCATATGCTGCAGATCTTTTCTTAGGTTACTGACTGTGGTGGTGGGCTCAGGTTGTTTGGGGACAGAGTCCAAAAACCAGAAGGAAGACACTCGTTACATGCACTGGGACATCAGCGCACAAAACGTTGTCATAGATTCATTGTGAATTTTGGTTATGATTCAATAGTTCTTTGTGGTAGTAACAGCTAAGGCCCATTTCACACTGGTTGCATTTTACTAACCTGATGGCAACAGTGTGTGCATGTTTTTATTTTGACAAGCATATCAAGTCAGTGCTTTGACTGCAAGCAGGAGCCAAGAGTCTCATGCCAATCTCCCACACCAAAAACCTCTAGAGTAGGAGGCTCACCTATTTTTTTCCACCAGCTGTGCTTTAATGCAAAACAGATGGAAAATGACTAAAAGAGAGCGACCTTAACATAATCCCTTATGTATGTCCACAGCGGTACAATAAGTAATAAATCTGTCCAATGAGTATTCCTGTCTGTTCCTCTCTGTTAAAAGTTGGTTGTGAAAAAACTCCCCTTGTTTGTCAGAATGCTTCCATTCTGCAGGTTTCCCAAATTAGTTATGCAATGAATCAGGTTCCTTGTAAGGAGATTGACTGTGATTATTTTCTGAACTTTTAATAAGAGCTCATTATTGAGGTGATATACAGTATGAAGAGATAGAGTTGTGACAGCAAGGAGACACAGCAAGGTGAAAGCTGTTGTGAAGAAAATAAATCCAGTGTGGAAGGGGTGTGATACAACACAGTAAGAAGTATTATATATTGAACCATTTATTATATTGGCATAGACTTTAAGCTTTCTCGCAATGTTGTTTTATTTTTAGCAAGAAAAAAGAATAAAGGTCTTACAACTCAGTCAGTTTTTGTTAAAAGCAATGATTTTTTAGAAGATCTATTTAGAAACCCTTAAAGAAAAATCACTTTTTTATTGGTCTACTTTAAGGATACCTAATTGGAAATTAAGGCTGTCACTTTTCCTAAAAACTAAAGTCAAATGGTTCTCAAACATGCACCCAAATAATCGAAGATATTTGATTATTCCCCCCTAGTAAGACCCTCGTTAAAGACCCTGCTGTAAAGAACACAGTCACACGGGTTTAAACTCTTGATGAAACCACTCGGCCGTAAAGAAAAGCAAATTTGATGTGGAGGACGAGTGACTAAACTGCATTTCACAGAACACACAGCCTGGTCTTTGATTTTAAGTTTGCCATCAACAGGGTAGAACCAAAACTACACCTACACAGCTCTCCTCGGATGATTCGGAGCTGTTAATGTCCACTCAGAGTGAAAACTCTTTGTTTACTGGAGTCAAGAGAGCAGCGGATGTGATTGAGGGTCAAGGTGCGCTCACAGCGCCCTCTGTTGGACGGAACGGTCCACTGCTCCAGGTGCCCTGGTGTGCTGCCACACTCAATATATTACCTTTGAATATTTATTTACAGTCCTACTCATCATCATTGGCATCCATGAAGTTTAAGTACACAATGTGACAGTACAGTTTCTTTACAAAGCTCTCTAACTTTGCTCTGCATCACTTTATCAGACTCAAACTTGGCAGAAGTAATGTTCACATATTAAGGTTTGTAAATTATACTTCGTTAACTACTATGATCATGCAGTCACATTTAGAATAGGTAGTTTTAATTGCAACCACTTGAAGCCTACAAGGAAAAGAACACCCTACCAACAATTAAGCATGGTGGAGGTTCCATAATGGTTTGGGGCTGCTTTGCTGCATCGGCTACTGGAGGCCTTGACCGTATCACAGGAATCATGAAATCAGAGAATTATCAAGAATTTTCAGAGTGAAATATCCTACCTAGTGTAAGAACACTTGGTTTGAGTTGAAGATCGTGGGCCCTCCAGCAAGACAAAGAGCCAAAGCACACATCCAAAAGCACGCAGGAATGGTTGAAAAGGAAAAAAAACGGCCAGCAATGAGTCCTGATCTCAATCCGATTGAAAATCTTTGGTATGAGCTAAAATCTGCCATTGGGGAAAAGAAACCTGCAAATGTTCAAGAGCTTGAAAATTTTGCATAGGAAGAGTGGGAGAAAATACCAGCTGAGAAGAGCAAGAAGCTTATAGATGGCTACAAGAAACATTTGGAGGCTGTCATCAGAGCCAAAGGGCGTGCAACAAAATACTAAAGAGGGGTGCCATTATTGCTGCACATGCTTTTTTTCAGTTACCGCTTTGAAATTACAACATGTAACCTGTAAAAATGTTTTTTTTTGCTGAAGTATTTTGGACGTTCAGTTATAAGATCCTGATGACATAAATTTGGTACATTTTAATTTATTTCTGAATAAATTGTTAAAGTAATGAAAATAATGAAGCGGTGCCAATAAAACTGAGCAGGACTGTACTATTCGGTTACAGATATTTATCCCCATATTTGATTGGTTATTCGAATATCGAATATAAAGTGACAGCCCTATTGGAAATGTTATACTTTGTCCACTGTTAGGGCACTTCAGAAGACACTTGATCACTGATTCACTAAAGGGCACCTCCTACGATTTTATATAATCAAAGAGACTCTTTTACATTTGCCTACAGGGCTTTTGGCACCTTACATGGTACCCCATCACTCATTCTCCCAAGTTAACTGTACTTGAGGGGAACATTTCAGGGCAATTAATATGTTTTGTTCACTGGCAGGTCACCCTAGATGGGAGTTCATCTTGTTTTATCGAACAAAGAGGCCTATAAGGGCATTTTTGCAGAGTGTATTCAATCATTGGAGCACCAAAGGGGGTGAACGTCTCCCTGCCCCTCTCCTCGTGAGTCCCATCACAGTACAAGTGCTGTTTGCTGAAAAGCTTTACTTGTTTCAGTAGAAATTAGAAAATAAACTTTAATATACATTAAATTTGTTCAGCAGTAAGGGTCCTAAACAAAAGCTAAAATCACTACCTCATTTGTCCTCATAATAATCATAATAATTATAATATAATAACTCCCTCATGTCATTAATGCACCTGAACATGGCAGCTATTTTGAACCTTATTTTGTACGGTATCATTCCACTCCTCTTGCACCTTATTCTTATTACTTGCTGTATCATACTTTGTTATTCTATTTTGCACCTTACCTTTTATTATATATTTTTTATCTTATTTTATTTTTTATTTCTTAGCTTATTTTACTTCGCTTATGTTTGCACCGTACTTTATCATATTTGCCTAACCCTGTTTTGCACTGACTGAAGGGCTTTTGTCATTTCGTTGTACTTGTTGCCAGGACAAATAAATTTCTATTCTATTCTATTCTAAATAAAGGAAATCCCTGATTAAATATTTAAGAAAAAATGTAGCAGTGGATTTACAATACCAAGTGATCACATCTTTGTATACTTAGGGGTGGGCGATATGGCAAAAATATCATATCAAGATTTTTTTTAAATGAAATCACAATCACGATTTTATCACGATTCTTTTTTACTTTGATTTTTCTAGACTCATTTGCATGTTTGACCATTATTTCCCTATGTTTAACATATAAAACATGTAAAACCCTAAAAGAAACAAAAGGACAATTAAAGCCAAAGAAACTGTCTGAACAGGTTTTAATTTAAATAGTGCAGTTTTTATAAAAATGTGCAATAAATGTGAACATAAAAGGTAGCCTAATGAACAACAACATCAACATTATCTCTTAAAGTGCAACAATTTAGAACAAATGTTGTCTAACTGCAATGTCTATAATCTGAGTGAATAATACAGCTGCTTTAGAACAGATTTTTGTTCAGACATCTTCAAGCTTTTATCTCCTTCCCACCATGGCTTCACGCTACATAACCAAACAGGAGATCCCACCATGCACTGTGCGTAATGTGCTACGATTGGCTAGTCGGTGCGCGTCAAAGTCTCTGCGCCCACACAGATGATCTGACGATCTTTCTGCTTTATGACGATATTAAATCGTTATAATCCTTAACGATTTAATATCATCATATCGCACACCCCTATGTATATTATTATCTGTCTTGAAGCCCAGTACTTTGCCACGCTTCCATGGATAACTTCAAGGATTCATGTTTTTCCACACAGACAGATACACACACATAAATCATTGGAGCATGTTCAGGAAACAGAGCTCTTGTAGATTGTTTAAACACATGTTTACACATAAACATTTGTTTGTGGGGGATCCAGAATCATATCAGATTTGTTTGTGATCTATAATCCGTCCTTAACCTCAGTCGTCTACACCAGACGAGATTTTGATGCACAAACACACCCATCTCAGCCTGAATGTCAACCTGAGGCTACGGACAGAACTGTGTTATCCACACTCTGTCAACATTCATTACCAAAATAAAATTCAACTCACACAGAGGTAACTGCATCAAGATCTCCAGGAGAAACAAACAACAAAAGACTCCAACATTAGCTCTGGGATTGGAGAACATTTAAATGTAATTTCACTTTTACTGTGCAATGTACCCCTAATGAAATAACAGAATCTTAGGGGTTTTGAACAAAAAAGAGCATTTTGACAATTATACAACCTTTAGCTACATTTCCACCAAGCATTAGGCTCAGATTGGCTCAGCATGGCAGCTCACTTCCACCCATAAATTATGATTTCCATCCAACATTATAGTCCTATATCTATTTCATACTAGCATTGTGGAATAAAAATATCAGTCTGCAAGAAATGTGATTACTGTTGATTAAATATCATCAAATTGAGTGATAAAGTCAGTAGTGGGTCTTGTAACTTGTTGACTGAACCAATTTACTGCTGCTTGTATTGCTTTTGGTGTGGTGTGCCACAGTAGACACAAAGCCACATTACTTCAGTGCGTGGCATGTTTGTTCTATGTGGACTTTGGGGCTTGAGTTTTACAGTCACACACACAGACTTCTGTTATAATGGACTATTTCTGTACTGACATTAACAGCAACCTTCCAAACAGTCTAGATGATCTGGGGCCTGTACTACGAAGCTGGATTAGCTCTTAGAAAGATAACTTCCTGAATACCTTTCGGGTTTTCCGCACTACGAATGTGGATCTCTTTTTATCCAGACACCTTGCCCAGGTAACTGAGTATATTGTTGTTCTTCATTCCATAAACAATGGTCCGGAGCAGGTTAAGTTCCAGGATAAGAGCTCACGGGGTGTGACAGACTGCCCGCTGACCAACCGGTTCTCTCGGGCGGACATAAAAGACCGCACAGTCACCAATTTGCTGTCTTGGGAAATGGCTTGCCAGAACCGGTTAATGTCGGTGCGCGAATTGTAGGAGGAGCGCTTCGTCTGGAGCGTTTTTTTCGTGACCGAAGTAATCCGCTTGATTGACATTATTTCTCAATGTCAGTGATAACATTTGATCCGAGGATGTTTACTTCTGATAAAAGACAACACATGCTGATAATTGTACTGAACTTTATTATGGATAAAGTCAAGTAACAATAATTTTGGTTTAAAGTTCAATTACAATTACATAAGTAATCATCATATCTTAAATGTTGTCTAATGTAACATGATCTCCAAATTTTGGTAGTAACACCATGACACTGAGGGACAGAATTTTGTTGGAACAAATATTTTTAAATATCTAATTTACGTTTAATTTCATTCATAGATTTATCCCAGTGTTATCAACACTGTCCATTTATTATTTTTATTAACAAAAAAGAGGAAATGTTTTACACTGTCCAATAGCGCTGGATCATGACAGTGGGACAAATGTTATTTTAGATGCAAAGTACAATAAAAGTGAAATTAAATATTACATTTAGGCTAATTAAATTACATTTAAAATACATAAAAATAATTATTCATCACCATTTAAAAGACTAATTACATAATTTTGGTTTAATGTGGATGAGTTCTTTATTACATTTTCAGCGATTTGTGTTTCTGGAAAATGTAGGGCCATGTTTTTCACCGTGTTGCTCTTGGCCTGGATAATACTGCGGTACTCCTCATACTTTTGCAGGATTATTTGCTGCTCCTCTGCCGTGAAGTAGGCTGCTCTCTTCACCATTGTGGAAAATGCTCCAGGGCCGCTAACCACGCCCATTTTATGTGAGCGCGCACAGATCCCAGCCGGACTCACTTATCGAGTTGATAACGAGCCTCGTAGTACAGCAGATCTGGATGGCAGAGATCCGGTGAAGTTCAGCAAGTTGTCGCAGAGTTATCCTGGATGACTTAATCCAGCTTCGTAGTACAGGCCCCTGAAGCAGAGAAAAAACTTAATCCAGTTTAATAAGAAATTTAAATCAGTCATATTGGAGAAATACAGGAATTTCGAAGGGAACGACAAGTCTTATGAGTGCATCAAACAAAGTGCCTTAAAATTTAAAGAAAGAAAACAAAGTGTGCGTGTGCGTGCAAGGAAAAGTGTGTATACAGACATGCATGCATACACAATGCATAGATATGTAAATGTATGGATGGATTAATGGATAAATGCTTGTATATAGGTCAGGTGTATATATAGGTGTGGTGTTAAAGTATATATGGATATGAGTAGGTAATCAGATAGGTGTAGTATTTATACAAGTATAGAAAATAGGTGAATGTAAAGATATATTTCATAGGTCCATATAATTTGCTTCATGATAAGTCTATTGGAGTACTTAGGTGGAACATAAGTCAAATATGTAACAGAGATTAAGGGGTAGGACCAGATAAGTTTTACTTCTTCCTGCTCCTGTTTGAGCATGTACATTGCAACTGATGAATATTATACATAAGTTATATGCTTTCTTATTATTCCTGCTTATCTTTTTTGTTTTGTACATATTTTTGTTGTCAATATGTTTGAATTAAATAAACAAATGAATAAATAAATAGTAATTAAAAAGTATTACAAAGTTCAAAACCAGTGTCATTGTCACTGCACGCTACCATTTTCTACTTTGATATAAATCATTTTTACCTCTCTGAATGTTGGCGTAGAAGCATATGACGAGTACTTGACCTGAACACCCTGTCAGTGCTTCTCAGTATAAGAAGTGCACCCTTTGCCCCTACAGCTGATCTAATGTCTTCCTCCCTCAGGACACCAAAACTATTTCAGCATAAAACATGAAGTATTTCTGCAGTGTGAGGAAGTTTGTAAAAAGGATGATATTAACAGTTACAGCCTCTAATCGCCTTTGAATTAATCAGTGAACCTGACACTTTATCAATCTCTTCTTCTTTTCATGCAGTTTCATCACACCTTATTAAATTTACATCCATTTCCCTCATCTCTAAATTTATCCCCTAATTTGGTTACTCCAACCCTCGCTGTGCTCTCCTCTGCAATAAATGGCAATTTTGCGGTTTATACAACACGTGGTTTAAGAGAGAAATCCCTGTGGAAAGGGGGAGTTCTAGTTGCTTTAAAGGCCTGGATTTTAATCTGATTATCTTTATCAAATCTAATAAATTAAATCATAGAGCTGTGCTTTTGATTTTTTCAGACATTTAATTACCATTGGTACAGCTTAATCAGGATTATTTCATCTGAGTTCAAAGCTCTGCAGATGTAGTCCTACCACACATCCACTGTGGAGACATTTTGTAATTAAAGACTGATAAATCAAAGGTCCTATTGTTAGCCTGGTGGAAAGTGTCTTGGTATGCAGCACAGGAATTTCTCCTGTTTTCCAAGTGTATTTTTAATTGTAATGTCAAGCTTTTTAGTTGTTGTTAAAGGAAATAAACTTGTGCTGGTTTAGGTACCCACAGATGTGTTTGTCTTAAAAGGAGGAATGATAAGGTACATAGGTGATGTGTTTCTATATTAAAGACGCAGGAAATGGCTACATACTTCAAGTTAATTTTCCTGAATTTCAGCTACGATCCCTGCCTCCAATGAAAGTCAGCAAAGGTTGGATTTTCTAGTTGTCCAAAAGGTTATGTTACTTGAATATCCTTTGGAATAAGTCTTGTTAACAGAAATTTTATCATGCAGAATTTCTTGAAAGAGATCAGCGCTGCCATGACTTAATATATTAAATACTAATACTGTTCGATATTTGCCATAAGTGAAGAGTGCACCAAGGACTGAAGATGAAACAGAACCAAACCAATTAGGGAGCGAGATGGCTGAAGTCAAAGCAAACACAGATGTTGCACTGATTGTCTGTCGTTGCACAGGCATGAGTGAACGTATAACTTTTTTTTTTTTTTTTTTTTACAGCCTACTAAAGGGTGAAATATTTTTCTCCTTTTGAACACATACTGTATTTTCCTAATCTTATGTATTTCCGTAACATATACATAAATAAGAGTGGAGCTTAATAATTCACTTAGACATTTTGGTCCATCTGTTGGCCCTGGCGTTTCAGCCTTGCTTAGAAAAAAAGTTGTTCCAGTGTAAATCCTCTGTCCACACCCTTTTCAGGCAGTGGGTGTGACTTCGGATTTCCTGCACTGTGCTGTAAACGCCCAGATATGTTTCTTCTTCCAGAGCCATCTGTAGGTTTAACATAACACATGGCCATTAACATATATTTTGTATGAAAATACATTTTTTATACAAAAAAATATTTTGAAAATTCAGAATACAGTGTAGCATAAACCTAGCCCTATTGGAGTAACTGCAGATTTGGTCATTAATGAAGTAAACCCAAATAAAGTGACATTCCTGAGGACTCACTCTGTTTTTAGCAGCTGCTAAACAATGACATTTAGGAGTCCATTTGGACAAAGTCACAGTAACCAAATAAAACCACTACGTCTTATGAGCAATGAGGAAAATGCCTCAACAATGGCATACACACATGTGTTTTGGCATTGGTTTTTGTCAGAGCTGATCTGATGTTTCTATTGATTATTGATTATTGATGGGTCTACTATCAGTTCCTACTTCTGAACTTAATCCTTCCACAGCAGAAAGTTAAGAACTCGTGTGTGCCTTGAGTGTCCTCCATTTACACACAACCTGTAAAGTCAAATATATGACTGCATCTTGAGCCTGTGAATGAGGACAAGGTTTAGCAGTGAATTTATCTCAGGTTGGACTTTTTTGTCAGAGCTGTGACAGATACAGGGAGCACAGTGTGAGTGCACAGTGTGCTCAGTCAAGCTACACAGATGGATTTGCAAGAATCCAGTCAGCCTTTTGAAATAAAACCCTTCAGTCTCTCTCAAAAAAAAAAAAAAGAAAAAGACATTCATTTGTTTTACTTCTGTATGACGAAATGCTACCAAATGATTGTTACGCACCCGTCTAGGGGGAAGGCACGTAACAAATTTAGAGGGAAAAGGGGGAAAAAATCACTCTCAGTCTCCAAAATACAAACAAGACAATCAAACTTTCACAATTTATTTACAAACCAAATAAAAAAACAAGCCAAAGGCAAAAGGTATGTACAATAAACAAACAAAAAGCCGAGATGTTAACAAAAAGAAATAGGGTACAAAAACAAAAGGCAGCAAAGGCTGGCACGCAAAAACAAGGATTTACCCCAAACTACGACAATTATCTAATACTACAAACAACCAAACTAGCAATATGAAGGTTACAAATTTACAATAACAGTTTGGAGGCCGACAGTGACTATGCTGCTGTCAGAAGTGACGCCGACTTCCATCTGCTTTCTGAGGCTTTTTGAATGGTGAGCCGTTGCTCCATGGCCAGTGGGAGGGCTGCTTCTCCCTCATCGATTCGGCTTCCTCAACCAATCGCGCCGGGGCACCTGAGAGGTGCTGCACCAAAGATCCTCTCTGCAGCAAGAGCCCCCACTACTACAAAGAGATACACACACACACAAACACACACCACCAACAGGGAGAGCGGCTCCACAAATAACAAATATTCTTATGTGGCCAGGGCCGTAACATGATCTATATCCACAGCCCGTTGGTTGGGGACCTATTATCTTTACAATGTGGGGGGCAGGACTCTGTCCCAGCAGGGGCAATCTCAAGTGACCAGTTAAAGGTGTAGTCGGCAATGTAGGAAAAAACAATGGAGAGGTTGTTGATAAAGGAATTTAGACCCGCCTCTCCCTTCATACCTCACCCTTGGCTCCGCCCCCGAAAGCTGATGGACGTGCATCATCATGGAAACAGCCATAGAAACTGCGTAGCTGACCAACGTAGCTAAGGTAACCCCGACTTGTCAGACAACTCGACTGACATTATTGATAACATCACAACAACAGTACATTCTGGCAGATTAGACAATAAGATGAATGCCCGATGGCTGTTACTGTTATGTGAAGCACCACAAAGCTAATGTTGCTAACCTATCCAGCAGAAAGACGGCGACATCCGCGTCCATTTTCAGGTCTTTCAATTCGCGGAGTTCCCTCCACCGTCGGAAAGCAACACCAATGTTGACCCGGGTCTTTGCTCTTTCATGGTCATAGCCCTTCTTTTTCACTTTTCACTCCTCTGACCTTTTTCTTTTGGGCTGTTTTTCAGCCATTGCTACTGCACATATTGTATCTCTCTCTTACACTAACTGCGCACGCTACGCAACCTCCTACTCCCCTCCCCCCTCTGTCTGATCTGCCGATGAGTATGATCGCCCCCTGGATGTGGGGGGGGGGGGTGTACCCTGTTTTGGTGACTCGGCCCAAGCCACAGTATTTACCAGCTGAAATTCAGAGCCAAGGCTGTGTATTGAAACTGGACCTTTTTTCCTCAACATGCTGTCAGTGGGGACATCTTGTGGATGGAGAGGAGAATTACGGTGATTTTGACAAATAGTGCATTAGATTAGAAGATTAGAAGATCGCTGACTACACCTTTAACCACCTTCTTGTTTTTGATCTATGTACCTGGAGCAAATCCACACATAGGGAGAAAATGAAAACACCACACAGAAAGGCCCAGACCAACACAGGAACTAAAACCAGCAGTCTTCTTTGTATGTGGCACATGTACTGACCTGCTGCACCACTGTGTCACAGCTGGAAAGTCTTTGCACCATGGTAATAGCAGTAAGCAGACAAAGCCTCAAAACACATTGCACTATGGGTTTTAAAAAATCCTGCTTCACATGCTCAAAATAGGACGAAACTCTTCGCTCTCTCCTCATCCCTCCCCACTCATGATCCCTCTGTCTTCAGCTCACAAAGCTCAGCTCTCTCTTTATGTGGAGGATTGGTTTATTGTATATGATGGTGGCCTTTCGTTTTGCTAATGTAGGTGATTTTCTCCCCATGAAAGCACACTAATCCATCTCCTCCTTCCAGGGGGCGTTGGTGATTTGTTGTTCGTACCAGTCGTTTATATACCCCAGCTTAGAACAGATGCAGCACTTTAACAGATAACACGCTGGAATGAGATGGAGCATTCAGATTAGCTGAGGTGTCAAATAAATTGCATGCTACTGGAGTAATCGCAGAGTCGTAAAACAGTCTCGTCTCTATCAGATCTGCTGTAGGTTTTGGCATGACAGCGAGTTAATGAAGTGTAGCTTTGCATGGGTCGCTTCCACATGGGACCCGCAGCGTGTCTCCTTCTGACAGCCAAGTGTTTGCATGCTGGCATAGATGTAAACACATTCAATTCATGCTGGCAGAAGCACATACATGGTGCAGCCTCGTGTTTCTGTCATCTTGTTGTTAAAACTTGCTCCTAGTGCTCTCTTAAAAAACCGAGTGCTGAGATTTTTTTTCGTCAAAAGCCAGAGACTCTTTAGAGAATCCTTTAACTTTACGGCCTTTCATCAGGCTCTGGCAGGCGTTAACCCAGAGAGCAACAGCATATAACTTTATACTTTTTTTCTATGAAATTCAATTCCACTCTAATACCCTGGTATTAATGTCTAATTTTCTGCACCATGACCATGTTCAGAAAAAAATCAGCTTTTGCTGGAGAATGAAAACATTGAGGCCTTCAATTATCTGAGGGGTAATTACAAATGCAAGCCTGTAGCTGCATTAATGTTGCAATAATACGCTTAATGTGGGAAAGTAAGTGGTTTGAAAATGAGATATCACCAAAGTGAAGCTTAGCTTTCTTCCTCTCAGCTTCAGAGGTTTTCTCACTCCACATTTTGCAGGTAATATGATTTAACGTGAAACACCTGCTGTGTTGCCTTAATTCCCTCCATGCAAAGTCAGCAGCTCAAATTAAATGTCGTAGACAGCATTTAATGTTGTTGACTTTGTGAAACTATTGATTGACTGGGGTGAGTCCAAGTCCTGACTCTCTCCATGAATCACTTAATCACTTAATCACATTTCCTCAATAAAGGAAGTTTACATAGACACAAAGACACCCACGGGAGACACGCTTGCACCTTCATGCATTTACAAAGCCAAAAGAAGGACCTGAGACTGGACCTTGAAACTCACTGACACCATCTTTATGTGTCTATTTTCTTTAAAGAGGACATATCATGCTTGTTTCTCCTTTGCACTATACCAGACTAGGATGCCTGTAAAGCATTTCTGCCCTCAGTACAAGTCATTTAGTTCCTTCATTGCCCCACAATTGCGTTCTCAAAATCCTCATTTTAGGCCATTATCAAGCTCTCGTTGAAACACTCGGATCTGAGGATGACCTAAAGTTACCTCGCAACGTCACAGCCCTTTGTGCTCTGATTGGTCAGTTCTATCGGGGGTAGAGCCAGCCTGTCCTTCTTCTTCTACTGTATTTTCCGGCAGGCTCAATGCAGTGACCGCGTATTGAATCCCCCTACTGGCCAAGGCTGGTAATGAGTGAATGTGAGCTAGGGAGCTATATACTGCTGCTGGTGGATGTGTTCCTCGGTGACAGTTTTGTGGCTAATGGACATCACAGAGGAGGAAGTGTTTTATCAGATTACTCCAATAAAAAGAAATGTACCTCGTGTCGTCACGACAATTTAAATCTCGTGGACATCTCGCAATGACCTATTTTCAGAGGCATCAAATCTCATTCTAGGATATCAGAAAAAATACAATATTTCATTTTTTGAAAATTAAGGGGGTGTAAGGTCTTGTTTTCAAATTTATTATATATTATATGTAAGTATTAAATCATGCATCAGCATGATGTCTCCTTTAAAATGCTCCATCTGTTCTGTGAAACTGTACGTGTCCTCCTTTGAGGCTTTATATTTAAATTTAAAAAAGAATAAAAAAAATATAAGCCTGTCTTTTAAACATGATAACATTAATTTCAAAGTGTATGTAACATGATTATGTATGACCATTAATCTCTGAGTCACACAAATATCACAACAAGGTAGTATTATTGTATATTGTGTGGAGTCAAAATGCATTGTTTGGTCAACAGTTAATGTTGACCAAACAATTTTATTTACAATTTGTATTCATGCTTGCCTCTTTTTGCTAAATTTTTGCCTTTACTACTGTACCATATTGATGGTCTTATTTTGCTTTTTTTTATTACTAGGACCAAATAATATCATACTTAGATAATAAGATGATTTAACTAGCTAATGTACATAATCAAAGTAGGTTATTTACTAGCTCATATCTCAGTTATTGATCACATTAGCTGCTTCTGTCGATGTATCATGAGTGTCATCCTGTTGTGTCGCTCTTAGGACTTGACGCGAAGACCGGATGTTTATTGTTGACGAGCTGCAGCATTGACGACGTGCTATCATGCTAAGCTACGTGCTAAGCTAACTCTGTTTGACATCAGACACACTGCACTGTGTTTTCTTTTCGTCCCTTCTTGTAGTGACCACACACTTGGGACACACTGCCATTTCTTCTGCGGACTCTCTCCTTTCTGTCCCTCTCTTTTCTCTTCCTTCTTGATTTTACAAGCCGCGCAGCAGCGGAGGTAGCAGGCGCGTTGTACCACAGAAATGACCGTCCATCAAACACCGTGCACTGTATAGTAGTCCAGATATATATTTTATATGTATAATTATAAATTAAACTATGCTTCGAGGCACACAATTTGCCCCGAGAATATTTTGTAATCGATTATTCGGGATTATTCGGGGAATCGTTCCAGCTCTAAACACAACAGCGTGCCTATATTTCACATACTGAAACCTCGGACTATGCAGCCTTTAAAAGTCTTAAGTGGAAGTGTCTTGCAGTATTTTGGTAGAGCTAACATTAAAGAAACAGGCCTGGTCCCACCACAAACCTTTTTGCATTCCAGCCTCACAGCCATTAAAGCCCTGTGTGGTGGTGAGACAACCACAGCAGCCTTTCTTTATTGATGGGAAACTTTATGAATATTTGAAGGCCCTTTCAGCTTGGCATGAGAGGAAATAAGGGAAATAGCTGCCTTTGTGGGTGGCATTTATCTTGCTATAGCACAATATGCTCCTCTTCTTGAAAGCCCTCCACATCAGCTGTGTGAATCCTTTTCTGTGGTGAAATGTCAGCATTACCCACAGGCCCAACAGCCACACCCACTACAGCGGGAAAGACTCACATCACCCCTCCTCTTACGTCTTTATATCTGTCTCTCCTTCCTCTCCTCCATCAATTCAGTATGAATGAATTTTGGAGGATTCAGACTAAGATGGCCACAGGGGGAGGAGGTGAATCTGGGATGATTGCTCCACTGATTCATCCTCTAACAGATGGCCTCCTTTATGGGAGCGTGCATGTGCATTTGAGCGCATATTAAACAGCATCAGAGCCGTGCAGAGAGGCAAACAGAGACGTGTAAGAAAAGTAAAGGATGTCCAGAGATATTCAGAGTCGCCCACGCAGCAGGAGTTGCTGCCAGGTCAGGATTAGATGCCCTTCCACCAGCTCTCTCCACACCAGTTGCTTTGGACTCAATCCAGCTCCAGCAGCCTCGGGTGAAAACAGAGCTGACCTTTTTCAGCACTCAGAGCTGCAGGATATGGACTCTGAAAGGGTTGTGATCCACATCCTGGCATCACTCTCACTGATCTTTATTGCTTTCTCTTGTTGTGGAGCAATTCAATCACCCAAGTGCGAGCTGTGTTATTTGAAAATCTGTGTCTTTGCATATTTTCCTGATCCAGACATGCATGTTAGCGTTTTGCCAAAAGGATGAGAGCATATTTTTGGACCAGTGGAAAATAAAAGCCAAAATAATCATGAGTGACATGATGTGGAAGTTTCCTCAGGGGTAACTGATGTGACATTTATGTTTCACACAAAAAATAACGCACACCAATTTATATATCATAGAGTGTGGAAAGTAAACATTTTATTTCACCTTAAAGTGCCAGCACAAAGGGTTCAGCTGGGACATTTATACATGCCTTTGAGCAAAGCATTAACCCAGTTTATACTTAAAACACCTATCAGCAAACTTTATGTGCTTGGAATATATTACATACAGTAGATGTAGAATTTTGAAAAGTAGATCTGGAAAATTAGTATCAGTTTGATGGCTAAGCTGGTGTGTTGTAACATTTTTGTGAAATGAATGAAAATAAAACCTTTTTTTACATTTTATTTATGTTTCAAAATGGTACACAGTCTTATGAGATTATTGGCCCTTTTCCACTAGCACGCCTTGGCCCTACTCTACTCAGCTCTACTCAATTTGCAGCGTTTCCACTAGCCTGGTACCTCCTCAAACAAGCTAGTTTTAGTACTTACTCCGCTCTGGTTCCAAGCGAGCAGAGTCGATACTAATAGATGACGTCACTGACTGCCAGCTACTGATTGGTCAGACAATGTCGTCATCGATGAGTCATGAGCGCGACGACCTAGCATGCTAGCGGTAGCTACCATTAGCTTACCCTCATACGTCTTTTCTTTGCAGCTCGATTGCTCTCGTCCTCGGCTTCATTCTGCTGTATAGCTTCCAATACTCTCCCGTGCTTCTCATCCTGCCACCTGCAGCCTTCTTCTGCTTTCCTTTTTTACTCGGTTTGTGACAAAAGGCCACAGATTGTTGTGTCGCACTCAAAATGACGTTACCGCAGAGCTGCTCTCTGTTTACAGCAACACTGCACGGAAAAGCAGCACAAGGCGAGTAGAGTAGAGCCGTGTAGAGTCAAGTAGAGTAGAGTAGGGCTAGTGGAAGAGGGCCATATGTCTTTCTACGGCCTCCCATTTAAGGCCAATAATCTGTAACACTATGATGACACAAATTTCCAGTGCAATGCCAGCAAAGGGCACAAAAATTAAACATGGTGTGGTTCTGGAGTAACATATGGCAGGCTTATCTGTGTAGGCTTATTTAAAGTCGGTATATACTTCCATTTTGTCCTTGCATGTGCATTTGTGTCCATTGGCTTCATAAGCACTTGTTTTTTGTTTTGTTTTTTACTACAGGACAACCCTAGAGGGTGCAAAATACCTCAGCCGTATGTAACTACCTGTTGTGTCAGGAGTAAACTGCAAGTATGGTGGACATTTTGAGAGAAAAATTACTGACAATCAATATCATTATCAAGTATTTACTGACTATAATAGACCAGTGGTCACACCTAACCATCAGCATCATCAGCACAGCATTTCTGTGATTTTCTCCTCTGTGAACAGTTGTTACTTCCTGGGTGTAGGGGTGTAATAAGTTATCATGTTCACTAATGACTTGCAGTGGAAAAACGGGGTGCAGTCTTCAAGGTTTCACTTTCAAGTGATTCATTGATCATTGTATCAAAGATTAATCCATATGTGAGAAAATTTAGCCAACAAAACTAAGCCAATACATACAGTGCATATGTTTGGACAAAGTCAACCATGGTGTCAACACCAAGGCCCCAGTGTACATGGTCACTAGCTGAAATAATACACCAAACTTATTTCCCAACTTCTAAAGATGGACTTATCTGTCAACAGCCAGATGAAATGTCATGTTTGTGTCTAAACAGTCTTGCATATTATTCAGATGTTGATGACTGTGGTCTTGAGTCATCAGTTTGTCTGTAAACTCTCTCTTAGAGTTGTTTCTGCTGCTGTGATCAGTCTATCATTTCTCCTCTACACTCATCATACTGATGACACGTGGACTGCAGCTTGGCTCTGCATCACCTTAATTCTGGAAGACAAGCACAACCGATGCACTGAATCAATGCAGGGGATGTGTGATGGCCATCATGCGTCTGCATAGTTGACAGTAAATATACTGTTTGTCAGACTTAAAGCAGCACATGCCGGCCAGCCGTTAGATTACATTTTCTGGCCTGACCTTTGTCTGGATCATTTATTAATTTAAAAAATAATTAAAATAAATCAGAAATAAATGATTAGCTTATCTGAATGCAATGATGAAATCACCTGTGGTTGTACATCACGTTGCACCATTGAGCTATAAACAAATTCATCAACTCGTCCTCTTCTCTGCTCTGTCATCCTTTTAAGAAACTTTTACAGAAACCCCAAAACATTTTTTTTTCTGTTGGCTAAAAATTTCAATCCAGTGATGAAATCTGTGTTGCAGTGTGTGCTGGGACCAACAGGATGCAAGTTAATCAGCTAATTAAGCAACACAAATGCACATTGTGCAGTGATGTGTTTAAAGGTGCAGTGTGTAGAATGTGGCATTTTATACATCCACCGCATTTCGCCAAACAGACACGGTGACTATAGGAGATATATGTTTCTATTTGTATGTAAAGTCAAAATAGGAGAACAATCATCCTCATAAAACCTTTGTTTTATTTTTATTTAGTTAGAACAATCTTTATAAAAAAAAATTACATTACCGCAGGCCGCTGTTTCGTGTAGGCCGACAAATTGGTCCGTCGTGTTGTTTACGGGTGGTTTTTAGGGACAAAAAGAACGAAATGCGAATCTGTCCGCCGGTTCTGAAATCTACCTGGAATGCAGGCGAAGAAGAGGAGAGGACGGCAGTGGATGTGTAGAAAGTTGTTACTCTGTCCTTGGGATTCAAACTGTGTGTATAAACGCACACACAACATAAATTGTGTGCTGTGTTCAGGATCCTTTTTGGTCTTCACAGTGTTCCGTTGCTCAGCGACGTGACGTTTTGGCTACGGTTTGGTTCATTCTAGAATCTGAACGCTAGATGTTGCTAAAATGCCAAGTTATACACACTGCACCTTTAAAGTCCACTCAGAAACATTGTAGTTTATTTTGGTGCCTCAGAAAAATTATCATTGACAAAGATGTAAAGATGAAGTGCTAAAATGTAATTCTGAAAGGAGAAAATTCAGCTTCTGGAAATGAACATGATTGAATAAAATAATAATGGAGCTGCAGTAGCTCAGTCTGTAAGGATTTGGGTTTGGGACTAAAGGGTTGCCAGCTCAAATCCTGGCCAAACCACGTTTGGAAGTTGGTTTGATAGTTGAAGAGGTGCCAGCTGAATTCCTGGGCACTGCCAAAGTGCCCTTGAGCAAGGCACTGAACCCCAAAACTGCTCGGAAGCTACTTTAGGAGCTGAATTTCCCCATGAGGGATGATCCAAGAAAGGCTTTCTTTGCTTTCTTTTTCTAATGTTTACTAGTAAAATTGATTGTTTCTTAGAAATGTAAAAAAAAAAAATCAAATATTTCAATCATATATTTTCTGTCATAATCAGAGAATATTCTCTTTTATTTGTTAGACTAATACGCACTGTTTAGCTCACTGGAAACAGTTTTTTTCATTCTGCCACTAATTTTGTTAATTAAACCACAAAACTGATGCCGAGCACATAATGAACATTATTCTGCTGAGCAAAACACCAACCAGATGTTATTACAAAACATAACCAGGATCAGTTTCAGAGTTGGTCAACTTCCTAACAGACGATAGATGATCAGTATTTGCAGCAAAAACTCTGCCTTTGAATGACCTGTTTAAATATCTGTTAGTAAAATTAGAGCGTACACATATATTGGTTTTGGTGATTTTGCACTGGAGGGCACATCTGTCTCACAGCCTTCTGTCCTGTGAAAAACTGAATCTGTTGGTTATCATCAAATCCTACTAGCTCCCCAAAATAAAATGAATGCAAATGCAAAATAAACACAAATTTTATTGTTTTTTCAAATAAAAGTAAGACAAAATTGGATGAAACATGTTCTTGTGCATAACACCCTAACTGATACATGCCCTTACTGATTACTGTGTTCATCGTTATTAGCCTATTGTGTTATGTAAACAACATATTTACCACCTTAAAGGTGCTGTGAGGAGAATCTATTACCGGCGACATTAGGACTCTGCTACCCATGAGCACGTGCGGCGACCATCGTAATGCTGCGTTCCAGTAACCTCGGAACTGGGAGTGACATCATCTCCGACTTATCGGCGTTCCAGTTGAAGTCGGAAAAAACATGCCGATCTACCAGGCTATTGTTAGCTGTTGTTAGCTCGGGGGTGGCAAGGTTTCACCGAGTTCCCAGTAGGAAATTCCGACTTCGGGGGACGTTCCAGTTGCAGTTTCCTACTCGGAACTCGGAAATTCCTACTTCTGACTACAACTGGAATGCACCTAAAGTCTCCTCATAACTCTGCATTGCTTTACAACTTCTTTTTTCAACAACTTACAGGATGCAAAGCGACGAGGTAATGTATCTCTTTCTAGTTACGTAGTGGTAGTTTTTGATGTGTGACAACAAGCAAATTTTGGAAAGCTTAGTATCGTAGTCTTGTAGCCGGCTGTATTTCGATACTTACAGCCCGATGCTCTAAGACGTGTCCGAATAATATAAATTTGCTCTAGTTTTAATTGTCTTGTTCCTGAAGTTGAGTATCCAGGCCAGTCCAGCCCTGTCCAACCCGACCAGAAGGTTAAGGAATAGCGTTTATAGATAACATATTTTGATGCTATAAAACTCATCTTAAAGTGTGTATTTCGATCAGGCATATATCTAAAAGTGAGACTTTTTTTGTAATTACTTAGAAACTCCTCACAGTCCCTTTAAATATTTCAGAGCCTCATGCCCCCCTGAGACTTTCTGCTATCCTTACCCCGAGTTGGGAGCACAGGCTTTAGACTATCGGTCATTTTAAACCGATAAAAGGCACAGCAATTTCCTGCAAAGTGTGAACTTTGAGCCAGGTCACTCCTCATTTTTAAGAAAAACTGCTAACAGAAACATGCTCAATAGATTTTTCAAGGTTTCCAGTTTGAGAGTCACACATGCTCGATGCTTCATGCCCATCTCACACACAGAGTCTCCTGTGTTTTCTATTTTACTGTGACAGGTACTCATTCAGAGTAACCTTTACAGATACATCCATTTTAAAACCCTGCAGTTACCCTGAACACTCTACACTCACTTTGTCCCTTACCCTACCTGCCTCTCTCAGCAGCCTCTCTAATCCTCAGCGCTCCGGTGCTGGCACACAGAGCTATGATCCGGATAATGATAGGACTGAAGCTTATTTTATTGCTACGCTCACCGTGAGTTACTCCGAACTAGCACATCAACTAAATGACAGTAATGAAAATGTGACACAGGAGGCGTTCTGATAGTTTCCACAGCCCGTGCTGCTGTCTCCTCAAAAGATGAAGTGATTAATTTTGTTCAAAACTTCCAATATGAAAAGCTGTCCATCAACCTGGAGACAGCTTGCCAATGTTAAAATTAACTGACTTACTTTTCATCAGACAAAGCAAAAAAAAAGAAAAGAAGAAGAAGATGAGGGGGAAAAAAGCTGATGGTGTGTTCAGTGTCTTTTGATCATCTCACAGTCTGTCCAAACTCTGCCCCAAAGGATTGAAATACTTTTTTGCTTGATATGAGGATAAAAGTTTAGAGCGCGAATACCAACTTTTTCTCTACAATTGACAGAAACTTGCAAAAGAAAGTTGTCACATGGTGAATGACCCCAATCTAAATGACAGAAAAACAGAATAAAACTGATCCTCTAGACTCAAACTGAATTTATCTCAAAAGAGAACAATAGCCTTTGACTCAAAGTAAATATGTGTTTTGTTTATGTATATATATACAGTACATACAGTACAGGCCAAAAGTTTGGACACACTTTCTCGTTCAATGTGTTTTCTTTATTTTTATCACTAATTCATTGTAGACTTTTACTGAAGTAATGATGGCCACACATAGAAGTAGGAATTTCCGAGTTTCTAGTAGAAAACTGCAACTGGATCACCCCCCGCAGTCGGAATTTCCTACTGGGAACTCGGTGAAACCTCGCCACCCCCGAGTTGACAGTGGAAGATGGATGCCCCCAGTGTGAACAGTTATTTAGCTCCTGTAATAATCAATTTATTTGCACTTCTGACTGGGGTGTGTCGCTCTAGATCAGCTGTATACATAGTATTGTTAGACTTGCATGTTTTTTATGACTTCAACTGGAACGCCGATAAGTCTGAGATGATGTCACTCCCAGTTCCAAGGTTACTGGAACGCAGCATTACGACAGTCGCCGCACGGTTTCATTTGACTTTAAGTCTGTGTTAAGCACATTTGAGTAACATTTAATTTGAGATATGGATATAATCTTTTTACTGAGGCTGTATTTGTTCATCTTATGAATTAATTGTACATTTTAGAAGAAGATAGCAGTGTAATGTGTAGGACTGTAGCCCCCTGACTGACTGTGATATCACTGATTGTGTGGTGCTGCATGAATCCAAATCAAATATATGTGCTGGAGTAAAGATAAAGTGCTACCTCTTTCAGGTGAAGCATTTAGAAATAGTAATCAGTGGGGCCAAGACAGCCACTAGAGCCTCTGCCTCCTCTGCTCGGCTGTCTCATTAAGCCTTCTACCTGAAGTAGCAGATAATACTGGTTATTAAGCATTATCACATGGGTTACAAAAAAAAATACACATTTTAAGCTTGTTTTTCTCCTAATAGCATAAATTTGGCACAGAACTAAACTATTTGTTTAGGAACTTTCAGGCCCTACAAAAAAGTTTCTGTGTCCAAAGTTTCCCCAAATAGGAACTTTTTAGGTCAGGGGTGGGCAACTGGCGGCCCAAGGGCCATATGTGGCCCTTTACCTCGCTCAATGCGGCCCACCTATCACTTCCCAAAAAGTAACAAAACAAACTGGAAATGTGAAGAAACAAAAAACAGTGACTAAATATGATTTATCATGTAATGCAGAAATTAGCATCAGTGATTAAATATGTTTACTAACAGTAGATTGCCGGTTAGTGCCTTGTTCTTTAAAAGTAATTCAAGTTCTTATTTTGCTATGATTGTACTGCTAAAATTGTTTTATGAGGCATTTAAATATAATTTATAGTATTGGTAAAAACCATATTTGGAACCAATATATATTTGTGCTTTAAAAACTAGTAAACATTCATTCTTTTAGTGCACTAAAGAGGAGCTTAATTTAGCTCTAGTTATGTGTCATGCTCAGGAGTCATGGATTTTTAATCGTGTTAGAATATTTAAGTGTTGGTAAAATCCTTTGCTAAACTTTTTCTTTGATATTTTTGTTTATTTATATATTTTCCATCATTGAGAGTGCCCAACGATAAATAACAGTGCAGCCCTCTGGCACTAAAAAAGAAATTTTGGTATTGATAATTGCCCGCCCCTGTTTTAGGTGATGGATCAGTTACTTGAGAACTCAATTCAGACTCTGGCTGTTGTCAGAGTTCCTCTAAAGGTCTATGTTCCTGGTGAAAGTTCGTGCTGTCAAAAAGCTCCAAATAAGATCTTGTTTTTACCCTTAACTTTTTAAATCTCCTAACTTTCCTGGCCAAACAACTCCAAGCTGCTTCATTATTTAACATTGTGAACTCCTCCCTGGGCTCTGCCTCCCAGGAGCAGGTCTCCTCTCTCAGGCTGACATTCAACAGAAAAGAAAGTTTGCACTAAATGAGAAAGTCTGACAAATAAGTGGAGCATCTCCCCACTGTGCTGTTTGGCACAGCCTATAACATCTGAATAAATGTGCAGTGTTTGTGCCACAGTAATGAATGATACCTCTCAGAGTTAATTTGCAATCAAAGTTAATTAGCAGATGCACAGTGGGCATTAATGGTTTCTGTTTGTGGTTTATTGGGCTTCTGTTTGACAGGACACCCTATAGACCAGCCCCCTAAACACTGAAGGTGCAGTAATGTCAGCAGCAGTAATTATCTTACATTTGGTCCTACTGTAAGGCCCAATGGTTCCCGTCATTCAGCACCGCAGACAGGATCACACAGGCACCAATTGGAGACTCTCTAGCTTGTTAAGTTGATGCAATGCCTCTTCCTGCTGAAGCTCTTGCTGTGGGTGGATGAATAATGTGGCTTTAACACTGGCACACTGTCACATGCTCCAAGAATGTGAGGACAGAGACACAAGTATGATACGCTTCTATCACTGCACAGCTGCTCAGGCTTCATCTCTGCACCACATTTACTGCAGCTTTTTGTGCATGAAGCAAGTAAACCACAATTTAAATAAATGGTTATGAGAAACTTATAACTGCATTGTTTTAGAACCAGACCCAAGAGTGAGTTTTAAGCAGACATTATAATAAAACAAGAGCCTCAGCTGCTTGTTTGGTGTTATTTTCTAATGGCTAAACCTGCCTTTGCTGAACTGTCTACTTGTGTGATGGCAAAAGAACACATTCTGTGCTCAACAAGTGGAACAACCTTTAGTTTGTTTAAAAATACCATTAAAACCAGCTGTTTTTGATTTTCTTTTTTCCTTCTTGCAGCATCAATCCTGAGCACATACAAATAAAGGGGCAAACTTTCCCTTTAATCAAATACAGTCAAGATAGTAAACACTCAGACTATGTCCACACATAGCCTACTATTTTTGAAAATGGAGGTCTTTTGTTAATTAAAATAGGTCAGTCCACACCTAAGTTCTTGCAAACATTCTGATCAACACAAAAATGCTTTAAGGTATACTACAGGCTCAAATGATACAAGAGGCTGTAGTTACTGATAAAAAAAACAATAAAGGTGCATGCACACCAAACACGACTTTGCAACCACTCTCCATGTAAAGTCAATGTACAGCCACGATGGGCGACTGTGATCAAGGTGACCTGGTCACTCGTCACTCTTACCAAAGGTGATAAAGTTGATCTTTTCAGGCAATGTCGCCCATGACAGCGGCAACAGCTGATCAGCGTTGTGTGGGTGCGTGATGGTACCTGTGACAGACAGTCGCAGAGTGACTATCCATGTCTGTGTGGTCATTAGTTACTGAGCACAGTAAGTTCCGTCTGGACAGGACCTCAGAGATGATGCTGCTGCAAGGCCATCAGCTGCAGTGTTTTGTGGTTGTTGTAAGAAGAGAGCAAAGGCTTAAACTGGAATAATGTCATCTTATTCATCCTATTAAATGATATATGATATGATCGCCGTGAAACCCAAGCAGACATGACATCAGTAAGCAGCGGCGACATATCATGCTTGTTTCTCCTTTTCACTATGCCAGACTAGGATGCCTGTAAAGCATTTCTGCCATCAGTACAAGTCATTTAGTTTCTTCATTGCCCCACAATAGCGTTCTCAAAATCCTCATTTTAGGCCATTATGAAGCCCTCGTTGAAACGTTCGGTTCTGAGGATGACCTAAAGTTACCTCACAACGTCACAGCCCTTTGTGGTCTGATTGGTCAATTCTATTGGGGGCTGAGCCAGCCTGTCCTTCTTCTTCTACTGTATTTTCTGGCAGGCTCAATGCAGCAACCATGTATTGAGTCCCCCTACAGGCCAGAGCTGGTAATGAGTAAGTGTGAGCCAGGGATCTATATACCCCTGCTGGACGGATGTGTTCCTCGGTGACGGTTTTGTGGCTAACGGACATCACAGAGGAGGAAGTTCCCTATCAGATAACACCAATAAAAAGAAATGTACCTCGTGACGTCATGATGTTTGAAATCTCGCGGACATCTCGCAATGACCTATTTTCAGAGGCATCAAATCTCGTTCTAGGATGTCAGAAAAAATACAATATCTAATTTTTTGAAAATTAAGGGGGTGTAAGGTCTTGTTTTCAGATTTCTTATATTATATGTAAGTGTTAAATCATGCATCAGCATGATATGTCTCCTTTAAGTATTTATAGTCATGTGACACGACTTCGGTGGGCAATGCGGTTATAGTGGCAAATTCGCGTTCGATCTGAACGCAGCTTAAGACTGAAAATCAAAAGTATCTGAGGTATTTCTCAGCCTTGATTTAACCTGTGAAATAGCCACTTGAGTTTTATTAACAGTCCACTGAAGTTTCACATCGTAGAATCATTTTAACTCTTCTACTCGTATCTATGTAAAAAATGTTTCAGTTTAAGTCCAAAAAAGAAAAATTGCTGTGAAATGGCTTGTCTGTTTATTGTGTGCTGATAAATGTTAATTTTTGGAAATGTTGCCACCTGAAACGGCTTGTTTTCCCAGCCCCCTTGCTGGCTAAATAGACCCACTACAAACCTACTGAACTGAAACCACAGGGTTCCTCAAAGTGAAGGGAGCTCTAACAGTATGTCTCAGCCAGAGTGAGCATACATGTGGATCAGGGGTACTCAGGATTGGAAAGCTAGTAACATTTTCTTTTTTTGACATTAGTGATTGTGAGCATATTGGTCAATGAAATAGGGTATTTGAACACACGAACAGGCCAAATATAGTTAAAAAGATGTGTACTGTAATGAGGAACATTTTCTGTCCTTGAGTTCAGTTCATCTGTTTTACATGTAAAGCATGGTTTGCCAAATAATTACTTTTTTCTTGCTTAGATAAAGGCTAAATTTAGTTATCAGGCATTGGCATCTTTAGACTGCATAAGTGTTAAATGAAAATGGGTATACGTTTTATCACAGTAATGCTCAGAACTCATGCTATTAGTGATCACATAAACAACTACTGGCCATTTTGTAGTCATAATTCTCAAAGAACTTTTAAATGTCTCACAAAGCAGTTTATTAAAAACTGTTTGTCTCCCATGGTAAAATCTAATCTCATTAATAACTCCATATAACCTCAGTCTGTAAGCCCTTTACATGATAATCAGAGTCATTAATTTATGACATGTGGAAACTTTTGACTTTTCATGAGCCACCCTGGCCTTTTTTCCTCTTTATTCAAATTATAACAGAGGTTCATTCATCATGGGTAAATGATTTTTTTTTGCGTTTGATTGGGTCCACAGAGAGCCACCTTTTACTCAGGATATAGCATTAGATATTCAAATGAGGCAGCTTGTGTTACATCAAAGTGTCATAACCTTCAAAATGATGGAAACACTCAATAGGAGGCTCTTGTTTCATGCTGGCAGGCGGCACAATTACCGCACCGCACCATGGGGGAGAAAGGGTGAAACCCGGCACAAATATCACTTAAGACTTCCAGTCTCCTCACTGACTGCTGCTGCAGGTTTACTCCAGGAAAACGTCTTAGGGACTCTAAGTGTTAATTGGATTGAGCTGAAAAGGATTCACTGGCAGTAAAACAATTCAAAGATATAAATTTGGGATTTGGAGACTAGGAAATTGGAGGCAAGGGAAGTTTATTTGCGTAGCATTTTGTAGAAATAGGGTAATTCTGCTTTACAAGACACAAATGCATTAAAACAAGATTTAACTGGGGAGGAATTTACAACCATTAAAATTACCCTATATTGCTGAAAGTATAACAAAGTTCAACAAATGCAGCTCATTGGAAAGCCTTGTGGTCCTATTTTTTTCCCAAGATTGAACTAAAGCTATAAGAATATTGTAGTTTCTTTTATAATCACCTGTTAACATCAACAATAACAGTTCATACTAATGAGTTATTTCAGCTGTTGTGTATTTTAAGATCAAGTAGGACCCATTTTGGATGGTTGGATTGAAAATATAGAAATATCCATGTGGACAGAGAAAGGAAGGGTATACTGATGGTAGTTTACTGATTGATGGATTGATGAAGTGCTGTGCTAGGTCCAGCAGTCTCACAGTTCTTTTAACTTAGATGCTGAAATGAAAACAGACTTCCCAGCATTCACACATCAAGTCTGGGATGACCATTAAAACTGATTTTTATTTTCTTTATGTTTTTCATTTTGTTTTGTCATATCTGTCTATTCATCGTAACATCAAGTGCATGCTCACATATACAGACATGGAAAAAATTGTTGGCACCCTTCTGTTATTTTCTTATTTTATTTAACCTTTATTTAACCAGATAAAAACCCATTGATATCAGGATCTCATTTACAAGGGTGACCTGGCCAAGAGGTCAGCAGCACACGTCA
The DNA here is from genome assembly GCA_036419115.1 of Scarus forsteni. NCBI lineage: Eukaryota > Metazoa > Chordata > Actinopteri > Labriformes > Labridae > Scarus > Scarus forsteni. Next base: position 4,857,612 of record JAZDUH010000085.1, on the reverse strand, counting down.
TAATTATACAAGTTAAAGAAAGAGAAACCCACATGATCACTAAAACAACTTGAAATTGACAAAAGTAATAATTAATACAAATTTACTGAAAATCAACAGATGAAAATCAGACATTGTGGTTCAACATAGTTATTCTAACATATAAAATAATAAAACTGGCCTGGACAAAAATGATGGTACCCCTAGAATAGATTGAAAATTATTTGACCACAGGGACATGTTAAACCAAGGTGTGTGTGTCCTGTAAGTTTCACAGGTGTCTTCAAGCTTGTAGTAAGTCAGTCTGCCTATTTAAAGGTTGAAAAGTGGTCACTGTGCTGTTTGGTATCGCGGTGTGTACCACACTGAACATGGACCACAGAAAGTTAAGGAGAGAGCTGTCTCAGGAGATTAGACAGAAAATTTAAGACAAGCATGTTAAAGGTAAAGGCTATAAGACCATCTCCAAGCAGCTTGATGTTCCTGTGACTTCTGCAAATATTATCTAGAAGTTTAAAGTGATATTCCGGGATTGAACAAGTTGGGTCCTATCACAAGGGTTAGGGCAGAAATTACCTCTACAGCAGTGTTTCTGTGGAGAAGAAACCCAGGGCGCTAGGACCTAACTCCCTCTTCCTCCTTCGGCTCTGCTCCTCTGCTAATTTGGCTGGACTCACACGGGGCCATATTTTCCTTGATCAAAAACACAAATAAACGGACTCCCACCGAAAAAATCTGATATCGGTCTGCATTCACGCTTTATTTAGAGAATTTTCAGCGCGTTACTTTCACACAAAAACACCGCTAAATAAGGGTCTAGTTCTCGTAGCGCCGTGAAAGCAATAGCGGAAACCAGACTCAGCTGTGGCTGGACAGCCAGAGCTGCAGTCTCTTTGATCAAGTTAGCGTTTCCGCGTGAGTCCAGCCAAATCAGCAGAGGAGCAGAACGGGAGGACGAAGGGGGTGTGTGCTCGCAGCGACATGGGCTTCTGTGACACAGAAACACTGCTGTAGAGGTAATTTCTGCTCTTAACCTTGTGATAGGACCCAATTTGTTCCATCCCGGAATATCACTTTAAGGTCCACAGGACTGTAGAATATCACTTTAAGGTCCACAGGACTGTAGCCAACCTCCCTGGACGTGGCCACAAGAGGAAAACTGATGACAAACTGAAGAGACGGATAATACAAATGGTAACCAAAGAGCCCAGAACAACTTCCAAAGAGATGAGAGATGAACGCCAAGGTCAAGGTACATCAATATCAGATTGCACCATCTGTCAGGGTTTGAGCCAAAGTGGACTCAATGAAGGACTCCACTGTTGAAAGCAAATCATAAAAAAGCGAGACTGGAATTTGCCAAAATGCGTATTGACAAGACACAAAGCTTCTGAGAGAATGCCCTTTAGACAGGTGAGACAAAAGTGGAGCTTTTTGGCACGTCACATCAGCTCTTTGTTTACAAACACAACAATGAAGCATACACAGAAAAGACCACTATACCTACTGTGAAACATGGAGAAGGCAGAGGTTGTATGCTGCAGCTGCTTTGCTGCATCTGGCACAGGGTGTCTTGAATCTGTGCAGGTACAATGAAATCTCAAGACTATCGAGACATTCTGGAGTGAAATGTGCTGCCCAGTGTCAGAAAGCTTGGTCTCAGTCACAGGTCATGGGCCTTCCAACAGGATAATGACCCAAAACACACAGCTAAAAACTCCCACTATTCTGAACTGGCCTTCTCTGGTCCCTGATCTAAACCTATTGAAGATTTGTGTAAGGAGCTGAAGCATTCAGTCTGTAGAGGACGCCCTTCAAACCTGAGACAGCTGGAGCTGTTAGCTCATGAGGAGTGGGCCAGAATACCTGGGGACAGGTGCAGAGGTCTCATTGAGAGGTAGAGAAATTGCATGATTGCCTCAAAACATTGTGCAACAAAACATCAAGTTAAGGGTACCATGTTTTTTGTCAAGGCCAGTTTTATTAGTTTTTTGTAAATTATTATTCTGTTGAACAACAATTAAAAAGCAGTTTGATTTTCATTACTTGATTTTCAGTACTAATCCCTTCCAAAGAAACAATAAAATAACTAAAAAGTAGGGTACTGATGGCAATGATTATGAGTTCTTTGACATTATAGAGTCGCTGCAGAAGCCAAACCAACTCCCCACATTTTACCTGCTGGTGTATCAGAAGAATATTTCCTCATTCATGTCTCAATGCAGTGGCCAAATGTGCGTTAAAAGTTCCCTATTCTTTGACTCAACAAAATCAGCAGTCCTAAATTTAAACTTCTCTGATGTCTCCTCTCTTTTCCTTTATGAAACAAATGCATGGTTGTCAACTGTTCTCATTATCCATTGGCTCTTTTCTCCAACATTATAAGCCTCTGTCACCATGGTTCTTTATCTAAGAATACAAATGGCACTGTTGCTAATGTGTTGGCACAGTATTTCAGAGCGACAAGGAGGAGCATGAATCCTCAAGATGGCACAGAGCACCATGTTATAGTCAGAGCGTAGCTTAGAGGCAGAAGTGTAAACCAGACTTTAGGCCCACCATCCATTCATTATCTTCTTTCCTGCTGCAGGATGGTGCTATCTCAGCTGTTATAGGACAGAGGGCAGGTACACCCTGGACTGGTCCTATAGGTCAACTATAAAGCTGACAAACTGAGACAGTTAACTTGTCATGATACGCTTGGCATTATCAAAGTCACAAATCAGCCTAAGTGAGCATGTCTGATTGGTCGACAAACGGAAAAAAGATCCCTTGCATGCACCAGAAGGACATGCAAACACAAAACCAGGAACTTTTTTGCTGTTGGGCTACAGTACTTACCACTGCACCATCATGCAACCCTGGTCCAACATATGGTATAAAAGTTCCTCAACTGGTGCCTAAAAGTGAAGGTGACATTGTTTCATTTAGTTGACTTGAAGCTACAACACGCGATTAAAGCATATGTGCTTATAAAGGCAATAGGGTTAAAAATTATATCAGCCATAATCCAATAACTTTGTGGATCAATAAACAGGCCATCCAGTGTAGCAGCAGCAGCAGTCCACCCCTGGCTCTGCTTCCACCCCTCCTCTGTGGACCCTCCTGTGGTGAACAGCTGATAGAATTAATCACCCATTTTCCTGTGAATCATTGAGAAGATTAATGACAGGTATTAAGTCTATATCCATGTCATACTTCAGCTCCTTCACTTCCTTTGAATATAAAATTGGCCATGGGGAATAACATTATCACAGCAGCTCATAATCTCAGCTCTTCATTGCTGCTGCCTGACACACATTATTGAAACTCTGCAGCCATTGTCCTTCTTACAGTGGGACTGCACTGCTTTTTGACTTTGTAAATTAAGTCTTGAGTTTTATTAATGCTGTGAGCTTTTATTTTGTTGGAGTGTTGAGGGCATTTCTTATTCAAATTCCTGAAGGTCATCATTACATGTTATATAACGTTATCCATCTCTTCTCTAACCCTGCTGACAATGAGCAAGTGGCTGTGTACACCCTGGACTGGACGCCTGCCAATCACCAGGCTGACACAGGGAGACACACAGCCATTCTCAAAATCAGTCATACCTATATGTAAAATAAAGTTAATGTTTTTTTCTAAACATATGATATCACTTTTTACAAGAAAATGCATTTTCTCTTGAAATATTGTGAGGAACAATTTGACTCTTCTATATATTGTATATAGTTTTTTCTTATGTATTTGAACTATCCTGAAATGCTGTAAAATCATTGCTTAGTGATATGACCTAACATAACCAGTACATGACCTTACATAGCCCCCTCCTTGCTAAAGACTGCTTTCCCACACACTACATGACCATACATAGCATTCTTGGCCCTCTCGTTACCTTTTCTTCCCACAAACTGAGTGATTCCCATGAACTTGCTGAAGCTCTTGCCCCTGCAAGGCCATCTTTCTCACCAAAAACAACCTCACATGACCACATACAATGCTATAAAAGGAGAAGACACTGTACTAGTTTTCTGTTCAACTCTCAGACTGCTTTGGCACTCTTTGGTTGTAACTCTCTTGCCCGGACAAGAAGAAGGAATTAAAGCTCCATTTGATTGCATCCAGCTGCTTTTCGTCATTTTTATTTTGAATAAATGTCAGGTAAAGGTACAAACCAACTGAGCTATCTTAAGATTATAAAGGGAAAAATCCTGACAAATATGTTCATATTATCAAGTTCCCAAATGCAGTAAAGTCTTAAGAAAAAAAAAGCTTTTCCAATAAATACTCATCACTGAATAAAGCTGTCATTGCTCTAACTAAACTGCAATTGTGCAGCTCTTCTATTTGATTCACTTCCACGCTGTCTCTCGGGTTTAATGCTGCATACTTTTATTTTAGGTGGAATGGTATCTGGAATTCATTACGAGGTCAGACCCTGCCAGACTAAGCGTCTTAGTCGGTTGTCTCCCCCACAAGCTGAGGCTGTAATAAGGTTTTTAAGAGGCTGTCATTAATAATGCTGCACTGACAGGACATGGGGCTGATCTGTCCCTGTATGTGGGTTTGTGGGCCGCCATCATTAGGTGGGATGTCAGGAAAGGCAGTTTGCTCCCTCCTCTCTCTTCTAAGTGAGCAATCGGCTGTTTCCCTTCAGGTTTTAGCTGCTGTGAGTCTCAGTCAGGTCTGTCAATCAACCAAATGACAGCTCATCTCCCTGAAAGCTGATGTCGCCTACACTCCGGTGTTCACCGAGGGTGGCTGCGGACAGATTGTTGTTAGACAGATGCGCACAACAGATTAATGGCTTAAATAGCTTCTAAAATGCTTCCCAATGCAAAGGAGAAAAGGACAATGTCACATTAGAAACCGAGTGAAAAACACCAACTCAGCAGCTCGGTTGGACCCATTAAGGTTAATGAGCTGAAACTGAACTTTTGAGAAGTGTTTATTGAAGGGGATGAGACTATGTTGTCAAAAATAGTTAGCCAGTCAACTCTGCAGCTCAATTTTGACAGCTGAGAACAGATATGTAGACTTTGCACATATTTTAACTAATTTTCCATAGGTTTGCCAGGACTGGAAAATAGGTTAATCATTTTCCAGGTTTTCCAGGACACATGGGGACCCTGATGTAATGGATTTGGTCACCAGCTGCGTTGAAGCATTTCAAGCAGTCTGTAAATTTGACTGTGCTGATTGGGGCTCCTACCATGAGTGTGTTAACTGTGTTGAGTTGTCAGAAGAAAAGAACTTTATAGGTCCATTTACTGTTTAGTATTTATTAGCAGATCTATGCTCAAAAGCTTTTTTTATTGTGGACTCATGAATAGCAGGAACAGACCCTCCTGAACATTTATCCACATTTGAGGGAAACTGAAGAGGACATGATAAAACTATGATTGTCTGTCAGTGCAACAGCAAACATTCAACAACAGCTCACACGATGCTTTTAGAGCTTTCCTTTAGTGATAAATGGAAGCATGCTAAAAAGCAAGCATTTCTGAAGGGTTGGGACCACATGAAACAGTAAAAAAACATTATGTTCCAAACTGAACCACATTTGAAAACATTTCAGCTTCATAGGAAAGGATTTACTTATAATTTTGTGAAAACATTCACAGGAATATGTTCCCTTCAAGAGGATCCATTCAAAGACAAATAAATTGAATGTTCCAAACAAAGTTTGAAGAAAATTTGATTGCCAGAAAAACCGGGCCTTGTGTTTTTCTTCCCAGCAGAGTATAATTCTTTTTACATTATGAAAGCACTTTGCCTAAGTATTGAGGTTTATTTAAGTTTGTGTTGGGAAGAAAATCGAATGCAGTCCAATATTTGCTTAAAATGTTTTTGATGTTGCCAATTAGTTTAAAGAAAGACATTTCTGAGAAACACAGTTCCAAAATATAATCCTGGAAAACAACTGAATGCTTTTTGAAATAGCAGAAAGAAAGTTAAAACTATTGTCAATGCTGGTTTCAGAAGAACATTTGAACTGCTTACTCAAAAGTGATGTGACTTTTTATTTTCATGAGCACCAGTTTTAAATTAAAGAGCTATGTAAGGTCTTAATGACCTTTGACCTCCAAATGATGAATCAGTTTACCATCAGGTTTAAGAATAGGCTTTTGCACATTTGACAAAAATCTCTCCATACATTCTTGAAACACATGCTCACAAGGTTTAAAGGGATAGTTCAGGATTTTTAAATGGAGCTGTATAAAGGTATATGGTGCATAAGCTACAGCGACACAAATCAGCTCTGGACAGAATAGTCAACACAGAAGATAAGGCAAATATTCTTGCACACAGGACCTCACAAAAGTGAGTAAACACCTCACATTTCAACAAATATTTTATTATATCTTCCCATGGGGGTGCACTAAAGAAATGACAATTTGATGCAAAGTAAAGTAGTGAGTGTACAGCTTGTACAACAGTGTAAATTTACCATCCCCTCAAAATAACTCAACACACCCCTATTAAAGCTTAAACTGCTGGCAACAAAAATGAGTACACCCGTAAGTGAAAGTGTCCAAATTGGGCCCAAAGCAGAGATATCTATGGGCCAATCACAGACCTGTCTTCGTCATATTTGTTTCTGCTGAATATATATTTATTTGCGGTTAGCCCCTTGAGAAGCAGCATCTCATTTTCAGGAGGTTCCTCATGTCTGTAAAATTGTAGTGACAGTTTTTATGGAAGTTTAACCAATAGTAATCATGAAAAGAGTAATAATCTAACATTTACTTTGGCATCATTAATGATTATGAGGTAGAGATAACTGATGTTCATTAATACAACAGCATCAAAATGAGAATTTATAAGTGGTGTATTTTCTAGTGACGAAATGGTAGTGGCAAACTCCTGGAAGTCCAGACCATAAATTGGCCTCCACCACATTTTTCAGACTTTATTAGACTCAAACTTGGCAGAAGTAATGTTCACATACTAAGGTTCGTGAATTATACTTCATCAGCTACTATGATCATGCAGTCATGTTTAGAATAGGGAGTTTTAATTGCAACCACTTGAAGCCTACAAGGAAAAGAACACCCTACCAACAATTAAGCATGGTGGAGGTTCCATAATGGTTTGGGGCTGCTTTGCTGTATCGGGTACTGGAGGCCTTGACAGTATCACATGAATCATTAAATCAGAGAATTATCAAGAAATTTTAGAGCCAAATGTCCTACCTAGTGTAAGAACACTTGGTTTGAGCTGAAGATCATGGGCCCTCCAGCAAGACAAATACCCAAAGCACACATCCAAAAGCACACAGGAATGGTTGACAAGGAAGAAAAAATGGCCAGCAGTGCGTCCTGATCTCAATCTGATTGAAAATCTTTGGTATGAGCTAAAATCTGCCACTGGGGAAAAGAAACTTGCAACTGTTCAAGAGCTTGAGAATTTTGCACAGGAAGAAATGGGAGAAAATACCAGCTGAGAAGAGCAAGAAGCTTATAGATGGCTACAAGAAACATTTGGAGTCTGTCATCAGTGCCAAAGGGTGTTCAACAAAATACTGAAGAGGGGTGTCATTATTGCTGCACATGCTTTTTTTCAGTTCCCTCTTTGAAATTAGAATATGTAACGTGTAAAAATTATTTTTCCAAGTATTTTGGACCTTCAATTAAAAGATCCTGATGACATAAATTTGGTACATTTCAATTTATTTCTTAAGATATTGTCAAAGTAATGAAAATAATGAAGGGGTGCCAATAAAACTGAGCAGGACTGTATTTATCCTGGAGTCAGATTGGCCTATGTTTTTCAAAGAATTAAGAAAATCGCTCAAACTTTCTTGAGGAATTGCGTTCACAAGGACCTCCCCAAAACGTGTCTCAACAGAAGACACACACTGGATCATTTTGGGGTGAGTAGGTACTGGTTGTAATGAATGACTGACCTGGTTCATGAATAATTAGAGTGTTAGATGTTCGGGGAGCAGCTTATGTCTGCTCACTTCTGTCTGTTTTATTGCTTTGTCATATCTGGGTCACACATTGTTCTGTTACACTCTGCTGCTATTCTGTGTCTGTTATGCAGCAAAGATTTTCCTCTCACTTGTTTTCCCCCTTTTTCAAGCCCCAGTGTGAAGGCTGAAGACATCATGTTTGGGGGGTGGCTGTCGGTCCCTCTGGCAGTACATACGGTTGTGCAGGGCCTTTGGGATCATTTTTATCCCACCTTAGTGAATGTGATGTCTCAAGAACAAAAAGAGAAGAGTGTTTTATTAAACCTAACAACTAAAGTATTTGACATTTATTCAAGGATAACCAATTTAGATGCTTAGGTCTTATGCCCATGCCTTGGTTGTAAATCCTTTCTTCAATTGTAGCATTAAAGGAGCTATGAGGAGAATCTATTACCGGCGACATGAAGACTCCGCTACCCATGAGCACGTGCGGTGACTGTCGTAATGCTGCGTTCCAGTAACCTCGGAACTGGGAGTGACATCATCTCTGACTTATCGGTGTTCCAGTTGAAGTCAGAAAAAAACATGCTGATCTACCAGGCTATTGTTAGCTGTTGTTAGCACGCCCTGCGTTGTTGTTCACAAATATCACATGAAGAATGTGATTATCACTATGGCAGCATTTTTGTAAATATAAGTCTAATAATACTATGTATACAGCTGATCTAGAGCGACACACCCCAGTCAGAAGTGCAAATAAATGGATTATTACAGGAGCTAAATAACTGTTCACACTGGGGGCATCCATCTTTGATTGTCAACTCGGAGGTGGCGAGGTTTCACCGAGTTCCCAGTAGGAAATTCTGACCTCGGGGGACGTTCCAGTTGCAGTTTCCTACTCGGAACTCAAAATTCTTACTTCTGACTACAACTGGAACGCACCAAAAGACGTGACCCAAGCCAAAGCGTGCGTTTGTTGTGATGCTAATGAATGCAGCTCAGACCTTCCTCAGAACTCTGCATTGCTTTACAACTTCTTTTTTCAACAACTTACAGGATGCAAAGTTACGAGGTAATGTGTCTCTTTCTATTTGGGTAGCGGTAGTTTTTAATGTGTGACAACAAGCAATTTTTGGAAAACTTAGAATCGTAGTGTTGTAGCCGGCTATAAATCTCTACTTACAGCCTGGTGCTCTAAGACGTGTCTGAATAATATAAATTTGCTCTAGTTTTAATTGTCTTGTTCCTGAAGTTGAGTATCCAGGCCAGTCCAGCCCTGTCCGACCCACCACGAAGCTAAGGAATAGCATTTATAGATAACCTATTTTGATGCTGTAAAACTCATCTTACAGTATTTCGATCAGGCATATATCTAAAAGTGAGACTTTTTTGTAATTACTTAGAAACTCCTCACAGTCCCTTAATGCCAACTGTCTCAAATATAAATTAGATATTTAGTGGAGGTCAAAGCCCAAGGTGTCCACTCTGACTGAAGGATGAGCAGATTCAGTGTTGAAGTCGTCGGCTTATTGGTTATCATTGTAAACTCTTGTTTGTAAAGCTGAAATCTCAATATCAAACTCAGTAAATCAGCTTAACCCTCAATAAAAATGATCTTTTGACCAAGTAATATGTTCTAAATCATGGGTTTAAGGTCAGTGGGCCAGACGTCATCTTACAAAAAAATACTTTAGACTTTAAACATGAAGTTTTGATAATAAATGAGGTTTAACGTTAACATTCATATGGGAGTGTTTGACTAGCCTTCTTGATGATTTCTTATGTTTTGGTATGCTTTGATGAAGAAAGCACTTATAAATGAGCGTAAACATTTCTAATTTAGTGTTCTGTGTGTGATTTTTGAGTAAAGTGGCACAATAATAGGACAGGAACTAAATGATCCCCCCAAAATTTTGACCACACAACTAAACTTGGATGAAAGCTGAGAGCTGAAACTCTGCATGGTTTTATGTAATGCCAAGAACACATCCATATATTATCAAGACACATAATCCATCCTCTTTGCACTCTGTGTCTGGCTTTGTGCGAAGAATGTGTGTTGTGAAAAAGAAGAATATGGATCTAGAAAAATATTTATAGGGTGGCAAGAGAGGGGCAGGAATTTTTTAGGGGTGGCAGCCTACATCAGATGCATATAAACTGAAGCAGTTATTGAAGTTTGATAAGAAATAGACCATTTACACTGAAGTATTCCTGCTTGCAAGACTTAGAACATAACTTAGAACATACTGTATATTCCACATGTAAGCAGCACTTGTACAAATAAAACTATCATAATGGACTGTAATAAGGTCAGCAGCATAAATACACAATGGAAACCAATGGGTCATGGCACTAAAGCAAGGCACCGGACACAAACCTGAATAGAGGTCCCATATGAATAAATTTAGCTTCCAGTCAGAAAACCTACAAAAATATTTTGTAACTATCTACATACAGGTTGTTCCTGTACAGTAATATACACAAAATAAGAGCTATCAAAAAACAAGAACAGCAAAAACACTGTTTCATGTTCAGCAGAATTTACACCAGTGGTCACCAACCTGTAGATTTTGATCTACTTGTAGATCTTTTAAACAAGTCGCATAGATCTTTGAGACTAGATGCTTCATCCTTCATCTGATACACAGGTCGACCTTTTTGCTTATCCATGACAAATCTGGTGAATCCAGCTGCTATGCAAGATTAAGTGAGTCTGACTGGTTTCTCTCCATCTCAATAGTTTTTAATATTAGAAAGATATTAAGATGAACTAAATTATGTTTTATTCTTATATTGTTCCAGTCCTGAGTGATGGGTTTTGCTTTGTATTAGGCTGCATACATTGTAAAGTGCTAATGTGATTTTAAATCCACAGAATCTTTATTCTTAATTACTGCCTTTTATCACATTTATGGATTGAAGATTGAATCTTTTATTGTGAAGTTGGGCTGAACAAGTAATTGCAAATTAAATTAAATCTCAATCTGGCTTGTTGCAATTTTCAAATCGCAGACAGTGCAGTATTTTTAACCCAAAATGTGTTGAACATTTTGGCATTGTGATGTAGTTTCATGCAATTTCATGCCTATTTTAACCTTTTTTAAACCAGTTTTTACAACTTTATGCCTATCTTGCTCCCATTCACCTTTTATTTTGGCCACTGTCAGACCATGTTTGGAATTTTTTCATGGTTTTTTAAATTTAATCCCAATTTTGCTGCTAGAATCAATTTTCCTTAGTCACTTTTGAATTTTTTTCATACCTATTTTGCACCTATTAACTTTTTTTTCCGCTTTCGTACCATTTTTTTACCCAGTTTTTACAATTTCATACCTATTTTGCTTCAGTTCTTCACTTCTCCACTTTTTCTCAAATCTTTTATCCTTAGATTGATTTAATGTCGTATTGGTTATACTATAAAACGATATTCGCAATTGCAATATTGGGGAAAAATATCGCAATTAGATTATTTTCTCAAATCATTCAGCCCTATTGTAAAGTTTGATGATGATCTTTAAAATCTGAAGTTTTGTTTATGGTTCTCAGTGAATTAAGGTAGTAAGTAGATCTTGCCATCTCCATGAGCGTCATAGGTGATCTTCAGCTGAAAAAGGTTGGTGACCACTGATTTACAACATTTACACTGGTTTCACATTTTCAACTCTTTATTTTTAAGGTTTTATCTATCAGATTTGCTCAGTAACCAAAACAGGGATACAGAAATTTAAAGAGCAGATTAAATTTACAAGGTTTCCCTTTACAGAAACTGAATCAATATTAAGTGTGTTTATAAGCTATTTAAATGTTTTATTGAAATTTTAAATGTGTGGATCACTGTGTTATATAAGAGCGAGACACATGGGGCTGGTTTTGATTGGATTCGGTGGGTTTTTGGCAGAAACACGGCCACTTTGGACTCTGATTTTTCTTCCTGTGATCGTCTTTTCAGCCTGTAGCATAGCTTACACTCACACACACACCCAGCCCCGTTATTCTGGTGAGTAGCAGTGAACTGAGTCTGGACCCGGACAGATTATGAAGAACACGTCGCCACCTGCACGCCTCAAATACTAGATTGTGGTTTCTACCTCTTCCTTTTGCCTTCCTCCTCGACTCCCGACTGGCTCTCTCTCGCTTCGCGCCCATAGACTGTATGTTCGGTGTTGCATTCACTGTCGTCGGATATCGGAACTTCGCACTTGTAACTGTTAAATTTTTCTATCAGTTCATTGCTGCCAGTTGGGGTGGTAGTAGGGGTGGTAAGGGTTTATTTTAGGGTGGCATTTGCCACCCTATGCCACCCTGGTAGATCCGCCCATGGACACCACAGACTTCTATACAACACATTTCATAGGGCTCTGTGACTTAATGAGTTCATAGATCTAAGGGCAGAGTCGTTGGGCCTTATTTTCAGCCTACGTGTGTGAACATGATTTCTAAAAATGTTGAAACGGGCTTCCTGCAAGCATTGCACAAATGTATTTTCTGACTCAGCACAAATTGATTACCTCACAGTCATCCTTCCTTAAATGGAACATCTCAAGTTTGCTAAAGAAGATTTTTTTGGAATTTTTTAGGGTGGTCCACGCTGGAGGTCACAGGTTGACAGTGTAGTCATTGGGCCTCATTGGGCCTAAGGGATTTACTGATTGGATCTGGAGGTTATTGTCAAGGTCACTGGCTGGGTCCTGCATGTAGCTGTGATATTACTGTATCTACATTTATTTCAGTACTAGCTCTTGATATAATCTGCAACTCTGCCCCTCTGTCACTTTCTAATGTGTCTTTCCTTCATTATTTTCCATAATTTGTAAAATATTGTCTCTTTTCTTAAAGTGTGTGTGTGTGTGTGTTTGTGTGTGTGGATTGGAGGGGGGCAGCTTGGTTGTCTCTGTTGCACAAGCTAAAGTACATCCACTGTCATTCACTGGGAAAGCACTGTTGAGGCCCATTCAATAACACGGATCTCCCATAGAGCCAGCATGCTCGTAACGCACCGCCAGCCAATTTTCCCGCTCGGCCGAAGCCCTCAGTCCATCAGTCCATCGTGCCTTCCATGCAACATCAGAGCCGTCAGCACATCGAGTCAGCCACTGAGGGCTGAACCTGCCAAGTTCTGCCACACAGCCCAAAAGTACAACACAATACACAAAAAGACAACAAGACATGAATGCGAACAGCCACAGCAGAGGGAGGGAGCACTCGCTTGTTCATTTTAGGTCTCTCACTAGTGCTGAGTGTGCAATGATAAAATGAGCTTAAAGTTTTAGGTCAGCAGCATCAAACAGCCGGCAGCACATTTACAGTGTTTGGGAAGCTATGCATATTTAACTTCAGATGGCTGTGCATGCAGTGGAAGTGTGAACTTCCTGCTACACAAGAACAAGGTGGGGTGAAGTTAAACTGTTCTTCAGATCTGAGCTTCTTTACCATCTATAAGTGAACCATTTTCTCCAACTAATTTAGTTGTATTTCATTAAATTCCCTCTTTAAAAAAGGGAAATGACAATATTAAAATACGGACACGTTCACACATGTCCATTAGGGATGGGATGAAATATCGTTTGGCAATATATCGCGATACAGTACGTGAAGAAATGCATCGAGTTTGAAAAAAATGGATTGCGAAATCAAGCCGTCACTTCCGGTAACAGCACATGTGACAAGGAGTGACGACAACAAACATTAGCACCAACTACCTTGCCTCCAAAAAGCCAAATGATGGAGTCAAATGAGGTCGAAAGTGAGGACGCTCCGCCTAGATACAAGTCATCTGTCTGGCAGTATTTTGGCTTTCTCATTAAAAAAGACGAAGACGGCGAAAACAAGCCTACCTCTCGTTAGCATACACTCTCTCTAACCTCTCTAGGGTTAGAGAGAGTGTCATTGTTTGTGTTTGGCCTGTTAGGCCTTGTGTTTTCCTGTGTGCAACTCAAACAAAAACAAATAAGTTGTAATTACACAGTAATAATTTCCTTTTTTATTTTTTTGATATTGTATCATGACCCGGGCATATCGAGGTGCAGCGTATCATGAGTTTAAGTGTATCGTCCCATCCCTAATGTTCATGCAGTAGATCCACATTGTAACTGAATTTTGTAACCTTAATAGTTAGTTGCATTAAATGGTCTATACAGGGATTACTTGTAAATGTCCGTCTCAGTGGCTGTATGATTTTTGTGTGCATGTTTAATTATTTGAATGATAAAATACAGAACATATTGTGAAAGATGTGTGTGTAGTAGTCCTTCAAAGGGACTGTGAGGAGTTTCCAAGTAATTGCACAAAAGTCTCACTTTTAGATATATGCCTGATAGAAATACACAATTTAAGATGAGTTTTATAGCATCAAAGTAGGTTATCTATAAATGCTATTCCTTAGCCTTCCGGTCGGGTCGGACAGGGCTGAACTGGCCTGGATACTCAACTTCAGGAACAAGACAATTAAAACTAGAGCAAATTTATATTCTTCAGACGCGTCTTAGAGCACCGGGCTGTAAGTAACCATATATAGCCGGCTACAAAACTACGATACTACGTTTTCCAAAAGTTGCTTGTAGTCACACATCAAAAACTACCGCTACGTAACTAGAAAGCAATACATTACCTCGTCGCTTTGCATCCTGTAAGTTGTTGAAAAAAGAAGTTGTAAAGCAATGCAGAGTTCTGAGGAAGGTCTGAACTGCATTCATTAGCATCACAGCAAACGCACCCTTTGGCTTGGGTCACGTCTTTTGGTGCGTTCCAGTTGTAGTCAGAAGTAGAAATTTTGTGTTCTGAGAAGGAAACTGAAACTGGAACGTCCCCCGAAGTCTGAATTTCCTACTTGGAACTCGGTGAAACCTCGCCACCCCTGAGTTGACAATGGAAGATGGATGCCCCCAGTGTGAACAGTTATTTAGCTCCTGTAATAATCAATTTATTTGCACGTCTGACTGGGGTGTGTCACTCTAGATCAGCTGTATACATAGTATTGTTAGACTTATTTTACAAAAATGCTTCATGTGGTATTTGTGAACAACAACGCAGGGCGTGCTAACAACAGCTAACAATAGCCTGGTAGATCGGCATGTTTTTTCGGACTTCAACAGCAATGGCGATAAGTCGGAGATGATGTCACTCCCAGTTCGGAGGTTATTGGAACGCAGCATTATTTCGCCGGTAACAGATTCTCCTCATATCACCTTTAACATATACAAATGATTTATGTTTTTTTTACGGAATAATATTCTGCATGTAAAGTATCACTAAAACAGTTTGACTAGAAGTGCTCCAACCAACTCCGACTAATTTCCATCATTTTAAGGCAAGTTCCTGTCAAAAGGTGGAAAACTGCTGTAAATCCCACTGTTAAGAAGTCCTTTAAAAATTCTGAATACACATCCTGAATCACATCACTACCAAAAGTGAGTTACATATTCCTTTTACCACAACCAGCATTCCCTGAAAATTTCTGGAATAGCCTTTATTACTTGTTGAGAAATGAGCAAAAAGGAAAAGTGTCCTATGTCACCATGTTAGCTTAATAATCTTGCAGTGTGTAATCAGCTGTGGTAAGAGTGAGGCTTTTGGAAGCTAGAGCATCACTGCCACTGACTCTTTTGGTTCAGACTTTACTCGTTTCTCTGTTTTTGAGCACCCCTGAGGTGACCCACATCTCTGTAAGGACTACTTACATTTTTGTTATGAGCTCATATTTATTTATTTTTTCTGTGGCTCCATCATATACGTCATGTGGATTTATTTGCTAAATTGCAAAGCTGGATGACAACAGCAGGACTTCCACAACTCTCTGTACTATGAGGAGTCTTATATGTGGTTAGTTTCCAGTTTAACTGCACAAACAGCTTTTAGTAAGTCAGGCTCTCAGTTTGACACCTGCTATTTCTGTATGAAAGCATCTAAAAATCACAGCTCACCGTTTATTTGTACAGAAAAAACATGATTCAGATCCATGGATACTGCAGTGATTTTGACTTAGCATCATTCACAAACTATATCCCTATAACTGCCCTCACAAACAATGAGAAATAAAAGCTTGCGTGATGATGCCATTTTGACTTAATTAATTTAAAATGAAACTTAGCGTGATCCAATGTATGAATAACAAATTATGTGACCTTGCAGTTAAGAGAAGTTTTAATTTCCTGTATATCTATGCACTCTACAGTTAATTATCTGGGTGTATAAACACTTCACTTCCTCCACAGCACATTTCTTTTACTTTAAATTTTAATACAACTGTTTATGTGACAATAATCCAAATCTAATCTAATCGACTGCAACTTTTAAAATATTCATAAGACTGTGTTGTCTGCAGTCATTCAGTCTCATTATTCTTTACACCACCCACATAAAAACCTTGCACAGTCTTAATGCAAATGGTTAATGTTTGGAGGAGTATATTTGAATCTGCTGCTGTGGAGTCATAACCTTAGCACGCTGCGAACAGCTGGATCCATTACTTATGCATTTTTTTGCAATTTTTAAGTTTCTATCTTATTTTTTGTTAATGCTGATATAAACTTATGGTATCACCCTGTTGTATCTATAGCCGAGAAATGTGAAGCAAAGGGGGAAATTATGAGAAAATACAACTTTACAGCTGTAGGCGAGCTTTAGTGTCTGGAATAAAGATGATGTGAGCACAGGGGGAGTCAGCTGGGAAAGTTATTGGAGGAGAGAAAGTCCAGGTAGGGTGGATGTCAGGTGATGGATGAACATGCCAAACAGCCAGGGAACTGGGATCCATGACCTCAGTGTGGACAAAAGGTCACTGTTGATTTATGGGCTCATGAATAAACACACACTACATGGCATAATGTACCTCAGGTACCAATTTCTCATAAATTCATCACCTTTTTCTTAAAGAGCCCATATTGTACTTTTTGGTTATGTATGCCCATAAGTATATTTTTATGAAAACTAACCTGACAAGCCAGATGAACAGCTCCATGTATCTGCCACAGAAATATTTCACTAATCCATCTGGGTAGGAGCCCTTTAAATTTGTTTTCAGGGGCAGAACGTTAAAAAAAAAACACAAGCTTGTGATTGGACAATCATTTGGCTCAGTTAACAACAGTTCAAGGACATTAGCCATAGCGGCTGCTAACAGCTAATAGCAGTTAATGACCATTAGCCGTTAGACGCTAACTTAGCTGCTAACAGCTAACGGCCATATACTATCATCTTACACTAAATTATACCACACAGATGATTCATTTAACACTTATATGTGACATGAACCTCGTCAAAGACAATCCCTACAAGTAAACTTCTGAGGAGGGCAGATTTTGCCAAGTTTCACTAGGTAGCCATGAGGACAATAGGCTAATCAGCATGTCCGTTCTCAACTTCGTCGTCACGTCCGCATTCTGCAGCTCCCGCCTCTCTTCCCTGATTGGGCCGTTAAGAATTCAGCCAAGTGTATACGTTGGACGACAGAGGCTGGCAAGATGAACCTGCAGGATTTCAGAATCAGGCAGGTCTGTCTGCTCTGCAAGGCTAATGAAAGAGTGTTTCCACATGACAAAATGCCAGTGGCATCGAGACTTTCAGCTTTGTTCCCCTGGTCCTTCACAATAGACCTACCGCTGTTACATCCTACCATTGTTTTGTCAGCAGTTTGAGCCCACTGGCTCAGAGAGGCAGGCTCAGCACAGAGCATGAACTGTAGGATGAATGCAGAATCACTGAGCATGGAGCTCATGAAGCAAAGCAGCACCTACCTGACCAGTTACCAAAAACAGACCTGATGACCAATCAGAGCTGAATGGGCCCACATGGGAATGGGGGTCCTAAATGGCAGGATTCTCAGGAGTGAGAATAAAGCACCCAATTCAGTATATTAAAACGAGATAGGAGATTAAGAACATACTCAATCGATGATTGAAACTGAAAATGTGTTTCAGAGTATGGCATAACCTACATCATTAACAAAAACCGATACATGATCAGCCATGATGAATATTTCTGCAAGGCATATATCTAAAAGAGAGACTTTTTTTGTAATTACTTAGAAACTCCTCATAGCATCTTTAATAACTGCTCATGTGAAGTGAGGCTGTGTGTTACAGATGGTCAGAGAGGACTTTGGCCTCAGGTGGACACAGCTGACAGACGGCCTGAAACGATTCACTGCTGCCTTCAGACTCACTCCCTCCATCCACATGTGCTCTCTCAGACATTTACTCTGCGTCTTTGTTCCCATCACTCTGTCTTTGTCACTTAAGCTGTTCCCTCTCAGCATCACTCCCTCTACCCCTCCTCTGATTCTTCCAGTTTTTTCATCTCTGTCCATCAAATCCGTCCCTCCTCTTCCTCTCAATATACCGGTCTGTATTCTGCTTCCCCTCATCTGGTTTTCCCCTCTCCTTCTCTGACAGTATATCTGTTCACTCTCCCACCCTTAGTCACACGTGCACACACATATGCACCGCTGCACATATTCCCTCCTTTTCTCTCCGTCCATCTTATCTGGATCTGTACCAGCTGGCTGTTCTGGCCCGGTGCTCACTCTCCTCTGGGGAGCACAGCTGAGTGGAGAGAGGAAAGAGGGCAACGCCTCTAGCCCAGCCTTCCTGGCCCGATCACACACACGCCAGCACAAAGGCAGGCTTAAACTCACACTAGAGATGTGTAGAGTTAAAAAACCACACCAGGGGTCTTACTCATAAATGCTGCAGATTCATGAAGCAGTGCCTTAAACTGGGGTACGCCAAAACAACACGCAAAAACCAACCTGGGGGTAAAATGTACGCAACTGAAAGCAAATCCGAACCCATGTGTGTGAACTTTTAGAAGCATGAAAATACAGTGACAATCATAATTCAAGGAGCCATGACCTGCAAAATCATTTTTTTGCTTTAATCTTGTTAGAAGGGGCTATCCGAAAATATTACGCAAAAACTACTGGATGGATTTAGATGAAAATTTTATCAGAGGTGTGGTTTGGTCCAAAGAAGAAGACAATACATTTTGGTTCTACTCCAATCCAGACTGACTTCACAAAGAAGCATTTAAAGCTAGGGTCTATGATCTGAAAACCAGTTTGGCTGTTGAGACAGATTTGAAAAACGCAGCCTGGCCCCCTTCACTCACCCCTCCCCTCCATGTTCCAAGATCCCGCCCCTCAGCTCGTGTCGCCTCCTAACAATATATATAAATATGGATATATATTTTTTCCTTACTTCAGCCTTTTCCTCGAAACTTTTACGTTTCCTTCCCTTCGATGTGGAGGGTCTTCTCCGGCTCCATGATGCTTCAGTAGCTGTGCAGCTGCTCACAGGTATTTGAGGGAGGTAGTGGGGAGGAGACGGGACGGTGCGGAGCAGGGGAGACAGGGATTGGATGGACTAACTGACCAATCCAAACCGCGGGGAACGGCGGTTCGGATTGGTCAACTATTTTGCCGCTTTGCAGTGGATATACTGAATGGATTTTTTTCATTCTTTTTAGTCTTTATATTGCGTAGATCAGACCATAGGACCATAACGGCCTTATAATCGGTGTTATTAAGATGTACAAAGCTTCCAAATCAAAGACCATAGCTTTAAGTTTATTTCAGCAAATTCCATTAATTTGCAGCAGGGGTATCAAACTCAATTGCACATGGGGCCAAAACTCAAAACACACTTTAGGTCAAGGGCCGAAAAGGAAAAATATTTATTGAACACATTAAAACTAAACTTTTTTTTTAATAACTATGAATAAATGGACACAAATACTATTATTACAGAATAAAGAAACAGAAACTATAAATAACTTGAAAAGCTTTTGCTCTCCATAAAAATATCTCCTGTCAAAATAAAAAGTTGGAAATATGAACACGCAATAAAAAAAACCCTGAAAATATTATATAAAAATTGTGCTTTGGTTCCAGTTGTCTATTGTTCAGCAAGGCAGCTGTTGCACTGCATTATGGGATCTGTAGTTTGTGTGTTATCAGCACTTCATACCGCCAGGCCATTAATAACAAAAACAAAAACTATATAAAACAATCTCACGGGCCAGATATAATTGTCCATCGGGCCAGATGTGGCCCCCGGGCCTTGAGTTTACAGCTTAATGGAAAATTGTACTTCATTTGCAATCTGACATTGACTTTTTCAAGCCCGTCACTCCATTTCCCAGCTTGGAAGTATGTTAAAATTGGGGTTTAGCTTTCTTTCAGGTAGTTTTAAGACAGAGATGTTAACTGGTGGATGAAGAGTGGAAAAAATGTTTTATTCGACTCACTCTGCTGTACAAGAACATTGTTGTTCTTGTTCTTGAATGTGATTGTTTTTAACATGAAGTATCAGCACATGGGGTGCTTGACTCTTGCATTCAGATCCGTGCACTTCCCCTCTATTTTGATGTCCTCTTCATTTGAACTCCGACATTTGATTTACAGTATGTATCTCTCAAAAGTATATAGGAGATCTTTCTGTCCACTTCTTTCTGATATCTCTGAAGAATTTGTCCAGAAATTTGAAGATATTTCCTTGTGAATGTCACCCACCAGTACCGCTCATTCTACAAGGGAAAGCTTGACAGGCGTAGCAACAGTAACCAAGGGAGGCGGGGCTTAGCAAAGGGTCAATTAAGTCAGACTGCAGTGCAATGATGGTGGGGAGGACACATCACACACACGCGAGAGTAAGAGCAATGATGATTGGCCAAAGTTGTGGTGATTTGACAAAGCTGGAAGGCAATGCTAAATTTATGAGGATTGCCTGGATTTGTGTTGATTGTTGCGGTCACAAATTCCTGAGGGGACTGTTGCAAAAAAGAGCTAGAATTATAAACCACTGACCATTAATTTGTACATGATCAAGTTGGTCAGCTGAGAGTGGTTGACAGGGTCATTGACATAGTTTTGTCCTGGAAGTGTGACTGTTTTTCCTGGGCTGTTTGGGTTGATTTAATATGTTTTTTTTGTATTATTTTTGAAGAAAAATACTGCAATATGTTTATCAAAAACCTACATTCAGCTAAAAACTATGAAGACATACATTTTGGTTCATATCACCAGATCTTTGTTGCAAATCAATTTCAGCTCTTGGCACATGTACACTTTCAGTATGGATTGTAGACAGTGTTCTATATATAAAACCACAGATCCCTGAAAATCAACTAAAATTATATTCATGTACATTTTCCTGTTCAGTTTTTTGCCTCATGTGAAATTACTTTCTTTCTTAGTTTTTTTAACCTGCGTTGTATAAAACTGACAAAAATTCAAAAGACTGGCCTCGCAAACATTTATGTGTCCAGGGTGTAGAAAAAGAAAGGTGTGATGTGTGACGGCGTAAACAGCCTCCTGCTAAAAGATGCTTTTAGGGAAGGAAGTGGCGACTGGCAGGTCTGCTGCAGACGAAGTAAGAAAGGCCTGGGCATACATTCTTGTACAAGTTGACGTTCACTGCCTGCACATGAATAGACTACCTGAGTCTGCAAATGAAAACATCCCACTGGGATACAGCCTGTCATTAGATAACACTTTCCTTGTTTTCTCAGCTGACACGAGTTCTTTTAGAGAAGACAACACAACAAGCGAGCTTCACCTGCTTTTTTCTGCAGTCATCCCACTCTGCACAGCATTTGTCAAAATGTTTTTGTGATGTTCAAAGACATGATAAAATTCATAAATGTGCCACACTCCCTACCTTTAGTATGGGAGTAAACACCGAAATGTGTTCAGTCCAAATTCATCCAACTCCTGCTCTGTCGTCGTTCCCCTCTTAAGAACACAAAATACGGTGCTCTATGGGACCATCTTTTTCACAAATGTAGGATTTAAAGAAGAAGGCTCATTTGTGACACTAATTTAAAGTAACTGCATAATTCAGGATCTGTGTTGATATACTTTGATGGCGATGTTTGATCCTTAAAGCGATATTCCGGGATGGAACAAGTTGGGTCCTATCACAAGGTTTAGGGCAGAAATTACCCCTACAGCAGTGTTTATGTGCATCAGAAGCCCAGGGCGCACGAACCAAATCCCCCCTCTCTGCTCCCGGCCTGCTCGTATGCAGAGTTCCTCTGCAGTCAGACGGGGCCATATTTTACTTGACCAAAAACACACATAAACGGACTCCCACCGAAAAAATCTGATATCGGTCTGCATTCACGCTTTATTTAGAGAATTTTCAGCGCGTTACTTTCACGCAAAAACACCGCTAAATAAGGCTCTAGTTCTCATCGGGTCGTAAAACAGCCTTCGCTGCAGCGGAGGCTCTGCAGCAGAGCCACAGCTCTGCCGTCTGACTGTAGGGGAACTCTGCATACGAGCAGGCCGGGAGCAGAGAGGGGGGATTTGGTTTGTGCGCCCTGGGCTTCTGATGCACATAAACACTGCTGTAGGGGTAATTTCTGCCCTAAACCTTGTGATAGGACCCAACTTGTTCCATCCCGGAATGTCGCTTTAAGGCAGATCTCATCTATCATTACAGTCCATCCACTGGTCATGACCACAAAATGATGTCAACCTTAGAGCAAGAACCTTCTGGCACAATATTGATATAAAACAGTAACCTGTTGCTGCATATTGGCCATTTGTTTACTTGACCTGAATGTCCTTGGGGGAATGTCCGTGGGAGTAAAAGCATTATTTAAAAACTCCTACAATAAATTTAAAGTAATCATGCCTCAAACAAGACATGTTTCTGAATGAAAAAAATTACAACATGCAAAGTTCAGGAGTTCATTTTACTAAACTGATTGACTTATTCTGAAGTTATACTTTTTCTGATTAACATTAAAGATGCTATGAGGAGTTTCTAAGTAATTACAAAAAAGTCTCACTTTTAGATATATGCCTGATCGAAATACTGTAAGATGAGTTTTATAGCATCAAAATAGGACCAACAAATATTTAAATAGGACCATCTATAAATGCTATTCCTTAGCTTTGTGGTCGAGTCGGACGGGGCTGGACTGGCCTGGATACTCAACTTCAGGAACAAGACAATTAAAACTAGAGCAAATATATATCATTCGGACACGTCTTAGAGCACCGGGCTGTAAGTAGCGATATATAGCCGGCTACAAAACTACGATACTAAGTTTTCCAAAAATTGCTTGTTGTCACACATTAAAAACTACTTCTATGTACCTTGGGTCACGTCTTTTGGTGCGTTCCAGTTGAAGTCAGAAGTAGGAATTTTCAAGTTCCGAGTAGGAAACTGCAAATGGAACACCCCCCAATGTCTGAATTTCCTACTGGGAACTCGGTGAAACCTCACCACCCCTGAGTTGACAATCAAAGATGGATGCCCCCAGTGTGAACAGTTATTTAGCTCCTGTAATAATCAATTTATTTGTAATTCTGACTGGGGTGTGTCGCTCTAGATCAGCTGTATACATAGTATTGTTAGACTTATATTTACAAAAATGCTGCCATAGTGATAATCACATTCTTCATACAACAACGCAGGGCGTGCTAACAACAGCTAACAATAGTCTGGTAGATCGGCATGTTATTTTCCGACTTCAACTTGAACGCTGATAAGATGGAGCTAATGTCAAAGAGCATTACGACAGTCGCGGCACGTGCTCATGGGTAGCAGAGTCTTTATGTCGCCGGAAAGAGATTCTCCTCATAGCACCTTTAACATAAGTATTTCTTGTGGTTTTCAATGACTTAATTTCTGGAGAGTAGCAATGCAAGAAAATGTGTTTTCTTTCTGTCATTCCTACATTGATGTGCCAGAAAACTGTGTTATGTTTATGTGTGTAAGCTTGTGGTGCAGCCTGCTGTTTCATATTGCACTTGTTTAAAGACAGAGAAAATGACTGAAAAAAGAAAATAAAATCTTATGGATACATTTTGTAAAATCATTACTTTTTATATTTCAGGGGCGCAAAGATAGCAAGAGTGTACACTGAACACAATAGTTTATTGTATTTTTTAAGTAGATTTTGCTTATCCAGAATTTAACTTTTAACTTCTTCAGTGCAAGCATTTACAGATAAATAGGTGTTTACCAAATGTTCAAGTATTTTACAAAGTAAATGCAAAGAACATCGTTACAAGCACAACAGATGAGACCTAAAGTCTTTGCTGGTGCTGCCAATGGTCCAGCCAGATATTCAGATATATACGGCAGTTATAAAGTAATCAGTGTGAAAGTAGGAACATTTTCACTCCATTGCAGAGCTTCATTTAAATGCTTGGAACAATGTTTGGTTCCATTGCAGTAAAAGCAGAAGCAGCAGCAGGCATTCATAAAATGAATGTTAGGTTTTCATTAAAGGGTTTACAAAAGGAGGACCCAAATGCAGTAAACCAAAAAAATCTTTTTAACAACAACAACAGAATATGAGGGAACAAATAACGAAAACTTACTCCACAGAAAATTCCAAAAAACACATCTAGAACAGTGGTGAACACACAGGATGTTAACAGGAAACAATGTCAGGGCGAACTGACACAGAGGAGCAGACACAGAGGCAGGATCTCCAGTTAATTATTTTTTTATCCTGGGTCTTTGATATGAGTCTTTTCCTCAGTCTTAGCCCCCCCACTCCCCCATCACATCTGTTTGTGAAGACAGGAACAGCTGATCATCAATCAGCTGATTGTCATGTATGATATGAGCAAATACACTTTAAGTCAGAGTTGGTATGCAGATTTAGATACACTTTTTGTTATAATGGTTAAAATGATTGTGATTTCAATGGCAATCAATGACTGATGTGTTCTCAGAAGAGAATGAAAAATAGTCGTTGTCTACAGCAGGAGTGAAGAAAAGAAAACACCAACCAATCAGAAAGCCAGGGCAAAAACAATAGTCAACATTGGGTTGTGAGTACTGCCTAAATTTCCATGTTAGTTTGTGTGTTTTTTTAACTTTAACTAAAAATCTTTGGCGTTTTCTTACTGCTGAGTGAGACATAACTACACACAATACAAAATGATGAGCGGAGGACAGGTTTTAAGTTGGCGGTTTTAAATCAGTAACGAGGTTCTGAATTAACGGTGCTCGTGCATCTGAGTGGGGCGTTGTTTTGGAGAAGCTCCAGGGAGGGGGATGAGGGCCTAGAGAAGGGGTGGGCAACTTTGGTTACCAAGAGGGCCAAATAAAAACTTTTTCAGTGCCTGGGGGCGGCACTGTTACATTTTTACAGCAACATTTTTTCAATGAGGAAAAATATGAATAAACAAACAAATTGCAAAGAAGTTTTTAAAACAAGATTCTGCCAGCATTAATATATTTGAACTCCAACACATTAAAGAAATCATGATTTTATGGGTATGACACAGAACTTAAATCAGTTTAACCTTCGTTTGATGAAATAAAAGTATTAGTTTTTTAAACCAATTCATAGGAACAAATATATAACCTTTACTTTTGTGTCCGAATATAGTTTTTACTAATACACATTGGAATATTTTATCATCTATCCTAATTTGTGCATTATGAAGTACTGGTTACTCATGATGAATCATATTTAGTAGCTGTTGCTGTGTTTCTTCATGTTTCCAATTTGTTTGTTTGTTTTTTTTGGAAATGATTGGTGGGCCATGTTGAGTGAGGCGAAGGGCCGCATGTGGCCCCCAGATGGCCAGTTGCCCACCCCTGGCTTAGACGGAGTCCTGAGGAGATGCCACATTCAAATATGTGCTAGTTTTCCGTGACTACCAACCCTGTCTTTAATAAAATAAACATGGACATGTGTTATCTCCTTATTTTACCTGATTATAAACTCCTGAACCTGCAGACTAAATGGAAATATTTAAATATTCTGATCAATAATAAGAGAGTATGCTTCTGGTAAATATCAGCTTTGGATCAAAGTTTATTTTAATGTTAGAGATGTTAAACAGGTTTCCTCCCTGACCCCTACTGAATGACTTTTTAATAACAGAGTTAAAAAGGAAACATATTTGACCACGACAACATAAATATTCACTTAGATGAGATTGTTTTTAATTCCCTTAAATTTTAAATTAAATAAACACTTTTTAGTTATACATAGTAGGCAATATTAAACTTTGATGTAATACATTTATATAAGGAATTTAAAGGTTAATGAAATATTACAATGACAGTACTTGATAATTTTCAACTTCTGAGAAGTTTCATTGAAGTCAATTGTGTTGAACCAGAAAGTAAAATTTAGTACAGGGGTATTTATCTCAGTAAACTTATTTTCCTGAACTCTGGTCTGTTCTGTCTTCTTTAAATGGACTATGGATGGCGGTCATTGGGCGTTGGTCCTCCGAGCAATTTAAATGACATGGCATAGTCCTTTCTATGGCAGGTGAGAAACTACCAGCCCTTGAGTAGCTAGCTTGGCACAGAGGGGAGAGCATCTTGCTGCATCTTGTTTATGTCTGAGGTTCGACTGGGGAACTTAAAATTACGTCATATCTTTGATGGGCGAGTTTCAGTTCCACCAGTTAGCAGATATCAGAAAGCACTTTCATGTTAATAAACTTGCATGATTTTTAGCACTATAAATCCAATACTAAAACTCTTTTTTCTAAGATCACAAACTCATAGGGTATGAGCTGGAGCTCCAGCTGCAGTTAGCATCAACATAGTTTAGTCATCAAACAGACACAGTCAGGCTTTTAGCAAAATTCAACTTTGTTCCTCTACAGCGTTATTATACTGAGCACAGTTAGAGATACATTTAATTGGGGCGCAGATGGCCTAGTGGTTAGGGTTATGCCCATGAGGTTGCCCTCGGGCAGGTGGCCCAGGTTCAAATCCCACCTGAGGCCTGTTTACTGCATGTCATTCCTCCAACTGTTGCCCAGAGTCGTACTCTATCCACTGTACTGTCTTCTACAATTAAAGACATAAAAAGCCCCCCAAAAAAGAAAGAAATTGATTTCTGTCTATAAGGATTTATTTTTGGTAGAAACATCATTTTATCGTTTTTTTTTACAGTAGAATTTATGTTTGTGTTTGGAGCGGGACAAAATAATTTGTGTAACTTCTGAACTGAGATCATAAGTGGTAGGGTGCATAGCTGTCAAGTCTCCCATTATGGCCGGGAAACTACCGTATTTTACCCCTCTTTCCCGCTGTCCTCCCGTATTACTATTTTCCCATAATTATCCTGTATTAAAAAAAAAAAAAAAAACATTCCTCTGCCTCTGCTCCTAGCAGAACACTGTCACTAGCTCAAGAAGAAATCCTAGCAGAACATCGTGATGTTTTTCTTGAAGGATGTTGCTTTTTTTTTCCCACAGCAGAACACAGACTCTTTTGCTGTTTGCTCATCTGCTGATAGGAAGATTCAGCTGCATTTCAATGTCAACAAAGGTAGGCCTATCAGATTCTGATCACCTTACTAATTAGTAAGCTGTTGACAAGTTGTTTTTAGATTTCTTGTACTCCTGTCTTAAAATGTAAGGGATACTGGAGCTTGGTTGGGGTGGTGGTACAGCTCACAGCAAGCGCTGAAAAAAATCCCTTATTTTCAAATCTAAAACTTGACAGGTATGGTAGGGTGTTGCATCAAATCTCTCCAGGGTTTGGGTGCACATCAAGTGTAAATTTGCAACTGCATTAAACTGCAACTGCTTAAAGCTGCTTAAATTTTTACTGAGCAATGTGCAATGCAACTAGCACTTTATATACCTAGGTACTCTAGGTACCACAAATTACCATCGCTGGCTTTTGATTATTGTAATATGCAATTGAGCATTAAGCAATCAAATTAGCACTTTATATTTTTTGGGCGATTTGCAATACAATGATGTACTTTACACTTTAGCACTCTGCACTTTAACCAGCCCCTCGGCCTAAATGTTTTTTTTTTTTTTGATGATCAACTATGTTTGCTTTGTTTCATATCGTTTGTCTTTGTCTTTGTTTTGTTTTGATTGTGTATAAATGTTTCGTACAACACCAACCTGCCAATGGGACCACAGATGGAAATTAGCCACACGGCTATAATCTCACATGTTTACATTTATATGTTCATTAACATGTATTGTCCCATCTTTTAAAAATAAACAAATCCACAAATCTACATTTCCAGAACAAGCCCCCCCCCCCCCAAAAAAAAAAATTCAGCTGCCAATATTACAAGAAACTTTTCTAATTCTTTAAAACTAGTAGCCCAAAGTCAGATAGATAGATAGATAGGTAGGTAGACAGATAGATAGATGGATAGATGGCTAGATGGATAGATGGATAGATGGATAGATGGATAGATGGATGGATAGATGGATAGATAGATAGGAACTTTATTAATCCCTTGGGAGGGTTCCCTCAGGAAATTCAGATTCCAGCAGCAGGTAACACCATAGTACAGAAAAAAATGAGCAGATTAGATAAGAATAAAAAGATAAAAACACAGGTTATATACAGCAAAATACAAATAATAGTAATAATTGAACTTTACACTCTAGCAGCAATGGGGATTTCCAGCATAAATAAACCACAAGGACAATAAAAATAAGTTACTTTTACAGTAGAAATTGGAATGTTTGTTAAAAATAAATAATTAACATTAGCACTGACCAGGTAGAATAATTGACATAAATAAACTACAATACTAGTAAATAAACCTTAACACTGAAGCAGCAGTTAAAGTTGCTTATAATAAGCCAACCTGGAAACAATGGAGGTTAACTCAAACTAAATAAAGCCAAGTCAAAGTCAAATGAACAATTTCTCATCCATTTCAATGATCAAATGTGTTGCAATAGTTACATCATCTACAAAAAAGGACACACATGCAAACTTGCTCTTGCCAGAGCTCTGTATGCGATCTATCTTCTCCATCTGTTTGAATAGTCCTTAAGGAGGCTTTGTGACTGCCTATCAAACTCTCTGTGCTTAATAAGCCATTACCAGCTAGGCTAACACAATCCTGGCTGCTTTCAGGAGCTCGAGGGGCAAACACCGACCTTGAGTGTGTACACAAAGATAAAGGCAAACATACTGATATGTTCACAACATTACACATGTGTGCACCTGTTCTTGAAGCTCACTCATCCTCACACATGGCAGCAGGGAGCAGTGGGCGGCCCCCAGCGAGGCAAAAACACACTAATGGATAATGACAGGGTTTGACAGCAGGAGAGTGAGCTGAGTCACTCTGGGCACACGGGCAATGAATAAAAGAACGAGCGAGCTGTCTGAATATCCTGCACTGACTGGATTCCCTTTGATAGCACACTATTTCTGCCAGTCTCCCTTGGTAATCCTGCTCATTACGCTGCGCTGTCCCTCTGTTGTCTGACTGGCAGCAGCAGCAGGAACAAGAACAGAGCAGGACGGAGAGAAAGTCTCCCTCACTGGTTAGCCAGCAACAGAGAGAATCTGTAACTTGTTGTTGGTTTATCTTGTCTGCATCTTTAAAATCACTCCGGCTGTCATTGGCTTGACTGACGAGCAAACACAGCTCTGATAAATTAATATGTCTCAGCGTCTCTTCAACATGGCAGCCGCTCTTGTCCGAATTGAACGAAAACACCAGTCTGCTGATACGTGATGTTTTTTCTTGAAGGATGTTGCTTTTTTTTCCCACAGCAGAACTACAGACTCTTGCTGTTTTGCTCATCTGCTGATAGGAAGATTCAGTCTTTTCACACTGAAGGCTGTGAATCTGCACAGTTCAGTGAAAGGAACCAATTAAAAAGTTTTGTGAGACCTGCCAGTCATATCATATTACTGCTCTTTAAATCTGGTGAGTGCTGCTCGACAGACAATCTCCCAGACAAAAAGTACTTTTGGTTTCACTTCTTGCGTCAGCTCATATAGCATGAAGACTCGCACTGAGAGAAACTGCCAGTCGGATGTTTTTGTCTATGGAAGCATTGAGGAAGGTCTCATTAAATCTAGGGCTGGGAATTTCCCTTTAACTTATCATACATTATTTACCAGGTCATGGTACAGCATGTACTATTATAGATGTTCAGTTTGGAGGGAGGTCGATGGAAGATGTACGATGCCAGTCACACTCTGCACACCGTCATCAGCGACCATAGGAGTCTTTTCAGTTCAACACTGCTATTTTCCAAGTTTAAGACCATCAGACTGATAAACTCGTCACTCAAGGGCAGGAGGAGTAACAGGAAGACAAAGGATGGAAAGAAGCAGTAGTCTGTAGCCATATTTACAGACTCTTCTGTGGTTTTGTTTGTGTTTTTTTTGTCCGTTTTTGATGGTAGCGTGCACTTAAAGGTGTAGTCAGCGATCTTCTAATGTTCTAATCTAATTCAGTATTTGTCAAATTCACCGTATTTCTCCTCTCCATCCACAAGATGTCACCACTGACAGCATGTTGAAAAAAGTCAGGTTTCAATACACAGCCTTGGCTCTATTCATTCAACTACTCTGGTACATCAACTCACAAATATTGAGGCTAAAAGCTGCCAGCTGATGAATTCTTTTAGTTTTAAAACATAATATTTTCATGATTTTTTTTAATACTAACTTCTGATATGTCTTTTCATAGTTGACAGTCAAATAAAATGGGCCAATGGAACACATTTGAAGGGTATGACCATGAAAGAGCGAAGACCCGGGTCAACATTGGTGTTGCTTTGCATGAATTTCCATCCAGCTGATACGACGTCAGCCCCGCTCGAGCTCAGTTGGGTCACAAACAGATACATCCTTGTCAGTCATCCTCATAAAGCTTTCAGGATGGAGCCACTATTTGGCACATACCACACTACTACTGCTCGTGATTAGGACTGCATTAGGCTTCCTCCCGCTATATTGAGAGGGCGATTTGAACATATTTTAAACAATCTATCACTTAACATCTTCTACGCTCCTCCGCTCATCCACTGACTATACAAAGCTGATCCACGATTTTAATGTAACAGCTGGCTAACAGAAATGGGCCAATGGAACATCATTTGAGTGTACAATCGCCATGAGAATGGGGAATGTGTGACTGGGGCATAAACAGTGATTATAAAACAAGATTAGGACAGGGTTATAAAGAGATATTCAAATACATGAAAAGATTATATACAATATGTACAAAGGTCAAATCGTTCTGCACAACTCCTGTTCAAGAAGTTGCCATTAGTTCAAGAGCAGATGTTTGATGTTTCTTACCCCCTTAAACTTAGATATTAGATTTCAAGGAGGAAATGACACCATCACCAGATTGGTATTTTAAGCAGAGGCCGAAGCGAACCATCATTAAGTCTCCACTCTGCCCGGCTTTGGCTTGTTCCTCACAAGTCAACAGTTTGGCCTAATCTGTGTTCCTCCTGTCAGCTTTCAGACAAAAACAAGTCAGAAGCAATGCAGATTGTTGGATGATGGTGACTTATAGGTGCATGCTTCTATTTAGCCAGACAACTTCTGAAATCTACTTCTGAAATCTTCCACCTGCAATTTTACTCTTCCTATTCTAGCTGCACATGTTAAATGTTGAGCTCTTTCTGTCAGTGTCACATTGACACCTAAATGCTATTCACTCTAGCTTTTTAGATCCCAGTAATAAATCAAGCTTAGGGTAGGACAGGGCTGGACTGGCCTGGATCAGCTGTGCTATACATAGTGAACAGATTAGACTTAAATTTACAAAACTAGATGTACATTATATTATTCAACACTTTAAATGCTGAAGCCAGGTAATCAGACAGTTAGAGAGACCTGGGGAGAAATGCAGAGTAGAAGACTTCTATTACAGATAGTTTTTCAGTTTATGCTCCAGGTAAAAATGTAGTTTATGAAAACCCTACTACATTGCATAAGGACATAAATTTAAGAAAATACTTGCTCATGTTGTCCATCCCCAGCTATTCCCTCAAATGCTTGGGTTTGTGCTCAATAATTTTGTAACATTTTAAATCTGTTTTCATTACTTATCAAACATTTACAATGTGCTCAGCCTAACGTAACTGTGTCTCTGGGAATCAGCAGCTGGCAGCAATACTATAAGTGAGTTATTAAGTTGAAATAACGTATTTGACTCCTACATGACTGACTATGTGGTTTATGGTGCTGAATTGTTTTTCTGTTTTTTTGCAAAGATTAAGGGATAGTAGAAAAAATGCTGTAATATTTGCAGTTGCTTTTGTTTCACTGGATTTGTATAGATGTGTACATGTGTGCTTTTTTTCCATGTTGGATTCAAAATAAACATTCATGCATTCATTCAACTACTCTGGTACATCAACTCACAAAAAACATAATATTTTCATGAATTTGTTTAATACTAACTTCTGATATGTCTTTTCATAGTTGACAGTCAAATAAAATGGGCCAATGGAACACCTAGAATTTGAAGGGTATAAAATTTAAAAGGTACCATTATATTTGGCTATTGTTGGCCTTTTACTGATAATCTTATGTAGAATAGTGTGTTTAGATGCCATAAGCATACCTTTAAGGTCCTAGCATACAACTTTGTTAACTTGCTATTTGGGTTGCTATCCAAGAACTTAAAGTGATTGGCTAAGTTGCTGTCTTACCTGCTTTAATAGGGGACATTTGAACATATGTCAAGGTTGAAGCACAACACACCCGCATCCACACACACACACACACACACACACACACACACACACACACTTCTCATTAGCACCAAGCTGTAGAGAGGGTGAGTTAGTACTGCACTGCTCAGATGTTCACACATACTTCACTACCTGTCAGAGCCAAACGGCACGGTGCACTGTGGGACAGGAGAGCCTCGGAGAAGGAAGCCTCTCCCCTTTACATTTTCATTATATTACAGTGCAGAGGAAATACACACTTTAAGATGAGTTTTATAGCATCAAAATAGGTTATCTATAAATGCTATTCCTTAGCTTTGGGTCGGACAGGGCTGGACTGGCCTGGATACTCAACTTCAGGAACAAGACAATTAAAACTAGAGCAAATTTATATTATTTGGACACGTCTGGAGCGCTGGGCTGTAAGTAGCGATATATAGCCGGCTACAAAACTACGATAGTAAGTGTTCCAAAAATTGCTTGTTGTCACACATCAAAAACTGCCGCTACATAACTAGAAAGAGATACATTACCTCGTCGCTTTGCATCCTGCAAGTTGTTGAAAAAAGAAGTTGTAAAGCAATGCAGACTTCTGAGGAAGGTCCAAGCTGCATGCTTCATTAGCATCACAACAAACACACGCTTTAGTTTGGGTCACGTCTTTTGGTGCGTCCCAGATGTAGTCAGAAGTAGGAATTTCCGAGTTCCGAGTAGGAAACTGCAACTCTAGCTTTTTAGATCCTGTAATAATCAATTTATTTGCACTTCTGACCGGGGTGTGTGGCTCTAGATCAGCTGTATACATAGTATTGTTAGACTTATATTTACAAAAATGCTGCCATAGTGATAATCACATTCTTCATGTTTCTGCTAACAATAGCCTGGTAGATCAGGATTTTTTTTCCGACTTCAACTGGATAAGTCAGGAGATGATGTCACTCCCAGTTCGATGTTACTTAACGCAGCATTAGCGCCATCGCTCATTAGCAGAGTAGCAGAGTCTTTATGTCAACGGGAATAGATTCTCCTCTATAATCTTATTTGATTACTGCCTGTATTAATCCTCAACCACTCTAACTTCACTGCTACTTGGTGCGAGATGTGAACCCCTTGCAGTTCCAGAGCAGATTTTCTTCCATCCTACTGTTTGTTTTTTTGTATTGATGCATTCAGAGCCTCAGCCATTTGAAGCCAGAGAAAATTTGAATTTTTTGGAGACTAAATTTTCACTTTCTGTTAAAATCCTACAAAAATCAAGATGTCCATTAAATTCAACATGTAGATTTTTCATATCTCATTTGATACATTAGGTGTTTTTGGCAGTATAACGTATGACAGTTCAAGACAAACATCCTCTCTAGAATTTTTAGCATTTATCTGATTATATTCAGATGTTTTTTTTGTAATTTGTTGATCATATTGAGTAGATAGAGGTTTTACAAAAGTATGTATCAACTAGAAAGCACTCGGAGAGCGCAGACCTCCGCCAGCGCCACAGACCTCAGCCATATTGTCATTTTGACCATAAATATTACTCTTACCTTTATTTCATCTAAATATTTAGATTCCATGACCTTGAAAACACATCATTAGCAACTGGATTCATAATATCTATGGTAGTTCAGTAGTTATTCACAGAAATCACATTTTTCGCCATGGCGGCCAGACGCTGATCCCGATCAACACCAAAATCGAATCAGTTCTTCCTTTTCCCATGCTGAACATTTCCTGAAAATTTCATCCACATCCATCCCTTACTTTTTGAGTTATTTTGTTCACGGACAGACGGACAGACGGACAAACTCTCCCGAAAACATAACCTCCTTGGAAGGAGGTAAATATAATACAATTAGCGTTATAGGGTTAATATAGAACTGCATTTGTGCTCTTACTTTCAAACCCAACCTGATTCCCCAGGAATTCACTGGGCCATGAGCGGTGGCTTACAGTATAAGTGGCAAGAAAAACATTCTGTTAAGCAGTAAGTAAGCCTGAGGAGAACCAGACTCGTGTTGAACAGCCATCCAGTAAAGCCATAATGGAAAATGTCCTTCTTACCTGCTCTATGAAAGTTTTATGATAGCAAAAAAATATATCATGGATGCCCAGACCATAGATCTGTCCAAATAAGATCATTCTCTTTTGAACTGGAATGTATTATGTGTAGGGGTGTAACGAAATTTCATGCCATTTTATTTGAAATAAAATTCAAAGACAAAATAAAAGCACAAAATAAAAAACGCTAAGGGGCGCGCACACCACTGAGACTGGTGATTTTTCACCCTACCGTAGCAAAACACTTGCTTCAATATGGAGGAAGACGAGGTTGAGGAATTAGCTGACGCTCCTTCTTCAAATAAATCGGTTGTGTGGACCTGTTTTGGCTTCCCATGTAAAAGACAAGAGAACGGTGAGAACATTGCGGACAAAACAACAACCGTGTGCAAAATATGCCGCTACGGTTCAGAGGTCAGCACAGTCACAAAGACACGTCTGGAGCGACACGACCTGTCGTGGAGGAGTAGCGTGAGCGGACCATGATGAAATATAACTAATGCGTTTTTGGACGATTAATGCAGTTTTAGAAGCGACGCTATACATGCCCCGTGTGCTAACATTATACGGATGTCCGCCGCTCGATTTTGGATCTAAATATCTCCTGAAGCACTGTTCTGTACGTGTATTTGTATTTGTATTTGTAGTTTTCTGTATGTGTATTTGTATCTGTATGTGAAGATAATCTGTCCGTGTCTCCTATCTCTGTTGCTCAGAATGTCATTGTGGCCCTGACTTGGCCTGAATCCAATGACAGCCAGGGGTTACAAGCACCTCTTGACAGGTGATAGCCCACCCCTTAAACTTTTACTTAAATACACTCAAAGTGATGTGCAGCAAGTGGCTCAGTTGTCCATATATGCCTCTTTTTTATGCAGCCCTCATTGTAAAAAGTGTGGACACCTCTGCTCTACCTCTTACTCCACCGCATCTTTCATTAATCAGTCAGTATCACCGACTTTTATAACTTTCCTGAACATTTTGAAGTTTCAAAATGAACAGTGATCTCTGTGCTGCTTTGCCAACTTGAGAGTACCCCAGCTCATTTGCTTTGCTATACAGTATTTTTGGGATATAAGCAAAGGATACACTTGAAGGGCACTTCATTAACCAGGAGAAGAAGATCTCATTTGTGGTCCCTATATGAAGAAGTATTTGAAATTGGACAGCTTTTGATGCTGCGTGTGACATAATTGATTTTCAGATGTGCCCTCTGAAGTATGCACTCCCTAAATTAGGACCTATAACTTCTATGTTGAGATGTGATTGGACAAGTTAGTACACCCAAAATTGTTATGAGAGCAAGTTGTAGGCATGTTTGAATAGTTATATAAGTAAAGATGGTCAGATTGGCATTTTGCAGCCTCTGTTGTCACTCAGTGTGAGTGTTAAAGAGTGAATGACATGTTGTGTAAGAGCAGTTTGATTGCTCATAAGACCAGAGGAGCACTATTTCAGCTGTTACTCTAACATCTATGTCCCTAAAATGCCTCAGCATAATCTGGTTTATATGGTGTTTTTTACTAGCAGCCTGTGTGTTATCCAGGATCAGTGTTATTCCAGGATTAAAGACATAGTGATTTTACTGAAATGACTGCTTGTTTACTGGATTTACAAAAGACTGATCCACTGCATCCTGTCTGTCTGCCAGTGTTAAACAAGCACAGCCACTTAAAGATTATCCTTAAAAAACTGTTTCCTTTAAACACAGGGGACACCCTGCTTCATGTCTATTTATATTACAATAGTTTAGACTACATAAGTTACCTTCAGCTTGTATCAAGAAATATTCTGTCAATCTTATCTGAAAAAATAGAAATGCTGTTTTGTTTTTGGAAGTCCTCTCCCTACAATACATTTAGTCTAAAGTTTACCTTAGCTGCTCTTAGCTTGTCACAGGAATATGTTTAAACATTGTGCACACCTTAGAGCAGGGGTCAGCAGGTAAGTTTGGCCTTGGGCCAAAATTTTTCCGAGCAACTGAATGGTGGGCCAAAAAATCACATCAGTCAGAAACATGTTTTCTTTCTCTCTCTATTTAAAAAACCTTTCCCCTTATCTATAGGCTACTTTTATCATGTGAATACAAAATGTACTCTTATTTAAAGCTGGGGTTGGCGATTTTGGAAAACTAGCATGAAATTGAAAGTAGCATATCCTCAGGGCTCCGCCTAGCCCCCTCACATGCACACATGCACGCGCGCAGCCGCAATATCCAGAAGACTGATTCAACTCCAAACCCTCAGCACAACGTGTTTGTTTCACACTACACCAAGTCATGTCTCAGTCAGCGATAAGAAAACACCAAACAAACATGTAAAGTTAGTTAGTACTCACAGCCGATGTTGATTGGGGTATAGGTAGTTCCTCTGACATTCTCCACATAGCTGTCAAATCTCCTGTTTTGGCCATGAAACTACCGTATTTTCCGTATTTTCTCCTCTTTTCTCCCGTCCTCCTGTATCAGTGTTCTCCTGTAAATCTCCCGTGTGACGATATAATACTAAAAACATTCCTCTGCCTCTCCAAACTGAGCTCCGTCTCTAGCCTGAATGGGGCGGTAATGCTCCAAAATGATGGATGCCAACCACCGAAGAAGAAGACGTCTCGCAAGAACTGCCACCTGCAGTAGCATGGATGGCAGTTCTCGCGAGATTAGAGCCAACAGCGGAACAAACTTAGAAAAATAAAGAGTTTATTTTGGATTTCTTGTACATCTGTCTTAAAATGTGAGGGATACTGGAGCTTGGTTGGGGTTGTGGGACAGCTCACAGCGGACTTCCCTTATTTTCAAAGACAAAACTTGAAAGGTAAGCATTCTCCAGCGGAGTCTGGTCCCTACACGCTACATACTATATGCTACACGCACTGTCTGTGCACGCTGGGAAAATGCACACGCAGCAGGCACGCTGAATGGCGACGGGATTTGATTGGTGTAAAAAAAGGTCTCCCTGCAAGATTATTGGTTGGTGTTTTCCCTGTTTTACTCCTGCTGTAGATAGTGGATATTTTTCGCTTAGTTTTAAGAACACATTATGAGTTGATTACCATCGGGTCATAAAGACCATTTTAACCAGTATTTCAAAAAGTGTATCTAAATCAAATCGCCAACCCCAGCTTTAAGAAAGTAATTTATTTTAAATAAAGAAACTTTATTTCTCAGACTATTGTGTTAGTACTGCTTTAGCTCCACTGTGGCTGCCTCATAAAACAGCTTATAATAGTAACTTGGTGATGATAAAGCTTCTGTCTCTAATCAGCAACTTGACTGTCTTTTAAGTCATCATAAATGTGCCAGAGCCAACTATATTTTTCCCCCCACACATTTAATAAAAATGTGATTAATTTCCATTATGAAAATAACTACTTCTTTGAGCCCAACTGTAATAAAGATTTATAAAAAAAAAAAAAAAAGATTTTCAGGATTGGGCTATGACTGTCATTTTGTGATAGTAGCTAAATAATTTTACTTTTTTTTTTTAAATATTCCTTTTCAGGGACATGCTGGGGCTGAAAATCTGCCCAGGAATTTTTCGGACCAGACCGGCCGAATGTCATTCATCAGAGCGGGGGGGCGGGGGGTGATAGTGGTGCGGTGGCTTGTGTTCGTCCGACTGGGGGCGGCTGCTGATTGATATTTTCAGTGGCGAGCGCTGCAGCCGTCAGCCGTCTAGGCCATCTAGATGGGTTTTTAGCAGTGTTTTAAAGTGCTCAGTTGACTGTGCAGCTCTAACCTGGATAGGTAGGCTTAGCTTTGGTGCCGCCACCGCAAAGGCTCTGTCCCCACGAGTGGAGAGCCTTGTCCGAGGCACTGCCAGGAGCAACTGGTAGTCACATGAGGCCTTAACAGGTCGGATAAATAAGGTGAAGCCAGACCATTCAAGCACTTAAAAACAATCATTAAAACTTTAAAATGAACTCTAAAATCAATGGGCAGCCAGTGCAAAGAAGCAAGGATAGGTGTAATGTGGTCATATCGTTTTTTACCAGTCAGCAGGCTGGCAGCTGCATTTTGGACGACCTGCAGAGGGCGTAAAGCTGACTGGCTAAGGCCTACAAATGAAGAGTTGCAATAGTCCAGGTGTTACGTAACACTCCACACAGAAAGGCCCCCACTGACATGGGGACTGAATATATACAATAATTTTGCATAATATTGCTCTGATTCTATTCCTCATTTGTCATTGGTATCTATATAAATGTGCTTTTAGAGCAATAAGAGTTAATGTTCTGAAAAGTTTCTGTTATCGATACATGAGAAAGTATTCCTCTTTCATTCTTTATAGATGTCTCAAATATGTGCAGTTTTGGCTGAATTTGTCTTGGTACTCTAAATGCTCTCTCTGCGTGTCAGTGTGATGGACTGATGCGGACTGTATGCTGAGGGGGACAGCTGATGTTTTAGTATTCAGCTGGCGGTCCCTGTGCTTTACTCACATGTCTGGACTCATCAGTCCCCGCTGTAATCAGGGCTGCTCTGACAGGAAAACAAGGTGTGTGCGGAGGGGGGAGGGCATGGAGCTAACTCCAATGAGAGGCCAGGGTAAACAGTGACAGGGCCAATTCCAGTCCCCAATCTCACTGCAAATAGAGGTGAACAGGGGAGCACAGAGACTTAACGAAGACATAGTAGTTTCTGATCACAACACCTCAGTGTGCTGCACAACGGACCAGCAGGTCACCATAAAAGGACTGGACATGAACTTTAATCTGAAAACATGAAATATGAGGAAAAATGAAAAGCCATTGCTGTGTATGTGTGTGCGTGTGTGTGTGGTGGGTTGCAGATGTTGCTACCTGCAAGGTTGGGCAGATCTTCAGTGAGTATTTTTCTGCCGTCAGCATTACCTCGTCCTGAGCTCTTTGTTCAGTGCAGTGGCTGAAAATACAGACATTTAACTTTTGTAACTCCAAACCTTTTTTACTATCTTCTAAACCACCTGGATTTTTGCGGTAATGCACGGAAAATCTCATCCCTTTCAAGCACAACCAAGTTAAAACATCCCTCCATTCAGGGTAATCTTGTGGTGTTGTCAGATTAATGCACTGAAAGACAAGAAAAAATCAAACTGCAAAATAAATTATACAGAACTTAAAAAAGTTCACTTGGTTCAATACTTAAAGGTGCTATGAGGAGAATCTATTTCCGGCGACACAAAGACTCTGCTATGCTACCCATGAGCATGCGCGGCGACTGTCGTAATGCTGCGTTCTAGTAACCTCGGAACTGGGAGTGACATCATCACCGACTTATCGGCGTTCCAGTTGAAGTCGGAAAAAAACATGCCAATCTGTTCACACTGGGGGCATCCATATTCTATTGTCAGCTCAGGGGTGGCGAGTTCCCAGTAGGAAATTCTG
The DNA here is from genome assembly GCA_036419115.1 of Scarus forsteni. Classification (NCBI taxonomy): domain Eukaryota; kingdom Metazoa; phylum Chordata; class Actinopteri; order Labriformes; family Labridae; genus Scarus; species Scarus forsteni. The sequence continues at coordinate 4,817,899 of JAZDUH010000085.1, read as the reverse complement.
ACTTCGGGGGGCGTTCCAGTTGCAGTTTCCTACTCGGAACCTGGAAATTCCTACTTCTGACTACAACTGGAATGCACCAAAAGACGTGACCCAAGCCAGAGCGTGTGTTTGTTGTGATGCTAATGAATGCAGCTCGGACCTTCCTCAGAACTCTGCATTGCTTTACAACTTCTTTTTTCAACAACTTACAGGATGCAAAGCGAAGAGGTAATGTATCTCTTGCTAGTTACATAGCGGTAGTTTTTGATGTGTGACAACAAGCAATTTTTGGAAAACGTAGTATCGTAGTTTTGAAGCCGGCTATATATCGCTACTTACAGCCCGGTGCTCTAAGACGTGTCTGAATAATATAAATTTGCTCTAGTTTTAATTGTCTTGTTCCTGAAGTTGAGTATCCAGGCCAGTCCAGCCCTGTCTGACCCGACCATGAAGCTAAGGAATAGCATTTATAGATAACCTATTTTGATGTTATAAAACTCATCTTAAAGTGTGTATTTCGATCAGGCATATATCTAAAAGTGAGACTTTTTTGTAATTACTTAGAAACTTCTCATAGCATATTTAACTTGCATTTTCACACCTTAATATGGTTCTATCAAGTTTAGGCTATCAGAGGAAAAAAAAGTTTGCAAAGAAACTCAGAGCACTTTATCTAATGGCCAACATGGAAGTCTAATAAAATATGGCTCATATGTTTTTTATTTTATCTAGAATTTATATTTAATAATCACTAATTACAGACTTATCACTGTCAATCTATAAACATGATGTTTCCAAAAACATTACAGCACTTCATGGCTGGATTAAATATTTTTCCGAAGCAACTTATTTGACCTGATGTCCACAGAAGATTGACAAAAGTGTCAACTCTTCAGGTTTTCCTCACAAAGACCTGTTGAATTGATTTAGGGATAAAAGTAAAATGGGGGTTAAAGGTACAGATGTGCTGCATAGCGTATATTTCAGCTCTGTGGTGCAGCAGGTGGTGCCGCTGCCTCGAAGCAAGAGGGTTCCTTGGTCGACCCCTCTTGTTGGACAAGATCCTTCTGTGAGGACTTTCCTGCATGTACTCTGGGATTAGATTTTTTTGGTGACTTTTAAGTGTCCTGAAGAGTGTGTTTGTGATTGCCTGTCTCTAAATGTCAACCCTGAATATGAACAAGGTCTTAGAATTTGTTCACTATGCATGTTTATTTATTGTTGTCATTCAATTGAGAAATACATAAATCTTTGGTCCACATTGCCCTGATATCTGCACATATTTAAATCAGTTCAAGTTGGACAGTTGAGGTTTTGTTATTAACATGAATTTGAGGGCTTGGATGGCGATGCTATCCTTGTAGTTTTAGTGGTAAAGAAATACAGCCATCCTGATCAGCCATTAAAGCCCTCAAATCCTCTGCAAAAGATTTTCAGTAATCAAATCCTGAGATTAACAATAAAAATGCAACAAAAGGGATAAACTTTTTGCTGCTTATATAAGTCTATTTATGCAATTTTTCTACTTTAATCCATTATTCCTTTGAAAAATGAGTCTAAACCTGCTCCTGACATAATGCATTAAAACATGGTGTTCATTTGTTTTCCCCTTGCAATTTATCTTCCATTTCAGCCCTTGCAGCTGCCCATGCACCAAAGTATAACAAATACCCATCTTTATTTTTGTTTAACTTTTGAGTTCTAACCAGCTGAATAAGCAAGTCTTCAAACCTTTTGTACTTCTCATTTGCTGTGTATTTATTCATTTGCAGGGTAACATGTTGTTGTGGGGATAAGAGGAATAAAGCTTTTGCTGAAGTAAGCCCTCCTATTGTTGTCCTGCATCAGCAGCGGGAGGAGAGTGGAGCCACTGTGGAGCAAATTTAGTCAATTTTAAGACCCTCCGCTCAGGAGCCTGCAGATAAAAATGGTTCTGTGAAAGTTGACTGGATGAATTCTGAGTAAAGCTGAAGATTTGTGGCTGTGTTGATTGTTTGTTTACACACGATAAGAGCTGTTGTTGACAGGTCAATGCTGTTTGTGGTGTTTAAGGTCACTGTCTGAGATGATGCGTCATATAAACTTCGAAAAACTGAGCTTGAGATTATAATTGGTTGCTTTGTTTTCTCAGTTCTTAAAGGCGTATGATGAATCAAGCTTGATGTCCAATTTGTGATGAAATTCCTAAAATATTTCCAAAGTTTTCTGAGTCTGAAGAGTCCTGTTTTACCTCTGCCACGGAGGTTAGGATTTCACCAGGGTCTGTGTGTTTGTTTGTTTGCCTGTTAGCAAGATTACGCAAAAATCACTTCATGGATTTCCATAAAAATTTTACCAGATGTGTGGTTTGGTCCAATGAAGAAGCCATTACATTTTGGTGCTGATCTACATATTTGTCTGGATGCAAAAACATAGCCAAATTTTCCAAAAAAGAAAACATGACTTAAAGATGCTATGAGGAGTTTCTAAGTAATTACAAAAAAGTCTCACTTTTAGATATATGCCTGATCGAAATACACAATTTAAGATGAGTTCTATAGCATCAAAATAGGTTATCTATAATTCTATTCCTTAGCTTCATGGTCAGATCGGACAGGGCTGGACTGGCCTGGACACTCAACTTCAGGAACAAGACAATTAAAACTACAGCAAATTTACATTATTCAGACACGTCTTAGAGCACCGGGCAAGTAGCGATATATAGCCGGCTACAAAACTACGATACTAAGTTTTCCAAAAATTGCTTGTTGTCACATGTCAAAAACTACCGCTACGTAACTAGAAAGAGATACATTACCTTGTTGCTTTGCATCCTGTAAGTTGTTGAAAAAAGAAGTTGTAAAGCAATGCAAAGTTCTGAGGAAGGTCCGAGCTGCATTCATTAGCATCACAACAAACACACACTTTGGCTTGCACACGTCTTTTGGTGCGTTCCAGTTGTAGTCAGAAGTGGGAGTTTCCGGATTCAGAGTAGGAAACTGCAACTGTAACGTCCCCCGAAGTCTGAATTTCCTACTGGGAACTCGGTGAAACCTCGCCACCCCCGAGTTGACAATTGAAGATGGATGCCCCCAGTGTGAACAGTTATTTAGCTCCTGTAATAATCAATTTATTTGCACTTCTGACTGGGGTGTGTGGCTCTAGATCAGCTGTATACATAGTATTGTTAGATTTATATTTACAAAAATGCTGCCATAGTGATAATCACATTCTTCATACAACAACGCAGGGCGTGCTAACAACAGCTAACAATAGCCTGGTAGATCGGCATGGTTTTTTTCCGACTTCAACTGGAACGCCGATAAGTCAGAGATGATGTCACTCCCAGTTCTGAGGCTCATGGGTAGCAGATTCTTTATGTCGGAGGAAATAGATTCTCCTCATAGCACCTTTAACATTGAGCCTTATTTTAAAAAATCATATCTCTGGCATAGCTTGATGGATTTGAAATGTACAGGACGATATAAAGATATTTACCTCTATCATCAAGGTAAATTTCATCTGGATCCCATCCAGATTGGCATCATTAAAATCACTGAAATTTCTAAAGGCAAATCCCATTTATTTCTCCTTGGCTGCTGTGAGGGTTTTGTCCCTTTTACGTCAGCAAATGCCAGCAAAGGAGTTCTCTACATGGATGGACATGAGCGGAGACTCAGACATCCAATCAGAGCGTCTGATGATCCAGATTTCTATCTTTTACAGGTCTTGTGGAAAAGCCATTGCCATAACTGAGGTGCTTGGTGGAAGTCTGCGCTTTCCGAGTGCTTTTCTAGTTTGTTGGTTGTAATGGCTCTCCTTGATTTGGATTATTCCTAAGAGACAGACATGACACAGTATTTCAGAGTCAGACGTTATAAAAGCTGTTTGATCTCCAGAAGATTGGAATGAACATCACTGCTTCATTAATTATTTTCTTTAGCACAAAACACAGCCGCTCATCCTTTATCAGCAGCATCAGCTCTATCAGACTTTGTCCTTTTCAAAGAGTAAATATGACCTTGGTATTCTAGCACTGTGCTTTAGTGTTTACTGTGTGTTAAATGTGCTTTCAACTGAAGTCACTTGTGAACCAAACACCTGCTTCAGGGGGAGGCTTCCATCCAGGGAAGCGGGCATGTCCCCAAATGACATCATGTAGGGAAGAAGGAGAGGAGGGACTTTTTTTCATGATGGGATTTTTGGGGATCTGTTATCAAGCCAAGGATGCATACCTTTTTTAAAAAGATTACTGAAATCTTGAAAGGTGGGACTTCTAGAGTCTTTAAAATCACTGAGGACAAAATGAGATGTGAGGCTATTTTCCAAAATGTGGCCACATTTTCATTTAGCAAGTTAACAAACTCAAACCGATAAAATATTAGCTTCATCCTTTTGAGTGTTGTGTTATTGATTTCTTTACAACCATATGTAGTTTTTAATAACACCAAAAACGGTGCGGCATCTGCCAACATAAGTGGTCCTTTTACAAAACACATGTTTTCATATTTACAAGAGACTTTCCTGATAAAACAGGCCTTCATGCTCATGTGTGTTGTTAATGGAAATATGAAATATTTTCATTGTCGCTGCCTTATTTGTTGTAAAAGCCTCCATAAACAGGGGAATGATTTGGAATCAGTAAAGAGCAGTCATTCACAGAGCCGTGACTGTCTGTTTTAAATAAATGAATGCACAAGTCAGACCAAGTCAAATCAGTTTTATGCCTACAGCCCAACAATTCACTTTTTGTTGCCTGAAGGTGGATTACAATCTGCATGCGACACTCTTTTCTTAGACTGCCAGTTTATATTTTCTCCATAGATTCCATTTCAGGGTAGCAGTTCTTACAGGAACTGGATCAGGACAAAAATACTTGTAGTTTCTCTTGCATACATAGAATATTCACAGCAAAGAAGAGGAGTATTTGGAAAAGAACAACGGTAAAAAGCAAAAGGAGATCTCTTTGAAGGCAGGCAAACATTGATCCAGATTCTTTATTCCCACAAACAATGTCACATGACACATGATTAATCAAAAATACCCGTGTTTATTTGAATGTTTCTTCTAAATAAAAGAAAAGTTCTTGGCACAAACTTGAGAAAAAAGTCTAATCTCATAAGATTTTTACTTTAGTCAAAAGGTGCAACAGCAAAAATAAAAAATCGTTTTTAAAACCATTTCCATTGAAGGGCATCATGGTAGTATTCATTAATGAGGGCAAAATACAATAACATAATCTTTTCATAATTAAGACGGGAGATAGAGGTCAATGTATGAATCAACATTATTGTGTGTGGTAAAAGGTATGAGTCACATGTCTGTATTGTAATATATGCACACAGTACACCTGCTCTGAAAGAGCACATTCTCTAAGCACTGTCTGCAACGCCACCATAAGGTCATGTTTAAAAATGTGTGTGTGCCATCAGGCTAAAAACGTCCATCTCCACAACAGTAATAATGAGGATTTTGTCTCCCAGGTTTTGTTCAAACCCCCCCCCAACTCTTTAGGCGCTAAAGTCGCAAAACTGCGGCAAGCGACATTGCTGGATAAAACAGGCCATAGTTGTTAAAATAGTGCAGAATAGTGTTACTAATTTTCACCAGCAGATAGTGGACAGGTGACAGGTTTCTATTCAAAGTTTTGGCGTATATTTATTTTGAAACACACACACCGGACCAAGGGACGCGAGTGTGGCTGTAGAGAGAGAGCAGAAAGAGAGAGAGAGAGTAAGAGTACTCGCGATGCTGAGAGTACTTTGTCAAGTACTGTCTGACTTTGAGGAATATTTACTTTCTGAGGATGACGGTCAGTCGTCCAGTGACGAAACTGGCGGCGCGTGTGCACGCAGCGGGAGCGGGTCCGCGCGCCATTACAGTCCCCAAGCAGCACATACCGAGGGCAATGCTTTGCCTCTCCGTGGCCAGGGTGGCAGTAATTGGCAAGTGCTGAGAAGGGGATGTGGTCTGGGATGCAGGGAAGCTCAAAACACTGCGAAAAAGTGACGGTGTTAGCGGGAATGAGAAAGACCGCGGAGCTCTGGGCAGACGCGGGAGAAGCCGGTTTAAAAGCACAGTGAAGGCAGCAGAGGCGTTCATGCTCGGCCCGTAAATTACAGTGATGATGACGAGTGGGGAAACTAACCACTTCGAAATTATAGCCTTTTTAAATCTTGATAGCAAAATGTAATATTTTCTTGAAAAATCTCTGGTGCCTAAAGGGTTATTAAGCCACTTTTATATGCAACCCAGGCTTTTGAAAAGAAAGAATATAAACAGCTGGTTAAAATATATTGGTGAATAAATCCTAAAAACAGACTCAAATGTGATGTGTATTTTTCCTGATATAGTCTATAGGCATCATCATTGTTCATCTTTTTCACTGTTTCTCTGTGAGCAGCATAACTGGAAAACTCATCAAAACAGGTATTTAAGACATTTGCAGGGAATGTTGGTCATGCTGCAGGGAAAAGGTGACTCAGTTTTAGTGGTGATCCCTTGCAGTGTAGTTGGACCCTTCTGATCTTGCCAATCTCCAGTTCCCAATGGCTGTGCTTAGCCTGAAGCACAAATTAGAGTCCTACAAAACAGGAAGAGGTTATGAGCGAGACAACTGCAGGGAGTGACTGCTCTTACAGGGATTAGCATAAATGTTTACAGCTTCAGCAGCTGTTTTGTCAGATCTGGACTGCATTTACTTATTTCATGATAATAAAAAACAACACTGAAAGCATTTCTCAGTACTTCCAACATGTTTTTCAGAGTTTGTTTATTAAGGTTCATGGTTAACAATTTACACCCCTGTAGTAGGTTAGGTCAGTTAGGACATGGTATATTTTTACAATCCTTGGATTATTCTGCTCCTCCACACAGAGAATGTCATTATCAAATGTCCTCAGTCTATAGTCTGCTTCTTCATACTCATCTTTTTCTATATGGAGTTTTAGGAACTATCTTTACACTGTGTCTGTCTGCCACCTTAACAGTAGACTCAGGCTTCAGATAAATGAGAGTGCACTCCTCTCATGTTATCATCAGCTCTGTTCAATCCTTGTCTCTATCCAGCCGTGCCTGGGACAGCATACAGCAGCTCAGAGTGCAGAGCTGATTGTGTGAATTCTCATATTTCAGAAAAATCTGCACTTCTTGTGTGGACTATCTGAAATGCCTTTGCCCTCCGGTGTCACAAAGTAGGTTCACAGAGGAAGTGCTGCAGTTTGTGCACTGTTCTGCTGCTCCTGAATAAGACGTTTGCCAATTAAAGCCTCCTCCACCTCGTCTGGGCCGACATAATTCACTTAACCTGAGCCCTGCAGCTGACAGGTAGCATTTGTTTACACATCTTTCCTCATGCAGGCTGTCAGAGCTCGGTCCTCGACATGCCTTTAAAACAAACCGCCTCCCTCAGCAGCCCCGTGTACCTTCGCTGTCTCTCAGTTTCCATGGAAATCAGTCCCAGAAAAGACCTTACGTCTCCTAACCTTGAGAGTACCAAGAGAAGGATCCACTAAGAGAATATATTTCGGTCAGAATGAGTTGTCACAATTGTAATTGTGTCATTTTCATACCCCCTTTTAGAAACCTCCTTTCTGACAGGTTCATTCCCCCTCCCCCGCTGAGTTCAGCACCCCAGCGTTAACAGCGGGAAAAAAGGATCTGAAGATTGCATAGAAAAGAAGCCCAATATTGGAGCAAATTAAAACATGAGGTGGATTTTTATAGCTTCCTGCTTTATGGCCCCACAGAGGCAGTTTCTCTTTATCATTAAACCTACGGCGAAGAGATTTTAACCAGCTTTCAAACACTCTCAATTGAATACTAATGCCTCAATAAGACCCAAAACAGCAAAGCAGACCATCAGGGAGAGGACTGATCATTTCTGTTCGTTTTTTACACTACAAAGTCTCATTGGGGCATATCAGGGCAAAGCAGTTCAGTATTGCAGTAAAAAGTTAAAGGAAGGAGAAAGGAGATCATTTCTAGGAGAATACTTCTGGAGCACACACACAGGAGGATACCGAAAGACATGGAAAAAAAAGAGAAGGCATGAAATAAAATGCTTTCCACAATAGCACATCAACATTAATTTGTTGCAATGCACTTTGCATTAACTGTTTGTCAGTCAGGAACCTATTTTTTAAGAAGAAACTCAAAAGCAGCTATTTATATCCAACATTATGCAGTTACTACCTCCGCCAAGGAGGTTATGTTTTTGGGAGAGTTTGTTTGTTTGTCTGTCTGTGAACAAAGTAACTCAAAAAGTTATGGATGGATTTTGATGAAATTTTTGGGAAATGTTCAGCATGGGAAAAGGAAGAACTGATTCGATTTTGGTGTTGATCCGGATCACCGTCTGGATCCGCCATGATGAAAAATGTGATTTTCGTGAATAACTACTGAACTAAAATAGATATCATTATGAAACCAATTGCTAATGGTATGTTTTCATGGTCAAGGAATCTAAATATTTACATGAAATAAAAGTAGGACTAATATTTATGGTAAAAATCACAATATGGGAGAGGACTGTGGGGCTGGCGGAGGTCTGCGCTCTCCGAGTGCTTTTCTAGTTATTATTTTGCTTTAATTGCAGCTATTTGGATTTGCTGTTGGGACTCTAATCTAGGATCTCGCTGCCTTTCCATAAGCACATGTGGAAAGCCTCTCAGCAGTTTGACACTTGATGCATGTGGCTTGTATGTGTGACACACACTCATTTTTAGTCTTTACAAAAAAACACACTCAAGTCTTGTCCATACTCAAAAATTGATGTTTGCTCTACTGTTTGCTCTAAGTTATTATTACAAAGGGGAGTAGCACTTCATGCACATTACAGAACCATAGAGTGTAAAAGACTTGGCCATGTGTTGTCAGAACTAAGACTATTAAATAAAATAAAAAGAGCCCTTTTGTACACCTTTAATGCCCTCTACTGGACGCTGCCATACTGCTTGTGCCATCTCAACTGAACTTTTTCTATTTATAGAAAGGAGGACAGTGTTGATGTAGGATTTCAGGCCACCTGAACAATAGTAATGCCGTATTTGGAATCCAGAAATGAACACTGAATCCTCAGTTCAAGAAAATAATCACTCCCTGTACAGTGAGAGCACATACATGTGTTAAAGTTTTAAACTGAAGTTGTTTTTGACCAGGTTGAAATGATATCTTTTAAGGCAGTAAATTAAATCTTAACAGTAATCTCTGCTCACTGTTATTATCATGTTAGGTTTGTGCAGCCAGCCTTAAGTAGGCAATTGAGGTCCTGTAGGTTTTGGAACTTCCACTTGAGCCTCCATTCTCATCCCAAGTGGTTGCTGCCTAAATAAAAGAAGAATGGCATGTAGCACCGTGATCATCTAATGACTGATGATTCCTCTGCTTTTGTGGGAGTGGGAGGCCATAATTGCAATTTAAACTCAAGTAACTGATATAAAGCAGGCCTTCACTGTCTTAAAAGACCTCACTATAATGATGGTTTTGAGAATTTTGAAGATCCCGTGTCCAACAAAATCAATTTCCTTTTATTTTAATGTTGTAAGAAGGGGCAAAGGCAGCAGAAGAAGATAACATCTTTTACTAAACTCACATTTCCCAAAAAAGAAGCGCTTTGCCTCTGTACCGAAAGCCTTCTTAAAGGTGCTATGAGGAGAATCTATTTCCGGCGACATAAAGACTCTGCTACCCATGAGCACGCGCGGCGACTGTCGTAATGCTGCATTCCAGTAACCTCTGAACTGGGAGTGACATCATCTCCGACTTATCGGCGTTCCAGTTGAAGTCGGAAAAAAGCATGCCGATCTACCAGGCCATTGTTAGCTGTTGTTAGCACACCCTGCGTTGTTGTATGAAGAATGTGATTATCACTATGGCAGCATTTTTGTAAATATAAGTCTAACAATACTATGTATACAGCTGATCTAGAGCGACACACCCCAGTCAGAAGTGCAAATAAATTGATTATTACAGGAGCTAAATAACTGTTCACACTGGGGGCATCCATCTTCCATTGTCAACTCCGGGGTGGTGAGGTTTCACTGAGTTCCCAGCAGGAAATTCCAACTTCGGGGGGCATTCCAGTTGCAGTTTCCTACTCAGAACTCGGAAATTCGTTCTTCTGACTACAACTGGAATGCACCAAAAGACGTGACCCAAGGTATGTAGCGGTAGTTTTTGATGTGCGACAGCAAGCAATTTTTGGAACACTAAGTGTCGTAGTTTTGTAGCCGGCTATATATGGCTACTTCCAGCCCGGTGCTCAAAGACGTGTCCGAATAATATAAATTTGCTCTAGTTTTAATTGTCTTGTTCCTGAAGTTGTGTATCCAGGCCAGTCCAGCTCTGTCCGACCAGACCACTTAGCTAAGGAATAGCATTTATAGATAATTTATTTTGATGCTATAAAACTCATCTTAAAGTGTGTATTTCGATCAGGCATATATCTAAAAGTGAGACTTTTTTGTAATTACTCAGAAACTCCTCATAGCATCTTTAAAGTACTCTGTTTTTCACCACCTGGCGTTAATTTTGTCATAGCACCATGACTATTTAAAAAGTCTGTTGTACCACCCTCCTCTCCCCTGTCATTAAACATCGTGCGGACAGCCCTTCAGCTGCATCCGAACCTCTACAGAAGCATAAAATATATAAATTTAACTAAGAAAAATTCTTGCTCAATAGAGATCCAAGACGTGACGCAGACGGTCAAACACACCAGGACAAGGGTTCTTTTATTTTCAAATCAGATCCCAACAAAAGTTACAATCAATACAGATCGTGCAACCTACCTTATGCAGCATCTTAAAGAAAATCATAATGTCAGTGATGTAGGAGTAATGCCATGATGGAGGTGATGATGCATAAGCTGAACAGCTGCACAGCTTCATAGCAAAAGAAGCTAGGTGCTCTGAAAATAGTGCAAAGGTGTTGATGCAGCAGCCTCGAACCATAAATAGTCCTCCTCAGAGCTGGGTCTTTATCTCACTGAACACTGATGAAGTCGCAGCCTGTGCTCTGCTACACACAATAATACACCGGAGCATGTGTTATTTATGGTGCCAGGCACACACATGCTGATTTAATGTGAAGGAGGAAGAGTCTCTGTTTTTATCTGAATTGTGATTAATGAAGGAGCACCTGTGTGATGATTTATGTCTGACTCCTGACCTTCATAGGGGGGGTCAGAGGTAAAGGGGGGACCCACACATAGCATTAAGAGTTTGATGTGATTTATGACTTTTACTAATAACTCAGACCTCACCTGTTCCCTCTCAGGAGCCATAAAAGAGGGATTGAGCACAGGAGGTCAGGAGAAGTCATTATGAGGTTAAGAGGAGAAGCTGAAGAGGCAGGTTAAGACAAAGTACAAACCACAGTTTCCTGCAAAGCAAAGTCCTCTTTGAGTTTAATTCAATCCATTGTCAATGTAATCAAACAAGTATCGTCTGCCCTCACATATGAGATCCTCCTCCTGTTTCACTCCTTTAATATCACTATCAATCTGATTGTTAGCATGAGATTGAGTCACCAGGTTTTAACCCTGTAAAGCCAATTGTGTCATATTTGATACATACTTTTATAATACCTCTATCTGCTCAATATGATCAATGAATTACAAAAAGAACATCTGAATTAGTGCTGTCAGACAATTAAAAAAAATTAATCTAATGAATTACAGGATTTATAATTAATTAATCTCATTAATCGCATTTTAATCTCATATCTGCTTAAAGTACCCAAATAAAGAATTTGAATTCTAGGATATTATAAAATTGTAGTGCATGACTAATCAAATGAATACACTAAGAAGTGAAGATTTGTAAATCCACATTTTTATTGGTGACTAAATAAAACCAAAGTCAGGGCAACTTGTCCAGAAAATTCTAAACTCAATCAGGCAACTCAAATTACACTTTAAGTGTGTTTCATAAATCAAATTCAAAATAAGAAAAAGGTCGAGGACATCCAGGAAAACAATTAGGCCTGATGCATTATTAAAGAATGTAGTACAAATATAGATAAATAAATTCAAAAATAAAATAAGACTAAGTCTTAAATATGCCATTCCTGTTGTCACCTGGGCTTTGTTTGGTTTGACTAGAGATGCATGTGTGAAGTGACGTGCCACTGCCATGTACGGGTCCTCCAGCTGGACAATATTAAAATGTTTGTGTGCTATGATTAATCTTGCGATTATTTTTTATAACACATTAATTTGCGGTGTAATTAATTAATCTAATTAATGCACCAAAGTGACAGCCCTAATCTGAATACAATCAGATAAATGATAAAAATGTCCTCAAATGGATTATCAGTTGCCAAAACACCTAATGTATCAAACGAGATACAAAAAATCTACATGTTGAATTTAATGGAATTTTTTAAAAGTGAGACAAACATTTCAGCTCCAAAAAAATAGGATTTTCTGGCTATAATTTATGGTCTTGGGCCTTAAAGGGTCAATAAAGTATCCTGTTGTGTTTGGGCATATAATTACTATGCCCATGTTTTAGATACAGATTCAAGCTGTTATCCCAGTTTTGAAACCAAATGTCAAAATCTGGGCAACTCTAAAAGAAACAGGACATAACAGCGCATTAACCTGTCTCTGATAGCTGCTGACTACCTGCACAAAGGCAGCCTTGGCCAAGTGGCATATCGGCAATATAGGGCAAATGCAACAAGAGGGTCTTGCCTCTGGAGCAAAGAGCCTGAGTTTTATAATGGACTTGAATACAAGTTCAGATATGCAAACACATCCTTATGATGACAGCCTGTTGAAGAAGCTACAGGTGGACATTTTTAACACTGCTTGCAGATTAATTAAGGTCACAATAGAAGTTACAGACAACATTAAAACATGTAAAAGCATAAGGATAGAAGAAGTGGCTCTGATCCTTCAAAATCTATCAATGACAGGGTACCTTGTCAGTGTTGTAAAATATACATCACATACAAGTTGTTCACTTTCAGTTGAGTGACCAGTTGATTAATGGAAACAAAAATAGTCTTAACTAGTAATAAGTAGTGTGTGGAGCCACAGCACAGGTTTTTCATTCTGTTCTCTGCAAATTGACACGTTTACATCCAATGAAACCACAGGAAAATGGGTATAAACTACTAAGTTTTAGGCACACTGATATGGCAATTGGACAAATCACTGCAAACAGCTACCCCGACACATCAGATGGACTGTGTAAATTTTCCTAGTCCATCTGAGAAAGAGCCTATAGGAAGTGTTTTGGGAGGGCAGCAGCTTCCAGAATCATATCTGACAGGTGATTTGACATTTGTTTCATCAATCAACATATTGTACAGGTGTCAGGATTTTTCCCTTTACAGTCCTAAGATAGCTCAATCGGTTCATACCAACACCTGGCATTCATTCAGAATAAAGATGACGAGAAGCAGCTGGATGCAATCAAATGGAGCTTTACTTGCTGGGCAAGGAGTTACAACCATACAGAGTGTCAAGCAGTCTGAGAGTTGAACTGAAAACTAGTACATTGTCTTCTCCCTTTTATAACATTGTATGTGGTCACGTGAGGTTGAGTTTGGTGAGGCAGATGGCCTTGCAGGTGCAGTAAGTTCAGCAAGTTCATGGGAATAACTTCAGTTTCTGGGAGGAAAGGGCAATGAGAGGGCTAAGAGGACTATGCATGGTCATGTAGTGTGTGTGTATGTGTGAGAATTTAGTCTCTGGCAAGGAGAGGGCTATGTAAGGTCATGTACGGGTTATGTAAGGACATGCCACCAAGCAATGATTTTACAGGAATTCAGGATAGTTCAAATACATAAGAAAAAACTATATACAAGATATACAAGAGTCAAATTGTTCCTCACAACAGGCCAATCAGATACTTCAATAGGACGGCACTACTGTGCAACAGAACTGAGCCACTTTGTAAAACAAACTGTCATGAAAATACACTGGAAAAAAATCCTTACTAAAGGGGAGTTTGTTTTCATTTAATAAAAAACATGGACCACACCTGATAAAGCTGCTGCTGAAGCAGTTAGCATCTGCTAATCTCTGTCCGAGTAGACACTTCCTGCCCCTTCTCGACCCATCTCCTCCTCTGATTGGACAGACTGAACTCTGTTGTGCAAGGTTAACAAACAGCTTTTGTCAGAACTTCATTTCAGGTATATTTCTGTTAGAGCTGGGTATTGTCGACAACTTCGCACATTATATTGAATTACGTTACATGTGGACATTGACTACACATTTTTAAAAAACAAAACGGCAAGGACCATGTTTAATGAATCCTTCAGACACTTCTGTCTCATATCCTCAGAGATCTTAGACATAAACTAGAAAAGCACTCAGAGAGCGCAGACCTCTGCCAGCGCCACAGTCTTCACCCATATTGTGATTTTCACCTTTATTTCATCAAAATATTTAGATTCTTTGACCATAAAAACATACAATTAGCAATTGGATTCATAATGATATCTATTTTAGTTCAGTAGTTATTCACAAAAATCAAATTTTTCGTCATGGCAGCCAGATGCTGATCCCGATCAACATCAAAATCGAATCAGTTCTTCCTTTTCCCATGCTGAACATTTCCTAAAAAATTTCATCAAAATCCATCCATTAATTTTTAAGTTATTTTGTTCACAAACAGACGGACAGACAGACAAACAAACTCTCCCAAAAGCATAACCTCCTTGGCGGAGGTAATTAATGTTGTATTTATACCTACAGCTCAGTTGTTGTGTTCAGATTGAGTTGACAAAAATCTGCATGTTTCCTTTGAAACATTTTACGTTCTCTCTGCTGTACTTTAGAGCAGGTTTAGATACCCACAAAATCACTCACTTTTGCTGTTCACTGTTAGCACAGTGAGCATCAAGTGAGGTAGTTGGTTGCACAGTATAGAGAACACAACTTGTGAAACTTGTGAAAAAAAAGTTAGCTCTGCTTTCTTGCTACCATTTGCAATAAACAGGAGAGAGAATAGATCAGCTGTACTATTTACACCATGCCAAAAAGATCAAATGAATTCAAAATGGCTTTGTTGTATATTGTTGCTATGCAAAGCAATTTTTCAGAATATTTTAATTAATAATTAACTCCCACTCCAACAACTTCTACTTCATAACCCCCTACTGTGGCTCTGCCGCCTGTTATTGTTCTCAAACAAACAACAAACAATACAGACTAATAAGGTGTAATTACTGCTCAGAGCCAGAACCAGAAATGTCAAATGAGTACAGAAGCTATCAACATGCATTATGCAGAGGTAATGACATGGTCGCCATCATTTGGCTGGGAAGTAAGACCTTTTATTTTCTAACACTCTACAACCTTTGTAGGTGGCAGCTCGTTTGATGCCAGCTGCTCGCTCTTGGCTCTGTGCTTCGAGTCCAGCAGGTGAGAGGAGGAGAGGGACGGGGAGGTTTTGTTTGAAAACAACAGTAAAAAGTTTTAAATGTCAAACAGGTTAGAGCTAGTGCTTATGTTCTGAACTGTTGTGCAGAATTTTAATAAAATAAACCGAATCATCTTACAGCTAAGAACTCCAAGCACAGGTTCCTGCATTGGCACTAAATGTCGGCTTTCTCCTTTTTATACGTCTAAGTCCTGAAATCAAAACATAGAAAGAGTTTATAGCAACTGAAAGACCCATATCGACACAGATGCAGCTACACCATAGCTCTCTTCACTGCCAACATTAGTCCTCTCCTTTTCTTAATCAATAAAGCTGCTGATGTTTTTATTTGAACAATCTCTCCATCCTTTGTTGTTGTGAATACCACCATATATCTACTCCATGCAGTAGCTGCTCACAGAGGGTTTTTTTCTTGCCACTGTTGCTAAAGTTGTAGACCTGAAGATGTGTTTCGAATAAGTTGTTTGGTTACAGTATAATATGGTTTGAAGCAGTAAGCCCTGATCTCTAGTGATTTCAAGATTCAGCTCAGGTTTACACAGAGTCCTCTCTCAGGAGTCTGTTCAGTGATTATGTCTGCAGTAACCTATGAAGACACTAGGGCTGTGTCTACATGTAGACAGGTCTTTTCTCCTCCACCTGGTAAAAATATCCCCATCCACACGACATTGCAGAAATGTATACATGCACTGTTAACGTGTTTATGTGTCCATGAGATGCACTTTTTGGACTTTCTATGCAAAAGCTGTTTAATTTTCATATCTACTACTGCCAACATGCCCGAACTTGTGGCTGTGAGCAGGTGCGTTTAGTAAATATGTTTATTTATTAATTAGAGACACCCGATAATCTTGATCTTAATCCTGTAATAAAGGGTACTCTTGGAGGTTTCAAAGGCTGTTATAACCACAGCCACCACAGAGCGAATGACCATGGGGTCACCAGCAAACACAATTAATTGTGATACAGTAACACCTGTGATACAGTTCTCTCACTATTGTCATAGGCTGTGTCTGAAACGGCTTACTAAAGTATTACATACTACTCATGTGTATATACTGTATACTATATACTACAAGTGTGATAAGAATGCTAACCGTTCACACTGTAGTATACTACTAAGTTTCCCATGATGCATTTCAAACCTCCGACAACAAAAATCAGAAGCACACCAGGCTATCAAATATCTCTGTTGATTCGCCACATTTAAAAGTTCAGAGAGCATTTTAGGCGAGAAAGTCCCCACGTGGAATACCAAAATGTGGTCATTTGAGCCATAAAACGCACGGGTACAAATTTCAGCATTTCGGACATTCCATTATGCGCGCCATTATGCTATTGAAGAAACTTCCAGTCAGCTCCAAAACAAGAGCCCAATTTACAAAAGCGTTAAAGAACTAGAAGGAGATAATAAAAGATGCTTTTATTTTGAAAATGGGAAGTTTGCTAGTGGCTGATTTTTAGGTGAATGCAGAGTTTGGCTGGGCCCGGAAAAGTTGTCCATTTTCATTCGCATGCATTATGGGGCTCGCAATGCATTATTCGGCGTTTGAGTGTGACTAGTATGCAGACCTCGCATACTTAAAATCTTTTCCGATATAGTATACATCCAGGTATTTCTTGCACACTCAATCTCTTTAAGTATGCCATTTCGGACACAGCCATAGTGAGGGAAGGACAGGAAGTCTGTCTTGGCATGTAAATAGTCCAGCTGTTAATCTTTAGAATAGGAACAATTTTACATTTACCAATAGTCTGTTGGATCAAGTGACATCCTTCCACAGAGAGGTTGGTACGGTGAAATTAAAGCTGTTTTCCTCATCCACCCATGGACACCCAAAAGAGCATTTTCATAATCACTAACTTGGCAAGAATTTCCCAAAATATGTTAGTTTTTGATAGTTTCAGTGACCTAATATGGCATTAAAATGTGGCCAGAAGGCCACAATACAAAGAAAAACCTCTGCTCTTTAAAGTTAATGACATTAATCCCCTATTTACTCCACCCTGGTTTTCTTTCTAAAATGGGGTTCAGTTGAAGTGTTGTGCACACTTGTCTGCTCATTTAGAGCACTGTGGCCTAGAGCAGAGGAGGTTTTCTTGCTTTCGTTCATTCAGTCTTTCATTTTTTATACCACTTATCCCTTTCAGGGCTGGAGCCTATCCCAGCTGTCATTGGGCGAGAGATGGGGTACACCCTGAACCAGTTGCCAGTCGATCGCAGGGCAACATAGAGAGACAGACAACCATTCATGCTCATACCTAAGGGCAATTTAGAGTCACCAATTAACCTACTGAGCATGTTTTTGGTCTGAGGGAGGAAGCCTGGGGAGAACCCATGCATGCACAGGAAGAACATGCAAACTTCACACCGAAAGGCCACGCCCAACCCAGGGATCAAAGTTCTTGCTGTGAGGCACGTGCACTACCTGCTGCACCCTTTTTTGGTCCATCCTGTGATGAAATGTACCAGAAAGGATCAGGGCTGTTGCACATGTGAAAAATACTTCACTTTACATTACTGCTTACAGGCATTATATCAAAATTTTAGGAACCAACATTTTGATATAATGCCTGTAAGCATTAATATCCTTCTGGATCATGCTGGTGGATTCAGCACACTAAGAACAGTTGGGTTAAAAAATAACCCCACTGCTGGTTCAGAAAAGGACGAACCCCTTTTTGGGTTATTTTAGCCTAACTTCTTTTTTTTTTCGACCCAATTTTTGGGTTGTGTTATTTAACACAAAAGTTGGGTTATGCTAACTACAATGTTGGGTTGTTCCCAACCCAATTATTGGGTTGCGCATTTTAGCACTCCCAGTGGTTTGACATGGAAGCAGTTAGGACCCAGACAGATTTTGCAGTTCACAATAACCAGCTTTATTGAACAGACACAGGAACAATTGTAAAGAACCCGCGATCCTGGGAACACGAGACAGTGACGTAGTCCACTTGGCCACACAGGAGCCACACACTCACACCGCAACTCAGAGTCTTTCAGGTGAAGCAGGTTAGGACTCACTTTGTCTTTGAGAGCAGGAAACAGTTCTGATTGCCAGAGATCAGGCTGCCACCACTGATTCGGGCTTATAGACAGGTACTCGGCGTCAGGAACAGAAGGCAAGGTCGGCAACCGGGGATCAGACAGGTAGGTAGGTGCAGGACAGAAACAGGTCGGTATCTTGTAATCAAGCTGAGGATCAGCCAATAAAGGCGGAAACAGGAACAGAACAGGTCGACAATGGGTGATCAGTCCGGATAGCAAGTCTGGAGTTCTTGGCATGAGTGAGTGTGGAGCTGGTTGTGACATAGTTGGGTTAAAATAATAGCTCTATAACCCAGAAAATTAGTTACTCTTTATAAAAATAACCCAAAATTTTAAATCAACACAAGCAACACATAAATTGGGTTACCAAAATAACTCAACATTTTTTAGTGTGAGTCCTGTGCTTTATGCTTCTCTCTGATAAAGAGGAAGCATCTTCTCCTTCTATGTGGGCTCTCTGTAAAGGTGCATCATATCTGATTGGATTAAAGGTATGTGTTTTTGTTTCACTCTTTGCCAAACCTGCTCTTTGAATCACAAACAGAAGCACGTCTTCAAGCTTCCAAGCATTCCCTCAACACATGCTCAAGTCTTCAGATGACATTACACAGGTTTCTCAAGACGCTTTATGTTTGGTCTTTGGAGTTCGTCTGCAGGCACGTCATCAGTCCTGATACTCTGATTGCTTACCCACCACCTCTTCTCCTTCTCCTCCTCCTGCTGCCTCTCCTTTTCTCTCTCTGCCCTGGTCCTGAAGGATTTTAGCTCCAGCTGAACATTGTTTTATCTTTTACCACAACAAGTTAAAACATCAATGGAGCAGAGCTTAAAGCCTAATACCTCTGTTCTCTAGTGTTTCTACCTCTGATAAACCTGCACCACCCCGCCTGAGCCTCATGTTCCCACACAGAGTCAAGTGGAGGAGGGGCGTGTGAGCGGGGTTCAGGTGTGGGTGGTTTGTTGGGTGGAGTGGGGAGCGCAGCTGGTCGGGGTCACAGCGGCTCAGTGTGCTGAATGACTAATGAAAGGTTCAGGGTGCCTGTAGCATTAACAGTGAGCTGCGTGCAGAGGACCGGCCTTGTCTGGCTTCCAGCAGCCTCCTGGTCCGTCTGTGCTTCAAAACCAGCGATTTAACAAGTTCTCCCCGAACATCCAGGCCACAATCCTTCACTTAACAAGCTCATTATTTCACATTGTTTTTGTCCTTTGCTCCGCCTTGGCAGCCATGGCAGACAGAGGATGTTTGATGTGTGTCGCTGTTAGGGAGATGTACAGGGGTCTTTTTAGAGGGAGGGATGATAATGGATCTGCTAATGATGTGCCCTTGTTTAGATGGATCTTCGCAGTAATGCCGACTCGTCTGCATGAATATTCAGAGGCTTTGTGTCTGAGAGAGAGAGAGTGGACGATCAAGGTTACTTTAAAGGGCAACAGAGGACAGGGCGGTGACATGATTCAGCTTTTAAACCGGCTGCTATCATCAGCAGAGAGAGATTCTTAAAGTATCAAAGAAAAACTGATCAGAACCCTAATCAGATAATTGATGTAAGCTGTTAGTTTTCATACAAGTTAACCAGAAGCATTTAAAGCCTATAGAAGAAAACACCAAAGCAGAATCTTAGCCTAAATCTCCTCTTTAGTGCTGCCATCTAATCTGGTACATCAAACGAACCGTTCAGCATATTTCACTAGTCCATCCTATGGGAAGTTTTTGGGGAGGGCCGAACCTTTCAGAAGCATATCCAGAAGCTAACTAGATGATCATTCTGAATCGACATTTATTAGGGTGCCAATCAAATAATGTTGTAGGCAGGCTGTGCTGCAGAAAGCAAGTCACTTCGGGTCGGACAGAGCTGGACTGGCCTGGATACTCAACTTTGGGAACAAGACAATTAAAGCTAGAGCAAATTTATATTATTCAGACACGTCTTAGAGCACCAGGCTGTAAGTAGCGATATATAGCCAGCTACAAAACTACGATACTAAGTTTTCCAAAAACTGCTTGTTGTCACACATCAAAAACTACCGTTACGTAACTAGAAAGAGATACATTACCTCATCGCTTTGCATCCTGTAAGTTGTTGAAAAAAGAAGTTGTAAAGCAATGCAGAGTTCTGAGGAAGGTCTGAGCTGCATTCATTAGCATCACAACAAAGACACACGTTAGTTTGGGTCACGTCTTTTGGTGCGTTCCACCTGTAGTCAGAAGTAGAAATTTCCAATTTCCGAGTAGGAAACTGCAACTGGAACGTCCTACAAAGTCGGAATTTCCTACTGGGAACTCGGTGAAACCTCGCCACACCCGAGTTGACAATTGAAGATGGATGCCCCCAGTGTGAACAGTTATTTAGCTCCTGTAATAATCAATTTATTTGCACTTCTGACTGGGGTGTGTCGCTCTAGATCAGCTGTATACATAGTATTGTTAGACTTATATTTACAAAAATGCTGCCATAGTGATAATCACATTCTTCATGTGATATTTGTGAACAACAACGCAGGGCGTGCTAACAGCAGCTAACAATAGCCTGGTAGATCAGCATGTTTTTTTCCGACTTCAACTGGAACTCCGATAAGTCAGAGATGATGTCACTCCCAGTTCCGAGGTTACTGGAACGCAGCATTACGACAGTCGCCGCACGTGCTCATGGGTAGCAGAGTCTTAATGTCGCTGCTAATAGATTCTCCTCAAAGCACTGTTAATTACATTTAGTAAAACTGCTACTAAAGCTGTTAGCATCTATGTTAATTGCTGTAGGAGCAGTCACTTCCTGCTGTTGTCTTGCTGGTAGCTCCCATCTTTTCCAGCCTGAAAGGATTCTGATTTAGCTGTCCCATCGAGCACAAACATTGCAGATTGGAGCTTAGCAGGATGGATGCGTGATTACAGACATTACAGACATGGAATCAGGGATGTCCAGCTGTGCAAAGGTAGCTGCAGACCTAAAAAAAATGCATATACATGGTAGACCTACATACAGTATATATATATAGATATAGACATAAACATACTTTTATATATATGTATATGTATAAATGTATATATATATATATATATATATATATATATATATATATATATATATATATATATATATATATATATATATATATATATATATATATATATATATATTTATGTATATATATATTCATATATATATATATATATGTATATATATATATATATATATATATATATATGTATATATATATATGTATATATATGTGTATATATGTATATATATGTATATATGTATATATATGTATATATATATGTATATGTATGTATATATATCTATATCTATGTATATATATATGTATATATATATATGTATATATATATGTACATACTATAAAATTGCTATTTCCACAAATAACACCAGCAGAAAACCACCCCATTTCCCTGCTGATAAACCACTGTGCTTTCATCGTCATAGTTGTACTGCATACCTTGCCAAGGTATTACTGCCAGAAAGTAGTTCTAATTATAGAAGAAATAAAAATATACAGCATGGTCAAAAATAAATTTTCAACCAGAATATTCATTGTCTTGTTCGACACACACTGTACAGAGGATGACTTTAATGCACTTGTTTGTTTTGGTTAGAGGAGGGTTGAAAGTTGTACATAAATAGAGACATTCATATAGAGAAGACCTACCTCAGCAAAGACCCTTTGTTAGGTTGATTGGCAGCTGGTATACGACAGTATTTAGTAGCCCATAAGTAGCCAGTAAGGATTTGCCTCATTTTCTATTCAGTCTGTGCATAACCTTCAAAGGCCTCAGATGTGAAGTACACCTGCTAGGAAACATCTCCATTTTTGTTTCTTTTTCTTCAAAGTCTCTCCTATTGAAGTCGAAACATCTTAATCTTGAATTACTGGATGGTTTTCTTGCTTTTCACAGATGAAACACAGTCCTAACAATTCATCACAATTTCTCTCTGCAGCTGTAAAAATCAATAGCCTGGTTATGCTGAGTGGAATAGACTGAGTGTGAAATTGCAATCAAACAGCAACGATCACCCTCAACCAAACAGATGCAACAGAGATAAATGATGTTTGCAAATCCCCCTGAAATTAATTTTACATTGTTGTAAGGTCGGGTTTAGACAAGTGCTATTGTGAAGTGGTATGTTCCTTTTATCAAATGTAGTTTTTGTTACGTACTTGAGAGAAAGAGGCATTTTCAGTGACAAAACTCCAACTGTATTTATTACAAAATCGAAAGATATTTCATAAAAAAGCTAAATAATGTTCTTTTCATAGCAGCTTCAACGAAACATCTCAGTGACTAAGTGCTGAATGAGAGGGTGACAGTCAAGGACTCAAATGCATTCAATTTATTATCTCTTTTTTTTTGCTTATTTTGAAAATCAAGGTCAAACAGGCAACTAGGTTGTGATAATGTGCTTTTATTGTGAACTGTGAGTGGTGAAGAGGACTGTGAAATGACATTTGAAGCTGAACTAAAACCGAAGGGGTACAATACACCCACTGGGAACACCTTGACAGAACCAGGGTTGAATCCTCTTTTTCTTTCAGAGCTGCCTTTTTTCTTCAGGACATAGGTTCAGCAAAGTGCTGGCAATATCCCTCTGTGATTTTGGTCTATGACAATATGATAGCTTCACAAAGTTGCTGGGGGGTTGTCGGCTGCAAATATATTATAGGAATCTCCAAATCCACCACATCCCAAAAGTGCTCCATTGGACTAAGGTGTGGTGACTGTAGAGGTCAATGAATTAAACTAGTTTGAGATGATTTGAGCTTTGTGACATGGCACAATATCCTGTAAGTAGTAGCCATCAGGAGATTGGTACACTATGATCTTACAGGGATGAATATGGGCGGCACCAATACCCCGGTAGGCTGTAGCATTTGAATAATGCTTAGGAGCCAAAGCTGTGCAAAGAAAATACCCACAAACTGCAAAACTGACACCAACAGCTTGAACTGTTGTTAAAGGCAGGATGGATTCACGCCAGCGGCGACTGCTGGTCAGTCAAGGAGGGGGAGCTCATTTTTTTCCGGCCTACATCATAAATTTGTTCATTTATTTACATGTAAATTCTACCCTCCGTTCCTTTTCAAGAAAATGATCTGTGACCCTGTCGTACCAACTAGGTGTCTTTTCCAGGGATTTTACCAGTGTTCTCTCAATAGCCAGCAGAGCTAGACTGCTTAAACGGCCTTGGCCCATCGTGTTGAGGGTGTAAGACTTGAACCGCTTTAAACAGGAGAAGCTCCTCTCCAGAATAACTGAATGTAAAACTTAGAAGATGCTCCGGTGGAGGGTTATACTTCAAGATCGCTTCACTGTCATTTCATTTCACTGTCAATCAAAAAGGGATCCGGCCTCAGACAGATCATCCAATCATCATGCAGAAGCCGTGCGTCCAGGCCAGCCCACTGCCTCATAGACCCCCAGAGACGCTGAGCGTCCGATGGGCGGGACAAAGCCCAGCGTTTATCCAATGACTGTCCAGTTTCCACAGTGGAACAACCCACTCTACGCTTCCCCACCGAAGTCAGAAGACGCTCAGCGTCCGACTGTGTTAAAGCACTGAGACGCTGCGGGGATGAATGAGAAGGAAGTCACACCAGTTACCTGTGATAAGTAGCTGATTCTGAACAAAAGATGAAGGTATTCTAGCACATATTTAATCAATGAAATGTACACACAGCAGGACATATCACCACTTTTTTGGGGTCATTTTAGGGGAAGCTGAGCTTCCCTTGCAGTCTTAGAGCAATCGCCACTGATCCATGTTAAATGTTAATTGCTCTAGATTCTTACTCTACTATGTGAATGCTTCAGCAGAACTTGAGACTCACCAGACCAGGAAACATTTTTCAATCTTTTGTTATTCAGTATTGGTGAGCTTGAACGAACAGTTTTCTGTTCTCAGTTGACATGCATGGCCCCAGGTGTGGTCTTCTGCAGCTGTTCGACATCAAGACTCAATTGTTTCAACTGGTCATCTGCATACTTTGATTTTAGCCATTCTATCATCTTGAACCACTCACGCCACTCTCCTCTGACCTCTGGCATCAACAAGGCATTTTCACCAAGAAAGCTGCGAGAGAGCGCTAAGAGGATAAAATACCTCTTAGCGCTCCTAGAAGCACAGAATGATCGCTGCTATACTTTTGCCAGAAGGTGGAATCCAAATTCCGGCCAAAATTTGTGCTGATTATTTGTATTGCATGCCCAGTTAAACTTAAAGTCTGCATTTGTGAGGTAGTAATGTTTTGTAGCTCTTAATTAGAAAGAGCTATTAGCTGGGGAGTTGGGATGAGGGTTTTCTTTTAACTGATTCTGTTTGTCTTTTAAATTAATGGACATATTTAAGAGATTGAGCATAAATTGTCTACTAAATTCTATAAAATGCTTTTATCCCTGGGCTGTTAAAATTAAGCTGGTGACGTAACACTGGTAAAGTGTGACAGAAATGACACCTGCAGCTGTGACAAACTTGTAACCGCCACAAGACCAAACAGCCCTCAGACGGGACCAATTAAACCTTTGGAGAATTCAATTACCAACTTGATGGGGTTTCAAGATCAATAACAAAACGTGTTTCCTGACAAGATGGCCGGGGTTTGGAGGGCTTCATGAGTTACCGCAGCAGACACTGAGTGATGGTTGTTATTGTTAAGCTTGGATATGTTGCTTCGGTGATGGCATCTGTGTGCACTGTGATAAATATTCATGTGTTTTCATATGCAAACTGATATAAAAAATGTGCAACCTACATGAGCCATCATTAGGGTTAGAAGATCAAATAGCATAGCAGCACCACAACAAGATTAGAAAATGTCACACAGTGTCTCCTTAGCCCCCTCGTCTTCTTTTTTTCCTTCTCCATGTCTCATTGAGAAGAATGAAGATGAGTAAAGACTCAGACAGTTACACCGAGCTCTCCAGTGCATACTAATCTAAAACAACATTGCATCTGGGCAACACATTTTATTCCCTCCCCAGTGAAGCGTGGCTAAACGCGAGATAGGGATCCGCAGATCTCATTACTTAGGGAAGGTTGTGGCCCACGTCTACGGCCCCTCCTCCCCCAAGCCATGTGCAGGTTCCTATCACTTCCACCCTCAGATTGGAAGTGACAGGCCACTCAGGCGGAGGTGTCTGCGTTCCCCCCATCAGCAGCCATGCAGCCCCACTCAGAGCTGTCAGCCTGATTATTTATCAACGGGATGGGGGGGTTGGGGGATGGACCTAAGGAAAGGAGATGTCCAGCTGGAGACAGAGCGCTAAACGTGTTGTCTATCCTGCTGCCACACAGCTGCCGATACCCATACGGCCAATCTCAGAGGCTGCCACAAAACCAATCTGTGTATCTTTATCACTCTGTTGTTGTCTCAGGAAGAGTCAGCTGGTTCCCTAAGTTTTATTTGATTTCTTTCTTTACTTCTGGTGTGGTCTACTCTCGCTTAAATAAAAGCAAAGAGCGCTTTGCTTTCATTTCATTTTCATTCATTTATTTCTTTATTTGAATGGGACAATGCATATTAATGAACAGGCAACAATGCTGTAAATATGCCGGATTTAGCTCAAGGCTAATTTCCATCCGCAGTCCCATGAGGTAAAAACATACCACCAAGACAAGAACATTCAAAAGACATGACAAAGTACACACAATACAAAAAACAATATATTAAAACCACACAAAACCTGAAATGTGTATATTTTACATCAAATAACACACATCCAACTTTCCCTCCTCCTTCCACACCACTCTCACTCACACATTCACCTGCTTATAAAATATGCTCCTGCCTTCTAATGCTGACAACTTTGCTGACCTTGAAGCCATTCTCTAAGTTGTCTTTTAAATGTCACGTATGTGGTACATTCTCTAATTGTCATAGGTAGAGTGTTCCAACTAGAAGAGCCCTTAATAGAGAGCACATTTTGGGAAAACGTGCATTTCCTGAACTGCACTTCACAGTCCCCCCTGGTTGTTGATCGAGTGCTAGTCTCACAGCTTCTTATTTTAACGAAATCGTTAAGAGGTGGAGGGGCCAGACCATGTAACACTCTATATACAAGACAGATGTTTTTAAAGATTTTCAGGTTATCAAAGTTTAAAAAGTTGTATTTTTCAATTAAAACACATATATGAAAAGACTGGGGTTTTTTATCTAGAACCTTGATAGCCTTTTTATACAGCTGCTCAATTGGTTTAAGCGCTGTGGTACCAGCAAAAGACCAAGTTGTTAAACAATATTCAATATGTGAGAATATCATGCAATGAAGGTATGACTTAGCTGCTTCCGTTGTTATTGAAGACCGAATTTGTTTGAAGTTTTGCAAACCAAATTTGATGGTGTTGGAGACCATTTTAATGTGCTTTTTGAATGTGAGGTTGGAGTCCAAGATCACCCCTAGGTATTTGAAATGTGTCACCAACTCCAACTCCTCTCCATCCAGAAACACACTCACTCTCTTTTTGGTGCCTTAACTTCTTTTCTTGAACATGGATGATTTTGACACCAGGCAGGGGTAAGCAGCTGCCTTAGCCTTTAATATACATATATTCAGTCATTGCAAGCATCATATATAAGGAATTGATCACTTGCAGACACATATCCAATATGATAACTCGGGGTTCTTGCAGCACAAGTTTTTTTTATTTTAACCACCTAAAAATACAGCAGTGGCACAGGCAGTCACCGTCTCAGTTTCCACCTTTAAACGAACAAGAAACAAACAAAGCTGTACATCATGTACTGTTACCATTACAAACTCACATGTGCTACTTAACCTAGCTACTACTACCTTCAGTTCTACCTTGAGAGTCCGCGGCTGGCGCCGAAAGTCCATAAACATCTACCGCAGCAGAGCCTAAAACACATCATCTTGTTATAATACAGAAAACATTTTGTTACAATATTCCATAAGATTTTGTGTCTACTTTCTGTTTCAAACCTTTTTAAGACACAGAAACAGTGGAGGCATCACAGCAGAAACCGCAGATGGTCGAGCGCGTACAACAGGAAGAGAGAAAAGACATAATCCGCAACTCCCTGTGGGATTCCACTTACAATCTACTAGTAATTTCATTTTACAATATCAAAAAAAATAGGGAGATAGCATATTGAACATGTAAATTTGCATATTGAACAATAGAACGAAAAACACTTAGTGGACAGAATGTTTTAACAGCATTTTACCACCTGGTTACAATTATAATGCTTTTTTTTCATTAGTTACGTCAGAGGTGGATCATAAATCAATACATCATGGAAAAACACTATAAGTGATTCTGTCAAATGACTTGGGGCACCTTGATAATGCTCATAAAAAGGAGACAGGACTGAAAACAGATGTTTTTTGTACATATGCTGTGATTTTAGAGCTCACAAAAACCTTAGCTGTTCTCACTGATACTGCTGTAATAAATATTACTTCAAATGTTTTCTATCAGACACATAATTAAAGGGATAGGTGGGGTTCTTAGGGGTTATATGATCACAGCTCGTCATTATGCCACTGGCAGAGGAACAAACTGTTCTCCTGCTACTAATCAACAGTGTAAATATGACATTATCGCGACATATGAGTACTGATCAAATTAATTATGAGTCTTGATATTATATTACAAAAGTAGTATTGTGATGTTTAACCCATCCATTCCGAAAACATAACAGAATTCTATAAAATTTAATAAGAAATGTCACAGCATATTCATGTCACATCAGTTTTACTGCTGTCCTAAGCAACCCTCTCTGTTGTGCTCAAACTTTTCCCTTCATACTTCTGAGTAGCTTCAATACCGTCATCATTGAGGCGTACCTAAGAGATGGCAGTCAGCATGTAACAAACTCCCATTTTTTCCACAACATGGTGAGGCCTTCAGTCTACGTACACAGGTTATTAATGGATTGAGACATTTTCTCAGATTACTCAGAACTGAGTGTTGGCTGGTTCATCATTTGCATTAGCTTAGGATTAGTTTTACTGTCATTGCTTTTCACGATCCCATTTTTTGTTGTTTCCATGTGGGCAGTGCCTAAAATCTGTTATCTACAGACATGGCTGAAATTTTGATTTCAAAAGTGGGGGGGGGGGCATGTGGTTGAACACTGATGTGAGTGCATTTGTTTGCGCTGTGTGTGTGTGTGTGTGTGTGGGGGCATTTGATTTTTTTTTTTTTTTTACTGTTGCTGTTGTTTTAAAACAGAAATAATACATGAAAATAATGACTACATCAAAAGTGTATCTCTTTGGCATTAAATGGAAGCTTTTTAAAACATACAAATTTGCATTGTTTAGACTCAACAGCTGTTAAGGTTCATAATAATAATAAAATCTGAATGAGAAGAAGAGGAAAGGAGGGGATGGAGAAGAAGAAAGAGAAAGGAGAAGGAGAAGAAAGAAGGAGGAGAAGAAAAGAGGGGGAGAAGAAGGAGAAGAAAAGAGGAGGGGAAAGAGAAGAGGAATGGTAGATGAGAAGAAAGGAGGAGATGAAAGGATGAGGAGAAGGAAGGAGGAGTAGTGGGAGAAAGGGGAGAAGAAGGAGGAGGAGAAAAGAGGAGAGGAAACGAAGAGGAAAAGAAGGAGGGGGAGAGGGAAAGAGGAGGAGAGGAAGAAAAAAAAGGAGAAGAAAAAGAAAATATGCAAGATTTTTGACAATATTGTATTTGATGAGGAGGATTTTTGAAGTGCACTAGGAGCCAGGCAAGGTGTTGCAGGATGGGCTGATGCTTGCCTTACACTCTGACTTCTAATGACGTCTCTTTCGTCGACTTTATTGTTTTTTTGACATCTTGGCTGCGCCTAATTACCAAATAAAAGCCACATGGATTCAAACGTAAGTGTAGGCTAAATGAAACCTCTGATATTTAACAACATGACGTGACTGAGGCAGAATGAACGTCACCCTCAAAAAAACTTGCAAACGGCTCTGTGCACGGACTCTGATTAGCAAACATCAGCCGGACCGGCGATGGAGTGACTGACAGCAGAGATAAACACACAGGAAGCGCATGAGCCAATCATGGAGCTTGTGGGCGGTCCAGACTGAGGGAAGTCTTTGGCTTTAGCGGCCGTTTGGTCCTATTGCTAGACGAGTATCAGGCTATAGCGTAACGTAACACTGTTTTCAGATGGTTAACTCTGCAGGGAACTGAAATGGGCTTTGAAAAAGTGGGGGGGGACATGTCCCCTGTGTCCCCCCCTAAAATTACGTCCTTGTCCACAGATATCCAGCTTTTCAATTGACAGCATGGGCTCATGATTTACACACCAACTCCAAACACTGGTGTGATTCCACAAAAAATTGACACCTACTTTCCCTAAAATGTACTAAACACCGCCAACATACAGTATTGTACAGTATTAGCACAAATTAGACAGAAATACTGAAGATCATTTAGACTCTGTTCTCCTCTCAAAAAGCCTAAAAAGAGAGGAAGCACCATGAAAATTGCACAATTAGGCAATTGACCTTAAATTTAAGCTAATTTAAAAAATGTATATCAGACATAAATCATTTTTACCATCTTTGGAGAAGTGGTTTCCCAAGCTTTTTTTTTATTTCAAATGTCTGTTAAGCACATTTCTTTTTCCGTTTTTGTCCTTCAACAGGCCCTCAACAGTAATAAAATATTTTGATTGTGCTGTCTGCTTTTAGATAAACACAAGTCCAATGTTAGTCTTTGCCCTGAACAGTCACATTACCTGTTCCTACCACAAACGCACAACCAGAATATTTACTTTCTCTACTTGTAGCAGCCCATTACGTAGATGGAGCTACCTGTCTTTTCTCTGGGGGTTGTTGATCAGCTGTAGCTTCCACGCACATCAAAGACATTAGACGCTTTCACTGATAGAGGCGTCGAGTTATTGCAGCTTTTGATGCATCAGACGCTCTCGACTCATCCTCAAGGACTTAAAGACCATGTTGTTTACTTTAATGCTGATTCTCATGTCTCTCCTCTTCTCTCTCCCCAGGCGTGAAGCTTGGAAGCACTCCGCGGCAGTCCAGAGAGGTAAGTGTTTACTCCATTTCTCCCAAAACACCGATACACAGGTTGTTCCCAACTGTTATCTGAGCTAAAAAAGTGATTGTCAGCCTTGTACCGCTCAGTGTGTCTGATAGCATCTAAGCGGAGGAGAGGTGGATCACACAGAGTATTCAGCCAGTCTGGGTAAACTGCCCCAGTCCTACCACACTCAGACTTGACCTTCCAAGTTTACATGGTAGAAAATTAACATAACGTACTTATACTTTTAGATTTAATATTGCAAATGAAAGAAACTCAACCTGCTCACGCTGACCCATGTAGGCTCAATCTTTCCATTAAGGTTTTGTTAAACTCCAAAAACAAGTTAACTGTGATTATCCCCTTATTTTTAACACAGACATCTTTGCATGTTAAGATCTATTTCTGTAGTTTTACATTCACTAACATGTGGACAGTTTGTTCTAATTAGCACTCAGAGTCCTGCACACTACAACCCACAATCCAAAGCTATGTGCATTCTCTTTATAATCCAAAAAAAATGGCTGATTTCTTTTTTAGATCATTAACAGAAGTATACCAAAACTAACACTAAATTAATTTCCATTAAATGACTTAACAAATTTGCCAAGTGGTGTGTTTAGATTCTCCTGATTTTTACCACTGAACACACAAGAGAAATTTGTAATATTCATGTCATGACTTAAAAAGTGTAAATTTACCAGATTTTATCCATTTATTGTTCTGTAACAGAATCAATGCTAATGTGTATATTGCTAAGGCTGTGGGCATAGATAAACCATAGACGGACTCTGACAAGAACTTCTTCACATTGTCAGTGTGAGCAGAAAATGTTTTCTCATGAAACAAAAAATAACATTTTTAATATGCAGTGGTAACTGAAATATAAATATGCAGCATTTCCACTACAAGACATTGTTTTAAAGTTGATCTAGTTGATCAAGCATACGTTGTATACAACTTCGGCAACAAGGCAAATGTTGCTTTCACTGACAATATCAAGCAGGATGAGGCTATATTATGTCAGTCTCCAGTGTTCTTAACAGGTTAACATCTATGATCTGTACCACTATATGGTTACAAATCATCCGTCCATCCATCTTCTTCCGCTTATCCATCGTTTGGTCACAGGGCAACAGCCTAAGCAGAGGCCCAGGCTTCCCTCTTCCTGGCCACTTTTGGCCCTTTTCCACTAGCACGCCTTGGCCCTACTCGATTTGCAGCGTGTTTCCACTAGCCTGGTACCTCCTAAAACAAGCTAGTTTTAGTACCTACTCTACCTACTTAGTACCTACACCGCATGCTAGCAGTGACTACTGTTAGCTTACCCTCATACGTCTTTTCTTTGCAGCTCGATTGCTCTCGTCCCTGGCTTCATTCTGTTGTATAGCTTCCAAAACTCTCCTGTGCTTCTCAAGGGGTATTTCTTCTTACCACCTGCAGCCTTCTTCTGCTTTCCCTTTTTACTCGGTTTGTGACAAAAAGCCACAGATTGTTGTGTCGTGCTCAAAATGACGTCACCGCAGTGCCGCTCACCCCGTTGGGCAGGCGACTGGGGCTAATGGAAAAGCAGCACAAGGCGAGTAGAGTAGAGCCGGGTAGAGTAGAGTAGAGTAGAGTAGGGCTAATAGAAAAGGGCCATTTGTCTAGCTCTTCCCAGGAGATCCTGAGGCATTCCCAGGCCAGCGGTAAGCTATAGTCCCTCCAGCGTGTCCTGGGTCTTCCCCAATGTCTCTTCCCAGTGGGATGTGCCCAGAACACCTCACCAGGGAGGCGTCCGGAGGACATCCTGATAAAATGCACAAGCCACCTCATCTGGCTCTTCTCAATGCAGAGGAGCAGCGGCTCTACTCTGAGCCCCTCCCAGATGACCAAGCTTCTCGCCCTACCTCTATGGGAAAGGCCAGACATCATGTGGAGGAAACTCATTTTGGCTGCTTGTCCCTGCAGTCTTGTTCTTTTAATCACTGTCTACAGCTCATCACCATAGGTGAGGGTAGGATGAAGATCGAGTGCTCCCTTTTCACCACGACGGATCTGTGCAGGGTCTCCAGCACTGCCAATGCAGCACCGATCTGCTTGTTGATCTCACGCTCCATCCCTCCCTCACTCATGAACAAACCCCAAAGAGGGACCATGGATTCAGATTTGAAGGTGCTGATTCTCATCCCAGCTGCTTCACATCAGTCAGATTCATCTTGCCAAGCTCTAATCTGCAGTGACTGTGAGCTGCCTAAAGCTGCACAGCCCAATCAGGGTCAGTTGCAGCAGGAAGAGGTGGGAGCTACGACAGCAGGAAGTGACTGCTTGAACAATGATTGTCACAGACACTTCAGTAGCAGTTTTATCAGATCTGGACCACATTTCTTTATCTAATGAAAACCAAAGTTTTAACCCTACAAACTGTTGACAGGAAGGATTTTTTTTCACTCCACTTCTGACATGTTTTGTCAAGAGTTTGTTTTACAAAGTGACTTATGTTCTGTCCTTTACACCAGTGGTTCCCAACCTTTGCTGTCTTGTGTACCCCCTGAGCCTTTTTGTCATACCATGAGTACCCCTTCATTCATACGGGCTCACAATTCTTCTAAAGCAGAACGTAACACAACTGATACTGATACTTTATTTTATGTCCTGAATTTGAACATTTAGTTCCCAGAGATTTTCTCCTTTTAACTGAAATGAAAAAATGATAATATATATAAAATTTTATCTTGAAAATAAATATGTAATCTAAATAAAGACAAAATCTAAATAATCAACCTGCCTTGTTGTGTATAACTGTTGTAATGTTTACCACAAAACACTGGTGCTCCTTTGAATGAGACCCCTTTAAACAGACAATTTTGATTGATTGGCCTAGAAAACTAGAATTGATGGGATGATCTTCCAATCAACTGTCAGATAGGGCTATAATGGTTCTGCCTATTTCCAGAGTCTTTATATGGGTCCTTATCAAATGGACTAGTGAAATACATTAAACTTGTCTGTAGCTGAAGGTTTATTTTTGGACTAATGGTCCTAATGCAATGAACACTTCTCTGTTGAAAGTTATTGAAATGTAATATAAAGCCATCTACATTTAAATCTCTCAAATTGATCACAATTAGAAAACTACTCTATTGACAGACCTGTTCAAAGCTGAGGACTGTCATCTGTTATTACTTCTTTGGGGCTTTTTAATCCATCCACAGAGAGTAAAAATAGTTTTTTAACAAGGTACAGTTCACCATAGTCCCTTACTGACGTCACCCCAGCCTTGTTCTTCAGTCTTTTGTATAAAGTTTAAAATAGCACCAGAGGAAACTGCATCATGTTTGTCCCTCAGATAATCCATGAATGAGGTTTCTATGTCAGGCATTCAGCTCTCGTCCCGCTCTATCCTCTCTCTGCTGACCCCTGCTTGCTCTCATCTGAGCTGTGATCGTCAGCACCAATGAGAGCCTCACATCAGAACAAACCCTGAAGTACGTGCTGTCTGCTGAATAGGTCTCTGCCCTGCGCTCTCCCTGCACATTAAACAGACAGGGAGGGACCACTCCTTCCCCTTTCTCCCCCTCCAGATGTTCCCACAGAAGACAGAAGACGAGCATTTAAGTCAGGAGGGGGATGAGCCGAGATTCATGGTGGTCTCATCACCTTGTCTGTTGTAAAATTAAAATTATACATCCAGTCCATTGGCTTTATGATGCCATTACAGCATTTAATTGAAATAAAATGTCAGAATGCTTGATGGCCCAGGGCATCAAATGATGCTAATCAGCCAGTAGATGATTTTAATTTAGATTCCCCATTTAGTGTTTATAAGACATTTATATGATATTACAGCTCAGTTTACTGATAGGTCAGAGATGGCGTTAGGCGCTGTGACATTTGCCTGCAACAAAGGTAGACCTTTGTTCTGAGGACAGAGAATCAGCGCCATCAAGTGGCCAGAAAGATTACTGCATGTTTAAAGTTGGTGAACGTCAACGGGTCTCTTGCACCAACCTTTCATTAGGATAAATGTGTTTTTAAAACCCTCTACTTTTAAGGTTTAGATGCATAACTTGATGTTATTCTTTGTGTCTGAGATTTAGTCAAAACCAAAGAGGAAAATGTGGATGCACTCTTCTGCACAGATGGTGGTGCATAAGATTGTTAAATTTGTACGTTTTAGTACTCAAATTTGCTAGATTAAGAGAGGGATTGAGCTGTTTTGTTCATATCATTTTATAACATACACGCAGAACCTCATTTTCTGTAATTCATGAACTGATTTGCCTGATGAGGATCATGTAGATCCAAACATTGCCTTGTATTAAAAGAATTCTCCTTTTGGGAGCTGAGCAGTGAGTTGGTATTTTCCTTTTTTCTGCATTTGAAGATTTCTTTGCCCTGCACTTGAAAAGATATTGTGCACACTAGCCTTCTTTTTTCCTTGTGAAATTCATATGTCACACAAAAGAATAAAACGCAAACCCCAACAGGACAACTTAATCGAGCACTCCATTATTCTTATGGTCCCAACCTTTTTTGAACAAAATTGTAAAGTTCATATTTATTTATGATTTCTAAATATTGTCCATTACAAGGCAGCTTTGGGAGCAAATCTTTACAATGAATTATTGCTGCAGATTACAATATTTCTGGGATGGATCTACAAGTGCCGGCCATTTCATTAGGTATACTTGCTCAATTGAGTGTTATTGCTAATTACCAATCAGCTGGTTCGTAAATGAAGCCATGGTTAAGATGGCATGATGGAGCTCAAACTGAGCATCAGAATGGCATTTAAAGGCAGGGTTGGTTATCAGTTTTAAATACAATTTTTGTTATACTGGTTAAAATGTTAATGCTACGACATCAATATGCACAAAAACCTCTGAAGAGGGTTTCCTGCACATGCATCACTAAAGACAGAACAGGCTCCAACCTGGCATTAGCAAGGTGTACCTTAAAAAAATGGGAGGTGAGTAAAGCCAGCAAGGCCCGATACTTAGGCAACACCTGACGTCATATTAATTTAACAGACTGTTAGTTTAAAAAAAAATACAAAAACAGGGTACAATTTGCATAGCTACAAAGCATTTGTAGCTAAACATTAACTTGTATTTTTAAATATATTTTTCACTTTAAAACAATCAAAATGAAAATGTAAAAAGATCAATATGACTGTCATACAGTTGTAGATCTAAAACACAGAATTTTGAAATGTGAACATACCGGTATATACAGTATTTTTGAGAGCCTTTTTAATGAAACACATTTCAAAACAATGATAACTTGACCTGGACACAGGTATTTAAGGGCTTCAAATCTTCAAATACACAACAGTGACAACAGACACTTGTGTTAGGGTTTGATTTTAATCAGCACTACTTGCTTGCTTCTTGATGCTAATCAGGAAAAACATGCACGAGCTCCCAGCATCATAGGGAGCTTGTGTAAACATCAGATTAAAAACACAGACAAGAGCAGTTCCTCTGTTTGGCAGCATCATTTTTTATCCTAAATCTGAAGCAGGTTTCTTTTAGAAACACCGTAGGAAACACTTTTGAGAAGAATCTTGAGAAGGTTCTGTTGAAAAAGACTCCGTAATTTACGTCTTAAAAACTGTCCAGTACAGGATCATAAAGTATCAGGACAGAGCACTGCAAAGATAATGTACAGTGCTTAACAGTTTATTAGACCACCAGCTAATAAAAATTAGCAGCTGTCCCAAATTAACAGCACTGGTAATTACTACAATTATTAATATTTTCCTGTAATGCTCAATATAGCAGTTTGTAGAAGCTCTTTGACCAAAATGTTATTTTCTGGTTAAAATATAATTATCCTTTTTACCCATGAATTTTCAAATTGAGTAGAAAAACAGAGAAAATTGTAAAGCATGTCACATTTTTTTCTGATTAATATGTCAAATTTTTGTTATTTACTTGCATTCCTGTATAGAAAGATTAGTCCTGCTGGTTGGATGTTATGCTTAGTTTATTTTAACTTCTCAGAGGAGCCTGTATGCATACGAAAAGGTGAATTGGCTTTAAAATATTTGTTCTTGTTTGACATGTTTGTCCAATAATTACGTCATTTTAAGTTTTATTTTTTCAAAAGATTTCTAAAACATCTGTCTGCTCATTTAATGACAAGTCTAATAAATTTGTTTGCCAGATTTTATAGGCATAATATCAGCTTTTAATATCTGCCAAACTTTTCATATTTGCTGATTCTAATAATCAGGGTTTTAGGAAAATATCTGCCAATACGATATTGGTCCAATCATTTTATGCATCTCTAGCGATATTATATGGTAATATTACAATATCATAATAATATTGTATTGAGACACTGGTGATTCCCATCCGTACTTTTCATCTGTACTTTATTTGAAAAAATCCTTTAAAACTGTAAAGTTTTGCTATTAAAGGAACAACTAGCAAGATGATAAAACAAATCGTGTTTGCTATTTTAAAACCTGAAAATAAAAAGCTATTTGAACATTATCAATATCTCATAATTATCAAGCACTAGGCACTCCTGTCATGAGCATCAAATTCAACCAAAATGCCAAACCTTTTAACCATCAGCTTCGAAGAAAAGACTGATAAATTTAAGTCCTGATTGTTAGAAGTATCAATAATATGTTGAAAATATGTGATGAAAATGGTGAAGTACGAGTCATTTTTCTAGTTCAAGCTAACATATGGTCTCAAGATGATGTGTTCAAGGTCAGCTCAGAAGAGAAACGTGCAAATAATAGTCAGCCACTGTAGCTTTATGTTTAAAAGGCTGTTTTGCAACCGGGAATTTGGTATAGCTTGAGATTTTAGCTTGTTTTTTAGGGTACCTAAAGAAAAATAAAAGCAATAATGAAAAAAGATTTTGGGGATCTTTTTAACAAGGACATACCTTAAATTGTACATATATTTCAAACTTATTCAAATAACGAATTCCAAACAATGACCACAAGAGCTAAAATGTAGATTAGTTTCAAGGTTGTAGAACTCATAACTGAACCACTTTACTCCGACTATGCTTTCCATATTGTTGTTATCTGGAAACGTTGCTGTTTCTTTGCTGTATAAACATTTCTTTTAAAGACTGGTCAACAACCTGTGTTGTCTTTTTCTTACAGACTCTTTCAACACAAGAGAGAGAGAGAGAAAGAAGTAAATCTGACACCTATCAAGACCAAAACGCAGCAGAAGCCATCTTGTCCAGCCCGATCCCTCCCATGCAGTTTCCACACTTTGAGGAGAGTAAACAGACAGCAACACCAGGGTCTCGCGAGCAGGACATAGGCTCCCTTCATGTCTCCAAAAGGCATCGCAAACTACTGAAAACAAGCCCTCCAATCCACCAGAACAACATTTCAACCTCCTCTTCGTCCTCTTCTTCGTCTTCCTCATCTGTTTCCTCCCCCTCATTCCCGGCCTTCATGGGCTCCTTTTCCCCTGAGAGCTGGAAAAAGCTCTCCGACATCCTGGAGGCACGTCGACAGCTGATGAAGGAGATGTGCGCTAAGTACAAAAGCAGCATCTCCAGGACCATCACTCGCCATCATGTGAAGCATCTCTTTGTGGAGGATAAATACAAGCTGCTGTACTGTCAGGTACCCAAAGCAGGCTGCTCCAACTGGAAGAGAACCCTGATGGTGCTGGCGGGTCAGGCCCCAAACGCTCAGAGCATCAAACACGACACTGTCCACTACGGCCACCATCTGAAGAAGCTGGACAGCTTTGACCGTCAGGGAATCATGCAGCGTCTGGAGAGCTACACCAAGGTCATGTTCGTGCGAGAGCCGCTGGAGAGGATGGTGTCTGCTTACAGGGACAAGTTTGAAAACCCCAACAACTACTACCACTCCCTGTTTGGGAAGCCCATCATCTCTAAATACAGGGTGAACCCGTCCTGGGCGGCTCTGAAGACCGGCAGCGGGGTCACATTTAAGGAGTTTGTACAATACTTGTTGGATGTCCACCGGCCTGTAGGAATGGACATCCACTGGGAGCAGGCCAACCAGCTGTGCAACCCCTGCCTCATCGACTACGACTTCATCGGCAAGTTTGAGAACATGGAGGAGGAGTCCAACTTTCTCTTACGACTGACAGGAGCACCGCCCAACGTCACGCTGCCCAGTTTTAAAGACAGGAACCCAACGGACAAGAGGACCTCTATGCAGATCACTCAGAAATACTTTTCACAGGTCAGCACGCTGGAGAGACAGCGGGTCTATGATTTCTACTACATGGACTATCTGATGTTTAACTATTCTAAACCTTTTAAAGATTTATACTGACTGACTACCATCATGATGCCAGAATCACATTCCACTATGTCTACATCTCCACCATGACAGAAATCTGAACATAAAGAGACCTACTCACACACTCACATGGATCTTTACACTGAAGCAGAGGGATCAGAGACCAAAGCCCCTCTGAGTTTCACAAAAGCTGCTTTTTATAAAGACATTTCTACCAAGAGATCTACATTTTAACACTGGTATGAGATGAGAAGGTTCACGTGATATTGTTCAAAGTCCTCAAAAATTGTTTTAAAAATGAAATATTTATCCACTACATGGCACCGAGTAAGAGGTAACATGTTAAGTCCAGTTCAGACCAAGGGTTTGCTATGCAGCAAAACAAGTTTTTGATCAATTGCATCAATTCTGGGAACAGTTGCTCCATGACACCATGGTTATGACATATGTGCTGGACGGTGGATGCATCTTCCTGCTGTTATAGCCCTGTCTCCCTAAGAAATAACAAGAATCAAATACAATTAATCAAGCCACCTGCAGTGGGATTTTGGACGTGTTTGTCATGGCGGCAGTCAGCATAGAAGACAAGACCCGTAGTATGTTTAAAAATTAAGCATTTCCCTCTTTGAAAAACTTTAGGAAATATCTGAGATTATTTAAGTACTTGATTAAAAGTACTTATTTAACCAAGGGTAACACAGTTTTATTATTTAAAAAAAATCTTTCCACTTTTCTGAAAAACCTACATACATATTTAAAATTTAATTTGAAGACTGTATAGACTCGCTGAATTTTGGATAAAATAAACTTTAAGTAAATATTTATTGTTCTTGTGATCTAGTCTATGGTAAGAATTGTAGGGGATATTTGGAGGGTAAAGGTTGCTAACTGCTCGAGATCATTGTCATGTATTACACACGTGAGATGTGGCACTATGACACCAGATTTATCTGTGCAAATAGGCAAATAGATCTCTAATGCTACGGCCACACCGCACGCGAATTGGCGAATTTATACGTGCATAGTGCCTGTGACGTGCCGCGCGTAATGCCCGAGGCTGGACACTGGACCTTTTTTGACAAGCTGAGGGGCGACGCTCGTCCCTGCGCAGGCAGAGTAGAGAGCCGGAGCCAGTCGGACTCAGTGATGGCCCGTGCAGGCAAATCCAGCTGGAGATGAATATTTACAGAACTTACCTTCAAAACCTGTCTCCTCAGCAAGCCTGCTCCTTTTTGTTCCGGTCTCTGTAGAGCACACACGTTGAATCGTATAGCTCCGGATGATGGCAAACAGTGCAGATCAACCTCGACTCCATCTTTCAGCGGGGTTCGAGTCGAAGCAGATGGCTGGAGCGTCACACGTCATCAAA
This sequence comes from Scarus forsteni, assembly GCA_036419115.1. NCBI lineage: Eukaryota > Metazoa > Chordata > Actinopteri > Labriformes > Labridae > Scarus > Scarus forsteni. Next base: position 4,777,868 of record JAZDUH010000085.1, on the reverse strand, counting down.
CCGATGACGTCGGGGCGGAATGTCATCGCTGATTGGCTGCCGTGTCACGCGAATTTGCGTCGAAAGTTCAATATTTTCAACTCGAGCGTAGAGGCGTTTGACGCCCCAAACGCGCCACGCCAAACGCGTCCAACACCCCGCCCGGGGCGAATCTGCATCCAAACGCATCTTTGCATTGACACCTTTTCGAATTTGCGTCCGGTGTGGCCGTAGCATTAAACTGTAAGCAGTTACCCCAGAAAATACAATCTTGTGGTGTTGTGTTTTACACAGATGAGCCGCTTCAAAGAGTCTACACTCCAATGAGGAGGGCAGCTTGCTCTTTTCCTTTCCTCCTTTTTTTAATGAAGAAAACCACAGAATAATTAAATAAACTCCACACCCCATAGCCACAGACGCACCCATTGCGTCACTGTAGAGAATAGCATTTTTTACACCAATCGTATAGGAAAGTAGGATTATTTCAGGGATTACACACTTCTCCTAATCAGATTGAACAATTGCAGAGAAAAATAAATGTTTATATATCAACCACAGCAAAATCCCCCATCAGTGTGAACTCTCTGGCCTGAACTACTTTGCCGAACACCTTATTGCAAGCAGTTAGAAATTTGTGTCGTCACAAATCTTTTGTCTGAACTGGGCTTTAGAATTATAACTATGATGCCTCATAAAAAAGGGAATTATTGTGAAGCAGGCTTTAAACCATGCCTTACTGAGTCAGATAACATTTGCAAATGACTAATGCACAGTAACACATGTGTGGGTTTCCATATTTGTTTTGATCATTTCTACATTTAAAAATATTTCAGTATTTCCACGAGTATTTTTAAACTGTGTTGATTAATGATCCCATCACGCCACAGTTATTTGAGATATTTGCACTTCTTATCTGACTCTACAGATGAGGCATCACTTTACCTCTATACAACACTTACTACTAACAAAGATATTTTGTGTAAAAGGTTTATTACAAGAACCATAACAAGCAGAAAATCTACATATATTCTAAATCTATAAATGTGTTAAGTGCTGCCCACTTGTAAGCTTTGTGCACTTATTGTAGCATTTTTGTATTTCTAACTTTGATGGTTCGGTTTGTGCTTTAGTCTAACAAATGTGTGCTGCAGGTACCTCACATGAGGTTTGTACGTAGATGGATAATGATAAAGCGTGAGGCAGAGGTTCCTGCAGAAGGTAACACTGGCTGCAGTATCCTCTGATGTCAGCAATTGTTTCTGACTTGGTAATCTGTCATTTTCTGTTTGGATAATGGTGTTGGCAAGCTAAAGGATGACATGTAATGGAGCAAAATTGAGGCATGATTAAGAACTAAATGACATATTTCAACTTATATTTAAAGCAGAGACTGCATATTAATATGGACAGTGATTCTTTGGGTTAAAAACAAGGCAGTGAAGCCACAATGCTCCTTTAACAGATACTTTGAGCATTATTGGAGCCAAGACACAAGTAGAGGGAAGCTAGCTTGTGAAACCCCAAAACTGAGGCCATGCCTGATTAAGCAATCCAGATATTAAAGAAAATAAAAACGTTAAATTAACTGATAACACGTCAGACATCCCTAAGCTCCATGAGATTTTTGTGTTGGTTTGGAGCAGATATTCTGTCATGAATCCATTTCGCTCCGTTTCGAACTGAAACACGAACACAATAATGAGACATGGAAGCATTTTTTTTAGAAACTACGGTATCACATCAGAATTAGTTTGAAGAGAATGTTTTTCATCTCCTCAAAATGAACCACAAGCCCAATGATTTTAATCTTCCGTGTGCATTAGTACTATTTTACTGCTCCCAATCAGGTTGGACACTCTCAAATTTTAAGTCATGATATGAAATATATTTAACATTTATGTTTGCATAGAAAAAATGCAAAGGCCCATCTGTTAGGGGGGCTGGTTAGTACATACATGCAAGCACAAGGTAAATTTTCTTTATCATGGTGGTTAGTCCATGGGTTTTGGATTTGTTATAAACACAGTCTGGCAGTAGTGCTTAATTACAAATAAATATAATTCAACTAATGAAAAATAAACTTTTATGGTGTAAATTTATTTAAAATTCAGATAATTGTCGAATTTATCTTAGGTTGTATTATGTATTTTATTTTTCATTTCAAAAATCATTGCCTGTCCCCAGTTTAAGTCCTCTTTATCTGTTAGTCAGCAATCTTTTGGCTTTACTTTAAGGCAAGTGTTGCTCTGTCCATCTTAATATACACTCTATGGTTTAATTTCACTATAAAATGTATTATCGGACAATTTCATGGGATTAGAAAGATAATGGGGCATGCCCAAACTCCCCCGATGAACACCTTATTCACACCTAAACAGCCATCACTTCTGATACACTCACATTATCATGTACGTAACCTACAGTAAACTTCTGTATGTAACGCATCTTTGGAAAACCACCATATAGGCTTTTTCTGACACTACTGTGTACAATTGTATAATGGGCATTCAGATGACTATATATTTTTCTATGTATTTCTAAAATCTATATATTCAGTGCTTCTTGGTGAAGGTATGTTTATTTCACTTTTTGATGTCATCAATTGTTCTTTCAGTACTAGCAGTGTAGAGTGTTGTTCAACAAAAGAGTTTCTTTCCAAAATGAAAATATCCACCAGCTGAAAACCACAAAACTAACTCTGAAGACGCTCAATGACTGCACGAACTTGCAGTCAGCTCATAGGACTTGGTGCTTTGGAGGTACTATGGATTTTTTTTCGTTACGAAAATGGATATTGGATTTTTTTGGAAGTTAGCTCTTTTTTACTTCTCACTAATTTGTTTGGATTCTCTCTAAAATAATAGACCCTGTACAGATGAGCTGCATTCCACCTATTTACACACCCTGGCTAACAACAGTTCTACCCAAGGCTTTTCCACTGTGTATTTGTATTTGTGCGAATGTGTGTGTCGAAATGTTTCTCTTCTTAAATGCAATCCTGAAAATTTCTCAACAAAAACATTTAGGCAACCTGCCCCTCAAAGAATCTTCGGAAATTACCTGGTTAAACATGGAGGGGAGTCTTGAGAGGCATTAATTATGCTAAAATGACCTTGCAGAAGTGGCATACAGGGTATCAGAGTCAAATGCCACAATCACCACAATCAGTTTTTTGCCTTTTTATAAGTGTAACAGTATCGCTGTAAAAATGGATGTAAAACACTTTAAAAACCTATAAGCTAAGAACTGAAGGCATTTGACTGTCTTATGTATTATCACCATAGACACAGTAAAGTTTATCTCCGATGGCACTAGTACAGATAAAACCAGCAAGGGGAGTAGAGCTGCACAACTGGAGTCTGTACTAGAGGACGACATTTTTCGGGAATTTCCGCGGGTCACGTGATTCCTGCGGGAATCCCACGGGATGATTCATTTTCTTTAGAAAAAAAGCTACGACAAGACATTAATAGATGACCATTTTCACCCGTGTTAGACAACCAGATAAACAGATGCGTCCATTTTTGTAGTCATCTCTCAGTAAGAGCCAACACTCTTTACCGCGTTAACAACACAAAAGAACTACAACAGTGGTTTGACTTCCTGTCACTACCGGAAGTGAACAACGACTCCGAGCGGCTGCCAGCGAAACACAAAACAAAACAACATGGAGAGGGAAAACGACATGTCGAAAAAGAGAGCTGTTTACACCGACCGAATGTCAGGCATGTGAAACTTAAAGGCAGTGCCTTTTATATGCACTGAACTTTTACCTAAAATAAAAAAAAAACATGTTCGGTTCTATTCGAAAGGGAACAGGACAGGAGTGGGAATAGTTTTGAGTGGGTGCGGGATGGAAGTGGGAGTCATTCTGTGGGAGAGGGACAGGACGGGATTAATTTTTTTACTTTGGCCTGGGAGTGGGACGGGACAGGAGTGAAAATCTGCTCCTGTGTCAGGCTCTTGTTTGTTCTTCTAAACAGTCTAGTTGGGTTGCAAACACAAAATAGCTGACAGACATTGTACAAGATAGAGCAACTCAGACACACAGAAACTGCATATTTTAGACTTTAGTTTCCGCCGTCAGCCAGACGGACAGATGGTTTCAATATTTAAAATTTTCCCCTCTGATGCCTAAGTCACACATTCCCATTTCTCATGGCAATTGTTCACGACTGTACACGATGGACGAGGCTGGTGTGATCGCTATGATACGGGATGAAATGACTGTCTCACCCCTGTACACCCCACAGTCAGTATACAGTACACAGTCAGTCGCGCTTCTACAGCGTTTCGGGGGCGTTCGTCCCACTCCAGTTAGGTTAATAAAGCGATATGGTGAGGATTCCATGAATTTTCATCCCGCTGACACGATGTCAGCCCCACTCGAGCTCAGTTCGCGTCACGTAATCCCCGAGTGAGCCCCGTCGCTTGTGCCGTCTTGAACGGGACACAGTCAGGGCACAAACGGATACATCCTTGTCAGTTGTCCTCATAAAGCTTTCAGGATTGAGCCACGATCAGACCGACTGAGCTCCATACATGCCACGCTAATACCGTTTGCATTAGGACTGCATTAGGCTTCCATCCCGCTACACTGAGAGCGGCGATTCCCTTCCACAATCCCCGCCGATCATCCACGACTATACAACGCTGATCCAGACCAAGTAGCGCATGCACCAAAGCATGTTTTATCAGGATTATGACCATCGTGCACAATCGCCATGAGAAATGGGAATGTGTGACTGGGGCTTGAGAGACCCCCAAAACAGACTGCGTCTTTTAAAGTGGTGCAAGTTATATTCCAGGTTTTCTGGTTCAGTTTGATATACCACAAAACACTTGGAGGCAGGGAAAATTAAGAGGCAGCTTCACTGTGAGCAAAATAATTGATCGCCAGTTGCATGATAACGACATTGAACCCTTTGTCTACTCACTCTTTGTAAATTTTTATAAACATCCCTTGGGTCACACATAAGCTCACACAGACAGTTCACATAATATTAAGCTGGCTAGAAAGAACTCAAGTTAAATTTGGGTCGAACAATTTAAGCAAATGTATTGAATTACTCAGCTCATTGCCAAGAGATTGGGAAATTTTCAGGATCTTTGTTTATGTGTGAAAACAGCATACAAAAAAATGTGGGTTGTTTTTAAAATTGTTTTTCCTGTCTTTTAGTATCATCCATACAGCAGACGGCTACAAGGTGCGCACTAAGGGTACTGATGTGTTTAACATTATTATATTGCTATTGCTAACTCATCACCCAGCTTGCACTAAAGTTATTCACTTTTTTATACCAGTGCACTCGTGGAAACTGCACATCATTTTATCATGAGGAATCTATTACAAGACTAAGACTGAAAGACTGTCAAAGATTATGTGGCAAAAACAAACGAAACCACACATGAAATCCTTTTAAAAAAGTTTACTGTGCTTTTACAAATTATAAAGAAGGGACTCAATTAAATCACAATAACAAGTTGGTCAGTAACTAAAAAGGTTCTCTTTTTTTCCACAAGGGCACAACTCAGTGAAAAGCTTAGCAAATCTAACAAGTATAGACCTAAACAGTGGAGGCCATTTTCGTCTGACATCATGCTAAATAGTTTTAGGTTGATAGAAAAGCCAGGGTCGTCCATTAGAAACATAATAAGCTGATTACTTTTGGATCATCTGGTGAAAAAGATGACAAGGATAAATAGAGATTATCCGAAAAGGTGTTAGTATGAAGTTAAAAAAACAAAGTTGAATACTAGAAAAGCAAAAATCAAAAAGACTTACATTACCACGCAACTTCTTATTAGCTATTTTAGCCTTTTTTGTTTTCTTTTTCACTTGTTTGCATGTTTATTAAGCATATTTTACTCTGGCAGGGACAGAATGAGACAAAATAAGTTCATGGCAACCAGTGTACATAATTTACACAAACAATCTAAGAGCAAGGATATACAATAATTCTGCATAAAACTGATACTTCAATCTTCTACAGGGGAATAAAGAGAAGGAGAGGGTAGAGGGCAGAACAAACATAAAGGTAAAAACCAAAGAAATAGAACACAGGACGGCAGGTCAAAAATGCTCCAACAAATTTACTTCATATGCAGTGTTGCCAACTCCTCAGTAAGGAAAGTAGCTATTGGCTGTCCCAAAAGTCGCAAAATGACATCATTACCTATTTTGCATAATCAGCAATTTGCATGAATTGTAATGGACGCTGTAGGAGAGAGGAATAACATCATGGGAGAGACAAAAGTGAGTAAAAAACACCCTAAATATGTTTAGAACTACAAATAAACAAAATAACTTCAACATTAACAGCATTAAATGATTTTAATGCTTGTTTTGTCCTGTATTGTTAAATGTTATAATAGCAAATTTAATCACATGATTGTTTTGTGGGGTGGAATTGCTAGCTCTACAACCAACCCTCCTCTTTATCCGGGCTTGGGACCGACAAAGTGACCAAAAAAAGACACACTCTGGCAGTGAGTAAAATGCTTGCAGCGATAGAGCGATCCCGCTCTGCAAGCCAAAAGCGGCTTTGCGCATGCCCATTTCATTTGCAATCTGGACTCGGAGGGGTGAGGGTCTCCTCTCTGCCCTGCCTGCAGCTGGGACTGCTGCACGAGGCTGTGAGAGGTCACCGCCTGTGAGTGCTTTGGGACGGGGAAGGGGCTCACGGCAGCGAGCGCCCATTGCTCGTTGAGGACAGTAACTGCAGAACGATACGTTCACGTCAGTCTCCAAAACACCAGAAAACTCTCCACTAACACCAGAAAAAGTCGCTAGATTTGTCGCGAGTCGCTTTTTTGAAAAAAAGTCGCCAAAGGGGTCTGAAAAGTCGCTAAGTTGGCAACACTGTTCATATGATCCTTTTTAATCTGTTATAGGGGTTGTTTTCTATAAATTGAAGAAAATGAGACAGGTAAATATTTGACTTTCAACTCTTAGTGGCGTACATCTCTCCACATCGGCCTGATGCTAACACACAACAGACATTGCCATTATAAGTCCAATGGGATAAGTATTTTAACAATAGTCATTTTAACTGAATATCAATTTAATTCATCAATATCACATAAAATAGGCGGCATGTCTTTAAAAACGCCACTAATTTAATTGACAGAAGTAACTGGAAGAGGATGCAGTAAAGGATTGATTGTGTTTTGTTTTTTGTTTTTTTTTGTTAGTTGACATGTAAGGTTTTAACATAATTTAAAACAATCTTAAAGTAGATATATTAATTGTAATTAAGTCTACTTGAAAATGCAAGGGAGGGAGAGTTTAGCCGTGCTAGCTTTTGGAGCTAACTAGCAAAGGTGTAGGCCTACATTTCGATCTATCCAGAGCAGCAATAAACTGATGGCATATTGTTGTAGTTGCAGGGTCAAATATTTACCTATACATTTATTCTGTATATTATCTGTTTCATGTTAGACTTAAAGGTCCTCATAACACATTGATGCACTTGAATTGTATTTTATGTTCCTATCCCGACCTTTGTCCTCAGCGCTCTCACACCTTTGCATGTTAAAACACTTTGAAAACCTTTGTGTTTTAAAATGCGTTATAAGAAAATTGTAATCCCAATTATTTAGCATACAGCCCAAACAACAGCTGTCCCTATTTACTGTATTTCAAAGCAGTATTAGCAAGAGTGAGGCTGAACGCTAATGACTGGTGTCAAAACACAGCAATTGAGTTCCCAATACTGTATGCTGTAACTTGATAAATGGCTCTCCTATTCTTCACACCTGTCTTATCAGTCATGAATAAATCTAGAAGTGAAATTAAAATATGTTTTTGTTCTCTAAAGAAGTAGACATTGTTGCTTAATTTGATTTCACTCCACAAGCATGTTGTTGAAGGAAAATGGCCGCCACATAAAGACGATCTCTATCACTTTGAGCAACCTGGCTAGTCTTTTTATAAGTAGCATTCACTCTTCAGCTATGAGCTTTGCAGCTAATTGGAAATTGTGTTTTTTTATGTATCAAAATACTTTATAGAAGACATACTTACTTATGAATTGATGGAATATTATAATATACAAATCTATACACACTATAATCTACTTATGAAGACCTTTAACAACGTTGGTGGTATATCCCTTTCACGGTGATGGTAACTGTATGAGCTATTGTCTGTAAAGTGTGTTGGCTTCTGCTGTTCCAAAAGGAAATCTTTGTTTAGGTTGTGGTCAGATTCTGTGTAGGTAAACTCTGACCAACAAAGCTGCTGCATTATAATGAGTACTAATCTTGCAAATACTCTGTCAGTCCCTGCTCCTTGCTAAAGTTTTCTCAGTTTGTGGGTGTATGGACAGATTAATCAAAAGCGTAACAACAGTAACAAGTGAATGTATAACTGTTAATCGTTGGTGCAAAAGTGTAAAAAATATGATCTAAAGCCCTTTGCCTTATTTTACACTGCCAATCAAATGGTGTATTTCAGGAAGACATTCTTCAGGTGGTTATGATTTCTGGCTGATGAGTGTCTACTAATAAATTGTCTTTAGCATTTTCAAGCTGTTGTCTGTCTTTCTTCCAAGAGTATGTTATTAACTTAGGATGTTCAATGTTGTTCAATTAACTCATAAGCTCCGTGCAAAGCTCCATTATGGATCACTGTACATGATCCATAATGTTCCTTCGATTTTAATGTGTCAGAATAATGGCTTGATGGCTGCCAGGGGAAGAAGTGGTTTGTTGGACTCCACTCGGGCTCCCTGTATTTTGCCATTTTTCTTATTGTTATGCTGTGCTTGGAGTTACAATTTTTCACCACACAAGGGTACTTTGGCCAACTTGGCATATGGGGAACACTCTACATATTTGGATATGGACACTGGACTTTGCACTCCATCCACTGGTGTAAGGGCATCAGGAGTAACGACAAAGAAGGATTTATCTATTTATTTATTTATTTATTTGAGTATTAATTTTAATAGTATTGGTTTTTAAAAGTTTTAATTTGCTTGTTTTTTAATAGATTTTATTAATGCTTCTCTGAAATTTCTTGTGTTTTTATGCGATGTACTTTCTTGTTTTATGTAACGTAGAAAGGCCCAACCAGGGACAGGAGTTGAGAATTAGCCTTGGCTATAAACCCCACTTGCATGGCATCAGCTGCAAATAGTTTTATTGTGAATATGTACAGCTGCAATGTCCCTCCCAAATAAATGAATAGATAAAATAAGTCCACATATGCCAATCTCAGAACCCCTCAACAATCATCGCTACATGAGCTCTTTCTGCTTCTAGGACTAGAGGTAACCTTTTCTGCAGTTCTGCTAAAGCTATTCTATCCCTGGTGCAAAGTGTTATTCAGTTGTTGTGAGCATCTTCTATCAAATTAAACAATGTCCTTCCCATTGTTAACTTGAGAAAATGAAAAATTAATACAATAAAAAAAAAAACCCTAATAATTGTGTGTCCTGACAGTTGAAATAAGTAATCTAAAGTTCAAATCTGTATACATTCTTCTTAAATGTTAATTTTCTCTTTCAATAAGTTTGACTGTGTTTACATAAAATGCAGTACAAGTTTCTCAAAAAAACAAGAGCTTAGATATACTCCGCTTCAAATATTTTCTAAACCAGTTTTGACATTAGTAGATACCAACTGAAATGCAGAGCCTGATTTGATTCTGTAACATGTTACAGAGTATTTTTATGTTTTGCAATTTTTACTTTTTTGAATGTCGGTTGTGTCTTGACATTCTGACTTGGTTTGAGTTTGCCTCAGGCAAAAAAAAAGGAAAATCAGCGGTTAAAACAACCTTCACAGACTGTGTTTATGCTAGTTTTTCTAATGTAGTTTGCTTTTAATTGTGTCTAATAGAACATGGAATCAACTTGACGCTAAATATTAGATTATTTTTTCGAAATTCCTCCAAAATTATCCATAATTCTAGTTCATTTTTTAAAGTTTTTAGAAGGTATGGCTATTAGATAATGAGACTTCACTTAAAGGGGCAGTTCAGTTTTTTTGAAGTGGAGTTGTATGAGCTCCATATGGTCACTACGGGCATTAGATACAGTAGAAAGTTCTCTTCTTCTCCACCAGTAAGCCACAGTCTGTAAGAGTCGGTGATGAAAAAAGGACGCTAATGGGAAAGTACCGTACCAAATACAAAGGGGATTTTCTCCGCCTACAAGAACTCAAATCAAAAAGTAATACCACAGTTTAAGAGTACGCTACATATGATTGTTTTAGGTGCATAAACATTTCGGAAATATTAAGCCAACTCAAGTTGTGTGTCCCTCCGCTAAATCACTCCGTCGTAGTTAGCTAGCGGCCTCAGAGACTGCTTTACTCTAATTGAGAGCACATTATGTGACAAATATTTCTGAGATGGGTTTTAGTCAAAACAGAAGAGTTACGATACTTGATAAAAGTTACACGAAGCTACAACTGGGGTCTGGCTTGAATGTTTTGATCAGCTGAGAGAGGCATGACATGAGTTAGCTAGGTCCAGATAAACTTAATATATCTGAAATGTTAATGCACTGAAAAACAATCATATGTAGCGTACTCTTAAACTGTGGTATTATTTTTTGATTTGAGTTCTTATAGGCGGAGAAAATCCCCTTTGTATTTGGTACAGTACTTTCCAGTTAGCGCCTACTTTTTCGTCTCGGACGGTTACAGACTGTGGCTTACTGAGGGAGAAGAGAGAACTTTCTACTGTATCTAATGTCCTTAGTGACCATATGGAGCTCATACAACACCACTTCAAAAAAAACTGAACTGTCCCTTTAAGGATAAAACCACATGGTTTACAGAGTGTTTTACATTGAGGCTTTGTATTCACACACAACTGCTGATAAATGACACTTTTAGTTCTCTGCTAGCTACTGATACGGATTCTTTGTCATTAAGGACATTATTTTGGACAAATGGGTTCCAAAAGGATCAAACATGAATCAACACTATTACAAACAGGCTCTAGATAAACTGTAAGAGTTTTATTTGGAAAAGACCAAAAATGTGGAGTCGTGGTTTCATTCTTAATCAAGACAACGCACCAGCTCTTACTACGCTCTCTGTAAAGCAGTTTCTGGCCTGGTAGCAAATCACCAGTGGTGGACAATACTCAATGCCAGTACTCAAGTCAAAGTATAGATACTCATATTCAAATACTACTCCAATACAAGTGAAAGTTGCTCAGTCAAATTTTTACTTAAGTTTAAGTACTGGAGTACCTGCTTTTGAAAATACTCAAGTATTAAAAGTACATTTTCCCGTTGACCTTACAGAACATAATGACTGAAACAATCTACTGAATGCACTGACCTGCTTATAGATCATGCAGAATAAAGAGTTTGAAAATATGCTACAAAGCCCATGGAAATGCAAACTGAAACACTAATGAATCAACAAAAGGACAACCATTGCCATTTTCTTTTTTTTTTTTATTTAACTCCCCCCCCTTCAGATATGGCCATGGGTCCTCTGGTGTGGAATTGTCGTCTTTATCTGCCATAGTAGCCATCATTACTGCCATGACGAACCGTAACCACCAACGTTAGCTCAACCCCTACCTGCCCGATCGCAGTAGCGCATGTGGGTCTTCTTCTTCTTCTTTGTTTAATGGCGGTTGGCAAACCAACTCAAAAGTGCATTACCGCCACCAACTGGACTGTGGAACAGGATGCACAAAGTATAGATAACCCCACTTGAACAAAAAACATTTTAGAAGAGAAAATACATTTCATCTGCTCACTTCATACCTGTACCAAAAAGTAACGAGTAACGAGGCCATTTATAGAAATGTAGTGGAGTAGTAGAATATTAGAATATTAAAAGTAGAATATTTGTCTTTTAAATGTAGTGAAGTAAAAGTCATAAATTAGAGTCTGTGTAAGAGTTAAAAAAAGAACTACAGTGGTTCTTAGACAACTTTCTGAAGAAGACTTGCTGCACTTTTGAGATCAGTGGAAGACATATGTGCAGCAGAGTGGAGGAGAAAGAGACCAAAAAATGTTCAAGTTCAGTAAAATTGTACTACAGCATTAACTTAGTGTTAAAAGACCATATTCTGTATAACCTGGCTTGTATGCTGCTTCTGATGAACACCATCACTGTAACTGTGTTTACTATGTGCTTCATAAAACTCTACTTTAGTAACAGAAATATCCTTTTAAGATCTCTATTAAATAACACTTAAACAAAACTTCCTGATAAAACTTTGCACTTTACCACTATGGCAGTGCAACTCTGTCTGACCTTTACTTCATGTTATTTATGTTAGTTTTGTTTGGAATCCTTCAGATCTTCTTGTTTATGCACAAACACACTCTGGTGGGTAATTCAATATTCTTACCTACAGTTTCCCCACAGGGATGCCTGTAAATGTTCCCTGTGACACTAAAATAAGTCAGATTATATTCCCCAAAGGCAGATTCTCTATCACCTCACAAACCAACACATTTAGAAATGCACTGCCAATGCACTGTTACACCTATAAAATGTAATTTTGAGATCTAAATGCTCTTGAAATTGATGCTTTTGTTCTTCAATCTTTCAGAGGTATAGTGTCTGCACTAAGGTAGGTAAGTATGGTTCATTTTCTCTCTGTGATTACATCAGAGAGGGTACCGTATGGTGTCTAACATGTAAAGTAATTTACATAATTCTCACACATCATACCTACATTCTAAAAGAGAGAAAATCTGCCACAGCAGCATTATTGTCACACTATGCCTTTGCCATCAAAATGACACTGTTTTAATATAAACAAATAACAGCTGTTCTTTTGTTGTTGTGCTGACATATATATGCTGCTGTGTGTGGTGTATGAACATTGCAGCACAAATTGATCAGTCTTTAGCGTCAGAAATTTGATTAAATGCTCAAGGCTGATTTCCACAACAGCTCGTGTATAAGTCATGAGAGCACTTTGGGGGGAGTTAAAACTGTGAGGAAAACAAAAGCCATCCATTTACCTCATTAGTGTGCGAGGAAAATCTGACATGCTTTGAAGACAACGTGCTCATGGAGCTAAATCAGCTTTAGGGCCCAGAGCAGACGTTCAAGTGAGGCAACCAAACATCTTCCCCCAGTGATAAACAACCTCGCCTTGGTTTGGAGGACTGTAAAAAGAGTTGTTGTTCTTTTTTTTGTATATTGTTGTTATTACAGCTTCCTCATAACCCTCATGTTCACCCTGTGGCATCATTAATATCACAACAGGTTCCTGCTTACAACAGAGCCCACAAGTTAGAACAAAGACTCAAGTCTTATGCCTGCACACAAACCCTGTTTACATTTTGCATTTTGATCTCGTCCTGTAATTTTTACAGGATTGCAGGATGGACAGCCTGCTGCTATGGACCCACATGACTTTAACGCTTACAACCACAAATATTTAGCCTTCCCTTCATTACTTTTTCCTTGTTATAAAATATGACTTTTTCTACAATTATCACTCATGCTGTTTCCATAAGATAGATAGATAGATAACTTTATTGTCCCAAAGGGAAGATTCTAAGATGCTGGGTGTGAGGGTGTGAATTATTTTTTAGGCTATGTGTGTGATTTTATTGAGCTTACTTTTGTTGGAGACAGACAGCATGTTATAGAAAGCAGGAGAACAGAACATCAAGATGGGCTGGATGATGCTCTTGTACAGTACTAACAAGATGAGGGGCAACAGAGAGTGCACTGAGTGTGCGAATAGCATGTAGCCTCTGCTGTGAGCGTTTATGGATGTCAGTGATGTGGTGGTCAAAGGATAAGTTATTGTCCAGGGTGAGTCCGAGATATACAGTGTGAAGAGGAAGGGACTGAGGACACAGCCCTGGGGGACTCCAGTGTTGGTAATGGTGGTGACAGAAGTAGCAGCCCCTATCCTTACAGTCTGTGGTCTGTAAGCACAGACATGACTGCTGGCTGCTGTGGACCCACATAACTAGTCAAAGACAAGTACTAATATATTAAACATTTTATCCAGTACTTCTTTAGCACCATTATTATGACTAGCCTATCACGTTTGTTCCTGCAAATATCACTTACTGTTTTTATTGTGGACATACACAGTTTGCTACTGTGGACCCATGTGGGGAAAAAATGATTGTTCAATTTGAAGCCAAATGCAACCATTCAGGTCAGGCCTGGAGTGGCTTATCTGGTCAGTCGGGCTAGCTGTGGGGCTGCAGGGGCTGCTGTACGGAGACAAAGATGTTATGGGCCCTAATGTCCTGGCGCAGTGTGGCGGAGCCTGGCGCACCCCGTGCAGTGGTAATTTTGTCCAGAACACCAACATACAAAGCCAATTTGGCAATTTGGTAGACTGACCGTGTCGAGATGGGTGTGGCGGTACACCAGGGGGAGGTGCTGACAGATTCAGCTTGGCGCCTGCTCCAACCTGGTCTATTCTCTGTGCAGTGGTAGTTTGGCTGACAGGCGCACAGTTCGCACACATCACCAAAACCTCAGAGGCAGGTATCTAGAGTGCCAGTGCATTCTTGCCACACAACATAGCCTTATGCCATGGATGCCCCTTTGACCTCAGGGAGGAGACATTGCAGGACTTATGACGGAGAGAGGCTGACTGCATGTGCCATCACAGCAGGGAGAGCAGCAGAGCGCACGGAAGAGAAGAGACCACCTGGCTGCACAGCTCTGTCCTTAAATGTGCCTATATGACTACAATTTATACTTATTTTTGGCCACAATTTACTCAGTCAAATTAAAGATACACAAAATCATTCATGAGAAAAATAGCCTAAGTTGTGTTTGAATGAGTCTTATTGCTCTACTCGAACGATTGGACTGCTGGTTGGAGAAGGACGGCTGAGGAGAGCCCTTCCTCCCCTGGTCCGGGGATTCAGACCATGGGGAGGACGGCTGCATCTGGGTAATATTACATCTGTTCTTAAAAACAGAAAACACTGCTTGAAGTCAGGATGGACCCTTTCTTTGATTACATTTGAGGTGCCCCTCATGCCATTGGGCCCTAGAAAGCTTTACCCTTTATGCTCCTTATGGGTCGCACTAAATGCACATAATATCAAAAATACCTAACTCGCTCATCCAACATTAATTACAAGCATGCACCCATAAACCAGACTGTCATTTTATTATCCCACATGTATTGAGTTATTTGATGACTGGTCAGATTTTCCCCTTTTAAATGCCTTCTGAATTAGTTTAAAGTTAGATTAAAACTGAACATGCCCTTCAAAAGTGTTCCCTATATTAAGTTTTTTATGGCACTTATGTTTTCTCTATTCAGCTCATTGAGGAGTGCCTAATGATACTCAGATTTTGTTTTCTAAATCCATCCTCATGTTAATTCTTTTCTTCCTGCCAAATGAAACATAAGTGTAGTTTGAGAATGAGCAGCTTGTTGGTAAAAGACCCAGGCTGATTAACCAAATGAGATGTTTATGGAGTGTGTCCTCAGCAGGACTTGAGTTTGGAGATGTTCAACATAAAATTATTTCCCACTTGTCGTTTTTGCTTTGCTTGATTAATAACAGAGCTTGGGTAAATCATTTTAATGAGGTTTATTTCTCAGAGAGAGGAATCTGGAGCACTCTGCTCGTGTTGACAAAACAGAGAAGATTTTATGAGGAAGGGGAGTATTAGCTTAGCACGCCTGTGAATTAGTCAAGGATTATTTGGCATTTTGGAAAGTATTTTCTGAATCTTGAATGTTGCCCAACTGAGCCCAGAAGTGAGAGCCTGAAACTGATTTGGTTTTGCTAAGAAATGAAAAATTCTGCAGAGGCAATGCTGCTGTTCTCACTGAAGACCGTGACCTCATTTACTGCTTACATAAACATCAGATCTAGGTAAGTCATTGCGGGTATAACAGGTGTGGACATACAGTTGCAATCCAAATTATTAAACCCCCTTTTCAAATTAGGGTTTTATGAGCAAATTTACAAACTTACAGCTGTTTGCAATAAACAAATAAAATAAGAACAATTGAAATATCTCAACACAACTAATATAACAAGAGGCTCCTTCAAATTTGAAAGAAAATCCCACTTTTAATGACTACTGCAGTCTAAAATTATTCAAACCACTGAATAGCATCCCTTGTAAGACCACAAATTAGCAAATCAGGTGTTGTTTTAAGCACACTTGATGCAGCTGATCAAGTGCTTCATAAGCTGCATCAGGTGTGCTGTTTGAAGCACTGGGTTTTTGTTGACAGCAATGTTTGATTTCATGTTAGAAATATGTCTAAGTCAAGAGAATTGTCCAAAAACTTAAGATAAAACATCATTGCCTTGCACAAACAAGGAAAACGATACAAAAAGTTAGCATAAGCACTGAATTGTGTCAGAGATACAGCTGGAATGATAGTTTGTAAGTGCAAAGTTAAAGGAACAGTGGTTACACTACACACTGGCGTCAGTGGTTCAGATGGATAGTGCGCTTGGTCAGTGGTCAAGAGGTTGCAGGTTCAAGCTCAGCTCCAGGTGACACATTGCATTGTGTCCTTGGGCAAGACTACCTAACCCTAGGTTGCTACTACTGCAGCGTCAGTGGTGTGTCAATGAGCATGAAAGGGCGTGAATGAACTTACAAACTTGGCTGACTGAGGAGATACACACAAAGTGGAAGTTGATAGAACTAGTCCAATGCAGAGGCATGGAAAAAACTTTGCCATTTCTTGATTCAAAGTTACAGTTAACAATAGATTACAGATGGTTCCAAAATACACTTAGAGTCTGGAACAAAGTACGCAAGGACCTCAATATTCATAATGAAGTGTTGTTATTGAGAGAAATAATAAGAGATTCAAAATTTATTCCGAATAAAGATGATGGGACCTTTAAAATCTGGAATCAGAAAGTCGATTAATACCTCTCTTGAACTGACAAAAAGAAGGGGAAAAAAACAGTAACCCTAATCATGCATACTGTGAATGTAAATAACTAACACTGGTAAAGGAAATCAGTCAACAACCAAATGGGGGAGCACTTGTTTATTTTTATTTTTTATTATTATTTTCTATTTATTATTGTTTCTTTTCTTTTTAATTGATTTATGTAATTATGCTATTCAACTTTACTTGATTTTGGACTATGTATTAATGGCATTTATATCTATCTTACTAAGTTTGTGGGCATTTATTGTACCTATATATGTATTATATGTATTATTTTACTTTACTATGTAAAAAATCTAACAATTGCTATGGTTTATCCATACTGTAGAAGTATTTATGTTAACAGTCTTATTTACTTATTTTTTCTTATTATGATCGCTATTATTCATCTAAATATCTATGGGTTCTCTTGTTTTATTTTAGTGTTTTGATATAATATTATGGTATTATTCTTGATTTGTTGTATTAACAAGGACTTTCTCTGGATTTTTGTATGAATTATGCATCACAGTGGTGCTGCACATTTGGGAAGAAAATAAAGGGAGAAAAAAAGGAAAAGGCGTGCATGTGTTAGAGATACTGATGGAAATACTAACATAGAAACTCAGAACCATCAGTGAGTCAATGTGAGAGTGAATGCGTAAGTGTGACCTGCGGTGTAAAGCAGATTTGAGTAGTCAAAGACTAGAAAATATATATGTTCTGAATTGAATGCCTGGCATTCTTTGTGATTTCTGATGCTACTCTTGTGTTCAGTAATATGAATCCTCAGCTTCCATTGGTTTTGGCATTTTATAAAATAGATTGCATGAGCACTCCAATGTGTAATTCTGCCTTTAACTTGTATTTTTCTGCCCCGTTTGAGGATGTACCTGGCAATCTCATTTAATCATTGCATCGCAATTCACACAATTCAAACACAGTTATCTCATTCATTGGACTTTACCACCTGCCAGCTGAGAGAAATACTGTGTTAACCTGTTACATGGTGAGTATTAAACCAGGTATCAATATTTTTAAACACTGTGTTTCATTAAAAACCACAAGTTACCATAAATTTGTCAACAATAAGCATATGATGTGGAATTAAATAATTTTATAAACTTTTTTCTGGAATTACAACATATAATTTAAGGGAAAAAAGCATGAAAAACTATGCTCATGTGTTTATTGTTCACAAATCTATGATGACTTGTGGTTTTGTTTATACATATTTTGAAGGCAACCTTGATAAAACCAGAGGGCACCCCGGGTTGCCACGACAGTAGTAGTAGTGAAGTTTATTTCGGACAAAATAATAACAGTAACAATAGTAGTGATAATAATAAAGTAATAATAACGATAATGATGATGATAATAAAAATAAAAAATACACAAAAAATAGAACACAGCAGTGGACAGACATGAAAAAAAGAAAATACTCTACAGAAGCAAAACAAGTGAAAAATAAAACAGTAAAACATAACAAGTGATTAAATAAATTATATATCCGAAAAGGAGTGAGTGGAAGTTTATCTTATTCATACCCACCCCCTCTACTTAATATATATGAACATAAATATACACATACATATACATACACACATGCATACACACCCATACGTACACACACACATACATATACTTACATATATACACATTACACGTATACATACATACATACACACAATACATACACACATACAATAATATATTATTATATAATATACTTAATAAACATCATCAACATATATTAATCATCGTCATTAATCCTACAAAAACAGCTGCGTGTAACACCAAAAAACAACAACAGCAAGCAATCAGCAACGACAGCAAAAAAAGAGAAAACAAACAAAAAAAACTACATAACTAAATAACTAATATCCCCCCACACACACACATACACACACAAGAAATAGCACCCTGTGGTGATCTAGAAAATGGAGAAGGTATTTAATACTTTTAGGTTTGTTCAAAGTGTCACTTTCCAGTCTTACATTTTCACTTTGCAAAACAGTTGCAGGAACAAAAAAAGTGAAAAATACTGCTTTCAATTTAATTACATCCAAAAAAAGATAACAGCTTAGGTAAAAATCTAAATGCAGTGATGTTTGCATAGTAAATGACTGGAAAGCTTAAAAGCAGAGCTGTTCCGTCTTAAATTAAGATATTACTGCTCACAGCCACATGATGGCATTGCAGCATCTGAAATACCAAACACCTCTGCACAGCTCAGCCCAGTGTCCTCTATACCTTCATACACATGGAGGATGTGTGCTGGAGTAATGCACACTCTGTCACCTAATTTGCCACCACCACCTGTCATGCTTCAGTTTGACTCTAAAACACCCATGAAATTGTCTAATTAAGCAATACACTGGAGCTGTCATGAATTATAGAGCAGCTTTAATGAACCAGAATCAATAAACACAGGATCTATAATGAAGCCAGTCACACAGGCTGCTGAGGGCTCACTGCTGCTTTAACCTTGAGGCTATGGCTGTACTGTCTGACACAACTGCAGGGAAATGGCTGAAACATTTGGCTGGATGAAAAAATACTGCACTTTACTTTGTTTTAATCATCTATGCAAACATATCCTCTAGCAATGACAGTGTGTCTTGGGGGTATTTCCAATGTAAAAACACATCAAGAGCTGAGGCAAACATCTGGAGGTGGAACATTCAAATGATAAGAAGACACAAAAGATGCCCTGCTCATGAACTTAACAGGTGTAATATTTTTAAATATAATATTATTAAACTGAAGTCAAAACTGGGACAAGGTAACTCAACTAAAATTAGAATAATAACATATACAACAAAAAAATTAACTGATGATGTTGACAATTAAATGCATAGAATGAAACTTCAACCACCAGATGACTCTCATTAAAAAAAACATCCACATGTTTTTGACCTGTGCTCTAAGCTCCGCCCACCAGCACTGCCCTTTGTTTTGACAGTAGTGGTGCAGGAATGAATCCACAAATGCAAATGAATAAACATTTTCGCACCTCTCTTCTCAAGACCCACTTCAGTTATCACTCAAAAAAAAATTGGAAACTCTATATCAATAAATAATTTCTCCCCTTTAGAGGTGCCATGAGGAGAATCTATCTGTGGCGACGAAAGACTCTGCTACCCATGAGCACGCACAGCGACTGTCGTAATGCTGCATTCAAGTAACCTCGGAACTGGGAGTGACATCATCTCCGACTTATCTGCTTTCCAGTTAAAGTCGGAAAAAAACATGCCGATCTACCAGGCTATTGTTAGCTGTTGTTAGCACGCCCTGTGTTGTTGTATGAAGAATGTGATTATCAGTATGACAGCATTTTTGTAAATATAAGTCTAACAATACTATGTATACAGCTGATCTAGAGCGACACACCCCAGTCAGAAGTGCAAATAAATGGATTATTACAGGAGCTAAATAACTGTTCACACTGGGGGCATCCATCTTCGATTGTCAACTTGGGGGTGGCGAGGTTTCACCGAGTCCCCAGTCGGAAATTCCGACTTCGGGGGGTGTTCCATGCAGTTTCCTACTCGGAACTCGGAAATTCCTACTTCTGACTACAACTGGAACGCACCAAAAGACGTGATGCTA
Source organism: Scarus forsteni (assembly GCA_036419115.1). Classification (NCBI taxonomy): domain Eukaryota; kingdom Metazoa; phylum Chordata; class Actinopteri; order Labriformes; family Labridae; genus Scarus; species Scarus forsteni. The sequence continues at coordinate 4,757,443 of JAZDUH010000085.1, read as the reverse complement.
ATAATAATGCAGCTCGGACCTTCCTCAGAACTCTGCATTGCTTTACAACTTCTTTTTTCAACAACTTACAGGATGCAAAGCGACGAGGTAATGTATCTCTTTCTACTTACGTAGCGGTAGTTTTTGATGTGTGACAACAAGCAATTTTTGGAAAACTTAGTATCGTAGTTTTGTAGCCGGCTATATATGGCTACTTACAGCCTGGTGCTCTAAGACGTGTCCGAATAATATAAATTTGCTCTAGTTTTAATTGTCTTGTTCCAGAAGTTGAGTATCCAGGCCAGTCCAGCCCTGTCTGACCCGACCAGAAGGCTAAGGAATAGCATTTATAGATAACCTATTTTGATGCTATAAAACTCATCTTAAAGTGTGTGTTTCGATCAGGCATATATCTAAAAGTGAGACTTTTTTGTAATTACTTAGAAACTCCTCACAGTCCCTTTAATAACAACAACTCTGACTGTATGTTATATCATGGGCGAGTCTGATTAATCACCTATACAGTGGCTAGCACAAAAGCACCTCTTCTGCTGGAGGAAAGCCTTCTGTTCCTTGGTGAAGCGAGGGTGAGGGACTGTTCTAATTGGGGTGATCTCCTCCCCGAACACATACTTCGCGGTCTGTCTTTAACTTTATCAGTCTCACAGAACTTGACCTAAGTTTGAACAAGGTACCAGGGCTGACACCAGATAATGCTGCGTACCTGAACGCCAGCTTCCAGTTGTGCTACCCACACAGTTAGCTGTGTTGCTCATTCCAAAAATACGGGGGCTGCGGTCCAATAGTAGCCTTGTAAGACCTTTCCTATCTACTTTTCCTTAACCCTGATGGAAAACGTCATGAGGTTAAGGAGAGGAGAATTTAGAAGGACTTAACAAAGGAAAACTGCCGCGCAGAGAGAATCCGACTACACCTTCACTACGTTACGTCATCATGTGACGGCGGATGTTACTGCTGCAGTGAAACTACAATTTTCCAAAGGTGGACTACAAAAGACACATCATGTATCATGACAATGTTGTTCCTTCAGACAACATTGAACATAATAACCTGGTAAAAAATTATGTCTGCATAACCGATGTTGCAAATGAGGATTAAATAAATCTGTGTACTCGTTATCAACATGAACACCAATCAGTGCATGAAAATAAATGAACTGAATGAAAGAAAGGCACAAACTGTTAAGACCACAATCTAGTGGTGTACACATTATTAATATTGAATCAAGTTTAAAACACAATCAACATCAAATGTCTCATATCCTGCTCTCTTCAGAGAATCAGACTGCTGGAAAGTTAAGGCAGGTTTTGTTAAACTTTAGAAAGGATGAACAGCCGTGGTAACTCACATGGTCTGTGGGATTTGTTCGTCATTATTCGGTTGAATTCGGAAGCAGTCGGAATACGCGCTGTTTATAAAAGCTGTTGCTGCAGAGAATTGTGGGATAGAATATTCACCTCTCCTTTTGTAAAGGATGGTCCAATGTATCCTATGCTAAAGGAGATAATAAAGGAAGCACTGAGCCACCTTTCCTATGAATTTAAACTATTCAAACAGCTCCAATCACGAACTACTTCAGGTTCATTTCACTACGTTAGGAACCTTCCTAAGCAAAAATGACTTTTCGACCACAGGCATGATCCTGAAGTTGTACCTCATTGAGAAGGTGACTTATCAGTCACTGCAATGATAAAATATACAACAACTGTTAAAGAGGGAAAATAGACACCACATATGACATTCCAAACTTCTGTGAGGATTATTTATTGGATTTTGCAATAGCTTTTTGAACAAATACCCGAAATGAGGTCCGTGACTGAAAAAATGCAAACAACATTTAAACAGTTCATTTTCCAGCACAGAACACATTTGATGCTGCCCAGCTTTTGCATTTTTTGGCTTATTATTATGTTTTTAAGTTTTGTTGCTAGTAACTGCAAGCATTGATGAGAAAGAAGGACAAATACCCGAATGCAATCATTTCTAACTGTTATCAATAAACAACAATTACTACTTTATAGTCATATCCATTAACACAACCTTGATTAGGTCACTCAAATAGAGGAAATTCTCAAACAAGGCATCACACAGTGGGGTTTAATGTTGAAGTGTTGCAGCTGCTCCTAAGTTAAACAGCCATGTTGCATTTCAACTTCAGTTTAAAACAGTTTATAGAAGCTTTTTACTCTTGCTGACTACTTTTAAAAATTGAAAGCTTGGATCGTTTATAAAGGAAATCTTGATTAAATAACCATGTAAGTTTTAAAAACTTTTGTTCTCCGCAGACCTTACTATCAGCAATGATTCAAGAACTGAGTGAAAACTCCCATGGACTTTATGCAAAGGGAGCTAGCATGATGCTAACCAGAGGTGGGAGAAAGTCACTGTTTTGCAAGTCTCAAGTAAGTCTCAAGTATTTCAACTCAAGTCTCGAGTCAAGTCTCAAGTCAAGAAAAGACAAGTCAAGTTAAGTCTGAAGTCATAGGCTTAAAATTTTCAAGTCCTTCCAAGTCATAAGCACCGTTGACCAAATAAAAAAAAACAATAAAAACCAGGACAGTTTCGTCACTTTATAAAAAACAACCAGGACAGTCAGGGCAGGACATGAAAACAGGACATGTCATGGGAAAACAGGACACTTGGTCACCCTTGACCTTAACTTTATAATTATTTTCAGCTAACGTCAGTCTAAATTTTTAGCCACGGCGAGTTTACGAGCGAACATAAATCGTTGTTGCATATAACGGATGCTAAGCTAAAGTTACCCAAAAGGATCTCACAACAGGTACCAGACCAACTTACCTTTCTTTGTGCAGCTTCAGGTGCTGAACAAAGTTCTATCCTCTGTAGCATGGTTCTGCATCTCTGGGTTGTTCCTGCACTCCTGCAGTCTTGCGCTAAGGGAAGTAACTGTGTAATCCACACCCTCTTTGTTTATTCTTCTAAACCCTGATTGGATGTTAATAGATGCATTCAATGGGGCAGATCCTGTGGGGAAAAATATTGTCTCGCTGGAAATGACAAAAATCAGTCTTACTGAAAATTTCAAGTACTTTCAAGTCATCAGACTACAGTCAGAGTCAAGTACTGAGTCATTAATGTCAAAGTCCAAGTCGAGTTGCAAGTCTTTGATGATATTGTCAAGTCGAGTCCAAAGTCATCAAAATTGTGACTCAAGTCTGACTCGAGTCTAAGTCACATGACTCGAGTCCACACCTCTGATGCTAACTTCCTGGTTGGCTTACAAAAACATGCAGAGGTCACGGCAGGAAATGTTTTATGGTTGAAGTAATGTGGGGCTGATCCATAAAGTGTTGGGTTTTGAAATACCAGTCATGTTGATAAATGGCCCCAATGAAAGTTACACATGTTCTACGCCAAACGTCTTTTTATTTCGACTAGTAATCAATCAATTACTGGGTAGTAGCAGCAAGTGTGCAGTAAACATCATGCAACAGATGTGTTCCAACAATAAACTGTAGATGCTGAGGGGTGTGTGGCTATCTCCTCTCAGGTGTCTCATTTGGCTTACATCAACTCCGGTGCAGACATCCCTTACTAGGGCAGCTATTTCCCTCCAGCTCCCCCCTGGGCTTTTGTCTGACAATGTGACTTTAACAGAGTCCTCTAAATCCATTGTGGAAGAAAGCTCAAGACCAGGAGATTGGAGCTGATTGGATATGAAGTGAGTTCTCAAAAAGCAAAAGAAGCAAGATGATCAGTTTATCACAGCTCTGGCCTCAGTTTTCCCCCGTGCATTAGGCTGAGATATGATCGCATTAACATGTTTCGGACGGTTCTTGATCTCATCTGACTGTGGTGTTGGTTCGCTCTGTCTCTGTTCCTAATGAAAAGCTTCTGAACTATTAAGCAGGAGAAAAAGACTAAACCAACTAAAACAAGGTTTAATCTTTGCTTATGGCAGCAAATGAACAATGTATGTTGAACATCACTTTTGAATTTCTACTGCACCCCATTCTTTTACCCTGACATGGCTATAGCACCATAATATCCTGCATGTGTAAAGATATTTTTTATCCTGTCTTTCCTCTTTAGATGATGTACAATAGAATTCTGTTCACTCATACTGATTTATTTATTCTATCTTGCCTTTGTTTTGTTTAGGATATATTCCTGATGCACATGTTTTTAACACACTGCATTTGTTAAAAGTTTTGTTCATTAATAGTTCATTTAGTTTTCTTTCAATTTTATTCATTTAATCGTATCCTCTATTTTTTACATTTACCTTTATCTTATTTTGTCTTGTTTTTACCTCTTTATACTAAAGAGGTAAAAACAAGTTAAATTCTTGTAAGTGTTGCATCTTTGGCAATAAAAAAGATTCTGATTCTGATTTCTTCTGGAAATCATTCTAATTGCTACTTTGATCACAATTGGATATTTATAAACTGGATTGAGAACCTACAAACAATCATGTCAGAGGGTCAAATTCTGCGTTAAATCAGGCACATATTTTTTTTTTATCACTGCTAGAGTATGCTCACAATCACTAATGTTTACAAAAACTTTCAGCTTTTACATGCTTAGTACCCTTGGCAGTGCTGAATTCCTCGATTAGAGCTCCTGCCTCTTTGAGACTGCTTTCCTCATTTGTGCCTAGTCTATTCTGTTTGGTTAACAGGTCTTCTTAGTGGTAACTGATCAGTTTAATGCTGCATGGTGCCATGTGGTGACTTTTTTGTTTTTGTGCATAGAAGCACTCCATCACACAGAGAAGACGTGTAAAATGCATTATGGTATATAAAACTTAAAAAAGAGTTCTTGACATGAGGTCTTCAAGAAATCGCAAAGGAGATCAAATGTCAAATATATCTGACATAAATCCTTTATCTAATTATGTGATAGCAGACTCATATTTAAAGGGACTGTGAGGAGTTTCCAAGTAATTACAAAAAAGTCTCACTTTTAGATATATGCCTGATGGAAATACACACTTTAAGATGAGTTTTATAGCATCAAAATAGGTTAGCTATAAATGCTATTCCTTAGCTTCGCGGTCGGGTCGGACAGGGCTGGACTGGCCTGGATACTCAACTTCAGGAACAAGACAATTAAAACTAGAGCAAATTTATATTATTCAGACACATTTTAGAGCACCGGGCTGTAAGTAGCGATATATAGCCGGCTTCAAAACTACGATACAAAGTTTTCCAAAAATTGCTTGTCACACATCAAAAACTACCGCTACGTAAGTAGAAAGAGATACATTACCTCGTCGCTTTGCATCCTGTAAGTTGTTGAAAAAAGAAGTTGTAAAGCAATGCAGAGTTCTGAGGAAGGTCTGTGCTGTATTCATTAGCATCACAACAAGCACACGCTTTAGTTTGGGTCACGTCTTTTGGTGCGTTCCAGTTGTAGTCAGAAGTAGGAATTTCTGAGTTCAGAGTAGGAAACTGACACTGGAACGTCCCCCGGAGTCGGAATTTCCGACTGGGAACTCGGTGAAACCTCGCCACCCCCCAAGTTGACAATCAAAGATGGATGTCCCCAGTGTGAACAGTTATTTAGCTCCTGTAATAATCCATTTATTTGCACTTCTGACTGGGGTGTGTCGCTCTAGATCAGCTGTACACATAGTATTGTTAGACTTATATTTACAAAAATGCTGCCATTGTGATAATCACATTCTTCATGTGACATGTGCTAACGCCAATAAGTCGGAGATGATGTCACTCCCTGTTCCAAGGTTACTTGAACGCAGCATTACGACAGTCGCCGTGCGTGCTCATGGGTAGCAGAGTCTTGATGTCACAGGTAATAGATTCTCCTCATAGCACCTTTAAGTTCTTATTAAACTACTTTCAGCACCTTTGATTTGGTGTATTACTCAAAACAAGCTGCTGCACTGCAGTTTCCACTTTGTAAAAAAAAAAAAAAACTTGACTGCTTGACAAAATGTTCCGTTTCTTCAACCACTCGGGACTCTCTGTCAGTCTGTATCTAAGATGTGAAATTAAGAGGTAAGACATAGTTTAAACCAGATTAAAGCCATCTTGTCCTTGCTGATGCTGTCTCCCACAAACACCTAAAAAGGCAACAGCATGTCTTCTTTTTTCACTCCTGCTCTTTCATGGAGAGAGGCGAGCTTTCAATGAATCACTCGCTGCTCCTGCCGCTTTCTCAACTGAGTCTTCCCTTCGTCAAGCAGCATGAGTGATGAAAGTGACAGAGGAGACACCTGCCCTGAACCAGCGCTCACAGAGAAGGGAGGGAGAGAGAACGAGAGGTGGAGGGAGAGAGAAACGCACTGCCCAATGGGAGAAACACACAACCAGGCAACAAACTTGCAGAGACTATCACTTATAGTGACAGGCCAGGAGGTGCCGTGCTATTAGCAGGCCGCAGGGTTGGCCCAGAGCTCGGCCCGTCCTACCTACGATGGATGGGCCTCTCTCTCGGGACTAAATTAATACTGGGAGTCGAGTGAATTGCTTTTGGAACAATGTCCTCCTAAGGAGCTAATCAGACAGGAGTTATCTAGAAGTGCCTGTAGGCTGACTGGCCTGGCTGCAGCTCTGTGGCGGCCTGGCAGAGGGCAGGTGCACCACGGCAGATCACAGCAGTTCATTCCAGAGCAGGAGGCTCTGCTGATGATGAATCCCAAGAGCTCCACAAGAAGGGACTTTTTCTGATGGTGCAAAAGTTCAAAAAAAGAAAAAATTGCCCTTTATATCAATTAATGGATCAATCAATCTCCATTTGTATAGCACCAAAACAAAAGCAGCTCAAGCTTGACAACAGTTACAGCAGTAAGAACAAACCTCTCTTAAGTGGGCAGGAAATCTTGGGCAGAACCAGACTTGTGGCGTCTAATAAACAATTAGTTTTTTGTTGATTGGCCCTTGTGTTATGGATAACATCTGGATTGGCCTTTTTTCTTTTTTAAGTCTGTTTTTACGGTGGCGTATTGCATTCACATGAAAAGAAATAAAAATCTGCCTGTTTTAATGAGATACTCTCTCATAAAAACAGGATTCCCCCAGACGCTTTGCTTCAAGACTGGCTGCTGCATTTATCAACCAGGTATGTGGTCAACACAGGTAAGGTAGGCCCGCCGTACTGGTCCAACTGATCATGTACAAAAACCGCAATGTCGAGCAGATCCAACTTTGTGTCGGAACAACCGCAAGTTCCTCAGGTGTCTGTGCAATGTGGACAAACTAATAACAATACCATCTACACCGCTCAAAGACACAAGTATCTGCCAATTTTTCAAACCAAGCGAGAAATAAAACTGGATAAGGTCTAACATGCGCGACATGTTCGTTACTTTTAACATTCCTTAGTATCTCATAAAAACAGGAAACTCGAAAATAAATCATTTTCGGTTTTTACCAGATAGTATCTCATAAAAACAGGAAATTAACAAATAAATTCCTGTTTTTACGAGATAGTTTCTCGTAAAAACAGGAAAATCAAAAATAAATAAAAACCGCCTGTTTTTACGAGATAGTATGTCATAAAAACAGGAAAATCAACAATAAATAAATTCCTGTTTTTACGACATAGTATCTCATAAAAACAGGCAGTTTTTTATTTATTTTTAAGTGAATGCAATACGCCACTGTATGTTTTTCATAAAATGAATCACAACATGTTCTAACGTTGCTCTTAAGACATACTTTTGACGCTTTTCTTAACAAAATGTAATAAGACAGTTTACCATCTCCCCGAGTAATATATTGCAGCTAAAGTAGATGTTGAATTTGTTTCCACTTATTCACATCTGCACCATAAGAATATAAAACAGCTTGCCTCAAAAGCTAAAATATTTATCTTTTGAAATGCAAAACAACAGAAAATAACTTTTTATTGAAGAGAGGATGTTCTGAATATGAATCACTATATGTAGCTGTTCTGAATTTTTCAAAAACTGCATTTTATTAAGAAACAAAAATATTCAACCCAAGTGCATTTTTTTAAATTCATTTTGTCATTGATTGAAATATTTTACTTTTCATGACTCTGATTGGATGGGCCTGGGCACAGCTGGATTGGCATGAGGATGAGGTCTGAGACCTACCAAGGCATTATAACTTCCTGTTAATGGGACTTATAACTGGGTAATTCCACAATCTAATTTTTTAATATGCTTTTTACAGTTTTGTGTGTTCTTAAGAGTGTTTTACATATTACATTTACCTACTCTGCATGATGTAGAGCTTCTACGCACAATACACAGTCTGCAGCATCACAGCACCAGTAGATGCCAAAAACAGCTAATTCCCCACAGCCTCCATGAAAAGACTTACAAGTGTGACATCCTACCATTGTTTTGCTCACAGTTTAAACCCATTGGCTTCCAGCAGCATGCCCAGTGCAGAGCAGAGACTGTAGAGTGAACGCAGAGTTGTTGACAATATGAACAGCACTGAACTGACAAATAACCACAGATCAAAAATGTCAACCCATTTGAGCAGACTGGGCCCACAGGATGATGGGGGTCTTGAGTTGGCTGGAGCTCTTACAGACTACTTAGACCAGGGGTGGGCAAGTGGCGGCCCGGGGGCCAAATGCGGCCCTCCACATCACTAAATGTGGCCCGCCATTCATTCCCAAAAACCAGCAGCTGTAAATAAGAAGAAAACTCAGATATCCAATAGAAATAATTCTATATAATCTTATGTAAGTTATTAACAACCTTAATTTGCTATTATAGTGTCCAAGTCTCTTTCATGAAGCCTTTAACTTTATATCAAATATTACTCAATACTATATTTAAAAAATGGCAGCAGCAAAATATTTGAGCTTTAAAAATTGGAAAAACACATTTTATTGATTTGAAAATAGCTTCATTGGCTTTTAATTCCATGTTTATGAGCTAAATTTGCTTGAATTCTGTATCAAGTTCATTTGATTATGCATAATAACTTGTATTTATGTTGTAACTAGGGCTGTCACTTTAGTGCATTAATTAGATCAATTGATTAAACCGCAAAATAATGCGTAATAAAAATTAATCACAGATTAATCATAGCACACAAACATTTTGATATTGTCCAGCTGGAGGACCCTTACATGGCAGTGGCACATGTCACTTCACACATGCGTCTCTAGTCAAACCAAACAAAGCCCAGGTGACAACAGGAATGGCATATTTAAGACTTAGTCTTATTTTATTTTTGAATTTATTTATCTATATTTGTACTACATTCTTTAATAATGCATCAGGCCTAATTGTTTTGCTGGATGTCCTCGACCTTTTTCTTATTTTGAATTTGATTTATGAAACACACTTAAAGTGTAATTTGAGTTGCCTGATTGAGCTGAGAATTTTCTGGACAAGTTGCCCTGACTTTGGTTTTATTTAGTCACCAATAAAAATGTGGATTTACAAATCTTCACTTCTTAGTGTATTCATTTGATTAGTCATGCACTACAGTTTTATAATATCCTAGAATTCAAATTCTTTATTTGGGTACTTTAAGCAGAGATTAAAATGCGATTAATTAGATTAATTAATTATAAATCCGGTAATTAATTAGGTTAATTTTCTTAATCATCTGACAGCACTAGTTGTAACATATGAATATTGGTATTCTAATTTTATGACAAATTCATATTCTTATTTGTTGTTTATCCAACTTTCTTTTTCATTATCGAGAGTTTCTGAACATTTGTAACAATGTGGCCCTCAGGCTGGGAAAAATGGTTTTATGTGGCCCTCTTTGTAATTAAAGTTGCCCACCCCTGACTTAGACTAACTGAGAAAACAGCTGGATCAGAGGTAAAGAGAAAATGCCAAGTAGAAGATTTTCTGAACATCAGTGATTGTAAACACACTGGAGCAGTCATGAAAATTCATTATTATAATCTGAATTAAGCTCTAAATTTAGACTCTTCGAATGTTTAAACACACATCAAATATTCAAAGCTATGAGTGTACGTCATGTTATTTCCCGACAACTAAAGATCTTCACTATCTCATGGCTGACAGAGCATTGTCTTCACAGAAGAGGGGTATGGCCCTGTATCAGAAGTATAAACTGACAGGATTGGGTCAGACCTGAAACAGAGGGGGAACAGCATTGAGACCACACACATGAGTGAACCATAACGATGTGTGAAGGACTAAGTCTCTGCTTGCATGCACAATAGAAAACCCAGTGTTACTTATGGCCACTTAACACAAAGTGTTGGTAAAGAAAGCGATGACCGTGGGGCACTTTCTCCTCAGACTGCATCAGGCTGCCACGTAGAGATCGGAGCCTGCGGCCAGCCCGAGCCTCAGATCTGTGTTACCCTCTGGAGGACGACAAACACACTCAGAGCGTGATTCACTGCACTAAACAGATATATCACAGGATAACTGGCCTGTTACACCATGTAATACTGAAACAGAGATTTGGAGCCTCGTTGAGATGGGAGGGGTGTTGCATCAGCTGCTAAAACATCAGCAAAACTGAGACAATAAACAACAGTGCTCTGTTATGGCCCTTTTCCATTAGCCCTACTCTACTCTACTCACCTTGTGCTGCTTTTACATTAGCCCCAGTCGCCTGCCCAACGGGGTGAGCGGACTTGCAGTGACGTCATTTTGAGCGTGACACAACAATCTGTGGCTTCTTGTCACAAGCTGAGTAAAAAAGGAAAGCAGAAGAAGGCTGCAGGTGGCAAGAAGAAATACCCCTTGAGAAGCACAGGAGAGTTTTGAAAGCTATACAACAGAATGAAGCCGAGGACGAGAGCAATCGAGCTGCAAAGAAAAGACGTATGAGGGTAAGCTAATGGTAGCTACTGCTAGCATGCTAGGTCGTCGCGCTTATGACTCATCGATGACGACATTGTCTGGCCAATCAGTAGCCTGCAGTTGGTGACGTCATCTTTTAGTATTGACTCAGCTCACTTGGAACCAGAGCGGAGTAGGTACTAAAACTAGCTTGTTTTAGGAGAAACCAGGCTAGCGGAAACATGCTGCAAATCGAGTAGAGTAGGGCCAAGGCGTGCTCGTGGAAAAGGGCCATTAGAAGTCATGACGTTCCCTTACCAATGAAGGCATGAAAGTAAGATGGATTTACTTTCTAATTTCTCTCCTATATCTGTTCAAGATCTCATACTTGGCTGAATTTGGCAAATTCTTTCAGGTGGCACTACTGACACCATGACCAGGTTAGCCAACGAGTCTGTGCCTGGATAAGATACAGCAAACAGTAAGACTCTTCAAGGAGAGGAGTCATGGTGATGAAACTGGCTGCCCCTGACTGAGCTGATACATTTCTAGTTATGAGATCGTCAAGACCTGAGCAACCACTGGAGATGACTTTATTTTTTAAACCAATGAAATAGCCCAACTTATTCATAACAACGATATTCACATCAAAAGAAAAATGTGAAGAATGGCCTTAGAGTGACTTATTCACCCTTACATTTCCAAAACACACAAAAGACAGGGTACAGCCAAATACCTCAAACTGCAAGAACAAACAGCTGTGCATTGCAGTGGCATCACTTAACTCTTTAAACAGGGATATGCTGTCTTCCTTGGCGTGTCACCTGTTAGAGCAGAGTGGGCATACATAACTGAACAGACATGATATACACATTCACAAGAGCACACAAGTGATCTCCACAAACAGCCGAAGGAATACAAGACAAATCTTCCAACTGAATTTTCCTTTTTATACTCAAATAAGTGCTGTCTCACTGGGCTTCTCTGAGAAGTCAGAACTTAATTAATAACAATCAACTAAGTAAACAATTTTATGTTCAGTAATGCCAGTAAATGACAATAATTTAATTCCAGAATTTAAAAAAAATGATTTAAAAAAGTCATTTTTTCTGTTTAAATGCCAAAAATAAGAAAATTCATACATAACAATGATAATTATCTATTAGCAATAAAAACAGTCATTTTGGTTAAAGAGCCTCCACATTCTGGTGTAGTAACCATTTCAGAAATAGAAAAAAAATCTTTTGGCAAATTCCAATGCTTTTACTTTAGGGCAGCTGTGGCAAAAACTTTTCATCAGGTGGTGATCTACAAAATCTGTCAAGCACTGCACATATATGCATATATAGTGTTTATACATCTGTGTTAAATCTATAGTGCCCCTCACCATACGAAGCATTTATATTGGCTTCCATGATGCTCTGTAATACTAATGCCAAAACACTAGGTGGCAGTGTGGTTCATCCTCAGGTCCAGACATGCTCTCTGCTTGTTTGTGATCAAAATGTCATGACAGCAGACATGAAAATAATGGCAAAGTGGAGTTTAAATATTATACAGCATTTTTCTACATGGTATTAATTGCAAAAAAGAAAACTGTTCACGATATCGTTCACAAAAATATGCCTTAGACAAACACAGAGATAGGCAGTCACGTCGTGATGTGCGGCAGACTGCATCATTTTGACGTGTAGTCAAAATTTGGGAGATGGCACATCAGGCTATGGACATAGCTTCACAGACGTCGATTGCATAAGTAAATTAAGTTCATAAACTTAAACATTTAATTCAGGGGTAAAAATGCAGCGTTTTTACTTTTTTTCATTCTGTGTAGTTTTATTACCCCTGCCAGGAGGTTATGTTTTTGGGAGTGTTTGTCTGTCTGTGAACAAAATAACTCAAAAAGTTATGGATGGATTTTGATGAACTTTTCAGGAAATGTTCAGCATGGGGAAAGGAAGACGTGATTCAATTTTGGTGTTGATCCGGATCAGCATCTGGCTGCCATGACGAAAAATGTGATTTCTGTGAGTAACTACTGAACTAAAATGGATATCATTATGAATCCAATTGCTAATGGTATGTTTTCATGGTCAAGGAATCTAAATATTTCGATGAAATAAAGGTAGGACTAATATTTATGGTAAAAATTACAATATGGGAGAGGACTGTGGTGCTGGCAGAGGTCTGCACTCTCCGAGTGCTTTTCTAGTTTCACTCTGTGCTCCATCGTATCAAATCTGATTATAGTCTGTTAAATGTCTTTGTCCAGCCGTTGTTGCACTATGACCCAAAATACCCAACCAGCCAATGAGGAAGAACATTGTTTCACTTGAAGCAGTCCAGCAGTATTTTGAGTGATAGAACAAAGTTATACCAAGGTGTGTTTGATGACACTGGCATATCACCATGAGTGATAGATTCTGCATCGACTAAGGTAAGTAGGAAGGGCCAGAAGATGGGGGTGCTAGCAATGCTAATGTTAGCCACTCTCTGCTCTGTCAGTCTCTCACATTCAGTCCAGAATACTTATTCTAATTCTTTCACTTGCCTTTTATGGTCTGCATTTTGTTCAGGTGGCTTTACACCTAAGGTTCACAGATCTCATCGAGGTGAACCAAGACCCTGTTTTCTGATAGACAAGTGTTCGGGTCCAGAAGAGAGTTTGGATGCAGTTTTCCACCACTCAAAGCCAGATGAACTTAAAATAAATGAATCAGAGTTAATTTGGTGTGAAAGGTTCTTGTTTAGCATCAATACAGAAGTTTACATCAGGTTTTAAAGAGGAAGAAAAACACTCTTTACCCCTAGAGAGAAAAATGCCCCATACTTCCTGTGGTTTATTATGCCAAAGCTGTAACCCTCTGCCCTATCATCAGACATTGTTTGGGCACTTTATACTCTCTCAGATTCAAGTGGCTCCAAAGGGGAAAAGAGCCTCATCTGATTCACCCTAAATCAAATTCTTCTTTAAAGATGCTATGAGGAGTTTTTAAGTAATTACAAAAAAGTCTCACTTTTAGATATATGCCTGATGGAAACACACACTTTAAGATGAGTTTTATAGCATCAAAATAGGTTATCTATAAATGCTATTCCTTAGCTTCGTGGTCGGGTCGGACAGGGCTGGACTGGCCTGGATACTCAACTTCAGGAACAAGACAATTAAAACTAGAGCAAATTTATATTATTCTGACACGTCTTAGAGCACCGGGCTGTAAGTAGCGATATATAGCCGGCTACAACTACGATAACAAGTTTTTAGGTTATCTATAAATGCTATTCCTTAGCTTCACGGCCGGGTCAGACAGGACTGGACTGGCCTGGATACTCAACTTCAGGAACAAGACAATTAAAACTAGAGCAAATTTATATTATTTTATTATTTATATTACACGTCTTAGAGCACCGGGCTGTAAGTAGTGATATATAGCCGGCTACAACTACGATACTAAGTTTTCCAAAAATTGCTTGTTGTCACACATCAAAAACTACCGCTACGTAACTAGAAAGACATACATTACCTCATCGCTTTGCATCCTGTAAGTTGTTGAAAAAAGAAGTTGTAAATCAATGCAGAGTTCTGAGGAAGGTCCGAGCTGCATTCATTAGCATCACAACAAACAGGCACTTTAGTTTGAGTCACGTCTTGTGGTGCATTCCAGTTGTTGTCAGAAGTAGGAATTTCCGAGTTCCGAGTAGCAAACTGCAACTGGAACATCCCCCGAAGTTGGAATTTCCTTCTGGGAACTTGGTGAAACCTTGCCACTCCGGAGTTGACAATCGAAGATGGATGCCCCCAGTGTGAACAGTTATTTAGCTCCTGTAATAATCCATTTATTTGCACTTCTGACTGGGGTGTGTCGCTCTAGATCTACTGTATACATAGTATTGTTAGACTTATATTTACAAAAATGCTGCCATAGTGATAATCACATTCTTCATGTGATAATTGTGAACAACAACGCAGGGCGTGCTAACAACAGCTAACAATAGCCTGGTAGATCGGCATGTTTTTTTCTGAGGTCCGAGGAAGGTCCGAGCTGCATTTTTATTAGCATCACAACAAACACACGCTTTGGCTTGGGTCACGTCTTTACGACAGTCGCCGTGCGTGCTCATGGGTAGTAGAGCCTTTATGTCACCAGAAATAGATTCTCCTCATACCACCTTTAAACATGAAGTAAACAGTCAGACACAAGGACATGGAACTTTTCAGGAAGTGGGATAGAAACCTTTTTCTTTCTAGAAAGTCCTCTTCCTAAATCTACTATTCTAAGGAGGAGAGATTGTTGGCTTAATGACACATAGAATTTGATATAATAAATGAATTAAAATATTTTAAGTCATGTTCCCAGAGGCTTTAAAGAAGTCAAACTCAAAGGATAGGATGATACAAGAACTGCTTTCCTCTTTGTGCGCATACGAGAACAAAAAAAGAAAAAAACACCAGCGTTCAAGTGCATGAAAAGTGGATTTTCACCAACTAAAACTTGGTGGGATTGCATGTTGTGACCATAAAATGTCATCAGCCAGCAGCCTCAGTCCCTCTCAGGCAGTCTGCTGCACAGAGCACTCTCCTCCAGCCTCAGGCGCTGCGTGGCCACACTCGCTGGCACCCTTCCCCCCGCCGTCGCTTCCCTTTCTCTCCCTCCTCTCCTCTTGCTTTACCAGTGACCCACCCTCCCCTCCCCTCCCCACGCTGTCACCCTGAGGCGCACCATAGTGTCAGTGCGGAGGCCTCAGTGTTGACAAAGCAGCAGGCCTTCAGAAGACACATCAAACCCTGTCTCTTCTGTGCGCTGTGAGGGACAACAAAAGCAGGACAGGGACTCCGCTTTGGGTCTGGGGCCATTACTCGTCCCAACAACATGGCCACAGACACAAGCCCCTCCTCGGGAGAGGGAGGCCACACGTATCACAAGATACAAACACAAGCTCAGAACGTTCAGGATGGGCTCTGTGTTTCTGACTGTTGTGATGACAGCGATGTGATGGATGATTGTAAACATAAAAGCATAAGTCAAGGCTGCGGGTTGATGCCACAGTGACACATGCAGTCTAATGAGGACTGTGGGTGCTCCTCGGTGCCAGGGACTGCCCCCCAGGGCACGCTGAGCAGAGGAGAATGCTATGTGATGCATACCAGATGTGATTGGCGACATCACACTGTTCACGTTGTTTCTGCAAAGCAAATAGTCGCAGCAACAAAAGCAAAAGAGCATTTTTCCTCTGTTCACACATTCAAAGCATGATGCTGGATGTGTGTAAGACTGGTCACAGCCCGAAGCACAATAACACATTTCAGAGAGGGTTTTTTTAAGTCTTTCAGAGAGGATTGTACTCAGAATAACTCAGTTTGGTGTCCACTGTGATATTCTTCACCAAACTAAGACATGGTATCACTCTGACTGCCTGAAGAACACAGAAAACTGCTCTGTGTTTCAGCTTTTAGAAATGTTTTAAGCACCATACAAAAGTACAGATTTAAAGGGTTTGGGCAAAAGTACATTAATAAAAACAGGATGGGGATACTGCATGTTTGCATCATTCACATGTATCTGACAAAAAGGTCAAAATGTTGAACACAGACTTGTATGCATTTTTAAGAATGAGACCAAAATGCAAAAATACAACTTCAATAATATAGTGTTACTATAAAAAATGTCAGAATGTTGTAATAAAAGTGAAGATATTGAAAAAAGTAAAGATGTCATAGTTTAATATAAACTGTTCCCTGTTCTGGATTTCTAAATGCAGTCCACGCATTTAAAGGTGTAGTCAGTGATGTGGGAGAAAACCAGTGGAGAGGTTGTTGTTAAACAAATTTAGACCCGCCTCTCCCTTCATACCTCACCCCTGGCTCCACCCCTGAAAGCTGATGGACGTGCATCATCATGGAAACGGCTGTAGAAACTGTGTAGCTGACCAACATAGCTAAGGTAACACCGACTTGTCAGACAACTCGACTTCCATTATTGATAACATCACGACAACAGTACATTTTGGCAGATTAGACAATAAGATGAATGCCCGACGGCTGTTACTGTTATGTGAAGCACCACAAAGCTAATGTTGATTACCTATCCAGCAGAAAGACGGCGACATCCGCATCCACGTCCGTTTTCAGGTCTTAAAATTGGCGGAGTTCCCTCCACCGCCAAAAAGCAACACCAATGTTGACCCGGGTCTTCGCTCTTTCATGGTCATAGCCCTTCTTTTTCACTTTTCACTCCTCTGACCTTTTTCTTTTGGGCTGTTTTCCAGCCATTGCTACTACACCTATTGTATCTCTCTCTTATGCTAACTGCGCACGCTACGCAACCTACTACTCCCCCTCCCCCCTCTGTCTGATCTGCTCATGAGTATGATCGCCCCCTGGATGTGGGGGGGTGTGTACCCTGGTTTGGTTGCTCGGCCTGAGCCACAGTATTTACCTGCTGAAATTCAGAGCCAAGGCTGTGTATTGAAACCAGACATTTTTTTCATCTTGTGGATGGAGAGAAGAAATACAGTGATTTTGACAAATAGTGCATTAGATTAGAAGATTAGAAGATTGCTGACTACACCTTTAAACATTATAATATGGAAGAGTCCAGAGAGCATAAACCTCTACAAAGGCATTCCTGAGTTTCTTTTTATCATCAGAAATGTAGACAACCTCCCTACCTCGCAATGTCAACAAATCCTTTATCAAAATGTCTGGATCTTCATTTGGAATTCAAACCACTACCAAAATCTTTTCACTTCTTCCTGACCAACATTCCCCGAATATGTAAAACAAAATGTTTGAGTTGTACTGCTCATTATCAAAATTGCAAACTGGTTTAAAAGGGCTGAAGTTTTATTAATAATGTTAAGACAATGTTTTAAGAATCAGTGTAAAATGTCAAGAAAAAAAGTCTAATTATTTTTAAAAAATTCAAGTCTAGACATAGCAAATACTTTTGGAAAAGCAGCAGTGAAAAAGAAGCACAGAATAAAGTCAAAGTGTCAAAAGATTTGAAAACAAAAATCAAATCAAATCAAACAAAATCTAAATGTTGTAAAAAATATACAGAAAATGTTTTAATGTGTAGAATAATGACAGAAAGGTGTTCAGTTAAGGTTAAAGAGGACAAGGACATGGACTGAGTCAACTTCTATCGTGTATGTTAAGACTATTCTACAGCCTTTGACTTTATCCTCTCAAAAAACAATCTTATCTACTCCATTTTCTCCCTTCCATGCCAAAGTCCGACTACAAACCCTGCAGTAATTTCGCATAAATGCTCAAATCAACCTCCAAATGTTAAGACGATGGCCTCAGTAACTCTGGGCCCTCTTCACAGTCACAGAGCAGAAGGACAGCTTGTTTGTGATCTGTGATACGAGCTTTGGACCACATGATGGCAGCAAACAGATTCTTTCAACAAAACCAGAACTCTTCATTCTGATTTGATCTTATTCTAGACCAGAAAGAAATGTAGCTGTGAACATGAAATCTCAGAATATAGTCAGTGTCAGGTGGCATCAGTCCATCAGCTGCACTTCAGTCAACAGTAAATTAAAATCTATCTTGAAACAATAAAGACTGTAAATGATTTTGTTTTTCCATTATTATCTTTCATTTCTAGTACTGTGTAAAAGATTAGATATATAATTGACCAGTAACCTGACAAGTCAGATGGACAGCTCCATATATCTGCCAAAGAAATATTTCACTAGTCCATCTGGGTAGGAGCCATTTAAATTTGTTTTCAGGGGCAGAACGTTAAAAAAAAAACACAAGCTTGTGATTGGACAATGGTTTGGCTCGTCACATTCATCACAGACCAATCCACATCAAGCAGGATTGCCTCCTACAATGTAGCATACATAATGTAGCGGCTAATGTAGGGGCTAATGGCTAACAACAGTTAACAACAGTTCATGGATGTTAGCCATAGCGGCTAACTTAGCCACTAACAGCTAACAACAGCTAATTACTATTAGCTGTTAGCCGCTAACTTAGCAGCTAACGGCCTTATATTATCGTCTTACACTAAATTGTACCACACAGATGATTCATTTAACACTTATATGTGACATGAACCTCGTCAAAGACAATCCCTACAAGTAAACTTCTGAGGAGAGCAGATTTCGCCAAGTTTTACTAGGTAGCCATGAGGACAATAGGCTAATCGGCATGTCCGTTCTCAACTTCCGGTTGTCGTCACGTCTGCATTCTGCAGCTCCCGCTTCTCTTCCCTGATTGAGCCGTTAAGAACGGTTAATTCGTTGGACAATGAAGGCTGGCAAGACGGACCCACAGGATTTCAGAATCAGGCAGGTCTGTCTGCTCTGCAAGGCTAATTGACCAGAGTTGTAATTAAAAATAAGAAACATAACAATGAGTTTACTGGACTCCAGTGGCCTTCACAGTCACAAGATCTCAATCTAATACAGTACCTTTGGTAGTGGAACAAGAGATTTGCTTCATGATGTGCAGCCAACAAATCTACAGCAAGATGAAACTATGATATCATGGACCAACATCTCTGAAGTGTGTTTCCAGCACCTTGTTCAGCACATTTATGCCACAGTAATTAGAGCAGCTCTGAGGACAACAGGGGGTCCAACAGGGCACCAGCAAGGTGTACCTAATAAAGTGGCCAGTTAGTGTAGTAAATTGAGCATTGAAAAGTCTTTTATTTAAATAAATAGTCTTACTTTGACTTGTATTTTGTCTCCAACTAATTAGATTAGGCATTAGTATCTACATTTGAGTTTAATTTAAAAGATACAACAGTATTTATACCCTAATGAAAGGTTACAGGCTCAGTAAAGACACCCCTACCCTCACTTATGTCACAATTCACATTATCTACAACATAGCCCCTGGTAGCTAAAGCCTAGCAGCCTTCAACAGTGCCTGCCTTGTACATTCAAGATACAGCTTATGACAATGCAACTGCTACCATTTAACCACAACTCAACTGCTGAATGTCGACTTACGAGCAGCAAGAGCCAGGACAACACAGGAGTCATCAAGTAGGGGCCTCCTGACTCAGGTGTTCCACCTGTTAAGCCTACGTTACATTACTAAGAAGTCAGACAGTGAACCCTGGCATCCCAGAAACCATCACCACCACCACCACACCATGCTAACTCTCACCACCAAACTCGACTGCCATTATTGATAATATGACAACAACAGTACATTCTGGCAGATTAGACAATAAGATGAATGCCCGACGGCTGTTACTGTTATGTGAAGCACCACAAAGCTAATGTTGCTTACCTATCCAGCAGACAGATGGCGACATCCACGTCCGTTTTCAGGTCTTTAAATTGGCGGAGTTCCCTCCACCGTCGGAAAGCAACACCAATGTTGACCCGGCTCTTCGCTCTTTCATGCTCATAGCCCTTCTTTTTCACTTTCTGTTCCTCTGACCTTTTTCTTTTGGGCTGTTTTTCAGCCATTGCTACTGCGCATATTGTATCTCTCTCTTACGCTAACTGTGCATGCTTCGCAACCTACGACTCCCCCTCCCCCCTCTGTCTGATCTGTGCATGAGTATGATCGCCCCCGGATGTGGTGGGGTGTACCCTGTTTTGGTAACTCGGCCCGAGCCACAGTATTTACCTGCTGAAATTCAGAGCCAAGGCTGTGTATTGAAACCAGACTTTTTTTTCAACATGCTGTCAGTGGGGACATCTTGTGGATGGAGAGGAGAAATATGGTGATTTTGACAAATAGTGCATTAGATTAGAAGATTAGAAGATCGCTGACTACACCTTTAAATCCTCATGAGTTGCAAGTGACACTGATCTGCTAAAACTGGATGTGGCTTTGGCTCTCTAGGGCTGTGCTCTAATGTCTACTGTGATGGATGCACAGCCACATCCAGATATGGCTGTGGCCCATATCTGTGTCTCTGAGCACACAGAAGTACACTTGTGTCTAAAACATCAATAGTGCATTCACTTGATATGAGAGCTGTACACATAGCATACCAGCATTTAAAGGGATTTTTAAAGGGGAAACATCAATACTCTCCGAGGAGCACACTTTTGGTTTGTGTTTATTAAATGTTTGAAGAGTTCCCATGATGCCAGCGTACAGTAAAGAGTGAACTTGACAGCAGCGGGGTCAGAGCAGTTTTACCTCAAAAAGATAAATTGACTCATATCAGAAACTCTCAGAAGTACACAAAAACACTCCCCCTCTCTGAGCTCAGCTTTTTGGGAAACCTAATTGCTGAATGAAACACTTGAGGGAATCCTGCAGCTCGAGCTTGTTAGGTGTTTATGTGAAACACAACCCAACACCATCTATTAATACACCAACACACACACACACACGCGCACACCCTCTCTGAAATAATGAACAATAAGTGTCACAGCTGCACCTCACACACACACACCAACATCAAGCAGAATGTCAAATGGCTCGAAGAACGCAGCGATTGACAGCAGCCCGGCTCCGGCAGGCACACAGATTACTAAAAGCAAGTTCTGGATGTTCTTTTCAAACTTTGCCTTCATGCCGGAGGGAAAGCAGGAGTGTTGATCTGATGAGGAAAACTTGAAAGAGATTCTTGCATATGCCTGCCTTTGAAAGTATATATATGTGACTGTATAGTTCCTGTTTTCATCTAAGTGTACGCACTGTGTGAGGGTGACGTAGAATCTGCGTGCCATCATAGAATGTTCATCAGCTGACTGACTTAGAGGTTTTTATTGTTGCAATACTGCTACAATGGCGGCTAAAGAATACAGACTAAGCATCGATTTATGCATAGTCCACTTGCCTAGAATTACAACCTGCAACCTGCATGATTCAATGTCTGTAGTCAGTCAGATCATTCTTGCTAAGCCCCAATCTATGCTTAGGGTTAGCATAAATAGTTAATAAATAGATTAACTAAATACTATAGGGCATAAATAGTTTCAAAGGTATTTTGAAATCCTTCATCCATACATAGTGATCATCAGTCTAGCGGTTTGTGCATATTTTTATAGTCAACAAGCAGATGGTAATATGTCCCAGCTTGGATCTCACGTTACAAGTATACACAAAAAGAATGTATTGATTAATGTCTTGGACTATGGTCTGTTTTTAACATACCTTTTCATACACAATAACAAAATGAATCTGTGAGGTGATCACTTTTATCATTAGGTAAAATGAAAAAGAGCAGCATCACTGGGAGAAAGGCCCATTTTTACTCTCCTTTGAACCCCCTTTAAACAAAAGCATCAATTTTTAAAGTCCCTGTGGGGATTTGAAACCAGCTGCAAGTAACTCAAGTGTTTCATCATTACCCAAAAAAGAAAACAATATCATCATTATTAAGACAAACTATTGTTTTAAAGTTTTTTATTGCCTGCAACTTTTGCAGTACCATGGGTGTCAGAGAAAAATTATCAACGTATTACTAATATTGCCTTTGCTTACATTTTCTAGAGCAGAATTAGCCAATGAGTGATGCATCTGAAGGCTCAAAAAAGAGAGAGAATTTTACATTATCAGCTCATTATGTCAGCAGCCACTGAAAGACAGCCTGCCTTCAATTCAGTTTACCTAAAGAAGACCAAAAAATATTATCCTTTACAGTGTAACCAATGATCCATACGTTGACTTTTGGATCATTTTTGGAGGTGTCGAAGTACCTGATGGTAGCTCTAATCCTATATGTTTGAACTGAGAGGTAAAGATTGTTGATTAGTTGTTATGAAACGCAATCAAAGTTTATTTATTAAGCACTTTTCATACATAAGATGTATCACAAGGTGCTGTACATTAAATTAAGCTAGCAGATCAGAGTAAGGGGATACAGATTGAAATAGAAGATCCCACCCACCCTCCCAGGCCATATTTAACACAGACAACCACTCACATGCAAAATCATGTACATACACACACACACAATCACACACACAGAAGGACTCTAAGCCAAGACGCTTCAGAAATCCACAGAGGACTGAGGAAACGCTGTCTTGAATTGAAAATGAGGAAACACAGGAGCTCAAACTAAACTGACTGAATAAATAAGTAAATAAATAAAACCATGATAGTATATGACAGAGGTAATAAAATGCTAAAAGTTGATTAAGATAGAACTCTTTTATAACCAAACAATTAAAGGTGTAGTCAGCGATCTTCTAATCTTCTAATCTAATGCACTATTTGTCAAAATCACCGTATTTCTCCTCTCCATCCACAAGATGTCACCACTGACAGCATGTTGGAAAAAAAGTCTGGTTTCAATACACAGCCTTGGCTCTGAATTTCAGCAGGCAAAAACTGTGGCTTGGGCCGAGTTACCAAAACAGGGTACACCCCCCCACATCCAGGAGGCGATCATACTCATGCGCAGATCAGACAGAGGAGGGAGGGGGAGTAGGTTCCGTAGCGTAAGAGAGAGATACAATATGTGCAGTAGCAATGGCTGAAAAACAGCCTAAAAGAAAAAGGTCAGAGGAACAGAAAGTGAAAAAGAAGGGCTATGACCATGAAAGAGCAAAGACCCGGGTCAACATTGGTGAACGGTGGAGGGAACTCTGCCAATGGAAAGACCTGAAAACGGACACGGATGTCGCCGTCTTTCTGCTGGATAGGTAAGCAACATTAACTTTGTGGTGCTTCACATAACAGTAACAGCCGTCAGGCATTCATCTTATCGTCTAATCTGCCAGAATGTACTGTTGTTGTGATGTTATCAATAATGGAAGTCGAGTTGTCTGACGAGCCAAGGTTACCTTAGTTACTTGGTCAGCCACACAGTTTCTACGGCCGTTTCCATGATGAAGCACGTCCATCAGCTTTCAGGGGTGGAGCCAGGGGTGAGGTATGAAGGGAGAGGCGGGTCTAAATTTGTTTATCAACAACCTCTCCACTCGTTTTCTCCCACATCGCTGACTACACCTTTAATAAATAAATAGTGGTAAAACATTTAATAGTAGCTCTGAAACTAAAATGGAGTTAACCCCATATGATGCTGATTAAAAGAGCTAAACAAAATGTATCTAAAAGCCAGATTAAAAAAGTAGGTCTTGAGTTTGCTTTCTAAAATATGAATAGTTGGTGCTTCTTACAGGTCCTCATGTAGACTGATCCACAGACGGGGGCCCTAATAATGAATAGATGCTTCACTGTATGTTTTAGATCTTACTTTGGGGACTATTAAAAGACCACTACCTGAAGACCTGCGGGCTCTAGTGGGCTCATATGGTAAAAGCAAATCGCATAAATAAGAGACCATTAAGAGATTTAAAAAGCAATAAAAGAACCTTAAAACCTATTCTAAAAGAAACAGGAAGCCAATGCAGAGACTTTGGATGATGTGGGCTCTCCTTCTGGTCTTCGTCAGCATACGTGCAGCTATATTTTGAAGGAGCTGTAGATGTGAAATGTTCTGTTTGGGAAGACCAGAGAGGAGAGCATTGCAGTAATCAACTCTGCAGGTAATAAAAGCATGAACAAGAGTCTCTGCATTAGCTTGAGAGAGAAACTGGCACACTCTGGAGATGTTCTTTAAATGAAAAAAAGCCTTTATGGTGACATCTCGGATATGTGGCTCAAAACTGAGATTAAAATCAAATGTCACACCCAAATTTTTAACTTGTTTGCAAGGAGAGTTTGCTCTCCAGTCTCTCCCTCTCTCTGGACCTGTACCAATAACTGAAACCTGAGTTTTGGAAATGAAAATCTAACTGTGACCTTTTACCTTTCAGGTGCCTGGAGGTTAGAAAGGTCATCTGTTTTGAGATCTCAAAGCTTTATTTAAATACTAAGGATGACCTACTTCTTCTCTCCCACAAAGACACCCCGCTAAAATCCATAAATTAAGGAAATTAACTGATGGGGCCCGGGGCCACTTTGTAAGCTATTTAAATCTTTAAATTTACAACATCCCTGCATACTTCATGTAATTGAACTCACTCCAGGCTTGTTTCCTTTAATGAGAAAAAAAAATCCAGTTTCCCCCTCCGGTTCTGTACCTCTGGAAACAACAAATCTGAGCCAGAGGGGATGAAGGGAGTGCTGAGAGGCGCACGCAGGGCTGTCTAATTATGAGGAGGAAGAGTTTGGCTTCAAGGAGAAATGCACCCTAACACTGCATATACCAACCCAGCTGTCAGATCACAAGAAAAACTGATTTATTTTTTAGTTTAAATACATTTTATTCTTATTCTTATTTCACATGGAGGAGAACTGTGGGGAAAGCTTCTAACTTTCAAACAGAAAGCAATAGAATCACAGCCTGTAATATTGGATTATTTAAAAAATACGTAGTGGTTTTCATCTGGTCAGGCCTCAGGACACAAAACCACCTTCAAATAAGACAGCAACCCAGATTCTTGAAGATTTTCAACCACTCTAACTAATGAAAAATGTTGTGTTTTGGACCATACAGAGAACAGAATATGGCTGTAAAAAGAGACAGGGTGATTAAATTGAAGCTAAATTAATTCCTACGGCAAATTTAAAGCTACAGCATATAGACCAAACAGTTAAACAACAACAAAAAATTTATACAGAACACTGAGTAAACCAATTAACATTTTTAAAAGCTAAACTCCAATGGAAAATCAAACAGACAATTACAATTAGCATGAAAGTTAATTTTCGAATATCAGGAAGAGGTGGTGTTGGCTTGATTAAAAGATAAGTTCAGTTTCTACAGCTTTCACATTGTTTATAGAATGAAGTAGAACAATATACTCACCCAGAAGGCTTTCCTGATCCAAACAGTGCTTCAGGAGATATTTAGATCCAAAATCGAGTGGCGGACATCCGTATAATGGTAGCACACGGGGCATGTATAGCACCGCCCCGAAAACTGCATTAATTGTCCAAAAACTCATTAGTTTCACCAATATTTCATCACGGTCGGCTTGCGCTACTCCTCCAAGACAGTCTGTGTCGCTCCACCCATGTTTTTGTGACTGTGCTGACCTCTGAACTGGAAACTGCTCTCTGGTCAGCTGTTCTTCTCTTTTCCTCCGCGTCCTCCTTTCGATGAGCTCCTCATCTGTAAACTCTGGCTCGAAACTGTAAGGACACCCATCATATTCAAAGATCTCATCCACAACATCTTCATCCGATAGATATTCAACAATTTTGGACAAAACTGGAAGAAAGTCGTGTAGCCGGTGGTCGCCCCTGAAACAATGAACTGTACTGCGCATGCGCGGAGGCAAAAGTAAACAAAGTCTTCAGTTCAGAGGTCAGCACAGTCACAAAAACATGTCTGGAGTGACACAGACTGTCGTGGAGGAGTAGCGCGAGCAGACCATGATGAAATATTGGTGAAACTAATGAGTTTTTGGACGATTAATGCAGTTTTAGGAGCAGCGCTATACATGCCCCGTGTGCTACCATTATACGGATGTCCACCACTCAATTTTGGATCTAAATATCTCCTGAAGCACTGTTTGGATCAGGAAAGCCTTCTGGGTGAGTATATTGTTCTACTTCATTCTATAAACAATCTGAAAGCTGCAGAAACCGAACTTATCCTTTAAAAGGCCACCAGAGAGGTATGGGGCAGATCTTAGAAAAATCTGGAAAAGAATCTGGAAGGAAAAATTGGGAAACAAGTTAGGAGTAGATGTTGTAGTGACTTATTTCATTCTGGTCAATTAATCGAAGGACTTTCAACAATTGGCTGGATGGCCTGGGTGGTTGAACTGGAATATGATCGTGAAAAAGGTTGAAATGATAATAAGGCGCTAAATCTGTTTTAAATGATCTTGAATCATGATCAAAAATATATCACTGGAGGCACTCGGTGGAGATGCATGCATTTTATTTGGTTTCATATCTTATAATAGAGACATTTTTGTCATTTTATGAGGATCTTTAGAAATAAAAACATTGAAATGTCAAAACTGCAGTGTAATTCAAAGATAAAAAGATTAAAGATTCAACATCTTGATCACTGAAATGCCACAATCTCTGGGATGGCCACAGCCACACATGAAGTTCATCCTCAGCTCAGTATCAGCTGCTCTGCTCATTTTAGCTTTACACACAGATTTTGCAGTCACACAAACACATCTGGACATTGTTTTGATTAAGTGTTTTATTACTTGTTTTAAGTCTTGCTCTGTTTGGATTTAGAGCACAATGCCCTGTTTTAACTCTCATATCTTCTCTTTAAGTTTCCTGGATGTTAAGGGAGAGGAACTTCCTGGTTGGAGGCAGAAGGTGTGGCCAAGGCCTGAAAAGACTGTCATGCTGTAGCCTGCTCACTGGGTCGTACCAAGTCTGCTGCTGTCAGAGGGGGGTTTGGGTTCAGCTACTTTTTATTTGTGTTACACTAAATGTGACAGCCATTTTGTTTACCCCCTTTATTTGGTTTGGTTTGGCCAAACCTCTATATATGCTCCCTTTGTCTCATTTTGCAGGTCAGCCCAGACTTTGTCTTTCTTTAGCTTATTTGGTTGCTGTATTCAGTTGACATCTTTTACAGACCTGACTCTGAACATGTTAGTTTGTAAATTTGGCTAACTTTCTCTTGGGTAGGAAAAACACCATTTTTTACTGCAATAAATCCTATTTCTCATGCCCTTACTGCTTGGACCCAGACCGTCTCCTGGACACAAATTCTTGACCTTTTGAAAAGAGACATCAACCTCAGGCCCCAAACCACCAACTGACAACCACTGCTCTAGACGGTAAGTAAAAACTGCCACAAATGTTTTGTGGTGCACCAAAAACTTTAATGCCTGTTGGCATGTTAGTTAGTCACCCAAGTCTGTTCATTACCTCCACCAAGGAGGTTACGTTTTCGGGAGTTCGTTAGTTCCGTCTGTGAGCAAAATAACTAAAAAAGTTATGGATGGATTTAGATGAAATTTTCAGGAAATGTTCAACATGGGAAAAGGAAGAAGTGATTCGGCTGCCATGACGAAAAATTTGATTTTCGTGAATAACTACTGAACTAAAATAGATATCATTATGAATCCAGTTGCTAATGGTATGTTTTCATGGTCAAGGAATCTAAATATTTTGATGAAATAAGGGTGGGACTAATATTTATGGTGAAAATCACAATATGGCTGAGGACTGTGGCGCTGGCGGAGGTCTGCGCTCTCCGAGTGCTTTTCTAGTTTAAAATGAAATAAAAAAGTTTTGGTGCCAGTTTATGAGCCACCTCCGGCTAACCGTTCTGAGCTACACAAATAAAAATGTATAAATGTTCTTTCAACATGATGGCCACAAATGGCATAAAGGATTAAATAACCATAAAATCTCAAAACAATGAAAAACCTGATTGCTAATCCCTGTTTTTAGAAAGTCTTATAGTTTCACCCTCAAAAATCAATGGATCTTTTTTGAAAAGTGGCCAGCAAAGACTACCATACTGTCAGTATTCTGATATTTTCTGATTCTGCCTTGGTGAGAGAATAAAGATTTCAAAACACATCACTACAGCTTTTTCTAAAAATGTCATAAATTCCCTACTGGAGACATTAGTTTACCTCCATCATGTCTTGAAAATTGAGCCACATAAAATATATAATACAAACAGAACACTAAATTACCATAAATGTTAACTTGATTTCAAATTCCACATTATTTATTATAATTAAACTCCTTGTACTATCAAAAATTAGACAAGTGACCAATCAGCTTCTAATTTAATTTTAACAAAACAGTTTCAAGAATCTGAACCAGTCGTGTTGCCTCTTGCTGCTGAAAGTTATAAAGCCATGATATCAATTCTGAAAAATTGGATGCAGGGTATTTTTAAATGATATTAGTTTAAGAATCTGACTGTTTAAAGGGCTGCAGAGATGGTCTTGCTGGCCTTGTTGGCCCAACATTGTCAAGGTTACCCTTTAAGCTCTCATTTCTGTGGATGTCCATTGGACTGCACAGGGGTGCAGTGTGTTACTGAGGGTAACTGCACCCCTGTGAAAAAGAAAACAATCCCATTGTAATGAAAAACCAAAACTTGCCGCAGTTTAGTTGGGAAAGAAAAGGTTGCAGACAAGTTTGATTGTGATTGGATGATCCAGGTACCTGGATCACCACCAAAATCTAATCATATTTAACCCTATTAAGCCAATTGTATCATATTTGATACATACTTTTATAATACCTCTTTCTACTCAATATGATCAACAAATTACAAAAACCCATCAGAATAAAATCAGATAAATGATAAAAATGTCCTCAAATGGATTATCAGTTGCCAAAAACACCTAATCTATCAAATGAGATACGAAAAATCTATATGTTGAATTTAATGGACATTTTGATTTTTATGGATTTTAGCAGAAAGTGAAGCAAACATTTCAGCTCCAAAAAATTAGAATTTTCTAGCTATAATCTATGGTCTTGGGCCTTAAAGGGTTTAACTTGGGCTTTTACTGACATCTCCTGAAAATTTCAGAAAATCCATTCAGCACATTTTGTGTAATCTTGCTAACTAACAAACAAACAGGCTGTCAGACATACGCTTCCAAAAACTTTGCAAAGGTAACAAACAAACCTACACTGAACAAAAACAAGGGAAATAAAGTTATTAAAGACCTCAATTTAAACCAAATCGTATGGAGTGGGGAACTGAGGAAAATCTTGAGAGCACTTTATGAGAATAATATGTTGAAAAGACAATCAGAAAAGGTTATAGAGGGAGACTTTGCAAACCCTCCAGGTCGTAAATATCACAGCATGTATAGCTGACTGATGTTGTTTGTTGAAGAGATAATCAGAATGTAGTATGTAACCCTGAGATGATTTTAAAAGATGTTTTAAGCCAATAAGAGTTCACTGAAAACAAACTCATCAGTTTTGATCCATAAGCCGCCTGTATAAATCCCAGGCTGAGATAGGGGAGTATTTTAGGGCTTAAGCAATATTTCCCCGAAAGGTCCAAATCTTTCATGTTAAAACTATGACCCTGTTTAAGGAAGTCTGTCAAATCATTAACACCAGCAAATCAATGAAAGGTTTACAATTAATGGAATTTTCATTCTGTAGCTAAAACAAGAAAGTCAAATGATTTATCTTCAACTTTCTTAAAGTTGGATCAAAAGCATTAGTAAATCTAGGGGCATTTTCACACCAACCACATTTAGTGCGCACCAAAGAAGTTTTGGCCCAGGGTTTGGTACGTTAGTATCAATGTGAATGCAACCACCACACTTTGGTGCGCACCAAATCAGCCGGTCCAAGACCTCCATGAAGGGGTGGTCTTGATCCGCTCCATCTCCCTACATTTGGTGCGGTTTCACTGGTGTGAAACAAAGTGGTCCGAACCGATCTACTTTTGATGCATTACTTACTGTTAATCCCGGGGTTGAATCTTTTGTTTACTCATTTTGTCAATTTGTTTATTCTGGTTGAGGATTATGATGATTTACGAGGGTCCAGAAGGTCGCTGATGCCGCCTTAAACACAATAAAAAACACATTTGAAGGAAAATGTAGAAGTGAGCAAAACGTAAACATTGGTTGTTTGGTGTAGGAAATGGTTACCATGGTAGCCTCTCCTTCGTTCTCCTCCATAGCAGGTTTGGTAACCAGTTACGAGCATATCTCCCCCTGCTGTTTCAAACCGAGTACATACACAAGTGGGCCTGGGCACGGTTCAATATTGCCAGTGTGAATGCAAGCCAGCGGGGGAGGGGGAGGGGGGCGAACCCATGGTAAACCGCGCCGTAGCACGGTTCGAAACAAGTGGGCCTAATGTGAAAACGCCCTAAGTCTCCTTTAAAATATTCCCAAAGTGAGGCTTACAAGCACAAAATCAATCAGGAAGACGTGTTCTCATCCAGGCACCCATTGGTTCATTTAAAGTGACCTATCATTCACATCTTTACTCACCTGGCCTCTCTGTACAGGTCATTCAAATCATCAGCTGGTCAGGGGGTGGACACTCACTCAAGCACTGAGCCAACCAGATTCTGCCACCACTCATCTGGCCAATCATTACACTGCTGTCATACTTTTAAGTTGTGTCTTTGCTTCTCCACAGTCAGTGTCTGTGCTGCTGTATGATCTCAGCAGCCCTCATCCACCCCAGGTACCTCCAACCATCCCACCAATGTCCAGGTCCAACGCCTTAGAAGTCTGGGTCCTCACCTCATCAGCACCTTAGTTCATCGCATCAAGGTCCTCAGTAAGTGGCACAGAAGGCTAGTCCTCATGTTACCCCTTGTCCCTCACCACCACGGCCAGTGTCTAGACTCCAACTGGGTTTCCTGTCTTGCACTGGCCTCACTAAGATATACAGACCTGATCAAAATCTTAAGATCAGTTGAAAAATTGCTAGAATATGCATTTTGCACATTTGGACCTTAATGAGGTTTTAAATAGAGCTACAATATGCAAAAGCAAGAAGGGGGAGTGTGACAAAAAACACTTTGAAAAAGTAATTTATTGAAAACAACAAGTAAACTGAAATAGGCTGTTTATCAGCTGATCAAAAGTTTAAGACCATCGCTCAAAAAATTACAAAAAATTCTCCAAACCAGAACTAAAATGTTTCTCAGTAGGACTCAGTAATGAGTAGCTCCACCAATCTTGTTAATCACTTCAAACATTCGTTTGGGCATGCTTGATGAGAGTGTTTCCAGGAAGCTTTTGGGAACATTGCTCCAAGTGGTGAAGATGGCTTCATGAAGGTCATCAACTGTCTGGAACTGATGTCCATTTTTATAAACTTCCCTTGCCATCCATCCCCAAATGTTCTCTATGGGATTTAAATCAGGGAACATGCGGGATGGTCCAAAAGAGTGATGTTATTCTTCCTGAAGAAGTCCTTGGTCAAGCGAGCATTGTGAACTGCAGCATTGTCCTGTTGAAAAACCCAGCTGTTACCACACAGACGAGGGCCCTCAGTCATGAGGGATGCCCTCTGCAACATCTGCACGTAACCAGCCGCCGTTTGACGACCCTGCACCACCTGAAGCTCCAGTGTTCACTGAATGAAAAAGCACCCAGATCATGATGGACCCCCCTCCACGGTGCCGGGTAGAAAACATCTCAGGTGGGATCTCCTTGTCATACCAGTAATGTTGAAGCCATCTGGACCATCAAGGTTACATTTTTTATCATCAGAGAATAAAACTTTTTTCCACCTTTCAATGTCCCATGTTTGATGCTCCCTGGCAAAACGGGCAGTTTTGTGGCGTTGAAGGAGACGAGGTCTTTGAATTTGTTTTTTGTTTTTGAAACCCTTTTCCTGCAGATGCCGTCTGATGGTTATTGCGCTGCAGTCGCACCAGTAAGGGCCTTAATTTGGGTCGAGGACCGCCCTGTGTCTTGACGGACAGCCAATTGGATCCTCTGGCTCAGCGCAGGTGTAATTTTTTTGGGTCTACCACTTGACTTTTTTGTTCCATAATGCACAGGATCTTTCAAAAAATGTAGAATGACTGTCTTACTGCATCCAACCTCAGCAGCAATGGCACGCTGCGAGAGGCCTTGCTTATGCAGCTCGATGATCCGACCACGTTCAAGAAGAGAAAGCTTCTTAGCTTTAGCCATCAGGAGGGCATGACCGTGTGAATGCCTGACAGAAAATAAACATTTTGAGCAGATTTTGGCTTTAATAGCCTGTGGTCTTAAACTTCTGATCAGCTGATAAACTGTTTCAGTTTACTTGTTGTTTTCAATAAATTACTTTTTCAAAGTGCTTTTTGTCACCCTCCCTCTTCTTGCTTTTGTATATTGTAGCTCTATTTAAAACCTCATTAAGGTCCAAATGTGCAAAATGCATATTCTAGCAATTTTTCAACTGGTTTCAAGATTTTGATCAGGTCTGTATGAGGACACTGCTTATTTTTGTTCATCCAAATTTGGAAACAAATAATTGCTCACTCAGATTGTCAATCTGACTAAAATAAGGACTGTGCAGTATGTTATTGGATAAATTTGCACCTGCACATATTCTGTTTCTACTGCCCCTTTTGTTGCATAACAGCAATCAAGATAAACACAAATACCCCAAATGTACAGGAGAGTGGCTTAAACTTGCAAAGTACTCTTCTGGTCTTTCTAACTTCTTAAAGTGCTTTTACACCTCAGGCCACATCTCATTCACATTCATTGACTCACTGATGGTTTAGAGTTTCTATGTAAGTCATCCATCAGAGTTACTGAACATTTACGCTTTTGCCCTTGACCTACACAGCTACAGCTGGGCATGAGCCTTCAACTCACCAACTGATGGTAGACTACGCACTACTATACTAAGACACCTCAGATTGAAACATCAGAAGGTTTCTAAATTCTTAATGAAGCAAAATCAAAACACACATACACACACAGTTCCCATTAGGGCTGAACAATTAATTGCAAATTAGATTAATTGGCAATATGGCTTGTTGCAATTTTCAAATCACTGACAGTGCAATATTTTTAACCCAAAATGTGTTGAACATTTTGGCATTGTGATGAAGTTTCTTGCAATTTCATGCCTATTTTAACCTTTTTTAACCCAGTATTTACAACTTTATGCCTATCTTGCTCCCATTCATCTTTTTTTTGGCCACTGTCAGACCATGTTTGGAATTTTTACATGATTTTTGAAATTTAATCCCAATTTTGCTGCTATAATCAATTTCCTTAGTCACTTTTTGATTTTTCGCCTTTTTTTTTTTTTTTTTTACAATTTCATACCTATTTTGCTTCTGTTCTTCACTTCTTCACTTTTTCTCAGATCTTTTATCCTTAGATTCATTTAATGTCATGTTGGTGATACTATAGAACGATCTGCTGCTTATGTTTAAGAACGCATAAGATGAGGAACATTAAAACAATCGCAGAGTAAATCGCAATTGCAATATTGGGGAAAAATATTGCAATTAGATTATTTTCTCAAATCGTTCAGCCTTAGTTTCCATACATACGAAAAATAATCATTCATGTTGGACAACCGTTTTTATTTATATAATGTGCTCTATATGATTACCATTGTTTTGAAAACGCATATTAATACGTGTTTCCCACTGCTGATGAACTTGCATGAGCATAGTTGAAGTTATGCTTTTATGTTTCTTAAGATGATTTATATCTTGTACCTTCAGCTGATGCACCAGAACCTTTAAGTGCCCCCAAAGATGGAAACCAGGAGGGGAGAGAACCGGGAGGCCACCCCAAAGGAAATATAAAAAAGTATACACTATACATTTTCCTATGTATGGAAACATATGGCCCAGCCTGTATATAGCTGTATATAAAAAGTGTCTTAATTTAGAAACCATAATAACAAAGTGTTTATTATTATTATTGTTGTTGTTGTTGTTGTTGTTGTTGTTGTTGTTGTTGTTGTTCATTTAAATCAAATGGGGAGCATGCACCAGGGTCAGTTTTGGTAAAGCCCCCCCTCTAAGCTACGCCCCTGAGCGTAATGTGAATTTAACCTCCTGCTTTATGCACAGTTCAGTTTGCTGGGAAGATTACGAAACCCTTCTTAGCTGGAAACAACAAATTAATTATTTTGATCTTTACCTTTTGAAAAATATTTTAATCAGCTAGAAATCGAAATACTTTAAAATGGCAACATTTTCAAAATCAGACAGCAATAATAATTTCTTCTTTTGCTAAACCAAAAACTGCTCCCAGAAAGTCTCCCTCGTGGACCAATAATAAGATCCTACACTGGTTGGCGCCAAATATCAAGAAACGAAACATCTCAGTCTCTTTCGGATGCTGTTACAGAGTAATTACTGGGCTCAATGTTGCATCAATTATTCACAGTTATTTACCCGCAAATAAACAAACATGCAAATAAATAAATAATCATCTCTTTGGCGCGAGCACCTGCTTGACTCTTAACTTCCTTTTTCTCTGGGCGCATAAACTGGCGCACAACTCCAGCGTCTCATCACTCTGCTTTGTGTCTTTACATGTTGGAGAAAAAATAACAATAATCAGCTCAAAATCTTATTTTCCCCAAAAAGTCTTGAGGCTTTTTTGCTTTCACTAACAGAGTGAGGAGAGGAGGGGAGGGAGGGGGATGGGGTTCTGGGCAGATATCTCCATCTAAGCCCTGCGCTATAATTGAAATGGCGCATTTGGCTGCAGGCAGGTTGTGAGGGCGCTTTCTGCAGCAGCATGCATGCATGTCCGTGGACGTCATTTGATTTTAATGGCCTGCAGGAAATTTGGCGTTACAACTCCAGACATTAAGGCAAGAGAGGGAGAGAGAGGGGGAAGAGAGAAAGAGAGGGAGCGGGGACACAAGGGGAAAATCACCGCATGAGAAAAAGAAAAAAAGATATTGGTTCAAGGATATCTCTTCATTTTCAACATATTTTTCCTGCCGGGACTTTATCAACAAGTTACTGCGCCTTTGAGTGAAGGACTATGGCAGCTCTCCTTGTTTTAAACTTTACATCCAGGCTGGAGATGGGGATGGAAATGTGTGCCTACTAGCTGGAACTGCCTGGGGAGCTGTTACATCAGACGAAGTGACAATGATTAAAATCTGCTTTTTGCTGCTCTAAATCTATTGAGCGACCAACACTTTGCCTGCGAGGTCTCAAAACCCTCTTCTCCAATCTAAATCACAACTTCACTAGGCTCTACTTTTGTCAAATAAGAGAAGTTATTAAATCTGTACAGTCATAATTTCGTGAACAGAGGGGGTATCACGTTTTCTTCCTTGAGAAAATTGCCTGGGCGAGAGAGTGGAGTTGGAGCTAATTGTAGCCTAATCCCTGGCCCAGAGGCGCTCGGGCAGCCCGGAGCGAGATTTTTCTTTTTTAGCTCTGCTCTGTTATTTAGAGACGGATTATTGGCTTTCTTCTTCTCATAACAAACCACAGGGGCAGTTTCATTTAGGCAAAAAAGAGAAAGAAAGCAAGACAAGAAGCCGGAGCAGGATTCCAACAAGGGCGCACATTTTTACGCGTATCCAAATAAGAACGGAGAAGGGGAAGGAGATCATCTCATCTCATGTACAAGGTAAGGACGCTTCCTGTGCGCTTTGGTACAAAAGAAGCTCGCTGAGGACAGGTCGAGGCAGCCTTGCAATACAGCCTTTAGAGCCACAGAGACTCTTTTGCGAGCAGTCCATCCAGGCTGCAGCGTCCGAGTGTGGTTTTTAAAAGGCAGTTTAGTGCGGGAGACTTGTTTTTTTTAGCGTGCGGCAGTGTATGTGGATGCTGCTGCTGTAGTTCTGCCTCAAACTCGAGGAGAGAATATCTGATTTTTTCGGGGTTTACGCGGACAGCAGCTGGGACTGACCGCCGGCACGGATTTCCTCTGGACTCCCTACAATGTTTGAAACGGTAGGGTGGCAAATTTAACCTTTCGGAATGCTTTATTTTTACGCACGGGTCCTGTGAGCTTAATGTGTGCATTTGCCGAACTGGTGCCATAGAGTGGACACAGCTCGACCAAAAGTAGTGCTTTAAGGTTTTCTTTTCACCCCAGACAACTCGTGTGTTGGATTCATGTTTGAAAAGATGGTGAATTACACGTGTGGGGATTACGCTTTTAATTGCAGCGCAGGAATAAGACGCCATATTGAGCATATTGTGGAATTAAAAAGGCAGAGCTCCGGCTTGTAGCGGTCGTGTGGAGCAAGGATAGCAGCATGTAGTATCAGTTTCAGCAATTTCGATGTTTGGTTGCACTGACATCATATATTGGGGTTATTTTGAGGATTTTGGAATGTAAGAACAGGGTCATTTTACGGCATATCTAAGGGGAAAGTTGGTGCATCTAGAGCGGCGGAATTTATCCTACATGGTGTGTGTTTGTGTAGAGAGAGGGAAGGGGCAAACGATTAAAAGAGGCAGAATTATGGAATTATTCTTAATGATTCACTTGGGGAAATCGATTGATATTTAGGCGTCTATTTTTCGGCTTTTACGAATCCACGAACTTAATATAGCCGTTTGATTGGTGGGCTAAAGTGAGTGGGGGGGTAAGAGTGTGTATATGTGTGCATGTGTATTTGTAAGTGTGTGTCAGTGGGACAGCTCTGCCTGTATGAGCCCCAAACTTCTTAAGTCTTTCCAAGTTTTTTTCTTCCTCTTTCCTGGGATTTGAAATGTAATCCCGTCTCCCTGTAATCGTATTAAAGGAACATGATACTGCTGTGAGTGAAGCGGGAAACACCGTGAGAAAAAAAAAACACAGAAGCTGTGGTCTCTGTTTTACCCACCAGCGCTTTCTCCCAGGGCCCAGAAACCGATCAGGACTCGACACCGGGCCTTTGGTTCTCATGTTCTGACACTTAAACAACCCCAGTTGTGCGAACAAATATTAAAATTCCTAGGATGCTTTATGAAAAAATCCTAGTGTTTACTCGGTATATGTAAAAATTTAGGAATTTTGCTGTATAAAACAAATATAAATGGAGTTTAATTCGAAGCTTTACGAGGAAAGGTCTCGTCCCAAGTGGTCAAATTCGGCGCCCAACGATTTGGATAAAGACAAAGTTCAATGGTTCCACATCAGAATATATTATTGCAGTGCCTCAGTCCCCTCTATTAGGTTTTAATCACTTTTGTGTCATTTATTGAGAGAGGAGTCACAAAAGAGGAGAGTCATAAACGTGGCTGGTCTAAGATGAGCTGCTTTACCTGCAGCTGGTGCCAAATTACGCACCAGTAAGTTAGTTGGTCCAGTTTTGCGCCTAACCAGTGGGGAAACTACAGACACTTGGTTTTAGATCAAATTGTTATTTTAGTACCAAGCTCTGTTGGATATTTATTCACTTATCATATCATAAATTAGGAAAACAGACATGCATAACAAGTCACAAAAGGTAGAGAAGCGTTACAAATGTGTCCAGTCTAAGTTGAGCTGCGTTACCTGCAGCTGTTTCCAAATTACGCACGAGTACGTTGGCTGTTACGCGACCTTGTGCACTTCCTTGAGCAATGTTTTTGACTCGATGGGAGTGTATGAATGTGGAATAAAAATGTGATTATTAATGCTAACAAATCAGCTATTGTGGTGACCTCTTAGTGCCCAAGCAACTTTCAAACTAACCAAAATTTGCGCACCCGGGGCCTCAAAACGTAATATACTTTCCTGTCATATTTGACGCCCTGATTTTGTCATTTTCACCTTTTAGTGGGAGGCCCACAAGTGTATTAGAGCAGTAAATGCTGTTTTTTATTATTATTTTCACATTTGCTCCATGTGGGCGCAGTGAGATCTGGTAATGTTTGTCTTTTTTACGCACGTTTCAATAAAGTTACTTCTTGTGCGCCATAGCCTTGAACTAATCAGACTTACAGATATAGTCTCAGGACAATCTTTCATCTGTCTCCTCTTTTGTTATGGAGTAAAAGTTGACCCCCCTCCCTCTTCTCCGTGTTTTCCTCGCGCTCAGATTGGTGCTTGGTGTGTCTGGGCGCATCACGTCTCACACATAAGGCGACCTTTAATTAGAATATTGCAGCAGCAGTTTGTTTTATTCCCCTGGAGGCTGACACCTAGCATTCCTCCCTCTCTTCTTTTCTTTGCCTTTCTATCTGTCCATCGCTCTATCTCTCCTCCCTCTTTCCCTCTCTCTCTCTAATAAGCATCCTCCTATCCTCGCCTCCGGTGCTGCATGAAAAGATGCAAACATACTTAATTAGAGCGGTGGCAATAATTTCCAGGCTAAATATGCGACCAGACAGACATGGAAGTGATCTGATAGCACCCAGAGCGGAAACTACCTGCTCCCCTTAGTAGGACCGCTCTGCTTTGGTATATTTTTTGATAGTTTTTTGTCTTTTTTTCCATTTTTGGGTCATTTCCATGGCTTTCCTCTACACCTGCTTTCAGGAGGGAAGAAGCATGTCACGGCTGTCTCTGACCCGGTCCCCGGTCTCTCCCCTGGCCGCTCAGGGGATCCCTCTGCCGGCTCAGCTGACCAAGGCGAACGCCCCGGTGCACATCGACGTCGGGGGACACATGTACACCAGCAGCCTGGCGACCCTCACCAAGTACCCCGACTCGAGGTAGGACACTGAGTTTATTACATGTCTAGCCTGAATGCTTCTGTTTTTCTACTATTTAGTTTGTTTGTTATTTTATAGATGCTTGACAATATTTTAGGTGAATATGCTTCTAATCCAAACTGATTTTAGCCCATGAGGATTACTTTTTTATAGAAGAATATCACCTTTACTCTTACTGTAATAGCCTTAAAATTGATTTATTCTTTGTTAAATATAAACATTCAATAAAGAAAATTAAAGGAAAGTATTTTCTTTGGATTGCATGAAAATTATATGCAAATATATTATAAACCGTAGCAGCAAAAAAACAAACTTCATCTTCCATGAAGGTGTCATTGAACAATCTGACAGTCAACACTGTGGAGAACTATGCCCCCCATATGAAGGTTAAACTTTTAAATCACAATTAATTCTCGATATAAAACCCCTGACACCAGGGGTGGGCAACTGGCAGTTCATGGACCCCATGCAGCCCCCTTCTTCATTCAGTAGGGCCTAAGGTCAATGTCAAATATCGCTGACTTGTACACTTGAGGTAAAGGTCAAAATGTGCTCAACAAAACTTCACAAAAGAACAAAATACGTCTTTTTTTTGTGGAAAAGCAGTACTTCTATAGTTGTCTTCATCTGTCATTTTTTGGATAAAATGGCTGGCTTTGTAACAGTAAAATCATAATTTAATGCTTGTGATGTAACTTTCATAACTATTTAATTCTCTATATATTATTCCCTATTCAAATATACACACATCCATCATGCTTATTTTTGATGTATGTTTTTTTCGTTGGTTCAAGTAATATCAGAACTTGTTTTTCTTCTTATAGGAAAAAAAAACTAATTAAGTGTCGATAAGACCTTAAACTTTAGTCCTCAAAACACACTTTAGAGTTAAAGGAATGAGGAGGACAGTGCAGAGAAACTGCATGCATGGTCGTATCATCAAATATATTGGCATAAATTTCCACATCGACCGATACGATTAGCTTTGAAGCTATGGTCTGCTGATACAGAATAATATTATGCATCACCTTTTAAACAGAACAATGATAATCATAATTGTAAAAGAGGAAGAGCATTTGCTTCTTGTTTTAAAGAATTTGAAAAGGGAAGCACAAAGGTCTTATGTCATTTGTTGAATTTCTGTAGCTTAACAGTTGAGTTATGGAAATTCTGATGAATTCTTGTCACTTGTGAGAAAGCGGTAGCTGTTTTTTCATTAAAAATATACAGGACCGTTCAACACTGGTGCAACAGTCAAACAAGTGAGCAAAGGTATTAGAAAAACACAAAACAATTAAGATTTAGAAGGAGAGGAACAAAATATATCTTTTATTTTTTGACCTTCAAGGAAGGGATTGGTAAAACTGAGAGAAGTACTCCAGAAAATATGCATGAATGGAAATGTGAATGTGGTCTGACAGTAGAGGTTCTCATCTGGTGGTTTGGGACCCAAAAGTGGGTCATGGAGCTGCTTTCACTTGGTAGCAAATGTGTGCCTTAAGAATTAGTCCTTTGTAACGTGCAGCAGACACACAGATATATTTGATCTTACGCTGTTCTTCGATGTTAATGACTTCATTTTGGTTTTGAAGTGGTTTCCAGATTTACTCATGTCGATGCTCGATAACACTGAGTATCCCCTTCAGAAGATTTTAATTCTTGGCATGTTTCTTCAACAGAAAGCAAAAATGTTCAGCACACTCCCAATTTTTCATTGAATGATAGTAAATTTAATATATTTCCATCAACAATCTTTCATCATGTCTGTCTTAACTACAGTCATGAAATCAAATGAAAACAGCTTATTTTTCTAATCATTTTTCTCTAATCCTAATTATTTTGACATGTGCTGTCCAAGGTTATAATAGTTTTGGATTTGTCATTATAGTTTAGTATTAGTTAGTTTTGACATTTTTTTTCCATTACAGTTTAGTTTAATTAGTTTTAGAGCGGGCATTCTAGTTTTTATTTAGTTTTGATTTTTTGCAACAAGGCTTAGTTTTAGTTTAGTTTCAGTTTAGTTTTAGTTTTTTCAGACCTTATTTGCCAGGTGAAGGATTCAAAAAGGTCAGAGTAAGTATTTTATAATACTGTTCATTTTCAAGTCCAACATAGTGCTCACTGCTCAGTCAATGCTGATACTGTACTGTTGGCTGCTGCCTTAAACATAAGAAAATAATATAAACCTAATATAAAAAATATAAACATCAATATAAACTCTCAGCTTCCTTGTTTTCATAGGCTGTATAAGCCTCCTTATGGGTGCTCCTCAAATGGGCTTTTAAGTTTGTAGGATTTTTCCCCTTAAGAAGCGCTCCACATATCTCACCAGTTTTAATTTCATCTGTTTGTCTCACTGTCGTACTCAAAAAAATCCCAAATGGGACACTGCTGCCTCCTCCCAACTTTAGCCATTTCTTCCACGTTGTTCCAACAACACGTTTCATTGCGGCACAGAGCACAGCCAGTCAGTGTAGTAAACAGGCACGTCCCAGTACGTCGCTATGATGGTGCCGTACGGCGCTGGCAACTGCCGAAAACTGTCGTAAAATTGGTTGGGAAAATGTGTTGGATTAATTTAAATCCTAAAGGCTAATAAATATTGTCAAAAACGATGATGAAGGACATTTGTCTGTAATTTTGGTTAGTTTTAGTTAGTTTTGTGAACACAAGATACACTTT
This sequence comes from Scarus forsteni, assembly GCA_036419115.1. Taxonomy (NCBI): domain Eukaryota; kingdom Metazoa; phylum Chordata; class Actinopteri; order Labriformes; family Labridae; genus Scarus; species Scarus forsteni. Next base: position 4,716,169 of record JAZDUH010000085.1, on the reverse strand, counting down.
TAGTTTACTTATAGTTTAGTTTGAGTTCACTGCAATGTATTTTAAATTTTAGTTTTCGTCTTTAGTTTCATTTTAGTTAACTATTATAACCTTGGTGCTGTCATTCTTATTATTAGCCGTACAGACTGTCAAACAGCATGTATAAGGTCTAAATATTAGGTGATCAATACCATCTAAAAGGCACTTATTCAGATACTATTGTCACCAATAATGCCATCAGTTTGTCTCTTTCCCCTCCGTCTAAACACCAAGCTCCCATGAACCCTAAATTGGGACCCTCTTTTTGAAAATACTGGTCTAGAAATCATGTTGATGTTTTTAGTTTTCATAAAACAGACCAAAAGTTCCTTTTAGACACAGGAAACACGTAAAAAAAATCAATTATTAATGTCCAAAATGTAACGTTTTTTAAATATATTTTTGTGGTCATTTTTGGTCACATGGAGGAGGTTTTTGGTTTTCTCCTTTTTGGTAGAGATTAGAAAATTCTTACCATATCATAGTTCTCCATAAAATGTAAAAAAGTAATGAGTTAGTCTGTTATAATCAGTCTGAATTGAACACATTCTTTAATTTACTTATCTGCAGCTTTTCCTTAATTGGATTGTAGTCTTTAAACTGACCGTCATCAAGACACTGCTATAATGACCATTTCAGTATCTTTTCAAACCATGAGGGGACATTTGTCTTCAATAATAATTATTATAAAAGTATTTCTGTTAGCTGTACATTGATAAATTTGATTGTTTTGTTTGTTTCAGACATGATTGTTTTAATTGTTTAATAAATACCTTCAGGCCTTTTTTCTTATCTCTGCTCACACGATGTTGGTATTTGAAAATTCAGCTGCTGTCAGGCTGGTTACCACAGTCTGCCTTCACTGGCTGATTTTAATGTTGGTGTGAAGTAACACATCACACAAACACTTCAGCGTGCACTACACCCACTTTCACACTCTGCTTTTGTCAGAGGATCAGGGTGATGTTTGGAAACCTCGGGTACAGCAGCAGCTAAAACAGATCATTGATATTTAAGACAGGTGCTGCATATATGATTTAAACTTATATTGATGTGGCAGGTAATGATATTATTAAACTTTTATTCCCCATACAAACTTCTCTTTAAAGTTATTAGGATTAATCATTGATTATAAAATGTTATGGAATAGTCAGATAGTGATAAAGATGGGCAGAGGCATGGCAGTGGAAAGACACTGTAAGAAATTTATACCAAGCTGCATGAGCAAACAACTTATTCAGGCACTAGTTCTTTCATATTTAGATTATTGTGCAGTCATCTGGTCAAATACAACACAAAATAATTTATATAAGCTGCAAGTAGGGGTGGGCGATATGGCAAAAATATCATATCATGATTTTTTAAAAATAAATCACGATAAGGATTTTATCACGATTCTTTTTTACGTTGATTTTTCTAGACTAATTTGCATGTTTGACCATTTTTTCCCCATGTTTAACATATAAAACATGTAAAACCCTAAAAGAAAAAAATGACAAAGCCAAAGAAACTTTCTGAACAGGTTTTAATTAAAATAGTGCAGTTTTTATAAAAATGTGCAATAAATGTAAACATAAAAGGTAATGAACAACAATATCAACATTATCTCTTAAAGTGCAACAATTTAGAACAAATGTTATCTAACTGCAATGTCTATAATCTGAGTGAATAATACAGCTGCTTTAGAACAGATTTTTGTTCAGACATCTTCAAGCTTTTATCTCCTTTTTTCTTTCCACCATGGCTTCACGCTACATAACCAAACAGGAGATCCCACCATGCACTGCGCGTAATGTGCTATGATTGGCTAGTCAGGTGCGCGTCAAAGTCTCTGCGCCCACACAGACGATCTGACGATCTTTCTGCTTTATGAGATCATCCCCACGTTGTAATCCTTGGTGATTTAATATCGTCATATCGCACTCCCTTAGCTGCAAATAAAGCTGCTGGTATAGCTTTAAATTGTTCATATAGAACGAGCAGCACATTGATGCATCATAAACGAATCTGGTTAGATGTTAAAAGTAAATTACACTATTTACTGGTGTCCTTTATAAAGAATGTTATTATAAATAAAATCCCAGAAATGCTCTATAATAAATTAACATTCTTCTCTAATGAACATATGTACTGTACTAGGCAGCATCAGAAGGGAGATTTAGGACAAATGTGATAAAAGGTTTGGTTCTCTACAGAGCAATGGTGGCATGGAATTTATTACCAAGCTTTTTAATCTCAGACAGAAACAGAAGTTACTTCAACAAGAAATTAAAGATGTATTTGTTCACATATGGCTTACCTGAAGGATAATAACGTTAACTACTTCTCCCTAATGATGTGAATTTTTTTGTATTCCCAAAAGGTAAGGAGAGTTCTGTGGTTTGTCTCTCCTTTTTTATTTTCTTTTTATAAACTTCTTGTGTATTGGTTTGCTTTTTGCAATCAAGTGGTGAATAACAGAGCTACTGTATGAGTGGATTGTATGAATGTTATGAGTGTAGTGTATATAAATCATGCTCAAAAGGATGATATTTTTTGTTGAAGGTGTAATATGTGAACCCCAGGAAGGATAGCTACTGCATATTTGCTGTAACTAATGGTGGATCCAAAATAAATCAAATCAAATAAAAAATCTTTAGTGGTCATTGCGGCTTAAAACATGGTCATTTATGAGAGATGTTTAAATAATCACCTTCTGCAGTAATTAATACATTTTACATTTGTATTATGTATCATGACAATATTAATCCCACTTCTTTTATTTTGTTTATTTTTAAGCCCAATTTTATAACTCAAAGCAATTTTATCCCATTTCTAAACTTATAAAATGTAAGAAATGGGGAAAAAGAAGGGAGAGGTATGCAAGTATGAAGCAGTTCCACTTTTCACAGGTTTAGTTAAATTGCTTTTTGTTTTAAATTTGTTAACAATAAAGATAAGAAAATGTTTACTTTGTCATTTTTGCTTTATTGTAAAATTAGTAATTGTAAAAGCAGAGAGAGGCTAAGATAAATAATATCCTCCTGCTGATGTTAGGTCATGTACTGTGCACTTTATCCACAAAACAGTGCACGGTAACTGTACTTAAACATTCAAACAATTACTTAGAACCCAAATATCATAACAATTCATTGTTATAGCCGTTATTATCAGTTTTTATGACCCTATTGAAAGTCTATTTCACTTGTCCAACTTTGTGTTATTGGACCCGTAATCTTTCTTAAAATGAAAATGTCTATTTAAGGGTGTTTTTTTTACCCTGGAAACCTATAAAAGTTTTTTTATGGGATTCATTGATACAAATAAAGTCCAAAGAATACTGCATTTATTTTGGAGGAAGACAGAGGTCTTCTTTCGGTTTAAAACCAAAGTCCAACCAAGAAAAATCGATCAAAAAAGAAGCAAAAACTTGCAAAATATAGTTAGAAAGCAAAAAGTATGATATCACAGGGGCAGCTAGTTTGAACTTTTCCACAGAAGTTTCTGTAAGTTTAAATTAAACTAAAGTTGACATCCAAATTTTTAGCATTGTCCCGATGTTCCATTGTTATCAGAGCAGAGAGACCTATTAGTTAGTGGTATACAGCTGATAACCATTACTCTGCTTTAACTATGATGTACACAAACAGTTAAATATGGAGTGATGTTTCAAAAATTTAGTGAATTTATTTGGGGCCAAATTACCAGTACAATTAATTAATTTGGGATAAAAAAAAAAGTTGTTTTGTGTATTTTTATTATCACTTTAACCTGCCAGAAACATGATCCTAACTGTTTTTGGCCATGTAAAAGAACTTTTTATTTTCATGGTATTTTTTTTTATTTAAAAAAGTTGGAGATAAAACAATATTTTTATTTCCAAAAGTTGCATCTGCGAAGTTACAACATTAGCTTAACCAGCAAAAACACCAACTTGCCATCCATTTAAAAGGCAGCTGCAGGTTACATCTTATTTGTTTTCTTAGCTTTCTTTTCGGGTGTTTTTATGACATGTGGAGTCATTATTTTCCATTACTATGAAAGCCACTAAGGTGGGCAGTATCCAGTCCCTGACCTGCTTCAGCTGCTCGACAGGATGATAGAGCATGGTTAAAAATAGTGTGAACATCGTGAATTTCTAAACTTAATCTCATAGTGATTTATATATTAAAGCTGACGTCTCTTATTAAAAAGGCTTTTTATCCTCTTTGCATTTCTCATGAGACAAATAGCTGGTCCTGAAATGTGCCTAATAATGTGTCCAAGCCTACATGGAATAACATGGACCCCTGCTCACACAAGCCTCTGCCTTATTTTTGTAGCTCTTCCTTTGTAACTTTTAGTCATGATGATTCAGATTGTGTAAGAGCTGGTTTTATTTAATCCACCCTCCCACTGTCTTCACGTTTTTAGCTCCATCCACAAACAGGATGACACCAGTGGAGCGAGCTCTGAGAGCAAACACCTGAGATAAAACGATAACATACCTCTGCTCTGAATTTCCCCGTATTGTGTCGACTTTTCTCCTGAACGCAGAGTGTTTTTTCATGACATTATAACAGCCTTCGATTGCTGACAGAGTCCCATGTGGTCCAAGGTAAACATTTGCCAGGTTGTTAGAAAATCTGCCAAACTGGCTACAGGAAAAAAATCCACATAATCCCAGGGTAATAAAGTCTTGATATTGTTTGAGGCTGCTGACAGGAAATCCCTGACAGCTCTCTTTTTATTTCTGACTACAACACGTCATGAGAAAAATGAGGCTCATCCCAGGAAAACAGGAGTCGACTATTGTTTGAGTAACTGAAGCACTTTACTGCACATGATTCTGGCGTTGTATCGGCCTCATAGGAAGGATGATTTATTTGATATTCAAACAGCTGTTAAATAACAAAAGAGCAGCAATGTCTGCTGACAACAGAATGCAGCAAATTGAGAAGAGTTTAAATCTATAAAGCCCATTGTATCATATTTGATACATACTTTTATAATACCCCTATCTGCTCAATACGATCAACAAATTACAAAAAAAACGTCTGAATACAGTCAGATAAATGATAAAATGTCCTCAAATGGATTATCCGTTGCCAAAAACACCTAATGTATCAAATGAGATACAAAAAATCCACATGTTGAATTTAATGGACATTTTAATATTTTTAGGATTTCAGCAGAAAGTGAAACAAACATTTCAGCTCCAAAAATTAGAATTTTCTGGCTATAATCTATGGTCTTGAGCCTTAAAGGGTTAAATCTTGGTGTTGGTAAAAATCCTGTGATTGCAGAGTTAATTATACTGTAGATGGAGTCAAATTCCTGAAAATTCAACTCTATATAAAAGAAAAGCAATTCTCTGATGACAATATTCTGATGTCTTGTGTAGCACCTTTTGCAGTTTTGTCACAAATTTGTATTGAGAAAGATTTAAAAGAAACAAAAAGAAGTGTTATTTTTTTACTTTGGTAGTGTTCATTTGACTATAGCCTGTCTATTTTGCTCTGTAGTGTAAAGTTTAGTGATGAAGTAATTTTCTTCTTTTAATCAACAAAAATACCTGCAGTATTTTATAGGGATGGGACGATACACTTAAACTCACGATACGCTGCACCTCAATATGTCTGGGTCACAATACGATACGTCACGATACAATATCAAAAAAGTAAAAAAGAAAAAATATTGCTGTGTAATTACAACTTATTTGTTTTTGTTTGAGTTGCACACAGGAAAACACAAGGCCAAACAGGCCAAACACAAACAATAACACTCTCTCTAACCCTAGAGAGGTTAGAGAGAGTGAATGCTAACGATTGGTAGGCTCGTTTTCGACATCTTTGCCTTTTTTAATGAGGAAGCCAAAATACTGCCAGACAGATGACTTGTATCCAGGTGGAGCGTCCTCAATTTCAACCTCATTCGACTCCATCATTCGGCTTTTTGGAGGGAAGGTAGTTGGTGCTAATGTTTGTTGTCGTCACTTCTGGTCACATGCACTGTTACTGGACATGACGTCTTTATTTCATGATCCATTTTTTTCAAACTCGATGCATTTCATCACGTACTGTATCGCGATATATTGCCAAATGATATTTCATCCCATCTCTAGTATTTTACTGAATATTTTACATAACTCAGTTAAACTTTCAATTTAAATGTATGACTGTCCTGTCTCCATGAGCCTCTAATATGAAACAATAACAAAAGATGTCAGCTCCACCCATCTCTACTCCTTACATTCTATTTTGACATAATTACTTTTGTCAACAAGTGTTGTACACCATAAAGTGTACACAAGACAAGCTAACCCCCCATCCTCTTTTAGAGGATCAATATGTTTAACATGGGGAGAAAGCTCTTGAAAGTCTTCCTGGTTCAAGTTGCAAGACATCTCAGAATGCTTTGTAAAAAGCTGGCGGTCCAAATAAAGATGTCCACTTTTTACAGCTCTTCTCAGTATATCACCTTATGAAGAAAAAAATGTGGCTATTTCATGGATTCTCTTTATTTTTTGTCTTAATTGCTGTTTACTTTTAGCATGTTCACCCTCACTGTAAAATCCAATTACTTATCATTACTTAAAAAAAGCATGCAAACCGGTTGCACTTAAAAAAAAACAAGTACAGAGAACTAGTTAATTTAAGTTGTACTGACTAGCACTTCCTTTGTAGAGTACACTTACAAATGAGTTTAAACAACTAAAACAATCAAGTAGAGTGCTTGATAACTTGCTTTAGAATACTCTTGACTAAGTAGAGACTACTCAGAATTACTATTTAAATCTACTAAATGATTGCATGTTAAATTTACTCTGTCCAGTTCATATAAGATACTTACCAAAGCTGGACTAACTTTGCATTTCTAAGTTATATATTTACTTGAAAAGCAATCTGAATTGTTAAAACCATGCAAACTCAACTTCAGCAATCTAAGTGGTTCAAAAATATCCATACAGGAATTTCATGGCATGCATTGACGTTGATACATTTCATTTCATTCACATAAAAATAATTTTTAACCACTGAATCCCAAAGAGATGGACTTTTCCTGGCAGCTTGTCATCTCTCAGATGGACACAGAAAGGCTTTTACTGTAAATCCACAATTATTTGGGGAACATTCTGATCCTCACGATGAGCAAACAAGTGACGAAAACATCGTAAATTAGTGTTGTAAATAAACAGGATAATCCGTTAAAGTTTTATTTTTTCGCAGTGTCAGCTGTCTTTCATACCAACGTGCACCTTTCTCTCTCTTGTTAATAGTCACAGAGTTCCACAAAGCATAGGACGACAGATAAACTCGTCAGTGGCGGGGAAGTATGCTGTCCAATAATAGATACAGACCTCACACAATCAGTCCACGGTTGGGTCGAGCATGTCATCTCTTTGTTCAGGACAACACGTGGCTAGCTAGCGGATGCTAACACCCGCTAGTGGTGTTATTCAGGCAGTACTGCCACCTACTGGCCCGGGTGTAGAATGGATCAGACATGACTGAGACTGTGTTTGCTACTTATTGTTGCGAGTGAGCTTAACTTTAAAAAGTAATCTTCTCTTTAAAAACTAAGTATTTTGCATTTATTTTGCATTTTTACACATGCAAGTGATTGTTACTTAACAAATGCCAGTCATACAGTGCTGTTTTCTTAAGACTCAGTGTCAGAACTTCAGCTTCTAAAAGCAGCTCCCCCTTCTCCATCATGCAGTCCTTATGATTAAGTCCATGATTTTTGTGGTCACAATAAACGTGACATGTCTGCTTCGGAGGCTGCCACAAACTCAAACTGAAACAATTATTGAAATAATGGATTTTTTGGCTTTAAAACTCTGGGAGACAATTTAGGTAATATTAGTGCCACATGGTCAAATGTTATCATTTATAATTATTACTAAAAATCTTCTGTTTTGTATCAGCCCGAGAGGACTTCTCTATTCAAAATGCACTTGTGTTGTAGTTTTCAGCCCCTTTTCCTTTTACTTCTTCTTCTTCTGTGTTAAATTACATCCATCCTTTTCACACACTTTCCAAGTTTTTATCATTTTCATCCTTGTGTTAAATATTTTGGGCAGTTGATATTATATGTGACTTGTTATTTGGCTGTCATAATCCTCAGGCTGCAGCACACGGCAAGTTCAGCTAGCTTGCGTGCATCTTACATGCTGTACTTATACTCTGCATCGGATCTAGAGCTGAAAAGTAACAGGATGTTTCTTTTTGGTATCTTTGCCAGAGAATAATCCGTGGTCAAAGACAGAGTTTTTCAGTGTCCCCAGTGGATAAATAATGAGACTATGCTTATGAGGCTAAAACCACTTGGTTCACAGTCACACTGAGAGCTGTAGATGAGTATTAGCCCACAACTGCTGCAGACATTTGCATGGGTTTTTCATTCTGATTCGTTGTCAGAAGTTTTAGGACACCAAGGGCACACACTTTTTTGGGGGGGGGTATTTTACATGAATACAAAACACTGTAATTAAAATATTTCGTCAGCAACAGCGCGATTGCAACACATTTGATACAAAAAGCCAAAATATTCTCTGCCAAACATTCCCACCAAACTTGCGTAATTCTTATAAAACTTGCTGTTAAACTGTTGGTTAAACTGGTTTAACTTTGTGTAATCATTGTTTAATTCTGAAGTGTTACCACTCACCGAAAAAACGCAGTGTGCTGCCATCTTGTGAGCAAGAGCCTGCAAAAAGCTGCGCTGTGATTGGTCAAAGACATTGGCATGTTGATAGCTGCTCTTTGATTGGTCATGTACATTAGGACTAAGCATGCTCGGGAAAATATCGAGTAATTGCGTATGCGTCAAGCAAAAGGTGTTTCCACATCTGTTTGAGAGAGAATCATCTATTTGTAGGGGTGTAACGAAATGGTCAACTCACGAAATAATACGAAATACGAAACAGGGCTCACGATACGAAATAAAGATTATAGAAAATCCCCAACAGTAGGAAGTTGTGCAAAAATCTAATTTTCTTTATTTTCTTCCTAATGCAGACATACAAAAAATATTGCTGCATCAGTACAAAATAAATGCTCTTTGAATAAAACAAAATTGTAGTTTTTTCCCCTTATTTAGACTACAGTGCAAATACAAACATAAAATCTCAATAAAAAGTGCTTTGCTGTTGTAACAATCAGGATAAGTACATCCTTGAATGAAAAGGAAAACAAATAGCAGTCCTCAGAGCTGCAGTTTAGACCTAACCTTGCATAGCAGATGGGCCTGCCTGATTCAGTTCCTGAAATCCGGCAGATCCCATCTTGTAGCGCTCCATTGACCAATGGATTCCCTCGGCTAAAATTTTAACGGCCCAATCAGGGAAGAGATGCGGGAGCTGTAGAATGCGGACGTGATGACAACCGGAAGTTGAAACCGGAAGTTGAGAACGGAGATGCCGATTAGCCTATTGTCCTCATAGATGCTTGGTAAAACTTGGCGAAATCTGCCCTCCTCAGAAGTTTACTTGTAGGGATTGTCTTTGACGAGGTGCGTCTTTGAATTTTATTTCGTCATTTTTTTATTTCGCGAAATTTTGTGGCACGAAATTTCGTTTCACCCCTAGTAAGTATTAAATTTTCCATCTAATGTTTCCGGCTAACATCCTCCAACTCCACACTGGTTCGCTGGAGATACGTGGTGAGTCTATTGCAGGGAAATACCCCCGGTCTAGTCTCAATCTGTGACCACACACTGAACGTAAACATTAAAACAAGCTTTCAGAGTTCTCTCGTCTTTTACTTGGGAAAACAAAATAGGTCCACACAACCGATTTATTTGACGAAGGAGGATCAGCTAATTCCTCCACTTCGTCTTCCTCCATATTGAAGAGAGTGTTTTGCTACGGTAGGCGAGGAGGGTAAAATATCACCAGTACTGAGACGTGGTGCGTGGCACCCCTTCGCGTTTTTTATTTTGTGCATCTTTGGATTTTATTTCGTGAAATTTTGTGGCATGAAATTTCCTTACACCCCTATCTATTTGTCGTGAAAATACTGAAATTTTATTGATTAAAACTTTTGTTGTTTGAGAGAGTAGGCTTTGGGCGTAATTTTGGCGCGTGTTATGTTTGAGTTATTGTTAGAATCAAGAAATTGCGATAATGTACTTGTACAAAACCAGTAAAGAGGGAATTTTACATAATAGGCCCTAACAGCAAATTTTATGATCATTTTTTATTTTTTATTTTTCATTTATTTATTGATTTTTAAGCCTTTATCTAAGACCAGACAGTGAATAGAGTTAAAAACTGGGCCCACTTTAGCATCAAGTCTTCGTACATGGGACACACAGGCCTAACCACAAGGCTATTTGTGCCCCTTTTTGTCAGTCTTAAAATAGCTTTACTGTTTTTTAGTAGCAAATCCATTTTATTTCTCTGAGTAGGTATTTTGATCCTGTAATTTTTCCACTCTTGTGCAGCTCTACTCGTCATAGGGCAGTTATTCATGGGGCACACACAGGGCACCATGCAAAAGGAGCACAGAGTCATGTCGAGCACCAAACAGTGTTTTTACAGTCAGAGAAAAGAGACGATACCATTGTGAGTGTTGGAGTGCTCTCTCTCTCTCTCTCTTTCTATCTCTCTGTCTCTCTGTGTTTCTTTCTCACTCTCGATCTCCCACAAACACACACACACACACACACACACACACACACACACTCTCTCTCAGCCTCCTCAGTGCTCAGTTGGCCTCGGGGCTCCACTTTCCGCTGGAGCCAGTGGAAGGAGGGGCCCTTTTGTGTGAATTAGGATAATGGCTGACAGCAGAAAGCAAAACAATTACACTGGCATCGCTGCATATACTCCTCATTTTCGGCCACGTCCTCTCCATGCTGGCGAAACAGGCAAAAAGGTGACGGCTAAAAAGAGCGGGGTTAAAGAGTTTCAAGTTGATGATTACTTGTAATAGATCGTCCGCTAAATAATGCAGTGTGCCAAGAGAAAGTTAGTCTAGTAACTAATGTGCGGTGATTCATCTTTCTCAGCGCGGGCCATATTAAGGGACAGGGGTCATGAAAGTTTGATGCCCGCTCTGTGTGGCTCTATCAGAGGACAGTCGCAGCAGTCACTTGAACAGAAGCTGAGGAAATTAGAGGGGAAATGTTTCACAGACAAGGAAACTATTTTGAAAGGACCACTGGACATTTTTCTCTTTGAAGACGAGCTCTGTGTGTCCAGAAACCATAGATCTCCACTGGATTCATGCTCTCTCATCTAACAGCCGCTTTTTCTGCAAGCTGAACCATTTATTACGGTACTGTAAGAAGATTTCAGAAATCAGAGTGCTGCCTCTCATTTTAATAGCATTTGAGTATAGGCTTTTGAATGCACCGTATATAAAGAAGATGATTTTATTTTGTCTGTTTGACTGTTTGGTTTAAGCCAGTCGATATTTTCAGAACACCAGAACACTTTCTAACTTGTGACAGCCCTGGCATGACATATAAACTTTGGTGGAAACACTTATTTGAGTCTGTGGGCGACCACAGACACAGGATTCAACCAGTTCTTTACATTTCGAGCTAAAGAATGCAAACCCCTTGCTTTCTGTCATAACAGTTAAACAATGTTAATTTTACAAACTCATATCCATGACTCTCTGTGATGAACATGATGTCCAAAGAAAACTGTTAATCAATCAATCAATCTTTATTTGTATAGCACCAATTCATAACAACTGTTATCTCAAGACGCTTTACAGTAGAGCAAAAGCTCTTTATTTTATGGATACACATATATGCATAGATACATATATACATATAAAAATACATATATACATATATATACAATCCATATAGTCAATCATGAATCCCTCCATCATGGCGGCAAGACAAAACCTTCTGTTAAGCAGCAGGAAATCTTGAATGTGGATCCCAGTCTCATGATGAACAGCAAATCCACATGATGCTGTGTTGGTGTGAGGGTGAAGGAAGGGAGGTAAGAGGAGACAAGTGGACTAAAGTAGGAACTAAAGTTAGTGACAGACCCATGAACCATAGACCTGTCATCTGATTTATTAGAGGTTAGCCTCTTAAGATGCTACCAAGGATATAATAGTTAACTAAAATGAAACTAAAAACGAAAACTAAAATTTAAAATACATTGCAGTGAACTCAAACTAATAAAAACTAGAAAAGAAAACAAAAACGATAAGTAAACTTAAAGTGTATCTTGTGTTCACAAAACTAACTGAAACTAACCAAAATTACAGACAAAATGTCCTTCGTTATCGTTTTTGACAATATTTATTAGCCTTTAGGATTTAAATTAATCCAACACATTTTCCCAACCAATTTTACGACAGTTTTCGGCAGTTGTCAGCGCCGTACGGCACCATCATAGCGACGTACTGGGACGTGCCTGTTTACTGCACTGACTGGCTGAGCCCTGTGCCGCCACGAAACGTGTTGAAAGAAATGTCTAAAGTTGGGAGGAGGCGGCAGTGTCCCATTTGGGATTTTTTGAGTACGACAGTGAGAGAAACAAATGCAAGTTCCTGGCGTGGCTCCTCCATTTGAGGAGCACTCATAAGGAGGCTTATACAGCCTATGAAAACAAGGAAGCCGAGAGTTTGAATTGTTTATATTGATGTTTATATTTTTTATGTAAAGTGTACATTATTTTCTTGTGTTTAAGGTAGCAGCCACAGTACAGTATCAGTATTGACTGGGCAGTGAGCACTGTGTTGGACTTAAAAATAAACAGTATTATAAAATACTCACTGTATCTTTCCTGCACCTGACAAATAAGGTATGAAAAAAATAAAACTAAACTAAAACTAAGCCTTGTTGCAAAAATCAAAACTAAATACAAACTAGAATGCCTGCTCCAAAACTAATTTAAACTAAACTATAATGAGAAATCCAAAACTATTATAACCTTGGATGCTACATCTGGTTTTCAAGAGGGTGCTCGTGTCTGAATGGTAGTGGTGATCATTTTATAGGAGTATAATCAGTAATATTAAGAATGATCAACTTTCAGCTGGCACTGGCATGCACTCTTTTACAGCAAACAGAAAAAGTATGAAACCAGTATGGTGAAATCTTGGCTGATTGGATGGCCTTGTTGTGAGCTGGAGGAAAATCCAACATGAGTTTAGTGACACTTCCTGATTTACTCGCTCTCATAGACTCCAGATGGTGCTTCATCTGTTTCAGCGTGACCTGGAAATATATCAGACATGTTTGATATGTTTAACTTTGAGATCTAAGAGGCTCCAGACATAATCTCAAAAACAGACTTTTAAGGATCATTTGAACAACGGAGAGGTTGCAACAAGCCTCAAATCAGATTATGCCCTGATTGTTTTGAGGGGTAAATCAGGCACCAGGTTCAGCCTAAATTCTTTAGGCCTCAGACCAGTGGTTCCCAAAGGGTGTGATGGGGCGTACTGCTGTGTTTTAGATGATTTAGTCTAGGACTCTGTTCCAAACTTTGGTTGCAGGCCCAATCAAGTTGGATGCTAGAGAGCCTTAGAGGGGGGTGTGAGGCACTGTCACATTTGAGTCGAATTCTGGATAAAGATGAACTGGCTAAAAATGATAACAGAGTAAGGTCATTATTTAAAGGTATTTTTCACATAAATGTGCGAGAAAGCCCAGTTTGTCTTGATTTAACTCGTGAAAACAATCAGCACTGGTCTTCATTATGCACAACATGTATCTTTTTTATTTTTTCCAAACTCTGTTTATTAACATTTTCTCATGAACAATACAGAGGACGACGAGGACAATACAAGACCAAAAAAAAGGGACAAAAGTTCCAAATCAAGGAATTAAATCTAAGACAGAGACATTAATAAAATAAGATAAAGAAAAAAGGAATTTTCAAATAATACCAGTAATAATTGTGAATCAAGTAATAGTAATGATCATAGTTACAATAACTAAATTTAAAAAATGATATTAATAATAATAATAATAATAAAGATAAATATAATAATAAGTAAGTTATTGCTGGTCAGTCCGGGATCTTTCATGTCAAAAATAATGTTACTGAGACAGCTATTGAGTCACTCAGGAATAACTGGGAAGTCCAGCTCACAAACAAATGCAAGAAAGGGATCCCATGTTTTGTAAAATTTCCTCAGGGAACCCTTCAAAACACATCTGATCTTTTCTAGTTTCACAAAACTAAGAACTTCCTTTATCCATAATGTGTGTGAAGGAGGAATTGGTGATTTCCATCTCAACAAAAAATCATGCGTCTCGCTAATAAAGTAACAACGGCTACAAGGGCAGCTTCTAAGGAGGAGAGTTGAATTGTGACATGTATCTTTTTTATTGTGATTTATTTCTTTATTTTAAATATTTTATTGTTGGAGGCAAGAAGGTTGAGAAACACTGTTTAAATATCCCATGCTGAATAACTTTATGCAAACTCAAATCATAAATTAAATCATTCATTTCGAACCTTAAAGAAATAATCTGAACGAAATGAGTGGGTAGGGAAATATGTTAATTTATAGTTTTCTCTATTCGTTATTCAACTTGGTTTTGAAATTTGTTAACTTGAGCACAGTTTCAAAGAAATAGATTTTTTCTTAAAATAATCAGAACTCTTTTTATTAGCTGGAAAATTAACATCTAAAGACTGTAAGATTCTAACACAAAATGTTTAGCATGGATATAAATATGATGGGCCTTGAGAGCTTTATCCTCAGCATGCTTTGGTCAAATAAAAAATTATGAAGCCTTTGCCCAAGACGGATCTTTGTACATATTTCAATGAGATCTTAACCCATCAGTCAGGCTCAGTAGAGATCTGCTGTGGTCTGAACTCAAATGTGGCCCAGTTTGATCATTTGTTTTACTTCATAATGAAGTTCATGCTTTACGGACTGCTAAGGTGTTGAACCAACTGAGATAGTTGCATCATAGGCCTAAGTTAAATCCTAGACCTTCTTCCGAAGTCTGAATTTCCTACTGGGAACTCGGTGAAACCTCGCCACCCCTGAGTTGAGAATCGAAGATGGATGCCCTCAGTGTGAACAGTTATTTAGCTCCTGTAATAATCCATTTATTTGCACTTCTGACTGGGGTGTGTCGCTCTAGATCAGCTGTATGCATAGTATTGTTAGACTTATATTTACAAAAATGCTGCCATAGTGATAATCACATTCTTCATACAACAATGCAGAGCGTGCTAACAACAGCTAACAATAGCCTGGGAGATCGGCATGTTCTTCAACATCAACTGGAACGCCGATAAGTCGGTGGTAATATATTCTCCTCATAGCACCTTTAAGCTACATTGTTATTTTCATTTTTCAATGAGTGCTTACACAAACAGCTAACAGAAATGGTATTGCACTACTATTTGAAAATATAGCTTTTCTCTTTTTTGACTGCTTTTTAGTAGTAAACTTTTCTTCATGTTTTCATTTCTATGATGGCCACATGTGCTTTCTCGCAGTTGCCCACCCTGATGTTAGACTATTCTCAGATGATCCAATAAAAGACGCACTATTGTAAAAATCAACAAATGCTTCCCACCAATTGGTCAAATTAAGTGAAAGTATCATGTCTGCATCAATGTTTTATTTAGTTTGGAAATTATACTCTGCTAATGAAGAGGGATGTTGCATCTCGGTGATGCAACCAAATAAAGACCCAACTCCAGGTGGGTCTAATCTCGTCCACTGTGGACTTTACATGAAAACCTGAAGACAGAATAGCTGCTGCAACAGGTTAAATGACAGACTCCCACTGTTTTTGTTTCATTTTACACTTACCTGCTGTATGCCTTGTTTCATCAGGCCTACATCAGTGTTATATCAGCTCTTGTAGAAACAGACATACCTATGTTGCGTCCCCCTCCCCTCTCCTCCTCCTGCAGACGTTAGCACTGCTCGGAGCAGCTGTAGCCTCTGCAGCGAGCATCCTGCCAGATATTGCCCACCTACCCTGCCCTCACTTGGCACGGCCTGGGTGGGAGATCTGAACTGTTCCTGTCCTTGATAACCTCCCACACCCACCACCACCTCCCCCTCACCCTCCCAGAATCTCTCCACACGTGTCTGTGTGCAGCTCCACCATTGCTTTTTGCTTTTCTCCCACTCCCTCCATCCATCACTCCCTCCCTGTCTTTGTGTTCTGTTTGTTTCTCTTTATCTCCCTCTCTCTCTTTGTCTGTTTGTGTGTTTTTTCTCTTAATTTCCTGCGCACACACACCCTTTTCCTTCCACCTACCTGTTAAAAACACCCCACCCCTTCAATTCAGGGATTCAACAGAAAGTACAAAAAAAAAAACGGGTAGACCAACAGAGGAAGAGAGGGAGAGAGAGTGAAGGGAGTGGAAGAGAGGGAAAGAAAAAGAAAAACAGGCAGCATTTTAATTGCTTTTTAAAAAAGTGGAGATGAAAAACAGAGTTAGCCTGGAGGGGTATGGTGAAATTCTAGCTGGAAGAATTGCAAGACCATATGAGAAAGGAACACCTCGGGCAAAACAGGGAGATGAGTATTGGTTTTTTATAAAGCATTTTGCATCGATTTCCAGAGAGAAAGCGAGCGAGGGAGAAGGATGGAGACAGGGAGAGAGAGAAAGAAAGAGGAAGAAGAAAGAAAAGAGAAGGAAGGATGGCAGGAGGCGAAGGAGGGAGGGAGGGAGGAAGGGAGGGAGAGCCATCTTTGCTCTTCACGCAGTCAAGTCAAAGAGAGAGGAGCGGGCCCAGTTTGACATGTTGAGCTGACACATCGGGGTCAGGAGATACCTGATACCAGCGTTAAATACGAGCTCTCGCGGTTTCACAAAGAACAGTGCTGTAATAGTGAATCCAGTCAAATGAGTGCTCCTGCTGTTTGTTCGTTGACATTCCCTCTGCGGCTCGCTCACACCGTCCTCTAATAGAGTTTGACAGTGTCAGTGCTCAGGCAGGGCTGGGTGTGTTAGTGTGTTGGTGTGCAAATAGATTTAACAGTTTTATTTGTCATACGGCTCTGTCAGCGGTCATAGAGGCTGTGTCTGTGATTTAAGACCTGATTGCATTAAAATGATGATAATGGCAGCACTGCAGTGACCTGCCAAGAGCCTGATGTCAGGAAGATGATGGAAATGTGAAGTGAGACCTTTAAGTAGGTGCTGGAGATTTTAAAGAAGCACTTTAGTGGACGTGCATGAGTAGTGAGGATGCACATCAGCGCCGGCAATCTAGGCAATCGGCAAATGAATATGACATGAGCGGATTTCCGTTTCAGATGTTTACTTGTTGTGTCATAATAATTCATTGCTGACATGTGAAACTCCTAACTGCTGATTTAGTGTTTAGTAAATCTGTATGATTTTCACAATCAGTGCACCATTAATCAGTATTAGGCTAAAGAGATGTATCATCCGTACATCTTCACAAATGCCTTTCTTATACATGTATCAATATAGATTTGAAAGCATTGCTGCAGCCCAAATGCTGTGACAGCAACTGTAAAACACTCTTAATAGTATCACATGCCACTCAGCTGTTACTAAAGATGGCAATAGAAGATAACGTACATGATGCAGCCCATGCCCATAATCATAAATTACTTCTAAGTAGGCCTGTCCGATAACAAATTTTGCTGGATGATAATTATCCAAAAAATTAATGACGATAAACGATATTATTGTCAATATTTTTTTTTTCATTTTTTCATTTATGTAATTATAATATATGTCATTATAAAGTGAGTACACCATATCAAAAGCAAGAAAATTTAATTTCTTAAGAGCATTTAACTGTAATTGGAAGGTCAAGACCTTTTAAATAAAATAAACAAACAATAAAATAAATTGAACAAACAAAAAAAAGAGAAAAAAAACAATTAAAATGAAATGGACTCTCTTTCAGGAAAAAATGCATGTAAATAAAAGTAATTATAATAATCAAAAACAATAAAAAATAAACCCTGTCTCCGGAAAGAAAAAAATGAAACTCCAATAAAAACACACACAAAAATAAAAACAATAAATGAAATGAAGTTTACAGTTCCTGAATTGTTTGTGACATGTACTTTCTCCCAGTCAATCCATACTGTCTGTCAAACGTTCATAACATGACTGGCTTTTCAACCATGTTGAAGGGCTGTATTTCTTTTGCAATGTAGCGAACAACACTGTCTGTGAGCGCACCATTTTGCGCTGGTCTATTTATATTTACTTTGCCAACCAAACACCTCAGTAAGAGCTGACTGTCAGGACGAAGGCTCTGCAACACCTCCCCTTCTTCTTCTTCGTCGCTGCTACTTTCAAACAAATACATCATATCGGCTCGTCGGTGTTCATGAGCTCACACCTTGTTCATTCTGTTTAAAACCAAAACATTCCCACACTGGGGCTGTGGCAGCCGGCTTAAGAACCGTATCTCTTGTGCCATCATTCATATTAGTGTTTCTTTCCTCGTTACCACTCGGGACGCTCACTTCAGCTCTCTCCGTGGGTTTGCATGTCTGACAGATGCTCACTCCACTATAAATCCACTATAGAACCTATGCACCCAGGTGTTGAGAAAGATGTACAGAGTGAACCATCTTATCATTCAGCCTCTTTGGTAGAAAAAGAGGAGGAAAACAAACACGCATGCACGTGTCAGTTTATTGAGGCCAGCAAACTTACCGAGGACATTTTTATTTATCGTTCGGTTAATTAATTTATTGATTATCGTGACAGGCCTACTTCTAAGACCTCTGAAATCAATGTGTTTTAAGTTGTACAATCTTAAAACCTTGTTGCTGTTTTTGGAACAAAAAGTTGTCTGGAGTTCCCTAAAAGGCATAACCAGTATCCAGAATGTATGCAGATTTATACATATCTTATCATGGTCTCAACAAAGTGGTACAGGAATGAGTCCAAAAAACACAGGAGTGAGCATTTAGCATTTTTGATGACTTAAAGGTGTAGTCAGTGATGTGGGAGAAAACGAGTGGAGAAGTTGTTGATAAACAAATTTAGACCCGCCTCTCCCTTCATACCTCACCTCTGGCTCCACCCCTGAAAGCTGATGAACGTGCATCGTCATGGAAACGGCCGTAGAAACTGCGTAGCTGACCAATGTAGCTAAGGTAACCCCGACTCGTCAGACAACTCGACTGCCGTTATTGATAATACCACAACAACAGTACATTCTATCAGATTAGACAATAAGATGAATGCCCGATGGCTGTTACTGTTATGTGAAGCACCACAAAGCTAATGTTGCTAACCTATCCAGCAGAAAGACGTGACATCCGTGTCCGTTTTTAGGTCTTTCAATTGGCGAAGTTCCCTCCACCGTCGGAAAACAACACCAATGTTGACCCAGGTCTTCGCTCTTTCGTGGTCATAGCCCTTCTTTTTCACTTTTCACTCCTCTGACCTTTTTCTTTTGGGCTGTTTTTCAGCCATTGCTACTGCACCTATTGTATCTCTCTCTTACTCTAACTGCGCACGCTACGCAACCTCCTACTCCCCCTCCCCCCTCTGTCTGATCTGTGCATGAGTATGATCGCCCCCTGGATGTGGGGGGGTGTACCCTGTTTTGGTAACTCGGCCCGAGCCACAGTATTTACCTGCTGAAATTCAGAGCCAAGGCTGTGTATTGAAACTGGACTTTTTTTTCAACATGCTGTCAGAGGTGACATGTTGTGGATGGAGAGGAGAAATACAGTGACTTTGACAAATAGTGCATTAGATTAGAAGATTAGAAGATCACTGACTACACTTTTAAATCCTTGGTGGTAAAAAATAAAATGCAACTGTTGTTGACTGCCTTTGAATCTGAGACTGCTGTTGTGTGTTTTAAGTGACAGTTGCTAACAAACTGCTAACAAGGACCACAAAAATGACCAGGGACCCAGTGGAAGGCATTTCTAATTTTTTTTTTTTTTATGATCAGTCATTCATCCACTAAAGCCACAGCCATGAGCTGTGGCTTTAGTTATTTGAAGTCACTTTCTCTTCTAGGCCACAAATGTAATAGTGCAGAATTTATCTATCCTCTAACAGTCGCAGCCGGACTACCTTTAGCTTGAACTTATCGCTGTTACCCCGTTTATTTTAGCAGAAAACTCCTGTGCTGCCTTTGAGCCTACAGTGGCTTTTATGTTTGCCTCCAGTTTAGTGGTGTGCGATATGACGATATTAAATCGTTAATGATTATAGCGTTGTGATGATCTCATAAAGCAGAAAGATCGTCAGATCGTCTGTGTGGGCACAGAGACTTTGACGTGCACCCGACTAGCCAATCATAGCACATTACGCGCAGTGCATGGTGGGATCTCCTGTTTGGTTATGTAGCGTGAAGCCGTGGCGGAAAGAGAAAAGGAGATAAAAGCTTGAAGATGTCTGAACAAAAATCAGTTCTAAAGCAGCTGTATTATTCACTCAGATTATAGACACTGCAGTTAGATAACATTTGTTCTAAATTGTTGCACTTGAAGAGATAACCAGTTACTTAAGTTTGCATTTATATTTGACACTTTACAATAAGCTATTTGGTGTGTTCAGTTTTTATGTTACAAAAGTGCACTTTATTGTTGTTCATTACCTTTTATGTTTACATTTATTGCACGTTGTCTTTTTTTCTTTTAGGGTTTTACATGTTTTATATGTTAAACATAGGGAAAAAATGATCAAACATGCAAATTAGTCTAGAAAAATCAACGTAAAAAAGAATCGTGATAAAATCGTGATCATGATTTTAGTTTTAAAAAATCGTGATATGATATTTTTGCCATATCGCCCACCCCTACTCCAGTTTGTTTTGCCTCCAGGACGTTCTTTGTAAATTGCTTACTAAGTAGGGTGCCAGACTACTTGGTCTGGTAGTACCATGTGTTTACTGATGGACAGCTTTCATAGAAACTCTGACTGTGAGAGCAGACTGTTTTAAAGGTGCTTTGAGTGGTCTGAAAGACTAGAAAAGTGCATAGAAGCTCAAGTTAATTTTAACAGTTACTATTTTATTATTTTGCAAGTAAATTCAAGTACCAGCACTTGAGTTGCCCTAGGGATCAATCCATCTATCCAGTTCAGTCTGCCCCCTGCCTTTTGGGCCTTTGCAAAGGTTCCTTGCCTAACTCACTGCTAAAACTTCAGTACAGTGCTGCTGTAGACTTTCTTTTCTCTGCAATGGGGAATTAAGCATTCAGTCTTATGGTGAGTTATCAGTTTTAAGCTTATTTTATCACCAAAGTTACACTAACAGATCTCTTAAGCACACTTATCTTCATCTTCAGCATTTTGAACACCAAAAAATCTATTCATGGATTTTACAAGTAAACACAGATTGTAGAAATTCAAAAACTAACGTTAAAGACTCGCCTAAAAAAGGTATTTCATTGAGAAAGAAACTCCAATAAAGATCCTCAATCCTCTATGAGCTGCAGCAAGTTTGTTTAAGATATACTAAAGTTTCATCATTATCTGATAAAAGCTTAAACATATATATGTTTTAAGTTAATGGTTGTGTTTCTTTAAAAAAAAAAAGTCTTAGTCGTGTGGGTGATTTGGAGAATTGTTCTCTTCTCATTTAACTTTGATTTCTGCCTTAGATGTTCTGAAATCTTAACCGTCTCCAAAACATGAACCACAATCTTCATTTGATTTAATCAAACTACCAGGAAATGCAATTTTACTTTGATTTCCCAAAAATTTTGATCATCTCTGAACATTTCCAACCATTCAAATGGATTCAGTAAAGGTTGTGGTTTTGATCAGAAATGGATGCCAAACAGACAGGACAAAGTGAATTTACTGAAGTCACGATAGGATGAATTCATGCACAAGTTTGGTTACTTTGTTTCCATGACAATGAGTACATTTGGCTTCTTTGCAAGATATTTCAGAGAATTAACATGTTAATTTTGGAAAGCAAGATAAAGACATGAAATGGATCTGCAATCCATAATAAATGTGATTTTGACAGCAACTCCCAAAAGACGTTATATATATATTTGTTTATATTACCTTTATTATCCTCATCACCTCGAATTCAAAGCTGTATTTTGAAAAAAAAAACAGTGGCATTGGTCCCAGCGTAATATTTGACTAAACAATTCCATGACAACATCCCTGGTGAAAAATATCATCCAAATAATCAATGACTGAGAATTGGATTAAAAAATAGAGTCCCTGGCCCTGCCTTTGAATGTTATCTTTAAAGATTTATTAATAATGGCACATACTGATGAATGTGTGCAGAATTTGGAAACAAAAATTGATGGCCTTGGTCTTAATCAAAATTTAAATAAAAAGAAAAATATGATGATGCTCCAAACTAAAATAACAAGATAGTTCAACTCAAATCATGGTCCAAATAAATCAAACTGCGGGCAGCCCTGTCTATAAATGATACTCAAGAACAAATTCCTGCGGTCCTGACTCAGAAGTCGAACCAGATAAATCATTGACTGTGGTCCTGACTCAGGATCAAAAATGTGTGGCTGTGGTCCTGACTCGGTATTTTATTGAAAAGGATAACAAATGATGGCAAAGTTGATGACAAAGGTCCTTATGCAAAATTAGAATGATAAAGTGGATGGCCTTGGCCCTGACTTAAAATCTGATCCATCGTGATAATGGCAAGAATAAATGATGATTGTAGACCTGATCTAAAGTTGGATTCAGTAAGTAAATAAGTGAATTGTGTCCTAACACCAAGTTTTATTTAATAAAAACAGATCAGCAATGGTAATTCTGATGATAGGTGTTATTTAAAAATACTAGAGCTGCAGCTATCGAATCTTTTTGTAATCGAATACTCTATCAAATTTTTGTCAAGTAATTGAGTAATCGGATAACAGTTACAATGCGCTCACTGCTTTCTTTTTTTTTTTACATTGAATCACTACACATTATTCTTATTAGTAACACACAAAACAGAAAAGCCAGATCACTTAAATTAACTTATTTTTCTTATTTTGAACATTCTGAGCATAAATGGGATCTCAAAATCAAAATCTGTACTTTTATTTTTACTCTGGGTCATATCCTGCTTTTTTTCAGTATTTTTTTTTAGTTTGGTTATTTTTATGTCATTTGTATTCATGCTTCTCTTTTTGCCAAATTATTGCCTTTACTACTGTACTATATTGATGATCTTATTTTGCTTACATTATTTCTAGGACATAATAATATACTTAGATACTAAGATCATTTAACTAGCTAATGTACATTTCTATAACATATGAAAGCATTCCCTACACCTGCTTCCTCTACTCACTGTCAGTGTTTCCTCTTCTACTCTCTGCAATCAAATTAAATGTAAAGTTATTGGATGGGAAAAGTATGTGAACAAAATACAAAAGTAGCCTCCGCATTGATTTACGTTCTGAACCAGCCTTTACACGGAGCCATAATCAAAGTAGGTTATTTACTCGCCCATATCTCAGTTATTGATCACATTAGCTGCTTCTGTTGATGTATCATGAGTGTCATCCTGTTGTGTCGCTCTGACGCACAGACCGGATGTTTACTGTTGACGTGCTGCAGCATTGACGGCATGCTATCATGCTAAGCTACGTGCTAAGCTAACTCTGTTTGACATCAGACACACTGCACGGTTTTCTTTTCGTCCCGTCTTGCGGTGACCACACACTTGGGACACTCTCTGCCATTTCTTATGTGGACTCTCTCCTTTCTGTCCCTCTCTTTTCTCTTCCTTCATTATTTTAAAAGCCGCGCAGCAGCGGAGGTAGCAGGCGCGTTGTGCCACAGAAATGACCGTCCGTGTCAAACACCGTGCACTGTATAGTAGTGCAGATATATATTTTATATGTATAATTATATATTAAACAAGGCTTCAAGGCACACAATTTGCCTCGAAGATATTTTGTAATCGAATAATCGGCATTATTCGAGGAATCGTTTCAGCTCTAAAAAATACTAATGGCTACTCTCATGACTTAATATTTAATAGACAGTAATCACATTGCTGTAATCATGACTAAAATTTGGCTTCAAAGGTTGATGTTCCTGGTCCTGACAGAAATGATGAGAATAATAAAACAAAATGACAGCAATAAATTTGCTCCTGATGAATCCACAGATAATCAAATCCTTACCCAAAATTGCCCAGTATGATGACAGTGGTCCAGACTCAATTCTTTGTCTGATATTAGGCTGACCATATGTTAATTAGAGACAGCCTCCACTGCCTGACTGGACTCAAAAGTCCCTCATCGTAACCAAACTGCTGACATCACTACAACTCCATCCAATATTTACCCCAGTCTGACAGATAAGACGTATTTATCCTCAAGCCAGCTCTGAGCGTATTGTTAAAATTATGTGGGGAGATGGTGTCCCGAATAAACAAAAAACAGAGCATGTGGTCTAAATAACCACAAACTATAACTCTGTATTAAGTATGGCGTATGATAGAACTGCAGCTGTCCAATCCCTCCAATATTCATAACAAAATCAGAGTGTAAAAGTAAAAACATTCTCTCCAGATGTCCTCGCCGCATTAGTATGGAGCCCTCCACTGTTTCCTACTTCTGTTTCATTTCCAGTCCTCTGACAGATGGAATAATAGAGCTGTAATGCTACATTCATGCCATTAATTTCTGTAAGTACAAGCAGCGAGCGTGTGTGTTGTTATAATCTTTCCGCAGAAGGGACACTTCAAACAAGTCTGGAATGGAGGAACGGTGCCTTAAGCCCCTTGTTTCAACCTGGGATGCTAATGCATTTCAAGCTTAGTGCTAATAAAATTGAAAAATAAATGGAGGGTAATTGTTTCATGCATTTGAAGGGAGCCGGCTCATTCCATTTTCTCCCTGTGTGTATTTGTGTGTCTGTCTGCCTGCCTGCGTGTATGTGTGTGTGTGTGTATATTTCAATTTTCAGAATCAGTCGTCTGTTCAATGGCACCGAGCCCATCGTGTTGGACAGCTTGAAGCAGCACTACTTCATAGATCGGGACGGCGAGATATTCCGCTACATTCTCAGTTTCCTCAGGACCAGTAAATTGCTCCTTCCAGATGACTTCAAGGTACGTATCCTCAACACAACATACTGTATTGTGCGTACCTGTGTGCACCATCGGCTCACACAGTACGAGGAGCATCACAACATTAAAAAAGCTTGAGTACATAAAGCCATCTGTGCAGAGACGCTCAAGTGTTGGTGTGAAATTCCTGATTTTTCTCAAGATAATACACCAAACTGTGAATGTGTTTGTGTTTATTTGGATTCTTCTGTCCTCTCAGGGGGTGCATGTTTTTCATCACAACAGGGATCTTTTTTGCACAATGCCTAAAGTAGAGTCCCCCTCTCCACATTCAACACATTAATTACCTGTAAGAAGTAATTAGGGAACTTAGAAACATGGAGAAGACTCAGTTTACAGTGGTGTGAAGGTAAAATGCTAACAGGCTAACAGGAGCACAGCATGGTGTGTATGTGCCAAAGCCCTGAGCTGTTTTGTTATTATTATTTAACTCAGTGGTAGAAGTGAGCTCAGGTGAAATATGCCCATACACCCCTCTGATCCATCGCACCATGATGACCATCTCCCACACAGAAAGTCTCAGAAATGGAGCAGCATGCACAAACTAAGTGGGCATTTCCATTGTGTGGTATTCGCTTCACTCATTTTGACCTCAACTCTGTTTTTTTTGTTTGTTTGTTTCCATGAGGAATTGTATCCGGTACCAAGTACTGTATGTTTCTCCATAGCTGTGCTTCCGGCATGCAGTCCAGTTCAGTTTGGCTCAGAGTAGAGTTAGAATTTTAGCACTTATGTGTTGAAGGTTTATGAGATTTTTGAGTAGCTTTTTGGATAAATGCAATGATGAGCACATGCATACGAGATTTTTATGATATATTTACCTCCCCCAAGGAGATTATGTTTTCGGGAGAGTTTGTCTGTCTGTCTGTGAACAAAATAACTCAAAAAGTTATGAATGGATTTTGATGACATTTTCAGAAAAAGTTCAGCAGGGAAAAGGAAGAAGTGATTCAATTTTGGTGTTGATCAGGATCACAGTCTGGATCCGCCATGACCAAAAATGTGATTTTGGTGAATAACTACTGAACTAACTAGAAAAGCACTCGGACAGCGCAGACCTCCGCCAGCACCACAGTCCACTCCCATATTGTGATTTTTGCCATAAATATTAGTCCTACTTTTATTTCATGTAAATATTTAGATTCCTTGACCATGAAAACATACCATTAGCAACTGGATTCATAATGATATCTATTTTAGTTCAGTAGCTATTCTTGAAAATCGCGTTTTTCATCATGGCAGATCCAGACGGTGATCTGGATCAACACCAAAATTGAACCACTTCTTCCTTTTCCCATGCTGAACATTTCCTGAAAATTTCGTCAAAATCCATCCAGAACTTTTTGAGTTATTTTGTTCACAGACAGACAAACTCTCCCGAAAACATAACCTCCTTGGCAGAGGTAACTAGTTCCAAATAAACGCCTGGTGTAATTTATTCGGCACAGCCTAGGAGATATGGTTGAAGTTTACAGAACACACATGCAAACACTGAGCTCACAGCTGACAGTTCACGCTTAAAAAGAAACATGATCTGAAAATGTACAGGTGTTATTCATATTTTCACCATATTTTTTCATTTCTTGCTCAGCAAGATTTTTGTGCAAAAGGGAGTAAACACCTGTCCCAAATAAACGCCTGGTCTACTCAGTGATTGAAGCAAATAAACGCCCCGGCTTTTATTTGGTATTTTACGGTATCAGCAAAGATCCCAGAACTGGGTAAAAAATCCATCAGGCTTTATTTTAGAGAACCACCAGTATTACAGAGAAAAGTCACATCACTCCATCATGAATCTGTCTGCTTATGACACTTGTCTAGCATTTGTCAGTGCTAGCAATGCTAGCGCTAGCTCCACTGTCAGTGAAGAGCCTAATCTAGGCCACAGTGATCCCTCTGATCCACTTGGAATCGAACCAAGACTCCCACTGTTTGGTGGACCAGAGTTCATGTGAGCTTTCACACCTCCCCATATGAATCAAACTGTCTGAAAAAGTGAACCAGAGTCCGTTTGGCCTGGAACAAATGTGTTGGGTGTGAATATCACTTTATTGGGATGAGAGCATCAGGCATGGAAATGTCGATTTCTTCATCTGATTGACTTTGTTTGTTATGTACAGAAGAGGATTAGGGCCACTGAGGAAACAATGGAGTCCAATTTTATTTTTAATAATTTTTCTTTAAAGAAAAAAAAAGGCAGCATTCTGAGAAAAGTCAGAATTCTGACTTTAATCTCCGAATTCAGACTTTTTCTCAGAATTCTAACTTTTTTTTTTTGTTTAGAGAAATATTAATTAAGAAAAAAAAATTGACTCCATTTTTTTTTCTCAGTGGCCCTAATCTTCTTCCGTAATTATGAACACACACTTCAGACTTTCTGAGGCTGGCAACATTCACCAGACAATTTTCAAATCCTGAGAAATGTTAAAATATTGAATAAGCTAAGACATAAGGGATTTTTTAATAGTATTAATCGCACATAGTTTCAAACTGGAGATTCCACAGATACGAGATCTCACATAAACTTGTGACATCAAGAAAAATCACATATGAAGGATGAAAAATGTCTCCATCTGAGTGTCCTGGTGTGAAGTCTGAGGGAGAAATGAAAAGAATATAAATATAATCCTGATGCAGGATATATAAGAATACATTTGTTTTTATTGTTATGTTTGTGAGCTGCACTAGCACCCAATTTGTCCTCAGTTTTCTGGTTCTAGATGCAGCCCATAGAAATCATAATTATCAAGACAGTTTCATAGTGATAGTCAATGTCAATGACTTTTCAGAGGAGGACAGGATATGCGTTATGCTTTGTTGACTTCATAGATGTGCTCGGCTGTGTTTTGTTCAAACATTTGCACAAATGTGATGAGTGTTTTTGAAGCACACCATGAGGGCGCACTCTACTGAGCTCAAGCAGACAACTTTTGTTGAGTGAGATGTGAGCTTAAAAAATGTCAACAATCATGTAAATTATTGGTTTAATACTTGAGTAGTTATTAGTAACATGAGAGTGTTGACCCGTGGTTAAACCGAAGCGTTTGCACCATCTACTTCTACAGCGTTCCCCTCTGTGATCTGATGCATCTGTCCTCATGAAACAGCTTGAGGAGTGACAGTTTTTACTGGTAACCTGACACACCAGATGGACTGTTAAAACATATCCTTGGGGCATAAGTATTTCAAGTGCTTTTCACCAATAACCAAGAGAAGAGACCCACTCTAACCCAGACTTGTGGCTAAAACCCATTTGTCCCCACAAGGTCACTCATTTTTCAAATCAATTGTTCCAGGATATTTTTTCAACCAGGAACATTTGTTTTAGGTTTAAGATTTATAAGAAGTGATGTTGTGGTCATAGGTATCTTAGTTACATCACATACAGTCAGTGATTATCATCCCACGCCTCATTGTGAAGTTTTTCCTCATTAAGAAGAAATAATTAAATGAAAAGGAAGTCAGTCAATCTGTCACTGGTTACCATTAGAGGGATTTTTTAACCATTGCACAGTGGCAGTAAAACATTGTGCACATGTGGATAAGAGTGTAGTTGTTTTATTTCTTTGTCTTCCTCATGCACACAGCCAACATGTCAGATTTAGATAATGTCATTAATCTCTAAAGATAATTCAAGTTTGCAGTGTTCTAGGCCCCATATATATATATTTGTTAAATTTTTGGGGGGGCATTTTGTGCCTTTATTGATAGGAGAGAGACAGTGGATAGGCTTGTGAAAGTAGGGAAGGACACTGCAGACTGGTCACAGGCGGGATTCGAACCTTGACCGGCAGAAGTCAGTCAGTCAAGTTTATTTATATAGCACTTTTCCTACAATATATGTAACTCAAAGTGCTTACAGCAGAGAAACAATAGGAAAGGGAGGAGTAAAAAAGCTATTTCAAACTAGGCACCTATCAGAGGAGCACAGTGTGGGATTGGAAAAAAAACACCTCAACACATGAGACAACAAACACAGAGACAAGCACATGGGGTGGGGGGAGATTTGTCTGCTCAAGGTCAGACAGATGGGAAGCCATAACAAAAAGAGATAAGAATAGTTTGGGTCAGACCAACTGTAATTTTTCCATCAGCCTTTCTAGTCTTTTGGCCTCTCACGTTGGTGTTCCGAATCCGTGGGCCTATTCAACCAAGCCGAGCTGATAACTTCTCCAAGGTGTTGTCCTGCTTGCGAACGAGTTCGAGAATCGCATCGAGCTTGCGATTGAGCTCACAAATCGCTTGAGTCTGAGTGTTGACAGCCCTGCACATTCCTTCAGTCATGACAGGCAGCTTCTCAAGAGCCAAAAGTGCTGCCATTGTCTTCTTAACTTTGTGATACATCAGGAAACTGCTAACTCCAAACAGCAGGAAACCTGTTATCATAAATCCAATTATGTAGGCATTTTCCACGTCCTCAATGGACAGAATCGACAGGCACATGATCCTCCACTTCTCCCAGGGGTCCATCGTGTACCCAGCCAAGAAAGTACCATCAGGACAGGCGGGTTCTCCTTTACCCGCTCTTCTCGTCGAGAAAATTTGGTCGATGGCGTTGGGAGACCAGCTGATTAATTCCATGATTTTAGATTTCGGAAAGAAATGCAGAGAGAGGCTGCAGTAGACACGGACAGCACGCAGGGCAGATAAGGGCAGGGAGCAAAAAGAAAAGTGTCCGCCCCCATTGAGAAGCAGAAAAAACAAGTACATGAGGTGCCTGGTTACTAACCACTTTGCCAAACCAGCACCCCAGATACATTTAACAGCACACAAATAGCACACAGCAGTCAAAAAAAAAACAAAACAAAGTGGTTCAAGACAATAAACGGTATATGGCCAAGAGTGCTCATGGCTCATGGGGGCCCTCCTGTGGCCCTTTTCAACCTTTTCAAGTCAAACATTTGAGAGCAAATTTAAGGAGTTTTGATCATTTCAAAGAACACTAATACATAAATATTTTCCACCTACATGGAGGGCATGTGGCAGCCGTAATGCATTTGCATCTGTGTCATGAAAAGCATGTGCATCTCTGACCTTAATCATCTTGGTTTACTGTTGTGTTGCCCAAATGAACCAACCCAGATGGCAAGATAGACCACAATTACCCCAAAACCAAATGTAACATTTCTTTAATGATTTTTAGAACAAATTCTACATTTAACAATGCAGCTGTTTCATGCACTGATCAATCAGCAAACTCCAGGTTTTAAAGGGTGAAACTAGAGTGGAAGTGCAAAAGACTGCAGCTCTTCTGTCCACTTGAGGCTGTCTGCAGTCGTACTAGAAATCACAAAATTATTCATGTTAAAATATTTGGCAGATCAAGGGATGTTGGCAATCTGGTTACAGTAAACATTTTGTCAGATATAGTCTACGACTTATATCCAGCATATTCCATGCTAGTCCATGCACGGATGTCAGTGGTTTAGCCTGGTAGTATGCTCTGCCATCATTGATGGCGGAGGGTTTGACCCTGATTCCGACTGCCACATGTTGATGTGTTCTTGGGCAAGGCAGTTAAACCCAGGTTGGTTCCACTGCAGAGGTAGAGGCATGTAGATGAGTATTAAAGTGTGTGGATGTTGTTGCTAATTTGCCCCATCCAGATATTTAGTTTTCATTTGTAAAAGTTTCCATGAACACAACATCACTTTAATAAATGTATCCGTCCATGGACGTCATGTCACTGGGCTCTAATTAAAGTCGCCACAAAAACTGCTCCCCCTGGTGACTGGCTGCAGTATAGGTCAACTCTCCGTCTCCCCCATTCATCTGAATGGGCCGTAGTGAAACTTCAAAAAATTAATACACCTCGTAGAAATATTTCTCCCATCCGTATGCTGTGGTGATATGAAAGTATTATTGGGCTGTGTTTTTCCAAGTCCTCTTTTTTTCTGAAAAGTTTCTTTTTCATCAGTTATTAGAGTTTAAAAAATAACCGGCAGTTTCACAATGATTGTGTACACTGTATGCTGCGGAGTTTTGCACCCGTTTACGACAACTACGTCCAGATATGGTCCAGATTCTCTACTGGCTGCACAATGGTGGTGCCCTGACAGGGGATATTATGGCTTCAAAACCGTTACATGGTAGAAGGCGGAGCCACGCTGTCCAGTTCTTATAATACATCCATGATTGTGATCATTAGAGCCCTCATAACAGCCACTATGTCTGTTGTCACTTTGGCTTTGCTCAATATCTTATACAGTCTACAGAGAATATTGACAAGAAGTGGTCTGAAACAGTGATTTGAAGATGTTTTTAATGTTTGTGGTGCTACAACTTTAAAACAAAATGAGACCGTGATGGAAATTCTCCTATGTTGGCCACTCAGAGCAGCCTCCTTCATATTACACATAGTCAGTTAATCCATTGTTGAAATAAAAATATTGATTAGTGCAGCGTTAAACCAAAGCGAGCAGGTTAGTCACACGCCTCAGAAGTGTCCACACAACTGGAGTGGCTTTGTCAGAATCATTATAAATTCAGCCTCCAGCTCCGTCCTGTTCAAGGTTTTATTCAGTGCTGCGGCTTCCTAGGTGTATTCTATTCTTCACTTCTACTCCACCTTAACTCGCATGACCTTTCCACCGGGCTGCCGCTTGTTCATCATTCTCTACGAGGGAACAAGGCGAGGCCGAGGCACACAGAGCCGCGGGCTAACTCTGCGGGCCTCATGGATAGTCTGAATGAGAGCCAAACCTCAGACAACAGAACACGACATGAAAGCCCTGCATATTTTCAGCAAATGATGGTCTGACTCAGTAGCGATTAGTTTTCCCTCTTCTTATTCATGCTTTTCCCTCCCCTTCTGTGAAGTCTTGACAGTCCAATCAGGCACAGCGTTTGGAGAAATGCACTGGACCTCATTGTTTCAACTCATTACGATCGCCTCGCATAAGCCTGTGTTGATCTGCATACCTTTCAATTTGCGTGAAGCGGGGGAAAAAAAATGCAAATAGTGCGAGGCGGAATTGAGCATGTCCTTATCTGAACACAATCAGGCTTGCCGTCGCCAGAGGGCTGGCTCTGTTCTGCTGCTGGCAGCCACGGCGCTGTGTGTTTTGCTAAATCAATGTGAAAGTCTGAGCAGAATAGGAGAAGAAATTTTTTAGCCTACATCACTGGAACAAAATATTCACTATTAATATCCTCTCTCATCTCATTATTCAAATGACAATTAATCACAAGAGTGTAAGCAATGCTCAGTCAGATTCAGGGCAGGGTTATAAAGCGTTAAGAGTTACTGTTTCTGCTGCACTGTGCTCAAGCTTCAACTGCTCCTTATATTAATAAGGACTTATTTTTCTTTGGGTATCAAAACAGTAACACTTAACATCACGCTATCATATGTAAAACAGAAGCACTTACCATATGTAGTTAAGCATTATTGGTTATTTATTAAAACAGGCACTAATGCTTAATTTATGTGTTAATAAAGCATGAGTAAAGAATTAACTCATCATCAAAAAAGCATTTTATTAACATATGTATTTCTCAGTTGAAGGTCTGTACTTTCTGTTCCCTAACCAAATTGCAAATTGAACTGAGATGCTGCCTTCCCTGTTATAATTTATTGTCCTTTTTTTTCACTGTTTTGCTGTTGTTAACATGTTGGAGCAGAGGATAGTTAGTTTTTATAATCATGTATAAAGCATTATTTGTTATGTTATGTAAAAAAGGGGGTATGACCAATCCCTATGCATGCATCAGTATGGTCCAAAATAGATCAAATATGTGAGGTCATGTTAAATGAGCTGTATGTGTAAATGTAATTTACACTGAAAGAGGTTAGACGAGGCACCACAAGTATATAAAATGGTTTTAAAAATAAGTTGGAAATCCTTCAAAAGCTCATGTCGTAATGGTTAAATCACCCATACAGTTGACAAGTTTCAAATCAGCTCCTTATAAAGCATAAAGAGGGACAACTGATCATCAATCCATTTATTTGTAACAGGGATGAGCAACTTTGGTCAAAAAGAGGGAAACATTGAATTATATTGATCCACATAGTTATATAAAAAAGTATAATCTCAAATTGTGACCATGTCTTGAACAAACTTAAGTGGTGATGCTTTTTAATGAGCTAAACATTGAATTCAGTCTCATTTATGTTACTCTTTTAAATTAGAAGAATTTAACGGTTACCCAGGTATATTTAACTTATACTTTTAACTAAAACACAGGTTTAAAAGTTACGCAAAGCCAATCGATGGTATCTTCAAAATTACACAGAATTGAGCTCATACCTGCGTCTTTGGTTTTCAAGAAGTCCATATTAGGGATGGGAATTTTGATTAAGTTCCCCGCCAACTAGTCGCAAATTTTATTTGCGACTAGTCGACTAGTCTATAAGCAGGAAAACTCGCAATTTAATACACATATTAAGTTAAAAGTTTAACATGCAAATGTGTATTTAGGAACTATTTTAAGCCCAAACATTCAGGAAAAACTGTTACTTTAAATTCTACTGATATAACAACAACTGACTGAATAAAGTTGAACAATTTAAAGAGAAATACATTTCTGATACGTTTGCCAATGCGATGCATGGCATTTATTATGAATACTGCTTTGGTATGAAACTTAGATGCAGCAGCATGACAGTTCCAAACGTACAACGCAGTAGCCTAGAATAGAATTTCCCTGAAATCTCTGGCACTTAAGACTAGTGCACGATTCAATTAACATTGCACAGAAATATAAAATCAAATTAAATAAATAACACTTCACTAAAACTGAAATGCAGGTGGCACTTTGCCCAGTGCATTATACGAACACTGCACACTTCAACAACAGCAATAAAAATAAACAATCCACCATCAATAAGTAAAAAAAATGCTCTGAAATGCAGATAGCACTTTTCACAGTGCATTATGAACATTACACATATTCCACATAACAGAAAATATAAATAATTAAATAAATTGCAATTGCCATTTTACCAACTGTAAAATACTTAACGGTTAATAAATGAGTAGGCGGTTAAACGATTAAATGACTTAGTCGCGCACATCCCTAGTCCATATGGATTTCAGTGTCACAGCAAGGTGGTCAAAATGTTAAAAATTACAGGGTCTTAAGTTTGTAGCTATAATAACCTAGAATTGAAGGGACAAATAAAAGAAATGACACATTTCATTCTTATCATAATCAGTGTACCTTATTTTTTAAAGTTAAATACTTAATCTACCAAACCAGACACAGAATCAAGAAACTTATTTGCAACTTGTTTCTGTGTTTTGGGCATAATAACCTCAGGCTACTTTATTCGTTGATGCATAAAACCTTTTCCAGAAACATTAACAGCCTACTATATTAATTGATTAACTGAAAAAAACAATCTTAGAAGATTTTTATGAGCTTCCTTTTGATGACAGGAAGAGGGACTCCCTTTCTACATTTTACACAGAAACCTAGATATGAATGATATTTGTTTTATGAACAGATTTTTTCTTTTTGCTGTGCTAATTATTTATTGATATTTGAAGTCGACCAGCGTTTGATAAGGGGGCACCAGCTGCCCACCAGCGTTACAGTCTTTTTACTTAATACTCAGTTGTAAAAGTAAAAAACACTCTAAGTACAAGTAGACAAAATTACTGTGGTACAGGACCTAGAGTAAGACATAATAATCTTCTTTTCACCCTTTCAAATACTTTACTAATTAATGATAGTGTGTAGTTACCATAATGAAAAGTATTGTAACTGTATTTATAAATGTGGTATAAAAAAATAATTATTTTTAAGCAATTATTTTGAAATGTTATCATCAAATCTTTGAAATAAAATTAAAAGAAAGAGGTGTATTTTTATTTGTGCAGTATTACAGATTAGTGGTAGCTGGGGTCCTCATCAGTGGTTGTCCACTTGTGCGGCTTTTTTGATTTTTTTTTAACCACAACACAAAATGTACACTTCAATATTAGTCCTGTGACTCCCTCATAGTGACAGTTTCTTTCATTTTCCTCCTCTTCGTCTCTCTGTCCATCTCTCCCTCCCTCTGTCCTTCCCTGAGATGTTGCCTTGCCGTCGGGCGATCAGGTCGGATCATTATTTTGAAGCTCAAACGGGCTGTCTGGACACAGGATTGGGGGATGAATTGTCTCGTAGAGCTGGCAGCGCTATAACAGCAGCTCCAGCAGCCGGGACGGAGCTCAGTTTGGCCCCCGTCTCCCTCTCATCCTCACCTCAGCGCTTAGGATTACTCTGTTGTTTTGCGCGCTGCTCAGGATGACTAAAGTGCCTCGCAGACAGACCCCTGTTAAAAACATATCCATCCATGGCTTCAGACCTGTGAAGGATGAGGAGCTACACTTTGATACAGAGAGCTGCCTGGAGGAGAGCGTCTCAGTATGAGTTTTGTCAGCTGCAGCAAAGAGGGCCGCGAGAGAAAAAGACAGGGAGAAAGGGAGAGAAAAAGGGAAAAAAGGACCCACTCCCTCCCTTTATTTTCACATTCTGAAATCTTAAATATTAGACCATCAGCTTAAGATGTGTTGCGTCAACGCTCGTCCAGATGGAGTTGTATTTGGGTGTCGCTCCTTCGCCTCAGATGAAGGCACAGCTTTAGATGACGGGGTGAACCAGAGAGGGGGGCTTTTCAAGGCTAAAGAGTCTGACAGAAGCAGCAGGGTTAATGAATATGCTGTTTGCTGCCATGCTCTGTTTCTACACTCAGCAGTGGTCCTAAGAAGGGCAGGGGAAAAACTCCTTTTTTAGATCCAGGCACCCAGCACCCACCGCCACCAGTGAAGCAGGCTATATGCAGCATATGTTGTTTTTGCAGCACAAACACACTGAATCTCTCCTTTCAAGGACATTTAGACTTTGCATTGCACCACTATGTGCAGCCTCCATAAGGGTGGCAGCAGCTAAATACAAAACATCAACAATGTAGAAGTTGATGAATTAAGCCTGGCTCACATCAGCTGTTAGCTTACTTAAGATTATATGAGTTTAATCTGGGGAGGCCACCATAACAACACTGCCTTAAACTAACTTTTAGTCAACTGGAATAACAAAGAGGTGAAGTAAGGGGCAGTTTTAGGCCTCCTGACCAACACTATCACTGATTTGAACTTGTATTAGCCACACCTATATAGACGTATATATATTTATATATCTTGAGTTATTAAAAAGCTTATAAAACAAGTTACAGAAAAAACAGTGAATGGACTAATGGCATGATCTCTTGTGCCAAAACATTTGTTTGAGCCAGGTTAGAAACATGTTTATTGCTGTTGTAAATATTTAACATGGAGTGTCAATGTGACATCATGATTTTCAGCCAGCCCCAAGTGGACACTGAGGGAACTACAGGTTTTTTCACTTCCACTTTTCTTCATTTCTAACACCAGAGGTTGCCACTCTGTTGCTCTTTGCTCTGCTCATTTGAAACAATGGTATCACAGTTTGTGTATGTGACCTCTAGTGCTCCCTTTGACAGCCACAAATAGGCACTTGCAGCCTTTTAGAGTTATATTTGCTTAATTTTTAACATCAGTGGTTGACACATGCTCACAGCAATAACATTATAATCATTTTCTGGGGCTGGATGTTTTGCAATAAACTCTCTGGAAAAGGTCACATATGCAAAATTCACTTTTCAATGATTTTGATACAAAAATATGTGTCTGTGGCTTGTCTCCAACCTCATCATCAGAAAAACACCTCCTTACCCTCTGCCCCTTGCTTCACCTTTCAGAAAATGTGCTCAAACAGTCAGTTAGAGACTGTCTCTCAATACCCTGCTCCAAAAATCAGTCAAGGAAAGTCGGGAAAATTTCAGTGGCTCAGTCTGTAAAAGACACTCCCATGAGGCAAATCCTGGAGGTATAATACTTGAGCCTTGTTGCGGTACTTGTGCATAAAATTGTGAAAAGAAAACTATAAACACAGCATGAAAAAATTTCAATTTTTACAGCGGAGTTAATATAATTGCAACCTGCTTTAAACAAACATGTTTGCACTTGAAAATCATTATTTTACATCCTTTCTCTGTGTGTGGATTTTCAGTAACTCTTTTGTTTGAATTTAATTTATGATTCAAAAGGGAGGAACATGTTCAGGCATATGTCTGGCCCCAGTACACATTAGAGCACAGCACTAAAAAACATTTCTTGAGAGAGTTGTGGTCGGGCCAAAACAAAGGGGTTCATAAGCGATTGTCAATTGCAAAATCTACTAAATAAGACTGAAAGCTGTTTGAGATTGGGAAGCAGTTCAACACGGAGTGCCATTTTTAACCCAGTCCTCCTCCAAATGTTATCTTTGTCAATGTCAGAGCGAGGCAGGAAAGAAAGAAAGGGTCTTCTGTATCAGCATTCTGTAATCATAAACAGAAGAACTTGTATGCATGATCTACAAAGTGAAGATAGTCAAACATACTTGATATTCGTAAAACCATGGATAAAGTGTTTTACATTCACGTTTAACATTGGAAAAGAACGTCTTAGAGCACCGGGCTGTAAGTAGAGATATATAGTCGGCTACAAAACTACGATACTAAGTTTTCCCAAAATTGCTTGTTGTCACACATCAAAAACTACCGCTACGTAACTAGCAAGCGTTACATTACCTCGTCGCTTTGCATCCTGTAAGTTGCTGAAAAAAGAAGTTGTTAAGCAATGTAGAGTTCTGAGGAAGGTCCGAGCTGCATTCATTAGCATCACAACAAACACAAGCTTTGGCTTGGGTCACGTCTTTTGGTGCGTTCCAGTTGTAGTCAGAAGTAGGAATTTCCGAGTTCCAAGTAGGAAACTGCAACTGTAACGTCCCTCGGAGTCGGAATTTCCTACTGGGAACTCGGTGAAACCTCGCCACCCCCGAGTTGACAATGGAAGATGGATGCCCCCAGTGTGAACAGTTATTTAGCTTTTGTAATAATCAATTTATTTGCACTTCTGACTGGGGTGTGTCGCTCTAGATCAGCTGTATACATAGTATTGTTGGACTTATATTTACAAAAATGCTGCCATAGTGATAATCACATGCTTCATGTGATATTTGTGAACAACAACGCAGGGCGTGCTAACAACAGCTAACAATAGCCTTTTAGATCGGCATGTTTTTTTCCGACTTCAACTGGAACGCCGATAAGTCTGAGATGATATCACTCCCAGTTCCAAGGTTACTGGAACGCAGCATTACGACAGTCGATGCGCGTGCTCATGGGCAGCAGAGTCTTTGTGTCGCCGGTATTAGATTCTCCTCGTAGCACCTTTAAATTCCTTGACCATGAAAACATACCATTAGCAATTGGATTCATAATTATATCTATTTTAGTTCAGTAGTTATTCACCAAAATCACATTTTTCCGTCATGGCAGCCAGATCCAGATCAACACCAAAATTGAATCACTTCTTCTTTTTCCCATGCTGAACATTTCCTGAAAATTTTATCAAAATCCATCCATAACTTTTTGAGTTATTTTGTTCACAGACAGACAAACTCTCCCGAAAACATAACCTCCTTGGCAGAGGTAATAAACTTCTAAGAATCGACTTGCAAGTATTGAATAAGGAGATGTTTATTACAGTCTGATTTGATCAACCAGACCAACATCAAAATGAAGATCTAAGTTGATCCGAACAGAAAAAGAACCACAGCAGTGCATTGTATAACTAGCAATATTATTTTAAATTTGCCAAAATTGAAAAAGTCCAAGAACATAAAGAAATGACGACATTAATGTCACTGTCTGATCCCAGAGTCAGACAAAAAGTCCGTCCTGTCCTCATTGAAACAAACTGTAGTCATCAGCTCTGAAGTATGTGGGCATCATGTAACTTTGAATGGCACCGATGATTCACTGAGACTGAATGAAGATGTCATTCTTTGTCACTGAGAAACACTAATCTGAACACAGATGTATTAATTGCTAATTGTTTGGCTGAAAGATCTGCTACATTTAGGTTTAACCTAATTAAATCTTGTTCTAATAGGAGCTTAACATCGGGCCACGAGCCTCATTAACATAAAACTCCCTCCATTTGAGGAATACATTAAAATTCTCCTTGGCTGATGATTGTCCTCATGTTCTCTTGCACATATCTTTCCCTCACCTCCCGTCTGCCTCCAATGGTGAAAAAAACCTCCGCCTCCCTGTATTTGCAATGGTAGCGGTGAATGATGGTGCCATCTGGTCTTATGGGAAATTAGAGGCAAGAGCGCCGGGGCAAATGGCCCCCAGCAAGCCCTGCCCAGGAGGGAGAGGCCGACAATCTGCTGCAGACTGTCTGCACACAGGAATGCACCATCCCACTTCACTGGAGCCCCCACTGACGGCCTTTCTGGAGTCAGCGCACTGAAACATGCTAAAGGCTAACGCTACTCTGCCAAGAGCTACTGTGGAGGAGAGCTGCAGCGTGGCTATGCTTTGTTTATGGAGAGTGTTGTCCTGCTGGCTCTGAGGCCATCACTAATCCTGGTTTATTGTTCTTCTTTCCAAAGGATGTATTACATGCTACTGAGATGTTAAATACTGCTCTGTGTGCAAATTTGTGTTAGTCAGATCTGTTTATCCCCATAAGTACGAGCAAAGGTCATTTTTACATGTATACTGGCTGTGTTTAGGTGTTTGTTTCTGGGTAAGGTGGTTTCACTCAATATGAAATCATTTTAAAAGTTTAAGAGTCCATAAACATGGAGACAGTTTCACATTAGGCCCACTTGTTTCGAACCATGCTGCAGTGCGGTTCGCCCCCCTCCCCTTCCCTCACTGGCTTGCATTCACACTTGCAACATCGAACCGTGCCCGGGCCCACTTGCGTATTTACTCAGTTTGAAACAGCAGGGGGCGATATGCACGTAACTGGTTACCAAACCTGCTACGGAGGAGAACGAAGAAGAGGCTACCATGGTAACCGTTTCCTACACCAAACAACCAATGTTTGCGTTTCACTCTCTTCTACATTTTCCTTCAAATGTGTGTTTTTTTTTAATCGTGTTTGAGACGGCATCAGCGACCTTCTGGACCCTCGTAAATCATCGTAATCCTCAACCAGAATAAACAAATCGACACATTGAGTAAGCAAAAGATTCAACTGTGGGATTAACAGGAAGTAAATAATGAAGGACTTGACCCATAATCAGTGCTTCCAATACCCATAATGCATCAAAAGTAGATTGGTTCGGACCACTTTGTTTCACACCAGTGAAACCGCACCAAATGTAGGGAGATGGAGCGGATCGAGACCACCCCTTCATGGAGGTCTCGGACCGGCTGATTTGGTGCGCATCAAAGTGCGGTGGTTGCATTCACATTGATACTAATGTACCAAACCCTGGGCCAAAACTTCTTTGGTGTGCACTAAATATGGTTGGTGTGAAAACACCCTCACACTATCAGGCAGATCACCAGACCACATCTGTCAGTTATAGTAACATTTCAGAGTAGCAAATCCAAGCTCTCGCAGATCCTTAAGTGATAAAACATGATTTTTAAAGGGAAAAATTATATGGAAGGCAGTGTGGGTAATTTGTTTTCCACACTGCTTTGGCATTTTTTTGTATAAGACATTATTGCTGCCTTTTTTTGTACCGCAATTCCCTAAGCTGTTCTTCTTTTTCATATCCCACTTGGTTCAGGGCAAGTTGTGGAGCTAACTGGGCTGCTTCTTCTCATAGTTTATTGTGGGTTCTCCATGAGAGCAGCCTGTGCAAATCGTCAGTACACTGTGGCCCAGTTTTAAGCCTGAAAATCCTCTGGTGCCATTTAAAACCCTTGTACAACCACATTGAGACCTATGCCCCATGTTCATATTTCATAGATAGTGTTGCTGAAATTCCATTGTGAATGCTCACTAATGCTTATGCAATGCAAATTGATGAGGAAGTTCAGATGATGTGTATAAAGCTCATGTATTTGTATTTTTTACTAAATTATATAAGCCTATTTTATCTAGATTGTTTCCATTGGAACTATTAAAATTGGTGTCTAATTTGCAACTTATCAGCAATCTATTTTTTCTTCAAAATTCTAGGAGGCCTGCACATTTTTTGTTTGCAACTAGGGAGGTATCCAAAAACAATGACAGGGGGTCACAAGATGTCCCAAAGTAAACAAAATGAATTTAAAATTGTTCTAAATAATGTTTGCCCAGTTTTTAAAAAATGGACTCAGTTCAATTTTAAATACTTTGTATCCATTAATGAAATTGTTGCTGAAGTGAAAACAGAATGTTAAAATAATATTTTGGGGAAAGAAGTATGTTTGCACATGATGGTAATATTGCAGGGCAGATGTTCCCAGACTTTGTTAGGCCCCCTCTGACGGATGGAAATGTTTTAAGCGCCCCATCACTCACCAAACACTTGAACAGAAATGGTGATACAAGATCACTATCACTTGTGCCCTTCTCTAACAGATTTCCATATTTAAGAATGTATCCCAGACTTCACTTTTAAAGAATACACACCAGCATCTAGTGAAATAATATTGAATTAAAAGTGACACCACAAGAAAAACACCCACGTTTTTTATGTAAACACAGCCAGTTTGACTTTTGTACAAGCACGAGTGATGGCTTAAGATGTGGCTATTTGGCCTGGATACTCAACTTCAGGAACAAGACAATTAAAACTAGAGCAAATTTATATTATTCGGACATGTCTTAGAACACCGGGCTGTAAGTAGCCATAGATAGCCGGCTACAAAACTACAATGCTAAGTTTTCCAAAAACTGCTTGTTGTCACACATCAAAAACTACCACTACGTAACTAGAAAAGATACATTACCTCGTCGCTTTGCATCCTGTCAGTTGTTGAAAAAAGAAGTTGTAAAGCAATGCAGAGTTCTGAGGAAGGTCTGAGCTGCATTCCCTAGCATCACAACAAACACACGCTTTGGCTTGGGTCACGTCTTTTGGTGCGTTCCAGTTGTAGTCAGAAGTAGGAATTTCCGAGTAGGAAACTGCAACTGGAACGTCCCCCGGAGTCGGAATTTCCTACTGGGAGCTCGGTGAAACCTCGCCACCCGTTGACAATGGAAGATGGACGCCCCCAGTGTGAACAGTTATTTAGCTCCTGTAATAATCAATTTATTTGCACTTCTGACTGGGGT
Organism: Scarus forsteni; assembly: GCA_036419115.1. Classification (NCBI taxonomy): domain Eukaryota; kingdom Metazoa; phylum Chordata; class Actinopteri; order Labriformes; family Labridae; genus Scarus; species Scarus forsteni. The sequence continues at coordinate 4,674,129 of JAZDUH010000085.1, read as the reverse complement.
GTGTCGCTCTAGATCAGCTGTATACATAGTATTGTTAGACTTATATTTACAAAAATGCTGCCATAGTGATAATCACATTCTTCATGTGATATTTGTGAACAACAACGCAGGGCGTGCTAACAACAGCTAACAATAGCCTTTTAGATCGGCATGTTTTTTTTCCGACTTCAACTGGAACGCCAATTAGTCTGAGATGATGTCACTCCCAGTTCCGAGGTTACTGGAACGCAGCATTATGACAGTCGCCGCGTGTGCTCATGGGTAGCAGAGTCTTAATGTCGCCAGTAATAGATTCTCCTCATAGCACCTTTTAAGTTTTTATGGTTTTTGGAGCTGAATGTCAGAATAGCGGTAGAAAGTGGTCCTCCAGCCCAATAGCATGCAGTATTTAGTATTTATAGTATTATAATAGTATTTATCCGGTCTTGCTACCCCCCTGATGCAAATGTGGCCTGTTGTAGGGGTCATCTCCAGGAACAGTGGGGGATCCAAGTCCTTGAAAGTGCTGTGCTTGTGGTCAGGAGGCTGAAAAACATGGGTACCCTTGTACTAGGGGTCCACAGCTTGCACTTTGGGAAGCATTGTGTAAGACGCGTCCTCACTTGGAAGAGCACTTGCCCCCCCCCAGACACAAATGGGACATGAGCAAACAAAGAAAGCCATCCTCACTTCAGGAAAACCCAGTTTACTTTTAAGTGAGTCGTCATCTTAATTGTGAACATAACTCGTGACTCAGCATGGAAGAAGTCCAATATTTTCCAAGAGGGTACCAAAAAACAAATCAGTGCAAAGGAGTCCCAAAGTTGGGCCCTGAATTGCCTGTGTGTGGTCAGCCAAAGTGCATCATGTGTATGGAAACGTTTAAACAGTCTGGGTAGAAGCTTTGGTAACAAGTTTATGTGTCAACAACATGGGGACATGACCCTGGTTGCTCCTCAGTTTTTGTTCTACTACAAACCGTGTCCAGCACAAATGACCCTGATGTATTTCTGAAAAATTGCAGAACTCTTTTCTTAATCATTAATAATTTGTTCTCTTGTGCATGCTGCAGCACATTGTTGGTGTTTGACTGAAAGAGGTCAAAAGGCAGGAGCAGCCTGAACAGCTCTGTAGGGGTAATTAGAGGTTAAAGGATAAGTTTGGTTTCTACAGCTTTCACATTGTTTATAGAATGAAGTAGAACAATATACTCACCCAGAAGACTTTCCTGATCCAAAAACTGCTTCAAGAGATATTTAGATGCGCTATGCATGCCCCTTGTGCTACCATTATACGGATGTCCACCGCTCATTTTGGATCTAAATATCTCCTGAAGCACTGTTTGGATCAGGAAAGCCTTCTGGGTGAGTATATTGTTCTACTTCATTCTATAAACAATGTGAAAGCTGTAGAAACCAAACTTATCCTTTAAGTGTCTCGCTCAAGGACACATGGTCATTGGTTGCTGTGGGGGAGCCCCACATGCCGTGTAAATGTACCTCTGGTGTTGTGAGAGTGTTGCACAGCACTGTATAAGAGAGGGGTTTTGTCCCGATGACCTTGATGATGAACTGTAATGCAGTGAAACTCAGCCTGTTAGTCACACTTATAGCCAAGAGGACCTTATATACATGCTAATTAATTGCATTTCTCATTTCCCCGCTGCTCTGACTGTATAGGACTTCCACCTGCTGTATGAAGAAGCACGTTATTACCAGCTGACACCCATGATCAAGGAGCTGGAGCGCTGGAAGCAGGAGCGGGAGCAGCGGCGGATGGCTCAGCCCTGCGACTGCCTGGTTGTTCGTGTCACGCCTGACCTGGGCGAGAGGATCGCCCTGAGTGGGGAAAAGGTGCTCATCGAGGAGATCTTTCCCGAGACTGGAGACGTCATGTGTAACTCAGTCAATGCTGGCTGGAACCAGGACCCAACACACGTCATCCGCTTTCCCCTCAACGGCTACTGCAGACTCAACTCTGTCCAGGTAACGGCACACTCGAAACACTCTCCTGTGTGATGGCATTTCCTCCTACCCCACTTGTTGAAGGCAAACAGATTGAATTTGTCGTACAACACATAACACATCTTAAATTAAAAAAAACACATTTGTCTGTGCACACTATACGCACTTCTATAGCACTCTGATTTTAGCAAACACACACAAGCTCAAAAAGCTGTCATTTTGATATAAAAGATATACATATTTGTAATGTTCATGGCAAATCCAACCCTGTTTTGGTTTCCCTGTTTAGCATCATGTGTTGCTGATGGTGGCCTTGATATATCAGAGTAAAACCAGAGCACTGTAATCACAATGAGTTCTTTCCTGAAATTTAATAACAGTGTTACTTCTTTTGTTTGTTGGTATCAGATCTGCCTACAGTAGTCTACATATCTCCTCTGAAGTTTCAATGTAATATCAAAGAGTTGTAAATTAAGAGTGTTGGATTTTGAGAGTTAGTTGTTCTTTATACACATGAAGGTAACATTGTTCAGTGAGCTTCTGGTACTAAAAAGAAATCTGGAAACAGTCTTATATTTCCTGTGTTTTTGCAGAGGTTGAATAGTAGTTTGTTTGCCATCACAATTGAGCTGTGGGCACATCATGGTGGCACATCTGTGTCGTTTAATGGCCACTTCAGAAATCAAAGTCTTGGCAAAACATGTTGGAAGTGGGACAAAAATATTCTTACTAAAGAGAGGTTTGTAGAGCATCATTTTTTAAATATTTAATAAAGGAATAAAGCCCAGATCGGACAAAAATGCTACTGAGGCTGTTAGCCTCAATGCTGATCTCTGTACATGAAGTTGCTTCGTGCTGTTGAATCAGGCTGATCCAGCTACACTGCAGGTGCGCATCATGCCTGCTGCTAACCAACATTTAATTAGACAGTTGCATGCTGTTTTATATAGCCACTATTGGGCACATACCTCCTAGGTTTGTGCCCAACAGTGATGATATGTAGCAATAGATGTTCAGTATTCTATCTCCTATTCTAAACATCAGTCCGTTATCTATACCACTTCAATGTTTTGGAGTCACAGGGAGCTGGAGCTTATGCCAGCTGGCATTGGGCAAGAGCGTTCACCCTTAACCAAGCCAATCGCAGTGCCACATACAGAAACATATAACCATTCACTTTCTCAGCTACACTTAAGGGCAATTAAGTGTCACCACTAAACCTGCCAAGTGTGTTTTTGGCCTGTGTAGGAAGCCAGAGTGCTTGAGGTGAACCTTTGCATGCATGGGGAGTACATACATACTCCACATATGGCCCTTTTCCACTAGCACGCCTTGGCCCTACTCTACTCGGCCCTACTGGATTTGCAGCGTGTTTCCACTAGCCTGGTACCTCCTAAAACACGCTAGTTTTAGTACCTACTCCGCTCTGGTTCTAAGCGAGCAGAGTCGATACTGAAAGATGACGTCACCGACTGCCGGCTACTGATTGGTCAGACAATGTCGTCATCGATGAGTCATGAGCGTGACCACCTAGCATGCTAGCGGTAGCTACCATTAGCTTACCCTCATACGTCCTTTCTGTGCAGCTGGATTGCTCTCGTCCTTGGCTTCATTCTGTAGTATAGCTTCCAAAACTCTCCTGTGATTCTCAAGAGGTATTTCTTCTTACCACCTGCAGCCTTCTTCTGCTTTCCTTTTTTTACTCGGTTTGTGACAAAAAGCCACAGATTGTTGTGTCACGCTCAAAATGACGTCACCGCAGTGCTGCTCACCCCGTTGGGTAGGCGACTGGGGCTAATGGAAAAGCAGCACAAGGCGAGTAGAGTAAAGCCAGGTAGAGTCGAGTGGAATAGAGTAGGGCTAGTGGAAAAGGGCCATTAGAAAAGCATGAAGGGACTGACCCAGCAACCTTGTTGCTGTGAGGCAGGCACGCTACCTGCTGCCGCCATGCCACCCTACAGTGTAAACATGAATATATATTTAAAATGTAAGAATAAAATTGATTTGGGCAAAAATGGATCATTTCACAAAAAAACAAATAATCAAAACCAACATTATTTGTGATGTTTAATGTTTGTTATGCAGTTTTTATTGTTTGAAGGCCACAGTACAGCATGTTGAAGATGATTGATTTTGTTCTTACATCTATAAAAAGGCTCATCAGTGATTACAGTTACATCACGTGATTGGTGAACAGCCAGTTCCAATCACCATGCATGTTATAAACTGTTTCATACACCATTTAGCTTACAAATTCGATCTTAAAGCTTATTTATGAACATTGTGAACACATTCAATTGTGAATATTGTTGATTTCAAAGGAGAGACTGTCATTACAACATTGGACTCTGTTACTTCTTTCAACGTTGCTGCATCATCCTTTTTAACTTCATGTTTTGCCCATTGGGCCAGTGAGTCTCCTATCAGAGGCATGTGTGAAAAAGTATGCTTAGAAGATCTGAGAGCAGCCTGTCCTGAAATTTTCTACAAATTTTTCGGGTCAGAAGTGCGGGAAAAGCCACTTTAAAACTAACTGTGAAGTTATTTCTCACCAGCCACAGCAATTAAAAAAAGCAGAAGGTAAATGTTTGAACATTTGAAAGCCCTTTTTTCTGTTCTAACTAATGAACATAAGTGCAGCTGCAGTGTTAAACAAAGCTGTCAGATGTTTTCAAAAGCAGTATTAACCAATTCAGATGTTGAATGTTTAATCTCTTTAACACAAGGAGGTGAACATGTTTCTGTTAATGCATAGCTCTCATTATAAACCTCTGTATATACTCTGTCTGGATTCTGCAGTTAAGCACTAATAAGTTGATTCGGCTTCATGTGTTTTTAAAGACATCAGTCTGGTGTTTGAGGTGAACCACGGGTTGCAGATTTCTCACATAGAGCTCACTGCAAATCAGTCTGAAAGATTTACTTTGCATGTCGCCACAGATTCTATTGGGTGAACCATTGTTTATCCAGCAAATGATTTTGCTGAGTATGCAGTCCATTTTTCACCACCAGCCATCAACACAATGATACACACACCTGGCCGACATTTGTGCTGTGTAACAAGGGCTCTCACAGCCACTCTGCAGATCGTCTGACACTGCTGAGCTTAAGCTGATTCACTAACAGCACTCTCAAATGAAAGAGAACTCCATCTGTTTAACCTCACAGTGAAAACGCTCTGTAGCTTTTTTATGTTCATTTTATAGGAAGTAAAAAATGTGTTTTTTCATATAGATGATCATGTGAAATTGTTGTGAAAAATTCATCCTGACTGACATTTGTAGTCATCACTGTCCAAATGTCAGCAGTAAGTATTTTGAAATCATCTTTAAGGCTTTTTATTTGAGTTGATGGTCAATGGCTGTGTTTATGTGAGAGCTCTCACTTTTAGATATATGCCTGATGGAAATACACACTTTAAGGTGAGTTTTATAGCATCAAAATAGGTTATCTATAAATGCTATTCCTTAGCTTCATGGTCGGGTCAGACAGGGCTGGATACTCAACTTCAGGAACAAGACAATTAAAACTAGAGCAAATTTATATTATTCGGACACATCTTAGAGCACCGGGCTGTAAGTAGCGGTAAATAGCCGGCTACAAAACTACGATACTAAGCTTTCCAAAAATTGCTTGTTGTCACACATCAAAAACTACCGCTACGTAACTAGAAAGAGATACATTACCTCGTTGCTTTGCATCCTGTAAGTTGTTGAAAAAAGAAGTTGTAAAGCAATGCAGAGTTCTCAGGAAGGTCTGAGCTGCATCTATTAGCATCACAACAAACACACGCTTTGGCTTGGGTCACATCTTTTTGTGCGTTCGAGTTGTAGTCAAAAGTAGGAAACTGCAACTGGAAGGTCCCCTGAGGTCGGAATTTCCTACTGGGAACTCGGTGAAACCTCGCCACCCCCGAGTTGACAGTGGAAGATGGATGCCCCCAGTGTGAACAGTTATTTAGCTCCTGTAATAATCCATTTATCTTCACTTCTGACTGGGGTGTGTCGCTCTAGATCAGCTGTATACATCGTATTGTTAGACTTATATTTACAACAATGCTGCCATAGTGATAATCACATTCTTCATGTGATATTTGTGAACAACAACGCAGGGCGTGCTAACAACAGCTAACAATAGCCTGGTAGATTGGCATGTTTTTTTCCAACTTCAACTGGAACGCCGATAAGTCGGAGATGATGTCACTCCCAGTTCCGAGGTTACTGGAACGCAGCATTACGACAGTCGCCACGCGTGCTCATGGGTAGCAGAGTCTTATTGTCGCCGGTAATAGATTCTCCTCATAGCACCTTTAAAAACATTAAAAATGACCATGTGAACACCTATTTCTAAACAAAAATTACCATTCTGAATTAAACTGAAGTTGAAAGTTGGTGGCTGGTTTATTCAGATTTAAAGTCTGAATTGAATAATTCCTCGATCATATTTACGTTCATTCTGCTTTAAATTTATTTCAGTCATTCATGCTTGTGTCTTTGTCCTGTTGCGTTGACGCACATATGCTGCCCTGAAGAGAACAAGATGGCTGCCCAAAGCAAGTGTTGGACTTGAGTCGAGACAACTTATTTAATAATGGCCGTAGAAGATTTGGAAATAATGAAAAGAGCGTCCAAGTTAGACGAGGTTTCCCTGACAGAAACGCTGGAGACGCTGAACTAGAGTTTGTTTTCTTCCGGTAGACATAAAAAAGTCACGTCCACCCCCTGTCCAATCAGAACCATTCTCAACCCCCAGACCTTTTGTAGAATTGAATAAAGGCCGATAAAGGTGTTTTCCACAGAAACTCGAAGGAGAATACTTTACCTCTGAATTCTATTTAGTTCTGAATACTTAATTCCATATTTTTAAAATAAAATAATGTAACTGTGGCCACCGGCTCTTGTTGGCTGAAGCTCCAGACCTCGGCTTTTTAGAAAAAAAAAGCTGCAGTGAAAACCAAACTTAAGCATAAAGCTCATCATGATGAAAACTATGAACTACAGTGAAGCTGACCCTTGAATTAGAGTGAACATTTGTGCAGATGAAATTATATTACCAGCTGTCCCCGTAGTATTTCCCCTCCACCATTCTCCCATTAACCCTTTGACTTCTAAACAAAGAAATACATTTGCAAAAAAGTATTTGTAGATGTAATTGAGTTCCTTCTTCTTTATTTAGCAACATTTTAGCTTTTATTTTTCAGATTACCCAATCGGGAAGCAGATATGCAGGTCAACCCGCTGGTTGGCTTGCCCATTAAGGGTTATCCTGGGTATGAATGGATTTTGTTTATTTCTGCAACATTTTTTCTGTATGTAAACATGTCAGAGAGTGATGTTTACAGCCAGTGTAGTTTATTACAGCTCTAATTACTAAAACATGGTGTGAGATGTTAGCACTGTAACACCTGCCAAGCATAACTGACCACAAATGCTGTACAGATCTGCAGCTTGTGTTGTAATAATCCCACAAACATAATATGTAATGTTTGGTGTTCTATGGCTTTCTCTGATACCATTTCTGTGCTGATACTTTTAAAACAATGCCAGTGCCTAAATAGTTCCTGGTTCTTAATTTTAGGGGGAAAACCTCTAGTTTGATCCAGCTGGTAAAGCCACTGCTGCCTCTACTGTCTATTGCTCTTGCCAAAGATATGAAATATTTGACAGCTTGTTGAGCATTTAAGATTTCAGAAACTTGGATCTTTTATTTGGTGATTGATACAGGAATCACTTATTTCAAATAATTGTAAAAATATGCAGTTCTATGCAGTAAATCAGCAGTTTTATGTCACCACATCCACCCCAGACATTCAGGTGTCAATGCTCATTAGGGCTGCGACCGTCACTGCACATAGCAACATGCAGAAAGATTCACAATGGCGGCGTCCATGGCAGCATCACTTCGCGAACCACCAAAAACCTCCAAAAGCTGGGAGCACTTCAGGCTCAACAAAGCAGAGCAAATGATCACTTGCAAACATCGCAAGGCCGACTTCATCTGGCATGTGAGCATGACGTCTATGAAAGAGCACTTGCTGAGAAAGCATGTCGGCGTATTGGAGACGGACGAAGACTTGCCTCGGTATAAAGATTATTTTTGTTTGTTACATTCAGCAGCACCTTATTTTATTGAATACTCTATAGACAAGACTGCTACTACTATGCCTGCTTTGTTTCAAGGAAAAAAAAGTAAGTTTGTGAGCATTTATTTAAACAACATGCAAACAAGTCTGTTGTAATGTCCGTAAAAATAAAGGTGACTCCGGCTTGTGAATATACCTGCTTTTATTTAACAGTTACCGTGGGCCGTGACCACGGCAACTACAATTTCAATTCATGAACAAAAAGTAAGTAGTAATCTCTAGACCTCCTGCTAATGGCTGTCTCCCTCCTCGTTCGAACCCACACACTATCTCTCCCCTTCTGAACTCTGACCCGCTCACCCCGCCTTCCTGGTCCCTTTATTGACCATCGATTTTCAGGAAACATTAACATCCACATTGAACACATAAACAGCAGAACTGCCACACTATTAATGTACTTACAGTTTTGCACAGTGAGTCAAGAAAGAAAAAAGCTGTAATAAAATATTATTACTGAAGGAAAAATGCTTTTGTCTTTATTGTTGTTTAGAAAATATCTAAAACAACTTTAAGCTAAATTGTAAAGGAAATTGCAAAAATGTGCCATTATCCGATTAATCGACTAATCGCTTACATACTCACCTGATTAATCATTTAACTAATCGCCCGATTAATCGATTATGGAAATAATCGTTAGTTGCAGCCCTAATGCTCATGTGTTATCACTGTTGTAGTGGTTGTAGTCACTTTCTTTACCAGATACTAAAAAAACAATACTACTGTAGGAATATATTACAGCTAAGTAGTTGCTGTCTAACACTGGCATGTGACAGGAAGGATGCAGTGTTGCCTGCATGACCTGAAAAAGACATTAAATAAGCTGCTTTGACTGTTTAATACAGTATCTGTTCAGCTTCATACCAGTGCTAACAGTTACTCACCAGGGTCCTACATCTCTCTTTTTCCATCTGTTGTGGTTGTCCCTCTGTGACACATCATTAAGCATGCTGTTGTCAAACATTTCTTCTCCTCTCATACATCGATCTCACAGTAACAACCTTTGATTTGACGTTTTGTTGGTTAACAGTTTGGACCATTTCATGTAAATAGCGGTGTGTGCTTGTATTTGTCAGAGTCTTGATGTGATACTGAAGAAATTCTGGAAAGCAAAGAGAAAGACAAAAATGTTGAACTTTCTGTTTTAAGACATCCCAGATGTGGCCTTGAGTGTCTTTCAGCTTCACACTCAACATGAGATAAAACAACCAACGTCCAAGGCATGCTGGACCTCAAACTTTGAAAATGCCTGATTTAGCAGCGGTAAACACCCACCGGCCACTTGATTAGGTATGCCCATTCAACAGCTCATCGATGTAAATAACCTTATCAGCCATTAAGATGGTAGCATATCAGTGCAGGAATGGTTTAGATGACCTGCTGAAGGTCAAACCAAGCATCAGAATGAGGCAGAAAGGGACTTTGTTTGCAGCTCAGTTGTACATGGGGTGGCTGAGTTTCCATAAACTGCTCTCATCTATATGTCTATGCATGTACAGTACATTGTGAGGAAAAGAGAAAACATACAGCGAGTGACATTTTTTTTGGTAAGTTCCCTCACTGCTGTAAGGTCAGAGGAAAAAGCAAGATTGGACTGAGATGATTGGAAGGCAAAAGTAACTTATATAGTCAGTTGCTATTAGGGATGGGTACCGAATTTGGTACTTTAAGAGGTACCGACCAAATTCTGTTGGCACTCCCGAGTACCGATTCACGTAAAATCAAACGGTGCCATGTTTAGGTACCTAAACGCATCCTTGTGACTGTGAGGGAGTGGAAGAAGCTCTATTGGGTAGAGTAGGTGAATTTCCATACCGGACTTGAACACAGCACAGCAATAGCGTAATGACTTCAGCAGCCGCAGCCTCAGTCAACAAAGCAAGCATGGCTGAGAGAAATTGCTCGAAAGTATGGCTCTACTTTATTAAATGTGATGCAGATTATGCTTGCTGCAATATTTGTGACGCCAAGTTAAAGGCCAGCAGAGGAAAATACTTCAAATCTGAGGAAGCACCTGGTGACACAGAAAAATTTCCTTATAGCTGAAGAGTGCACAATTTTTGATAGCCTCAGATCTACGACCACAAAGGATTCATTCAGCACTGTTAGCACGCCTGTGTCCAATGGAGACTAGTCGTCTGCAGCCAGAAACACAGGAAAAGAAATGGCTTTAACATTTGGTGATGGCAGCAAATGGGACAAGGAGGATACCTGGTCCAGGTAAACAAGCCTCGTGTTTAAGATGGTATTAGCTTGGCATTTTAATATGCATCAGTTATCATTATCATGTCGGTTCCTCGTACTTTGTAACATTAATGTAAGTGCTCTTTTTATTTACAGCTCTGTCTGACCCATTGTTAAACTGCTCTAAAGTTAAAGTGAGGGCTGCAGTTAATTTATTAAGTTGTGGTTCATTTTAGTTTCTGGTTTTCATGTTGAAGAAATTTTTGGAACAACTACAATGTTACAATACAAACAGTTGAATGTTGTTTTGATATATATCTGTCAAATTTTATATATTGAGGAATAAATTTACATTGAAAAATTAAGATCTTAATATTAAACAAATTAGTATTTATTACTCCATAAACACATGCAAAAGTACCGAAAATTGGTACAGTTGAGTACTGATACCGATTCCCAGGTACCGGGCATCGGTATGGTATCGTTTCAAATGTTAAGGTACCCATCCCAAGTTGCTATAACCATTTCTGAATTGACAACACTGAAATCCTGAAGCAAATGGCACAGACTCTCTAGAACTGGACAGTAGAAATTGTTGAATTGTAATTTCTGCTGCAACATTCTGATTGCAGTGTGAGAAAGTATGGATCTATTTGGCCATGTATTGACAGTTCAGGCTGGTGGTGGTGGCGTATCGGATGTTTTCTTAGCACGTGTCGGGCCCTTGGTACCAGTTGAGTGTGTTTAAACCCACAGCCTACCCGAGTATTGTTGCAGACCATGTCCGCCCCTTTAGACCACAGTGTACCCTCTGATGATAACACACCATGTCATTGAAGCGCAAACCATCTCAAACTGGTTTCTTGAATGTGACAATGACTAGAACTCAGTTCAATGAAGCATCTTTGGGATGTTGTCGAAAGGGAGATTTGCATTGTGCATGTGCGGCCGGCAAATCTGCAGCACCTGTGTGACGCTATCAAGTCCATATGGATCAGAAATTTGAGGAATGTTACCAGTGCCTTTTTGAATCTATGCCATAAAGAATTAAGGGAAATATGACCTTATAATGTGGCCTTTTAGTGTAAAGCCATACAAAAACATCTGACATAATATGGGCATCCCTTCCTCTATCATTAACTCTCCCTCTGTAGCATCATATTTGCAGTGATATGACAATAAAAGCTGCAGATCTGTTTTTATGATTGTGGTTTATAATGAGTGCTGGTTGGTATAACACTGGCTGGTGTTGCAAGTTATTTATTCTGCAGTGTTTCACAGCTTGTTATCCTTTATTACACACAGTAAATATAATATCTGGTTTCACCATTTTTTAAACATGAAGTCTTATTGATAAAAAAAAAAAAATCTTTTCAGACTTCCAGCTCCTCCAAAGTTCAGAAAAGTAGTTTTACAGTTGTGTTACCCAGAGAGCTCAGCGAGAGGGAGGAAACATAACAGCCTCACACCACAGGCTCCATATAACACACTCCGGTGCCCACAGCAATGAACAGACCAACACATAGAGGAGCCTCACCCCCTCCAGCACCCAAAGGGAGCCTCTCCCAGGCAGGCTAGCGCGCTCTGACACCTCCACCTCCCCCCCTGCCAGTGTGAGAGACCACCTCCAGGGAGGAGAGGCGAGCGAGCGGGACAGAGCACGTGTGGACTGCGGCCATGTTTTCCTGCAAAAAAATGAAGTAGAGGAATGGAGAGGGGGGGAAATGATATGCATAATTTACGCTTTACTCCTTTTTAAGACACAGCTCCTTTTTTAAAAAGACTCCAATATAACACCGCTCTGGGCGATTGAAATACACGTATTGCATTTTTTAATACCATACTTACAATTTCTCAAACAGCCTAAACCGGTTTATACTTCTTTTATAGATTTTTAAATGACTTGCAATATAATTAATTGGCCGCATCAACTAACACAACATTTTCCCACTCTGTTTACCAGTGAGACTGGTTATGGAGTGTGAGCGCGTCAGACGTACTCGCTCTGAAATGAGTTTTTAATGTTTCCTTTTTATTGGGCTGATGTTTTTGAAGGCGAGTGGAGCTGAAATCCTCTCCTCAGACAAACTGCTCAGAGGAAGAGGAGCTGGATTTTCCAGGTTTCCTGTGAGCGATGCTCCCTCTTGTCTCGCTGCATGGCCTCTCATCAGGGGCAGGTTTGGTTAGTTAGAGGCCCTGGGCAAGGAAGAAGATGAGGCCGCTCTGCATTCAGCTTAAAGCAGTCATAGAGTTCGAACAAAGTGTGTTTAGGCTTTAACTTAATCAACCTCAGTTGTTGTTTGAGCAAAACAGAACACAATCTAAATGGCAAATGAATGGTGGCAATGCTCAGATAGGTAACATGTAGTGAAATTGCACAAATCAATAGATAACATTTCATCACTGTCAGACACACACATGTCCTGTCTCCAATATGGCTACTTTAAAAAAAAATCAAAATCCCCATATACTAAGTGAACAAACACTTTATTGTCTGTATTAAAGTTATTTTTTGTGTTTTTTATTTGGTTGAAAGTTAATAACCAGCATGTTTCTGATGGCACTCTTACAGAAAATATACAGAAAATATTATAAAATGACCCAAAAGAGGGCTGTTAAAATGACACAAATACAGTAAAGACTCCAGAAAAAGAGCAAATTCTTCCCTAAAACTATTCTTGTATTTCCAAGAATTTACAACAATGTACGAGCAATTCTGCTGCCATTATTTTAGCTGCATCATTGAGTTGTGCAGTTCAGAGCATTACAGGAGACATGCTTGTAATTGTGATTTCCTTCAGGGAGGATAATAAAATAAAATAATAAATGAAACAGCGCAGGCAACCCGCTGATGGTCTCTTTTTGTCTTTTACAAATGTTTAAGACAGTTTTTTTAGGGGAGTGCGGCAATAATTTTGACCCATAGAACGAGAGATGAAACTGTCTAAATATATGTAACATTATTACTATGTAGTTTTGTCAATAGAGTCACTGTTGTGTTCTAATAACTTTGGTAATTAGTCTAATGTATTTCTATTTCACGTCATTTTACTCTGTGAAGCACTTTAGCCAGCCTTAGTTCAACATAACTCCTTTTAAAAGCCAGTCTTGATTCAACTTGACTCCATTTGCACAAAGAAGTTAGTTAATTTCACCACCTTGACCAAACATTTGTAATACTACCCACTTATTGTGCAACATACAGGGAGAGCTCTGTGTAAAAATAGGTCACCAACTTCAAGCATATTTTTTAAGAAAACAAGAAAAATCAGTCATGAGAAGATCATTTGTTAAATATAATTTTTTTATTAAACAATGCAGAAGCTGCAAGCACCCCTCCCTACACTGCCTGACTTACAGTATGGTTCTGTTTGCATAGGTAGATGAAAGTGGTAAGTTAATTCCACTTGTCCAAACTTTGCTGATCTACGTAGCTGTTGGATTTAGACAGTTTGGAAGGATGTGTTTTATAGGAGGGTTACTCATAATCTCCTACAAAAAGGAAAACATCCTGTAGGAAATGACCAGATCTTGGTCAGACTCAGAGTTTACAAATAGACTTGCAACTTTAAATAGGCCAAATTATTAAGGCAGCAGCTACAATTCTTGATGTTGTATCATTTTATTACAAAAAATATTAAACATGTAAGTAAACACCACAACACTCTGTTGACTGCACAGTAACATCAACTGTTTGTGGGTGACAAAATGAGCAGCTTCCTATCTCTTCCAGTTTTATCCTCTTGTCCAAATAGTGGCAACCCATTTACTAGGCCTGTTATAAATGGATCAATCCATCATCATGATAAATCTGATTAAAAATTTAAACACAGAATGTATGTGAAACGTCTCTGCCAACGCATTTCTGCAGTTTGTCCAAGTAGACTTGCTGTAGTGCATGCTGCAGCACAACTGATCAGCTGATCCATCAGAACCAACCAACTCGAACTGGAAGACTTTGGACAGTACGGTGGCCCTGGCTCTCAGTGGGAGAGACAGGACTGTGGACTGACACACAGTTCTATACAGACTCTGTGGGATGGAGTTTCTTTTCACTGAAGCACTTCCAGCTTGAAGTACGACATTAGTGCGAGGCATGCATAAGTTTGGGATCCTGCAAGCACTTCGTCTAAGGCAGGGATGGGCAACTATCACTACCAAGAGGGCCATATAAAACCATTTTTCCCGGCCTGAGGGCCGCATTGTTACAAAGTTTCTGAAATTCTCCAGGGGAAAAGGGATGTTGGAGAAATAGCATTATAGAATATTAATTAATTCTAAATTAGCACACCAATATTCATATGGTACATCACAAATAAAATGTATTATACATAATTAAATGAACTTGACATGGAATTTAAGCAAATTTAGCCAAAATACATGGAATTATAGCCAATCAAGCTATTTTCAAATCAATGAAATGATGGGTGTTTCCAAATTTTTAAAGCTCAAAGATTTTACTGCTGCCTTATTTTAAATATAGTATTGAGTAATACTTAATATAATGTTCCAATGCTTCATGAAAGAGATTTAGAGACACTATAATAGCAACGTAAGGTTGTAAAAAACTTTAAAAACCCAACAAAAAATCAGTTATGGTTATAAAGAATTATTAAGTTTTCTTCATATTTACGGGAATCGGGAATCGGGGGAAGAGACGTATGCCGTAAAGCAGTCCAAACGTGTAGTTTTTTAGTGTGGCAGGGTTCCCACCATCCACCTCGAAGTTACATAGCGCCAGTTAAAGGAATACAGACCACTCCAGACCATGACAGAGGTGTCATTCAACTCATTGTAAAGTGGTAGACCATCACAATGAATATCGAAGGATTATATTATGTTTGAAAAACTACATAGTGTTGGTTTAATTGTGATTAACCAAAATAATCCACTGCAGTACTGTGATTATTCTGATTTAAAAATTTAAATCATTTGACAGCCCTACTGTTTGTACCATGGAAACAGTGTTTGGTGTATTTACAGTACATGTCTTTATCATCATTAAGTGTATTTCTCATATTTGACACTCAGACCGACTCGACCTGCAGACCCTGAGGACCTGTGACGTAAGGCCTCAGGCACTATCCAACCTTTGCCTGATGGTCAGAGCTCCTCTGCCTCTTGTGTTGTTTTGTCTAACGTCAGCCTCACACAAACACTCTGGAACACTAAACTGTGTAAAACAAACCAAAACAAGGCGAGCAGCGGAGGGGCCCGGCTCATTGAGTCGATGCAGCTGAGGACACGGGGAGCAGATGGAGGTGTTTTTCTGTGTAAGGGGAGATTTTTCTAAACAACTTACTCATTCTGTCCTCCCTCTCATTGTTGCGTGAAGGTATGAGAAGGTTAGGGAAGTAATCCTCGTCTTACCCGCCAGACAATGAGCCTCTGATCTGATTTCAGCCCTGGACCCCGACCCAGGGGAACACACACACACACATGCAGCCACACCCTGCCCACAGAGGGAGAGAGCAGTGCTGCTGTCTGGAGCTCAGTATTTATGACTGCTTTTTCAGCTTCTGACAACAGAGAGATGGATATGCAACAACTTTTAAACATCCTCTGTTTTCAATTTATGATGTCACAGGCGCAGAGAATTCATTTTAGTCTCAAATGATTTTATTGAAGCTAAGGTACTGTTGCCGTCTGGCCTCGGGGGGGAAACTGCTCGACCTTGTGATACGTTGGTCACAAAGAGATAACATGACATTCTCAGTACTGTACTGTATGCGCCGCACAGCAGCCCCGTTTTTCCAGTTTATTATTTGGATTTTATCCTCGGAGAGATAAAGTAACAACCCCCAGGTCAGTGAAATTGGTCAGACTTTGGAGTAACATGTCTCCATTACTCTGATATTTACAGGGTCTCAAGGCCTCCCTTATGCAGGGCTGTCATCAGAACAGACTTACCTGAAACACTTTTACAACATTTATATGATTTATTTATTTATTTATTATTATTAAAGTTATTTATGACTGATGATTTATTAAAGTTCATCTTAAAGGCTTTGATAAATAGCTGAGTGTTTGAAATTTTCCACTACACTGCAAAAACGGCCCAAAATATCCTTAAATTTGTTACAATTTTCTTGTTTTGAGCAAAAAAATCTGCTAATGGGGTAAGCAAATTTTGCTTGGCTAGAATTCTTAAAACTAGCTTATAAATCTAGATGAAATCTTTCTTGAAACTAGATCAAATTGCCCTGAATTTGAGAAAAGTTTGCTTATTACAAGCATAGAAAAGTTATTTTTTAAGAAAAGTTCACTTAAATTTTGTGTTTTGCTTTTGATTTAGCTTATTTCAAGAATGTTTTTACTTAATTTAAGAGCTAACATGTTTTTCATTTAGTAAAAAAGTCTTGGAATATGATAGATTTTCTTAAAACAAGACAATGTCTTTCTGATTTAGCTGGTTTAAAGAAATTATCCTCCAACTCCAAAATAAACAATAAGCAAAATTAACTTAGAATAAGACATAATGTCTTAAAAATAAAACACAAATGTAAGTGTTTTTATCTAAACTCAAGGCACAAGGAGCAATCCTGTTTGCTTGCCATTTATTAAAACACTCAAATCAGCTGACAAACAGTTCCAAAAGAATAATTCTCAACAACTCAGCCATCATCCTCAGAAAATGCTGTTTTTTGTGCTTTTGTAAAGGAATATTTCAACATTTCTTTGTTTTGGTGTCTTACCTCAGTCCCCAGTCCATAACAAGCAGGTAGAGACCATTCTCTTGACTGTACGTCCAGTACCAATTATTTTGAGAAACTTCCAGCCAAAGCCGCTAGCTTAGCTTAGCTCCACACAGGGAGTGTACGGGTACACTCCAGCCGGCCTCTGGGTACAGGCATATCAGATAACTCTACAGTCAGATGGATTCAACTTATATTTGTGTGATTTCTTAAACTGAGAAATTGTGTAACTGATCATAATCTTAAAATAAGTAAAATAATCTTGTTCTTCTGTTGGGACTTCATTCAAACCTCTGTTGTGGCTTGTTACCTGAAATACTTGCTTAATTTTAGCTGTACTTTCTTATGAAGATTTTGTTAGACATATTCTCTTGAAATAAGATTTTTTTTCTAACACACATTTTGCTTGTCAAGATAATTGTCCTTTTTAGGTAAAATATAAGAACAAATTTCTAGAAACAAGCTTTTTTTCTTAGAAATCCTTTTTTGCAGTGTAAGAGTTATTATATTTTTCTGTTTTCAGCCCTTGACTTCGTGGAATTGCAATTTTTTCTGCTCAGTAAATGAAAAGGTCTCGCATATAAACTGCTTCACAGGGGAAACCATTTGATGGTGATACTCTTCAGGAAAACACTTTTTACCATTTTATAACTGGAGGATGAACTGATAATAATGACAACATTACTGAATGCTTTACACTAAAAAACATTGAGTATCAACCCTCCGGTCAGAGAACTTTGGTAGACTTGTTCTGATGATTTGTTCATGTATGCCTCCATTTACAGACAGAGTCATTAGAGGAGTGGTCTCATAGTTCGACTGACCCGTCCAGTCCTGCAGTGTTCAAACTTTTTGCCCAAAGATCGGCCAATGCACTCCAGATCCATACCCTTGAAAAATGGCCGCTTTAATACCAGTTACAGTGAACATATATTTTCTTTTTTTTCTTTTTTATACTTTAATTTTTATTGAAATATTTTCTTTTGCATAAATGTACCATACACATCAAAACATACAACCACAAACATAAATCAGCATATGGGAGCTATCAGTCCATATTCCATACTCTGATAGTTATTCATTTTGTATACTATGTCGCTGATGTAACATCAATAATGTCTATCTCCTCCATCTGTCGTCGAATTGTGCCTCCTGTATCCGTAGGCGATGTATCATTTTCTCCATTCTGTAGATTTCCTCTATAAGGTGGATCCACTGATCCTTCGTAGGGGAGTCTTCCTTACCCCATTTCTTCGTGATGGCTTTTTTGGCTGCTGTCAACAGCACTTTTACCCAGTATATGTCTTTCGCTCTTACATTTTCTTCAGTTAGATTACATAAATACAGGACTTTACATGACACAGGAATTGGATATCCAAGAATTTTAACCAATGTATCATTTGCCAAAATCGTCTGATTTTATCACATTCCCAAAAAATATGCGAGTGGTCCACATTCATTACTCCGCAGCCTCTCCAACAAGGTATGTTTTTATTCAACTGTTTACTCTTGACCTTCGGTGAAATAAAAGACCATATCGGATTTTTCCAAGAGAGCTCCCTCCAGATCCGAGAACACTCTTCATCATTTATTTTTATTTTAAATTCTGATTCCCATTTTTCTTTTATATATTTAGTTGAATGTTTATTAGATATCAACTTTTATATAATCTTGATAAAGTTCTACCTTTGGTCTCTTTATATGAATTAATTATGATTTGAATCACACCGTTCACTTCTCTGGAGGGGTCCATCTTTATCTTTTTCATATAGTAATCCCTAAGTTGTAGATACTATAGAATTTGTTTTTATCTAAATCATATTTTTCTTTAATATTTTGGAAACTCTCCAGCTGTCCGTCCTTCACTAGCACTCACCATGCTGTAGTTCCCTTCACTGTCCACCTTTTAGATCCTTTATCATATATTGCTGGTTTAAAATTGCTATCATATGCTACCCACTTTAACGAGTTGGTGTCTCCCTGGATCTTATATTTCTTTATTATGCTAAACCATACCTAAAGTGTAAACATCACAATCAGGCCTACTTGGTTTTTAATCTGTTTGTATGTTTCTTCATCTCCTATAATACTCTGTATTGGGTATTCCCCAATTTGTTTTTACAGTGAACATATATTTTCATCTACTACCTCATATAAATTACTCATGAATAGGGATGTAACGATACGGAAATTTTGTATCACGGTTATTGTGACCAAAATTATCATGATTATTTTTATCACGGTATTGTTGCAGTGTGCTCAACATGTTCAAAAAGTACTTTTACACAGAATTTAAATCACTTAGCCCCTTCAATATTATTATCATAATGGTTCTTTTTGTCAATAATGTGTCAAGAAATGCCCTTTGAGTAAATTTTTTACCCTTCTTTCATGAGGAAAAAAAGTAAACATTTCTGGAAAGTATTTGTCATTATTATGTTATAAACGGAGTGATTACAAGAAAAGAAAACAACTGATCTGAACATCAAACAGGATTTTCTTTATAAACAGTTGTAAATGAACATGTTCAAAGTTTTGAGTTGACAAAAAAGTAATCTTAGCCTATTTTTCATACAGCACCAGTGTCCATGTTACAGCTCCTTATATTAGACAATGTCCAGGACTTTCTTTTGTTTTAACTGATGATAGTCCCTAAAGCAATAAACCTCCTTCATGACTCTCCTCTAATCTCCCCTCTCCCTAGCAGGCTTCCTCAATATTTGCTTCTCTAAATATTTCCAAATTACGATGGATGAAATCCATAAAACACGAACTATGACGAAAAAGACGATCAATTTCAAAATACGGCAAAGGCAAGACCACACTCCAGGATGATATTAATTCTGTTATTTATAAGATTTATACATTTTTTTGGGTAGAATTACTAATAAACCACCTGTAATTCTCTCAGGTATGAATCCTCTCCCTCCCTCCCTCTCTCTCTGTCTCTCTCTCTCTCTCTCTCTCTCTCTCTCTCTCTCTCTCTCTCTCTCTCTCTCTCTCTCTCTCTCTCTCTCTCTCTCATCTCTCTCTTTTTTTTTCTCTTTGAAACAGGGAGACTTTCAGACAGGGAGACTGTCTTCTATCAGTTTCCCCGCAGCATCCTTGTAAAAATTCAAAATTTAACCAGACTTCAGAGTTCGTTTCGAGGAAACTCTCCGCTGTGTCTCCAATTTTCGCTCTCAGACTCAGAGGCCAAACAATACAAACTGCACATGCGCACTTCCATTGAGGCTGCTTAATCGAGGACAGATACATAGATCAGGCTTTTCCAGGCAAAGAGCAGCATCACCGTGAGTTGCTGACGCTGTGTGGGGATTAAACACGGTAAAACGGGAATTTTAAAAAGACACGGTAATGATTACCGTGGGAAATTTTACTGCGGTTTACCATTTTACCGGTAACTGTTACATCCCTACTCATGAAATATTTTTAAAAAGTACATTAAGTTGTCTCACATGAAGCAGATTTTTACCCCTCTTTATACTTTGTCTTATATAAAGACGCAGTTACTGAAGATTTATTTAACAAAAATTTCATTTTTCTGAGCTGACCTGAACCTATCAGAGTAGTCAGCATGTTAAGTTGTAGAAGTAACTTTGGCTTTGCCAAATAAAACACCCTTAACAATATTTTTAACAAACAGTACCTTTTTTTTCAAGCTGACAGTCAAAACATTGGGCAGTTTGATTTAATTTGATGCTCAGTGCTGATACACTTGAAGCCTTTTTATCATTGAGTATTGATATTTAGGATATTTAATCCCAGATATTTAGGGATTTTTATGTGTTGATGTAGGTATTCTATTCAAACTCTATTCTAACCATCTAATCTGTTTACTGCAAAACTTTTCTAGGGTTTATTTTATATTTGATGTATCAATAAAGGTACTTAATTTTCAGCTCTATAAAGAAATTCAAGAATTTCAATCACTGATGCAGAAAATCAAAAAATGAAAAAATGCTCAACATATGGTTGAACTAATTCTCAAGAGTGCTAAACCTCACCACGTAAGAAGCTAAAAGAAAACAACTCTGTTGATACTGCCCTCATGTATTTGGTCTAAATATATCTATATATATCTATAAGATTAATGTCCGGCCAGCTTAACCTTGTTTGTTTACTTTTAATCTGCATGTCCAATTGACTGGTGATCCAAGCTATTATTTATTGCATTGATAACCTGAAATAGGACTTATATCTCTAAGAACAATGATGAAGTTCTTGCATTCACATGTTCTGCATATATGTCAAGAGGGAAAATTGTTAATATTTAAAAGAGAGCTGTGAAAGTATCCCCGTCTTAACTCTCATGTGTTTTCTGATGTGCGAGAATGAGAATAAACAGCCCCACCTCGGCGAGTGATTCTCCATGAAGTCATGAATGGAATTTAGGGACATAATACAAACCACCTGCTCTGTGATGTAGATCCAGCGGAGAGAAACAGAGAGCAGCAGCCGCAGAGGCACTTAAAGCAGGAAAACATTTAGCCAAAGAGCCACAGAGGTGTACACACACACGCGTCCCAGAGAGCCGGAGCCGGCCGGCTGCTCCATACATCACCGTGATGAAGCACTCAGATCAGACCAGAGCCAATCCGTCCTTCATCAATGTGACAGCCCAGGCGCTCGTACAGAGGGGCCTCCCTGTCCCCCTGCCGCCCGGGCAGGGAACGCAACACGTCGCAACACTCTCTTACATGTCACGCTGCCATTCCATCAATCCTGAGCTGAGCCGAGAGCAGGCAGAGCTCATCAGAGAGGACGAGGCCACACAAACACGCCGGCTGAATGAGACACCAGCACGGCGGTGGTTGGAGAGCAGACATTAACCGTGCTCTGCTCAGGGTCTGTGTGTGTTTGTGTGGCTCAGTGGAGGCACTCAGGCTCAACAGGCTGCGCTCTAACCTGCACACACATCAGACCACGCTGCCTGCTGACAGATTCAGCAGCCAGTGCCAGAAAAATGGGCTTTAAAAATGTTGTTTTTGGAGGAGGCATGCCTGGTTTGAGGAAAGTAGATCCACCTGAAAGCAAATCTGGCAGCAACCAGGAGTTTTGATTCACCCAGAGGAAAATAAAAATGACTGAGAGGAGAATTGATCAGGTGAATTTAACAATCAGCTTGATCAAAAGAACCAGGATAATGAGAATTCATTTTAATCGACCCATTTTTTCAAGGATAAAATAACTTAGAATATGGTCAAAGTTAGACAGGGTAACATGTGGAAAATTATTTGATGTATTACTGAATCCTAATGTGAGAAGACTAAACAGATCACATCACAATAAACATTATTTATGATTATTAATGAAGTAGTATGAGTAATAGGCATGACATCATTAGAACAATATCATGACAGTATGACTGTATACTATCCCTCTGCTGTCTGGTGTTTGATGGAGGCTGGAACTTTACCCAGCTGAAATCACAGAGCTTACATATAGAGACAGAAAGCTATTCATGCACACACTGACAGCTACAGGGGATATAAAATCAACAGTTAATTTTGTGCGTGTGTCTTTGGTTGGTGGGAGGAAACCCAGAAAAAATGATTTCTGAACTTTAAAGAATAAGTACATTTTGAGATGATACTATAATCAGGAATTCACAAGACAGGAAACTAGGGAGTATAAATACATTTACCAATTAAATATTCTAGAAAGAAAGTAAAACAAGAAAAAGCCATTTGCCTTGTTTAATGTCCGGAGTTTAAGAACCCAGTTAAATTATATTATTTATTTTGACTATGTATGAGAAAATATTGAAGTCTAGACTTGTCATAAGCCTGTGTGTCTTTATTTGAAATGCTACTGAAGCTGTTAGACTCTATGTATCTCTGTACTCCAGTGTTTGCTCTAAGAACAGAAGTTTTAGGTGTGAACTGCAGCTGGACTTTACGTTAAAGAAAGGCTTTTGAGTTATTTAAGCACTTTGTTATAGCTGTTTCAGAAACCAGTTTTATTAATTTGGTGAAATTATTTGTTAGAGAGTACCTGCCCATAAGGATTGATACAGTGTTGAGAATTTCTTTACTTTGTTAACTTGTTTAAACAGAACATATAATGAAAGTTTTGACCTGCAGTTAAAGTGGGAATAATCTTGAGTTTATGGACCATCCAAGCTGAAATCTGTTGTACTTACAGCTTTGTTTTTAAAATGCTGATAAATGTGTCCTTAAAAAGTTTCACATAATACAATAGTTAGTTAGACTATTATAAACGAATGAATGTTTTATTTCAAACTTAAAATAGAAAACGTTCATATGCATATCTCCATACAAATCCAACAAAAATAAAATATAAAAAGGTAAGCAAAGCAAACAGCAATTACAGCATTTTTTCTACTATCATTAATCTTTGCAAGAGAATAAAACAGATTCAGTTCGAAAAGGGTGTAGGAAGAAGTAACAAACTTATCGAGTCCCAGCCCTTTTTCATTTTAAAAAACAGCAAGCTCAGACAAATAATAGTAAAAACAACAAATTTCAAAGCAAAGACAATAATGACACATCACTGGATACACACGCCCCTGATGTTACAGATTTTCTCTTTGTTTTTCCATCTGTTTCTGTTCAATATTTCAGTTTTAAAGATGAATTTAAACCTTCCTGCTGTTTTACATAATTTCAGTTCATCACTGCAGCTGTTCCATAAAGTAACTCCTTTAACTGAGACACAGAGTTTTGTTGTTTTTTGAACATAAAATATCCTTAAAGATGATGTTTGTCATCTCCCAGTCGAAAAAACCTATGGATTCTGTTTGGTAGCATATCATTTTTTACTTTATACATAATTTGGATAGTTTTATAATCAACCAGGTCCTTAAATTTTAATGTCTTAAGTTCAATGAAGAGTTGGTTTGTTGGTTCTCTGTATGTGGTTTTGTTTATGATTCATATTGCTCTTTTCTGTAGTATGAAGATCAGCTTTGTGTTTGTTTTGTATGTGTTCCCCCACACCTCAACACAGTAAATAAATGTGATTCATTGTTCATGTATCAAGGGAGAGATTCATGCCCTGTTGACATTTTGTCCTGTTGTTTATAAAGGATTGAGTTTTGACATGATTTAGGGGCCACGCTGAGAGAAAAGGCCTCATGTGGTCCGTGTGCCCACCTTTGTTTTAAATGGAAATGCTCTTGGTCGTGTTGGGCTTGGTGACACAGTTTCTGCAAAAACAGCTCTTTAACAATAATATTCACCATGCTTTAAGAATCTCTGTCTCTGTCAAACTGTTTTTGTGGCTTGTGATTTCTACTAAAGTGGGCAGATGGCTGAGAGAATTAGAAGGAGTCGCAGCTCCTCGCCTGTTTTGTGCCAGATGCTGGTGATAAGCGGAGGATACGATGCAGAGAGTGCACTTAGCGCTCCCTGTCACATGTGAAAGACTTTGCATAGTTAAACAACAGCGACCCCCCCGAGTGCAGCGCCCATCGGCCGCCGCAGCGTTCGTGCGTGTCACATGTGTCAATCAACTCTAAACCCAGTGCCACGAGGAGCCAGTGTCTCCCAGCACCTCCTGAGAGGAGCCGTGTGAGTGTTGCACTCTGGTGGCCATCAATATTACATGGTGCTCCGGTTTCCAGCCATGAGAGTCGTTCGCTTTGATTCCTGCCTGTTTGAATCCACGGAGCTGAGAGGTTAGAGGAGTGAGTTCTTCCCCGTTGTGACCTCTGTGTGAATGACAGCTCGGAGAAAACTGTTATGGGTACGCTGGATGTTACGTCTGTTTGGGGGCAGATCCCAGTGCAGCCCATCGACCCTGTAAGAGAGGAAGAAAGAGGTCTTATGATTCAGATGTTGAAGGATCGCACATCGCAACAGATGCATTGATGTAGCTTTCTGCTTCAATCACAAGGAGGAGGAAGAGCAAAAGTTCAGGGTGAAACTGAAAAACTTTGTCAAAGTTTGTCTACATCCAATGATTTAAAGGGACTGTGAGGAGTTTATAAGTAATTACAAAAACATCTCACTTTTAGATATATGCCTGATGGAAATACACACTTTAAGATGAGTTTTATAGCATCAAAATAGGTTATCTATAAATGCTATTCCTTAGCTTCACGGTCAGGTCGGACAGGGCTGGACTGGCCTGGATACTCAACTTCAGGAACAAGACAATTAAAACTAGAGCAAATTTATATTATTCGGACAGAGCACCGGGCTGTAAGTAGTGATATATAGCCAGCTACAAAACTACCATACTCAGTTTCCCAAAAATTGCTTGTTGTCACACATCAAAAACTACCGCTACGTAACTAGAAAGAGATACATTACCTCGTGGCTTTGCATCCTGTAAGTTGTTGAAAAAAGAAGTTGTAAAGCAATGCAGAGTTCTGAGGAAGGTTCGAGCTGCATTCATTAGCATCACAACAAACACACGCTTTGGCTTGGGTCACATCTTTTGGTGCGTTCCAGTTGTAGTCAGAAGAAGGAATTTCCAAGTTCCGAGTAGGAAACTGCAACTGGAACGTCCCCCGGAGTCAGAATTTCCTACTGGGAACTCGGTGAAACCTCGCCACCCCCTAGTTGACAATGGAAGATGGATGCCCCCAGTGTGAACAGTTATTTAGCTCCTGTAATAATCAATTTGTGATGCTTAAAAATCATCAAAACCTGGAATATAGGCATGAAATGAGACTAGATAAAGAAAATGTATAAAATACCATAAAATACTCAGTACATGAAAATGTATTGAGTTACTATTTATTTAATCTCTGTGTTCTTGTTTTCAAGATTGTCTGAAGTTGTGAACAGAAAACATTTGATTAATTATCATGACAAAAGTGAGCAGTCTGCTCCACAATGCTGGAAGTCAGTGTGAAATGTCCCATCCTGTCTTTCTTCTATTCCTTAACAGATGTATACTTTAATTTTGAGGTTTTATAGTAACTTTTAAACAATTGCTTTTCCTTTAAGATTAATAGTGTGGGTGATTAATAGATCCCTCAGTGATACATTAGTAGTTATTTCAGCAGTATTATGAATCATTCTGCCTTAAAACGGAGAAGCAGAAAATAGTTGTTTCTCTAAACTGCTGAATGACAACCCAATTAAAGCAGTGTGTGAGCAGAGCTGAGAGTGTTCGGTTGTTAGACCGATTGTCCACTGATTTTGTTTGGCTACAAATCCTGTCAACATGCACTACCTGCACTTATAGTGCGGCTAAGCCTTGATCGACAGTCATTTCTTTTTTTATTTTCTTGTGCTTTGTGTTGCAGTCTCATGTTAGCTGTGCTGTTTCAGAAGTTCTTTGTTGGTGTTTGCTCACAGTTTTTGTTTTGTCTGTTATCTTCCAACAAACAATTTGAGTAAAAGCAGCAGTACTATAATTCATTTTAAATGTTATCAAATAAATCAGAAAAAAAGGACTTAAGATCATGTCAGCTTTTTGCCTACATGAAAGCTAGTGACGCTTCTACTGGAAACATGTGTCTTATGGCTTGGTGCAAACATACATTAGAACGTTAGAATTCCAAATATAGTTAGGCTGACTAAAATGTAAAAACAAAAGACAACAAAACATAATGCATGATTTGCAAATCCTTATTAACCTTAATTCAGTTGAACACTCTACAAATACAAGATCACAACCTGACATATGTCTGAGGCCCCATCCACACGAAGCCAAACCGAGGTCTAAACGCATACGTTTTTTGTTGAATCTGCGTATCATCCATATGAAGACGGAGTTTTGGGGGTCTGTAAACGATCATTTCTGAAACCAGGTTCCAGAGTGGAAAGATTTTGAAATGCCGTATACGCAGCTCCGTGATTACTGGCTCTCTGCAAGTTTTCAGATACGCTTACGTCATAGTTTCATATCTTCATTGACACGCATGCGGCATATGTGAAGCATATGTGCTGATGAAGCTAGTGACCCTACTATCCCTGTTGCAGCAAAATCTCAATCACCACCGAGTTGAACAAACAATTATCGAGGACACATTACAGCACTTTATGATCACTTTATCACAATCTCTGTTTAGTGTGCATGCCCACTGTTTTCTCGTCTGTTTCCGCTTGTTTCCGTCATATCGTTACAGCGCCCCTAGAGGTCTGGCATGTGCTTTACAGCGTTTTGATGCGTATCGAGTGCATTCATACAGACGCACACATTTTCTGAGACACCTTCGTCTTTATGACGATCGTTTTTGAAACTGTCTTTGTCTTAGTGTGGATGGGGCCTTAGTTAGTTTGCTGTTGCTGGCTTTTGGATTTTTTCTCGTTAGCCTTGAGTATGCAATGACCATGATTTCTAAAATAATGTAACATGTGGACTCATCAGACCACTCCACACTGTTCCACTTCCATCAGTCCATCTTAGACGATCTCAGTCCCAGAGAAGCCAGTGGGGTTTCTGTGTGTTAATGATAAATGGCGTTCTCTTTGCGTGGTAGAGCTTTAATTTTCACTTGTTGATGTAGTAACAAACTGTGAAGACTGACTTCGGTTTCCAGAGTGCTCCTGAGCCCACGTGGTAATATCCTTTACAGAGTGATGTTGGATTTTATGCAGTGTTGCCTAAAGGATTAAAGGTCGCAGTCGTTCAGTGATGTTTTTTTGGCCTTGCTGCTTAGAAATTTCTTTGAATTCTCTGAATCTTTTGATGATATTATGGGCAGCAGATGATGAAATCCCTAAAGTCAATTGTACGTTGGGAAACATTGTTCATCGCAGTTGTTCAGAGTGGTTAATATTGCCCCATCCTTGGTTGAGAAACATTTCAGGATGCTAATTTTATACCCAATCATATACTTACCTGTTTCCTATGAACCTGAAATGATACAAACAGGTGTTTTTGAGCATTCATCAACTTTCCCAATGTTTTGTTGCCTCAGTCACAGCTTTTTTTGACCATGTTGCAGGCATGAGATTTAGAATGAATATTATTATTTTTTTAATAAAGTTCATCAGTTTGAACATTAAATAACTTGTCATTGAAGTTTGTTTAGTACATATGTGTCAAACTCAAGGCCCAGGGGCCACATCTGGCCCGATGGATAATTATATCTGGTCCACGAGATTGTTTTATATAGTTTTTGTTTTTGTTATTAATGACCTGGCAGTATGAAATGCTGATAAAACACAAACTACAGATCCCATAATGCAGTGCAACAGCTGCCTTGCTGAACAATAGACAACTGGGAACAAAAGCACAATTTTTATATAATATTTTCAGTTTCTTTTTTGTTGCGTGTTCATATTTCTAACTTTTTATTTTGACAGGAGA
The DNA here is from genome assembly GCA_036419115.1 of Scarus forsteni. NCBI lineage: Eukaryota > Metazoa > Chordata > Actinopteri > Labriformes > Labridae > Scarus > Scarus forsteni. The sequence goes on along the minus strand of JAZDUH010000085.1, from coordinate 4,645,933 downwards.
TATTTTTATGGAGAGCTTTTAAGTTATTTATAATTTCAGTTTCTTTATTCTGTAATAATAGTATTTGTGTCCTTTTTTTTATATTTATCAAAATAAAATGGTTTAGTTTTAATGTGTTCAATAAATAAATATAAATATATAACATATAATAAATATATAATATAATATAATGAATATATAATAAATATTTTTCCTTTTCAGCCCTTGACCTAAATTGTGTTTTGAGTTTTGGCCCCATGTACAACTGAGTTTGACAGCCCTGGTTTAGTAGAATATAAGTCAAAAGGCTTTGAAAACCATTGCATTCTGTTTTCATTTATGTTTAATACAACATTCAACTTCACTGGAATTGGGTTTGTGGAAGATCGTTTGCTAGTATGTGGTTTTGGACACAGCCTTGTAGGGCTGGGTTAAAAAAATCAATTTGGTTCATAATCGATCCATAAAATCCAAAGATTGATCTTTTAATGTGGGTAGTTTTTTCTTCATTGGACGGTCCGAGAAGCAGCCTGTGGTATCAGCTCTGCTAGTCTCTCGTTTAGTTCTGCTTTCCACTGAACAAGATCTCATGGGATGTTATTGCAAGCAGTCAAAAAAACATGGCAGAAGCGAGTAGCACTATAGGGACACCACCGGAGAGTTTAAAAGTTGACGTTTGGACATATTTCAGAGTTAACAAGCATGAAAGAAAAGATAAGTTGGACAAAAAACAAGTAACTTGCAGAATATGCATTAATGTACATCATTAATATGTGAATAATGTAACTGCTTTGGGTTCATTTCTTAATGTAAAAACAGTTTTAATAATGTACCAGGTCAAAAATTCATTTACAGCATTATTTTTACTGAGATAACCCAGACTGAACACATTTCAAATCGTGAATCGAATCGTTTTGAGACCTCTTAATATCGAATCAAATCAATACCCAGCCCTACAGCCTTGTGTACCTATGCACACACCACTCTTTGCAACTAATGATGCCTAACAAGAGAGGCCAAAGCTGAGGTTTTTGTTGAGGGGGGAAAAAGTGTGCTTCATAATTTTGTCACATTGATTCAAGCCATCCATATCTGCATTCATTGTAAGTTGTAAAGTGAGATACTGTAACATGCCAAACCACATTCTTAAGGAAAAAGCCCTAATAATCTATTTTTTCCCTTTTGATAGAGCGCATAAGGCTTGGAATAAAACTTGGATCCATCAGTGGCTCTCATGCAACCCTGCTGTTAGTATATTTTGCTATGGTTTCGCTCAACTGAGGCAGGAAAGTAAGCAGAGAAATCTGCATAAGTACAACACAAGTCTGAAAGCCTGCAGTCACAAGTATGTAGAGCTGAACTGAGCCACCAGGACATGTGTTAGCTTTTTAAGAGGGAGCAGTTCTGTCTGCTGTCAGCTGGGACTGATTTCAGGACATTGTCCCGTGGACATTCAAACCTTTTTGCTTGGATTTATCTTAATTATTCAATGTATTGTTTATCCCCCCGTGGCTCTAATTCACTGTGTCAAAGTGGATGTGAAGGTTTTTTCATGGCTTCTTATAGTCATTACAGTACTGTTGAATCAGTTACAACGATCTGTAATAATATCCTTAAGTCTTTTTGTTGCCAGGCATTAATGATAAAAGTGTTTTCAGACTATCTTTATTGATCGGGCCATTCTCCTCTGTGACCAAATTCATTGCCGAACATGACAGAGTCCCACATGCGTTAAGAGATGATGGGGAAAAATGCAATGTGATGCAATGATCAAAGAAGGCTATGTAATATCATTTCCATAATCGTTAGGCTCCTCCGTCGTCTGTCATGGATTTGGGAGTGTTTGATGCTTGGGCAGGTCTCTTAATTAGCCATCCTCACCATCAGCTGTCTGCCGCCCCTTCTGTCTCACAAATTACAGAGTTTGTCGTCGGCGTATGGCCAGAGGACAAAAAAGGAGGAGGAAGAGGAGGTGGGGGGGCAACTTCTCCAAGTGGTCCTTTCTGCTTACAAGCTGCACGTCGGCCCGCATTTAAGTTTTAATCAGGAAGTCTGGTTCCGGGGTGGGGGGTTCAGGTCTGCTCAACAAGTTTGTTTGTGAATATGCATGTGAGCATTTACATGTTTAAGTTTGCATTCCTACACATTTGAGATCATAGCCGTTTGTGCGCTTGCATTGATTCATCTCGCTTCTCTCTGCTGTGCAGTCAGAGGAGGTTGCAGCACTTTGACCTGGAGGCCTAAATGCCCCACTTCAGCCCTCAGATAGTGCTCTCGCTCCTGTAATTAGAGAGGTCATCCTTTGCAATGAGAGCGAGTGCCTAGAAGAGTCTGAAGAAACTGATGGTTTTTTTTTTTGTAGAAAACTTCTCTGGCTCTGGATCAGGAGGGGGGGTGGCCCTCGGTGAGACCTTTCATTTCCATGCACTGCACACTCCATTAAAAAGGACGGGGGAATAAGTAAATACACAGCACTCCTCGTACTGGGATTTAGATATACCCCCTCCAAAAAAACAACATCCCACAAGGATTACAGAGAGAAGAAGTGATCTTTGAGTTCACGTGTTCCTGCATTTGGACTAAAGTGTGTATCAGCGCTCGGGCTCGAGGGCTAACATGCATCCCCGTCTCCTGTTCTCTCCCTGTAGCCCCCCAACACTTTGTCCTCACACGGATCGCCCAGAAACCCCCCATCCTCATTCCCCACACGTCGCTCCTTCTCTCTCCTTCGCTCACGGACCTCACTTCTCCTCTCACCCCTGCCTCATTACTCAAATTAGGAGCTCCAGTAATCACCACGCTGAGCTCTACTCAGCCCCTTAACGCACCTCGCTCACACCCGGCTCCCCTCATCCCTTTGAGCTCATGGCCTACGGTCCAGTAGCCAATCCGGAGAAGGCGGCATAAATATTGCAGAGGTGGTGTGATGTCGGAGTGCCCTCTGGTTTCAGTCCATCAGTACGTGTGATTGGAGGAGAGGGGGGTTAATGACACATGGTGGGTGTCAGGGCTGATGAAGATCTAAAGTTGATGTAAGAATGGATGGATATCAAATAATGATATACCACCTATTACAGCATGTATAGATGTGCAGCTACATTATCAGCAGCCGTATCAAACACCTTCATAGTTACAGGTGTACTTTGAGTATTTATTAGATACCCCTGAGCAACTCATTGAACCCCCTTAAGGCACCCGTCCCTATGGAGTACGCTTCCTATCTATACTAATTCACTCTATATGTGCTGTTTGTGCTTTGAGGCCAGAATGTATGCAGCACGCATCAACTAATGACAGTAAAAACTCAAAGGATTAGTCAACACAGCATTGATGAGGTTTTTATTACCAATATTGTCGTACATGAAGTTTAAGTACAAAATGTGACAGTACAGTTTCTTTACAAACCTCTCTAACTTTGCTCTGCATCACTTTATCAGACTCAAACTTGGCAGAAGTAATGTTCACATACTAAGGTTTGTAAATTGTACTTCATTAGCTACTATGATCATGCAGTCATATTTAGAATAGGCAGTTTTAATTGCAACCACTTGAAGCCTACAAGGAAAAGAACACCCTACCAACAATTAAGCATGGTGGAGGTTCCATAATGGTTTGGGGCTGCTTTGCTGCATCGGGTACTGGAGGCCTTGACCGTATCACAGGAATCATGAAATCAGAGAATTATCAAGAAATTTTAGAGCGAAATGTCACACATCCAAAAGCACGCAGGAATGGTTGAAAAGGAAAAAAAATGGCCTGTTTTAAAATGGCCAGCAATGAGTCCTGATCTCAATCCGACTGAAAATCTTTGGTATGGCTGAAATTTGTCATTGGGGAAAAGAAACCTGCAAATGTTCAAGAGCTTGGACAATTTGCATAGGAAGAGTGGGAGCAAATACCAGCTGAGAAGAGCAAGAAGCTTATAGATGGCTACAAGAAACATTTGTTGGCTGTCATCAGTGCCAAAGGGTGTGCAACAAAATACTGAAGAGGGGTGCCATTACTGCTGCACATGCTTTTTTCAGTTACCTCTTTGAAATTACAATATGTAACTTGTATTAGTATTTCAGACCTCCTATTAAAAGATCCTGATGACATAAATTTGGTACATTTCAATTTATTTCTGAAGATATTGTTAAAGCAATGAAAATAATGAAGGGGTGCCAATAATACTGAGCAGGACTGTAACTAGCTGGTTGCCTAAAAAGAACTTTTTATTTTTGTATATCTGACTAAAAAAATATGGAAAACCTGATCTGAATTGATTCCATAATCTCAGAGTCTACTTTTGTGATTTTAGAAGCTGCCGCATCACCTTCACGTCATGCACCTTTAAGTCCTATCAAATAAATGAATTTAATACGTAATTTTAAATTTGACATTGTTGTTAATTGGCTTTTTATAGGGCATTTAATGCTGCCAGTGAATATCTGGTTCAGTACTAAACATGAGGGTCTTTTATGATCTACACGACTGGCATCTTTTCTGCATTATTAAGCATAATTTGTTTATTTTTAGATGGCAGCTTCGTGATCCCTCTCAGCTCATTTTTGTTCTGCTGGCATGGATATTTTGTTATTAATGTCCTCTTTCCCTCTCTCTTACCTTTCTTCTGTAGGTGCTGGAGCGCCTCTTCCAGAAGGGTTTTAGCGTGGCGGCATCCTGTGGAGGTGGCGTGGACTCGTCCCAGTTTAGCGAGTATGTTTTGTGTCGTGAGGACCGGCGGAGTCTCTCCATCAACACTCCCATCAGGATAAAACAGGAACCCCTGGACTAGGGCATTCTGGGAGAGGGACTGCAAACCAAACCCTGATTATCCTTCATCTTCCACATTCCCACCCACCCACATCCACCCCTCCCTCGGCGTCCGAACAGAACCACAACCAACCCCCAGATACCGAAGTATTAGCAGAGGCTTGTTAACCTGGCCAGCTCTGCAGAACTCTAAGGGGAATGTAGAACCAAACAAAGGAGAATACATCAGCGTTAAAGGCTTTTAATTATGTTAAATAATGCCCAAAGAATCTGGGACTGTGAGGAAAGAACAAATGGACTCAACAGCAGCTAACTTGAACCATTTTAGCACAGAGACTGGTTGATTTTTTTTCTTAATTTTATTATGAAAGAGTGATCTTGACCTTTTTGGAGTGACTATTCCTTTAATCTTAATGATTCCACCCCAAAACAAGTACTCCTCTGACCAGTTTTGTTTCGCTATAAGACCCATCTTGTCTGATTTTTGGGCAAGAAACTTTGGCCAACTGGACAGTGTTAAAGATGACAGGAAACAGACCTAATCCAATTTCGTCAGTCCCCTGAAAGGCCCCCCATTCTTGATCCCTCAAAGCCCATTCCCCCTCACTGTGCTGGAAGGACGGGCCTCGCCGATAAATAGCATCATTTGCCAAACTGATTGTTTATAACAATTTTCATTGTTGTTTCTAAAGTATGTTCTTCTTGCTCCTTTTGCTGTTCTTATCATGACATGGTGTAAACAATTATTATTAATAGGATTATTTTTAATGTCTCTTTTTTCCTTTCTCCAATATGAAGGATGTATGAGCGTTGTATTCATTAGGCTTCGGGAGCTTGTGAGGGAGCGTTTTCTTGGCAGTAGCTGCACAAACTCAGATGCCTGCAGGCTATGTGGCTAAAGCGATCTGGCTGGCAGTGCACTCGGAGCCGGAAAAAGTCCCATTGTTCAAATGAGGAGATGGAAGTGAACCTGGATGTTTTCGTCTCTAGTCAAATGTGCAGCACACATTAAAAAAAAAGTGCTCTGGAAATTTCTCCTAATTAGTTCCAAAAACATATCTCAGGAGGAGTCTGATTGGAGTCTCTCTCATGAGCACAAAGCTTTTGTTGAGGTTTCAGAAAAAAAAAGTAAAATTGAAATTCAGGTTGAAGTTGCACAAGCTGCCAAAGTGTGCTGCAGTTTTGTTGAGTAAGAATGTTCAGACTTGAGGACAAATGAGGAGATTTGATGTTTACCAGTATGTCTCCTGATCAGCCAGAGATGTACTCTAAATGTTTCTTTGCACTTAAATATTTCCAAAAAAACACCTGATGCATTTCAGCCAAGCCAACCTGTTCATTTTCTCTTCAGCATCATTATCTTATTAAAAAACATGCCATGGAATTAAATATTCAGGCACCAAAAATCTAAATGCTTATTCCATTGACTGGAAAAACCAAAAAGTTGAACCTCTTTTTAGAATTTTAACACTTCATCAAAACTACACACTACTTAGCATTAGTAAAGCACTGGTAAATACTTAACTCATTATCTATAAAGTGTTGGTCATTGATTTATGCAGGGCATATTCACCAGACTTGTGAAGTACTACAAATAAGAAAAAATCACAATTTTTATGCTTGGTGGAAGGAGAAATGTTGGCATATAGATAAAAGAATAGTCCAACCTTGCAGTGGAAACGGATTTAGTGAATAACATATTGGTAATTACTGCCAACAACCTTTTTCTCTTCTGAATGAACACAAGAAGATGAACACCATAACTAGGATTCCTCCAGAATTACATAGGTTAAAAAAAAATCTTCTGAAAATGTTTTTATTTAGTGGATTTAATCCTCCAATTTATCCTTTCCTGATCTCATCATGCACAGTAACAAAATCCACCGGGACATTGCAGTGTTCGACCATTGTTGGCCGAACACTGCAAAACTTCAACCTTATTTTCTCAGGATTCTAAAGAAAACATGTACGTCCAACCAGAGTAAAGTTAGTTTTTAATAAAAGTGATAAAGATAGTAAAAGTAAATGTCCTCATTAAAGGTTAGAGGTGTTAAACCACCTGCTGAAACACAGCTCTGAATTCAAGAGGTCCCAGGCTGTTAATGTGGCCACACTCCTGTCTATGCCAGCAGCATGCCCCCTTTAGTGTAACCACGGCCCCCTAATGACTTACTGCCCAGCATATGAAAAGCGCTGGGCTACAATTTCTAATAATAGTGATTGAAAGCATTTACAATCATGATAATGGTACAAATGCATCCATTAATCATTCACACAGTGTTTATGATCCACTGTTAGCTAACACCGTGTGAATAAGTATAATAAATCCACAAAATGTGATGTTTTAGACACTTTCAATTCTTAGTTTTTCATACAGGTCTGTCTACTATTTTCCCCAATACAACACTGCAAAATAAGACACTCTGTCTAATGCTGCGTTCACACCGCAAGCGACCCAGCTACCAAAATCGCGTCGCCCACTGACGTAGCGTCGCACGTTCATAAATACCTCATTTTGGCACTGTTGCCGTTGACCATCGCTCATTGACGTCACGTCTGCTTGAGTTTCACCGCGATCATATCATATAGCATATAACAGGATGTATAAGTGGACATTATTCCAGCTGTATCCTTTTCATTCACTTATCAAACACAAAACACTGCAGCTCATGATGCAGCAGAATCATCTGTGAGTTTCCCGCGGTCCGTCTAGGCGGAACTAATGTACACACTGACTAATGTTTCCCACACGGACATGGATTGTTCCTCTGTAGTCCGGATGAAAAACTGTCTGTCTAGGGCAGGGGTGGGCAACTGTAATTACCAAGAGGGAGCCACATAAAACCATTTTTCCCAGCCTGAGGGCCACATCGTTACAAATGTTCAGAAACTCTCAATGATGAAAAATAATGCTGGATATACAACATATGAGAATATAAATTTGTCATAAAATTAGCATACCAATATTCATATATTACAACATAAATACAAGTTATTATGCATAATCAAATGAACAAACATACATGGAATTAAAGCCAATGAAGCTTTTTCCAAACCAATAAAAAGGTATGTTTTTCAAATTTTTAGAGCTCAAATATTTTGCTGCTGCCATTTTAAATATAGTATTGAGTAATACTTCATGAAAGAGATTTAGAGACACTAGAAGAGCAAAGTAAGGTTGTAAATAACTTACATAAGATTACATAGAGTTATTTCCATTGGATATCTGAGTTTCTTTATATTTACAACTGCTGGTTTTTGGGAATGAATGGTGGGCCACATTTAGTGACGTGGAGGGCCACACTTGCCCACCCCTGATCTAGGGTACCGTCACACGTGCACACACCGCTGACTGGCTGTTGCCACACAGTCACACACGACATCGCCTGAAAAGATCAACTTTTTTTTTTAACTTTGATATCGCGCGACCAGTGAAGTGATCGTCTTGTACGCGGCCAACGCATCACGGGAAGGTTAGCCCCGCCCCGTCTCGGCTGTACATTGACTTTTCATGGAGAGTGATCGCCGAGGTAGTACAAGTAGCGGCCGGTGTTTAAGCACCTTTACTCCTGAAAGATCACTCCCATTCATTGTGTAGCTGCTGGTGGTTGACTCTTGTTTTAACAGCTTTCCTCCTAATAATAATCCGTCCTTAAAATGAACAATGAGGTCAGTAAACCTTATATTGTGCTAGTTTTTGTTAAGGCCGCGTTTACATGGTGCCGAAAACGGTCAAATCCGATAAGTTTCGTTTTGGCCTTGCATCTACATGGAAACTCGTTGAAAACGGAAACTTTTGAAAACGGGCTCCAGAGTGTAAAGATTTAAATCCGCTCTCCATTCGGCTCTGTGTAAACTCGTATCAAAGCGTTTCTGGGTGAAACGCTGACGTCACCGCATGCACAGTACTCTTTCAGATGAAGGCTGCGCGCTCATACCAGGAACAACAACAGCTTCGGCCGTCTGCCGAGTAACGTGTGAGCCTCTTACCGTGCTCCGTTTGTTATCCAGACAAAACCATCCAGACTGATTTGTTGTCCAGAAAAGAAACTCATGCGTCTCTGCAGACCTACACCGCCATCTGCTTAACCGGCATGCACACTACAGCGGATTAACTAATCTCCGAGCGTCATCGTCTGAACTAAAACTAACTAAAACGCAAAGGAAAAATCTTTGCGTCCTCAAGTCAGGAGTTTCCATGTAAACATAGCCTAAGACTCCACAGTAATGGTTCAAGTCATGGTCCCCACCTCCTCTGAGTTCAGAGCTCATCTATAGTAATGAGGACAGCAGCAATGCAAACTCCTCATGATGAAAGCGAGTTGTACTAAAAGAGCAGCAGTGGCTTAGAAACCTCACGTTGTGGTCTTTGCTGAACACTTGATAAATAACAATGCACAATAACAATTTTACCTCCCTTTTTACCTCTGGTGGACTCCAAAAACATGTACTGCATATTACATACAAGCATTACTTTCACATCAGATAGTAATGATGATAATGATTTATAGATGAAGAGTCAAGTATTTCTTACAAATGGTCTACTAATCCTTAATAGTGTGTAGTTATGTGTTGTGTTGCCAACAAACAATATAACAAATGCATTAGAGACTAGGTGCTTATTTTCTTGATTGTACAAACAAAAAAGCATAATCTCTTTTTACAGTTTTGCAGACACAACAAACATTTGAAAGGCACCAGCGCTTATTCCCGCGGGCCGTCATCTTGACAGTTTTGTTAAGAACATCTCAGAATACCTTCAGACAAAGTTTAAAACACAAAAAAGTCTGTTTGTTTCTATATTGTCACTTCTAAGCCGAGATGATTTCAATGCTTCTTCACATGTATGTACGGCAGAAACACAGTGTGAACTATACTCCCCGCATCAGAGCGATGTTCACAAAGAGGCGAGTGGGTGGCATTTACTCCATCCTGCTCTCATTCTTTTGGTCTTATTCTCTACATTCCTGGATCAAAGACAAAAACAAGAAAGGCCAAGTTTTTCATGCTTTATATTTGTGTGTAACTTACAGATGCTGTTTCTTCCATACCAAAAGACTGATATAAAAAAGAAAAAGTCCATTCTGATCTCTGCAGGCTCTGATAGTTGTTTGACTTGATCTGGGGGTGTTTTTTATAAACTAGTTGTTCATTAAAGATGGCTGATCCCGGACCATATTGTCTTGATATGCGCTCTCTCCGGATGGCTGCTGATTAAACAAGGCCAATAAGATGAGCTCGGTTTTGCTCCTGGTCCAGAGCCCTGCTACCCAGAGGGGGTCTCTCTCTCTCTCTTTCTCTTACAATCAAGCCTATCTTTGTTCTGACCTGCCAGCGGCCTGTGCCTTTGCATCCAGTCGCCTCAAAGGGAATGGTCAACCAGGCCCTTTTCATGTGCAGAGGCATGTTGGGCTCTTCACAGTGCTCCCCCCCCCCCCTCCCCTGAAGGCTCCCAGCTCAGCGGTGCCAGTAGAAACTCGGGCTGTACCCCCTGCTGCTGTGTCATCCCTGTGCCCTGGTTTTCCACAAACGGCCCTCCTAATGCTTAGCCGTGGATCGCTGGACTGCACCGCGACTAACCAAACAAACTGATGAGTCAAATGTGAGTGTACAGAGAACACACTGTACAGCCAGGAGACTCTGTGGCTGATCCCTGCATCTTTGATCCAGTTCATGTGAGGTGTGGAAACTCATCTGGTTAGCTCTTGAGGAAACAGGGGTAAAAAAAAAAAAAAAAAAAAAAAAAAAGCGGTGTTGTGCTCCAGCCACACATCTGCAGGAGCTAATTCCTTCAGGGGGGAAAGGAACAAGGCATTTTTTCTCACTGATGTGGCATTTTGGATTCACAGAACGAGCTTTGTGAACACTTTTTCTAATAACTTCAGACTATTCTATATTAGACAGCATTAGTGAATACTTCACCTATCACCCATAAAGCTTTAAATCACTTATACAGACTTATTGGTGCACTAATAAAGCATTGGTAAATACCTGGTGTGTTGTACAGTATACAGCCTATTTTACAGCATTTATTCATAGTTATTGATCTGTTATGAAAATATTACTAAATAATTAACTTATCTTCTGTGCAGCAACAAATGCCCTGTGCAATTTTTGCCCCATTTCTTTGGCAGAGTCTTGGCTGGTCAGTAAAGAACAGTGCTAGGACCTGCCCACCCCCATGACAGTAATGAAACCCCTTACTCCTGTATCATATACAGGATATATAAATGGAATTTTGATTACAATGGGGAATTTCATTAAAGATGCTTTGAGGAGTTTCTAAGTAATTACAAAAAAGTCTCACTTTTAGATATACGCCTGATCGAAATACACACTTTAAGATGAGTTTTAGCTTCGCGGTCGGGTCGGACAGGGCTGGACTGGCCTGGATACTCAACTTCGAGAACAAGACAATTAAAACTAGAGCAAATATATATTATTCCGACACGTCTTAGAGCACCAGTCTTTTGGTGCATTCCAGTTGTAGCCAGAAGTAGGAATTTCCGAGTTCCAAGTTGAAAACTGCAACTGGTACGCCCCCCGAAGTCGGAATTTTCTACTGGGAACTCGGTGAAACCTCGCCATCCCAGAGTTGACAATCGGAGATGGATGCCCCCAGTGTGTACAGTTATTTAGCTCCTGTAATAATCAATTTATTTGCACTTCTGACTGGGGTGTGTGGCTCTAGATCAGCTGTATACATAGTATTGTTAGTCTTATATTTACAAAAATGCTGCCATAGTGATAATCACAATCTTCATACAACAACGCAGGGTGTGCTAACAACAGCTAACAATAGCCTGGTAGATCGGCATGTTTTTTTCCGACTTCAACTGGAACGATGATAAGTCGGGGATGATGTCACTCCCAGTTCCGAGGTTACTTGAACGCAGCATTATGACAGTCGCCGCGCGTGCTCATGGGTAGCAGAGTCTTTGTGTCGCCGGAACTAGATTCTCCTCATAGCACCTTTTAAGTACAGAAATTGAGAGCACAAACAATCAAAAAAACAAACCCTTAGTTAGACCCTTTTTTCTTGAACGCTGGCATTTGACTGGTAGGGGAAAACTGAAGTAAGTCATTTTTTATGAAATTGCAGCACATTTAAAGGAAAAAAAAACGATTGCACATTGTGACATTTGTGTTTGCACACTGACTCCATAATGTGTTAACAGTATTTTGCACACTGACTCTGAACCTTTCTTGATCATCAAACCCTTTTAAACTTTCCTCAAGCTGTGACCTGATTCAGTCATACATCAAATTCAAAAAAGGGAGGCCCATCCATGTGGGACTTTGGAAAGCTGTAGTACCTAGTGTTTCCACTTGAGGCTGACCCCTGAAACCTCTGAAGGTGTTTTGATTGTGATGTTTTTTATAGCCTAAATAAATATATGTACAGCCTGGTTCTCTCTGTCTGAGAGTAGTATGTCCAACTGTTTTAACCCTATAAAGCCAATTGTATCATAGTTGATACATACTTTTAAAATACCTCTATCTACTGAATATGATCAACAAATTACAAAAAAACAAACATCTGAATACAATCAGATAAATGATAATGTCCTCAAATCAATTATCAGTTGCCAAAAACGCCTAATGTATCAAATGACATACTAAAAATCTATATGTTGAATTTTATGGACATTTTAATATTTTAGTATTTTAGCAGAAAGTGAAACAAACATTTCAGCTCCAAAAAAATAGAATTTTCTGGCTATAATCTATGGTCTTGGGCTTTAAAGGGTTAAAAGTCGATTACCTTGCCTCTCCAAACCACCCACCCATGTGGCTTACACCAGGTTTGAATTTTGGGGTTTCATCACACAAAACTGCTCCCTGGTAAATGTTTTACAGACCAGTAAATCAACATTTCCATAATGGTTAAGCTTCACATTTTAGAGAAGAAAAGCATTGTTAAAGCGACCATACCTCCCTCCATCTCCTTAAGATGCTTTGTGCGTTGCTCCCTGCAAAGGGTGAGGGGAGGAGGCATCACCACTTTTAATCAGCTTTTCTCTTTAAACATGCCATAGTTATCCACTAAAGTGGAGTCGTGGTTTGCTGGTAAGTGAATCCACCTAAAAAGTGCATCTATTATTATTAAAATTTGTAAATTTAGATACAGTATAAGCAGCTGCGTTGACCTCAGCATCATGGGACTGTGATTGGAGTATAAAAGACCCGTTTCCAGCCCATATCACAGGAGATGTAACAACAAAACAGAGCAAAATTTGATGCAAACACAAATTACTACCACAGCTTTCCAGGCAGCCCAGTTTTCTGAGTCAGGCAGTGGTTCCAAAAGTTGGGACAGAACCACCGGAGAGGGTAAAGAGATAGCTAAAACAGGGTTAACAATATGCCCTCAGCATTAGGGAAATGTAAGATGATTTCGAATGGTTCTTTATTATTGTCAGATTACTAAGATGAAGCAAGGTCATTTCATTATTTTTGTAAGTATACACTTTTCCAATATGTCCCAGAACATAGTGGTAAAAGTGTCTTACCTAAAGTCCACCCTTGTATTGAAATTTGGCACACCCATAGACCCCTCTGCTTTAGGTTGTTTTAAAGTAAGCGCTAATGAGCTTTTCCTGACCACGCCCCTTTAGAAAGTGGACTGGCCTTAACTTTCAAGTGTTGTGCTCCAAATGTTAGCTGTGGCAGCAAAGACAAGCAAAGAGATGATCTTTCCACCTCAAACCTCGTTGTAAGTTGAAATTCTTGCTGAACAATGTGATATTTTTTAGTTCTTTAAACATAATTTTGCAGCTGTGGGCAACAGTGAATGTTTTTACCACTTCTAGAGAGATTGGAAAAACCACGTAAATCAAGACAGAGATGTACTGGAGCCTTTCAACAGGCCGTTTTCCTCGACTCTTCACTGACGCACAAGCTTGTGCAAACCACCCAAAAGTTCGAATGACTCAAAGTGGATGGACTAAATGTCCCTTTTTCTGTTTTATGAGAAATGAAGTAATCGCAAAAGCATTTCCACTGCTTGGATGACTTAATTTTGTCCAATATGGTGTGTGTTTTTTTCACAATGAATACAAGAAAAATGCTTCAGGCTCAGTGTGCAAGGTTTGTATGTTAAATGTTTAACCATGAGTCCTAAAAATGGATTTGGTCTTCAAAGGCTTTTATTTATTAAATTACTATTAATTGTTGTTCATTTTATCATAAACTTGTTTTTACAGATTTATTAATGATCACTATAGCTAGAAGGTTTCTGGTTCGAACCCTGTGTCAGTCAGGGTCTTTCTGTGTGGAGTTGGTATGTTATCTCCATGCATGCATTGGTTCATGTTCATTGGGTAAATCGGTGACCAATTAAGGGTCTACCCAGCAATTTGCTCAATGTCAGCTTGGATAAGCTCCAGCCCCCGTGACCCTAAAAGGGATGAGCAGCTTAGATAACAGATGGATATTAATCTGTAATGTGTATAATCTATTTTTTAAACTTCTTTATGATGGATTCACATGTCTAACGATCAATTTCATCAACGATAAACTGGTTAATAAGTTCAAAGAGGTTCATCTGATTATTATGGTTCAACCCTAATCTTTACTAACACTTTACTAATGCATCAATAAAGTATCAGCAACAGTTGTATTAGTAGTTTATGATGCTTTCAAGATCAGGTGTTAAAGGATAGGTTTGGTTTCTACAGCTTTCACATTGTTTATAGAATGAAGTAGAACAATATACTCACCCAGAAAGTTTTCCTGATCCAAACAGTGCTTCGGGAGATATTTAGATCCAAAATCGACATCCGTATAATGGTAGCAGATGGGGCATGTATAGCGCCGCTCCTAAAACTGCATTAATCGTCCAAAAACTCATTAGTTTAGCTCCGGACATGTCTTTGTGACTGTGCTGACCTTTTTAGGAGCGGCGCTATACATGCCCCGTCTGCTAACATTATACAGATGTCCGCTGCTCGATTTTGGATCTAAATATCTCCTGAAGCACTGTTTGGATCAGGAAAGCCTTCTGGGTGAGTATATTGTTCTACTTCATTCTATAACCAATGTGAAAGCTGTAGAAACTGAACTTATCCTTTAAGTATCTACTATTGCTCAAACAATGCTTAGTGTGGGGTTATAAAAACTGTGAGCAAAGGAGATTTGTTACTATGATTAAAAACAGAAGCGACTGGTCAGAAGAAAGGTTAAAGATCTACAGGTTTTGGCTCCTCGATCTGCAATAGCCAAGCCAGGCACGCACTTTCTCGCTCTGCAAGCATCTGGGTGAATACTGCGTTAGGTAAAACTAAACAAGAACCCACACCACAGTTTGAGATGAAGACCCGGTCAATGTTTGAGCCTCTTTACATGGCATTCACTCCACCTCTGAGGCGGGCCCAGCTGTACAGTTATTGTATATTGAGCTATCAGGACTTTGGGTTTTACGGGACCCTCATGTTTTTAAAGAGACCTCTTAGTCCTCGTCATGAAAAGATGAAAAGAAGAATAAAACATTGTGTACATATGGATTAAAACATTTCAAAGGGTATCATAAGGTGCAAATGTATATTATTTAAAGTGTTTAAAACAATTAGACTGTGGTATTAAAGGGCATGTGTTCATTTACAGTGTCTCCGTTTGACTTTTCTTGCATATTTGCGATAATAAAAGGATGTACTGTATATTTGCTCTGTCTCTTTGCTCTTGTGTTGTTTCATTTATCTGAAAAGGTCACTTCCTGTAGGCCAATTTAGCAAGTTAAGCATCAGGAGGGTTACGCCAAAAAGAGCGAATGGGTTTTCTTGATCAGCTCTACAGAAAAAGGTTTATAAGATTTTCTTTCGTTTAGCTTAAAGTATTTTTATTGCCAAAATTTAAATCATACATAAAAAGAGTTTACAGATGGAATTACATGAACACAATATAACCCTACTTCCCCCCTTTCTGCTCAACAGATCCCCGTCCCTACAATATTACTGTACCATCAAACAATTGAATAATGATCTTATAAAGAGTTACTCTTGTACATACAAATATAAAAATAATTTTAGATAGTAGTCAATAAATAAATAAATTAAATTAAATTAAGATAAATAAATATAAAATGAAATAAATACAATAGCAGTCAAGATTAAGTAAATAATACGTGAGTATTCAGAAAATGACAAAAGAAAAAAAAAGAAAATAGAACTTAAATACATGGGCTATAAATTGTATACAATGTGGGATCAATTTTATAAATATCAGATGTTAGTGTCATCTATTTTTCTATATATGTCAAAGCTTTTGAGCACACCCTCTTGTGGAGTAACGAATTTTCTCCAACACTAAATGATGTAAAAGGTCTTAAATCAACATTTTAAAGGTTGGTGGAAACCTCTCCTTCCACTTGAGGAGTAGAAGTCGTCTGGCTAAAAGAGATATGAAGGCTATTACATCCTTTGCTTGTCGACTAAGGTGTGTATCTTGTGGAATTACTCCAAATATTGCAGTGACAGCAGAGGGTTCTATGGGTATTTCTAAGACACCTGATTGTCACTTTTAAAAAGTTAACATGTTCAGTATAGTTGCATAGAATGTTAGCCAAAAACTTTGCTTGTTTCAGATATCTACTGGACATACTTTACCAATCCAGTGATCATTTTTTTGTTTTAAACTTTTATTTTATCCCTCAATACCTAGAGCAAATAAATAAATGCAACCCCCCAAATGTTTGCAGTCAAAGCAGTTTTATCAGAGGTACCATATTTAATCTGCTTTACAGAAATCTACCTCTCAGCCAATAAAAGCCAGTAATTAACCGTAAGATAATGGAGTCGAGCCCTGTGATTAAAAAAATGACAACCTCTGAAAGGAGTGTCCTAAAATATCTCAGAAGCACCATGGCAAGAAAATATCTAAACTGTTGTCATTGTAATTACTTTTTTTAAAGCTCTGCCCCCCTAGGTCAAGGATATCACTCTTTAAATTCAGATTATATTGTCTGTGTTGGATTAAGATCATCAGTGTCTTGATCCAGATCATTAGTGCCAGTTAAAGTCTTAAAACCTATTTATATATCATGTGCCCAAGTCCAGGAGTCAGTGTTCAGGTCCTCATCATTGGTGTACATGATTAGTTTATAATGTCTAAATGAAATCAATAATCAAGTTGATATCAACAGTTTTAAGGTCCATGCTTTCAGTATCCAGGCCAAGATCATGTGTCCAGCTCAAGAAAATCAGTGTCCTGGTCCTGATCATCATTTCAGTTTTTACCCAGATCATAAATGTTCAGATCTAAACATCAGTGTCCTGGTCTAGAGCAGCAGTGTCTTAGTCTAGATCTTTACTATAAAGGACCAGACCCTGGCACAGGACATGAGTGTCAGAATCTGAATAGTCAGCGTCCTGGTTTAGGACAATAGTATCTACACTGCAAAAAAGGCTAGTTGTTTTAACTTAAAAAAATTAGTGTCAGGGCTGCCTTAAAATTGTAAGTTTTCTGAATTCTAATAGTATTTTTTGAGGCCAACACAGTAATTAAACTTCTTTAAACTACAGTTTTAAAGGTAAAACAACTTGATCTGAAGTTCAGGTCACTGATGATTTTGAGCTAAATTGACTTATTGCATTTGGATTTAACTTAATATTTCTCTTTAACTTTTACTCATTTTGTTCTGCTTTGACACAAGTTTATAAAATAAAGTTAATATTTGCTTTAAGAAAAACCATCTTAAAAGCAGAAAAAAGGTCTAGTATTTAAAGGGTATTATTGTCAGACAAACCAAAACAACTTCTGTTCTTCATGCTTTAATAACACAACTGGCAATTTTTATCACATGTTCAATGTGGAGAGCAAAACAGCTCTGAACAGATTCAAGATACATTTGACACAAAAAAGTGCTTGCAGGAAAAATGCATCCTCATCCACAAATGTTCTTTAACTTTTACTAAAATTCGTCTGGCTTGCATGACGGCTCGTTTGGTGGAAAATGAGCTTATAGCTCACATCTTTGACTGTTTTATTTCTTTTTTCACATTTGTGGATGAGGATCAGTGACCTGAACTTCAGATCAAGTTGTTTTACCTTTAAAACTGTAGTTTAAAGAAGTTTAATTACTGTGTTGGCATAAAAATACTATTGGAATTGGATTGCTTTTAGAAGTTTGTTAAACTAAACAATTCAAGTAGAGCTGACTTAATAGCAAGTTTATTGAACTTAAGAAGTTCACTTGATCTGAACCGTTCTTAATTCAACTGAACTTAAATTTCTAAATTCAGAAAACTTAAAATTTTAAGGCAGCCCTGACACTAACTTTTTTATGTTAAAAAAACTAGCCTTTTTTACAGTGTAGACACTATTGTCCAAAACCAGGACGCTGACAGTTCAGATTCTGACACTCATGTCCTGTGCCAGGGTCTGGTCCTTTATAGTAAAGATCTAGACTAAGGCACTGCTGCTCTGAACCAGGACACTGATGATTTAGATCTGAACATTTATGATCTGGGTAAAAACTGAAATGATGATCAGGACCAGGACACTGATTTTCTGGAGCTGGACACATGATCTTGGCCTGGATACTGAAAGCATGGACCTTGAAACTGTTGATATCGACTTGATTATTGATTTCTTGAATTTAGACATTAAAAACTAATCATGGACACCAATGATGAGGACCTGAACACTGACTCCTGGACTTGAACACATGATATATAAATAGATTTTTAAGACTTTAACTGGCACTAATGATCTGGATCAAGACAGTGATGATCTTAATCCAACACAGACAATATAATCTGAATTTAAAGAGTGATATCCTTGACCTAGATATTATTGATCTGGACCTTCAGAGGCTGGCTATCTAAACTATGGCATGGACCAAGATCTAGACTGAAACACTGATCAGGTTGGCCTGTCCTGGGGGGCAGATCTTTAAAAAAGTAATTACAATGACAACAGTTTAAATATTTTCTTGCCACATGGTGCATGGTGCAACTTCATTCTCGACAATACATTTTGACTTTATTCTCGACTCTTCGACTTTTTTCTCGGAGTGCATGATGAAAAATACTCTACCCCCTCTCATTTTTTTTTTCTCACGGGTGGCCCTAATGCTCTTCTGTACCAGTAGAGTTCTCCCAAATGAACATTTTTTTTAATCAAAACACAAATTTGCAGCCTTAAAGCCTCGTTTGAGTCCTAAGCAACCAGATGTAAAGCATGGCCTTAAACAGCTTACAACATTCTGATATTACAACACCAGTGCTTATCAAATATTATATTCCAATCATTGTTGGGAAAGGCTGTCTCATAAATTAAAATTAATGGGGCGATGTAATCTAATTGTATTGATATCTTTCTGGAATAGGTGTAGTTTCATAGAGTTAGCTGTGCATGAATTTGGCATGAAAATAATCCACTTACTGCTCCTCTTGTATTGACACGTGCCCAGAATAAAGGTAAGATCATTACATAGATTTGACTGTATTAATTGAACTTTTACAGTGAGTATGAATGCAGCTGTTGTATTCACTGATGTGATCTCTGTGTCTTGTTACTGACCCGATGAAACCTGATAAATCCCCACAGCTCACTATGACCGTGCATACACCAGCTCAGGGTGGAAAAGGTCGTCTTTGGGGCTGAATCCAAATCAGCCGTCGACATCTGCAGAGGGACCGAGGAACAGGCCGAGATCTTGAAAAAACCAATAAGCTCTCAAACCCCAATATTTTACACTGAGTTAAACAGTTTGGTCTTTTCAAAAATGCTCTTGCTTAATTAGCAGCAGAAACCTAGGGGGACTTTTCATAGTTGAGCAGCAGCGCTTGCCTCAGTTTGTACTTAGCATGTTAGAAATGGAAATGAAGCGGGCTGAATTAGTGCTTGACTTTGGTAAAACTGACTTGTACAAAATATAACAGCTTATTTTTCCTTTAGAGGAGAGAGGGGCGAATGGTGAAGAACTTCATGCTTACTTATTCACAAGCAGACATTAAAAGTGAGCGCTGCTGAAGAGTAATAATGAAACAGACAAAGTTAGCATCTTCTCAGTTTAGTAAACAGCTCATTTATTCCTTTACAAAATAGGTACAAATACATAAGTATTGTTTTTCACACAAACAGGAAATTTTCAGGATATGTACAAGAGTTTACCAAAAATAACGTGGTTCTAATAAACACATAGTCTTGTAAACAATATTTACAAATCATCCTTACACTGAAATGTGATTTCCCATCTGTTTACATCAGTAATATTGTCCTATTATTTTGGCTAAAAAGCTGTAGTAGTAGAAGTAAAAATGTCCTCCTGTGAAACCGCCAGAAACCATAAAAATCACTAATAAAACTGTTTGGAATCGCCACAATACATGTTGTTGTGCTTGTTTTTGAAACGCTTTCTGGATATACAATTTATGAAAATGTGCCAAGCATAAGAGCCAATCAAGGAAAAAAGGGAAATCAAATGTATTAATAGTTAAAAATAAGTATCTGGAGAGAAATTGGCAAAAACTGGTTTACTAATTCAAAGTGTCTTTTCTTTGCTATAATACAGCGACAGCTCTCAGTTGTCAGGTATTTAAAAAAGTGCTGTCAAAATGTAAAATGCACAACTATTGTTTTTAAATTTAAATAAATTTCAATAAGACAAGAAAAGCTGCATAGAGGCCAAGATATTTTGTTAAATATAAAAAACAAATTTGACATAATACAAAAAGGATTACAGTAAATAAAAAAAAGAACATTAAGGTGACAATACAACATGAAAGAGCAGGCGTTTCATCCCATATCCTTTCTCGAATAGTTAAAACACAGACACAAATGAAATGAGAAAACTCTCAATATCAATTTAGGCAGGAATCAAATACTTTCTTAAATAATTTAACACTATTTTACAGCTGTGAGCTTTACTTTAGGATCAAAATACACAGATATGTGCTGGGCACTCAGTCATTTTAAAGTGTTCAGGGCAAAAGGGGCTCAAGGGCCAAAAGATAGAAAAGTTAAAATAAAAAATAACTTTACACTTCAGATAAAACAACGAGCACATTTATATGGACTTCAGTATTCTGGTTTTGATTGGGTTTTAAAGGTATTGGTCATATTTGGGTATGCAGATATTAACATTACAGAAACTGAGGACCCTTAAAGGGACTGTGAGGAGAATCTGTTTCCGCCAACATGAAGACTCTGCTACCCATGAGCACGCACGGCGACTGTCGTAATGCTGCGTTCCAGTAACCTCGGAACTGGGAGTGACATCATCTCCGACTTATCAGCATTCCAGTTGAAGTCGGAAAAAAACATGCTGATCTACCAGGCTATTGTTAGCTGTTGTTAGCACGCCCTGTGTTGTTGTTCACAAAAATCACATGAAGAATGTGACTATCACTATGGCAACATTTTTGTAAATATAAGTCTAACAATACTATGTATACAGCTGATCTAGAGCGACACACACCAGTCAGAAGTGCAAATAAATGGATTATTACAGGAGCTAAATAACTGTTCACACTGGGGGCATCCATCTTCCATTGTCAACTCGGGGGTGGTGAGGTTTCACCGAGTTCCCAGTAGGAAATTCAGACTTCGGGGGACGTTCCAGTTGCAGTTTCCTACTTGGAACTCGGAAATTCCTACTTCTGACTACAACTGGAATGCACCACAAGCCAAAGCGTGTGTTTGTTGACGCTAATAAATGCAGCTCAGACCTGCCTCAGAACTCTGCATTGCTTTACAACTTTTTTCAACATCTTACAGGATGCAAAGCGACGAGGTAATGTATCTCTTTCTAGTTACGTAGCGGTAGTTTTTGATGTGTGACAACAAGCAATTTTTGGAAAACTTAGTATGGTAGTTTTGTAGCCGGCTATATATCTCTATTTACAGCCCGGTGCTCTAAGACGTGTCTGAATAATATAAATTTGCTCTAGTTTTAATTGTGTTGTTCCTGAAGTTGAGTATCCAGGCCAGTCCAGCCCTGTCCAACCCGACCACTTAGCTAAGGAATAGCATTTATAGATAACCTATTTTGATGCTATAAAACTCATCTTTAAGTGTGTATTTCAATCAGGCATATATCTAAAAGTGAGACTTTTTTGTAATTACTTAGAAACTCCTCACAGTCCCGTTAAAGTATCCCTTGCCTGCATGATACAAATGAAAGAGCATTTCTCAGAATTTGATTAAGTAAATTGAGTATTTTCAATCAAGTAATAATTTAAATGACAATCTCTCTATTGTTTAGGAACAATATTTGTCAAAAAAGATCTACACAATGACTAAAGTAATGCCATTTTATTCACCACTGATCATACTTAGTGGCAGGCTGACACTATCAGGAGCTGATGACATGGCTCCTGGTACCTTAAATGGGAGAGTTTCATCAAATCTGCAGTGTGATTTCAGAAATTATTAGTCCTAAGCCTGTAGTAAAGCAAAGCATTTTTTCCCTAAAAATGTCCAAACTGCTTTGGTTTGTGATATAAATAATAAACATTACGAGCACCTCCACAAACAGAACCTTGACTACCCGTATTTTTATGCATACAGAGGTTTAAATCACCAGGTTTCTGTGTGCATGTAAACACCTTATCCCTCATATGATCCAAACCCAGACCCAAAACCAGAACACTCCAGTCCATGTAAGCACACTCTTTTTCCAAAGTGGGTTGGGGGCCAATGAGGGCTGAAGGAGCCCAACACCAAGTCTGAGACCATTGAAATGTAAATATTTAAAACATTATCAATGTGAAGATTGAATAGTGAGACAGAAAGATGAAGGAATGTTTGATTCAAAGTTTCACTCTCTTCAGTCACTTATTAAACACATAAAAATCTCCAAACTCTCCCTTTAGCCGGAGAAGTTTGAAAAGTGAGCATAATCGTACACAACTTACAAACAGCTAGTCATAAAAAACAATGTTCACATTATTTGTGGGTAAAAATAAAATACTGACTCACTTGCTGAGGTGACCTATCAGAAACTTTAGTCAACACGGTTCTCCTTTAAAAACCTTAGCAGAGGGTCTGTGGGGGTCTCTGTCTCATAACAAATACTCTACAGGTGGATCAGGAGAATAAACAGTCTAAATTTGACTCATTCAAAAGCACATGATTTTACAAAACATCAGGATTCATAATATTGACACATGGGTTATTCCTTTTCTTACAAAGCTTACATGAGATAAAAATATACATGCTGTAAAATAATTCCAAAAGAACTATTTACACATAAGGAGCGTGATGCTGTTATTTGGAATCTTTAAATGATTTCTCAGAGTAGAAGTTAGTAAAATCTCTTGTGTTTTAAGTTCTGCTAAACTACATTCATTGAAGTAGGTTCAACAAATAGGTTGTGGAGATACCATAGGCTGTATCGAGGTGTGTTAAAGAACTATCTACTGTCGAGGTGATTCATTGATTTAGAAGAGTAAAGGGCCAGGCTGCAGGAGGAAACAGCTGAGCTAAAGACAGGAGGATTTTATATCATCATGCACTCCAAGGTGGACTCTTATGACCCTTTTCCACTAGCACGCCTCGGCCCTACTCTACTCGGCTCTACTCGATTTGTAGCGTGTTTCCACTAGCCTGGTACCTCCTAAAACAAGCTAGTTTTAGTACCTACTCCGCTCTAGTTCCAAGCGAGCTGAGTCCATACTAAAAGATGACGTCATCGACTGCCGGCTACTGATTGGTCAGACAATGTCGTCATCGATGAGTCATGAGCACGACGATCTA